>OY787664.1:27460938-28931934 GCA_963678985.1 Spisula subtruncata | reverse complement strand
CGCCCTCAGCTCTTAGGCTATTGGTGAATAAGGCCCCAGTACCACTAGCTGTACCGAGCTGTAGCGCACTCTGAGCCACACCATGGAGGTATAGACTGTGGTCACTATGAGACAAAGACCCTAAAACGCATCAACAGAAGAGACTCGGACTCAACTGGTTATCATCAATTACAATAGATAGTTCACGTTTGCTACCTTACAATGACATATCACCTCTGGTGTCTCCCAATACAGCGTACATGTATTGTCGATTCAAAGATGTCTGTCAAAACTGCCAGATTGTTCCATTTCTGAAAAGCTAAATGCAGTAAGTATAACTACAAGGCTAAAGGACCATTAGCGTTGTAATCATATAAATGTTTTTATGACGGTAAAATTTAATCCTGAGAAACCTGTAATAATCGACCTGGTTGAATGTTTGTTTACGCGGTTGTGACAGAGATCTTTGAATCAACTATACATGTGTACAAAAGTCTATACAGTGCATCGTAAAATCCAAACAAAGTTTGATCATTTAAACTGTGGAAATTAAGCCAGTCAGCAATCAATTATTAGACCATATTGGAGAAATGAACTTAAAAATTTGACGGGCAACATTTATTTTCATTTTATTTATTTTAAGTCATTAATTTTGCTATTTTGATTTCCTTATACAAAATACACAAATTCGATTACGTTGTCTTGTCACATTAGCACATACACTGAGCGGCAATGAAAACGCAACACTTACATAGTATAGCATAACACATTTGATAAGTATGTAAGCATCACGCAATTTTGTCATATTACTCATATAATAGATATATACAAGCGACACATAATTATCACTTCGAATCGGAAAATGTTGTTTAGCAACATAGTTTTATACCAGTTGGTTTGGGGTCAGTATAAAACAGAAAGTCGCATTTTTAATCTTTTAAAACCACCGTCTAGAGCGATGCATCGGGTGCATCTACGACGTATTAATCGTATGAAACGTTCATGGAATGCTGGTTGGATGCTGTTCCGTTGTTGCAGAAGGGCTATGTGAAGTTCAGGTACTTTTAAGGGGTCTGTACACTATTTCGCGCACAACCTCTAAAATAGTAAAATCATAGGTGTATTGAGCCATTGTGCATTGTCTATGGTCAAAGGGAGATAATCATGGAATAATAAATTGAGTAAGTAATTAACTTGTCAGTTTCTTTATAACACTGCTTCAAATGTAGCGGCTCTAAACGCATTTCGAAACTGCTCGTTTTTCGATTAATATAATTGTATTATATTTGTCCCAATGATGGTAAGAGTATCACCATTTGTTACTGGAAATAAATTGCATGGACGCTATAGGTATTCTTTTAAGACTGATTATTGCACTAAATGGAGAAAAAATGCGCTTTTGAATTGCGTGCTTAGTTTTCACACAGATAAAATTAAAAAAATTTTTTTAATATATCTGTGGTTTTCAAAACACAATTTACGTCTAAATATTAATGAAAATCATAACTTGAGCATGTAGACTAGTTCAGTAATATCCAGTAATACAATGTAGTGTAAAAGTTTGGGGATTCATCTTAAAAAGTGAGGATAATTATCCAAGAGTTATCGCACTCGACTTAAACATTTTCCTTACATCCTATGCTTTTTAATCCATTTTTATCTTTCTTAACAGGTGTACATGTATTCTAACTTGTGATCAATGAACGAAATAATAATTTCCGGAATTTAAATCAACGAAACTTTGATTTTTAGTACATCTACTCAACGCTTGAGCATAACGGCCGACCTTTCGAAATCTTCCTTTGACATATGCACCATGTTTTCTGCTAGTTATTTTGTTTTTCCGACTCATCCATCCATATTCTTCAAAATGCTTGCACAATATGCGAGCAAATCTCTAGCAACCCATCAGCACGCGGGAAAATGCAGTTTAAGGCTATTCCGCTATGGACGAATTATTCTTAAAGTATTTTCATGGAAAAAGCTGAATTCTGAAGATAATATAGATCGAAGTGAGCATACAAAATTTCAAGTTTATAAGTTATCGGATTATGAAAATATTCAAGTTTAAAAAGTGTTGCGTTTTCATTGCCGCTCAGTGTATGTTAAGACTTATTTCATACAATTAATTGTTAATTGTAATTAAGACATATTTGTTATTAATACTGCATATTTTAAGAATGTTTACACAAAAAGAAAAGCAATTTTACTTTAATCATTGTTAATCAGAAACCTTAAAACAGGAACAATATAATCCTTTTTAGGTCGTTCCTGATTAAACTTATTAATTTCTTTTCAAACCTATTTTTTATTGTGTATGTTATTTGCATAAGTGTTGTAGCAACATTGCTCCTACACAAAAGCAATCATCACCTTTAGCCGGAATTGGAATATATCGCCCTTTTCATTCATTACATACTGACAGGCGCTTGTTTATGAATAAAAGAAAATTCAACCAAATCTGACTATTCTGGTAGGATAGGGTTCATTAACTGTTTTTTAAGAAATTGCAAACAATGTTACCGTCTGACCAAAACATATGGAATAATTAAACCAATTATAATTCTGCATCTGTCAAAAAGTGTATCCATATTTTTGGCGGGCACTGTATATAGGACAGTTAAATCCATGTTTGTGGGCTTTGGATCCCTTGGACGATCGGAACGTACGTGAAAGGTGTTCTTGAGGTTGGATGACGCTGTGACATCCTAAAAGTGCACATGTTCGCTGTCATTCATTATAAACTGATATTTGGTTGATATGATCATAATTATAATGGATGTTTTTTGGTTCTCAGAACCAAATTGAATGTTGTTTCAGATGATAAAACAAATAATTTATTTCCATTACGCTATAAAAATAATCGGGTAAGTGTACGGACTTTTTGATACACCCACGCAGTTTTAATAATTCCCACCATCTATTCAATAGCATTGCCCATTTAAGAATGATCTGGTCCATGCGCGAACATTTTGATACCCCTCGTAGTTTTGATAATTTCCGCCATATATACAATCACATTGCGCATTTAAAAATGTTCTGGTAAATGCACGAACGTTTTGATACCCCTTGTAGTTTTAATAATTTCCGCCTTCTATTCATCTATTAGTGTTAATCTATATTACGGAAAGCTCCTTCTGATCTGAAATCAACTGAGGATCTATGATCATTGTCCACATGACGAATAATTCACGGAAATAACAAATCAACTGAGATAAAATATCTCCAGAATCAACACTATTGTAATTGCATCCTTTAGAGGCACACATTGGTTGGAACAATAGCTCATAGGCGTAATGACAATACGACAGTTGCCTACAAGACTGGCGTAATGGCTTATATTTAAAGAAGGACATACGACAGTCCTGCAGACAACCATCGAATCATAGTTGAAAACAAGTAAAAGTGCAAAGTGTAAACTTAAACGCGGGGATAAATTTTAATTTGTTAATTTGTTAAATTTTTCACTCACTGTTAGAAATAAGTTTTGATTTCAATAACTGGATTGAACACTCTAGAAAGATCAATCTGATTAAATAAGATCCTAAGATTTTCTCCATTGTTTACGCTGTTAACTCTGGAACATACTGTACGTTCATGCACGTGTATACATACGTTAATGAACAACACTTTATAACAGGACTTTTGAAATCAAAGCTGTACAAACATTCAATGGGGGAAACGTATTGGGGCGGAAGTGGATACACCGACCATTTAAATGGCCGATTAACGTCGATTCGGTAAGTAAATCTAGACTTTTCGTTGCTTAGTAAGGCGTTTGAAATAAAACCAAGCTGACCAAAGTACCCGGCCAGGTTTCTAGTTTGCGACCCATGGTTGTTTTCCCTCCAAGCACCTATAATTAAGCAGAACACTCGCGCAAAGTGCCGTTTTGGTTACAGATACCCTGATTTGCGAATATTTTTATCTGTAATATTTCCTATTTCTCCCGATTTTCATGGTTAATGGATTGTTTATGGGCCTAGTTTCATTATTTATATGATTTTATGTATGCATGTGCAAAAAAAATGCGATGACATAATATATTGAGGCAAAACACACGAAAGATCCGCTATGATACCCCTGATTTGTGCCGTTTGGAGCAAACACCCCTGACACGTAAGAAATGTGGTATAATAAAAACAACATGCGGCTTGATCATTAACTGAATATTACGCGCAAATGATAAAAAAATGTACATTGTGAATACTAGATAAGGTTATATAATGCCAAAACAGGAATATATTTTCAAGCTATACACATATATCTACTTGCCATACACATTTAATCTGCCACTGTGTTAAATTTTAAATTATATATTCACAATGTTTATGGTTATTCTAAAAGTGTTTTGTATTTGCAGAACAGCCCGTAGACTGATCACGTGATGTAGTTGATGCTGCCTACTAAGACCTGACAATGAACACATACCTACAACAGTGGATTCAATGATAGGACCAAGGATTTCAACGATTAAACAGTTGACAATGATGTAGATGATGGAGTTCGATAGAAAGTGTGAAATTCTATACTGACATGAGAAATATCAAATAAAAACCCTTAAAAATCCACTTTGTTTTGATAATAGCATATACATTTTTGTTTGTGAGAACAGTTCACGGTGTCTACTCGTATTGGCACCCTCTCGACAGGAGAGGTACGAAACCTAACGACTTTAAATATTGCAACTTTCATGAAATAACATTAAAAAGAGCCTACTTTCCGTTTCGTTGTAGCACCGGAACCCTCTCCTGTTCTGGCACCGGCACCCTCTCTGTGCTATAGTTATTGTGAGCACAGCGAGGATTCCCGTGCCAATCAGCTGAACCACACAGAGAGGATGCCGGTGCCACAACAAAACCGAGCGTAGGTATTTTACGTAATTTGATACGATACAGCGTTTTGCTGACAGGGTGCCAATACGGGTAGGGGACACCGGGGCAAGTGAGAAAGAACATTTGTTTTTAACGAGTGCTTCTCACAGATTCTGCAATTGTGCAAATTAAATACGTATTTTTTATCAAGAATGGACTCTACTCTCATAGTATAGAGGCACTTCATAGACTGGACGATTGGTTGTCAAAATATGAGCATCCAAATTGACGGGGCAAATCGGAACACGGTCGGGGTTAAGATGGAAAAATACTTAAATCATACTCTGTCCTATCGTGTATCTACTCCCACCGGACAAGTACCTATTCATTGTAGTAATAGGTACTCATCAGAACAAAATACAGCAATCCCTGACGTATTCGGATACTCACCACCACGGAACTCAAGTAAATACACCCTATTATTTGAAACAAATACTCACACAACCACTTAATACAGACATATCATATCCCATTTTGGTACTTAGCACATCAAACTCAAGTCACACTATGTCCTCCGAATATTAACAACCACTGGATACAGCCAAACAAGGTCGTTTACGGTAGGTTGCCACCCTAGAGATCAGTTTTATTAGTCCCTATTTTAGTTGTTCGTACTTGCCACTACCACAAACACATGCTATAAAAATAAACAACTAATTGGTACTCACCACCATCAATTACAGCCATATCAGATCCAATGCGGTGCTCAAACCAACATAGGACATTCACTCACGAGACTGGGTACTCGCAAACATCAACTTCAACCATACCAGACTCGAAGGGGTCTCACAACAACCATAATACTACCCATTTTTTACAATCAGTACAACCATACCTTATGCATACTTACCAACACAAGAATAGCAATACCCGACTACATGTATATGGAATAGCTACTAACCATGCGCGCGGTACTTCCTCTTTCTACAGACAGGAACATAACAATGCATACATGGTTTGTAGCTAGTCCATATACTAGTAGTCGGGTATGGTTGTACCTAAGGGAATAGGTTGGCTATGGTCGGTGGTTGTTCGAGATTTAGAACCCTTTCTTACCTAGAATGGGTTAAGTGTGTCGAATAATCACCACATAAACCCGGGTATGGTTGTTCCCGGTGGCAATGACGATCGACCTGGTGTAGCTATAGCATGAGTTGATTTTCAAAAATGGGTATTATATGGTTGTTGTGAGACCCCTTCGAGTCTGGTATGGTTGTAGTTGATGATTGCGAGTACCCAACCTCGGGGTGACTGTTCTATGTGGGTTTGAACATTTGACACCGACTATTAAGTGATGCATTTACCTGTGGTTTAAGTATCTTTTAATAAAGAGGTAAAGCAGGTAAGCATCCGACCAATGTACGACAGACGATCAGAATGAAATTATTTTTAAAACTTCCGGGTGTTATATATCTATTGATGTAAGTTTTAGTTCTGACATCTATAGACACTAGTGTATGCGTTACATTATAAATATTTGTACATTTAACAAGCCAACATGAATGGATGTTTACTGGTATCGGTAAGGTTTTTGTTCTTTTAAATATCATTTAGTTCATTATGTAGATTACAAACATGTTTCTAATTTGAATTTATTAATCCACGAAACTGTCACGCACGTTAAAATGTATTAGTTTAAAAAAATGAATCAGTCAGTTTTCCATTCAGATCATGTCGGCCTTAATGCAATTGTCATAGGCGGTTCAAAGGGGAGGGGGCGGACCCAGGGTTGAAGACTTAAATTAGCCTTGTTTTGTTTTGTAGAAAAGCATGCCCTATTTACTAGCAACTCAGGTATCTCTGACCACCAGAATGCACCAGATAGATTTCTCGTTTCGAAAATTTTCGCGTGATAGCATGCCTCCCCGGACCCCCTACTTTTCCAATAAGATTCTAAATATTATTAATTTTGTAAAGCGAATTTTTATATAACTCTGATTCAGTGCAGATAACTTACATCAACCTTTTTTGCTCGCTTCGCTCGCAAATTAACTGGAATCTATAAAAATATGTCAACACAAATTGTTTGCGAAAACATTATACAACCCTTAATACACACGTCTTCACATTAAACATTCAATCTCAAATCGGGCAATTGCGACACTTCATTAGGATTAATCCAAGGACTTCAATTTTTTTAACAATAAAACGTGTCCTATATTAATTACTGTGCAACAAATAGTTGACTTACACAATATGGAAAATTCTGGCCTTTCATTCAGAAGTTTTGTATAATTTGATACACACCGAGTTTATTTTCCGAGTACACACGAGCGTGAAGTTATTCAAATACATGGGCGAGTTCTAAATCCCGGTGTCCGCCAGTATCTTTTTTAACTATAGAAACTGTCGGTATCGCTGGTTAAACATACTGTATATTGTCTTGTTTAGAGTAGATTTCATTATAACTAAGATTTTGTCGATTGGTTTGTGTTACTTATTCACGAACATTGTTGTTTTCTATTCAACTATGTTCTACTTGTTTACTGCACTTTTTCATGAGTTAAATCAGGAAGCTAGATACAGCCCATGGTTAAATATCTGTTTAAGCCAACGCTTCTTTGTGGCAGTTTTTAAACAGAATTGACAGAAATTAAAATATTCATAAAATATTTATTCTGTATATTTTTACCCAACATATCTAAGACCTGCCGTCCACTAGGACCCGAAAGGTTCCCGAAGCAGAATCGGCATGTCTTGGCGATGTTGTGGAACCCTTTCGCACCATTTCGCATTCAATCCACATCTTCGGGACGCCTTCCGTGAAGCTACGTAATCATTTAAGCCATCACGAATGGTTTCCGAAGGATAGCCAAATCGATGCCGAAAGCTCCTCAAAAACGTTGAAGGGGTGAGTTCTACGCACGGAAGCACAGAAGCACGGAAGCACGGATCATGTTAAGATCACATGCCGAAAATAGAAAAGTTACATAAGGCACCAGCTGATCGTGGAAGAAGTGATGCCGAGTCATCAGTGTATATCATCGGCCCGAATGACCACGAAATCGATGCCGTCAGCTTGACAAGAGGTTCAGATAGTAGTTCGGCATCGACGATATATACATCGGTAACTATTTGGCAATCTATCGGCATCGATTCATTAACCCTTCGGCATATTCCTCAATGTAACTGCAACCTTTCCGCGCAATCAGGAAACATACCGGACTAACTCTTGGACTGTCGACATTCAGTCGCGATACAATAGGCCATTTCAGATATGCTTTGGCATGTATACTGCGCGTATGATACCGCAACAATTCGTATACCGATCCGCGAATACCCCCCGAACAGCCTTGATAAGAAAGCCCCGCCTATGTTTATTGATAAATGATTCCTAAGGGTTCCTGAAACGAGCATGTTGTAATCAGCATCCCTTCCGCATAGCAACGGGGTATAGTGGACGGAAGGTCTAAAACATTATAACATCGACACTTTAATTCTATCTCAATATGTTATATTATAACCTAATGAAAACAATTTTCCCTATAATTCACCCGTGTTATATTACACTCGATTACCCTATACAATGTAGTGCAATGGGATACCGGGGATTACCAGTATCGGAGGATACCGGTATTTGACTTTTAGTTGCATGCATATACTTGCATAAATTGGTCATCAATATGTGTCCTCGATCTATTATGAATAGTTTACGAACTGTCTTCGGAACGACCCGTCGATTTCAGATGGTAAACAAAGGAGCATTTTGTCTGGTGGACAAAATACCCCTGTGTTTACAAATTGGCGACTTGCGGAGATTATTATTCTCAGGATGAAAGTCAACATAGATCAAATGTATGCCGATTCTATGCCATTTAAGGAGCTCTATAACCTGTCAATGCTTCACGGTCTTATTTGTTAGTAAAACATTGCTATTTCTGAGACTTTATAGGACTTTAAATACGAAATAAGGTATCTCAGAACGCCCAGGATGCACCAGATTGATCCATTGTTTAGAAAATTTTCCCGGGGAGCATGCCCCAGGTCCCCCTACTTCAACCTCCAGTTACCACGTAATTACTAAATTGCTAGAGAATCATAAACTCAGTTGTTATGTATAAATACATGTTAAACAAAAATACGCTTCCATGAATAATAATAATAAAGACTTTATTTAATGAGGCAACACAGTTGGCAAAGCCTCAAATGATGTATTTTTTTGTTAAATACCCTTCTACGCACATGCAGGACTTTGCCATGGACGCCAGCAAATTTCGTACGCCCCCTCTAACCGAAAATCCTGGATCCGCCCATGATTTTAATAACTTTACCGATGGCAAACGGAAATGTTTTCACGTTTTTTTCGAGTGACCCCGTTTATTTTCCAGTTATGATAAATTTAAAGCGAATAAACTCCATTTCGAAGATAAAACACGTTTTGTAGACATTTAAATCACAAAACTATATATTACGAAAACTGCAACTTACATTACGATCAAAGGCGCTATATTGACGAAAACTCTTGAACATGCTTTTCAGTCCATTAATTAGGTCACGGCTTTTCTCGGTATTTATATACTGCCGTACGCTGTAAGTACGATAAATATATATTTTACTGCGTTATTCACGCAATAGATTTTAGGGGTTTAATCGTAATAAACTGACGTTATACGATTATTTCTTCCAGATGATTAAGTCCAGATTCGTATATAAATATATTAGGTCGGTCAAGCCATCAAAATGCGATTTAAGACGGCGATGACCGTATTGATTATTTTATAGTATTAGAAATTTTATTAATTTGCAGCTGAACATATATTTTCACTCTGCATCGTATTATTACGTGACACAACTTCGGTAAATAATTTTTTTTTAAAATGTGATTATTTTACAATTTCACAAATGTCCATGTAAAAGTTAAATATTTGCTTATCAGTAGGCTTATTGCAAATACATGCGTGTTTGTCTTCTCATAATAGCACACATATCCAGGGCAGATCAATGCAAACTTACCGATCCTCAAACTCATGTGATAATTAAACATTTATCTGAAGAAAAAAGCTATCGAAACAAGTTTTCATTTATTGCAGTTTTTATGATAGAAAATACTTGAAAGTTATAAGGTAAGTTTTCGAAATTGGGATGGACACTAAACGAAAATACGATTTGCTATGTCCCAGGCTGTTATTGCTACTATAACGACAAAGTAGATGACTTACGGCAACGCATACGATATATCTAGCCTTGTATTAACAAATGACAATAAATACTTTAATATTTTAATTCTCCATTTTTTTCTCATTTCAGTTATGTTTCTGGACGCTTATTTTGCAGTTCAAGATAGTGAATGGTGCAGGTAAGAGAAAACATGCATACACCGAAACATAATTCAATTGGAAGATTTTTTTTCAAATGATCGTTTTACTGTTTTCTGACTACATTTTGAACACCCTTCGTACCTTGCTAATCTGGTCCCGTGATTATAAACAATGTACTCAATGCTCATTCTCCGTACTCCAGATGGAGCACTTCTTTGTAACAACAACCACTGTAACTTCTTTATTACTGAATAGAAACATATTTTATAAGGGATCCATTTTCTTAGATCAAATGCTACATGTTTGTATGGGTTTTAATGCAAAATTCTAAAAAAGAACAGTTTTCAAGCTTGAGTATGGATTTTGATTATGGGAAGGAGAACATGTTTATAATCACCGGGCCAGCTCTAATTGGACGCATTGTCTTATGAGTCCGACATTCCATGTACTGATTGATTCCATCATTTAAATGCCTTATCATTTCTATATGAAGACATAGTGTAGGTCTATAGGGTTATGAACACGTCTACACATGTTAGTTAAGTTTAAACATATACATATATTTCATTACCCAAATAATATATAACTATTTCTATCAAACAAATACAATGTATATATATTGAACATATAATATGCATGTGTAAAGGATAGAGCCGTATATTCCAAAACTTAGTTACAGCTCTCCACTTATACCATAACCAATTAAATAATGTATAACTTGTACAATAAATATGGCATAAAATTGTTTTTGACTTGTTTTCTGTTATACATGTTGAGCTTTACCAAGGGGTATTACGTAAAGCATGGATAATGGTGGTTTAATAAGTACGACTTTTCATGGAGATTGCTACCAATGGGCGATATTTTGATGTTTTTTGTCACTTTCATGTTGACAACTCAAATGTACTTGTTTCTATTGATACAGTTGAACCATATGGAGATGCATGTAGCACTGTTGTCGGGTCAGATAAATGTGAAGGTAGTAATACAGAATGTCGTGGAGGAACATGTCAGTGTGTTAGTGGATATTACTGGAACAATAATGCATGTGTGTTAAGTGAGTATATGCTAATTATATATAAATGTCTATATTAATTAAAAGTAGATCTGCTTTGGAGTATATCACTTGTTCATTTACAGAGTACAAAGTTTGAGAATTAACATGTTGTCAATATAGTGTCCATATACTGTAATATCATTTAATTTCGACGGGACGAAATTTCGTAGTTTTTTTGTTGTAAAAAATACCATTTCGATGGGAAGTTATTTCGTGGAATTGCGTTTCAGGTAATAAATAAAAGGGTTAAAAATATTTTTCAATGGGATTTAATTACGTGGTTAAAGGCGAACCACACAGTATACATGTAGATGTACAAGTACTCACTATGATGATAATGGAGAAAATGCATTAGGACTATGTGAACCTAGTAAGTGTATCTACTATTTAGGTGTTGTTATGAGTTGAATTAAGGACTCGTATGTACGTAAATACAGTTTTTAATAACTCATGTGGATATATTATAGCTCAGAGTATAAAGTCTATACTGTATAATTCCACTGATTCTGTTTCTATGTATATGCTAGTGATTAATCTTTACATATGTTTGATATTGCTTAAGAGCTATAGGGTATCATACATAAATTATGCAAGTTTTGTATTGATGAATTTTGCACAAATATTAATTAAATAATATTATTAATGAGTTAAATAATATTATAAATTTTGTTACCGTATATTAAGCCAGTTAGACTGTAAAATAACATGTGTCACATTGATATTGCAGAGATTGTGCTTGGTGGCACTTGTCCAACACCTACAAGTGATGTACCAAAGACAGCAACATGTTCTGATAGTGTGGCTACATGTGCAGATGATGGTGGTAGTGGTGGTGGATATAAATGTACATGTCCGGATACTCACTATGATAACAATGGAGTAACTTCCTCGGGTGGACAATGTATAACCAGTAAGATGACATTTTCTATCATCCAGTTATTCGTACTATAAAATAGCTGTAATTTTTTATGTAAATTGTTTAACATTGTACATGTTGTTCAACTTCAATAAATTATCTGTTCTGTTCTGTATGCATGTAGATTTCTAAGCAGCTACCTTGTCAACAGAATTAGATAATTTGTTCAAAGCAAAATAAAAAATTTATGAGTGAGGTACTGTTTTCCTAATTAAGTATTTACTTTGAAACAAAAGTATGGAAATATTGACTGTTGTTTAGAGACTGTTTCTCTTCAGAGATCACATTTATAGGAAAATTTATCTTTGCCAATTATTTAATGGTTTTGCTATAGAGGTTGGTGCTCTACAGAGGGTGGCTCTAGATGTTCTGTACATGCCTAGAGGGTTATATTACAAAATACCTAGTAAAGTGAAAAAGCGAAACATTGGGGATATCAAAACTTGGTATTTTTTAAACCTTTGGTACATGTGTGTGATAACTATGGGCTTTATATGTCAGGGTTATCAATTCCATGCTGACATAATATAGCTGGCATTATACATTGTCTGGATGGAACATGTGTGCTTCATTTTGTTGGTTTAATATTGATAAGTAAACTGATTATAATTACAGAGAAGTTACTGAGTGAAACTTGTCCAACACCCAATAATCCTGTACCAGCTACTGAATCCTGTGCTGATACCAATGCTAGATGTACATGGAACAATGGGAATTATAAATGTACATGTATGAGTACACACTATGATGATGATGGAACCAGTGGTACCGGTGGATCCTGTACACAAAGTAAGTTAAACATGTGTTGTTATACATGCATAATCCTTAATTAAAATAGCGATAAGATATTGTATAAATGTCATTCATACCTGCCAAGCTAGTTAAATCCAAATTAGGAGTGATAAAGCAAAACATGTCTCAAGATGCACTGTAATGTGATTTAAAAGGGATTTGGTTGCATAAACAAGGCATGTACTAATTCTTGTGGTTATACATGTGGGACAGAATACATAATCCTTAATCAAATTATATTGCATTTAATAGTCAAGGAAAGTTGTATTTTGTGATAAACATGTTACAGTTTTATGTCCCTTCTAATGTTGGATTGAAACCTAAGTTCAACTATTTTATTTACTAAATGTGTAGTTTAAAACCTCCAATCCTTTTTGTGTAACTGGTGTAGTATGGCTTGAAATATTATAAAGGTTATGATATACCGTATAGCTGGTTATCTCTGCAGGTGTAATATTTTGCGTTTTTGCCCCAAATATGGGTGTGTTTATTTCTGCTGATTTTAATTTCTGCTGATTGCCAAAATGACAAGAGTAAATTTCTGCAGTTTGCTAAAAGGTAAGAATTAACATACACCAGTTTCACTGGTAGTCTAATCCATGTACATTGTAATTAATTATTACAGTCCGAACTGTGGATCGCACTATGACTTACTTATCATTATACATGTACAAACAATGCTCGCTTAAGTCATGTACACCGTTGTAACACTAGGCAAACTGCAATAAACTATAAAATAATCAAGTTAACTTGTGATTACTCATTGATTCTTTTTTTAGTTGAGATAATATTCTGCGTGAAAATTTTCTACGGATGATAAAATTCTGCTAGATTTAAATCTGCGAATTGATCTTGTATCGCAGAATGGTAGAAATTTCCACCCCGCAGAAATAACCAGCTATACGGTACTTAATTTCGATGAGAAAACAAGTGACATCTGGCTTGAAAACAACATAATACTGTTGTTAACAAATCCTCAGATGATAGATAATCTTTAGATAATAGAAACTCAGTACAACATTTTAAAAAATTGTTATTTTACATGCATGTTTTTATTTGTATATTGTAGAGAAAGTATTGGGAGCAGTATGTCCGTCTACCAGTACAACTGGTGTTAGCTCTGGTGATTCTTGTAGTGATGATTATGCTTTATGTCAACAAGAGAGTGGTGGTACATATAGATGTAGATGTTCCAGTAACTACTATGATGATGATGGTAACAACAACGAAGGTGGACAGTGTACAAACAGTATGTGGTTTATTGTTTTCTTTTTTTGGTTTATAAGTAAGTAAGTTATCTTAGCTTGAATGGTTATAAGAATTTGACATGCTTAATATATTAGTATAATTATGTACAATCTTTATGACAGCAGCTCTTGTTCCTTTCAATCCACCTTCAAGTACTGGTACCTACACTTAGCAACATTATCCCACCATCTCCTTCCGATTTGAGCTGATATGTGTTTTATAATTAGGAAACCACATTTCAAGATTCAAATTAGTTTGTATTAGCAGTATTACATCACAAGGGACTAGTGTAAAAGTATTATTTCCACACAAAAATGCTAGGAATATTACTATGGGTGGTCTCAAAGAAAGAAAATATTCCTAAATAAATTCTGGAGCATGGGATATAATATAGATCATAGATGTATTCAATTTAGTCCACTGTTAGAAATATGTTCCTGAAGTCACTCATATGAGAACATGATGAAACTTTTTGTAAGTTGTGTACATTCGAAATGCATGTTAGGTGAATGATTTAGTCTATATTGGTACTCTTGTTTTAAATTAATTGATTGGAAAGAAATCAATACATCTCTATGTACATTTGTTATCTACCTTATTATCAGTGGGTAGACTGGACTGACAGGTTTGCTAGCGACCTGAAGAGGTCAGAAAAATTTATATTTTTTTCAAGATCGGTGAATTGTCAGGGAATTCTTGATAATGGTCAGGGAAAATTAAAATTTCAGAAAAAAAGTCAGAGAACAATGAAATTCTGGGTTAATGTTAACTTTGATATACTATGTATATTTGATTGTCTTCATTTTTTTCTTGCTCGCTACACTTAAACAAAACTTAATCTATAAAAAAATGTTCATAAAATGGCCATAATTGATTACTTAAGTAGTATATATATTTGCCAGGGTGGCCACAGGCTCTGGAAAACAGGGAAAATGCCAAAAATAAATTCCCTGCAGGCAAAAATCAGGGAATTATCAGTGAATTTTACATAATTGGAGAAATAAAATAGTCTTGTTGTAGATAATTTGCCCTTTGTTTCAGTGAAAAGTATGAAATGTGAATTTTAGTGCTCGCTACGCTCACAAAATATATTTAATCTATATAAACATGTTGTCAGGTAGCTATTGAAAGAGCTATATAAGTACTAGAGAAAGAAATTCACCATATCCTGTATTGCTTTTAGATTCTGTCCTACTAAAGCCCTACATTTTCCCTTCTTTGCTTCTGGTCCAGAACTTTATAGAGGGATCAGCATGATGCCAGCATTGTGCCAGCATGAGATCACTATCAGTGACTATCTGGGGTCATAAAACACTGTAACTGGTCAGTGTAAGGGATCAGAGGCCCATAAAGCTACTGATAATCAATAATGTGCTACTGTAATATGTACCCTTGAAAATACCATTGTGTGTTTGTTTAATTTGTATAATTAGATATATTTTTTTGATTTTTGTTTCCATCTGGTTTAAGTGTGTGAAAACTATTCGTCAAAATATTTACTATTTTAGTTATTAATATTCCCTAAGAGTTATTTAATTAAATACACACCCAAACCAGCTACAAATAAAACTAAGCAACTATACCAAAGAGGTACACAATATCAATTCTGATTGTATGTCTGTGAATATACCTTTTTTATAAATATAAGATAACATAATACTCATAGATCTAGTTTATAAATTATTATTTTTTAATTCAAAACATCAAAACAAAACCAACATCAAAAATAACATTTTTATATCTTATGAATAATATCAATTCACTCATTTCTTTGAATACATTATTAAGAAATGTTAGTCATGAGGCATACAGCAACCAGTATATAAGTTATATATGTTCAGATTTTTTAAACACTTTTATAATTGTGCATTAATTTGCATGCATTTGTGTCTAATCTCACACAAGTCGTTTTCAAGCAACACAAACTTATGTCAATCTTGATGGTTCAGGGTTTTTTTCACAATAAAATATTACAAAAACTTATATATCAATTTAATTTTACTATAGGCCTACAGATATTTTATAACTTCCTGTCATAAAGGGAACTCTTGTTGTCTCTTATCTAATACTAGGGCCTCTTGTAACTAATTAACATGCTGTGCAATGTGGCATAATATTATGTAATAGGGTACAATATGGTCAGATATCTTAAAAATCAGTAACCACATGCTGAGAAAACTATGACCAAATTTGGTTGGCCCAGTGCCAAAATCCAGGTCTTTACTAAACCCCTTCGCATGCAGGCAAACTCTCAGAATTGGTCACTTGTGAAAGAACTAGTTATATGTTTTATAAAAGTATGTCCTAAATTATGTAATATAACATGTCCTGTTTTATACCAAATCATTATCTCAGAACACTAATATTGCACTAAATTGAACCATCGATAAAAAAATACTCTTTGAGAGCATACCCTGGACCCCCTAGCTGTAAAATAAGATTCTAATTGCTTCGTATTTTTTAACAGCCATTGTTGCGAACGACGCAAAAATCATGGAAAGTAACCTTTTGGTCAGGGAAAAATCAGGGAATTATCAGGGAATTTTATTTTTCATTTTCTGTGTCCACCCTGTTTGCCAAATACAGGTAGTACTAAAAACTTGAATAATACAAAAGTATGATCTTAATTTAATACACATATTTTAAAAATTGCTGCAGTACTGGTTAGTGAAAAGTATGTTTTAATCAGTGAATAGTCAGGGAATTCTTACCATACTTGCCGGCTACTCTGGTAGAGTACATTTAGTAGAAAATTGAGAGGTTATTCTGCCCAGTGTTGGTGTTGTGAGAAATGTGTATATAAATTGTGATGTTTTATATGATTTGTACTTACAGAAGTGGGATTAGGATATGAATGTCCAATGCAAGACGCATGTATCAAAGCTAATTTTCAATGTGTTTCTAGAGAATGTGTTTGTTCGAGTGATTACTATGATAGTAACAAGGAGAACGTTTTGGGAGGAAAATGTCAAATAAGTAAGTATATTTTACCTTTTTATCTCATAGGATGTAATTTAAGTAAGTATTCAGGTAACTTACATAGTAAACGATAATGCCAAAGGAACAACATTATGTTGGTATTTTTATCTGGTATATGTAAAGTCATCCAATGTTACATGACTTGCATGAAACTGGCAGTTGTCCAGCATAGGCTTGCATTTCTTGTTAACAAAATAATCAACTTTGAACAGTATGAAAACAGAATTGGTCAATATTTCAATGATCCAGGTCAAACATTGAGTTCAAACGTCGGAAATTAATTATATCCCATTACATACAGTATAAGCAGGCCATACTAAAGTCATGCCTGAAGTCAGTCAGATAGATGGTTGCTGAACCAAATTTTAGTCCATCAAATTAATGTAAAAATACTTGGCACACAGAACAAAATAAAGTCAAGGCTTCGATGGTAACATTTTATAAACAAGGACAATTCCAACTCTTTATCATGCTCCATGGTCTCCTTTCTATTATCTATTATGTTTCATAGTAGCAATGATGCATGGTCATATTATAAGCGGGTTAATGTGTATCATCAGAGTTATGTAACAATGGTACTGATTGGTTGTACATGTATAATTAATGAATGTACATTTTCAGGAAAAGATCTTAATGCTCTGTGCACAGAGACATCAAATAACAATTACAACATTGACCAGTGTAAAGACCAGTTTGCAACTTGTATTAACAACTATTGTACATGTAATACTGGGTATCATTCGGAAAATGGAATTTGTAAAGCAAGTAAGTTTCCCTAGTTTTCAATTGATCTGTTTGTATACCCCAACATGTACTGATGTGCAGTGTATGTTGGAGATGTATCGTGATTGCCCTGTCTGTTTGTCTGTTTGCTCCTCCTTCACATTGATGATGTTAACCAAAACATTCAGGGTTTTGAAATTCCAATATTTTAAAGTCAATCAAGACATTGCTTTCAAACTTGCCGTTACTGGGTAAGCATTATAAACTCCTTACATGTTTATGCCATGTTCTGTTCTGTAGAAGGTCCCCCCACTCACAAGGCACTAAATCCACTTGTAGTCATCTGACACCGGATCGATAGTAGTACTTCCTTCTATCAACTTATAAAAAATGTTCAGTACAATTTAATTTTAAACTTTATAAACTTAAACGTTATAACAGAATATACAGTCTTTTAAGCAGTATTTCACATTCGGAAATTAGTAGGGCTGTAACTATATACCGCGGTACACAAAACACCGCAGACTTCAGTCCCACACGGTCCACGGTTATGGCAAGCAAAATGTCCAATAATTTCGTAAACCCATGTTCACGGGCGTAAAACTGATAAACTAGGTTTTACGAACGTAAAACCAGGTTTTACGGTCGATAAACTAGGTTTTACGAACGTAAAACCAGGTTTTACGAATGTTTACCCATATTTTCGAGCGAAAACATAGGATAACGTCGTAAACCATAGTTCACGCTCGTAAACATAGGTTCACGTTCGTAAACATAGGTTCACGTTCGTAAACCTATGTTTACGGTCGAAAACATGGGTTGTATTTCGTAAACTATGGTTTACGAGCGTGAACCAGGGTTTACCAGCGTAAACATAGGTTAATGGTTGTCAACATAGGATAACGACCGAAATCAGTAGTTAAATCGAGAAACCTTGTTTATCAAACGTAAAACTAAGACTTTCAAATAAACTATGAATTTCGGGCGTAAACATGGGTTTACGGACGTGAACCTATGTTTACGAGCGTGAACCTATGTTTACGTTCGATTAACTAAGTTTCTCGGACATAACTATCAATTTCAGTCGTTATCCTATGTTCACGAGTGAGAACCCATGTTTACGCTCGTAAACCCATGTTCACGTTCGTAAACCCATGTTCACGGGCGTAAACCCATGTTTACGGTCGAAAACACAGGTTAATGTTCGTAAAATATGGTTAACGCCCGTGAACCGGGGTTCACAAGCGTAAACATAGGATAACGGCCGTAAACATAGGATAACGGTCGAAATTCATAGTTCAATCGAGAAACCTAGTTTATCGAACGTAAACCCATGTTCACGAGCGTGAACTATGGTTTACGACTGTTATCCTATGTTTTCGCTCGAAAATACAGGTTAACATTCGTAAAACCTGGTTTTACGTTCGTAAAACCTAGTTTATCGACCGTAAAACCTAGTTTTACGACCGTGAACATGGGTTTACGTAATGGCAAGCCAAATGTCCAATAATTTCGTAAACCCATGTTCACGGGCGTAAAACTAGGTTTTACGGTCGATAAACTAGGTTTTACAAACGTAAAACCAGGTTTTACGAATGTTAACCCATATTTTCGAGCGAAAACATAGGATAACGTCGTAAACCATAGTTCACGCTCGTAAACATAGGTTCACGTTCGTAAACATAGGTTCACGTTCGTAAACCTATGTTTACGGTCGAAAACATGGGTTGTATTTCGTAAACTATGGTTTACGAGCGTGAATCAGGGTTTACCAGCGTAAACATAGGTTAATGGTCGTCAACATAGGATAACGACCGAAATCAGTAGTTAAATCGAGAAACCTAGTTTATCAAACGTAAAACTAAAATTTTCAAATAAACTATGAATTTCGGGCGTAAACATGGGTTTACGGGCGTGAACCTATGTTTACGAGCGTGAACCTATGTTTACGTTCGATAAACTAAGTTTTTCGGACATAACTATCAATTTCAGTCGTTATCCTATGTTCACGAGTGAGAACCCATGTTTACGCTCGTAAACCCATGTTCACGTTCGTAAACCCATGTTCACGGGCGTAAACCCATGTTTACGGTCGAAAACACAGGTTAATGTTCGTAAACTATGGTTAACGCTCGTGAACCGGGGTTCACCGGGGTTCACGAGCGTAAACATAGGATAACGGCCGTAAACATAGGATAACGGTCGAAATTCATAGTTCAATCGAGAAACCTAGTTTATCGAATGTAAACCCATGTTCACGAGCGTGAACTATGGTTTACGACTGTTATCCTATGTTTTCGCTCGAAAATACAGGTTAACATTCGTAAAACCTGGTTTTACGTTCGTAAAACCTAGTTTATCGACCGTAAAACCTACCTAGTTTTACGACCGTGAACATGGGTTTACGTAATTATTGGACATTTGGCTTGCCATACACGGTAAAAGATTTCTAAATTTCGGTACGGTTCGGTATAAGCTTTTTTATGACCAAAATAATATTCAGACAACGAAAACATCATGACAGCCTACTGCTTATGTATGCTTACCATGTATCATTCGTTTTAATTGTATTGGGACATGGTTCATATTGTCGAAAATCATTTAAAATTGTTGATAGAAGCAACAAAGTCATTGTCACTTAAAAATTATAAATGTGTAAAATTGTATCATACCGTAATATACCGAACCATTAGAAAAATTGACTGTACATATCATATCTTGAGATGAGGATACTGTTACACCCCTAGAAATTAGGTGTATTTGTTTATGAAGTTCACAGAGCTGTTAATATATGTCGAGTCTTATTTCTAGGGACTTGTCACACCCTGTTTGCGACCCACAATTTTTCGCCCCTGACTGAGAACCATTACTCTGAGCTATGTTTGTCAAGAGGATAGGTCTAGAGCAATGAAGTCTATAGTAGTACGCATGTGAGCATCTTTCCACATCTCTGATCTGGTATCTGGAGAAGGCTGTGGTTTGTCTGAGACTGTCATGTGTACAGTCTAATACCAGCTGAAAGAGTTGACCTTTCTTAGTAAGTATGCTGGTATTGGCAGAAGTCCCTGCTATGTCTAGACTCTCTTGATACAATCTCCTCTTGCGCCATGTAATCATAAATTTCAACAGAATGGTGGTCCCTTATTGACTTGGCTGGTTATTATGGACATGGCTTCTATTAATATTAAATGTCAACTTGTTGATAATGTGAACACATTGATATATTTCAGATTTAGCCAATGGAGAGTCATGTACTGGAAGTGTTAATGATGAATGTACTGATCCTAATGCAGAATGTCTCAATTCACAATGTACTTGTGGAAGTGGTTTCTATGATGATAACAGATTAAGCATTGGTGGAAGGTGTGAACCAGGTATGTATGCCTAGTGCACCTCGTCACGTTAGTTCTTAAAATAGTTCATGTATATGCCTACACTTTAAAGATTATCTGTGTCAGTTTATTTACCATATGATCACTGATCAGGCCAGGATCTTTTGCAGCATCTCAAGTAGAAATCTCAAGTTGAGATTTTGTTAAAACTTAAATCCGTTATTGTGCCGGTGCTGGTGTTTGTGCCGGTTATCTATTGGTGCCGGCGTAGTGATACTTTCTGTGCCGGTATTTTGGCAGCAAAACCAACACAATCACTGGCACCGGCACAATAAACGGCACAGAAACGGGCACAAAGGAGTATATAAGGTAAAACATAATATCTAAGCTAATAGGGACAGGTCCCTTAACTGAGATTTATTTTTTTGGACTTAGAATATTTATGTTAAGTTCTTCCGTGTAAGCTGGTATCTCTGTAATCACTGAAGGGAATGGTTCGAAACTTCACACACTTGTTCACTTGGAATATCTATTAAGCTCATAGGGACAGGTCCCATAACTGTGGGGTTTTTGCAGACTTATGCCCCTTGTTGGACTAAGACTATTTAAATGTTTTTGCATGTAAGCTTGTATCTCTGATAACACTGAAGGAAATAGTTTGAAACTTCACACACTTGTCCACTATGATTATCTAAGCTCATAAGGATAGGTCCCATAACTGTGATTTGATTTTTGTTAAGATTTTGCATGTAAACTAAATGAACTCTATAACCACTTGACAAAAGGGTTTGATACCTACCCCACCGCTCATATGCCGATAACTGCTCAAGGTCAATAATTCTTGCATGGATTTTGACAGTACTTTGGCCCAGTTTGCTTGATTTTGCTATAGGTTTTGAATTCTTGTTTCACTATCAATAACTTTTTAGTCGAGATTTGCTGTCCTCCGACAGCTCTTGTTAATTCTCAGTCTAGTAGGGATCTGCGTTTCTGAATGATATGAAGGCAACCCCCAGCCACTGCATCTCCTTTGTTGTGGCAAGTTGACATTTTATGTTTGAAAAATGCAATGGATTGAGTATTAATTATAGTTCCTCAGCAATGTAGATCATCCAGGTGAAAAATGAACAGTCCGTGTCTGCTTTTATTTAGAAATTAGTGTTCTGCTTATATAAACACATTGTTTGGTTTTTGTTTGTAAACTGAACATGGTATATTTCAGTGTCCCAGTTACAAGTAGGTAGTGTTGTATTTAGTGACATACAAACTACAAGTGTCACAGTATCCTGGTCACACCCAGCTGGTACGCTAGCTCAATATATCAACTATTATACTGTACAATGGTCACTGAAGAACTCTGTTGATTATACTGAGTCCAACAATCGAGGGACATCTACAAGTTATGTGGTGAATAGTCTTACACCAGGAAAGGCATATGATGTGAAAATTATATCCCATAACACACAAACTGAGTCTACACTGGAAAGGACAACATCTGTTACTAAGCAACAAGCAGCGAGTAAATTATTTTACATTGATGTTCGTAACAACAATTAAGTGGATTCAAATTTCATTCTGTTTAACATTTTTGTCTTTTACACATGTGCAGTGTAAGTTCTTAAAATGGTTAAATATTTGCTAAGAATAACCACAAAAATCTACTTGTGTTTATTTTTGATAAACTTTAAATTTAGCTATGTGGTCAGTAAATCTTGTTTAAATGCACTTTTTGTAGTTGGTTCTGGTCTTTCTGAAAGAATTGGGCTAAATTTCTGATCTCTGAAAATGAGATGCTATTGGATTAATATTGATTGTAAATGTATGTGTAGTGTACATTGCTAACATTCGTATGAGTTTATGTAGGTCTACTTCTCAGATGGACATCTATTGAATAATACTTTTCAACTGTGTATGTTCATTTAATTATTTAAACATCAAGAAATACATACTAAACTTTGAACTGACAGAATCTTATGTATTTACAGAACCTAACTTGGTGAAAGGTCTCACATCTAGTGTAACTGATCTGAATGTCAGTGATGGAAACTTGCAAATTGTATAAACTGATGTGTTGACTTATATTACAGAACCTAACATGGTAGGAGGTGTCACATCTTTTGTAACTGACCTGGATGTTAGTGACTTGAGAAATGTATAAACTGATATGATGTCTTATATTATAGAACTTAACATGGTAGGAGGTATCACATCTAGTGTAACTGATTTGGATGTTAGTGATGGAAACTTGAGAAATGTATATACTGATATGTTGTCTTATATTATAGAACCTAACATTGTAGGAGATATCACATCTAGTGTAACTGATTTGGATGTTAGTGATGGAAACTTGAGAAATGTATATACTGATATGATGTCTTATATTATAGAACCTAACATGGTAGGAGGTATCACATCTAGTGTAACTGATTTGGATGTTAGTGATGGAAACTTGAGAATTGTATATACTGATATGTTGTCTTATATTATAGAACCTAACATGGTAGGAGGTATAACGTCTAGTGTAACTGAACTGGATGTTAGTGATGGAAACTTGAGAATTGTATATACTGATATGTTGTCTTATATTATAGAACCAAACATGGTAGGAGGTATCATATCTAGTGTAACTGATTTGGATGTTAGTGATGGAAAATTGAGAATTGTATATACAGCAGCAAACAATGGAAAGAGTGGTTATATTGTTCAATTATTTGATGGTACCACAAAGATTGCAGAGAAATCTCGAACAGAGTTTGAAACAGGAGTTAAAATATATGATTACCCCGATGTGGACTCAAGTTACAGACCTTTCAAAAATAGTTATAGATATATAGTTAGAATAATCACTAATAGTGAATCCTTTGCTGGTGGGAAAACAGTAAACAGTGAAGTGTTTGAAGAGGTTACAAAGACCACACCTAAAAGTAAGATATTGATGTGTCCAAACCGTTACTTGTTTAACTATATAAATTGCATTTGATGCATAGTATTTATTTCTTGAATATTTGATGTGTGACATATTACAATTGCACTGTCTGTATGTTAAAGTCTTTCTATATAGATCAATGAGTTGTTTCCTACCAATGCTTCTGCAATGAATCTTCGTACACTTTCTAAGTATACCAACATTAACAATAGTATTAAACAGGTAGTATAATCATTGAATAAATTTAGTAAGGGATTTTGACATTGTTTAACTTAAATGATTTTATTAAAGTTTTTGTCAAATTCATTATTTGTTTCTGTATTTTTTCTTTTGCAAAGAAATTTGGCACACTTACTGACTACCAATAGTCAATAGTATTAAACATACGACATAAATTTAAAAATAAACGTGCACTAAAAATTATTTTATCATCATGACAGTTTAATCTCCTTGTTTATTTGTTGCATTTTAAATGTACAATGTATCTTTATCTTGACAAATTATAATAGTAATGTGTCAAACGTTATAAGTTAAGATCTAAACTTATTTAACAGATTTGAAATATCTTGATACCCTGATCATGACAAACATTGTATACCTGATACCTTTTGTGTATATCTACAGCACCTGGGATACCAGAGTCCGGACAATGTTTGGATACATCAGACAATGCTATCACTGACAGTTCAATAACTGTATCATGGAATTCTCCAAGTCTACCTAATGGAGATATTGTACGCTATTATGTCAGGGTATACTTAGATTACCAGTTTGATATAATCAGAAGTACTGTTGGCAATGAAACTCAGCTGGTAGTTGATGGTTTACAACCAGGTAAATCATTGTTATATTGTTTCTCCCATAGATTCACAGAATCAGACATTTGCAATCTTCAAAATATGATTTCTAAAGGTGTACGTATAGCCCATAATCTAAAAGTGAAAGACAATCACTTCATACCCATTTATTGACCTCATATAAATCTGTTAGTTTCGTGTCGGTGAACGAGTGGTTTAGGCATCTGCACTACCTTTGTAGTCAAAGGTTTAAAGCCCAAAATGTTGGTTCTGATATAGCTGGTTGGTGGGCCAACAGTTTGATAGTAAATGGTTTCCAAATGTCTATCTGCATTGCCTGTCCCCAGTTTTGAACGATTGAAAACTACAGGTACTGTGCTCATAAAATACATTTTAATAGGTTTGAAATAACCGCCTCATCTTTAAATGATCTGTGAGATATGATCTTATATCAGCATGGCATATATCATGCATCAACAGTGTATCAAGATGCAGTAATGTATAAATGATAAATGTACAGGAGCCTACGATGACTGATATAAATTTTGGAAAGAAAAGTGATTTGGTATTCACAAAATCATGCATCCTATGTTGTCAGATATTGTCTGTACATTAAGTCACCAAATCCTCCATTATGTGGAATGATATGAATAAATTTTGTAAAAATAATAACAACATTAACTTGATTATCTCAAATGATAATATCTAACATTTCAGGTTCATCATATCAGTTTACATTGATGACTGAGAATGAAGTTGGTAATTCCACACAGACAGGTTATATCAATACTAGATGTAAAACCAAGGCAAAAAGTATGTGACTTATTTATACTATTCAAGTTCTATGCTTCATTAAGCTATTGTTAAAGTACTATATTTTCTAGGGTTGATTAATCTCACATTCATTAGGTTTGCAAGATGGCTGCCTCCTAAAGAGGTCTCAAGCTTCAGCCTACCAGCTGTCAGAAGATACAAGTGCAATAAATTATGGAAAAGTGATAGCTGTCATAGCTCCTTGTGTTTTACTACCAGTGCCCTTGGTTATGAACATTAGTTTGTGGTATTAAAATCTGATGAACATGCTCATTTTCAAGGACAGTCTTTCCTGCTTACCTATGGTTAACAGATTGTTAAGTTTTTAAGTTGGAATTATAAGGACCAATGTTGCATCACTCTTATATCATTCCATCATTGTTTTACTCAATGTGTTCCTTCAGATCCGGTGTTTACACAATCAGTAAACTTCATAAAACGGTCCTTTGATCCATCAGTTAACCATTGATTATAATATTTACAGTGGCTGATGCACCAAACAATCTACAGGTATCAGATGTTACGAGTCGTAGTATGATGATCACCTGGGATGAACCGACACAATTATATAGTGAAGAAAACTTTGGTTATGATCTACAAATCAAAGATGATAAAGACACATGTGTCATTGAAATTCTATACAGATGTTCCGATTGTAGCTTAAATAACTTTCAGGTAATTCGTTTATGTCTTTAACTTAACATAGTTGATGGATTATCAAATAGATTGATATGATAATTTGACCGTGTCCGCCCATAACCCCTATCAAAGGTAAAGGTCACGGGCTGAAAACATAATTTCTGCTTCACATCAGTCTCAGTGACTTTAATGTTCAAATTCTTGGTAGAGCTGTACATTTAGTTACCAGTTTAAATGTGGAATGTTATTCAAGAGTCACAATATATTTACTTTGAATTTAATATATAATAATGGACATAAATTATTGTCAGTTATATACATGGGGTGTTCTACAATTAATAGGAATTTTTTCATAGCAGCACGACGAATCAGAAATTCAGAAAACAAATTGTATATAATTAATTGTTTTTATATTTTACTGACAAATAAGCGAAATATCAAAGAAATTGGATGAAAAATAAGGAATATATTAAACATTAAATATGCTCTGTATCAAGGAGGCGGGTCGCACCGTGACGTTATTATGACTACGCATTTTATCCACAGTATTTCAACATAAAGAAACCTTTAATAATTTTGTTTATAGTCATCCTGACTTTCTTAACTGATCTAATAACACTGTTCCGATTGTTTAAATGTGTTTCCGTGCCTCTGTTCACAAAAAATGTCTTGCAACGAAATTATGCTCAAACCTTGGAGTTCAAACAGTGCTATTTACGTCAACTTAATTTTCAATGAACTCACCTGTGCTAATTTGTAAGTTTATACATCCGCGATCTGTAAACATTTTGTGCCAACAGAACACAAGTGGCTGCTTAATGCCACTACATTACATGCATTTCATTATTTCATTGGTTAGCACTGTTGGTTTTCCAAATGCATACCATTATTTGACAATCGCGCGGCTTGTGCTTATTGGCGTTGACGTCATTTTCATCCATGACGCGCTTAGATGCATACCCTTGATTTCTGACTTGTGATAACAATCACTGATCGATTTCTTCGAAAGTTTGCATGCGCATGTCAAAGTCATCCACGTAATGACATACAATTATGCGTTAATATTTATTAAGTGGTTATTGAGATATTCACATTTTTAATAAGGATGGTAATGACAAATAATAGTGTGACCCGCCTTGGAGTTACATGGTTTCTATGACAACGTTTTGTATGAGCATCAACAGCAACAACGAACTTATGTTGCTAGCGGTATATAGAGCATACATCGCTAAGTATATGAGACAAATTTAATTAAAATGTAAGCGTTGAGTAAGAAGTTACGAGAAAAGTCCTATTATTTCTGGAACACCCCTCTATATCATAATTTTCAAATGATAATTGACATGTATTTTCAAATTAACTGTTGTCCAATAACCTATACCTAGGTTTAGAGATGATACAGATTGACCTAAATAGTTGTTTATTTCATCCAGCGTTGGCGTTAGGTGACACGTATGTATAATTTGATGTAATATACATTCTTTCTTCTATGGAATGAAATCAGCTATAATGTTATAAGTAATATTATATTCAACCATATTACAACCATATATAAGCTGGTACATCGAAAAATGAATGAGAAACCAATTCACCTCATGCTTATTAGTAACAAATAATGTATTATTTGCAACTGGGGTAGTGAGGTCTTTTCGTCAAGGGTAAAATACACAAAGATTTGGAACCAAGTTATAACGATTGCTACCAAGTTTCAATACCTACATACAGTATCAACAACCTGCCGTTTACATACAGTACTGATGTGAACTCACTACATTGCTGTTGTAATGGCAATTCAATATTGCTTAACTCAGCACCCTTTTGATGCTACTGACATCATTACCACCAGTATAAAGCACATAGACATCCAATGAGTCACTCATTTTTAGCTTCAATGCCACACTTGATTTCTTTTTTCTCATTAAACTCTTAGTTCTCAAATTCCTTTTTGGTAATTCATCACCAATTATAAGGTGTCTTCACTCGTCTTGGTATTTATTGACATTTTTATGAATTACAACAAAATGTAACCATAAACTTTATGCCCAAGCATCTACTGATGCGGTCAGGCATATAGCAATGCACCTGTCCGTTCTTCCATCCCTTACAAAATGTTGAAAATCAAATATTTTAAGTCATTCAACAGTAAAAAATCTAACTTCAAATTACTCCAACAGTCTTCTTTCTCTCTAAAAATCTTCTCAATCGTACTGACATTTTCTCAATTCTGATTTCCATGCTTTCTTCCAACATATACATTTATAAAACATGATTTGACTACAGTATGAGTTCAAGTGCTAATGGGTAATTATTTGAAATGGCAATCTGTTTCCAGCTACTTTATTCAATTGTTATATTTCCATCTTTTCATGCAATCAGTCTGGCAGTGCCTACCAAATTAAATGCAGTCCAATACAGTCTAAATTCGTTTTAGAAGCCATGAGTGCTATATTAAAGATATACTTAGCCAATCTGAATTGTTGTGCAATGAAAATTGGTTTTCACCAATTTTCTATAGGTTTTATTAGTATTTTAGAGTTTTATATACCTATGGTGTGTAGAGTTTGTTGTGGTACTTACTCAGCATTACAATCATTCCTACTATTTAATAACCTGTTTAAAGGTGTTGAATAACATCATTTCTATCTACTAGACTAAATATAAGCCGGGAAACCAGAGTTTCTTTCTTTATTTCAGTTTTCACAATTACCTGGTACTTGTCCTAATGTCCAACCAGTAACTGAGTTGCAAACAAAAGTACAACTTGGACAGACAATGGCATACCATGCATCTCTTGATCCAGATGTAGTATATACTGTATCAGTAACTGCTATCAATGGCGCTGGTCGAGGATATGCAGCTGTTGTCAATGAGACCACTCTGGAAGAAGGTACTTATTTATTGACGTGCCAATAATTGCCATAGTGATTTACTATTCTTAATTATTTGTTGTACATGAGTTGCTGCTCTTGAGAGGTATAATATATACTAAATAGTTACTTCTGAAACAAAATTATTAATATGTTGCTTAAGAGGGATTGTTGCAGCTAAATAGAGGGCCACTCTGGAGAAGTGCAATCCTACTTCCTGCACAATAATATAAGATTTGCTAATATCATAATTGCCATCATGATGTAATATTTTTGTCATTCCCTTATTTGGTTTGATCATTATTGACCCTTCTCATTCTTTGTAACAGTAAAGCTCATTGCAGAAGTTGTGTATAGTAGGTTTACACAGTTAAGTACTGTATGTCAGATTCAAAACATATAATAATGCATGCTATTTGACAGATCTATTTTGCATCAAGTTACATATTAAATACTGAGCATATCCTTCATTTATCTGAAATATGGCAGGCATATTAGTGCCTCCACACAGACTGAAACCTAGATCGCCCACTTATGGGGTAAGTTCACTAACCACTCTGGAGGCACCATTGTAAGATGTATCTAAATCTATCTTTTTGTATTTCAGCTCCAAAGAAACCAACAGCAGTCAGTATAAGAGATATAACATCTACGTCATTCTCTGTGAGTTGGTCTATTGATGGTGTAAGACCTGGCAAGACTACCTTTGATGTTAAAGTCCTGGCTAACAGTCCAGCAGCTTCCATAGACAGATCAGTTGAAGGTATTATGTTTGCTGTTTATGTATAAGTTTATTGATTTCTGTGATTTGACTTAAATAACAGTGCTTCATGGAAACATTAATTTTACAGAATAATTTGATCACTCAAGAGTACCTTGGTTATATTTGTAGGCACATGTACGTATTTGAGTCATGTGACGGACATCAATTGTATCCTTAGTTAACATATAACGTAAATAAGTTGTTATAATCAATTGATCAAACACTGGTCCACTGGCCACACTTGAAAAATATTGAAATAACGGGCATACTATAATAACGAGTTAATTATTATTGCAGGTTTCTACAACAGGAGTTTGGTGGTGACTGGTGTAGAAGAGTATTGGACTTATAGTGTGTCGGTAGTCTCAAAAACATCTATAGGTTCTATGGAATCCGATGTCCAAGCTGTCCAAACACTAAGTGCTGGTGAGTATTCAAATAACGTCTATATGATCTATGGAATCAAATATCCTTCATGTTCAAACACTTAGTGTTGTTGAGTGTTCATATACCATTCACTGGTTCAATGTACTCATATATCTACAACTTATTACTATAATGGTGAGTATTTATAAACATCTAAAGGTTTTATGGAGTGTCCAAACATGTAGTGTTGGTGAGTGTGCATAAAACATATATTGGTTCTATGGAGTCCGATATCCATCCTGTCCAAACATTTAGTGATGGTGAGTTCATATGTCGTATCCATGTTTTGACCACACTTGCTGTTTTGTTTATATTTTTTCCATACATAAAATTCTACAATGTATGGCTCAAGACTTTCACTTTAGCACAATAAATTATGTATCAAGCAAAACTGTAATCATGGAAATATGAGTTTGATTACGAAGTCAGCCAGGTTATTCTTGACCATGAAATTGTATTCATAAAGAAGTATCATCTATATGTGGAGGAACTGGTACGATAACTCATTAATCATGATGAATGGAAAATCAGCGCTCTTTTAAAAAGGAAACACACAATGAATTCGCGATATTGAGAGCAGTTTAAGTAGATATTTGTAAAGTAACAGTCAGCAACTTTCTGTGATATAAATATTTGATTTGGTAAGAAAATAATAAAAATTGTTAATATATACCAACAAAAAACATAATTTTATGTATACACATGCAATATGATTCATATCTCTTGCATAATGAATACTTAGCCGCGTTTCTACCTATTTAAGCTCCTGGTCGAGTATCGAAATTAAATATAGCTCAAGAACCAGTGGGTTATTACACACTGATGACAGTATCATGGAAAGCACCCACAATACTTGACAGGAATGGTGTGATAAACGAATACATATTTGAGCATAATGCATCCGAGGTTAGCTTTTACTAATTTTAGCAGTGACATTTGCTGATAAGTTATTTTGATGGCTGGCATGATTGTCCTGTTGCATTTGATTATGTGTATTTGTTAATGCCCTTGTGTTAAACGTTTGTTCTTTTCAGAAAAATAATAATAATGTTTTCACCATGCGTCGGCGTCAAAGTGTTGTCAATATATTGTTTATGCAAGTTACTATAGAAACCATTATCTCTGATACGAGGGGCGTAAAATTATTTATTATTATAGGTGAACTCATGCTGCGATCCAATGATGATACTTATATAATAATATTTCTTTTTTTAAAGAACTAAATGTAGCCATCCTTAATCGTTTTTTGCTTATTGTTTAGTGGTATTGCTTTACATATAAATATTAACATATTTGCAACTTATTTTACAGAGTACTAGCATTGAGATATTTAGCCAGGAAACAAGTATGGAACATGTTTATGAGAAAATTGTGTTGGTTGCTCCAAATACTTTTTATCAATTCAAGGTACTGCGCTTTTTAGTCATGTAATTTCTGTCATTATGTGGCCAAATATCGAATATCGATTCATCGATATAGTCCGAGGATGATAAAGCTAGCCTATGATTACAAATAAATTTGAAATAAAATGCATTTTTGATGACCATTTTGTTGAATCTTGTGTGTAATAATTTTAATATATATACTCGTTCAAACTACAATATAAACACGCCAGTGCACAGTTTTGTTATAACATATCTGTGTTTGGACACAAGGCTATAGTTATCGTCCGCCAACTATATAATAAGTTAATGACGGACATTAATTGCAATTAACTGTATTTATAGATGTATTTGTAATTATGCAATGTCATAGGTCATAATGTCAAACATTATTCAAACGTTTTCGTCAATGATTATTCTTAAAACAACAATAAACGCTTGGTTTACACGCGTCTTCATTGATCAGCGTTTGGAAGAGTTGAGCGAAAAATCTCGTTATGGCCAAAAAATCGTGATTTTCCGTTGATATCAAATAAGAAATATTATTGCCTCGAATACTAAGCAAATGTCTCGTTAGATTGTTGTAGACTAAAATTTCAGTCTGCGTCCACTTTTGCATTAAATATCTACGCAACAAAAAATAAACATCATTTAACAAAGTTTACTATCTTTAATATAATTATGGTTTGACATAATAATGGTTATGGCTGGTTGATATGATTTTAAATAATGCATATGGTTAGATTGACTTGCCCCGCCAACGGTTGCAAGTATTTTCATGATAAACAATGCCTACTGGTCGGCGATCAGTTCCCGATGGCTATCAGTATCCGACATTTGATATTTTTTCATACTTAGCGTAGCTCTAAAATAAAGGTATTTGGTATAATCAAAGAACTACACCAAAGCAACAACTGTGTGTCAGAAAATTTACAATTCACGGAAATAAAAAGAAAATATCAAGAAATACAAAAAATGAAATGATAATCGTCACCTCTTTCCCTTGGGGGTCATCTATTTACGAAAAATATGCTTGCACGATGAAACAAAAAAGTTCATCTATTAATAGCCACGGGCTTGCCAGAGTCTCTGATAAATCTAGGTGTAGCTCAACAACAGGTATGATTTGTATTGGCAATCCATACGAAACACGGTGTAAGATAAATATTGACAAAAACGTCATCATTGACGTCATTGTAAATGACGTCAGAGATTTTTACTAATGGGAAAACGCACTAACTATTATGTCTCAATTATGTCCTCAGTGAGTATCCAAACAAAGAGAGACAATTCTAAGAATTATGTTTATCCAACGGGAGATAATTCCCTTCGAGTTGAGAGGGTCAAAGCGGGAAAATATGGTATAATATGTTATTAAATGTGAAATGTCGGCTACTGGTGCTCTACATCTAATTTATGCACTGCAATAGTAACCCCTTTTGCGCCCTGAATTCCACTCCCTATATGACGTCACAAATGTCAAATTGTTACTATTATTTCGGCCTTGACCTCAGGATTACGAAAATGTAGGTAATTTTGTTTAGAACCATTTGGTTTTCGAGAAATTACTAAAAAACATGCAAAAACTGTCGGAAACTGGTTGCGAACCAGTATGGCATAAGTCAATCACGCATAGCATGTATATGTTACGTCAGATATCACACAAGAAGCACTTATCATCCTTGTGTTGATGTACATCAACTGTTATTTGAACCATGTCCAGCCACAACGATTGATAACAATATCTTGGAAATGTAAAACAAAGCACGAGATAACGGGAAGGGTGGGAGGGACTTTTATGAATGTTTTGCAGAAGCTCAAGTAGAATGTACCATATATGCGGGAGTCACAATTGAAAGGAATTTATGTTCCGGAAACAAGTGCTTATATATGGCATTGGTCACATGATCGGTGTAGTAGGCGCAGTTTATTTTTGACAGGTAAAACGTTCAACCGTTTATGTGCTGTTAAACTGAATATTGTATCAACATGATTTGAAGCAATTGCAAGTACCACAACAAACAAATACACTCATTGACAACCTTAAATTAGTTTTATTACTATGCAGTTACCCTTTGCAGGTGACAGCAGTAAATGTAGATGAGATAAAAGGAGAAATATTTGAAAAGACGGTTGAAGCACGTAATGAAAGTAAGTCCCATTGAGTCCTATCAATATATCGCTGGCTTAGAATGAGATAGTTGTCGAATTTAGTACAAAAACGATATTTTGAGAAAGCATGAAAAAGAAGCTGTTCCAACTCGAGTGTGGTCAACATGATAAGTTTCGATTATCATGAAAATAGACTCACAAGAAGCACCCTATGATCCTCATTTTTAAAGTAGTTACGACCTTCGCTTTCTAAGCCAGCGATATAAGAATGTTTTAGATTTGAATCATTTGTTAAAGAATATCTATCTCACAAGCGGGTTCCGTACGTGAATTAACCACACAATAGATTATTTCTACTGTCACTATTATAACATTACGGTAAGTGCCCTTTTAAAACCTACACATTTTCATTTTCAATCAATTTCTCAAAATCTATAATAAACACGGTACATTCTACAGTCGTATCCACAATTTCTATATAGGAGCTCTTTTAAGCTTTTGGTAGGGTGAATGCCCTTTTCCTATTTTTCTAATATGTGATTTTTGTTTTTTTTATCCATGTTTCGTCTATACCTCAGTAGGAGGTGAAACCTTAATTATCAAGACTTGTGTTTTTATTATCCTTCGTTCCTACGATTTCGTGAATTCCTATGGTTTCGTTTCTACCAAATGTACAGATCCAAATTATTGACAAATGATTGACGAAGTAAACAGATGAGGTATCGCCAATTTATTAGCATATTCCTCTTTATATCATATTTTAGTTGAACATTAATTAAAAAAAATACCCCTATGTATTTCAACTTGGCTGAAAAGTAGAAGACCACCTGTCTTATATTGCCATCATTCATGTGCGCCGGAATCAACACAAAGCCATCATTTTACACACAAGTAAACTTATCAGCTGATTGTTGACGTGAAGGTCTCTATGTAAGTTGGCTGCTTGGAAAATACGATGATTTCTCTTTAGGTTCAGATATTTGTATGATCGTAAAATACATTTTCTTATCAGCAAATAACTGGATTTGCTTAAAAAACAAAGCCGGATTGGTGGTACTCCTGTTCAACACATTTACTTCGTTACTTCACAACCCTTATATTTTACCCAAATGGTACTTGCCAGGGACATAAGAACAGGCCCATGCCATTCATGTATTCATTGTAATAAATTGTTTTCAAATTGTTAATACAACTTATAACAAGACCTTTGTCATACATTCATATCAGATATTGCCGTAGACGGAGGATGGGGTGATTGGTCAGAGTGGTCCACATGTACTGTTTCTTGTGGTGGCGGTACTCAAACCCATGCTAGAGCATGTGATAATCCTACCCCACACAATGGTGGTCGTCAGTGTAATGGTGAAAATACAGAGTGGAAGAATTGTAACGAACAATCGTGTCCAGGTGCGAATACATCTAGTTTATACTGTATACTAATTTATGCATGTGTAAAAACATCGAGGCTACGTATATGTATGTAATGACAGTATTCATTTTAATTCGGAATAATAGCACCGGTATTAAAATAGTTATGTGTTCTGATGTTTTTCGATGGTTTCGATCAGATAATTTAATGAAGTATTTCAGAAATATAGATTAAGAGAAATATATGTCGTTTGTCGTAATAGCAAATGTCTAATCAATCAAGCAATATATCCCAATACATAATTGTGTTCCACTTTTTTAAATAATTAATGCTATTTTCAATCAGTTGTTCCATTTGGGAATCAGTGTATTAATGACATGGAGGCAGACAAGTGTGCGGGTGATAATACAGAGTGTTTTGGAGGAACGTGTCAGTGTATGACAGGTGAGTTTTACCGTAGAAATTGATTGCGGCGATACACTTTCTTTGTAAAGATAGGGTTGACTTCTATTATGAGCGTCAATGAAGATGGCATTTCACTGTTAAACTGTGAACCTATGTCCGATAGCAAAGCATCAGACGTCTAGGTCGTTATACTTGTACCATGAACACATCTTTTCAAGTATAATAGAACATGACGTGTTTTAATTTGCTGAGGTGTTTCAAAGTTTTACAGCATATTATCTGGAACACGTATGCTCGAACACATTTTTGCTTAAACACGCAAACATACACACACAAACACGCACACACGCACTATTGCGTTGACTTTGCGCAGTTGTAAAACGTCGAAGTTGTCCGTGTTAACACTGTTCCAAAATGTGTTTTCAATCACTAGTTTACAGATAAGCTGAGGTAAACGATAACTAAGTTCAATTCAAGATAAGTTGCATGCTTACGTATGTCTGACCCTCGTCGTTATCTAAATACTTTGTAGAACGTTTGTCCTAACCTCAATTTCAGCAACCATGACATTTGGCCTTGTAGGCATCACATGATCATATAGTTATCCACAGAGCCACAGAAGCTAATTGTCAACTATATAAAGCCTATATATGATAGAACATGCTATTTCTTACAAATTATAAAACTCAAAACTTTATGAGAAATCCGCGTAACTCACGCTACATCACGACAAGATGACAAATTGAAAACATCAATTTTTATCATTGGTACTATTTCAGTCTTTGTTCAGTAAATGTCATTAATATTGGGAAACAAAGTTTAATATACGAGCGTATCATACATGTCTCTTATCATTAACCAGTGAGAACACCACCTGAGTCATCAGACATGACAGCTGTAATTGTTGGTGCGGTTCTTGGAGTTCTCAACATGCTTCTAGTTGCTTACAGTGGTTATGTTACCATTAAACTAAGAAGATACATTGCTAACAAAGGTAGGTATTTGTAATTATTCATGTTGGAAACAATGAATTGTTTGCAAGTTTATTAGAACATTTATGAAGCCACCAGCTTAAAATTAATCTTGTAACGGCACATGTACAATACATATGAGGAGTCTTAAATGTGATTTTACGGGGAAATAGAATTCCATTACATATTTCTTATTTGATTGCAAGTAACAATCTCCGAAAGATTCTTTAAACTTCTTAAAAATACTATGACTAAATGTTTGAAATCGAGTATTGAAAAACAGTATACATTGGCAAAATATGATGTAAGCAGTCTACAATTGTTAGACATTCGTAACGACGAAAATAGCATTAATCATTTTCAAGTTTAATCAACATTATCTACAACTAGAACAGCCAAGACATAGCCATATCCGACTTAGAACATGCTATTCATGGTGCATGTGAAAATTAACAATCATAACTGTACCACCTCTATGTAACATCATGACCAAAAGTATCTGCCATTATTGTCAAAGCTATTAATTTTATTTCAGAACAACATGAACAAGCTGATCCGACTAGGTATGTAAATACACACCATTCTCACTAGAATATACAGATTATTGTTGTTGGTATTTTAGGCTAAACAAGCTTTAATTATAAAATTATGATCTAGTGAATTATCTTACAAGTCTAGTTAGAATACGGTGACCGTGACATCAACATTTATGCGTACACAAAAGATTAAAACCATGCTTAAATCACAGGTGGCAGTATCAGTGTTTGGTCCGCAAACGATTAAATAAAATAATAAAAATATATAAAAATGTCCGTACTGAAATAATATACTAACATTATCAAGGTATAAAGCGTACTATATGTCTATATGCCAAAGATTGTGGAACATTTCATCTCGTTGTTTCAACATAAAATACGGGCGCTGAAGAAAAATTGCTATACAAGTCATTCAAATAAACTATAAGATATTAATTCTTACCGAAAATCTCGTTCAATTGTATCTTATAACTGCGAAACAGCAAAACAGTGTTACTTTCGTTATTTAACTTCGCTCAAGGTCATTTTATTTATGCACTGGTTACCCGCTGCGCTCACAGTATCGTAATAATTTTTGGGAACCAAGCCTATTGTAAGATGCAATGTTCCACAATCTTTGACATAGACATATTTTACGCTTTATACCTTGATAGTGTACAGGGAGTTAGATAGACAATCGATATATATACGGTCCATGTAGTGTATTAGTTCAGTGACGGATTTGTTCTTTTTCTTTTCCAAACACTGATACTGCCACCTGTGGCTTAAATAGGTAGAGTTTAGTTTGGTATTGAGTTGTTAGTATAATCCTTTATACTTGTTTTACACCGTACTAGTGGATTGTTCCACTGCGTCACTGGATTTTTATCCTTACTGGACTGTAGTATTTGTATTTTAATGTAAAATATTTAAAATGTACATAAGATCTTAGAGTGGAAACTAGTGAATAAGAAGCAGCGTCACTTGTTTAAAATTTAAATTGAGCGCTGCTTTGTTATCGTAGCGCTCCTTGGAATATTTTGTGATTTGTATTGACAATGTCTGAAAGTTAAAACACTATGATAGCCATTGTTATGATGTTGTGAGTTGTGAATATAGCTTCGTGTTACTTATTTGAAACAAACGTGTTTCTGTAACACTTTTCAATTAAATCATGTTTTAGAAAACAACAGCCCACCTACGTCAACGAAATGTTCCAGAATGTATCTGACCCTGAAGACCAAGACGGCGTCGCTGAGAACCAAGCAGCCGTGTATTCAACTCTCGGTGATGAAACACGTGATTCAAGGTCAACATATGATATTCTTCGAGTATAGAACCACTCAATCCAAAATAATGCATTGGATTAATGCTTTTTTTCTCCAAAGACATAGTATATGCATAATAGGTATTGTCTACTGAGTAGAAACAAAGCACTCATGGAACTGTTTCACATGAATAGTGTTCTAAATATTACGAAACAACGTTTCCTAGAGGTGTACATTTATGACAATGCGTGGTACGTTATGTAATGCACCAATTTTTTGTATTCGTAATACTCAGTTCATACAGTTGTAATACTCAATACTAACTCTATACTGTTCTTTCAACAGCGTCTTAGTTTCTACATACTGATGTTACTATTTATGTTATATTTTACGTACTCAGTTACTTGTATGTTTGTATGCTATCTTTATTTTATCATTGTACATCAGTTATCATCAATTACATAATCTATATCACTGGTTGAGAAAAATTAGCCTGTAAGAACAAAACATACTGTTATTTTGGAAAAGAAACTAAAATGACTGAAAACAACTCTTTATTTAGGGTAAAAGTTTTCTACTTCAGTTTGATCAACCTGACCATTTTCGATTCATGATTTCTTAATATTTGAAATTGCGATGCATATTCAAAACAAGCACGAGTCATAGTTATGGTGGTTGGTAGCACTTACGACCTTATTATTCTCAGCCTGCGACATATTACATATGCATACAAACTTTATTATTATTGTACTAATTTGTATCTTATTCTATCTAACAGAATAGAACACAACTAATTGAAGATAAAAAAACAATCAGAAGTATTGTCCGACTCTTAAAACATCGTTAAACAACATAAGGATAGAATGGGAAATATAATTTTGTATAACTATTTCTAGCTACAAGTGCATGAGTCTATAGCAACGAGAGCCATTCAATAAATTCGTTGAATGGACTCATTAGTTTAATACACATTGACCCTGAGAAAAACAACGTATATGACAATAAACTGCAGCCTTTCTTACACTAGTGCAGAAAAGTTCGCTCGAAACGAGGAATTCTTTAAGAAACCATGTATAAAACAAAACAAATCACCTTACCGCAACCACCACACGATGCAATTATACTTTGACGTTAACGACGTTATTGACGTTTAGTTATTACTCAAATGAGAAACCCGAAATTGAATTATGATATTCATATCAAATAAAAAATAAATACTCAGTTAAAGTATATTTTGAAATATCTACCACAACAGTTTATGTAGAGGTGATGTTAAGTCATGGATTAAGCTAACTTGTATGTTAAATTGACACGCCTCGTATATTTTGACTGTCGTTTCCTTAAACATCCGTACGTTTGCAAATTTGGCCGATCCCTGTTTCGTTTGAAATAGCATGCTGCGTTTCAGGAATTAGACTTTTCCACTAAAACACAGGGGCACTAAATACTGCATGTTCTCCGTTTGCTCTCATTAACAGCTAATGTGTGTTTGTTGTGTATTTCCGAGACAAGTACACAATTTAAAAGTTGTACGAATTTCCTTGCGTAAATTCATCGGCATTTTGACGTAAATGAAAACGGGACAGGCATAGGTCAAATACTTCTCAATTCAAACTCTAACCTCCAAATATTTAAATAATTTCACGAAATCTTACGATCCCATGTTGCAATAAACTGGCAATCATATGGTGATGTAAATCAATCAGTTCGGAATTTATAACTAGAAAAAAATACGTTACGTTGGCCGGGGTGGTAGCGCTTTACTATGGTAATAGATTAATGTTTATAATGATATAAGTAACTGTTATTTGAACATGAATGTAATAAAATAACAACGCCTGTCTATGAATATATTGATTGACCCTCGTATGTTCATGTCTGTATAGCGAAATAATCTATATTATGTAACACATCAAATTATGAGTTATGCAATTCATTACATTGCTTTTATATGTTTTATATCTGTATTATAAATATCACTGTAAACATTTATGTACACTGTTATGCTATAGTAATAAATGGGTGATTTGATATTAGCCCTGTAATTTGTTCGAGGGCAGTCGTATTGGTCCGAGGCCGTAGGCATATTTTAGATAAGTACAAAAGCTTCAGTCTGAAGTCATCCCTTCTCACCTGTCAGTAATTGAGCATTTTTATATTACAAACATTTTATTATATTTATCGTATACATACCAATTCATATCTGTTCTTGTTTTTTATGTTTCTTGTTGTTAAAATGTTTAACTTGCCATATATATATTGCATTGAAAATAAACATATTTATATGTTATCGTCAAATAAAATACTGAAGTTGAAAAAGATTGAAGTTGTTCTTCATATAACGAGACAATCATCTAGTGTGCACTAGTGCATTATAGTTTGCACGACTATAAACCATGGCAGAACCTGGGAGTTGTGGGCAACTACATATAATAAAAGAAGGACTTGCTACAGTCTTGCAGGCAACTTTTGATATTCAATTTACTGTGCGTAGGATTTCACGATATGCATTTTTGTGCCGTATGCATTACATGCAGGGAAAACTTGTATTTAAACTCACCTGTTCTATACGATTGTCTGTGAGGAGTGAAGTTTGATGCATCATAAAATAGACGTTTGTAAGTACCCGTACCAAGGCGGAAGCTCCTCAGTTAATCTTTATGTTGTGTCCACAAAGGTCAAGGAAAGTTAAAAAAATAAAGTTTGGTTATTGTGCTTTTTTGTTTATCTGGGTTAGAATGTGTCTCTATGCAACAGTAAGTCCTAAAAGTTTATTACCAGTCACCGATGCGATAGTACAGTGTATAGACAACTCATTGTATAACGCAGTTCTTAGAGATCGGAATTGGCATTTAACTGATATATCGACTGCTTAATACAAGGTATTAAGTACAGAATCAATATTTTGGGAAATCAAGAAAAAACTGTCCGTAAATTACTCTTAACTCACTTCACTTTGGTCAACATGATAAGTTCTGAATTTCTTGAACATAGGCTCACAAGATCAGACATGTGATGCTGGTTTTAAAAATGTATCCGTCTTATCTTTCTAATCCAGCGATATATACATTTGTTCGGTTATCTGGTCCGGTAATTTATATGTCAGCTATGGGGAGGGCAGTGTAATGGAATCCACATGCAAGGCTGTTGTTGCTTATGTAACTAGATATTTACCGGTAGATATTTCAATAAAAAACAGTACTGTATGAAGACAAACTGGCTGCTGTACTTGGCTTCATGGTTTAACGTTGTCTTATAATCAACGGTGGTAGAAACAAACATGCACAATGTTCATATATCAACAAATGATAACATACACTGTTGTTTGTACTTTCGGTACCTTTATTCGTATAGAGTTTTAACCAACATGATTTTTAACATAGTCGTCATAAAGATTCTTCTGTATGACAGAACAAATTAATATTAAAATACATACTGTACTTCTAAAATTAATATCATTTCTGTACTGTTTCTTCGAATTTACACTCATTTGCCTTTGCTCTTAAATTTTGGAAGCACTCACCAAGCCTTTCTTAAAGCTATGTGATTGAGCAATATATTTGGAATATTGGTGCACTACGTATCTTGCGTCTTCATCGACCAGATGTCTTATAGCAATGAAAACAATATATTCTAATGTCACTGCTGTCTTGGAGCTGATTTGCCCAGTCTTCCTTAAAGTTCTACCTAACAACAATCGACATTAATTAGAAACCCACCAGTATAAAAATAACAGAACTTGGTCGAAAATAATTTTCTGCTGAAATTGATTTATTTTATGATTTTCAATAAAGGTTTGGAAAATGGACATTGCGCGCTTTGGAATACCCCGCCAGCAAAAGTTTTCTGATTTGTGCTTGCTATACATGTGCAGCTCGACTGCTTCAACAACACAGTGTGATATTTACTTTAATTATACATTCGATAAACAGCAGATTGAAACAAATATTGTCTTGGGTATTCTAATGCTTCCAACTGTTTCCTTCCACATTTAATTAAAACAGTACAGGTCTGAACAGACATAATCATATTTTTGTACGAAACTATTTTTAAATTAGCATACTACGATCCAGAAGGAGTTTGTCACTATCCCTTCTTTTAGGCTTTTACAGCTGCACTGAAAGACTAAAATGGACCCATGATATGTGTCTTAAACATATGGCTAGGTGGCTATATCCCATAATTAATACATAGTTTATGTGGGGTGATAAAAAATAATGAGACACACGCTCTAAAATGATAGCATTATAAGAAGATTTATGTATCCTCTCTTCATCTGTAGAGTTTTTAAAATTTCAATCCGTTACTTGGCTGAGATATCCATTGTTTTGCAATCTTGGGTTCAGCTTTTCGCCGCACATTATGACGTCAATGACGTCACGTACGTAAATTGATAGTTATTCGAACATCTCATTGCTCCGAAAAACCGCTTTTTTCACAAAAACTATTTGGTAGATTTACTAATACTTCGGTATTTATTTGGAACAATTGCTCATTTTTACTAAAAGCAATTCAGTTCTTATAAAATATCAAGAAAATGTTGAACAATTATTCGATCGTTTTCATTCTAAAGATGACTCTCTTATACCACGTCCATAAAACGAGTGTCGATAAAAATTGATAGGCTGACAGCTCATCTTACGCGTTTCTGATCTCGGCATCATATAATAGAGTTTTTCCCATCCGAAAACCTTTTTTCCACTTAAGATACATAAGTATGCGTCTGCAGACTTTTCTCTCTCTCTCCCCTCTCTCTCTCTCTGTACTCTTTTTCTCATTTTTGATGTCTGTTTAAACCTTAATCCTAGTTTGTGGAGCAACTGTACAGTTTCGAGATGTGATTTTTTGCCGAAATATTGCGTAGTTTTCAAGTCGTCAAAAAGTTTTAATTCACAGTTCTTCAATGCTTTAGTGAAATGTCCAGCTAAGTTGATACATTTTCGAGGAGTATTTAATTTAACATAAATCGAATGCTTTGCCATACCATATGGCGAAAATGGAGACGGTTTGCACTGTTTGGTTGAATTTTTTGGAAAGCTTATACAAATGCAATGTTCCCCTTTACGTGGTGTATGTTTTATAGAAATCGGTCAAGTAATAAAATACGCACGGCATTTTTGTTTGATGTGAAGAAAATTTATCTTGGTGTTGTAGTTTTAAGGCGCGTGGTATTGCTTCACTGAAATAGATTTACATACATTTTTATAACAGATATATCAATTTTACAGTAACAAAACTAAAAAAAAACTTAAGTCTTCATCAATGAGTGATGCATTTACCTGCGGTTTAAGAATCTTTTAATAAAGAGGTAAAGCAGGTAAGCATCCGGACAATTTACGACAGACGATCCAAATGAAATCATTTTCAAAACTTCCGCGTATTATATATCAATTTATGCAAGTTTAAGTTTTGACATAGACACTAGTGGATGAATTACATTATAAATATTTGTACATTTAACAAGCCAACATGAATAGATGTTTACTGGTATCGGTAAGTGGTTTATTATTTTAAATACATGTATATATATCATTTAGTTCATAATGTAGATTACAAACATGTTACTAATTTAAATATATTAATCCACTAAACTGTAACGTTACTTGTTTTGTAATAATTTTAAATGTTTGAATCAGTCAGTTTTCTATTCTGATCGTCTCGTCTTTCATTGCAATAACATTATTGCGTGAAAGAACGTAAATAAATACACACTTAGTGGCGCTCCTCAATGAATGGTAATGAAGTTTTGAACATCAATATTTGACACTAGTTCTGACCATTTTTCTGCTCAATCCGACGAAAGACTATTGCACGACACGTTTTCAACTGATCGAATGCTTATATTGAAAGTCGCTTTTTATCATACAATACAATTTTCATCTTTGTTATGTATGCATGTAGATGTCCTTCATCCCTACAATGGTTGTGTTTGTTAACATTGTATTTGCTCAAATTCTTTACATACTCATAAACAAGCTAGTACATGTAACTGAACAAATATTGGTTTTGCTGCAAAATATAGTGTTTGTCGTAACCATAACGTATCTATTGAGAAAATACGATTCCTGCAAGTAACGAGGTTGAGCTTAACTTGAAATTCCGGGTGACCGAAATTGTTTTAAACTGGATACTGTTACTCTATTGCATACAATTAACAACCTTTATTTAGAAGAAATGCACATTTTACCATTCAAGTTGCCTTATTTGAGGTTAAACGTTTATTTTAGACTCATCAGTTTTATATTCAGATTATGGGTTGGTTTTGATGCGGCATCCTAGCAAATAGTAGATCAATGAATATTTTGTGATTTTTTAATTCCGCGTGACGTAAATTACAACTTAAGGAACATTTGATATAGTTATCTCGAACGCTTTTTGGAAATCATAAGAAAGACAAGTTACAGCGTAAGAAGTGTTTTAATGCAATATCGAAATTGATACACAAATACACTTACGGAATTTGAAAACACACCACTTATTCAAACCACGAAATTTAATAGCAAGCATTGTTTAACTGCATTAAAATTTTGTCTATAGATAGCTCATTTTATGTTTAAACACAAAGCAAAATTTCAGAACGACAGTTAATAATGTTACTAAGTCACGTGACATCCACGTTCTTAAGTCTCAAAACCAAAATCCCGGTTAGGGAGAGTGCGAGTAAAGTTATGATTTTTGTGCATTCACAATAGCGGGTACTCATTACAATTGCAATCCGTTTCTGGGCGATATTTCTCTATTCATCAAAATAGGTTTGGACAACCTTGTGGGCAGATCGGGTTATAGAACTCATCCGTGAACTCATGTTTCAAAGAACATTCATATGTTTTCGGTGGGATCAAAATCTAGGACATTCCTTCACGCAAATATTGTTTTCTTCACGAAAAGTAACAGATATTCGTTATTTATGCCCATGGTTATATTCTTGCTGTCTAAGGTTAACACTTATGTCATCTGGAAATAGTCATACAAGAAGGAAGTGACTGCATGTTGAAACACGTGTTCAATGTTAGATGAAACACATATTGGTAGGGTACTAAATGAAAATGCTGTATTTCTTACATAGACGTGTTTGATATCTTCTTTTGGTGAATTAGCACATCTATCGACACCAAGCATTCTTTTGATAGGCACGGTTACTGACCGGAAGTCGGTTTTTACGGAGGAGCATGCGCAATAATTTATGCAAATTAAGTGTCTTTTTATGCCTTAATCCCTTTTTGGAGTTCAGTGGTGGTGTCAGTTGGCATTAAAAGCTATTGAAGACGAATATTTATTGCATCATGACCATATAATCGCGCAAAAACCGCGTGGTGACTACTTCCGGTATGTAACATGTCTTTACCTCCAGACACATCAGTTTCGGATTGACGTGAAATGTAAACTTTTGGTTTTGGAAAACTGATAATGTGTTTTTTTGGTATGCTAATGAATCGTTCACACATCACCATTGACACAGTTCGGATATTTTGTTTCGCACGAGAATTACGCACGAAAAATGAGATGTGGTCACTACTAGCAATTTGGTTGGGGAAATGGATTAAAATATACTTTACTGACACCGTTCTAACCTAGGAACATTATTCCATTGGTAAAAAATATGCCTAAATAGTACATAAAAAAATACCGACCCCTGGAAAGTGGTGCGTTTTCAAAGTCCGTTAGTGTACAGGTGTTGAGTTTCGTCATTGTGCAATAAAACAGAACTCAGTTGATTGGACAATTCAAAGGCCACAATACTTCTTGAATCATTGCATTGGTTGACGATACAATCACATAGACACGGACGGTTGAAGTGATGAACTGATGCCGTCGTTTGGTGTTATGGTGGTGTATATGTTGCTTGCAAAGATACTATTTCTGCAAAAATACCACAAATAAGTTAAGTTCCCATTTTTCTAGGGCTCTTTTCAGCCGCTCAAGCACCCTTTGACATTTCAACTTCCCCTGGTTATTGGGTTACCTATGGAAACCTACACTCGTGTCTGCCTGAGGAGACTATTTCATTCCTGTGGTGTGGCAGCCAACATCGATCGGAGGCGTCCAGGAATAGACACTGCCCTCACAGGTACCATTTTACAACATGGTGGAGTGGAGCATGTGGGTCTTCCTCAGAGAAATTAACCAGTGGTCTAAAGGGGGATCGAACCCGGGACCTCTCGATCCTGAAGCGCACACCCTACCTCTAGGCCAACGATCCCCAAAATACACATACACACCGATTCCACAAGGAAAACCCACTGTCAGAATAGCCTTTCCCGTCACATATTCTGATTTCAACCAATTCGAAATCATTTGGAACGAACTTGATCATTTGTACTACATAAGGATTTTTTATATAAAAAACACCGGTTACACACACATTTAATAGCAACATATAAATCTTGTAAAGCAGGGTCTCAAGTAACGTCAATTATTCATCCTAGTTAGCGTATGACTCCTAGAATGTTACTTTTTCGTTATTTGATTTTCTTTATTGTCAACTACTACGTACTCGACATGCTTTTGTCAAAACAAAATCCAATTTTCCTCACTATTTCCCTGATTCATAATCAGAGAAATCATGTTACACCACGGATGGTGTATCTTTACAAAGTTCAAGATAGTGCATCGAGGTAAGTTAATCCATTTACATGTACACACATGTGATTTTCAGTACAGTGACAACATTTGACCAAATTATAATATGTGAATCGTTAATTAATTATTGTCATGCTAGTGATTTCTTCCGTAGTGGCTGTAATTTGAAGACACAAATGTCACTGTGTGGTTACATTTCACGACATAACTTTGTCAGAAAGTAAATTGTTGAATTGCCGAACTATCTGAACATTCAGAGCTAAATCTTCCACAATCTGTGTCATATCTTGTTAAGCTTGACTGACATCAATGGATGCAATATATTAACTTATGTTTAGTCATTGCAGATGTTAAAAGCTTTTTTCAACGAAACAAAATGTACCTCCTACTAAACGATGGATCGTTTTCAATTGATTTAGAACATTTCGATGATGCCAAGATAATAATAGTGTTCGTCTTATTTGTATTTGGAACCAAGTTGCCATTCATTTTATCAATGTTTGGTTTTACAGCTGATACTGTTATATCATCTACAAACATTTTAAGTTCTTAATTCTATCCAAATGTAGGTCATTTATTAAAAGTAATAAAAATGTTATGCCACAAGGACAGCGCCTTGGGTAACACCAGCAACATTATCTTTGCATTCAAACAACTTACCAAAGACATTGACCTGTTAGAATTTATTACTTGTAGTTAGAAAAAGAATCAAACCACATACCTTTATCTGAAATATGCTGCTATCTCTACAAATGACAAAACAGATTGCTTGTGACAGGTCGGAAGTTCCGACTACACACTACAGTTCGCAGACGTTATCACCAGCCATGTTTAAAAAAAACATACCAATAATAAATGTTTTAATTTTTTTCATTCAGTCATTCTGTTTTTATTTTTTTTTCAGGTGTATTTCTGGACGATAATTTTGTGGTGTCAAACAGTACATGGTGAAGGTAAGAGAATATATCGCTTGTGTAGAATAAGAAGGTCGTAACTACAAAAGCAATATTTCGAAAAAAAAACACAAAAAAAACTCTTTACTTATGGTAAAACTAGCTTTTTCAACTTCAGTTTGGTCGGCATGACACGTTCTGATTGTCCTAAAAATAGGCTCATAAAAAGGACCTTATGCATGTACGAGAGTGGTTCATTTAATTCCCGGACGATCGCCATAGCGCTTGATTGGAATATACGATTGTAGTAAAATTTCGTTTAATAAGACTTAGTTACCAACTGGATTATTTGACATCACATGGAATAATTTTATCCAACGGAACACAAACTGTAGTAACTATAGTAACCCCACAAACGACTATCCGGCCCAACCCGATTTTGTAGTGGTATGTAGAGTGTAAATTAGGTAGGAGTCGCATATTTTAAGCAGAAAAAGTCAGACAACTCTGATGTTTGCATCTAGGTCGGGTAATATAAAATTTGATGTCCATTTCATATAGCCTTTTACGCTCTTATGACAAAGTGTGTGTTTCTGTGAATATCGCAATAAACTCGGATCTGTATAGAGAAAACGGATAAGGAAACAATTTTATGAAAAGTTTGGCCGTACACTTGTAAAACCAAAGACTCTCTTTGAGGAAAACACTTAAGACGATTATCGTAAATGCGGACCGTTGTTTATATATTAAATAAACCATTCGACGATGACATGGCATCACCGCGTTATGATCAAAGACCAGGCAAAACTAAATTCATCAACAGAAAATGATGAAGATTCAAGGCCTGTTGGGTGGTGGTCACTAATAGTATAAAAACTGCTCTATAAATTGCAGCTACATGCGATTTTACCGTAGTTATAGTATATTACATCACTACATAACTCTTAACACGGGGAACATATTTGTTTTAGCATTTTCTTGACCCCTAATTAATGATTAAATGATGCAAAAGGTAACGATTCAAATGCGAAACGGTGTAACGTTGCCATTTAATTTTGTTTCACGTCGACTTGAGCCGACTAACGTTATATGACTTACTAAACCGCTCATATTATGAAAACCCTTCATTGTACCAAGTTGTCATTTTGTCTGTCAATATAGGAATGATGTGGATATACTAGTTTGCGTTTTCATTACTATCCGTCCGATGGGTTATTAGCAATATCAATCGTCCGAGAATTAAATGAACAACCCTCATATATTTAAAATATGCATTAATAATATGACCTTCTCATTCTAAGCCAGCGACATGTATACACCAACGAACAAATTTGGAGTGAAAGAGCTTTTTGCAAACAACACAATCTTTACTGGATGCATTTCGAACACAGTGCACTCGATGGCTTTAGCTGATACTTGCCAAATTTAGATAATTATGACTTAATGTTTCATTGTCTACATACAGAGCACACTCGGAAATACATTATTTTGCTCATAACAAATCGCTGACTTAGAATGAGAAGGTCGTATTAACATGTACTCACAACCTTATACTCGTTAGACTGATACATATTTGAAATCTTCTTCATAAGGTGCTTATTATTGGCCCTTTTTCATAAACATCGGAACGTGTCATGTTGACCAAATGAAGTGGTAAAAGTTTGGTCTTCCATAAGAAAAGAGTAAATTTCAGACAGTGTTGCTTGTCTACTCAAAACATCGCGTTATCCTTACGACCTTCTCATTATTAGCTAGCGAAATGAACAAATGCTATGGGTAATATTACTGAATGGATAAGGTACATATAGGATGTACCACGAATTTCTTTTGAGATCAACATTTCTTAAATGAGTTTAGAAAAAACAGTTATTAAGCAAGCCTCTGGTTAGCTTGATAACTTTCTTTTTCGTGACGAAAATGAGTGTTAGATTCTTTGTATCACTTTCAAAAAATGTTTTTACTAAACATAAGCGACTCGATACGGATTTGGCATAAGTAAAAATGCACCGAAGAACACATTCGATCGCTTCCTCATAAAAAGGAGTCCCAATTTGCCTTTTGTATATAGACCCTAAAACAATGCTTTAAAAAAAGGTATGAGAAAATCCGACAGGGAAGGTAGCACTCAACCCAACAAGCCGAGCACAGAAATCAAAATGAGCAGTGCCCACAGAAACCCATGCCAAAACGGTGACAAAATGAGGCACAACAATCCCGTTTAAATGACAATAAATAAATCTATTACAATAGGTGAAAAAATACAGACAAGGAAATTAAATGCAGTTCAACACATCACTGTGAAGGAACCAAAGATTGCAGAAATGAAAGTAAAAAAATGGCTGTAAAAACAATGAGCAGTGACAGAGAACGCTATATGGATGATAGCAGGCATCAAATAATTAAAGATAGTGAAAAGTTTGTTGTAAATACACTTGGTTTTTAATTTATGTATTATTTACTGTTTTCAGATAAAGCCAACGGAGACTCATGTACAGAAGATGTTTCTGGAGAATGTTCTGATCCCAATGCTCAATGTCTTAATTCAAATTGCACTTGTCGAATAGGCTACTATGATGACAATGGGTTGCTTAATGGTGGAAAATGTAAAGATGGTATGTTTCACTCATGCTCTAGGTAGCTCGTCGCATCAGATTGAAAGTCTGTTAAAGTGAGAAATAAACCACTTGCAAGATTTGATATAATTTACAGAAGTAGCTGTTGGATGGGTAATGTGTGGCTTGTTCTTCCATATAAATATCTAAAGTGAAATATTCTTGTCTGAGAACAATGGCTGGAGTTGATGATGAATAGACAACAATGCACATTTGGTGATTCTTTCTTAAAATGTCAAGTAATAAGATCCATACTGTAACGTAACTACTGGCTACCTTGGCAACTGAAATCCAGGTCCAGTTTGAATATGGGTCTACTGGATCAATGTACTCAAATGCGTGATGCTATGTACTAATGATTCTCTTGTCTAATATACGTACTAATACTGTTACTATGTATTTAATATGATATATTTCAGTGTCCCAGTTACAAGTGGGTAGTGTTGTATTTAGTGACATACAAACTACAAGTTGCACTGTATCCTGGTCACACCCAGCTGGTCCGCTAGCTCAATATATCAACTATTATACTGTACAATGGTCATTGAAGAACTCTGTTGATTATACCGAGTCCAACAATCGAGGGACATCTACAAGTTATGGGGTGAATGGTCTCACACCAGGAAAGGCATATAATGTGCAAATTATATCCCACAACACCAAGACGGAATCTGCAGAGGAAAGGACAACATCTGTTACCAAGCAACAAGCTGCGAGTAAGTGTTACCCTCCTTTTTTTGAAAAGTCATATATACTTATTGATGTTTAAATATGATGTTTGTCAGTATTTTGTTATTGCTTCTTCAAGAAATAGCCATTTATTATGATTTGTTTACGATTTCTTCGAAATTGTTTATTTTTGGATAATTGAGATGCCCAAATAACAACCTCCCTTTTGTAAATTGCATGTCCCCCGTGGGCGTTTATTTGGTGGTATACAGTATATTCAAATATCAAACCATTAATAAAAATATTTCTTTGTTTTTCCTGAAATTGTTTCCTTACATTAAAGAACCTAACATGGTCAGAAGTACGAGTATCACATCTTGTGTAACTGATCTGGATGTTAGTGATGGAAACTTGATAATTGTATATACTGATATGTTGTCTTATATAATTACAGAACCTAACATGGTAGGAGGTATCACATCTAGTGTAACTGAACTGGATGTTAGTGATGGAAACTTGATAATTGTATATACAGCAGCAAACAATGGAAAGAGTGGTTATACTGTACAATTGTTCGATGGTACTACAAAGATTGCAGATAAAGATGGAACGCAGTCTCAGACGGCAGTTACAATATATGATTACTCTGATATTGACCTTAGTTACAGACCTTTCAAAAATGGTTATAGATATACGGTTAAAATAATAACTAGGAGTGAAACCTTTGACAATGGCAAAACAGTAAACAGTGAAGTGTTTGAAGAGGTTTTGAAGACCACACCTAAAAGTAAGATATTGATATTTCCATGTTTACTATATACTAAATGGAATTTTATGCATAGTAATCATCTCTTGAATGTTTAGGTCCTACAAGTGCCATACTATAGTTGCACTGTCTGTCTGTTAAAGTTTTTCTATATTGATCAATATTGTGTTTACTATCCATGCTTCTGCAATGAATCTTTGTACACTTTCTAACTATACCAAATTAACAATAGTATTGAACAGGTAGTATAAACATTGAATAAATTTAGTCAGGAATTTTAACATTGTTTAACTTGAAGGATTTGAATATAGTTTTCAGAAATTCTGCACACTAAATTTTAAAAATAACATGCACTAAAATATTATTTTATCATCAAGACTGTTTAATCTCTTTGTTTATTTGATGCATTTTGTTTAAATCTAAATTGACAAATAAAAACTGTGTCAGGCATTATAAGTTTTATCAGATATAAACCCATATACCAGATTTGAACTATGTTGATACACTGTTTAAATATGATATGTATTACCTGTTGTGTATACATGTATCTACAGCACCTGAGAGACCGCAATCTGGAGAATGTTTGGATACATTGGACAATTCTATCACTGACAGTTCAATAACTGTATCATGGAATCCTCCAACTCTACCTAATGGAGATATTGTGCGCTACCATGTCAGTGTATACTTAGATTACACACATGTTACTACTAGAAGTAGTGTTGGCAATGAAACTCAGCTGACAGTTGGTAGCTTACAACCAGGTATATTATTATCATATTCATTTAACCTCGGATCTTTTAAATAGTGATAGTCATGTTCTCTGGATCACTGTCGGTCCCAACAAGGTAATAATTATGCATCCAAAGTGTGTCATGAAACATGTATGTGCTGAATACATTATTAATAATAATATCTTAGAAATGGAAGTTTCCCAGTGCTTAAAACACATGGTATTAAGTACTGTTATTACAAGTATTGTCAAAATATCTTGCACATATTTTAGGTACATCTTATCAGTTTAGATTGATGACAGAGAACGAAGTTGGTTATTCCTCGCAGACAGGTTATATCAATAATAGATGTAAAACCAAGGCAAAAAGTATGTGGACTATTTGAACTATACAATTTTTATTACTTTATGAATTATTAAGTTGTTTTGAATGTTCTTTTTCTAGACAATGATTGAATAAGTTCAAATTTACAATGTTAACAAGGCCACTGCATAGAGGACATTCTAGGTACCAGAATACCAACTATATGTTTTAAAGTGTGAGGGGATGCAACTACACAAGCTCATATATATCAGTGATGTCTGTCAAAGAATATGGTATAAACATGTATGTGATTGTGAGATGAACATCATTTTGAATTAACCTTATTTCTCAGCCCCTCGTCAAGTACAGTTTTTTCTAATCTTTGGTAAAGAACCTAATGGAACATGAATCAGAGTTTATAAGTCGTAGTATGATACAGATGTTAAGTATTGGGCAATATGTCAGTGGCAGATAAACCAAATAATCTACAAGTATCAGATGTTACAAGTCATAGAATGATACAGATGTTAAGTATTGGGCAATATTTCAGTGGCCGATAAACCAAACAATCTACAAGTATCAGATGTTACAAGTCGTAGAATGACTGTCACCTGGGATGAACCAACACAACTATATAGTGAAGAAAACTTCGGTTACGATCTACAAATCAAAGATGATAGAGACACATGCAATTTGGAAATTCTGTACAAATGTTCCGATTGTAGCTTAAATAACTTTCAGGTAATGAGTTTCTTTACCCTGTAATGGTCTTGTATACAGAATATGTTGTATAGGAGAAATGCACAATTTCTGTATTGTCTTTATAGTTGCTAATGGGTGTTTTCTATAGTTTAGTCACTTGTTTGATTATGTAAATGGTCTAGTGGACGATTGGGGTAAACTTCAGACCCACTTTCGTATGTCTATGATATAAACCATAGATACATTATTCAATTAGTGATATAATTATGATTTTTCAGTTTTCACAATTGACTGGTATTTGTCCTAATATCCAACCAGTAACTGAGATTCGAACAAAATACCAGCTTGAACAGACCATGTCATATACTGCATCTCTTGATCCAGATGTAGTGTATACTGTATCAGTAACTGCAATCAATGGTGCTGGTCGAGGATACGAAGCTGTTGTCAATAAGACAACTCTTCAAGAAGGTATGGCTGGAATAAATAGTCTTTTGGTTGTTGATGTTGTTATGTAGTATAGTGATTGCCAAACTTTCCTTGTGCAAGTATTGATTGCATGTATGGACATACACAATTCAACTGAAACTCCGTCAAATAAGTGATTCTTTTTCCATCGAGGCACTGTGTGTGTTATTTCAAGTTCGTAAATCAGCGAAGACACACAAGTGCTATCGAAGGTTAATTAAGGTCAGTTTGTTTGTTAATAACAGATAATGATATTGGTGGAATCGTGAATCGAATGTACGCATGTTTGATACGTTGTGCACAGGTAAGTTCATCATCCCCCTCGCAAACATATACATGTTGTTCAAAAGTTTATGTGCAAAATGTATCCGAATCACACATTCTTTATTTCAGCTCCAAAGAAACCAACAGCAGTCAGTATAAGTGATATAACATCTACTTCATTCATTGTGAGTTGGTCTATTGATGGTGTAAGACCTGGCAAGACTACCTATGTTGTTAAGGTCCAGGCTAACAGTCCAGCAGCTTCAATAGACAGATCAGTTGAAGGTATTATGTTTGCTGTTTATGTATAAGTTTATTGATTTCTGTGATTTGACTTGAATAACAGTGCTTCATGGAAACATTAATTTTACAGAATATATTGTTCACTCAAGAGTACCTTGGTTATATTTGTAGGCACATGTACGTATTTGAGTCATGTAACGGACATCAATTGTATCCTTAGTTAACATATAACGTAAATAAGTAAATAGTTTCATTAATCAATTGATCAAACACTGATCCACGGACCACACTTGAAAAATGTTGAAATAACGGGCATACTATAATAACGAGTTAATTATTATTGCAGGTTTCTACAACAGGAGTTTGGTGGTGACTGGTGTAGAAGAATATTGGTTTTATAGTGTGTCCGTGGTCGCAAAAACATCTATAGGTTCTATGGAATCCGATATCCAAGCTGTCCAAACACTAAGTGCTGGTGAGTATTCAAATAACGTCTATATAATCTATGGAATCAAATATCCTTCATATTCAAACACTTAGTGTTGTTGAGTGTTCATATACCATTCACTGGTTCAATGTACTCATATATCTACAATATGTATTACTATAATGGTGAGTATTCATAAACATCTAAAGGTTTTATGGAGTGTCTAAACATTAAGTGTTGGTGAGAGTGCATAAAACATGTATTGGTTCTATGGAGTCCGATATCCATCCTGTCGAAACATTTTTAAAGTGATGGTGAGTTCATACACTTACGGGCTTTGAAAACGCACCACTTTCCAGGGGTCGGTATTTTTGTATGAACTATTGAGGCTTATTTTTTACCAATGTAATATTGGTCCTAGGTTAGAACGGTGTCAGTAAAGTATATTTTAATCCATTTTCACCAACCAAATTGCTAGTAGTGACCACGTGGCTAAATCTAATTTTTCGCGCGTAATTCTCGTGCGAATGAAAATATCCGAACTGTGTAAATGGTGATGTGTGAACGATTCATTAGCATACCAAAAAAACACATCAGTTTTCCAAAACCAAAAGTTTACATTTCACGTCAATCCAAAACGGATGTTTCTGGAGATAAAGACATGTAACATACCGGAAGTAGCCACCACGCGGTTTTTGCGCGATTATATGGTCATGATACAATAAATATTCGTCTTCAATAGCGTTTTATGCCAACTGACACCACCACTGAACTCCAAATAGGGATTAAAGGCATAAAAAGACACTTAATTCGCAAAAATTATTCCGCATGATCCTCCGTAACAAACGACTTCCGGTCAGCAACCGTGCCTGTCAAAAGAAAGGTGCCGATAATTATGCTTATTCATCAAATGAAAATATCAAACACGTCTATGTATGAAATACAACATTTTTATTTAGTACACTGCCAATATGTGTTTCATCTAATAACATCGAACACGTGCTTCAACATGCAGCCACTTCCTTCTTGTATCACTATTTCCAGATGACAAGGGTGTTAACTTTAGACAGCAAGAATATAACCATGGGCAAAAATAACGAATAACTGTCACTTTTCATGAAGAAAACAATATTTGCGTGAAGGAATGATCCCACCGAAAACATATGAATGTTCTTTGAAACATGAGTCAATGGATGAGTTCCATAACCCGATCTGCCCACAAGGTTGTCCAAACCTATGTTGATGAATAGAGAAACATCCCCTAGAAACGGATTGCAATTGTAATGAACGCACAAAATCATAACTTTACTCTCACTCTCCCTAACTGTGATTTTGGTTTTGAGACTTAAGCACGTGGATGTCACGTGACTTAGTAACATTGTTAACTGTCGTTCTGAAATTTTGCTTGATGTTTAAACATAAACTGAGCAATCTATAGACAAAAGTTTAATGCAGTTAAACAATGTTTGCTATTAAATTGCGTGGTTTGAATAAGTGGTGCGTTTTCAAAGTCCGTAAGTGTGTGTCGTATCCATGTTTTGACCACACTTGCTGTTTTGTTTATATTATTTCCATACATAAAAGTCTACAATGTATGGCGCAAGACTTTCACTTTAGAACAATAAATTATGTATCAAGCAAAGCTGTAATCATGAAAATATGAGTTGCTTACCAAGTCAGCCAGGTTATTCTTGACCATGGAATTGTATTCATGAAGAAGTATCATCTATATGTGGAGGAACTGGTACAATCGATCTGGTGAATAACTTAACTCATTAATCATGATGAATGGAAAATCAGCGCTCTTTTTAAAAGGAAAACCACAATGAATTCGCGATATTGAGAGAAGTTTAAGTAGATGACTTGCAATAAATATTTCGTAAAGTAACAGTCAGCAACTTTCTGTGATATAAATATTTGATTTGGTCAGAAAATAATTAAAAGGTTTGCTATATACCTACAAAATACATACTAGTTTGTATACTCTTACAATATGATTCATATATCTTGTGTAATGAATGCTTAGCCGCGTTTCTACCTATTTTAGCTCCTGGTCGAGTATCGAACTTAAATATAACTCAAGAACCAGTGGGTAACTACACACTGATTAAAGTATCATGGAAAGCCCCCACAATGCTTGACAGTAATGGTGTGATAAAAGAATACATATTTGAGCATAATGCATCCGAGGTTAGCTTTTCCTAATTTTAGCAGTGACATTTGCTTATGATTTATTTTGATGGCTAAAGATTGTCCTGTTGCATTTGATTATGTGTATTTGTCAATGCCCTTGTGTTTAACGTTTGTTTTTTTCAGAAAAATCATAATAATGTTTTCACCATGCGTCGGCGTCACAGTGCTGTCAATATATTGTTTATGCAAGTTACTATAGAAACCATTATCTCTGATACGAGGGGCGTAAATTATTTTAAGGGAACTCATGCTGCGATTCAATGATGATAATAATATTTCTTTTTTTAAAGAACTTAATGTAGCCCCCCTTAATCGGTTTGTTTTGCTTATTGTTTAGTGGTATCGTTATAATGTAGATACACATATGCATGTTAACATATATGCAACTTATTTTACAGAGTACTAGCATTGAGATATTTATCCAGGAAACAAGTATGGAACATGTTTATGAGAAAATTGTGTTGGTTACTCCAAATACTTTTTATCAATTCAAGGTACTGCGCTATCTAGTTATGTAAATTCTGTCATTATTTGGCCAAATATCGAATATCGATTCATCTATATAGTCCGCTGGTGATAAAGGTAGCCTATGTTTACAAATAATTTTTTTAATAAAATGCATTTTTGATGAGCATTTTGTTGAATCTTGAGTGTAATAATTTTAGTATATATACTCGTTTAAACTGCAATACAAACGGGCGATTGCACAGTTTTGTAACAATACATCTGTGTTTAATCACAAGGCTAGAGTTATCGTCCACCAACTATATAATAAGTAATGACGGACATTAATTGCAATTAACTGTATTTATAAATGTATTTATAACCATGTAATGTCATAGGTCATAATGTCAAACATTATTTAAACGTTTTTGTCAATGATTATTCTTGTCAGCGTTTGAAAAAGTTGAGCGAAAATCTCGTTATGGGCAAAAAATCGCGATTTTCCGTTGATATCAAAGAAGAATAACTATTGCCTCGAATACTAAGCAAATGTTTCGTTAGATTGTAGTACACTAACAAACAATAAACAACATTAAACACAGTTTACTATTTTAATATAATTATGGTTTGGCATAATAATGGTTATGGCTGGTTGATATGATTTTAAATAATATATATGGTTAGATGGACTTGCCCCGTCAACGGTTGCAAGTATTTTCATGATAGGCAATGGCAATGGTATAAGTCAATGTGATGTATACAAAATCACGTATCATGTATAATAAAACTTCAGATATCACACAAGAAGCACTTATCATCCTTGTGTATATGTAGAGCATATGTTATTTGAACCATCCTCAACGATTGATAACAATATATTGGAAATATAAAACAAAGCACGAGAAAACAGGAAGGTTGGGACGGACTTTTTACGGAAGCTAAATTTAAAGTAGAATGTTCCATATACCTATCTCTGCGGGGTCAGAACTGAAAGGAATTAAATTTCCTGAAACAAGTGTATATACGTGGGGTTATCCAAAAGTTCGTGGACTTTTGCTCTTATTCAAAAACCATTTAACTTAAATCTACGAATCTATGGTCCCTGTAAAATTGATTTATATTGTCCAAGTATTCCAAATATCATACGGATATGATTAAAAATAGCATAAATATAGCATTTTGTAAGCATGCGTGGTAGGCATACCCGGCGCACGCTCAGAAGTGACGTACAACGTCGCCTTCTCAACTAAATCAATTCATGAAGCTCTTAAACACTGTAAGTCAGTTGTGCAAACACACTCGTTCTGTCGATGTGTTCTGCATTGTGTCGTTTCTATCGCTACAAGTGGATAACGCTCATTCGTTGAACGTCGGTTGTGTACCTATTTACATGCATCGTCTGTCACATCACCTTGACTTTCTGTTAACTATTTATGCACTTTAAAAACAATTGAATACAACGTCGAAGGGTTCATACTTAATTTGTCAAACACTTCTTGTCTTCCGGGCGGGTTCCCCTAGCTGTATATATAATTGAATGTTTTTGCGACTGCAAATGATGTCTTGTGACGTCATATTTCACGTTGAATTTTATATGACAACATTAACTCTCATATTCATAAAATAGCGAATATATAAGATATAGCCTTTAAATTATAGCAAAATATCGGTATGACATTGCTCAACACCAGGACGCATTTGTGTACTTTTAAATGAAGACTCACTGTAGCAATCGGCAATAGCGTAACATATTTTACTGGAAAAAATATGCAGTGCGCCGCTAACGCATTTTTGTGTTACTATGACAACGTGTTACTCTTGATACAAAGGGTACTTTACAAAAATATTTTGAGGTTAGTTTTTGTAATACACTCAGGGACAAAAGAAACGCAAAACATATATAATGGTATCTTTTAAAGTTATTAGTTTTTCAAATTCACTGAAATTTTACACAATCATTGGTGAAATATTAATGAGGCATACTTCAAAATTTCATTCATTTCTGTAATTGAATAATCGAACTTTGATGCCTCGAACAGTACTTGCCTCGAACACCCCAGATGCCTCGAACTCGTTCTTCGGTCCCGTCAAAATCCCTTCTTTATTCATATAGAAAAACCATAGATGACTCGAACAGTACGAGGGTCGAACACTAGAACTGACTTGCTGGTCCCTAGTTTTGATTTACCAGTAGATGACTCGAACAATGCAAACTTTCGCACTTTTCATCGATTGTTGAAATGCTTTGTTTTACCAAGGGAAGTCTGTGAAAGGTGTTATTAACAATTTGTGACAATTGTTTTACTGTTTACGGCTGTATCATATTGTGAAAAAACTTATCACTTATAGGTCCGTTAATCTGACTCTGGAGAGAGAGCTAGTCCCACTGATGAACGGCTGATCTGAAGCCGCCTATTGTCTCTGCACACACAACACTACTGTCCAGCTGGTTCCAGTCTATTATTGTACGCGGAAATAATGAAAACTTGAAGAGGTCACTTCTGCACTGTATAGGTTTAAAACACTTGTTATGGTTGACGGATTGTCTTTCAATGATATTACTGCTTTTAAAGTATTTAAATGTTGTGGGTTTGATTTTACGTTTGTTAGTGATAGGTATTAAGTAGTCATGACAAGGTAAGGCTGGCACCAACCCCTCAACCACCTTATAGAAGAACGTCAGACGGTTCACTTTCCTTCGGTCTTGCAAAGAAGGTAGCTGAAGGTCATCTAGCATCCGTGTGACACAGCCAGGGTCCCTGGAGGTGTAGTCGCCCGTAATGAAGCGGGTTGCTTGGCGTTGGATTTTTTCAATCTTATCAATGTATTTCTGCAGGTATGGATCCCAGACGATAGAGCTGTATTCTAGTGTAGATCTGATAAGTGCGAGGTATGCTAGTTTCCTGCAGGATTTCGGGCAGTGTTTGAGATTTTCACTGAGGAAGCCGAGTGATGAGTTTGCTTTCTTTGTAATTTTGTTGATATGTGTGGCCCACTTCAGATCTTCAGAAATAGTGACTCCCAAGTAAGGATTTCAGGTACTGACTTAAGTATATGGTTATCTAGTTGGTAGAAGTAAGATATTTTCTGGTTGATATTCATAATATAACACTTCTTTGCATTGAATCGCATACCCAATGTCTTCGCCCATTCTTCGAGTTGTGATAGGTCGCGTTGGAGGGTGATGCAGTCTTTAATGTTCTTGATGGTACGATATAGAAGACAGTCACCGGCGAATAGTCTGACGGAGGATTTCACGGAGTCTGGCAGGTCGTTTATGTGGCGTAAGAATAGTAGTGGGCCGAGTACGGTGCCTTGTGGGACGCCAGAGTCAACAGGAACTTGGTCCGATTCTTCGCCATCCACCACTACTCTCATGGTCTAAGATATGTTTACATATGATGTGTTCGAGAAGTTTGCAGGTTACGCTGGTTAGAGATACAGGTCTATAATTACTTGGAAGGTGTACGTCACATTTCTTGTATACTGGTGCCACGTTCGCATTTCGCCAGTCAGTGGGTAGCCTTCCTGAGTCAATGGAGCGCTGGAAGATGATACTAATGGCTGGTGCAATTCCTTGGAGCAGGTCTTCAGCATGATGTTGGCAATCTTATCCGGACCGGTGGCTTTGGAGATGTTGATGTTAGAAGCTTTTCGACGCCTTTTGCAGTGATCTTAAGGGGCGGAATTGGCTTCTTCGCTCTCTTCTTTGTGTTCGGTAGTGAGCTATTATCATCGTCTTTGACGAAAACAGACTGGAATTGCTCTACTAGGATTTGCGCCTTGTCTTGGCTGTTGTTGAGCAGGTTACCCATCTTCTTGAGCGGGGCCACACCGATTCTGTCTTCGCGTCTGCTCTTGACGTACCTCAAGAATGGTTTCGTGTTCTTCTCGTCAAGGCCTTTCTGTATGACATTATTGATGTGGTTGACCTTTCTTGAAGGCTTTCTTGCATTGTTTCTGGAAGGCTTTAAATGTTCTTCACTGGTTGGTCCGTTTGGCGTGACGATATAACGTTGGTTTCCGTCGCACCATCCTCTTTAACTCCCTGTTAAACCTTGGTAGAGAATGATGTTTCCTGCTGGTCTTGGATGGGACGTTTTTCTTCATGGTATCCTGTATACCTGCCTTGATAGTCCAGCAATAATGTCCAATAAACATTAATTTTTGGAGAAAGTTACCAAACTTGGTACAAATGTTCCTTGGTCCATTTGAAACATTTTTTTCATGAGACCCACTTAAAATATTTTGTTTGGTTGCCATAGCAACGGTTTTCAAAATGGCCGCCAAAATGATCAAATGGTGGTTTTCGGAATATACCTTCAGTTGAGTTTTCGATAAGTAGCTTGCCTCAATACGCCACCAAAAATAAAACAGTTGGATAGGTGGGGTCAATATCTAGGTCACTGTTACTAAAAATAGAAAATTGGTTTTTGCTCAATAACTTGCTTTAAGAATGAGATATTTGGATGAAATTTGCTACACATGTTGCTTGTATGATGATACACGTTGTGATAAAAAATGGGACATTTGGGGTCAAGGTCATTGTTACTAAAAATAGAAAATCTGTTTCCGCTGACTTTTTTTAGTCCGGAATGACATATATGAATGAAACTTGGTCTATAGATAGCTTTCACGAAGACACTTTCCATCAAAATAGGTATAAATGGGGTCAATGTCAACGTTCATAAAATAAACAATCAGCTTCTGTTTAATAATAACAATTAAATACGAATTACAAGCAATATATAAGCCCCCTGTCTGGTTTTCTATTTTTTTGTTACCATGGCAACCACAATTGTTGTCTATATAAAACACAAATTGACAAGTATAATTTGCTTATTAATCCCTATCCACATACCAAGTTTTATTAACCTAGCTTGAAAACTTTTTAAGCTAAGACCGGATCCAGATTTTATAAACGGACAAAACCTTGAGTTAATATATGTGTAGCTTTCAAGAAGACGTATGTCTTATAAATAAGCCAGTCTCCAGGAAAACATGCTATTTTGACAAGAAACATGTTTTTGAGATGTTGCATAGTTTTAAGGAAGCATAATTCAAAAGAAAGTGTGTAAATATCTTGAGTTTTTAGGAAGTTACAGCTGTTTTTGTAAAATCCATATTCAGAGTTGTTTGCCTGACTGCGAGAACGTCATTTGACATGACTGTAAAAGTACTTCATAATTACACCATATGATCAATTCTTGACATAAAATGTTCAAAATAGTGTCACATTTTAGAAATATGTTCGGATTTTAAAAATATATATAATTATAGAAACATGTTGCATTTAAAGAAATGTTACTGTTGTTTTAAACAGCTTACTCTCAGTTTTTCTTAATTGAAGTATTTTTCCGAAATTGGTAACCATGGCAACAAAGTATATAGTTTCAACATAATTTTTATGGAAATTTAAAGCTAAGATATAATACTATATGAATAAATTACTTAAAGTAGAATCAACAGATATATAAATGTTTTTACTTATTTTAGAGCCTTTTCAAAACCTTGTTTTATACAGTAATTACATGATGCCAAGTCACCAGGTTTTCCTGGAGTACGGTTCATGTATAAGTGGAGCATTCGGGTTCAAGGTCACAATTACTTTTAAAAGAGTATCAGTTTACTATCACATTACTTTGAAGGAGATATTATGATGGCAATTGCTGTAAATGCAGATTGTCTGAAGAATATATAGCGTATGTTGCGACAGATTATTTAGCCGACATGAAAGCATGGTTTTAAACTTTTCATGGGATTTCATAGCATCTTGTTGTGGAACTTCAGTGTTTCTTTTTTCGAATATTTCAAACAATGTAACGTTACCAAAAATAATCGAGATGGCGACGCTAGAGTGTAAAAATTACCAAATTTTGTTATAGTAATCAAGGAAATGGGGCCCACTTGTAGTGTTAACCTCATTTGATTAGCAGACTCGAAGCCCTGTATATTTTCGAAAATATTCTGTCCACATCAGGTACTAGTATTTGAAAGAATGACCAGGACAAGTAATCTTAAACAATATAATCTACTCAAAATACAATCTGCAGAGATTCCATGCCTGTATGGTATTTCTCATTATGCCTAGGTTCTACTGAACATTTTTTTATCCTGACAATAAAGATACCTAGTTTAGTCGGGCACAGCAATTACTCGTCAGCAACTCATTTCTGTGCGACACGTTGTGTTTTATTCCTGTCTTAGCAATGCTTTTGGTAGATAACGGATCTTTGTGGTACAAATCATTGCCGGATACATAATTGCATGGAGTAGGGTGTTTCATTTATATTTTTTGTGCTGTATTTAAAAGAATTGCATTTTTTACAAGGTGCTGTATACATAAATGTTTTGATGTATTAAGCGAATTTTTACTACCAACCTAATGCGGCAAGTTATTAACGAATACGATTATTATAATTGTGGGGTCTTCTGATTCCAAAAAAACTTAATTGCTGATTATAGTTAGTAGTGTTTTACCCCAAAAAGATAACAATATGAACACTTTTTGGAACAGATTATTAATTTCTAATGCGAAAATACAACATGTGCGTATCATAGTGATTAATTATAAAATAATACAGTTGGTGGCGTTATGACATTGTGATCAAAAGATTCCAAAAACCCTCACTTTTATTTATATTTTGGACTGTTTCATCCCAAATATATCCCACGACGCCGGTCATTATGAAACGAGATTATTAATAACTTAAGAGGAAAAATCATAGTGATTCATTACTAAATAATGTGATTGGTGTCATTGTAGTAAACCGATTCCAAAAATCAACATTTTAGTTTATATTTTGTACGATTTTACCCCAAAATATCATTCAGTAATCATAAACGATAATATATTATTTGATATATTAAACTTTAAGTTACTACAAACTTATTGCAGTTGTTTTATAAATAATACGATTATAAATGCCTTTGTGGTCAATCGATTCCTAAAATCCTCACTTTTGTTTATATTTCCAATGTTTTTGCCCCATAAATGTCTTGAAATACACAACATTTAGACACCAGATTAGCAATATAATAAGTAGGAAGACAACAAGTGTCCATCCTATTGATTTATAATCAAATAACATTATAGATGGCATTACAGTAAACCGATTCCAAAAATCATCATTTTTGTTTACAATTTGTAGTATTTTACCCCAAAATATCGTATCTTGATCAAAAGCCGATAATTTCTTATAATATATAATACTATAAGATGCTACACTGGGGTTTTCAATAAAATACTACTTTAAATGACATTGTGGTCTGCCAATTCCAAAAATCCTCACTTTCGTTTGCAGTTTGTCATGTTTTACCCCAAAAATATAGGTCTCAAGTGTTATTATAGAACTCCACATTAAGTATGTTACAAGGCAACAATTAAGTGGCAGGATATAACATAAAACATGTATGTGCATTTTGTGCCCTGTTCTGAAATTCGCAGAAAATGGTGACGTAACTTAAAAACTTAATTTTTTCAATTTCATGTCAGTGTCATTTAAGGCCCTTTTCTCAGATCTGGGCTCATTTGTATTAAAAATTATGTTCCTAGAATAAAATATTTGCTTTATCCACTAATAAATAATTAATTTGGAATACGATTTTACCGATTTTTTCTAGAACTATCAGTATAAATGTTAAAAATAAAGTATCAGTATACCTCAAGACTATTATATCGAATATTTCTAATTTGGCGGCCATTTTGTCGGCCATTTTGGATATTTCAAAAACATTTTTTGGTTAAAAATATAAGTCAGATGTTAATGAAGTTGTTTCTAACAAAAATACTTTTCAAATACTCATAATAACGTTGTTATCATGCGTTATATAGGATATATAGAGATTTTTCGTTTTTGGCGGCCATCTTTAAAAATGGTTGCCATGGAAACCATACTGGCAGATACGAGATGGGTCTCATGAAACAAATGTTCCAATTCGTTTCCCCAATGTATATACCAAGTTTGGCAACTTTCTCCAAAAATTAATGATTACTCGATTTTTGGAGACATTATTGCTGGACTATGAGTTGGTCCCAGAGTACTTCGACAGTAGAAGCTGAGCTGGCTTTTGAAATGATAACTTCCGAGAGGTTTGTCATGTCGGACGAGATTTCTTCCCAGTTTGCTTTGGAGAACAGGAAACACTGCCTTGGCTTCTGTTTGTTATATTGAGGTATAATGTCATTGTCTGTTATAATCATGGCATGGTCACTGATTCCTGGGATGGATGTAGATGACTTGACAAGTGATGGGTTGTTGGTAAATACTAGGTCTAAAATGGTATTATCTCTGGTTGGTTGGTTGGTTGTGGACCTGTGTGAGGCCATATTCAATGGAAAGATCGAGCAGTGCCTGTTGAACGTCTCTTTCTGGGGCGCCTTTCCTTACTGTAAGGTTAGACCAATCCACATCTGGGCAGTTAAAGTCACCTGCTAGTACAATATGTTTATCATTATTGGAGTTGCAGAGGTTCTTGATAGAGTCTTCGAGCTTCAATATGTCGTTGATGTTGCGATAGGGCATGTAAAAGGAGCATAGATAAACATCCTTCTTCCTTTGGCTTTTGACCTTGGACCAAATTATCTCACAGTCGGTAACTAGGTGCTGCTGTTCGTCCGCTATGCAGTTGTCTTTAATAGCAGTGAACACTCCCTCACCAATACTTGATGTTCTGTCGTTTCGATGGACTGTATAGCTATTCGGGAAGATTTCACTCGTCTTAATGGCGTTTTTTGCTGGGTCTCGGCCTGGTTTGATTCATTTCAACCATGATTCGGTGCCACATATTAGGTCAGGTTTAGTGTAGTCTAGGGTTGCAATAAATTCCGAGCGGTTGGTTCTGATGCTGCAGCAGTTCACTGTTAGTAGACGTAGGTTGTTTAACTTGGGGGAAGGTTGTCTGTAGTGCTACATCTTGACGTTGTTGAACGCATGCTGGACTTGGAGCTGATCCTAGGCTGTCTGTGCGATCTGGGAAAATGAGGGCTGCTTGTATGTAGGGGGCTGAAGCAGGATGATGTAACCGACTCAAGGGATGTATCCAAACCCGATAACGGTGTAAATATGTTCGATGTATAGAGTTCATAACTGTTAAAAATGAAACTGTCAATATTTATGCTATTACATCTGCAGCAGTCCCAGACAACACTTGAACGGTTCAGGTATTCCATGTTTCTGGTAGAAACCTCCTCGCAGGACTTGTGATACCACAGGCTACACTGGTTGCAACAGACTCCTGGTTCAGTCCAGGATACATGGCGGTCGCAGATACCACATGGGAAAATGGAGCTGTTCCTCGGGCCGGGATTGACTTGTATATCCCCCCCCCCCCCTAGTGGTATAAGCAATGTAGCTAGGCAATAACGTTGTCTGTCTCTGGGTACGAACGAATTCCTGGACGAAATGTTGACTGGGATTGCAAACGAGAAGTTTTTCACATGTACTGTTCTGAACGATATGGCTGTCAGAGCTGTCTCACTTGTGAGTATACTATCCTTGTGACTGGTTATGTAGGCAGCAATGGTACAAAGCAAAACGAAGTTCATTAGTAGGTTTTGTTTACATTTCTTCATGGAGGCGGCCATCTTGGATTTCAGCCTGAAGGAGTAAGGTGGCGAGGGGTGATGACCAGCAAGGGAGCCTTAGTCAGACATGTTTTACCTATCAAAATGTGCTGTAATAGTTCAGGAACACTGTTACTATTTCTTCTGTAATAAATTAAAAACTTTCATTCTCTCTCCGACGATTTCAAGTCAATTTTGTCAAACAATATCATGTTTTATTATGCATACTATTTCACAATTTGATACAAATACATTAAATATGAAATACGAAAAAAGTAACACTCAAAATACGACAATTACACACTATTGACAGGTAAACAAACCGGGAAGCGTTCGAACTTGTGCATATATACTCGTACCCTCGATGCCTCGAACCGGTAGATGGCTCGAACTATTTGCCCGGTCCGAAGGTAGTTCGAGGCATCGAAGTTCGACTGTAGTTTTACATAGGTTTTAATCTAACAGTCCAACATTGCAAAAATCACATTTTTGTCACATGCATTATTTGGTTTGAGCACCACGAACACGAAAGCACTTGAAACATCCACGATATAATATTTTTGATGTTTAGTTGTCGGATAAAGTTTCACTCACGAATAAAGGCCTCCCATGTACTGTAAAGCCAAGAAACACATAGACGAATTTTCAAATCATTGTTAATATAAATAATTTTAATTGATTGTTTATTACCTACCAATTGCGAACTACTCAACTGTACATGCATGTTAATGATTTTGGTTGTTGACAAAATGCACTAGGAAACACGTACATATGTCAATGATGACTTTAGTCAGGGTTTATGATACATTGCTACTGCTGTTAAAACATTTAAGAGGTGTGACGTTGATTGGCTAAATGACTTTGAAGTGTATCGTTGTCGTCTTTAATGTAAATTGAAAAGAAAATGAATCAAAATGAACGTGCGATATTTTTAAAAAGGAACTTTATCTTTTCAAACAAGTTGTCATTTTGCCTACCCGTGGGCTCCTGTGTATCATAGCTGTAATTCTGGCTGGACGGAAGTGGTTCCTGCGATATAACATGCGTATGGTTCAATCTTGTTGTTGAGTGGTTATCATTGGTTTCCCTGTGTGTTTGCGGTCCTTAACCGTTCCAGATGCCTGATTTTGTTCATGAAGCCAAATCACATTTAATTATGTAAAAAAGTGATGTGATGTCAAGGTTGTAACTCATGTATCATTTACATTAAACGAAAACAACATATCGCACTTATGTAGAAAAGTATGATCCCCGAAATAGTGTTGCGTTTCTTTTGTTCCTAAGTGTAGACTGATGTCACTGTATGGTAATTTTCATACTGATCTCACTTAAAATAGAAAAAAAGAGCAGTAGTCCACGAATTTTTGGATAACCCCACGTATGTGGCATTTGTCACGTGATCAGTGTAGTAGGCGGAGCTTATTTTTGATGGGTAAAAAGTTCAACCGTTTACGTGCGGTTAGACTGAATATTGTATCAACATGATTTGAAGCAATTGCAAGTACCACAACAAACAAATACACTCATTGACAACCTTAAATGAGTTTTATTGGTATGCAGTAACCCTTTGCAGGTGACAGCAGTAAATGTAGATGAGATGAAGGGAGTAATATTTGGAAAGACGGTTGAAGCACGTAATGAAAGTAAGTCTCATTAAGTCCTATCAATATATCACTGGCTTAGAATGTAATAAAGTGTTTTAAAATTGTTAATACAAGTTATAACAAGACCTTTGACTATATAGTGAGCAGCACATGACAACAATTCAACCTGTATTACAAGTTGACTCAATTCCCCTACACTCTTCACACCAAGTTAGCATATTATTGAAGTCTTGTGGTCATACTATATGTTGTGTATGGGCCGGTGGCCTTAAACATGTTTTGAAATAAACTAAAAACTAAGCTGTTTCAGTAAATGTCATATATATTGGGAAACAAAGTTTAACATACGAGCGTATCATACATGTCTTTTATCCTTAATCAGTGAAAACACCACCAGAGTCATCAGACATGACAGCTGTAATTGTTGGTGTGGTTCTTGGAGTTCTCAACATGATTCTAGTTGCTTACAGTGGTTATGTTACCATCAAACTTAGAAGATTCCTTGCTAACAAAGGTAGGTGTTTGTAATTATTCATGTTGAAAACGATGGATAGTTTATTAGAACTTTTATGAAAACCCCTGGCGTAAAATTAATCTTCTAACGGAACATGTACACTATATATGTGGAGTCTAACAATATGATATTACTTGGAAATTGAATTCCATTACATATTTCTTATTTGATTGCAAGTAACAATCTCCGAAAGGTTCTTTCAACTTGTTTCTAAATACTATGATGATATGTTTGAAATCGGATATTGAAAAACAGTATACATTGGCAAAATATGATGTAAGCAGTCTACGATTGTTAGAATTCGTCACGACAAGAATAACATTAATCATTTTCAAGTTCAATCAATATTATCTACAACTACAACAGCCAGAACATAGCCATATCCGACTTAGAACATGCTATTCATGGTGCATGTGGAACCTAACAATCATAACTGTACCACCTCTATGTAACATGACACAAAGTATCTGCCATTATTGTCAAAGCTATTAATTTTATTTCAGAACAACATGAACAAGCTGATCCGACTAGGTATGTAAATACACACCATTCTCACTAGAATATACAGATTATTACTGTTGGTATTTTAGGCTTAACAAGCTTCAATTATAAAATTATAATATAGTGAATTATCGTACAAGTCCAGTTAGAATATGGTGACAGTGACGTCATCATTTATGTGCACACAAAAGATTAAAACCATTGCTTAAATGGGTAGAGTTTAGTTTGGTATTGAATTGTTAGTATAATCCTTTATACTTGTTTTTACACCGTACTAGTGGATTGTTTCACAGCTTCACTGCATTTTATCCTAACTTGACTGTAGTCTTTGTATGTTAATGTAAACATTTAAAATGTACATAAGATCTTAGAGTGGAAACTAGTGAATAAGAAGTAGTGTCACATGTTTAAAATTTAGATTGAACGCTGCTTTGTTATTGTAGCGCTCCTTGAAATATTTTGTGATTTGTATTGGCAATGTCTGAAAGTTAAACCACTATGATAGTCAGGGTTATGATGCTGTGAGTGTTGAATATAGCTTCGTGTTACTTATTTGAAACAAACGTGTTTCTGTAACACTCTTCAATTAAATCATGTTTTAGAAAGCAACAGCCGACCTACGTCAACGAAATGTTCCAGAATGTATCTGTCCCTGAAGACCAAGATGGCGTCGCTGAGAACCAAGCAGCCGAGTATTCAACTGTCGGTGATGAAACACTTGATTCAAGGTCAACATATGATATTCTTCGCGTATAGAATAACTCATTCCAAAATTATTCATTGGATTAATGTTTTTGACTTCAAAAACATAGTACGAGAGGTGCCCTACTTATATTTGAACAGTGTTGAACATGACATATTTTCATGGAAATATGGTATAAATCAAATATCTCTTTTGTACTGTGTAAACATATGTTTTGTTTGTTTGAAAAATAGAATGAACCAAAAACAACACTTTTGTAGAGGGTATGGTGTTTTGCGTTTTGAAAGTCAGCTACTGCCATAAAAGCCCTTAAAAGTTGCTGGTTGAGGATGGATATTCCATTTTTGTGAAGGAAATATGCAATTTTTGTCACCGGAAGAATGTTTAGTGCTTTGTTGTTCATTTGAACGAAATTACGCAAAATATTAAAAACTGACAAAAAGTGATGATACCTACCAACATCTTAAACTTTGGTTATTTAATATGTAAGGCATATCCAAAAACCAAAATAGGGACTTCAGCGACGTTAAGATTACCCATTGGAACTTACGATTTGTTCATTTAGAGAATTATACATGCCGGACTCGGGATAAAATCGGTGTTTACATGCTCAATACCACAAAAACAACATAAGGAAGACAAATGTCTTTAACGCTGTGTATGCTTCAACGGAACCGTGAATGCCACAACTTTGTCACCTCTGTAGAGGCAATGCTTTATCGTTAAGAAATATACCATGAACGGATAGCTACTATATGATAAATGTTGATAAGGCTACCCATAAGTTGACATTTGTTAAGCTTCACATGTTTCCGAACGTTTGAATAACGTATGCTATTGTTTGCTATACTGGCTTAACGGAACAAATATTTAATCATAAAAAGTCAAAGGTGAATGCACATTGCTGTGTACATTAGGTTCAAAACCATATTTGGTCAAAATGTTTGCAAAACAACTTTCATGGAGACCATATGGGGAGCATGGTGTTTTGTCAACACGGAGCTTCAACTTTCTCCACAAAAACACCATTCTGTACCTTAAGAACACACATTTGAAGTATATTACGCATGATTAGTAATGACCAAAGTCTAATGAACATATACCCACAAACCCTTAAGGCTATGGAATATTGCTGCGTTTATTACAGGCGGGAAATGCAAACAGCATCGATCGGATTATTTGGTCTTCAAAAAGCCAAACACCATACCCCCTACAAAATTGTAGATTTGAGTGCAAACTAAGAAATGAAGTAATAAACAACAGTAAATGTTTCATAACACGTTATTTTGCACGATGATATACATTTGCTAAATGTTATAAGTACACCAACATGTAATGCGTATATCTTTTTTATTATGCATGATATCATGTTCATGTTTTGCATGTCTTCATGTGAGTAGTATAGCAGCAATATCCTATAATTCGATGATTATAATTCGCACGCTGCGAGCAGTGAACCGTGAATTTTTGAAATTATGCAAAATGCACAATGCACGTGCAAAGCAAATTATTTTCGCAAGAACTCTAGAAATGTTGCATACACATTGTCCATCAATACCCACACCACAAAAACACAAAACCGGAAGAATTACGATAAAAGACCGTACAAGAGAGGTTTGTGAAACATACAAGTCTCATGATAGTAATTAGCCTAGTGTAGCTAAGGCCACTACGACCTTGACCTATGACCTATAAACCTCAAAATTAGTAGGAGCCTACATCTGATGATTAGCAACCTCTCTGTAAAGTTTTACGATCTGAGGTCCTATATTTCTTATGGTGAGGACCAGTGATTGTTGTGTGTTCAAAGGTCATGGTGAGTTTGACCTTTGATCCAAATGACCTTGAAATTTAGTCGAGCCGTCTGTGGAGGATGAATAATCTCCACTTATAATTTTAGAATCCAAGGTCAAATCGTTTTGGAGTTATTGTTGAAAAACCATTCGGCATGTCGACCGACCAACTATGTGCACTTTAACGCTATGTACTGTGTTGGTGTACTTATAACATTTAATGAGTGTAAAAATATTTTGATTATATATAATAAGCATAGAACTATTTGATATTTAATACTGTTCAAATATAAGTGGAAATTTCTGGATCCGGGCCTGGTTTTACTTATTTAAAACAAACGTGCTTCTGTAACACTTTTCAATTAAATCATATTTTAGAAAGCAACAGCCCACCTACGTCAACGAAATGTTCCAGAATGTATCTGTCCCTGAAGACCAAGATGGCGTCGCTGAGAACCAAGCAGCCGAGTATTCAACTGTCGGTGATGAAACACGTGATTCAAGGTCAACATATGATATTCTTCGAGTATAGAACAACTCATTCCAAAATTATTCATTGTATTAATGTTTTTGGCTACAAAAACATAGTACACATGTTTATGCATAATATGGTATTACACACTGGTTACAAATGTAGCTCTCTTATAACTGTTTCACATGAATAGTGTTATATTACAAAACAACGTTTCCAAGAGGTGTACATTTGATAATGCGTGGAAAATTATGTAATACACCAATTTTTTGTAGTCGTAATACTCAATTCATACAGTTGTAATACTCAATATAAACGCAATACTGTTATTTCAACAGCTACACGTATCTTAGTTTCTACAGACTAATGTTACTATTTGTGTTATAGTTTCCGTACTCAATTACTTGTATGTTTGTTTGTTATCCTCATTTCAGCATTGTACATCAGTAATCATCAATAACACAATCTACATCACTGGTTGAGAAAAATAAGAACAAACCATACTGGTTATTTTGAAAAGAAACACAAATTACTGAAAACAACTCTTTATGTAGGGTAACAGTTTTCTTCCTCAGTTTGATCAACATGACCATTTGCGACTCATGGTTTCATAACATCTGCATTGCGACAAGCACGAGTTATAATTATGGTCGTTGGTAGCACTTACGACCTTATTATTCTAAGCCTGCGACGTTTTGCACATGCATACAATCTTTACAAGGTATTCATGAGTAAATATTTATCTACCAATACAACTACTTAAACTATGTTTACATTAATTCACAAAATTTCATCACGTTTATATGTACTGTACTAATTTGTAGCTTATTCGATCTAACAGAATAAAACACAGCTAATTGCAGATAAAAACAATCAAAAGTATTGTCGGACTCTTGAAACATTGTAAAACAATAGAAGGGTAGAATGGGAAATATAATTCTGTATAACTTTTTCTAGCAACAAGTGCATGTGTCTTTAGCTACGAAAGTCATTCAATAAATTTGTGGCCTGGACTCATCATTTTGATACACATTGACCAAGAGAAAACTAAGTATATCACAATAAACTACAGCCTTTCTGACACAAATGCAGAAATGTTCGCTCGAAACGAGGAATTTTTAAAGAAACCATCGCTAAACAAAACTATTACCTTGCTATAACCACCACACAGCGCAATTATACGTTGCCGTCAGCGACGTTATTGGAGTTTTGCTATTACTCAAATGGTTAACCCGAAATTTCGACGTAAATGAAACGGTACAGGTATATGTCAAATACTTCTCAATTTAAACTCAAACGTCCAAAATTTTAATAATATCACGAAATCTTAAGATACTATCTTGCAATAAACTGGCAAACATATGGGGATGTATATCAATCAGTTTGGAATTTATAACAGGTTGAATTTGTGAAAAATATACGTTACGTTGGTTGGGGTAGTAGCGCGTTACTATGGTAATATATTAATATTTATTTTGATATGATATGTTAATAAATGGGTGATTTGTTATTAGCCCTGTTATATGTTCGAGGGCATTTGTATTGGCCCGAGGCCGACAAATAACAGGGTAAATATCAAATCACCCATTTATTGACAATTTTATTAAATAAGTATCAATTATTTAAAAATTCTTCATCGCATTCCTGAACAGTAACGTATAAATCTAACCTACGAACGGGTCCAACATATTTTTTAACCAAAACCTACACCAAAGTGTAGTAAATCGTCCAGCTAAGAAAACAAATACCCACATTACATGTTTCCGTTCAGTAATTTAAAAGTTACATTCATTTTAGTGAATAAGAATCGATGCTCCGTTATTTCAGCAGAGAATCTGTATCACTTTTTGGCCCTGTCTATCAGCCAATCAGATTGCTTAAAAGGAGGGCCAATATTAATATCACTTTTCGGCCCTGTCTATTAGCCAATCAGATTTTATAACACTTTTCGGCCCGGGGCCGATAACTGATATATATTTTTGGCTCTGATACAGTGGACACATGCGTAATATTATACTAGGTCAATGCTGTGTTATAGGGCTTAAAATTGATAGTCATTTAATAAAATAATATAACAATTGAACATAAATGTAATAAAATGACAACGCCAGTCTACGAATATATTGAATGACCCTCGTATGTTCATGCCTGTATAGCGAAACAATCTATATTTTGTAACACATCACCTTATGGGTTATGCTATTCATTACATTGCTTATATATGTTCTTGTATTTGTATAATAAATATCACTGTATACATTTATGTAAATTTTTATACAATATTAATAAATGGGTGATTTGGTATTAGCCCTGTTATTTGTTCGAGGGCAGTCGTATTGGCCCGATATCATCCCATCTCACCTATAAGTGATAGAGCATTTTTATAGTCCGTACATTTTGTTATATACATGTATATCGTGTACATACATGTTTGTATAGGATCATGTTTTTTCAGTTGTTTTGCTGTTAAACTTTCCAACTTGCCACATTTTGTACTGCATTGGCAATAAACATATTTATATATTTTCATCAAATAAAATATTGAAGTTGAAAACGGTTGAAGTTGTCCTCTTTACATAACGACTAACGAGACAATCGTCTTTGCACTAGTGCATTGTACTTATATTTTGTACAACTATCAACCATTACGGAACATGAGGGTGGTTGCAATAATGTCTACTAGTAACTACATATAATAAAAGAAGGACTTACTGCAGTCTTGCAGTCAACACTCGATTACTGTGCGTAAGATTTCACGATATGCCTTTTGGGTTCGGATGCATTACATGCCGGGAAACTTGTATTTAAACTAACCTGTTCTATACGATTGTCTGTGAGGTGAGAGGTTTTGTGCATCGTAAACAGACATTAATTTTGTAGGCGAAAGCCCCTCAGTTAGTCTCTTGATCTTGTGTTCGCAAATTCATATTGTAAAACGAGCCTTTCCGAACATAACAGGTTCCGATTTTCATGAAATAAGGCTCACAAGGACCTCCATAAAATAGTTATCGGTCTGGTCATTCTAAGCCATTACATTGATTCGATTAACTTGTAATTTATATGTCAGTCATGGGAAGGGCAGTGTTATGAAAAAGATTTAGTTACTTATGGAACTAGATATATACCTGCAAACAAGAGTACTTGATGAAAGACAACTGGTTGCTGTACTTGACCTCATGGTTGAACATTGCCATATAATTAACATTGATAGAAACAAATTTCTTATATCAACAAGTGATAACATACACTGTTGCTGGCACTTTTGGTTCATGTATTGGTATGAATATCAAACAAAGAAAAAGCAACAATAATAAACAGCATGTACTTTAACATAGACATTATAGAGATTCGGCAGTACGGTAGAACACGTCAATTAATACTAACTTCTAAATTTGAATTTTTTTCTGTATTGTTTTTACACCTTTACTTATTGGCATATGCACACACCACCCTTCCTTAAAACTATGTGACCTCTGTAATGTTGGTGCACCACGTATCTGGGTACTGTGTTATCAAAGCATAAACACTAGCGTAAACCTAACTAAAATATTGCGTAAGTCGATAATATTTGCGTAAATGCTTTTTACAAAGATAGTTTAGTTCATTTTTTGTAGTAAGCTTTGGCTTATGTCTACGCCAAACCTGGGCAACCCTAAATGGCGAATATGAACGTAAGTGAAGAGTTTTTAACACGTCCTGGAAAGTGCCCGCCATTTGCCCGTCTTGCGGGGACATTCTGCTAGTAATGTCCCTGGTATATATCATCCCTTGCAGGGGCGTTATTAACAGGTAAAACTCTGGTGTATATTTTACAGCCACGTGGTGGAATTCCAGTCAGTGTTTATTTAAATAATATTGTTGATAGAAAACACGGAAAATTCGGAGATGGTGTTGTTGCAGTCGAAATTCTTTCCAACTTCGTATTGAACGTTTTTTTCGGTAAACTCCCAGCCATCCCCGACCTTTTCCACGGTTATAAGTCTCCAATGATTTGATGTGAATAAAACAGATGTACTCGCCCGGTAGTACGAAAGAAGCTAGAAGTTAGAAACACGACTCTTCTCCCCCCATCTCTGTTATCCACCACACATCTGCGGGGTTGGGGGCATGAACGCCTCAGACTATTGCATTGACATAAAACTATAATTACAAGTATACTGAGTGTTAAGCAAGGATGATACAATTATTCCCGAACTTAAATAAGTGTAAAGTTGTACCATTTTAACAACTAAAATTGTATGGTTGTCGCAACAGGTATTCGAACGCGAAGCCTCTGCTAGTCGAAGCGGAAGCTCTTTCACTAGGCTATCGGTGATATGGAAAATACAAAATCACCAATTTAGTGTATTCAATTACTTCGTTCGTTCATATACAATTGTGCCGTGTTTAGTCATCATAAACGCGGTTGAAATATATTATCCTGTGAGAATTGAAATTTAAAGATGATCAGTGTTTGACAATCACACGTTTTGTTTGGATAGGGTATAAGGTAACATTCACGGTACATGTGGTAACTTACAAGATTAAATCACAGGCAGCTTACTGTATCATTAACACAGTGTATCTACGACTTAACTTCCGGTTTGCAATAAGGCATACAAGTGTACTTGTATAATCTACCAAAAGTCATACAGTGATTGGGAATCACATATTGATTTGCTCGCCGTAAGTCATACAAGTTAAATTGAATAGTATCTCGGTAAGTTAAACAGTGATTAGGGTAATACGCCGCGATGGCTTTTAATCATTTTACTTAATTGATCTACATTTCTGTAACAGATATGTTGATTAACAATTGTACCAAAACCTGTTTTTTCTCAAGTCTTTACCTGTGGTTTAAAAATCTTTTAATAAAGAGGTAAAGCAGGTAAGCACCCGAAATATGTGCGACAAACGATCAGAATATAATCAATGTCAAAACGTCCGGGTATCATATATCTATTGATGTAAGTTTAAGTTTTGATATAGACACTAGTGTATGCATTACATTATAAATATTTTGTACATTTAACAAGCCAACATGAATGGATGTTTACTGGTATCGGTAAGTGGTTTTGTTCTTTTAAATATATGTATATCATTTAGTTCATTATGTAGATTACAAACATGATACTATTTAAATTTATTAATCCACGCAACTGTCATATACTTGTTAAATGTATTAGTTATAAAAGTTTGAATCAGCCAGTTTTCCATTCCGATCATCTCGGTCTTCATGCATTGTAATAACTTAACCGGAGAAAAAGTATCACGATTGATTTTTGTTTCATTTGAAACCACTTTAGATACATTTAACACAAAATATATAACATATAGTCCATTTAGGATATTTTGACAGTGACGTCATCATTTATGTGTATCCAACACATTAAAACAATTGCATAAACAGGTATGCTTTGGTATTGAACTGTTTGTATAAGCATTTATACTTAATTTACAGCGTAATAGTATATTGTTCCGCCGCTGTGATCAAATTATTTCGAAACAGTTGAATGCATAGTTCTGGGAAAATGCGAAGTTTCTACGCTGAAAATCAAGAAAAACATGCCTCGCAGCCGAAAGTCTTGGAATCTAGAAATGCGAAATAAACAACATTACGTGGAAAAATTGTTTCATTATGGCGAAGCAATGCTGGATCGTAAAGAATGTTATGATAGATTATGGTATGCTATTTTTGAAAAAGGTCACAATGATAGGGAGAAGTTCATGTCTGTCCAGCTTTGTGTGTTCACGGCCGTTTTCATGGAAAGACATTGGGTTGGTTATTATGGAAATACACACATCAAAATCAATATCAAATCGACGAAATTAAAAGCTGTGGTCTATGTACGAACCGTTTTAAATCAGGTTTCAACAAAAAGGTATAACGTATCGTTTCTAGTGACTGTTCCAAGAACATAGTCAGTTTCATCCAGTTTCAGCTTCAAGTCACCATAAATAACGCCAAATAAAAAACTTAAGTATATAGCTTTGATTAATATTATAACCAAACAGTGGATGTCGAAGTCTTTTCATGCTTTAACAATATAATTTTCTATCTGGTTGATACTAAAACAACAATTAAAGAAAGAAAATGTAAACGTAATTATTACGAGTTTTGGACCTTCAAAACGAAATTAACAACACCCTCTACCCTAATGTTGATCATGATTTAACCGTAACGTATTGGCAATTTATAATTATTATATACACTTCTTGATACACTATTTTACACAATATAAAAGTTTTTATTCAGTTTCATAGTTAGAGTAACAAAATATTGATGTTCATTTTCTGTTCATAAATAAGTTGAACACCTCTCGTAGTCAGAGGGCAAGGAAGAATCTAACTATGGCACCGTGTTGAGGGTACCAGCTAAGGGAAATAGACAAGAGAAGTCAGCCGATAGAGATGGTGAGACAGAGTCCAAGAAAGCGAAACTGTTAGCAGAAGTCATTGAGAGGTTGAGCAAGCTAGAAGAAGCCCAAAGGGAAACGCAACAAAGAAGATCGACACCTCAGAATAGAAGGTCTGTAGAGTGTTACAGCTGCCACAGGACTGGTCATTACGCCCGCGACTGTCCGGACAGAGAGACATCAGGTGGAGGAAGAGGCAGAGGCTTTAACACAGAAGGCGATGTGAATGGATCAGACGGGAATCAGAATTTGAGCTTCCAGGGACCTACCCCAGTGGCAGGGAGGTGGTCCAACTAGTTGAAGTCAGCCACATAGAGAAGACAGAGGTGAAGAAAATGAATGTAGAAGATCCTCAGGTTGAGCAGAAGAGAAGTAAGAGGGAAGAACTCAGTGATGGAGTCTACGTTAAAGGACTGGTAGAAGGAGTGGAAGCTATGTTCACTGCAGATACTGGAGATGCGAAGACCGCGATGTCCTGCAGGGTGTTTGAGAAGATACCAGAAGGAAAGAAGCCTAGGTTGGAGAAGTCAGGGAGTCTGAGGAGTGCGAATGGTTTGCCAATCCGAGAATTGGGGAAAGCAGATTTCCATATGTCTATGAGCGCCTATGAGACAGTACATGAAAAAGTGGTGACTGATATCGAAGATGATGTTCTTTTGAGGTTCGACATACTCATAGGAAGTCAGCGCAAGGGTATGGTAGTCTTGGACGGAGAAGAAATTCCATGTTTCCAGATGGGGAAAAGGAACAGGTCATGAGGGTGGCTGTTACTGATGAGATGTGTATCCCAGTTAAAACAGAGGTGGTGAACGATGAGGCTGTAGAGGAGCGGTGGAACCATGACGAGTACCAGGTGGAGCTGGGTGGAAATCTCAGGGTAAAGATAAAGCAGGCAGTTTTATGAAGACCGTGAGAGGCAAGACAGGTGTGTACAGAGATGTGAGACCCAGAGGCAAAGGGGCTACATGCAGTGCCACAAAGTCCACTAGAGCGTACAGTGCTACATGTGTTGTACCACCAAGGTCCAAGACAGTTCTTATATTTCTGTCAAATCCATTTGCGTATGCAACAGTGCATGCAGGAGACTCAGAGATAAAGGAGGTACACCAATGATGATGAAGACCATTGGGGAAGAAGAAGACACCGAAAAGTTGCAAGATGAAGAAGACTACCGAAGCACAGATCAAAGACGTTTCACAGAAAATAGACCAGAAACACCAGATGAGAAGACGATGTGGACTCCATGTACATCTCCAAAGGGCGCAGACCGACTCGTAGTGGATCTAGCGCTCACCAATGCGACCCTCAAACACCAAGCTACGGAAGTTGGTTACAACATCATTTTGCGTACCACAGAATTTTGTGTACTGCGCACAAAATTTTGATGTACACATTTTGTGTGCCACAGAATTTTGTGTGCAAGCTGTCTGGTATATTAGGCGAGCCTCCCGTTATTCGGGGTCTCCACACTTTAGAATTTTTTCAAGGCAAAACTCTAATTAATTATTTTAAGACATTTCTATGAAGAATTTCACGTCTGAGTTGATAAATAACAGTATTTTTACCTTTTGTTTTTACACATAAACGTATATGAGCTGAGATCTACTGATGCTGAGTTCCTGTGCTGCACCAGAAGTACAAGACATCCTGAGCTCAAGAAGTACTGGTTGGCCTGGAGTTGATAGATGTGCTGAGATCTGCAGCTGTACAGAAAAGTACTGGTTGGCCTGGAGTATACAGATGTGCTGAGATCTGCAGCTGTAGAGAAAAGTACTGGTTGGCCTGGAGTTTACAGATGTGCTGAGATCTACTGCTGTACAGACAAGTACTGGTTGGCCTGAAGTCTATAGATGTGCTGAGATCTATACATATGCTTACATTTTACACACATATTAACATTTTCATACAACTAACCAGTCTACCTAAATCCTGCTCAGATATAGATATCCGGGTTTTGAAACGCAAGGCGTTTTAAAGTCAGGTGTTCATATAGAGTCACTCTACCAGTGTTATAATTAGTCAGTAAAGCACGCACACAGTCACTGTATTAGTTGAGAGTGCATAATTATAGTCTTGGTACTATAGTGCGTGACATTTAGCCACGCTACCATTAGGCTATTTGAGTACATACAGAGAGTCACGCTACCAGCGAGTAAATTGTTTAGAACACCTGGCGCATAACAATATAGCGGTTTGAACAGAGACGGTGCCGATATAGCGGTTTGTACAGAGAGGGTGCCGATATAGCGGTTTGTACATAGAGGGTGTCGATACAGCGGTTTGTATAGAGAGGGTGCCGATACGGGTATACACCGTGTTCTTCGGCTCAGGTAAGTTAAATTAAACTGTACAACAATATTTAATACTTCCGGGTATAAATGAATAATGTGTAAAATTTAAATGTTTGCATACTTACAATATAACTATACAAAGAAAGATTATATTTTACACGAGTGTCATTTTGAAAGATCAGTACGTACGAAATAACAGGAATGGGATGAAAAGGCATCGAGCTAATACTTTGTGTTGATTTATAAAATTATTGTGATCTAGTATGTATGGATACGCTGTGACTACGGTAAGTGTCTGGATGCATATACGTATTGGAAACAACTATACTTGATCTGTTACAAAGTGACACATGCATAATGTTTAAATAATATTTGAACCACGAACATAGTTTGTGCTTTTGTTTAGCTGTTTGTTTAATTGTATGGACATTTTAAAGCACACTTATGATTATATGTATGTAATTGAGCTATATAAACGACTTAAGGTGTACATGTATGACATAATACAAATATATTCAAAATCAAGATATGTTCTCATATACAAATGTGCATGTAAATCTTTTGTTCTATTGTCAATAGAATAGATATGTATGCATAGTACAAAGATATACTGGTATCGCGTTACCGTCATGAAGCATATATGTTGATTATCCATTAATGGGAAGTTTAAATCTTCCGCGATGCTATACTCAAATACTGTATTGATTATCAACGAGTAGTCATAATTTTATATTATGATACGTACAAGTTTAGGTATTCTGTTTAAAAAATGAGAATGGCGTTTTTATTTTCAGCCAAATAACATAATTTATAAAACGAATTTCGGGTATCCAGTAGTAGGGGATTCTAAGTGGCTGGCCGATGTCAATCGCCATATCGATATCTCGTACTTGCGAGGTTTTAGCCAAGCCTAAATTTGGTCAGCACTAATCGACAATCTTGAAAGCTCGGCCATTTCCGGTTGACTCTGGTAAATACACCTCGTATATAAGTGTAGAAATACACCAATATGATTGGTCCTCACTACTAAAGTCAGCTACATCCGCGTGAAAGTAACACGTTAACGATAGTTATTTTATATTTTCTGATCAATTTTCTTATTCCTACGATATAGCTAGCAATACGTATAGCGAAGAAAATGTCAAATATCTTTGTAGAAAAACATAATTAGCGCGTTTTATTAATGGAATTTACGTCTTGTTTATAACATGATGTCATGAATGATATGATGTTTATTTGGCGTCAACTGAAACGTGACGTTGTTCGAACTTTTATTTTGTGGCTTTCTTTTCTAGTTTATTTGATGATAATCGTATTCTTGTTTTCCCTCCTAGTATCTAGCAGCTGTCGTTCTCTTACTCAAGTTTAAACTTTAACATATGTGTTGCCGTATTTACATGTACATGTTGTATAAACGTAACTTGGGTCTGCCATTTTCAAATCATGTGATTGAAAGTAGTTCAAAATGTCGTCGCCTTGTTATGACAGAGGTATTTTCCATTGGATATAAACCTAGATGATCAGAATCCCATAATCGACTAAATTTTGTGTGTATGAATCTCGCAGTGTATAGTTATTAATAAAAAATAGTTATTTAACGTTTTAATTTTTCGCTCATAAATTATCTTTAATTGTTTCACGATGTTTAAAATTTTCTCTTTCTAGACCATTATATAATATCAAGATATAAATGTTCATACTAAATGTATGTATAATTGATGATGTCAAGAACGTCATGTTATACGTGATGACGTCACATGACGCTACGCGCCAAAGAGCAAGGTCGGTATCGTCGCACGACGTTGTGTAGTAGTCTTGATTGACTTACATCACTGTCTTTGACATTACAACCATAGGGTTTCACTGTAGACATATTTAAGTTTTTGTATTCAAAAAGGATTGAGCCACATGGATTATTTTATTTCAGATATGTATGTACTGTATTGTGGTCTGCTGTAATGGAGCTAGCTATGGAGAAGATTGTACAACAACATCTTGTACAGATGGTTACCAGACTTGTACAAGTGATACCAACATATGTGAATGTGTAACTAGTTACAGTTGGAACGCTGATAACAATGCATGTGCTTCTGGTAAGTAAGTACGTGATTTGATCTAAATGCAGGTTAATTATGAGCGGTGCTTCTTGCATTGGTAATGTAGATAATCCTATCATCGTATCACCTGTCATTTGCCTGTCCATGTATATTAACCTTACCGTGAGTAAAATATATAAGGTTTGGGATGCAAACGTTTTCGACACATTTCCTTTCCATAATGTGAATTTCAGATTCTACTTTTCAGGTGCTGACCAAAACAGTAAGCATAGTGCTGGGCCTCTAAGTTTCTCCAACTAAATAATACAATGCATTTATAACTACGGTGTTCCGTTTGGACAAACTTTTTTTCTGTATCTCCCTGAACCGCGATGCACGATGGCGAAAATACGATGGTACGATGGTGAAAAAAATGATACGATGGTGAAAATACGATGGTACGATGGTACGATGGCACAATGGTAAAAACGAGATAATAACATCGCGTTTTCGTCATCGTACCATCGTGTTTTCATCATCGTACCATCGTATTTTCACCATTCTACCATCGTGTTTTCACCATCGCACCATCGTGTTTTCATCATCGTATCATCTTGTTTTCACCATCGTACCATCGTGTTTTCATCATCGTACCATCGTGTTTTTACCATTCTACCATCGTGTTTTCACCATCGCACCATCGTGTTTTCATCATCGTATCATCGTGTTTTCACCATCGTACCATCGTGTTTTCATCATCGTACCATCGTGTTTTCACCATCGTACCATCGTGTTTTCATCATCATACTATCGTGTTTTCATCATCTTACCATCGTGTTTTCACCATCGTACCCCGGTAGTTGGGGACTTGGATGATCATAAACCGAACTGGTGGAAGTTTTCGATAAATTACAAGTGGGGACGTTTTCGAGTGGGGACTTTTTCAAGTGGGAACGTTCTACAGTAGACATTTTATTTGAATACAGTACGATTCGAGAACGACAGGATACTTACGTAAGATTTCAGTCATCGTAGATGCATTGTATAACCACATTAATTCCTTGTTTAGTGTAACGAGTACTAATCAAATCGTTTAATCGCCTTTCGACCACCTTGCCTTGGGTTTTATTTTTTCATAAACATCCCTGTCAACGAACGCTTGATACATATAGTAACGCCAACGGTTACTTTCCTTTACCATTGACTTTCGTATGCCTACGTACAGAATAATTAGTGATTACATAATGATTCACGCTTTAACACTATTTGACCGAATACTGTTAAATATAACGGTTAAGCTTTCGTTCGCAAGTACTAGCAAGGGCTAGTTCGGGTTTTAAGTACGTCTAGACGACAACGCTACTACAACAGCATCGTTATTACCAAAACGATTTCACACACAATTTTGGGCCTGGCAGTGCATGAAATTGTGAGGTGAATATTCTCAGAGGTGAATTCATTCGAATTTCGCGAGCTTTGTTCGCTTGAAATTCGCTATAAGTGAATTTTCCGGTTTTGTAGGCAATAATTGAATGCAAAAAAGAAAATACTACAGTATAGTAGTGCATTTATAATGTAACTGCTAGAACTCAATAATGGCATCATATTTCAAATTCATCTTACTCAATATACTCAAACATAACCCTGCCACCAATAAAAATTACATGCTCTTGGTCAAATTATGTCGATGTGTATGCTAAAAAAAGCCCAAAGAATTATGTGTCAAGTTATTTTAAAATATCCATGCTATAGGATAATGTTATATCAGGGACAAACTTAATTGAGTTGCTCTTTTGAACACAAATTGTCACGCGGACCTTACTAGTACCCATGTTTCTACTGTTACTTCGGCTGTGTTTTTTAGCACGTTACATGACAATGAAAAGGTATACTACTATCTATAATAATTTCAGAAAAATAATGCCAACCCGAATGTGACATCCTTTCTTGTATACGCTGCACTACTTGGTGTTTATATATTACAGTGTGATCGATACGAATCAAATATTTTTCTCGTCGCTAAACTAAAAAAGCCGAGTAACAGATTCTCCAAATTTGCAAATAGACGGTTTTCCCAGTGACTATAACTATTCACACATGATTGGCAGTGTTTGTCGCTGTTATCAATGATTGACATTGTGTAGTAAATATTTCTTATATAACAATTTTGAATATTTTAGGACTTGGAAAGACTTGCCTTTCAGTAGCGAATTGTGTCGAGCCAGCAGCTTTATGTACAGACAATATGTGTATATGTGATACAGCCACACATTATGATTCTTATGGATCTGGTAGTGGTAGAACCTGTGAAACAAGTAAGTGGTATACTGAATAATTATGTGACTTTTTAGATGTAAAGGTTTTACTACAGCAACAAATTGTGCAGACCTACAGGTGGTAAATGTACATATCATACAGCAACACATTATGGTTGCTAATGGAACATGTCCGATAAATTGAAGGGATGTTTCATATAATTATATAAGTTGCTAAAGCTAACCACATGTTACTATTTTTATCAATGGGTCTGAAGGCAAGGGTCAGTGTAGCGGGAATTTGTCAGCCAGCAATTCCCCCGGGGGGAAGGATGGGCTTATTTTACGATAAAATTCCAGCATTATTTTCTTGCATACATACTGACTGCTTAATATGTCACCAAATTATTATCTCTAATAGGAAAATGTCAATATTGGGTTATCTGTGAAACGAGGACACCATATATGTCTAAGAGAATGTTCGTTACTTAATGTATGTAATAGGGGTCTTCTAGGGTTAATTACGAAGTCACTACAATATATTCACGTCAAACCAAATAAACCAACATGATGCATGCTATAGAGTTTGTAGTTTTCGCTAGATCTACATGAAAGAAAGTCTGAATGTTTGCTGTGATGAAACTGTGATTGTGTCAACTTCGGGTGAACAACAAGATATGTCATAACGTGTACACGCCTTGATGTAATTGTTTGTAAAGTGGAGTTTTGTCCAACGGGTACTACACTATTCATGTATATAGAGAGAAATATTAATCCAGAAATTAGCAGAAAAGTGCCTGTTACGGCTGTTGGATGAACAGTGAGGTGTTTGTACATCATTACTTATGGACATGCATCGCGTGAATTTACTATCTTCATATATGAATGAACGAGTAACAACTAAAAATAATCTAAACAATTATGTGTTGTTATGTGGTAACTATGACATTACAATATTTCAGTTTTTTTATTTATTCTATTACAATTTAACAGAGAAATCACCTGGAGATATATGTCCTGATCCTTGGACTGGTGCTAGTGATACATGTATGGATCCAAATTCTCAATGTACATGGAATGGTGTAACTTATGTTTGTCAGTGTAGAACTGGTTATACAGCTAGCAACGGACAGTGTGTACAAGATACAGGTTTGTAAAAAATACTGTATGCATGTATAACATTTGTAAACCGGGCAACGTATTGTAAGTTTTGTCATCACTTAACCAATCCTGATATCAATGGGCATGAATTGGATAAAGCAGAACTTTGTAAACTAGAATATCACATCACACTCATGACATGCTAATGGTATACATTTTTTGTAATTTTAGTATGGCAATGTTGGAATCACCTTTCTGCTAGAGTTTTGATATAAGAATCAACAAATCCAAAATGATAATTTAATTTACCTGTTTGAAACAACTCTCAACTTACTGACTGTTCACTAGTAATTTACAGTATTACATACATTGTATCGATTGAATTATATTAGTTTGAGCATTAAATCACCAGTGATTTGATGTCAGTTACTGAAATTTGATATAATCACATGACTAATAGTCCTGTATAAAATAGCATATTAGTGAATGGATGGTGGTCACCTTGGAAAATCACCGCAAGTTCGACTTCAACGATGTCATAATGACGTTACTTGCTGATACCTATCCATTCTGAAAAATAACAATTTTTGTGATTCCTTACGACTCCTAAATGCATGCAGTTATTCCCATGTCCTTTAAAAGGAGCAACCTACCTGACACTTACTCCCTGTGTTTTTAAATTATTTCTAAGTGCCCTATAGATAGTCACACAGCTAAAATATTATCTCGACATTTAGTGGTCACATCTATGAACGTCGAGCAGAATTGACGGCGTCATATATTCTTTTGAATCTTCCCTTCCGCTTCCAAAACCATACATATACATAAGATGCTGTCATATACGATGTGAGTTCATATGTGTTTTACGAATAAAAGATTACAAAACAGAGTATGAGTGAATATGTCATTTTACTTTTTTAAATGACGAATTTAGCAAATAATAAAACACAATTATACATCAAATGCCTAGAAATTGAATCTGTTTTCGAGAAATGTTTTCAATAAAAACGCATAAACAAAATTGTTAAAACTATGAAAAAATATCGTATTTTTCGTGTGCGGCGACATGCCGTCATAGGTATATTTTGAATGTAAATATAATCCATAAATGATAAAAGAATAATGCAGCATGTTGCATATATTAATCAGAATTTAATTACTTTACAATTCGATATCGTCTTTATACATATCCGCCCATAAACAAAGAAACCAGGGAATGAGTGACATTACTTTTGGATATACCCACACATTATTGAGGAATACTTGTATTAACAACTAATTAAACATTCAAGAAATAAAGTTTCACAGTGTAATAGCATATGGATCAATTTGACAGCTAAAAGGTCTATTTACAGTATCCAGTATGGGAGACAATATGATACTACAAACTAGAGATTTTATACTAGGTACATATTATACGAGAGGTGCCCCACTTATATTTGAACAGTATTGAATATCAAACAGATCGATGCTTATTATATATATACAAAATATTTCTATATCATCGTGCAAAAGAACGTGTTATGTAACACATACAACAATTGATTATTACTTTATATTTTAGTTTGCACTCAAATCTACAATTTTGTAGGGGGTATGGTGTTTGGCCTTTTGAAGACCGAATAATCCGATCGATCCTGTTTGCATTTCCCGCCTGTAATAAATGCAGCAATATTCCATAGACTAAAGGATTTGTGGGTATATGTTCATTAGACGATGGCCTTTACTAATATTGCGTAATATACTTCAAATGTGTGTTCTTAAGGTACAGAATGGTGTTTTTGTGGAGGGAGTTGAAGCTTCGTGTTGACAAAACACCATGCTCCCCATATGGTCTCCAGGAAAGTTGTTTTGCAAACATTTTTACCAAATATGGTTTGGAACCTAATGTACACAGCAATGTGCATTCACCTTTGACTTTTTAGTAAAACATATGTGTTCTATTAAGCCAGTATAGCAAACAACAGCATACGTCATGCAAACGTTCGGAAACATGTGAAGCTTGACGAATGTCAACTTATGGGTAGCCTTATCAACATTTATCATATAGTAGGCTGTCCGTTCATGGTATATTTCTTAACGATAAAGCATTGCCTCTACAGAGGTGACCAAGTTGTGGCATTTACGGTGCCGTTGAAGTATACACAGCATTAAAGACATTTGTCTCCCTTATGTTGTTTTTGTGGTATTGAGCAGGTTAACACCGATTTTATCCCGACTCCGGTATGTATAATTCTCTAAATGAACAAATCGAAAGTTCCAATGGGTACTCTTAACGTCGCTGAAGTCCCTATTTTGGTTTTTGGATATGCCTTACTTATCAAATAACCAAAGTTTAAGATTTTGGTAGGTACCATCACTTTTTGTCAGTTTTTAATATTTTGCGTAATTTCGTAAAAAACAGCAAAAAAGCGCAAAACATCCTTCCTGCGACAAAAATTGCATATTTTCTTCACAAAAATGGATTATCCATGCTCAACCAACAACTTTGAAGTGCTTTTATGGCAGTGGCTGACCTTCAAAACGCAAAACACCATACGCTCTACAAAAGTGTTGTTTTTGGTTCATTCTATTTATCAAACAAACCAACCAGTTAGTGTAAATGTTACCTAACACATATATTTACACAGTACAAAAGAAATATTTGATTTATACCCTATTTTTCATGGAAATATGTCATGTTCAACACTGTTCAAATATAAGTGGGGCACCTCTCGTATATATAAAATAACTTCATTACAAAATGTGCTTTTATGTTTTCTGTAATATTATTTCTACTCTGATTTACAGTGGATGGAGGATGGTCAGGTTTGACAGGATGGTCCACATGTCCTGTTACCTGTGGTGGAGGTTCTCAATCTCGCTTTAGAACATGTACTGAACCTACACCACAGAATGGTGGCAGTCAGTGTACTGGGGTTGATACAGGCACTCAAGGCTGTAATACACAAGTTTGTCCAGGTAGTGTTTGTTTTGTGCACACTTCGTGCATACCTGTCAAGTACTCCTAATAAAGTGAAGTTACTCCTATTTTCTTTGTTAATTTGTTGTTTTCCAAGTTCAGCTAACTTTGAACAAAGGTACATTTGACTCATTTTATGATCTTTTGTCCCAAATTTATAACTACTAAATCGCTTTTAAACCACATTTAAGTACATGCTTTATCACTCCTATTTTCGATTTAACTAGTTTGGCAGGTATGAACTCACATGTTAAGCATATGTCTTTTGCTACCATTGTAACCACTGACTTCCTACCTTTAATGATGAAAAGTTAAAGTTTAATATTGGTTGAGTTTGACTTACCTATATTTCACACAAAACTAAATGTAGCAAGTTTTATACTTTTAGAATAAAATGAAAAGTGATTGCTGGTGTCACGATTAATACGTCATAGCAATAATGGAACGGCATGTCGTTGGCGTTCGTAATAAAAAATGGCGTCACCTAGTATGACAAAGTAACGTTTTGTGTCAAAGATTTAAACATTACCCAGGAAATATGTCTTCTATGTGGGTATATCCAAAAGTTATGTCACTGATGCTATTAAATCGTGCATAATGTAAAACAACAAAACTTTTCACACAGTAACTTCAGTCTAATTTGAATATGAGACATACTAACGAACATCGCCGCAAGTCTGACGTCAACAACGCCATAATGACGTTACTTGCTGATACCTATCCAACCTGAAAAATACAATTCTTTGTGATTCCTAACGACTCCTAAATGCATGCAGTCATTCTCATGTCCTTTAAAAAGACGAAGCCTACCTGACACTTACTCTCTGTCTGTTTAAATAATTTCTAAGTGACCTCTAGATAGTCCCACAGCAAAAATATTATCTCAACATATAGTGATCACATCAATGAACGTCGAGCAGAATTGACAGCGTCATAAATACTTTTGGTGTTCTTTTCGGATCTACCACAAACCGTTCTTACGGCACTCTGTTGACAATGACTTGATTATCCCTTAGAAGCTTATACTACAGGTACATAAGACTATGTTGCCGCCGTGTGTATTGATAAGTTGCATTAGGTGAAATTCATAACTTTTATGAAAAGTGCATTAATAAGCGCAGCATCATTTTGTCACAAATCTGCAGTGTTTTCGCTTTAAGTTAACAGTGCATTAAAAGTATTTTGCGAGTTTCAAAATAGAGTGACACAAATGAACTTTTAACAACCGACACAGAATATTTGTTTCATCTTGTCACATAATTATCGTCTGCTTTCGAGAATTATTTAATAAATAACGCATAAAAGAAAATGATTAAGATTATGAAACAATATCGTTATTTCCGTGTGCGGCGACATGGCGTCATAGGTATTATTTGAATGTACATACAATCCAACTATGTTAATCGAATAATGCAGCATGTTGAATATTAATCAGATTTGAAATACTGCACATTTTGATATCGTTTTTATGCTTATCCGCCTATGAACAAATAAACCAGGGGAGGAGTGACATTTCTTTTGGATATACCCACATACATTCAGGAAAATTTGCATGCAGCTTATATGGATTCTTGGCAATCGAACAGTGCGTTTTCATTGTTGAAGAATTGTTTTAAGGGCAATAGAGAAGCAAACAAATATGATAAGCATATTTGCCGGCCATTGGCAGTTAAAATTGGCGGTTGGTAAAGAGTATTGACCATAATATTTTGTGACATACAAGGAATAACTTGCAATTACTGTGTTGCTTCGAAAGCCTCATGTTATTAGAAACTTTTGCAGCAATAAATAATCCTTATCGTTGAGCACAATTGTATAATTTTAAACACATAAACAGCATAATTGGGTGCTTATTGTTTTGTCTTTGTATCAATCACAGGGTTAATATCGGTATTTTGATAATTAATACCATTAATTAGGTGCTAAACGTAGTCACTATCACATCAGATCAGATGAGATTTTTTTTATCTCAAGTAGACTACCTATATAATTCAGCACTGGCTACTAAGTTACACCAACTGGAAATCCAGCATGTTAAGTTTAAATCTCAGTTGATATCGGCTATTAAAAGAAAGCATATAAAACTTCAAATGTATGAGGTTAAACCATGCTAATTCGCTAATCCATAGCAGCTGCGTTGCTTCTGACACAATTTAGAACCTGGATATATAACTGTTACCACACCCATCATATAACCTAGAATAGGCAATTATAGCTTATTCTTCCAAAAATCAAAAAAGGTTTCATGGTTAGAAATACAAGCACCAAGAGGAGTTGGTTATGTCATTAACGGAAATTTGCAGGATATGTCACGTGACGGCCTGTAGCATGTGATCCGGTTATGATTCGAGCAATGGAATAAATGCAAACTGTGCACAGGATGTTACTTTAAAAAGGACTAGAGGCTAATTGTGTTAACACTAGTGTGGTTTATACTCTATTTATTAATGAATGTGTTTTTCGAGAAAGCCTTATGCCGAAACGTTAAATAAATAGAGTATAAACCACACTAGTGTTTAACTAACTATTCCCTATGGAATTTAATCAGAGGCTAATTGTGTGTTAGGCTATTTGTACTCGCAACATAAAATTATTTCACGAAATTATTGATGGGCAATCAAAGTTTATGAGAATTTTACCTTGATATTGTTTCTGTATACCACTCAGTTTTAACATTTAACAAATATTTAATGATACACAAACTACTCTTATTTTACAGTGGATGGAGGATGGGGTGCATGGTCAGGATTGTCAGATTGCTCTCACACGTGTGGTGGAGGTACTCAATCGCGCACTAGATTATGTGATAGTCCTACCCCAGTTGGCACTGGTAGTTTGTGTACTGGTGATGTTACACAAAATGTCAATTGTAATACAGACTCTTGTCCAGGTATTGTTTACATTCCGTCATTGTTATCATGAGAAATGTTAGACATTATGTTAAAAATATTTATTTTATAACTAGTTTCTGTGTTTTGTTGAATTTAAGTGGTTGTATTGGATTTATACTGAACCCAAATGAAATGACTAGAAAATATTCTATCTGTAAAGTTTAGGCCTGGATGACATTTGGAAAAAAACTATGGTCTATATAATGTCTTACTATATGTAATGAAAACTCTGGAAGTCAAATAATTAACCAGATATTTATACACACTGTCACCTTGAGTTGTAAACTAGGTCACTATATACCCAAATCAAAGGTAACCTTGTAACATTGTAAATAGATGAAGCTTAAAAGTTTCAACACCTATCAAATAAATTGTGTATGATATCATATTTATCAAATACTAAATATTCTGATTTTGCAGTTGATGGAGGATGGAGTACATGGTCAGCATGGGGCACATGTTCTAAGTCATGTGACGCAGGTTCTCAATCTCATACTAGATCATGTAATTATCCTACACCACAGAATAACCGTGCTGATTGTAATGGTGATAGTTCAGAACTGCAAAACTGTAATATACATACTTGCCCAGGTATGGTTGACATTTAGATCACTATCGTATATACCTTGCATATACATGTATGAATACTGAAAGACCGAATAAGGACAAGCCTGCAGTAATTAAGCGAGGTTAAAAACGTCTTTGAAAACAAGCGCCATGCAGTTACGAGTGAAGCTAGAAACCATGTAAAACTACTGAACATAATATAGTATCAGAAAAATTTAGGCATAAGTTCATGCGGTAACTGCGAGATGAGTCCCGCAAGTTTTATCTCCCAAAGAATAGCGGCTGATAAAATTACACACTTGTTCTATTATTTGGGATATCACCTCCAAACTTTAAATTTCTTTGTTAACATATCGCTGTATAATACTATTTATGCAACTGTAAACCTAGAAACTTTCGCGGATACAAACTTTTGCGGATACAAACTTTGGTGTTTTGCCGATCGTCGGCATATTCGCGGCTACAAACTTTCGCGTTTTAAGTGTCCCGGGAACTCCGCGAAAACTAAGTAGCATAGTGACAAAATTATTGATATTATAACCTGTCATATACATTGCTCGTTTCGTATACAATTGCTTCTTAATTATAGATCTCACCTTTGTTAAACCCTCTCAACTCTTTTTGTATTGTATTGTTGACAAAAATTGCAAACTACACCAGTCCTGTTTTCACAGTTTTATTGACGCTATCAGTCATTCAGTATTATGACATAATAAACAACGCTATTAACAAGCATGCACCTAGTATATTGAGTTTATTTTCAACACTTTTTCAAGAAACAAATTGAAATGTTTTCATTATTGTACCGTAATCATAAGTAGTTTTTATTCAGAAAAAGGCTATTAACCTAACATTCTATATTTCGACAAAATAGCACTTCTAAATTAAAAAAGGTTTATAAACGTCGAACCAAACGTCGAGCCTTCAAAAACGAGAAAATTTCGTGTTTTTCTTGTCCTGGACATGTTCACGGCTATTTACTTTCGGAGTTTTACAAATTTCTAGGTTTACAGTAATTGCTAATATAGTTGGAAGACATATAGTAGAAACCAATGTTCTTGACTTTCGCGGACTACAAAATGTGTTTTTATGATTTCTGTAATATTATTTCTACTCTGATTTACAGTGGATGGAGGATGGTCAGGTTGGACAGGATGGGATACATGTACTGCTGCTTGTGGTACTGGTTCTCAATCTCGTACTAGAACATGTACTGATCCTGCACCACATAATGGTGGAAATGATTGTGTTGGTGTTGGTAAACAAATCCAAGACTGTAATACACAGTTATGTTCAGGTAGTGATTGTTTTCTGTTAATTTATTGTTTTCCAAGTTCAGTTAACTTCGAACAAAGTTACATTGAACTCATTTTATGATCTTCTGTCCCACATTTATAACCTAGAATTAATTTACCTAGCTTGGCAGGTATGCACTCACATATATACTATATGTTTTTGCTACCGATTTAACCACTGATTACCTCCCCTTAATGTTGAAATACACAGGTAAAAGTTTAATATAAGTTGATCTTGACTTACCTATATTTCACAAAACAACTAACTTAAGCAAGTTTTATACTTTTAGAACAAACATACTTCTGCATATGTTAAAACTGTCAATAAGTTTTTCTAACATCACCATTGATTAAACATTTACCAAGGAAAAATACATGTACGTAGACCCATCAATAATTTCGTGAAATGATACCACTGTTTATAACATATTGACATAGCGCATTTAAAGTTCGCATGGTCAAAGACAATTTATTCTCCAATTAATTCAGAATGAAAAGTGATTGCTGACATCACAATTGATGACGTCATAGCAATAATGGAGTAGCATGTCATTGGTGTTCGTAATAAAAAATGGCTTCGCCTAGTATGACAGAGTAACGGTTTGTGTAAAAAATGTATGCAATATTCAGACAGTATGTCTTCTACATTCTGCAAAATTTGCTTCCAGTTTATAGGGATTCTTAGCAATCGAATAGTGCATTTTCATTGTCGAAGAATTGCTTTAAGGGCAATAGAGGAGCAAACAAATATGACAAGCATATTCCAAACAAATACGACAAGCATATTTGCCGACCAGTGGCCGTTTAAATTGGAGGTCGTTAAAAAGAGTATTGACCATAATAATTTGCTACATACAGGGAATAAATTGTAATTATTGTGTTGCTTCGAAAGCTACTGTTCTTACAAACTTGTGCAGCAATACTTACATGTCAGTTGTTATCGGCTATCAAAAGAAAGCACATAAAACTTTAAATGTATGAGGTTCTGTTATACCATGCTAATTCACCAATCCATAGCAGGAGCGTTGCTTCGGGTACAATTTAGGACCCGGATATAGAACTGTTACCGTACCAATCATATAACATAGAATAGGCAATTAGCTAATTCTGGCCATTTCTAAAACTCAAAAATAGGCTGCGTTGTTAGAAATGCAAGCACCGAAAGGAGTTGGGTGCGTTTTAAATGGAAATTTGCAGGAGATGTCATGTGACGGCCTGTAGCTCGTGATCCGGTTTTGGTTCGAGCAATGGAATAAATGCAAATTGTATGTTAATTTATAAAGGGCTGGAGGCTAATAGTGTGTTAGGCTACTTAAACTGGCAACATAAAATTAGTTCAAAACATAACTGATAGACCCTCTTAGTTTAAGAGGTTTTTACCTGGATATTGTGTCTGTATACCATTCAGTGTTTACATTTTACAAGTACTTGACGAGAAACATAATGCTCTAATTTTACAATGGATGGAGGATGGGGTGCATGGTAAGGATTGTCTGAATGTTCTTAAACGTGTGAAGGAGGTACACAATCTCGTACTAGGTCATGTGATAGTCCTTCACCAGTAGGCACAGACAGTCAGTGTTATGGTGAAAATACAGAAACTCGATACTGTAATATAGCTAGTTTGCGATAGAAAACAATCGTGTTTTTTAAAGATCTCTAAAAATCTATTCATCAGATTTTGGTAAAAAATTACACAGAACTACAATAACTTCCTACCTAGTCTCATTTTGAATTTCATAATTTTTAGACACCAATTAAAAGATATTTATTCTTTATTACATATTGAAATTACATGCGTATTTACAGTTTAACGCAGGGAGGTAATCCGGTATTCCATTGATGATTTACTATCGATTATTTAACCGTTACAATCCGTGATCAGCGGGATTGAGATTGCTGTTATAAAGACAAGACTTGGGAGGCCCTTGTTATTCGGTTTAGTTAGGTGTGTCGCTTGTAAACAATGTACAGCAATAACATGTACTTCGTCATATTCACAGACGGGCCTCGCATGTGTTAAATTAAGTAGGTTGCGAATACGTAAATATACCGTTATGCGTATCATATGACCGTAAATTGGCTGTTGCAAGTATCAAGTCTTCTTACTTGATTTTTCATACAAAACTACAAAAATGTTACATAGAACTTATGAACAAAACTTTTTTAACTCATTTCTGATCTTGCTGAAGTTTCAGTGTGTATAAGGTAGATATATTCCATTTATTCGTGCAAAAAATCATACTTGTAGGTGTAGTAATTACAGAGAAATATTTAAAAAACACGATTTTTTTCTATCGCAAACTAGCTATACACAGTTATGTCCAGGTATTGTTTACATTCTTATCATGAGAAATGTTAGACGTTATGTTAAAAATGTTTCTGTGTATTGGATTATATATTATTATACTGAACATAAATTTAAAAAAACCCAGAAAATTAGTTTCCACTCAATAATTAAAGTAAGAACTAACTAGCGTTAGTATATGCAGCGTGTTTGTGTACGTCACTAAGGACGTCAAAAAGTGGGGCTCGTCGGTTTAATTTTAAGATCTCTGTTTCAAAAACAGAAAGAGATATTTGTGTGAATCTCGTGTTGCCATTGTTAAAGCAATGAATTGAATAATCCCAATTGACCATCACAACTGATTGCATATGATTGGGGTGGTTCGTCGTGCAGTGGGGCCTTGGGGAACTTGGTCGAGTATTGGCTGCGTTTCATTCGACAATAACCGCTATTATATCATTTCTTTGGGAAACATTTTATCGGCGGGGATTTGGATTTTTAATTGTTTCTTTGGCTTATGCGTGGGCAGTGCTCAGTGTAGTTGTTAGGAATATGTAATATTATTTTCCACCCCATTCCTACCTTGCCCATTATCTTAACTAGGTCAAGTCGTAGTTGTGCCTCTTTAGGTTGCATAAAGTTATGTCATTGTTCTTAGTGTTTTAAACTAGGTCACGCCCCGGGTTTGTTGCACCTCATGTGGTCGCCGTTTTGGCATGGGTTTGTGTGGGCATTGCTCAAGGCTGTGGTGTTTCTGATTTCTGTGCTCTGCTGGTTAGGTTGAGTGCTACCTTCACTTTCGGATTTTATCATACCTTTTTTCAATACAAGGTAAGTGCCAAATAAATGTCTCATATAATTCAAATACTGAATGAGTACTTTGTAATTATTTTTATACTGTTTAAATTGTATGCATCTGCACAAATGAGAAATACAGAATGTATATATGAGCTCTTCTGTGCGATATCTAACCTCTTAAAACAGTTTTTTGGGAAAACCATATTTAGTCCAGAGGAGATATTGTTTTGAGAAAAATTGCAAAAAATATTTTTTGCTTGATGCTTTCACACTATGTGTGATTTGTAACATACTAAACATCTAGGTCTTTACATGCTTATGAAAGTCTAATATTTTGGGGTAAAAACATACAAAGTATAAAAGCTAAGCATGAATTTTTGGAATCAGTAACCCACGTCACCATTAGCAGTTTTTTTGGATAAAAGAAGGTGATAGGTATGTTGTTACTTGTAGTTTACGGTATCAAACATCATTTTCCGGACTGTTTCCCTAGTCTGATATTTTTTTGGACAACATCCGTCAAAATCTAAACAAAGCGTGGATTTTTGGAATCGTTTGATTACAATGTAATTCAAAAATACATTTCAGAATGTTTAACTATGGTAGGTACATAGTGCTTATCAAAATATAGTGTAAGAATATTTTGCTAAATGATAGTCTTTTTGGGTTAAAATAGTGTACAACATGAACTAAAAGTGGGAATTTGGAGAATTGGTTATTTATTTTGTTGTACTTACCCAAACATTCAATTAAATTAGATTACAATACATAATTTATGTGTCATGATTCAACAAATTAAATCTGTGTTTTTTTATTTTCTTTTTCTAATAGGGTGCTTATTATTGGATCTGTACTAATTATATTACGTCACCAAATTTGTTTATTTTTGTGACGTCAAAGTCGTCATTTTGAACAACAGAATCATTGTCATGCTTCTAGTTTTCATCATGTCGTATCATGTCACTAACTTGGACCTTTTAAAAAGGTTTCCTTAAATCCTTATACATAACTCTTCACAATCCTACCAAAATGTTAAGATGTAAAATTTGGACTTCGTGTTGGAATCCTACAACACAGCTCATATATAGTCAATGACTTTTCACCTTTTTGACCAACATGTAAAATACATTAAAAACGTGTTTTTGGGATATAGTCATAGGGCACTAGAAAAAGGCTAAACCATCAACTTTTTCAGTAGCATAATTTCACCCCACAAACATTATTTCAAGTTTTATTAAATTGAAAAGGTAAAAATGTGCCCACTCTGGATATTTAAGAGGATTATGTAACATTACCAAACCTCATGTCGTAAAAACGTCAGTAATATTACCCGTACGGTGGCAAAAGGCGTAGTTTTTTAGCAGATTCGTGAAGTGTGAACTACTCGTTTCGCAGATTTTAGAAGAATAATATGTATATTTTTCAAAACTTTGTCACGGTAGGACATATTATTCATCCGTCTACCTTAGGCATCCACAACTTGTATGGCCGGTCCTCTAATGGTAATGAAAGAGGCACACAAAGTTATTTTCTATTTACAAGCAGTTCTATATGTGAACGACCCATCTATTTACGCACTAACAATTTCGTTTTTAAAATTCATGCACTATAATATACATAGCGCGTAGCTTTAGATTTAGACTTATTTCGGTAAAGGTTCTCCATATTCATGGTTATAATAAAACAAACATGGATATAATTAAAAATAAATTATAGCATGATTATTAATAACCATGTCATGCACACCAACACCAAGCATATCACAAAAAAAGAGAAAACTCTTATTTCGATTGTGGCCCTTGAGTTAATGTCATGACAAAGAGTAATTTACTGTCTATAATGGATAAATAAGAATACAAATAAAATAAGGATATCACAGAATTATTGCATACCAATAAAAATATATATCACAGTGAGATAGATAATAGGTTATAGCAAGAATAATTATAAATATTATCACAATGAGTTATCACTACAGTAAATTATTCTTAATAACAATTAGCCTCAAGAAAAATCTAAATAAATAGACCTAAACCGAAATAAGTTAGAATTTTTTTTAAAGAAAAAACCCATACGTCTTAGATTGTGTGATGTAAAATCAACTAAATAAAAATAATAATAATCAATCAAATATTGTCAAAAAGATTTGATTTCAGCGCTTTTTTGAACCCTGGATAATCTGCAATTAATGTTATGTTAAAAGGAAGCTTATTCCACACTGTACAACTGTTGAAGCTAAACGATTTTGATCCAAAGCTCTTGACTTTAGGTATGGCAAACGCACCTTTCCCTCTAAATCGTGTATTATATTTATGTACTGAGATTTGTGACTTAAAGTGTTCGTTCATGTATTTGGGAGCTGATCCATTATTTATATTAAAAACTTGACTTATTATAATTTGTTCGACACGTTTCTGTACAGGAAGCCATCCTAAATATTTAAAATGTTGCTTATCAAAATGCGTGTTATGATCTATGTCCAAAGCGAATGTTATCATTTTATTCTGGGTAGTTTGGAATTTATTTTGGATTACTTTAGTTAAGCTATTTTACCAAACTGAACATGCATAGTCAAAATGACACTGCACTAAAGACATTATAAGGAGCTTTTTGGTATCTGGAGTCAAATAATTTTGTTTACGATATAGAAATTTAAGCTTAGCATTGGCTTTCTTGAATATTGAAGTTGCCATGTCAGAAAAGGAGAGGGATTGGTTCAATGTGACACCAAGATATTTAACAGATGACTTTGATTCCATATTGCAACCATTACAGGAAATATGTAGATTGGGGTTAGATTTCAATTTTTGCTTAGAACCAAATAGGATTGATATAGTTTAATCAAGATGTAGAGATAGTTTATTATTGATAAGCCATTGACTAACAGTGTTTAAGTCATCTGACAAAGAGGTCTCAATTTGAGTTTTGTTTTTTTCCAGATACTAAACTACCGGAATCATCGGCATACAGTAAAAGTTTGTTTTTAACGACAGCAGACATGTCATTTACATAAATTAAAAATAACAGAGGGCTAAGGATTGATCCTTTTGGTACTCCACATGTTACAGATTGACAAGTTTAAAACGTGCCAGAAACATCAACTAGTTGTTTTCTATCAGACAAGTATGATGTGAATCACTTTATGATGTCATCACCAAGACCAGCTGCTTGAAGTTTCATGATAAGAATAGAATGATCAACAATGTCGAATGTTTTTTGTAGATGTAACAGAATCATGCCTATATAATTACCTTTATCCATTTTCAGTCTTATGTAATCAGTTAAATGGACCAAGCAAGTACTGATGGAAACCCCCCTTCTAAATCCTGACTGAAATTCATAAAACAATTTATTTTCTTAAAAATAAGTTTCAACCTTGTCATACGCAACCCTTAACCTGGTGGTTAGATCACTGTCAGAGTTTACGTTAGTTTAGTTTTAAATTAGGGAGATTACATTGGAAGAGACATATTTTCATAATGTGTAATTCCTGTGAAAATTTGATACAGTTTTTAGGTGCTTGGTCAGCATGGTCCGCGTGTCCACGTGTCCTGTTACATGTGCAACATGTTCTCAGTCTCGCACTAGAACATGTACTAATCATACACCACAAAATACCGGCAAATAGTGTACTGGTGTAAGTGCAGGATCTCCTGCCTGTAGTACTGGATATTGTCCATGTAGTGTTTGATTATGTCAAACTTCCCTGATATTTGCATTCATATGTTAAGCAAATGTCTTTTGCTACCACTTTAACTACTAATTACTTACCTTTAATATACCTTGAAATACACGGACATTGTTATGGTTTAATCTTCGTTGATATTGACTCAACGTCATTTCACATAAAACGAAGCAGGTTTTATACTTTTAAAATAATATGATTTAGTTATAGGCTGATTGAAGGGAGATAATTGCAAATCACATTCAAAAATAGCCTTAGATGCATGCAAAAAGCAACAATGATGTTACATTTGCACCATCTAAGCGTTTAGAATTCATCATTTATGCTCTTGTGACGCCAAATCTGTATTTTTCCCTGGTTATATTGAACTAACAATGTATACATTTCTTTATATCATATTTTTATAAAATTCCTGCGTTGCACTTTTTACAAAAATCCTCAGTATGTTCTAGTTTGCTGTTATATTTTAAGAGCGATATAAAGAATATAAGTTGGTTAATTTACAATGATACTGGAACAAAGTATGTTATCCTTAAATGTTAAGTGATTACTTCTATTGTAACAGGTATACCATTTGGAGATATATAGTGTATAGTTGACATTTCTACACTTGTCTGTTTATAAATGGCAATGCAAAACTTGCCAAAGTGACAGTGCGAAGTAAAAGTGAACATTTTATTTGTTATCGATTTGTTTTGAAATGGCACTGCTTTGCCCAATATCTCAATGTAGAACCACCCTTCATACATTCTCAAACTTGTACGTGCGTTTACTTGATTTGTAGAGTCACTCTATGTGTAAAAATGACGGAGCAAAACAGTCTCAGCTGGTATGGTGGGAAATTAAAGGCAGGGAAATTGATTGTATATTCTCTTCAGCGGTTAAATCCATTTTATGGAAATATGGTTTACCCTTTATTCCACGACGAGAACAATATTTATTGTCAAAACAGAATTTATTGACAAGTACAAAGTGTACGCCCTTTGCACATGTTGCGTCATTTCTCTGAATCTGAACCAGGTATTTATACAATAGGCATACAAAACTCATAGGTTTCACTATTGGGGACAAGTTACATAGACGTACTAGAAATATTGTAGAGCATCATCTTCTTACTTTCAGTTGATGGTGATTGGAGTAATTGGTCAATGTGGTCGACTTGTACATTAACATGTGATGAAGGTTCTCAAATCCGCACAAGAACATGTTCTGGTGAAGAAAGTGGCGATATTCAATGTGCTGGTGATGACACAGATATTCAGAGTTGTAATACTCAATCTTGTCCAGGTATTTAAAGCATTTGTATCTGATAGTTATTGGAAGCATATTACAGTTGAAAATCATCTGAGCGACTCTATTTTAGCTGGCGTGGTGTATGTTTGCCTGTTTGAAATAATACAATTGTAATTTTTACATAGTATTGAAATAAGCATAACCTTGGAATAGAATAATTAAAACCACACAATAACAAACATATCGAACGTTTTGCTAAAATAATGCTGCAAGTCAAAATTGCTACTTAATTGCTGCCTTTAGAAGATTTAAGGTAATTTAGACTCTTTTCGCTTAATATCGCCTGTAACTCGGATTTTGATGATATTTTGCATAAATATAGTATCAAGTATTGGCTTTCTAATTTTGATGGTTTTATGGAGAAATATCACGTGACGTACAATGAATAGCGCCACCTAGCGGGGCGTAATTTTTGCGTGCTTTTCGACGTTTTTCACCTTTTTGTTCGAGTTAATACTTATTTCATTGAAAATCGAAAAATATAGTTTTGTAGGGAAATAAATGCTGCGTCATATGGTGCAAAATAGAGAAAGAAATTTTAAATATTATCAACGTAACGCTGAAATAACCACGCCACGGCCTCGATAATAACGGCGTTTTAATCGCGGCATTTCTTTTATTCACACGCATTTAGCAAGAACGCAAGGTGTTCAAATTTTATTTTATTTATTGCATAAGTTTATTTGAAGTGTCTTTTTTATTTTAGTGAAATAAAAATGGGGTGTTCTCGGGGCCGTTTTCGCGCTTTTTACAATCAAAAGTTTTTAGTCAGGGTAAAATAACGCGACGTAAACGTTAGCGTGACGTGTGCTCACGACTGGAACATCGGCTATTTCTTTTCTTTCAATAACGCAATTAGCGAACGAAAAGACGATAAAAGTATTTTTGATAATTCTATGATTTGCTTGAAAGAATAGTTTTGATTTATATCAAATTTAATTTGTTTGGTCCGTTTTCGCGCGTTTATTAATCTAAGGTCGGAATACAAGTCCTTTTAAATTTTGCCGTTAAACGTTAACTGGTGAGGTTTGGCGAACCATACCATATCAAATATGAAAAATATTTCGTTGCTGAAGAAACATATGGAGTTGTGCAGGTATCAATTTATTTTGGGTTGATTTGTATATTCTGGAGTGAAAGTATATTTTAAGATATGCGTCAGTTCAGCAAACTGCACATTTCCTGCAAATCGGTTATAAAGTCACATGTGGACGGTATTACTCGTCGGTCATAGTGTATTGGTCCTTAGGTACCTAATCATACATCTGTATATTAAATGAAGCAATCTTGATTAATCTTGCTTTTAGGAAATAAGTACTGGTACGTACGGAGACCGACCTCGTACTCCTTAATAAGTATGAGTATACATGTCCTTCATCTAGGTACGCCCATCGTACGATAGTAAGCTCACCCCCAGTTTACAAGAATGCTATTTTATTATTGATGTTTTGGAGTAGAGAAGAATGAATTGGTAAATCATGTGTTCCTTTTAAAATTTCGGGCAATATTTTTACTTTAAGTTCTTCAACTTCAACTTCAACTCTTTAATTCCCTCTATATATGAGGATATTTAATACATATATATACAATTACTAGAAACAATCAAGCAATCAATAAATAATTACAATACTGGTAAGTGTAATACATGAATAGAATGCATATATATGTACAGTGATTATCTGGTCATGATGAGATCAAGATTTCTCATGCAACTACCATGGTAACTGCCTGATAACACATGACCTGAGATAAGTATGTGTTCTCAGGTCAATAGCCTGAGAACACTTTTTGGCTCCGCCCACAAATAACGGACTATTTTGCAATATGGCATTCCGTCTTAAATTGTCATAAATATCATTGAAAACAACAGAATTGTGCATTTAATAGCTATTATTTATTCAACGTTTTGTTTTACACTCCATATTAGCAATGCTTCTTCGCCAGGTAGGGCTACGCCACAGTAATTGTTCTTGAATTCATACGGGTCGCCCATGGATCGATCGTTTTGAAAGGCCCTGAAATAAACCAACAAACACAGATAAATACACTGGCTATGCATCGTCAAAGATAAATAAACGTTAAAATAGTCATAGTTATCCACTCTATATCCAGTTTTCTGGCCTAAAGGAATTTTTAATCTCATTTTCTCGACTAGCGAAGGTTGACCTACAAAACGAAAACCATGAGACACCGAGCTTTTTTTGTGAATCAAAACATTGTAACATTCAGTACACAACCCTACAATTTATACAAAAAATAGAACAAACTTTAATAGACTTTTCAACAAAGCAATGTCTTACTCACCATTGTGTATTTCCATCTGTTTTCATCAGCATTCTGTCGGGATTAAGTTGATCTTGTTGAAAACTGTTCTCCACCCACTCGGTTCTACAAGCATGTCTAAACTGTTCATTCTTGAAGTTATTTCCATTTCACGGGATACAATTTTGCACTGTCCGTTGCCACAAACAATCCAGTATTTAAATCAATCCGTATTTTGTCATTGTGTGATGAATAACATAAGAAAGTTTGACATAATTAGCGACCTTCTCCACACACACTACGTCATTGATGACGTTTCATTGATGCATCATCCAGAAGAAAAAAACATCAAAATTCATGAGCGGAATTTTATTCTACTTTTACGACACGATGTTCTTATTTTGGTAATACTTATAATTTGCTTAGATTTCTCGTTTTGACTAAAAACTGAAATAGATCTTATTTATTTTTAAATATTTTTGTTAATTGAACAGCGTAGAATTGAGAACTATATTTTGTGTACGGAAGCCAATGAAGTTGTGTTAATCGGCGGACGGTCTAAGGACGATCGACAACTCCAGTTTAAAATTAAAAAATATGCCTCTAAATTGTGTCCCGTTGTTGGTTTCATGAGAAATAGAAACTCGGGTCCCTGTCCGGTGAGAACAATGTTATCAGGCTTGGCGATATCGCCCGGGGTGGCTCGGTAAACCTCGCCACCCGAACGATATCACCTCGCCTGATAACATTGTTCTCACCGGACAGGGACCCGAGTTTCTCTATATGTTAATCATATCAGCAGAATGATGACTATATCAGGTTGGAGTAAATGTTCAGACATTGCACTATGTATGCATATGTAAGTGTCAGAAATTGTCTTTCAGTTTCGATATCAAGGATGGGTTCGAGTGGAGCACCCAAAAGTTTTAGTGTGAGAGAGAAACTATCCATTTCGTTAATCAAACGTATGTCAGTCTGGTTGAGAATTTGAGATATCGATGTTAGCAATTGATATCGGAGTGTTTCGGTTTGTAAACATTCACAAAGCACATGCACTAGTTCTTCCTGGAATATTGATTCGCATATAACACACACGTTGTTTTCGAGGTTTACAGATCGCGTCCATAGTGGTGAAATAATGTTCATGATATTTCTTTGTGCGCTCTGCTGAAACACTGTGTACACAATTGATGGCTTAATATCGGGTTGTAAAATCCGGAAGAAGATAAAGTCTGAGTCTTGCGACATTCTAGTATCCCACAACTGTGTTTCAAACTTGGCAATAGCTTTTTTAACAGTAGCTTTCCATTCACGTTTTGGTGGTACATAATGTGTGGCAGATGTGAACATATTTACGATACTCTGCAAATTATACTTCAACAAAATTTTACAAATATCTGGTATAAAGCCTAGTGTTACTTGGGAGGTGTCAGTTATAAACAAAATTAGTTTTCTAATAAATATGCCTTTTGTCAAAGATTCATTCGGTAGAGTTATAAGTTTGTAAAGAAACATTAATTTGCGATATTCAACTAAAGAAGGCAATCGGTTAAGGCCAAGCATGGATTCCGCCATATCGGAACGAGTAAGCAATGGGAGTCCTTGAATACGTTTGACGGCCGAGTGCTGAAAGCGTGAGACAGCTGAAAGGTCTGAGAGGGTAGTGTTGTTCCAAAGCTCAGATCCGTACGTTGCAATGGGTATGATTATTTTCGAATATAAATTTGCAGAGACTATTGGGTTAATACCTTGAGCGTGGATGCCTTGTGCTGACATGGCAAATAACGCGTTATTTGCTTTTTGTAGGCGCTGTTTGATCCTATCGGTATCTTTTAAGTTATATGTGTACAGAATGCCAAGATGAACAAAGTTATCGGTCTGTTCGATAAATTTGTCGCCATATAGTATTCCTACATTAGGCTGTTTGCGCTTTCTCGTAAATACGGTGACATTGCATTTTTGGACGTTCATAGCAACGTGCCAATGGTAGCAATACTGGAATACGATGTCAACCATTTTCTGTAGTCGGAATGGCGTGAGCGCGACTAACGATATATCGTCGGCAAATGCGGGATTTCCAGAATTAACAGACATGACTTTTGACCCTAGACGACTGTTTTCAAGTTGTTTAAGTAGGTCGTCGACATATACAAGGTATAGGAATGTGGACAATACACCGCCTTGTCGCACTCCCCTTTTTACACTGATCGTGTCTGAAGTATGACCTGAAAGTCGGACGACAGATATGAGGTTACTATGGGTGGACATTAGCAGGCGTAGAAATTTGCCAGTGAAACCTAGTCTGCCTAGTTTTAGGAATAGGGCATCGAACATGACCGTGTCAAAAGCTGCTTTCTGATCGAGACATGCTAAGTAGACGTCTGAACGACGTTCAATATTGTATAAGATCGTCTCTTGAACCGCAAAGGCTGTCGATAAACAACTTAGGTCCGATTGGAAACCCTGTTGTTGTGCACTCGGAAATGCAATATTATTTCGCTTTAGGTGATTAATTCTGTTTAAGATAATTTTCTCGAATATCTTGCAGAAAGCCGGGATTAGAGAAATTGGGCGATAGCTCGTAGGTTCTGTTTTCACTTTCCCTTTGCCCTTATATATCGGTATGATGACGCTTGTTTGCCAGTCATCTGGGACCTTGAGGTTATGTAGTATAGCATTGAAAAGCGAAGTAAGCATGAGTTGTATTGAGTTTCCACCGTGGATCACATGCTCGTTAAGAATTTGATCGTGGCCCGGGGCCTTTTTTCGCGCTAGTTTGGTAACTATTGTATTTAGTTCGTCCGATTCGATTGGTCTGAGTAGTCGTTGGGTATGAACGCTTAGTGGCCTGGAGATATAATCATTTAGCTCCGTTTGATATTCAGGGGATAAATCGTCGCCATTGTTGTCGGTACCAAATACATCGTTAAAATGTTGAAAAATCCACGTATAACGTCTGCATCGTGAAAGTTTTGACCATTTACGCGAAGCGTATTGCATACTTCGAAGTTAGATCCGCCCTTGCGTTTCAGTAGCTTCCAAAACAGTTTGTAGTCCGAGTCCGCTGCTTTGTTTAGCCTATCGAAAATCGTATTTTCGTGCGCATTTATGCAGTGTAGCTGAAGGCGTCTAAATGCTCTCTTCGCTACCTTATAGTTTGTATACGTTTCGTTCGTGCGTGACCGGGGACGTCCATGGTGTAGCCAAAGAGAACGGAATCGCCTTGCGCGCGCATGCGCGTCTTTAAGTTCCGGACACCAGTATGGTTTTGCGGTCTTATTAAACTGTGTTTTCGGAAGATGCTTTTCAGCTTCCCGGATAAAGTTTGTGATCGCGGAGTTGATAATGTCCGGCCCGAGGCTGTCGATATCGTGTGTGTTTAGCATTCTACGTACTTGCTGATCAATTTCTTCATTAAACTTTCTGAGGTGAGCGGGAGTACATTTTGACCAATTTATGCTCGGGCTTATGTGCAATTTTGAACGAATTCGGTCGCCATTGATGTTAACCTGAAACATCATAGGCAAATGGTCGGAGGTTAGGATTTCATGGGGTTCTGATTTACGATTCGGGAATTGATGCGAATCTGTGACAAGTTGTGCATTAAAATCACCAGCGAATATAACAGTTCCAATTTTACAATAATGCGACATAATTGATTGAACATCACATAGAGTTTCATTATATGAATTAACATCATTGTCGGAGGGTAGGTATACACAAAATACGTATAATGGTACATCACATTCATTCTTAATCTCTAGTCCTAATATTCTATCATTGTCATTAGGTACTATGGAAATATAATTCCGTAATGATTTACGTATGAGTATGGCTGTTCCAGCTTTACCACATTTCAAGTGGCCATAATTATCGGTACTTTTATCACAAGTGTTTACAGAATAGTAATCAATGTTAATAGATTGCAAAAAGTTTTGAGATCTATATAAAAGCTTATGTTCTGTTAACAATGCTAGATCAATGCTCTTTTTGTCAAGTAGTTCAGATAGGCTGTAGGCTGAAGACATTATGCCTCTAACGTTCCAACATAGTAGGTTTAACAGCATAGTTGACAAAAACAGATGTAATAACAAATGAATATGGTAAGACATTGTACAAGTAAGCTATATATAAGATAATTCACACTTTAATTGTCTATCGAGTGACGATCCCAATCACGTTTGTCGTAACCGTCATCGTATCTAGGAATATCGCTGTCGTCCTGTTGTCGGTAGTTGTGGTTTCTTCGATATCGGTTGTTGTGGTAATTGTCATAGTTTGAGTATGTAGAATGGGAATCCGTGCCTTCGTTGTAACGATGGTCACGTGAGAAATCCACATTGTCTTTAAAGCGTTGGTGTTGGTGTCGTGGAGCTTTCTGGTGGTAGCGGTGCTCGGTCTTCTGTCTTTCCCAATCTTGCCTATTTATCCACTTCCGGCACGTGATATCGGGTGGCCAGAAGTCGCTGTGGTTAATGAAATGCTCGTCATCAATAAATACGTTCACTTTCGCGGCCGAACCGTTTCTACCGTGAATTATATTAATGAAGCTTGGTGTCACGTTTTTAAACTTCATAAAGTCATAAATGTCTTGCTTCACTACATCTCCATCGATATTACTAAGGAAGTAGGATGCGGTCTTCTTCCGCCTCACAGCCTTAAAGCTTGAGTTAGTATTGTCAGCATTTGATGTGTCGGTCGCGTGTTCAGGTATTGACTTTGCAGAGACGCTGGATGCATCCGAAACGTTTACATGTACAGTTGTAGCAGGTTCATCCTTGTCAGTTACTCTATAATTAGCGGGTTCGATCGTTTTCGGTTGTTTTATGGACTGTACTATAGCACTGTAGCTAACACGATTGTCTGGTGTTTTCGGTTCATTTGGCTCGGCAGATACGCTTGCTGTGTGTTGTTTCAGAGGTGGTTGTTCCTCCAGATAGCGTCTATTCATAGTAGAAAGTGCCGTTTCCATTCTAGCACAGTCATCTTTAAGCTTGTTCGTTTGTGCTAAAGAATTTGCAATAGTGCCCACACGCGAAAGAACACTGTTGATAGATCCGTGGATAGTTCTGAACAGTGTGATAACTTGGCATACATCGGTTTGAATAAATTCAAGCACTACGGAGTCGGTAGCCTGTCTCTTTTTAATGTCGCAAATATCGCTTTGCATATTAGTTAGCATGCCGTATATATCAGGTGCAGAGAATGATTTTTCTGTATCGTCTTCAACCATTATGGTGGAGTCAGTTTCCGTTAGACCGTAGTTTGGGAACATCGGCTATTTCTTTTCTTTCAATAACGCAATTAGCGAACGAAAAGACGATAAAAGTATTTTTGATAATTCTATGATTTGCTTGAAAGAATAGTTTTGATTTATATCAAATTTAATTTGTTTGGTCCGTTTTCGCGCGTTTATTAATCTAAGGTCGGAATACAAGTCCTTTTAAATTTTGCCGTTAAACGTTAACTGGTGAGGTTTGGCGAACCATACCATATCAAATATGAAAAATATTTCGTTGCTGAAGAAACATATGGAGTTGTGCAGGTATCAATTCATTTTGGGTTGATTTGTATATTCTGGAGTGACGTGTGATGTTATTGTGATGTTTGACGCTGAACGTTAATACACTTAGTGAAAGTATATTTTAAGATATGCGTCAGTTCAGCAAACTGCACATTTCCTGCAAATCGGTTATAAAGTCACATGTGGACGGTATTACTCGTCGGTCATAGTGTATTGGTCCTTAGGTACCTAATCATACATCTGTATATTAAAGTGAAGCAATCTTGATTAATCTTGCTTTTAGGAAATAAGCACTGGTACGTACGGAGACCGACCTCGTACTCCTTAATAAGTATGAGTATACATGTCCTTCATCTAGGTACGCCCATCGTACGATAGTAAGCTCACCCCCAGTTTATAAGAATGCTATTTTATTATTGATGTTTTGGAGTAGAGAAGAATGAATTGGTAAATCATGTGTTCCTATTAAAATTTCGGGCAATATTCTTACTTTAAGTTGTTTCCTGTTTTTAAATATCCTGTTGTCTAGTTTATGCAGATATTTTCCAATGCAATGGTTATTTGAATGACATTCAATTACTCGTTTTCCATATTAATACATGTACATAATTAAAAAAAAACTATATAGAATAATTCTTATACAAACAACTACATGTATATCCTATAAAAACTTCTAAATCAGAATGCCGACCTGATCGCATCGTCAGCGTTATAATAATGAAAAGTGACACTCATGTCAGTATTTGAAGGTCTGATCCTTTTATACATATCATAATGTCGAACGTTTCACAAAATTAATACAGTGCATTTTATTGCAATGTTTTAAGCATGCATATCAAGCATATATTAACTTTTGAGTATAACCATTTTGTGAATAATTATGTCGCGGCAGATATAAAAATACGTTCAAAATAACGACATTCTTTGTTTTTGAACGCTTACAGCGTCACTAAAGAACATCGCAATGCTTCACTAACATAAAGCAATATATTTCATCGCAAACATGAGAAGTTTCGATTTTCATGAAAATGGGCTCAAAAGAAGCACCTTGTGGTGCAGAATTTAATTATGTATCAGTGTTATAAGTTCGTAAGTAGTAGTACGACCTTCTCATTCTAAGCCAGCGATATACTTGATACTGTCGTCATATAGAGAAGCAACAGTAATACAACGTACTGTATTAATCAATTTTATCGAAAGTGTAGACATATTTCAGCCAAAACAAAACGTAGGAAACTGTAAGTGCAAAACCTTTCCATAGAATGTAAAGGGTAGTTCATATATTGCTTCTTACATTTGCCTTGAATATTCTCTGAACTTTTACGTCATAACTGCACATATTCGTATTTGGCAGTACCGTAGTGATACATATACTGTAGCAACAGTGAATAAATTGAAATGCATTTAACTGATGACAATGATTTGCACAAAACACTACATAATGAACAATTGATAAATAAATCTGCGAGAAGAGCGAAATATTTGTGTTCCATTGTGTCTCGGTATGTAAACTCATCATTTGCCTCGCAGACAGACACGCCACTTCGTATTTATTAATGCTCGGGACAGTAGCTATCCATTAAATATTTAAAAATCACAAGGGTTTAGATACGATATTCCATTGATTTGTATTCGTATTTAATTCAGTTGTACCAATCGGACACCAGTGTAGCGCCGATGATGGTGCAGATATGTGTGCAGGTGATAACACAGGCTGTCTTGGAGGAACATGTCAGTGTCAGTGTATGACAAGTGAGTATAACATTTCATTTGTACTTTCTTTTCTTCATTAAAAACGTGTCAACATATTTTAAAAGGCCAGTTATGTACATTGCTTATTTGCCTCTATAGTCTATCTATACATTAATAAGCCTTATAGTGTCTCTGCATTCATTGTTCATAATTGCAGGTTGGTTAAATTATTAATTGGTTCGACTTGATTAAGGTAGTTACTTTTAAAGTAATGCAATGTGTTATTATGTCACACTTAAACCGTTGTAACGATAATCGCGGGGGTTGGGGATTGTCTGTTGGACTTTCTCAACATGTCCCTTAAATTTAATGACAGCACAAACCTACAGCAATGACCATGTTCACATGACGTCGTGTGAATATGAATAATTACAACTTGCATGAGTATGCATCATACATTGGCATTGTAACCTTGTCCATACAGGATTTATTAGATCAAACAATGTTACGACAATGGCAATTTTGACACTTCATCACGAATATAAGAACAATTTCAAGTATCATGAGTATTGTATCATACATTGTGGACTATTGTCATTGTACATAACTATGCCATCACAACAATTTATGGCAAATTATACGGGGTATTCTTTAGCACGATTTAAGTAGGTCTATATATTATTCGTATACATATTTTACATTTATAGCAAATAATCCTGACAATTGTGATTGCCAGTCATCGGCCATGCCAGCTGTGATTGTTGGTGTGGTTCTTGGATTGATCATCTTGATACTGGTTGTCTACTGTGGCTACGTTACCATCAAACTAAGACGATCACTTGCAAACAGTGGTAGGTACCTAGTAGTATATTATTTACAGAATACTTAATGGTGTTCGTCTAGTAACCGATCATCGGACATGACAGCTGTCTTTGTTGGTGTGGTTCTTGGATTGGTCATCTTGGTACTGGTTGTTTATTGTGGCTATGTTACCATCAAACTCAGACAATACAATGCGAACAAAGGTAGGTGCATATACAGTAAAAGTATGTTGTCTCGAGGATTAATGATGAAAAACCAAATTTCTAGAGATACACATATTGCTCAACATATCCGAAGTTCATAGTGAATTGTTGTTTTTACTATGTGTATATCTTTATCTGCTTTGATCTACAATGTAGTCTACCAAAATGCTACTTTATTAATTACGTATTAAAATCAGAATTATGTTTACCATACCACACCTTTGTGACAATAATTATAGTGTGTAATTGATTTCTAAAGCATTTGCTTTATTTCAGAGCACATGCATGCTGAGCTGAAAAGGTATGTCAATTTAAACAATACCATCAGTATAGTGAACTTCACACACCTTACCCACGGCAGAACTTTTCGGTCAATTTTTTTTGTTTGCTTTCGTTAACATAAAATATCCTACTTTTGTATGCTTAAGTGTTGATTCCAGTGAGGAATCTGAGAAATCTACTCAACCGCTTTAAAAACGCACCACATATGAAATATCGGTTTTAGTAATGAAAACGTCAATCTATGGTTATTTATTTTCGGATCAATAATGATCAGTCTATACACAACGAGTTGTGTGATTTTCATGCCTTTATTACGAGTTTTAAATAAACTATGATATGGATATCACAGTGACCCATGAAAGTGAAAGTCACAATTTAAAAAGCAGTTATAAAAGCCCTCTACATTGATGCATGTACGTGAATTTTCCTCCTAAAGAATAACATTAATTACATAATAGGATAGAATTATGTTCGACGTGATGTTTCTAACCATCCAAGCAAAGCTTAACTTGAACTTGAAATATTATATGGCTTTGGTTGTCTGGCTAATACCATACGACCGAGTGACGACCAGATATGCGCATTATGTGAACCTAAGATGGATTCCGGCCTTATTTAAACTTGAAATCTTGGTTATGAGCATGAAACTGTCAGGATAATTCCCGTGGTGCTTATATGGCACCTCAAATCAGCAATATGAAGGAGCTTGAAGACAAAAAGTTTTGACATTTGGCTCTAAACGGGAGAAAACTCGTTAAAAAGTGTACTAAAATATTTTTTCCTTTTTATTGACAATTATGAAAAGATTTGTTATGAAAATGCAATAATGTACTTTTGGCTTGTTTATTGACACCCGAAATTCTTTGACACTGTGTGCAGTCATGCGGAACCAATTACAGTGGCACAACCTGTGTCATGTTTCCTCATAGCTCTGGCTCAATACCTTTAGCTTGTTTCATCCAGGTCGGTCTTTGACTGTGTCATTCGCTAGCAATCGCTGTTCTAAGTAAGCTCACATACGTTGTGTGGAGGCAGCTAAACCGCCATGCTAAGGCACCGATGTTCTTTTCAGTTGGAAGCGAAGGCACACTCATCCGACCAAATATTCAAGATATTTTGCAGCATAACAATACCATTAACAAATTCTGTTTCTGTTGTTTTTTCGATGTGTAAATCAACGGCGTACAGTTTAAAATAAATATTGACCACATAGGTCCACGCGAGCGAGCTGCACGTGCAAAACATGCAAAATCAAAACAGTTCTTTGGGCGAGGTATTCCAAATGAAAACAAAATCGTTTTCTTTAATAAGGTCAAGCTTATGAACTGAACAAACCCTGTAAACTATTAATTTTAGCAAAACAATATTTTTGACAAATTTTGATTATTTTCAATAGTGGTGCGTTTTTAAAGCGGTTTAGTGTAGTGTGTGTGCTATTATTAAACACTGAATGAACATAATACAATAAAGTCAGCCAGTGTTTTGATGTGGTAAGTGGTGAATATAGCTTCATTTTACTTATTTGAGTTCAATTTTTTATCAGTTTCAATTGAGTGCGGTCAAAACGAACGTGTTTCGATGTTAAAACGTTTGATTTGTGTCACGTTCCAGCAAACAACAGCCGACTTACGTCAACGAAATGTTCCAGAATGTATCTGTCCCTGAAGACCAAGATGGCATCGCAGAGAACCCAGCAGCCGAGTATTCAACTCTTAGTGATGAAACTCGTGAACCTAGGTCAACATATGATAACCTTCGAGTGTAGAACTATTTACTTTAGAATGATTCACTGAATTATTGTTGCTTTCCTAGTAAATGCATAATTCGGTATTAGACTACCTTAAACATGACAAAAAGGTATGAGAAAACACGAACCAGCGCACGTGTAACAAATACACACTTTTAAATGTTATGTAAATATTACAGAACAATGTATCAAATTTCCAAGAGATGTACGGCATTTGTACGCTGACGGGCCTGTGTGGCGAACTGATGTACCACACACGGCTCTTACTGTCGTAATACTCAATACTTTCAGTCTCAATACTCAATACTTACAGACGTAATACTCAATAATTACAGTCATTATACTCAATACTTACAGACGTTATACTTAATACTTTCAGTCGTAATACTCAATACTTACAGTTGTAATACTCAACACTTTCAGTCTCAATACTCAATACTTACAGTCTCAATACTTACAGACGTAATACTCAATAATTACAGTCGTAATACTCAATACTTACAGTCGTAATACTCAACACTTTTAGTCTCAATACTCAATGCTTTCAGTCGTAATATTCAATACTTGCTGTCGTTATACTCAATGCTTACAGTCGTAGTACTCAATACTTTCAGTCGTTACACTCAATGCTTACAGTCGTAATACTCAATACTTTCAGTCGTTACACTCAATGCTTACAGTCGTAATACTCAATGCTTACAGTCGTAGTACTCAATGCTTACAGTCGTAGTACTCAATGCTTACAGTCGTAATACTCAATGCTTACAGTCGTTATACTCAATACTTACAGTCGTAATACTCAATGCTTACAGTCGTAATACTCAATACTTACAGTCGTAATACTTAGCATTTACAGTCGTAATACTCAATGCTTACAGTCGTAATACTCAATACTTACAGTTGTAATACTCAATGCTTACAGTCGTAATACTCAATACTTACAGTCGTAATACTCAATGCTTACAGTCGTAATACTCAATACTTACAGTCGTAATACTCAGCATTTACAGTCGTTATACTCAACACTTACAGTCGTTATACTCAATACTTACAGTCGTTATACTCAACATTTACAGTCGTTATACTCAATACTTACAGTCGTTATACTCAACATTTACAGTCGTTATACTCAATACTTACAGTCGTTATACTCAACACTTACAGTCGTTATACTCAATACTTACAGTCGTAATACTCAGCATTTACAGTCGTAATACTTAACATTTACAGTCGTTATACTCAATACTTACAGTCGTAATACTCAGCATTTACAGTCGTAATAATAAATACTTACAGTCGTAATACTCAATACTTACAGTCGTAATACTCAATACTTACAGTCGTAATACTCAATACTTATAGTCGTAGTACTCAATGCTTACAGTCGTAATACTCAATACTTATAGTCGTAGTACTCAATGCTTACAGTCGTAGTACTCAATGCTTACAGTTGTAAAGTAAAACTCAATACTAATCTTAGTTTCTACAGATTGATGTTGCTAATCATTTTTGTTTTGTTTCTGTACTCAATTACTTAACCGTTTGTATGTTATCTCTTTTTTGACGTTGTACATATATTATCATCAATTACTTAATCTACGTTCACCTCTGATTAGAAAGAAATAGTCGTAAGAACAAAACATACTGTTTTTGGGACAAAAGAGAAATTACTGGAAACTGCTTTTTATGTAGGGTAAAATACACATTTTTTACTTCAGTTAGCAATTGTTTTGCATAGTATAGTCTATACATTATATGGTTTGAAGCGTTACTGTCTAACATAGCTGAAGTAATTTGATCGCACTATTTCAAAATATTGCTCTAATATACTCCTGGTGTGGTGTTATTACTAGTATTTGCTATTTTGTTGGATAAATTGTCCTAAAAAATAACACAGTACTGATTAATGTTTGAAAACTTGAGAATAAAATTTTGATACATATATATCTTAAGTGCCGCTTGAAATTAATAACGCAAAATAAAGGCTAGTGTCCCATTAATTGTTACACTCAACCGCTTTAAAAACGCACCACATATGAAATATCGGTTTAAGTGATGAAAACGTCAATTTATGATTATTTATTTTCGGATTAATAATCTTCAGTCTTTATTCAATGACGTGTGTGATTTCCTAGCCATTAATACAAGTTTGAAATGAATTATGATATAGACAACACTGAGACCCATGACAGTGAAAGTCACAATTTCAAAAGCAAGTATAAGAGCCCGCTACATTGATGCATGCACGTGGTATATCCTCCTAAAGCATAACATTAATTACGAAATAGGATAGAATTATGTTCAACGTGATGTTTCCCACCATTCAAGCAAAGCTTAACTTGAATTATAAATGGTATGTGACTATGGCTGTCTGGCTAATACCATACGACCGAGTGCGGTTCAGATATGCGCATTTTGTGAACTTAAGATGGATTTAAGCCTTATTTAAACTTAAAGTATTGGTTATGAGCATCAGACTGTCAGGACATATTCCATGGTGCTTCTATGACACCCAAAATCAACACTGTGAAGGAGCTTGAAGACAAAAAGTTGGGAATTTAGGCTCTAAACGGGAGAAAACTCATTAAAAAATGTACTTAAATAATTTTCCTTTTTATTGACAATTATGAAAGAAATAATTATGAAAATGCAATAATGTACTTTTGGCTTGTTGATTGACACCCGGCATTATTTTGATACTGTGTGCAGCCATGCGGAACCAATTACAGTTACACAACCTGTGTCCCGTTTCCTCCTCGCTCGGGCTCAGTACCTTTAGCTGGTTTCATTCAGGTCGGTCTTTGACAGTGCCATTCGCCAGGAATCGATGTTCTAAGCCCTAAATCATTTTATGGTGGCAGCTGAACCGCCATGCTAAGGCACCGAGGCTCTTTTCAGTTGGAAGCGAAGGCACAATCATCGAGAACAAAAATTTGAGATATTCGCATCAAAAAAAATACAATTAGCCAATATTGTTTATGTTGTTTTTTCAATGTGTAAATCAACAGCGTACAGTTTAACGTTAATATTGATAACACAGGTCGACGCGATCGAGCTGCACGCATAAAACATGCAAAATCAAAAAAGTTCTCTGGGCGGGGTATTCCGAATGAAAAATAAATCGTTTTCTTTGATGAGGTCAAGGTTATGAACTGAACAAACCCTGTAAACTATCAATTTTAGCAAAAAATATATTTTGACAAAATTTGATTATTTTCAATAGTGGTGCGTTTTTAAAGCGGTTGAGTGCATATTGGGTGGACAACAATGTCGTTGTAATTGGTGCTACAAGTATAGCAGCATTAAATGTCTAGATCTAGGTCAATAGCCTTGACCCTTGACCTTTTGTCACGTGGTACGTCATATACAGGGTTCGTCCGTTAGAGACGAGATACAAAAGCCTTATTTTGATAGAGACATGTCGATTTGATTCGACACAAAATATTTTTAGTGAAACACCAGCTTCTAGACTCTTATACGAGTATGTTCACCATTATCCATTGTTGCAATCAAATTAAGCGTACATTTCTAACCTATTTGACTAACTTATTGTGTATTTCATATCACAGACACGTTGCAAGTAAAGTGTTAGTGAAAATTGAGTCAAAATGAAAAACGCAAATTATGCACGCATGAATAGACGTTTAAGCATTTGTGATGGTGTGATCATTCAAGTGTGGCGAAAGCCAACGGAAATAGGTTCAAAATAAACACTAATGGTACACGAAAGGATTTTGATACCGACTACGTTCGCAAATGGTGATTTGCTTTCTAGAATGGGTGTCAACAAGTGAAAACTCTTGCAAGCAAGAAAACGACATATTTTGGATGAGTACAAAATGTTCAGTCTGAAGTCATCCCATCTAACCTGTAAGTGATAGTGCATTTGTTGTTTAATAGTCCATACATTTTGTTATACATCGATTACATACATGTTCTTATGTTTTCTTGTCATTTCATTCCGACAAACATCAACAAACAAAAAAAACAAGACCATATAAATACATATATATGGTCTTGTTTTTTTCTGTTTGTTGATTTTAAAATTTTCAACTTGCTTTGCTACATTTTATATTGCATTGGCAATAAACAATTTTATACGTCTTCGTAAAATAAAATATTGAAGTTAAAAAAGTTGAAGTTGTCCGTTGTATAAGAGACAATATTTTTTTGCAACACTTGAGCTCGAAGATTTTTCCTTTAAAAAATATTGGATTTAATCTTAGTTCTAGTTTAAATGATGTATTGATGTATAACCTATGCTATAGTTCACAAATTCCACATCAAATATTCCACATTTCATAAGTCTGCAGTAGTTTGTTTGACTTGGTTTGTTGAAATATCCTTCCTGTAACGCATTTGTATCATATGCAATATATTGAACTCTAATATACAAAGGTATAATTGTTTTTTTTTAAACTCGACTCATATATCTTAAAAGTGGATTTGTATTAAATAAACATGAAACAGTTAAAACATATGGCATTTTGGAGAAACCTTTTTGAAAATATGCAATTTGATCGCAATTAAGTTATCGTGATCTTTTTAATTCTAAACCGTTCGATATAGAAGTTCTTGTGTTGTGTCTGTTAAAATGTTATGGTATAAAAGACAGCTTTTGATTATGAAAATCACTGGTATAGCAACAGATAATAAACTTAACACACGGTGTTACATTAGAGACATGCATATTACAGGAAGGGCAATGAGTATTTTAATTTTGTTTGTAACTTTTCATTGAATATGAAACAACAAAAAAGTGTAAAGCATACACAGTTGTGCTTACAATCAATGACTATTATAGCCACATGTATCACCACTGATTGAGCAAGGTGTTTACACTCACTTACAACACAACCCGATGTATATCTTAACAACGGAACCAGTTTTATCACAAATCTTGTGATTTGTTATTAAAATGAATAATTATGGTTTAACAACAGCGACATTTACAGGTTTTGAACACTTACCGCAATTAGTAGATCAGTGCATATAGCAGTGTTGATATGTCGGTTGGTTCTTTTGGCAGTAGGTCATTGACAAGCAATGTTTAAGCAGTATGGTGGTCTGGTGTCATCTGCATATCAGTCAGTGTGTACGTCAACCTGCATGTTATTCAGTGGGTTCGTAGGAAACTTGAAGTATTTCAGTAGCTGTACATATGTCATTTCGTATGTCAGTAAATAGGTTGACTGATTTTCAATCAGTTCAGTGTGCTTTCACAGTATGTCAGTAATGTGGCAGCAGCATGTAAGTCTTTGTTTAAACAGCTTGTTGACATCAGTCATTGTATGGGCTGCATGTCAGTCAGTTGTGTTGGTATTATACTTTATACTGACAGAATCTTAGTAGTGGGTCATTGGCAGACCAACACTATGTCATACAATGTTTCGGCATTTGGTAAGACAGTGTGAAAAACATACTATAAGTCATTACCACATAAGTACAGCTGTCTTGTCAGTTGGGTCAGTCAATATGTAAGTTAGTGTGTTAACTATGTACTAGCAGTAGGTCAGCAGCAGATCACTTGCTATGCAATCAGTAAAATTGTTAAAATTGCCTGTCTTATATTCTCATTAACTGAAAAAGTACATGAGGACACTGACTGTCGTTTATGTAGAAATAGAACCATTTTTAGGCAATTTCATTTAACAAGTTGCGTAGCGGATTAATAAAAGATAATTTTCAAGAACGGTAAGGGCACATTGATAATTTTGAAAATCGTAAATGCATTCTGCTACAGTTTAAAATGATTCTATAAATTTTACATAACGACACACGTGTATGTTTATTCTGGAATGTTTGCTCTTCACAAAGACGGTAAAATAATTTTCCCAAACCTCAGAGAAATGTATTTATTATATTTGTGTGTACAAATGTTACATTCAAGACGTAAAGGTTGGGTATAATATTTCAACACAACTATTTATAAGGAAAACTATCGTTAAATTTCTCTTTGGATGTATTATAAGGCTGACAAAATGTGCATGTGATGTTTGTATGGTTTTGATAAACAAGTAAAGTGCAACCAACCGCAACTGTGTGTAATGACATTTTAGGTTTATCAAATATTGCAATAGGACAAACAAATGTTGCAAACACAAATAATGACTACTCATATAACGACTAACGAGACAATCATTTATGTACTAGTGCCTTGACTTATATTTTTACGACAAGAAACCATGACAGAACATGAGGATTGTTACTACATATAATTAAAGGACTTACTACAGTCTTGCAGGCAACTCTCAATTTGCTGCGCCGGATTTAACGATATGCCTTTTGGGTTCGGATGTATTACATGACAGGAAACGTGTATTTAAACTAACCTGTTCTATACGATTGTCTGTGAGTAGAGAAGTTTGGTGCATCGTAAAATAGACGTTTGTAAATACCCGTAACAATGCGAAAGCCCCTCAGTAAAGCAAAAGTACGCCTTTGCTTGTCCCCAGAATGGTAGTACAGTGTACATATAAATCATTGTAACGCAGTTCCTAGAGAACAGAATTGTCATTTAACTGATATATCGCCTACTCAGAATGAGAAGGTCGTACGTACAAAATCAATATTTTGAGAAATCAAGAAAAAAAACTGTCCGAACATTACTCATTACCAATGGAAAAACGAGTCTTTCCAACTTCAGTTTAGTCAACTAAATAAGTTCTGAACATAGTCTCACAAGAACCGACATGTGATGCTGGTTTTGAAAATGTATCGGTCTTCTCAATAATCTAGCGATATATAAATTTGTACGGTTATCTGGTCCGGTAGTTTATGTGTCAGCCATGGAAAGGGCTTTGTAATGGCATCAACGTGCGAATATTTCGTTGCTGATGGAACTGGAAATTTACCGTTAGATATTTCTGCAAACAACATAACTGTATAAAGGCCAGCTTGCTGTTGTACTTGAGTTCATGGTTTAACATTGCCATATTACAACTCTGATAGAAACAAGCATGTACAATGTTCTTATATCAACAAATGATAACATATGCTGTTGCTGGCACTTTCGATTCATCTATAAGTATAAATATCACCTAAAATGAAAAGCAACAACAAATGAAAATTTACAAACATAAAAGAGATTCTGCAGTACAACATAACACGTTAATTCGATTCTAATACTTACTTCTAAATTTAATATCATCCAATTCCACACGTTAATTCCACACATCCAGACTTCCTTAAAGCTATATGATTGAGAAATATCTTTGGAACGTTGGTGAACCATCTCTCTGGGTACTGTTTTATCAAACATTTACGCTAACCTAAGTTTTCCTAAGATACTGCGTACGACGATAATATTTGCTTAAATGCGTTTTTGCAAAAATATTTTAGTTCATTTTCTGTCGTAAGTTTTGGCTTATTTCTACGCCAAGACTGGGCAGCCAATTACTTTTTTACCATCCCACATACTTTAAAAATATAAACTTTCTCAGCTGATAGTTTTTATGTTTTGATAATTTCCATTTACAACTGGTAATATATTATTACGGAAAGCTCCTTCTAATATGAAATCAACCAAAGTTCTATGATTATTGTCCACACGACAAATAATTGTCGGAAATAACAAATCTACTGCAGTTGCATCCTTCAGAGGAACACCTTGGTCGGACCAACCATTATAACTGAATACCATGATAAAGGCTTGATCGTATAGAATTTGTACAATATTGCAGATTAAAGTCTTTAAGTAGACCAAAAGATTTTGGGAATTTAATATTAGAAAGAAGAGCGTCCATTCATCAAGAGACTGAAAAGAAGTAAAGTTGCGTCGAAATGTCTGCTAAAGTCAATATACCACATGAATCATGGTGCAGCCATATCATCATGCTGAATATAACTAGTGTGTACTCAATGTAATTTTGTTATTTATTTAATTAATCTTGATTAAGGTGTTTTTTACTCATCGATCAAATAACTTTTACTAAAAAAAATTGTTTCAACTTTAATGATATTGCATTTGTTTGATGCTGCTTGCTCGACGACATTTCGAAATTAATCGAAAATTCCCCGATCTTTTGCAAGAATCCTGATTCCTATGAGATGTTTGAAATGTGGTCATGTTATTTACCAAATAAAACTTTGAAATGTTAACTTTCCATTGATGTTTAACAATTTCATGACATTCAGTTGTAATGGTAACAGAAATTATGGAAAACACTAAATTCTTAAACAACTCGGTTGAAAGTGTTATTTTCCTTCGATAATTTAATTGAAAGACGACCAGTGTTTGGCCTTATGCAATATATCCAGTCTACTGAATAAACCACGGATTTATGAAGTAACATACTTTAGGCAACTGTTTCATTGACACCGTGTATGAATGAGTTAACTTTGGTATTTCGTAGTAAAAAGCCTACAAGTTGAATTTTATATTCTTCCAATAAGTCATACAGTGATGGGAAATCACAGGTGGTTTCGCTCGCTATAAGTCATATTAATTAAATTGCATATTATCCCAGTAAGTCACACAGTTATTAGGATAGTACGCTGTGTTTGATTGAATGTTTTACTAATACAGTGTGGAAAGCTTATAGTTTCCCTTTGCAAGGTGCATGTTTTATAGAAAACAGTAAAGTAATAAAATTTTTACGGTAATTTTGTTTTGAAGTGAAGAAAATGTATCTTGGGTTGTAGTTCAAAGGCACGTGGTATTGCTTCACTGAAATAGATTGTTATACTATACATTTCTATAACACACATATATATATATCAATTTTACAGTACCAAAACTTAAACAAATCTTAAGTCTTCATCAATCAGTGATGCATTTACCTGCAGTTTAGGTATCTTTCAATAAAGCGGTAAAGCAGGTAAGCATCCGGACAATGTACGACAGACGATAAAAATGAAATCATTTTCAAAACTTCCGCGTATTATATATCAATTTATGCAAGTTTAAGTTTTGACATAGACACTAGTGGATGAATTACATTATAAATATTTGTACATTTAACAAGCCAACATGAATGGATGTTTACTGGTATCGGTAAGTGGTTTATTTTTTCAAATGCATGTATATATATCATTTAGTTCATTATGTAGATTACAAACATGTTACTAATTTAAATATATTAATCCACGAAACTGTAACGTTACTTGTTTTGTAATAGTTTTAAAAGTTTGAATCAGTCAGTTTTCTATTCTGATCGTCTCGTCTTTCATTGCAATAACATTATTGCGTGAAAGAACTTAAATAAATACACACTTAGTGGCGCTCCTCAATGAATTGTAATGAAGTTTTGTACATCAATATTTGACACTAGTTCTGACCATTTTTCTGCTCAATCCGACGAAAGACTATTGCACGACACGTTTTAACTGATCGAATGCTTATGTTGAAAGTCGCTTTTTATCATACAATACAATTTTCATCTTTGTTATGTATGCATGAAGATGTCCTTCATCCCTACAATGGTTGTGTTTGTTAACATTGTATTCGCTCAAATTCTTAACATAATCATAAACAAGCTAGTACATGTAACTGAACAAATATTGGTTTTGCTGCAAAATATAGTGTTTGTCGTAACCATAACGTATCAATTGAGAAAATACGATTCCTGCAAGTAACGAGGTTGAGCTTAACTTAAAATTCCGGGTGACCGAAATTGTTTTAACCTGGATACTGTTACTCTATTGCATACAATTAACAACCTTTATTTAGAAGAAATGCACATTTTAGACTCATCGGTTTTATATTCAGATTATGTGTTGGTTTTCAGGCGGCATACTAGCAAATAGTAGATCAATGAATAATTTGTGATTTTTTAATTCCGTGTGACGTAAATTACAACTTAAGGAACATTTGATAAAGTCATCTCGAACGGTTTTTGGAAATCATCAGAAAGACAAGTTACAGCGTAAGAAGTGTTTTAATGCAATATCGAAATTCGTACACAAATACACTTACGGACTTTGAAAACGCACCACTTATTCAAACCACGAAATTTAATAGCAAGCATTGTTTAACTGCATTAAACTTTTGTCTATAGATAGCTCATTTTATGTTTAAACACCAAGCAAAATTTCAGAACGACAGTTAATAGTGTTACTAAGTCACGTGACATCCACGTTCTTAAGTCTCAAACCTAAAATCACAGTAAGGGAGAGTGCGAGTAAAGTTATGTTTTTGTGCGTTCAAAATAGCGGGTACTCATTACAATTGCAATCCGTTTCTGGGCGATGTTTCTCTATTCATCAACATAGGTTTGGACAACCTTGTGGGCAGATCGGGTTATGTAACTCATCCGTGGACTCATGTTTCAAAGAACATTCATATGTTTTCGGTGGGATCAAAATCTAGGACATTCCTTCACGCAAATATTGTTTTTTTTTTCACGAAAAGTGACAGTTATTCGTTATTTATGTCCATAGTTATATTCTTGCTGTCTAAGGTTAACACTCATGTCATCTGGAAATAGTGATACAAGAAGGAAGTGGCTGCATGTTGAAGCACGTGTTCAATGTTATATGAAACACATATTGGCAGTGTACTAAATGAAAATTTTGTATTTCTTACATAGACGTGTTTGATATTTTCATTTGATGAATTAGCACATCTACCGACACCAAGCATTCTTTTGACAGGCACGGTTGCTGACCGGAAGTCGTTTTTTACGGAGGAGCATGCGCAATAATTTATGCAAATTAAGTGTCTTTTTATGCCTTTAATCCCTATTTGGAGTTCAGTGGTGGTGTCAGTTGGCATAAAACGCTATTGAAGACGAATATTTATTGCATCATGACCATATAATCGCGCAAAAACCGCGTGGTGGCTACTTCCGGTATGTAACATGTCTTTACCTCCAGACACATCAGTTTCGGATTGACGTGAAATGTAAACTTTTGGTTTTGGATAACTGATAATGTATTTTTTGGTACGCTAACGAATCGTTCACACATCACCATGTACACAGTTTGGATATTTTGTTTCGCACGAGAATTACGCGCGAAAAATGAGATATGGTCACTACTAGCAATTTGATTGGGAAAATGGATTAAAATATACTTTACTGACACCGTTCTAACCTAGGAACATTATTCCATTGGTAGAAAATATGCCTATATAGCTCATACAAAAATACCGACCCCTGGAAAGTGGTGCGTTTTCAAAGTCCGTAAGTGTTCAGGTGTTGAGTTTCGTCATTGTGCAATAAAACAGAACTCAGTTGATTGGACAATTTAAAAGCCACAATACTTCTTGAATCATTGCATTGGTTGACGATACAATCACATAGACGCGGACGGTTGAAGTGATGAACTGATGCCGTCGTTTGGTGTTATGGTGGTGTATATGTTGTCTGCAAACATACTATTTCTGCAAAAATACCACAAATAAGTTAAGTTACCAATTTTCTAGGGCTCTTTTCCGCTCTCTAGCCGCTCATGCACCCTTTGACATTTCAAATTCCCCTGGACATTGGGCTACCTATGGAAACCTACACTCGTGTCTCCCTGAGGAGACTATTTCATTCCTGAGGTGTGGCAGGTAACATCGATCTGAGGCGTCCAGGAATAGACACTGCCCTCACAGGTACCATTTTACAACATGATGGAGTGGAGCATGTTGGTCTTGCTCAGAGAAATTAACCAGTGGTCCAGAGGGGGATCGAACCCGGGACCTCTCGATCCCGAAGCGCGCACCCTACCTCCCCAAAATACACATACACACAGATTCCACAAGGAAAACCCACCGTCAGCATAGCCTTTCCCGTCACATATTCTAAAATCAACCAATTCGAAATCATTTGGAACGAACTTGATCGTTTGTTTGTAAACTAGGATCCCTGTGTACAGCTAATGAACTAGTAAAACGTTATGTTCCTTTAGAACAATGGAAGTCATACACACAGGTTTTTGTGAAAATATTTTATATTCGTATCTAGGGTCTCTTACATAGTACCCAAATTAAACTAGTCAATTACTACATAAGGATTTTTTATATAAAAAAACACCGGTAACACACACATTTAATAGCAACATATAAATCTTGTAAAGCAGTGTCTCAAGTAACGTCAATTCTCGTATTCATCCTAGTTAGCGTATGACTCCTAGAATGTTACTTTTTCGTTATTTGATTTTCTTTATTGTCAACTACTACGTACTCGACATGCTTTCGTCAAAACAAAATCCAATTTTCCTCACTAATTCCCTGATTTATAATCAGAGAAATCATGTTACACCACGGATGGTGTATCTTTGCAAAGTTCAAGATAGTGCATCGAGGTTAGTTAATCCATTTACATGTACATTCATGTAATTTTCAGCACAGTGACAACTCTTGATCAAATTATAATATATGTATCGTTTATTAATTATTGTCATGCTAGTGATGTCTTCCCTAGTGGCTGCAATTTGAAGACACAAATGTCACTGTGTGATTACATTTCACGACATAACTTTGTCAGAAAGGAAATTGTTGAATTGCCGAACTATCTGAACATTCAGAGCTAAAGCCTCCACAGTCTGTGTCATATCTTGTTAAGCGTGACTGACATCAATGGATGCAATATATTAACTTATGTTTAGTCATTGCAGATGTTAAAAGTTTTTTTCAACGAAACAAAATGTACCTCCTACTAAACGATAGATCGTTTTCAATTGATTTAGAACATTTCGATGTTGCCAAGATAATAATCGTGTTCGTCTAATTTGCATTTGGAGCCAAGTTGCCATTAATTTTATCAATGTTTGCATTAACAGCTGATACTGTTATATCATCTACAAACATTTTAAGTTCTTAATTCTATCCAAATGTAGGTCGTTTATTAAAAGTAATAAAAAAGTTATGGCACAAGAACAGCGCCTTGGGTAACACCAGCAACATTATCTTTGTATTAAAACAATTTACCAAAGACATTGACCTGTTAGAATTTATTACTAGAAGTTAGAAAAAGAATCAAACCACATAGCTTTATCTGAAATATGCTGCTATCTCTACAAATGACATAACAGATAGCTTGTGACAGGTCGCAAGTTCCGACTACACACTACAGTTCGCAGACGTTATCACCAGCCATGTTTTAAACAAAACATACCAATAATAAATGTTTTAATTTTCTTTATTCAGTCATTCTGTTTTTTTTTCAGGTGTATTTCTGGACGCTGATTTTGTGGTGTCAAACAGTACATGGTGAAGGTATGAGAATATATCGCTTGTGTAGAATAAGAAGGTCGTAACTACAAAAGCAATATTTCGAAAAAAAAAAAAAAAAAACCTCTTTACTTTTAGTAAAACTAGCTTTTTCAACTTCAGTTTTGTCGGCATGACACGTTCTGATTGTCCTAAAAATAGGCTCATAAGAAGAGCCTTATAATGTACGAGGGTTGTTCATTTAATTCCCGGGCAATATAAAATTTGATGTCAATTTCATATAGCCTTTTACGTTCTAATGACAAAGTGCGTGTTTCTGTGAATATCGCAATAAACTCGGATCTGGAAATAATTGTATGAAAAGTTTGACCGTACACCTGTAAAACCCAAGACTCTCTTTGAGGAAAACACTCAAGACGATTATCGTAAATGCGGACCGTTGTTTATATATTAAATAAACCATTCGACGATGACATGGCATCACCGCGTGATGATCAAAGACCAGGCAAAACTAAAGTCATCAACAGAAAATGATGAAGATTCAAGGCCTGTTGGGTGGTGGTCACTAATAGAATAAAAACTGCTCTATAAATTGCAGCTACATGCGATTTTACCATAGTTATAGCATATTTCATCACTACATAAATCTTAACACGGGGAACATATTTGTTTTAGCATTTTCTTGACGCCCAATTAATGATTAAATGATGCAAAAAGTAGCGATACAAATGCGAAACGGTGTAGCGTTGCCATTTAATTTTGTTTCACGTCGACTTGAGCCGACTAACGTTATATGACTTACTAAACCGCTCATATTATGAAAACCCTTCATTGTACCAAGTTGACATTTTGTATGTCAATATGGGAATGATGTGGATATACTAGTTTGCGTTTTTATTACTATCCGTCCGATGGGTTTTCAGCAATATCAATCGTCCGGGAATTAAATGAACAACCCTCATATATTTAAAATATGCATTAATAATATGACCTTCTCATTCTAAGCCAGCGACATGTATACACCAACGAACAAATTTGGAGTGAAAAGCTTTTTGCAAACAACACAATCTTTACTGGATGCATTTCGGACACAGTGCACTCGATGGCTTTAGCTGATACTGAACACATTTAGATAGTTATGACTTAATGTTTCATTGTCTACATACAGAGCAGACTCGGAAATACATTATTTTGCTCATAGCAAATCGCTGACTTAGAATGAGAAGGTCGTATTAACTATTACTCACAACCTTATACTCGTTAGACTGATACATATTTGAAATCTGCTTCATAAGGTGCTTATTATTGGCCATTTTTCATAAACATCGGAACGTGTCATGTTGACCGAATGAAGTGGTAAAAGTTTGGTCTTCCATAAGAAAAGAGTAAATTCAGACAGTTTTGCTTGTCTTCTCAAAACATCGCGTTATCCTTACGACCTTCTCATTATTAGCTAGCGAAATGAACAAATGCTATGGGTAATATTACTGAATGGATAAGATACATATAGGATTTACCACGAATTTTCTTTTGAGATAAATATTTCTTAAATGAGTTCAGAAAAAACAGTTATTAAGTGAGCCTCTGGTTAGCTTGATAACTTTCTTTTTCGTGACGAAAATGAGTGTTAGATTTTTTGTATCACTTTCAAAAAATGTTTTTACTAAACATATGCGACTCGATACGGATTTGGCATAAGTATGCACCGAGGAACACATTCGATCGCTTCCTCGTAAAAAGGAGTCCCAATTTGCCTTTTGTATATATACCCTAAAACAATGCTTAAAAAATGTATGAGAAGATCCGACAGGGAAGGTAGCACTCAACCCAACCAGCCGAGCACAGAAATCAGAACGACACAACTACCCTCAACAGTGCCCACAGAAACCCATGCCAAAACGGCGACCAACTGAGGCACAACAATCCCGTTTAAATGACAATAAATAAATCTATTACAATAGGTGACAAAATACAGACAAGGAAATTAAATGCAGTTCAACACATCACTGTGAAGGAACCAAAGATTGCAGAAATGAAAGTAAAACAAGAGGGCCATGATGGCCCTATATCGCTCACCTGATTATGAATGAAGCCCTGCACAATTAAAACTAACAAAGGTAGAGCGTAAATATAGAAGTTGGTGACCCCTGGGGCGGGGTCAATTTTGACCCCAGGGGCATAATTTGAACAATCTTGGTAGGGGACCACTAGATGATGCTACATACCATATATCAAAGCTCTAATCATTGTAGTTTTAGAGAAGAAGATTTTTTATATGTTTTCCCTATATAAGTCTATGTAAAACGGTGACCCCGGGGCGGGATTAATTTTGACCCCAGGGGCATAAAATGAACAATCTTGGTAGGGGACCACTAGATGATGCTACATGCCAAATATCAAAGCTCTAGGCATTGTAGTTTTAGAGAAGAAGATTTTTATATGTTTTCCCTATATAAGTCTATGTAAAACGGTGACCCCGGGGCGGGATTAATTTTGACCCCAGGGGCATAAAATGAACAATCTTGGTAGGGGACCACTAGGTGATGCTACATGCCAAATATCAAAGCTCTAGGCATTGTAGTTTTAGAGAAGAAGATTTTTATATGTTTTCCCTATATAAGTCTATGTAAAACGGTGACCCCGGGGGCGGGGCCAATTTTGACCCCAGGGCCATTATTTGAACAATTACTAAATCCCCCAATGCCACGTACATTCTGGCAAAATTTCATCAAAATTGGCCAAATGGTTTCAGAGGAGATGTCGTTTGAAAGTGTGGACGGACGGACGGTCGGACGGACATACAGACGGACGGACGGACGACGGACGGTGAGTGATCACAATAACTCACCTTGAGCACTTTGTGCTCAGGTGAGCTAAAAATGGCTGTACAAACAATGAGCAGTGACAGAGAACGCTATAAGGATGATAGCAGGCATCAAATAATTGAAGATAGTGAAAAGTTTGTTGTAAATACACAGGTTTTTAATTTATGTATTGTTTACTGTTTTCAGATAAAGCCAACGGAGACTCATGCACAGAAGGTGTTTCTGGAGAATGTTCTGATCCCAATGCTCAATGTCTCAATTCAAATTGTACTTGTCGAATAGGCTACTATGATGACAATGGGTTGCTTAATGGTGGAAAATGTGAAGATGGTATGTTTCACTCATGCTCTAGGTAGCGCATCGCATCAGATTAAAAGTCTGTTAAAGTGAAAAATAAACCACTTGTAAGATTTGATATAATTTACATAAGTAGCTGTTGGATGGCTAATGTGTGGCATGTTCTTCCATATAAATATCTAAAGTGAAATATTCTTGTCTGAGAACAATGGTTGGATAACATCATGAATAGACAACAATGCACAGTTGGTGATTCTTTCTGAAAATGTCAAGTTATAAGATCCATACTGTAACATAACTACTGTCTACCATGGCAACTGAAATCCAGGTCCAGTTTGAATATGGGTCTACTGGATCAATGTACTCAAATGTGTGATGCTATGTACTAATGATTCTCTTGTCTAATATACGTACTAATACTGTTACTATGTATTTAATATGATATATTTCAGTGTCCCAGTTACAAGTGGGTAGTGTTGTATTTAGTGACATACAAACAACAAGTATCACAGTATCCTGGTCACACCCAGCTGGTACGCTAGCGCAATATATCAACTATTAAATCTTATATGATATATTTCAGTGTCCCAGTTACAAGTAGGTAGTGTTGTATTCAGTGACATACAAACTACAAGTATCACAGTATCCTGGTCACACCCAGTTGGTACGCTAGCTCAATATATCAACTATTATACTGTACAATGGTCACTGAAGAACTCTGTTGATTATACCGAGTCCAACAATCTAGGGACATCTACAAGTTATGGGGTGAATGGTCTCACACCAGGAAAGGCATATAATGTGCAAATTATATCCCACAACACCAAGACGGAATCTGCAGAGGAAAGGACAACATCTGCTACCAAGCAACAAGCTGCGAGTAAGTGTTAACCCTACTACTTTTAAAGTCATATATACTTATTGATGTTTAAATATGATGTTTTTCAGTATTTTGTTATTGCTTCTTCAATAAAATAGCCATTTATTATGCTTTGTTTACCATTTCTTCGAAATTGTTTATTTTTGGATAATTGAGATGCCCAAATAACAGCCTCCCTTTTGTAAATTGCATGTCCCCCTTGGGCGTTTATTTGGTGGTATACAGTATATTCAAATATCAAACCATTAATAAAAATATTTCTTTGTTTTTCCTGAACTTGTTTCCTTACATTAAAGAACCTAACATGGTCAGAAGTATCACATCTTGTATAACTGATCTGGATGTTAGTGATGGAAACTTGATAATTGTTGATACTGATATGTTGTCTTATATAATTACAGAACCTTACATGGTAGGAGGTATCACATCTAGTGTAACTGATCTGGATGTTAGTGATGGAAACTTGAGAATTGTATATACAGCAGCAAACAATGGAAAGAGTGGTTATACTGTACAATTGTTCGATGGTACTACAAAGATTGCAGATAAAGATGGAACGCAGTCTCAGACGGCAGTTACAATATATGATTACTCTGATATTGAGCTTAGTTACCGACCTTTCAAAAATGGTTATAGATATACAGTTAAAATAATTACTAAGAGTGAAAGCTTTGAGAATGGCAAAACAGTAAACAGTGAAGTGTTTGAAGAGGTTTTGAAGACCACACCTAAAAGTAAGATATTGATATTTCCATATCTTTACTTGTTTTACTATATACTAAATGGAATTTTATGCATAGTAATCATCTCTTGAATGTTTAGGTCCTACAAGTGCCATACTATAGTTGCACTGTCTGTCTGTTAAAGTTTTTTTATATTGATCAATATTGTGTTTACTATCCATGCTTCTGCAATGAATCTTTGTACACTTTCTAACTATACCAAATTAACAATAGTATTGAACAGGTAGTATAAACATTGAATAAATTTAGTAAGGAATTTTAACATTGTTTAACTTGAAGGATTTGAATATAGTTTTCAGAAATTCTGCACACTAAATTTTAAAAATAACATGCACTGAAATATTATTTTATCATCAAGACTGTTTAATCTGTTTGTTTATTTGATGCATTTTGTTTAAATTAAAAACTTTGTCAGGCATTATAAGTTTTATTAGATATAAACCCATATACCAGATTTGAACTATGTTGATACACTGTTTAAATTTGATATGTATTACCTGTTGTGTATATCTACAGCACCTGAGAGACCGCAATCTGGAGAATGTTTGGATACATTGGACAATGCTATCACTGACAGTTCAATAACTGTATCATGGAATCCTCCAACTCTACCTAATGGAGATATTGTACGCTACCATGTCAGTGTATACTTAGATTACACACATGTTACTACTAGAAGTAGTGTTGGCAATGAAACTCAGCTGACAGTTGGTAGCTTACAACCAGGTATATTATTATCATATTCATTTAACCTCGGATCTTTTAAATATCGATAGTCATGTTCTCTGGATCACTGTCGGTCCCAATAAGGTAATAATTATACATCCAAAGTGTGCCATGAAACATGTATGTGCTGAATACATTATTAATAATAATATCTTAGAAATGGAAGTTTCCCAGAGCTCAAAACACATGGTATTAAGTACTGTAATTACATGTATTGTCAAAATATCTTGCACATATTTTAGGTACATCTTATCAGTTTAGATTGATGACAGAGAACGAAGTTGGTTATTCCTCGCAGACAGGTTATATCAATAATAGATGTTAAACCAAGGCAAAAAGTATGTGGACTATTTGAACTATACATTTTTTATTACTTTATGAATTATCAAGTTGTTATGAATGTTTTTTTTTCTAGACAATGATTGAATAAGTTCAAATTTACAATGTTAACAAGGCCACTGCATAGAGGACATTCTAGGTACCAGAATACCAACTATATGTTTTAAAGTGTGAGGGGATGCAACTACACAAGCTCATATATATCAGTGATGTCTGTCAAAGAATATGGTATAAACATGTATGTGATTGTGAGATGAACATCATTTTGAATTAACCTTATTTCTCAGCCCCTCGTCAAGTACAGTTTTTTCTAATCTTTGGTTAAGAACCTACTGGAACATGAATCAGAATTTATAAGTCGTAGTATGATACAGATGTTAAGTATTGGGCAATATTTCAGTGGCCGATAAACCAAATAATCTACAAGTATCAGATGTTACAAGTCATAGTATGATACAGATGTTAAGTATTGGGCAATATTTCAGTGGCCGATAAACCAAACAATCAACAAGTATCAGATGTTACAAGTCGTAGAATCACTGTCACCTGGGATGAACCAACACAACTATATAGTGAAGAAAACTTTGGTTACGATCTACAAATCAAAGATGATAGAGACACATGCAATTTGGAAATTCTGTACAAATGTTCCGATTGTAGCTTAAATAACTTTCAGGTAATGAGTTTCTTTACCCTGTAATGGTCTTGTATATATGTAATGGTCTAGTGGACGATTGGGGTAAACTTCAGACTCACTATCGTATGTCTATGATATAAACCATAGATACATTGTTCCATTAGTGATATAATTATGATTTTTCAGTTTTCACAATTGACTGGTATTTGTCCTAATATCCAACCAGTAACTGAGATTCGAACGCAATACCAGCTCGGACAGACCATGTCATATACTGCATCTCTTGATCCAGATGTAGTGTATACTGTATTAGTAACTGCTATCAATGGTGCTGGTCGAGGATACGAAGCTGTTGTCAATAAGAAAACTCTTGAAGAAGGTATGGCTGGAATAAATAGTCTTTTGGATTTTGATGTAGTGATGTAGTATAGTGATTGCCAAAGTTTCCTTGTGCGAGTATTGATTACATGTATGGACATAGACAATTCAACTGAAACTCCGTCAAATAAGTGATTCTTTTTCCATCAAGGCACTGGGTGTTTTTTTTCAAATTCGTAAATCAGCGAAGACACACACGTGCTATCGAAGGTTAATTAAGGTCAGTGTGTTTGTCAATAACAGATAATGATATTGGTGGAATCGTGAATCGAATGTACGCATGTTTGGTACGTTGTGCACAGGTGAGTTCATCACCCTCCTCCCAAACATATACATGTTGTTCAAAAGTTTATGTGCAAGATGTATCCGAATCACACATTCTTTATTTCAGCTCCAAAGAAACCAACAGCAGTCAGTATAAGTGATATAACATCTACTTCATTCATTGTGAGTTGGTCTATTGATGGTGTAAGACCTGGCAAGACTACCTATGTTGTTAAGGTCCAGGCTAACAGTCCAGCAGCTTCAATAGACAGATCAGTTGAAGGTTTTATGTTTGCTGTTCATGTATAAGTTTATTGATTTCTATGACTTGAATAACAGTGCTTCATGGAAACATTAATTTTACAAAATATATTGTTCACTCAAGAGTACCTTGGTTATATTTGTAGGCACATGCACGTATTTGAGTCATGTAACGGACATCAATTGTATCCTTAGTTAACATATAACGTAAATAAGTTGTTATAGTATCATTAATCAATTGATCAAACACTGGTCCACTGGCCACACTTGAAAAATATTGAAATAACGGGCATACTATAATAACGAGTTAATTATTATTGCAGGTTTCTACAACAGGAGTTTGATTGTGACTGGTGTAGAAGAATATTGGACTTATAGTGTGTCGGTGGTCTCAAAAACATCTATAGGTTCTATGGAATCCGATGTCCAAGCTGTCCAAACGCTAAGTGCTGGTGAGTATTCAAATAACGTTTATATGATCAATGGAATCAAATATCCTTCATGTTCAAACACTTAGTGTTGTTGAGTGTTCGTATACCATTCACTGGTTCAATGTACTCATATATCTACAATTTGTATTACTTTAATGGTGAGTATTCATAAATATCTAAAGGTTTTATGGAGTGTCAAAACATTTAGTGTTGGTGAGTGTGCATAAAATATATTGGTTCTACGGAGTCCGATATCGACCTTGTCCAAACATTTAGTGATGGTGAGTTCATATGTCGTATCCATGTTTTGACCTCACTTGGTGTTTTGTTAATATTATTTCCATACATAAAAGTCTACAATGTATGGCTCAAGACTTTCACTTTAGCGCAATAAATTATGTATCAAGCAAAGCTGTAATCATGAAAATATCAGTTTGCTTACCAAGTCAGCCAGGTTATTCTTGACCATGAAATTGTATTCATGAAGAAGTATCATTTATATTTGGAGGAACTGGTACGATCGATCTGGTAAATAACATAACTCATTCATCATGATGAAAGGAAAATCAGCGCTCTTTTGAAAAGGAAACCCACAATGAATTCGCGATATTGAGAGAAGTTTAAGTAGATTATTTGTAATAAATCTTTCGTAACAGTCAGAAACTTTCCGTGATATAAATATTTGATTTGGTAAGAAAATAATAAAAATGTTTAATAATAATAATAATAATAATAATAATAATAATAACGACTTTATTTATTGTGGATTACATATTTGACAGTTAATATCAATTTTCAATAAGGTCCACTAAATGTTTAATATATACCAACAAAATACATATGTATACACCAGGCATGGGGTTAATTACATGAGAATGTAATGAATAACATTACAATTACATTGTGAAAATGGTGCATTAAATTACAATTACGATTACTTTGATTTACATGAGTAATGCATTAAATTACAATTACTTTGGTCATTGTAATGCATTACATTACAATTACATTGTAATTACTTTTCAATTCGGAAAATTAATCTGCATGAAATATAACAATACCTGTCTATATCATACATTAATGAATTTTATTTATAATAATTCAAACTGTTAAGAGAGACCACCTCAAAAATGCCAATATTTGCTGTACACTGGGATGGTCTGCAAAGACAGGTGTTATGAAACTTTCAATGAGAATCGATTCCCATATATTTCGATTAATTGTATAAGTCCGGTAAAATAAACATAACGGTTTTTTTTAAATTCTATATTCTCCCTGTAATAATCTTCTGTGAGGAACACAAACTAATTAATTATGTATAAGTTTGTTATTGTGACTGAACATTGTACTGCATAAATAAGTTAAACATAATTTAGAAGTACTTAATAACTTTTTGGATGGAGGGCAAAAACTTTCTGATATGATAAATGTCAAAATTTCTTTATAAGACATATTTTAGAGTATTCAACTGATTATGGGAAGAAAGTCATTTTTCTTTACAATGAACATCATTTGTATAAGATTTATTAGGAGACAATGATACACCTGTAAAATCTCAGCTGATAGAAACTGATCAATTATCACTTATCCAAACTGTTAACACCTGCATGTACATTGTATTATACAAAGCATTGTGGTTAATAACTGGCTATGACACTTTTCCTGTGACAATAATTAAAATAAGATGAGAACTAAATTGATATTTGTGATTAAAAGTGTGGTAAAATTTAAATTACTCCTATATCAGAAACCATATCTGATTCAAACAAAGTTTAGTCTTTAGTTATTAATATTCTATACATTTATTACTTTAATTCATTTTGATAGAAAATGGCATACTATTATGTTTATATACAGCAATGTCAATCCAACTTTACTAGACTTGATGTAAAATTGTATTTTTACTGACAAACTCTCTCATGTATACTGACAATGTTATTCAATGTAATGCATTGTAATGCACTTGCATTACACATGTTTTTGGCAATGTAATGCATTAAATTACAATTACATGTAATGCAAAATTACATGCATTACACATTACATTGAATTACTTGCAAAATTGTAATGCATTGCAATGCATTACAATTACATTTTTGCATTACCCCATGTCTGGTATACACATACAATATGATTCATATCTCTTGTATAATGAATATTAAGCCGCGTTTCTACCTATTTTAGCTCCTGGTCGAGTATCGAAATTAATTATAACTCAAGAACCAGTGGGTAACTACACACTGATGACAGTATCATGGAAAGCACCCACAATACTTGACCGGAATGGTGTGATAAAAGAATACATATTTGAGCATAATGCATCCGAGGTTAGCTTTTCCTAATTTTAGCAGTGACATATCCTGATGATTGTTTTTTATGGCTGGCATGATTGTCCTGTTGCATTTGATTATGAGTATTTGTCAATGCCCTTGTGTTTAACGTTTGTTCTTTTCAGAAAAATAATAATAATATATGTTTTCACCATGCGTCGGCGTCACAGTGTTGTCAATATATTGTTTATGCAAGTTACTATAAAAACCATTATCTCTGATACGAGGGGCGTAAAATTATTTTAGGGGAACTCATGCTGCGATCCAATGATGATAATAATATTTCTTTTTTAAGAACTTAATGCAGCGCCCCTTAATCGGCATGTATTTGTCAATGCCCTTGTGTTTAACGTTTCTTCTTTTCAGAAAAATAATAATAATATTATCACCATGCGTCGGCGTCACAGAGTTATCAATACATTGTTTATGCAAGTTACTATAGAAACCATTATCTCTGATACGAGGGGCGTAAATTTTTTTAAGGGGAACTCATGCTGCGATCCAATGATGATAATAACATTTCTTTTTTTACAGAACTTAATGTAGCCCCCCTTAATCGGCTTGTTTTGCATCTTGTTTAGTTGTATCGTTATAATGTAGATACACATATATATGTTTACTTATATCCAACGTATTTTACAGAGTTCTAGCATTGAGATATTTAGCCAGGAAACAAGTATGGAACATGTTTATGAGAAAATTGTGTTGGGTTCTCCAAACACTTTTTATCAATTCAAGGTACTGCGCTTTTTAGTTATGTAATTTCTATCATTATGTGGCCAAATATTGAATATCGATTCATTTATATAGTCCGTCGGTGATAAAGCTAGCCTATGTTTACAAATAAAAATTGAAATAAAAAGCATTTTGGTGCCCACTTTGTTGAATGCTGTGTGTAATACTTTTTAATATATATACTCTGTAATAAATAATGTCTATGGTTAGATTGACTTGCCCTGCCAACGGTTGCAAGAACACTGAGCGGCAATGCAAACTTACATAGTACAGCATTACATATTGGATAAGTATGAAAGCATCGCGAAATATTGTCATAAAATAGATATATAAAAGTGAAACATGAATATCACTTTGAATCAGAAAAAGTTGTTCAGCAAGATAGTTTTTTACCAGATGTTTTTCGGTCAGTATAAAACAGAAAGTCGCAGTTTTAAAATCTTTCAAAACCGCCGTTATGAGCGATCCATCGTGTGCATATACGGCGTATTAATCGTATTAAACGTTCATTGAATGCTAGTGGGATGCTGTGCCGTTGTTGCAGAAGGGGTATGCAAACTTCAGGTACTTTTTAGTGGCCTTTACACTATTTCGCGCACAACCACTAAAATAATAAAAACCTGGTCTATTATGGCCATGGGTTATTTTTTATGGTCAAAGGGAGATAATCTTGGAGAAATAAAAAGATTGAATAATTAACTTGCCAGTTTCTTTATAACGCTGCTTCGAATCTTGCGCCTCTAAACGCATATTCGAAACTGCTCGTTTTGAGATTAATAAAATGGTATTATATTTGTCCCAAGGATGGTGAAAGTATCACCATTTGTAACTGGAAATAAATTGCATGAACGCTATAGGTATTCTTTTTAGACGGATTATTGCACTCAATGGAGAAAAATGCGCTTTTGAATTGCGTGCTTAATTTTCAAAACACAATTTACGTCTAAATATTAATGAACATCAAAACTTGAGCATGTAGACTAGTCTAGTAATATCCAGTGATACAATTTAGAGCAAAAGTTGAGTGATTAATCTAAAAAGTGAGTTTAATTGAAAGGATTTAAGTTCCTGAAAGAAGTGTATATATATATAGCCCTGATCACGTGACCAGTGTAGTAGGCGGAGCTTATTTTTGACGAGTAAAAAGTTCAATCGTTTATGTGCTGTCAAACTGAATATTGAATCAATATGATTTGAAGCAATTGCAAGTACCACATCAAACAAATACACCCATTGACAACTTTAAATTAGTTTTATTACTATGCAGTAACCCTCTGCAGGTGACAGCAGTAAATGTAGATGAGATGAAGGGAGAAATATTTGGAAAGACAGTTGAAGCACGTAATGAAAGTAAGTCTCATTGAGTCCTATCACTATATCGAGAAGGTTGTTCAATTTAGTACAAAAACTATATTTTGAGAAAACATGAAAAACTAGCTGTTCCAACTCTAGTTTGGTCAACATGAAACGTTTCGATTATCATGAAAATAGGCTCACAAGAAGCACCTTATGATCCTAATTTTTAAAGTAGTTACTACCTTAGCATTCTAAGCCAACGATATTAGAATATTTTAGATTTGAATCGTTTGTTAAAGGATATCTCACAAGCGGGTTCCGTACGTGAATTGACCACATACTTGATTATTTCTACTGTTACTATTATAACATTACGGTAAGTGCCCTTTTAAAACCTACAAATTTTCTTTTTCAATCAATTTCTCAAAATCCATAATAAACACGGTAAATTCTACAGTAGTATCCTCAATTTCTAGATAGGGGCTCTTTAAAGTATTTGGTTGGGTTAATGCCCTTTTCCTATTTTCCAATATGAGATGTTTGTATTCTATCCATGTTTGTCTATACCTAAGTAGAAGGTGAAACCTTAACTATCAAGACTTGTGTTTTTATTATCCTTTTTTCCTATTATTTCGTGATTTTCAAATTGTTAATACAACTTATAACAAGACCTTTGTCATACATTCATATCAGATATTGCCGTAGACGGAGGATGGGGTGATTGGTCAGAGTGGTCCACATGTACTGTTTCTTGTGGTGGCGGTACTCAAACCCATGCTAGAGCATGTGATAATCCTATTCCAAACAATGGTGGTCGTCAGTGTAATGGTGAAAATACAGAGTGGGAGAATTGTAACGAACAACCGTGTCCAGGTGCAAAAACATCTAGTTTATACTGTATACTTATTTATGTAATGACAATATTCATTTTTATTCGGAATTATAGCACCGGTCTTAAAATAGTAATGTGTTCTGATGTGTGTCGATAGTTTCGATCAGATACTTCACTGAAGTATTTCAGAAATATAGAATTAGAGAAATATATGTCGTTTGTCGTAATAGCAAATATCTAATCACTCAATACATAATTGTGTTCCACTTTTTTGATTAATTATTGATATTTTCAATCAGTTGTTCCATTTGGGAATCAGTGTAGTAATGACATGGAGGCAGACAAGTGTGCGGGTGATAATACAGAGTGTTTTGGAGGAACGTGTCAGTGTATGACAGGTGAGTTTTACCGTAGAAATTGATTGCGGCGATAAACTTTCGTTGAAAAGATTGGGTTGACTTCAATTATGAACGTCAATGAAGATGGCATTTCACTGTTAAACTATGAACATATGTCCGATAGCAAACCATCAGACGTCTAGTTTGTTATACTTGTACCATGAACACATCTTTTCAAGTATAAATTTACTGAGGTGTTTCACAGTTTTACAGCATATTATCTGGAACACGTGTGCTAGAACACATTTTTTGATTACACACACAAACAAGCACACACACAAACACGCACACACACACACACACACTATTGCGTCGATTTTGCGCAGTTGTAAAACGTCGAAGTCGTCCGTGTTAACACTACGATATTACCGTTAATTGATACATTTAGTGTTTCGTGAATTTGATTTTACTGTTCCAAAATGTGTTTTCAATCACTAGTTTACAGATAAGCTGAGGTCAACGAAAATTAAGTTCAATGCAAGATAAGTTGCATGCTTACGTATGTCTGACCCTCGTCGTTATCTAACTACTTTGTAGAACGTTTGTCCTAACCTCAATTTCAGCAACCATGACATTTGGCCTTGTAGGCATCACATGATCATATAGTTATTCACAGAGCCACAGACGCTAATTGACAACTGTATAAAGCTTATATATGATAGAACATGCTATTTCTTACAAATTACAAAACTCAAAAGTTTATGAGAAACCCGCGTAACTCACGCTACATCACGACAAGATGACAAATTAAAAACATCAATTTTTATCATTGGTACTATTTCAGCGTAATCAGTCCTTGTTTCAGTAAATGTCATTAATATTGGGAAACAAAGTTTAACATACGAGCGTATCATACATGTCTCTTATCATTAACCAGTGAGAACACCACCAGAGTCATCAGACATGACAGCTGTAATTGTTGGTGTGGTTCTTGGAGTTCTCAACATGATTCTAGTTGCTTACAGTGGCTATGTTACCATCAAACTCAGAAGATACCTTGCTAACAAAGGTATTTGATTGTCATTATTCATGTTGGAAACGATGGATAGTTTGCAAGTTTATTAGAACTTTTATGAAGCCACCAGCGTAAAATTAATCTTCTAACGGCACATGTACGAGGGGTGATCAATATATTCGAGGACTTTCCTTCTCAATTTTTAAATATTTGAACTAGAGTAATGAAATTACAACCTAGTGTAGATCAATCAATTATTTCGCGGTTTGTTCAATTTACTTTATGATAACGTCATCATTGACTTGATGACGTTACTTTTTGTAACCATGGTGAAGCACGCACCGTCGAGCATCTCGGACGTAACGTTACTTCTGAGTAACGACATGCTACGAAAATTAACGTGGGACTTGTAAAATCCTCGCGATATCTCCAAAATTACTTCACTAAATTGTGTATGGGTTCTATACGCTACCAATTGGCCATTTTCATATGATTCCGTTGTTTATGTGGCTGTTGAGGCTCTGTCAAACGGTTGAGTCGATAAAATAAGGATGAACAGCAAAAATAACACCGCGTTAGGGACACTTTCAGTTAGATTCTGCGAAATAGGACGCACAGATCTTAACCAAATGTAACTGGCGAAAACGAAGACTAGTATAGGCTACAAAATATTAAATCGTTGACTCCAAATCAAAAGGGTTATTTCGATATTGCGTCCTAGGTCGTGCTTCATTCTTAATTGGAATAATCTAATTTTGTAAAGCCAACCGCCATTTTCCGAGTTTTGTTTCCAATAACGCATCGATACTCTTTTTATTCCATCTCACATTCCAGAACTGACTATTAACTACTTTTTTCAGTAGTAAAAGAAAACCAGTCTCATACATGGGGCCGGGTATCAGTCCAGAAAGGAGCTATGTGCTGCTCCGACGGTGACGCTTGGAATGACGTCGGGCGACGTCCAACGTTACGCGCCCCTTGTATGAATCAAATAATTTTATTAGTGCATTCGGTCAGACACATCTTACTCTGAATGATGTTAAATGGCGTTGAGCCTTGCTGCCAATATGAAATTGCTAGATGAAAAGTCCTCGAATATATTGATCACCCCTCATACACAACATATGAGGAGTCTTACAATATGATATTACGGGAAAATTGAATTCCATTACATATTTCTTATTTGAATGCAAGTAACAATCTCCGAAAGATTATTTAAACTTCTTTCAAAATACTATGACTTAATGTTTGAAATCGAATATTGAAAAACAGTATACATTGGCAAAATATGATGTAAGCAGTCTACAATTGTTAGACATTCGTAACGACGAAAATAGAATTAATCATTTTCAAGTTTAATCAACATTATCTACAACTAGAACAGCCAAGACATAGTCATATCCGACTTAGAACATGCTATTCATGGTGCATGTGAAACTTAACAATCATAACTGTACCACCTCTATGTAACATCATGACCGAAAGTATCTGCAATTACTGTCAAAGCTATTAATTTTATTTCAGAACTACATGAACAAGCTGATCCGACTAGGTATGTAAAAACATACAATTCTCACTAGAATATACAGATTATTGTTGTTGGTATTTTAGGCTAAACATTTAATTATAAAATTATGATGTAGTGAATTATCTTACAAGTCCAGTTAGAATACGGTAATCGTGACGTCATCATTTATGCGTACACAAAAGATTAAAACCATGCTTAAATAGGTAGAGTTTAGTTTGGTATTGAGTTGTTAGTATAATCCTTTATAGTTGTTTTACACCGTACTAGTGGATTGTTCCACTGCGTCACTGGATTTTTATCCTAACTGGACTGTAGTCTTTGTATTTTAATTTAAACATTTAAAATGATCTTAGAGTGGAAACTAGTGAATAAGAAGCAGCGTCACATGTTTAAATTTAAATTGAGCGCTGCTTTGTTATTGTAGCGCTCCTTGAAATAGTTTGTGATTTGTATTGACAATATCTGAAAGTTAAAACACTATGATAGCCATTGTGATGATGTTGTGAGTGGTGAATATAGCTTCGTTTTACTTATTTGAAACAAACGTGTTTCTGTAACACTTAACAATTAAATCATGTTTTAGAAAACAACAGCCGACCTACGTCAACGAAATGTTCCAGAATGTATCTGTCCCTGAAGACTAAGATGTCGTCGCTGAGAACCAAGCAGCCGAGTATTCAACTCTCGGTGATGAAACACGTGATTCAAGGTCAACATATGATATTCTTCGAGTATAGAACCACTCAATCCAAAATAATGCATTGGATTAATGCTTGTTTTCTCCACAGACATAGTATATGCATAATAGATATTGTCTACTGATTAGAAACATAGCACTCATGGAACTGTTTCACATGAACAGTGTTCTAAATATTACGAAACAACGTTTCCAAGTGGTGTACGTTTACGACAATGCTTGGTAATTTATGTAATGCACAATTTTTTGTAGTCGTAATACTCAATTCGTACATTTGTAATACTCAATACTAACGCAGTAGTGTTTTGCCAACAGCTTATGATGTTACTGTTTTTGTTATATTTTCCGTACTCAATTACTTGTATGTTTGTATGCTATCTTTATTTTAGCATTGTACATCAGTTATCATCAATTACATAATCTATATCACTGGTTGAGAAAAATTAGCCTGTAAGAACAAAACATATTGTTATTTTGGAAAAGAAACAAAAATGACTGAAAACAACACTTTATTTAGGGTAAACGTTTTCTACTTCAGTTTGATCAACCTGACCATTTTCGATTCATGATTTCATAATATTTAAAATTGCGATGCATATTCAAAACAAGCACGAGTCATAGTTATGGTGGTTGGTAGCACTTACGACCTTACTATTCTCAGCCTGCGACATATTACATATGCATACAAACTTTAGTATTATTGTTCTAATTTGTAGCTTATTCTATCTAACAGAATAGAACACAACTAATTGAAGATAAAAAACAATCAGAAGTATTGTCCGACTCTTGAAACATCGTTAAACAACATAAGGATAGAATGGGAAATATAATTCTGTATAACTATTTCTAGCTACAAGTGCATGAGTCTATAGCAACGGGAGCCATTCAATAAATTCGTTGAATGGACTCATTATTTTAATACACATTGAACCTGAGAAAAACAACGTATATCACAATAAACTGCAGCCTTTCTTACACTAGTGCAGAAAAGTTCGCTCGAAGCGAGGAATTCTTTAAGAAACCATCGATAAAACAAAACAAATCACCTTACCGCAACCACCACACGATGCAATTATACTTTGACGTTAGCGACGTTATTGACGTTTTGTTATTACTCAAATGAGAAACCCGAAATTGAATTATGATATTCATATCAAATAAAAAATAAATACTCAGTTAAAGTATATTTTAAAATATCTACCACAACAGTTTATGTAGAGGTGATGTTAAGTCATGGATTAAGCTAGACTTGTATGTTAAATTGACACACCTCGTATATTTTGACTGTCGTTTCCTTAAACATCCGTACGTTTGCAAATTTGGCCGATCCCTGTTTCGTTTGAAATAGCATGCTGCTTTTCAGGAATTAGACTTTTCCACTAAAACACAGGGGCACTAAATACTGCATGTTCTCCGTTTGCTCTCATTAACAGCTAATGTGTGTTTGTTGTGTATTTCCGAGACAAGTACACAATTTAAAAGTTGTACGAATTTCCTTGCGTAAATTCATCGGCATTTTGACGTAAATGAAAACGGGACAGGCATAGGTCAAATACTTCTCAATTCAAACTCAAACCTCCAAATATTTAAATAATTTCACGAAATCTTACGATCCCATCTTGCAATAAACTGGCAATCATATGGTGATGTAAATCAATCAGTTCGGAATTTATAACTAGAAAAAAATACGTTACGTTGGCCGGGGTGGTAGCGCTTTACTATGGTAATAGATTAATGTTTATAATGATAAAAGTAATTAATATAAACTAAGGCACCGCCTAAATGATGGATTAAATACACATTGGATATCTGCTAAGCTATGTTTCAGATAGAAACTGACTAAATATGAGTTGAATTTAGATGTTAGATAGTTTTTGATCAGCAACTGACCTTTTTTCCTCTTTAAATTTAAGACCAGAAATAATAATTATTCAAAATTTTAGAGTGGCTATGTATCTGTGGTTTATTTTTGGAATACGTGTAGGCATCCCTAACCTGAAGTTTTACCTATAATATACTGATTTGTTATACATTGCAACGTAACGTCATGAGTCTATTTGGCGTACTTTTGGTATGACGTCATTTCCTGTTATTTGTGACGTCATGACATCACGTCTTGTATTGGCTTTTTTATATAGTTTGTTTTATTTATTGAATATTTTTAAAGATGGTCATAATTCGAACGAAAATGATAGGGGGCAACCGTTTACAGATTACTATTTTTTTATTTTCAAAGAACCATTCACCTCGGAAAACTGCCTGAAATTTTTGACCGGAAATAACTTTTTCTGAAAGCATAAGTACCTGCTGAGACTCGACGAAAATACGCACGTGGACATTATTGGTATGGGTATTTACAATAGCCAGCTTCGCTGGCTATTTAATCCCCTATTATTTGAACATAAATGTAATAAAATAACAACGCCTGTCTATGAATATATTGATTGACCCTCGTATGTTCATGTCTGTATAGCGAAGTAATTTATATTATGTAACACATCAAATTATGAGTTATGCAATTCATTACATTGCTTTTATATGTTTTATATCTGTATTATAAATATCACTGTAAACATTTATGTACATTGTTATGCTATAGTAATAAATGGGTGATTTGATATTAGCCCTGTAATTTGTTCGAGGGCAGTCGTATTGGTCCGAGGCCGTAAGCATATTTTGGATAAGTACAAAAGCTTCAGTCTGAAGTCATCCCTTCTCACCTGTAAGTAATTGAGCATTTTTATATTCCATACATTTTATTATATTTATCGTATACATACCAATTCATATCTGTTCTTGTTTTTTATGTTTGTTGTTGTTAAAATGTTCAACTTGCCACATATATATTGTATTGGAAATAAACATATTTATATGTTATCGTCAAATAAAATACTGAAGTTGAAAAAGGTTGAAGTTGTTCTTCATATAACGAGTCAATCATCTAGTGTGCACTAGTGCATTATAGTTTGCACGACTATAAACCATGACAGAACCTGGGAGTTGTGGGCAACTACATATAATTAAAGAAGGACTTGCTACAGTCTTGCAGGCAACTTTTGATATTTAATTTACTGTGCGTAGGATTTCACGATATGCATTTTTGTGTCGTATGCATTACATGCAGGGAAAACTTGTATTTAAACTCACCTGTTCTATACGATTGTCTGTGAGGAGTGAAGTTTGGTGCATCATAAAATAGACGTTTGTAAGTACCCGTACCAAGGCGGAAGCTCCTCAGTTAATCTTTATGTTGTGTCCACAAAGGTCAAGGAAAGTTAAAAAAATAAAGTTTGGTCAATGTGCTTTTTTGTTTATCTGGGTTAGAATGTGTCTCTATGCAACAGTAAGTCCTAAAAGTTTATTACCGGTCACCAATGCGATAGTACAGTGTATAGAAAACTCATTGTATAACGCAGTTCTTAGAGATCGGAATTGGCATTTAACTGATATATTGACTGCTTAATACATGGAGGTGGTAAGTACAATTTCAATATTTTGGGAAATCAAGAAAAAACTGTCCGAAAATTACTCTTAACTCACTTCACTTTGGTCAACATGATAAGTTCTGAATTTCTTGAACATAGGCTCACAAGATCCGACATGTGATGCTGATTTTAAAAATGTATCCGTCTTATCTTTCTAATCCAGCGATATATACATTTGTTCGGTTATCTGGTGCGGTAATTTATATGTCAGCCATGGAAAGGGCAGTGTAATCGAATCCACATGCAAGGCTGTTGTTGCTTATGTAACTAGATATTTACCGGTAGATATTTCTATAAACAACAGTACTGTATGAAGAAAAAATTGGCTGCTGTACTTGACTTCATGGTTTAAAGTTGCCTTATAATCAACAGTGGTAGAAACAAACATGCACAATGTTCATATATCAACAAATGATAACATATACTGTTGTTTGTACTTTCGGTACCTTTATTCGTATGGAGATTTAACCAACATGATTTTTTACATAATCGTCATAAAGATTCTTCTGTACGACAGAACAAGTTAATATTAAAAAACATACTTCTAAAATTAATATTATTTCTGTACTGTTTCTTCGAATTTACTCTTTGCTCTTAACTTTTGGAAGCACTCATCAAGCCTTTCTAAAAGCTATGTGATTGAGCAATATATTTGGAATGTTTGTGCACTACGTATCTTGCGTCTTCATCGACCAGATGTCTTATAGCAATGAAAACAATATATTCTAATGTCACTGCTGTCTTGGAGCTGCTAGGCTCAGTCTTTCTTTAAGTTCTAGCTATCAACAATCGACATTAATAAGAAACCCATCAGTATAAAAATAACAGAACTTGGTCGAAAATAATTTTCTGCTTAAATTGATAGTTTATTTTATGATTTTCAATAAAGGTTCTGAAAATGGACATTGTGCGCTTTGGAATACCCCGCCAGCAAAAGTTTTCTGATTTGTGCTTGCTATACATGTGCAGCTCGACTACTTCAACAACACAGTTCGATATTTACTTTAATTATACATTCGATAAACAGCAGATTGAAACAAATATTGTCTTGGGTATTCTAATGCTTCCAACAGTTTCCTTCCACATTTAGTTAAAACAGTACAGATCTGAACAGACATAATCATATTTTTGAACGAAACTATTTTTAAATTAGCATACTACGATCCAGAAGGAGTTTGTCACTATCCCTTCTTTTAGGCTTTTACAGCTGCACTGAAAAACTAAAATAGACCAATGATATGTGTCTTAAACATATGGCTAGGTGGCTATATCCCATAATTAATACATAGTTTATGTGGGGTGATAAAATATAATGAGACACACGCTCTAAAATGATATCAATATAAGAAGTTTTATGTATCCTCTCTTCATCTGTAGAGTTTTTAAAATTTCAATCCGTTACTTGGCTGAGATATCCATTGTTTTGCAATCTTGGGTTCAGCTATTCGCCGCGCATTATGACGTCAATGACGTCACGTACGTAAATTGATAGTTATTCGAACATCTCATTGCTCCGAAAAACCGCTTTTTTTCACAAAAACTATTTGGTAGATTTACTAATACTTCGGTATTTATTTGGAACAATTGATCATTTTTACTAAAAGCAATTCAGTTCTTATAAAATATCAAGAAAATGTTGAACAATTATTCGATCGTTTTCATTCTAAAGATGACTCTCTTATACCACGTCCATAAAACGAGTGTTGGTTGAATTTTTTGGAAAGCTTATACAAATGCAATGTTCCCCTTTACGTGGTGTATGTTTTATAGAAATCGGTCAAGTAATAAAATACGTACGGCATTTTTTTTTGAAGTGAATTTTTTTTATCTTGGTGTTGTAGTTTTAAGGCGCGTGGTATTGCTTCACTGAAATAGATTTACATACATTTTTATAACAGATATATCAATTTTACAGTAACAAAACTAAAAAAAACTTAAGTCTTCATCAATCAGTGATGCATTTACCTGTGGTTTAAGAATCTTTTAATAAAGAGGTAAAGCAGGTAAGCATCCGGACAATTTACGACAGACGATCCAAATGAAATCATTTTCAAAACTTCCGCGTATTATATATCAATTTATGCAGTTTAAGGTTTGACATAGACACTAGTGGATGAATTACATTATAAATATTTGTACATTTAACAAGCCAACATGAATGGATGTTTACTGGTATCGGTAAGTGGTTTATTTTTTTAAATACATGTATATATATCATTTAGTTCATTATGTAGATTACAAACATGTTACTAATTTAAATATATTAATCCACGAAACTGTAACGTTACTTGTTTTGTAATAGGGGATTAAATAGCCAGCGAAGCTGGCTATTGTAAATACCCATACCAATAATGTCCACGTGCGTATCTTCGTCGAGTCTCTGCGGGTACTAATGCTTTCAGAAAAAGTTATTTCCGGTCAAAAATTTCAGGCAGTTTTCCGAGGTAAATGGTCCTTTGAAAATAAAAAAATAGTAATCTGTAAACGTTTGCCCCCTATCATTTTCTTTCGAATTATAACCATCTTTAAAAATATTCAATAAATAAAACAAACTATTTAAATAAGCAAAGGGAAGTTAGAAATACGCTACTGTACTGGATACACGGCGCCAATACAAGACGTGATGTCATGACGTCACAAATGACAGGAAATGACGTCATAATAAAAGTACGCCAAATAGACTCATGACGTTACGTTGCAATGTATAACAAATCAGAATAATATAGGTAAAACTCCGGGTTAGGGATGCCTACAATTATTCCAAACGTAAACCACAGATACATACATAGCCAATCTAAAATTTTATTATTTCTGGTCTTAAATTTAAAGAGGAAAAGTGATCAGTTGCTGATCAATAACTATCTTTGTATATTGTAGGCCTACAGTAGTCGGAACGTCCGAGTTGTCACACGGTGCGCACGATGGACGAACGATGCACGCACGATATACGGACGATACACGCACGATTCACGTTACAAAAATACACGATGGGCGATACGATAGGATACACGATCCGTACGTTATACACGGTATACACGGTCTGCACGATGGGCGATACGATATGAGACACGATCCGTACGTAATACACGGTATACACGATAGAGATATGGAACGTGCGTTCTACACGATATGCACGATTCGCAAGAAGATTCCGAGTGTGAGAAAATTCACCTTAACATTTCGTTCACTATCAGAATCAAAATTTTGTGTAATCGAAGCAGTAATTAATACGACTGAAAATGTTGTTGTATCGTCGTCAAGACGTCGAGTTCGACCAAATACTGTTGCATTAAATAAGTCGAGTAACGTACTTGCGACTGAACGTTTAGCCGATATGTATCAGTATTTGTCAAGTATTGTTACAGGGTGGCCGAAGGCCGCTTATTTGGACCATTATTATTAAAGCCTGGCCTTTAACCGACTAGTTTTACTCACTATAGAAGTATAGGCCTTCATTAAGCGTGTCTGTAGGAAGGAAAAGGGAAGTAACCGTTGGCGTTACTGATCATCGGTATCTTTCCGGCGGCACGAAATAAACCTTTCAAGCCTTTGTTGATCCAGATTTTTATGAAAACACAGAAAGATGGATTTTCGATTTATTTTAAGGTTTTTCAACTTATTTAAGTACTCGTTACTATAAACGAGAAATTAACGTGGTTATACAATGCACCCCGATGACAGAAATCTTATGTAAGTATCCTGTCATTCTCGATTCGATTTGTTCGACCCCATTTGTTAGCCAAATTTTGGAATGACCCTGAACACTTTTTACACTGTGACTTTTTTGTCAGTGGCTCAATTGCTCTCGTAATAGCCTTGTTTATGAGATTATGCACCCACGACCCTCACCAACCAGATGGGCTAGATTTTTACTTTCGTGTTGTCGAAACCCCCACCTTTCCTGTTCCATGGGCCGGCCAAGTGGAACAGCTAATGGTAAAATTACCATAAATCCTCTGGTAATTCCTCGGCCTCTGGCAACTAAATATTGTCCCCGTGGTATTGGTTCGGAGAAAAAATTCCCAACATTTTCCCGGCATTGCGGAGGAAGGCTGGCTCATAAAATTGAAGGTCAAAATCTAAAACATAACTGTTTCCCCTGGCTATTCCACCACCCATCCACAGGGGTGGGGTTGTTGATGCAACTTACTGGTGCGTCATTATTGCATTGTGTTACTTAGTTGGAGAAGCTTACCGAAGGGCCAGCGCTAAGCTTAGTGTATCATGTCCCTTGGGTAGTTTGTGTAATTTCTGACAAGTAATAATTTTAATACAGTACATTAATGCATAGCTACTAGAGCCCTTTCCATTTTAAAGCAATGCGTTATCAATTGCTTTTTGGTAGTGCTTGACCATGTATATATAGAACAACATGCAACCAGCGAGCATACCAGTTATCCGCACTGCTAGGCAAGCGCTACAAAGTGCTTTCATATAAAACGGGCGCCTTGCAAGAACTTAAAAAATTAACCGCTACGTAACAATCTGCTAGCCACAAGCGCTCACCGAAATAATATATTTGTTCCATTTTGTCTGATATGTAGCGCTTATTTCAAGCAAGCTGTTTAGAAGGCTAGCGCTCAATAGAGGACCAGTCTTCGCGAAAGTTCCCAGACCATTACCGGTGAAAATCACTTCGGTCCGACAAAAATTATAGCTCGCCGGTCCGAATGTCCGTCAAAATTTTCGTACCGTCTAGTACGAAATTTGTCGGTACGAAGCATTATTTCCAGTTATTTCACGATGCACATGTGCAGGTTGGTTGTTTAAAGGACGGAAAGAGAACTAATTTGCAAAAAGACGCTGATTTGACGAATACTTTTACTGTACTCTATCTTTAGTACTGTATGTTTTTTTCCGAAACACATTTTGTGAACACAAATCTCAACAAAAAAAGATTTTGAGAAACAAGTTACAGAAATTTGGAAAATCCTGTTGCTAAAAATAGTACGATTGAGACCGCCCGAGGATTTACCTAGACTGGTTTTCTGATGAACGGTCGTGCTCAGCACTAAGTGACCGAAAACTGATAGACACAGTCCACGTGTCACACTATTAGGTCAATAAACGGCCATGTTAAACAAACAAACAATACGATGACAATACAAAATTTATTTATGCCGGACCGGATGTCTGGCCTTTTTTTCTCACTTTCGTGAAGACTGGTGGACTACTGTACAGCTCGGAGCTGCTCCGCAATGTTTCCCTAAAATCACACATTTCTGCGATCATCATCAGGGTCAAAATAAAATTTCACTTTTATCGCTGTGTTGCCCGGATGTAACCCAGCCGCAAAGCCTGTAGTGAAATAATTTCACTCCCATTATTATCAGGCTTACTTGGGGAAATGAGTGACATTAAATCGCCACGATTACATCGCCATATCTACTCATGTCGATTATTTACTCTATCCGCTTGGGTCAGTTGGTCAAAACCTTAATTGTGACATTGTCACGTTGTGTAGTCACTGGGTCACTTTAATCAGATGGATAATCTCTACAAAATCTAGTTCAATCTGGGGTAAAAAATTGTGTAACTTAATATAGGACAAATCCTAGAAATTTCTTGTATAGACAATAGAGATAAAAAAAAAATTGGTCTTATCTTGATGAAAATTCTCAAGAATGAATTATTTCACTAAAATCTAGGTCAATTTCAATAAATTAGGTCATCCTGGTTAAAAAATATAGGTCACTTGGTGAAAGTGTCCGAGACATTTTGGGCTTCCAGACTTACCGATAGTCGCTTACGGTCTGACAGACTTGGAGAAACTGTCAGACCGGAAGGAAATCTGTCAGACTGATTTTTGTTATGCTAAAAGGCGGACGGATACTGGAATTGTCGGATTCATCCAACAGCTATTGAGAAGTCTGGCTACCCTAAGTACCCTTTTAATACAGAAAAATATGCCCTCTGACAAATGTGTCACATATGTGCGGTGAACATGTATCAAATGTGAAATTAATATACGGTGAATACAGTCTTAACACATTCATTTCATTTTAATCTATTCACTTTTCGAATGCCAGTTATAGGTCTGCAACAAATAAGTGTGAAGAATAGGCGACGTACACTCGGTAAAAGATGGCTTTGAGTCTTTCTTTGTTTCATTGTGAAATCAGTTTTAGACTTGTTGTTTGACGGCCATCTGCATTTTTATGCATACTTTTTCCTCGGGGAATAATAAGGAGACTTCAGAAAAAGAGTACAAGAGCGAGGAGATTATTAGATTGTTTTCCTACTTTGCGACTGGCTTACAAATTGATAATTGACCCATCAAGACATGTCTTACAAAAGACATGTGGTCATGTACAAAGGAATAAAAGTGAACCATGGTTAAGAGTCATCGGACAGGCAGTCAGGACGGAAACCAAATGCACCTGATAGAGACCAAAATTGTCGGATTTGTCTGACGACTATTGTGAAGTCTAATCATGTAATGTCATTTAATTTATAGCTAATTGTCATTAATATGTAATATTTATTAGGTATTTATTAACAAAACATATACTACTCATCCAAATGGTGAAATGTACGGAATCCGGTTAGTGCCTCGCAAGATAGGGGCCTCGCGACGGCGGTCTAGTTCGACTACCGTCAGCCTAACTTACATCTACATATCTGGTCTTCCGGGGTCACAGAAACTGGTTGCCTCAGTACGCTCCTTTTTATCATACAATGTGTCGTGTCTCACGGTTTTTAAATTTTATGCGACTGCGACATCAGGCGATATAATTTCGTGTGTCGCCTAATTGTCGCTTCTTGACTCGCTTCTTATCTCGTGCCTCGACCTTGGAACACGAGGCACGAGAATAGCGCGACATGCGAAGCGAGACACGAAGCGACATTGGAGAATCTCGCGACGCAGGAGGCGAGGTACGATATTCTACTGCGTTAGAGCGAGATCTCGTGTTTGAAAATTGTGCCTCGCTTCTTGTATCGACCAATTGTCGCGCATTGCTTCATGTGTCACGCAATTCTCGCCCTCTTAATTGATAATTCATACGACACTAATCGGTTTCTGTACAAATGTGAGACAACTGGTTGAGTACCATTAATTATGGGTCAAGTGAGTACTAAAACCCCATTTAGGCGTTGCCTTAGTTCATATTATTGAATAACTTAGGCCAAAAGATATATGAATTAAATACCCAAATATCCATGTTGAGATAAAAAGTAAATACTGCAGTTTAATACATGCAGTGATTAGAAATGCCTGTCGGCCGTCTTGAACGAAGTCGTGAACTTTGATGTTATAAATATTATAATTTATCATTATGCATAACACATCTACACCTCAATATTCCCATTTAAATGTTCGATTCATGAAACCAGAATTAGATCATGAAAAAAGTTGGATTCTGCTTTTCAATAATAGCGGATAGCTACTAGCATAATTACACGTACAGTATGTACACCAATTCATGAAAAGTCGGCATTTCAAAGACATGGGGATAGTTGGTCGGGAAAAAAACAACATTTAAGACATTTTCATTACATGAATTATGAATTATCGATGTGCAAAGAATTCTTTTCATGACGGTGTACATAATTTCGGATGTCAATTTCGGACATAATTCCGTTGCGACCCGGAAGTTATTGTCACCAATACGATACTAAACTGATGAATGATTTGATGAATGATTTGATTTGGCATTAGTTTAAAAGGTCCTCGTATCGTCCCATACCTTTCGGTAATTTGGATTTATTATAGGACCCCCGACATGTACCCCTTCATGTCGGAAAAAAGTGTGTTGTGTTTTTATAATGTACATGGACGATTCACACGATACGATGCACGATTAATCTATCGCTATCATGTTTCGTATACTTATACTGTACCATACACGTTTCACACGTTATACACGTTGTACACGATATACACGATACGATGTACACGATACACACGATATGCACGATGGGCGATACGATACGATAGACGATGGACGTTACTAAAATCACACGATACACGCACGCATACGATACGCACGTTACACGAACGATACACGCACGATACACGCAAATTATGACAACTCGGACGTTCCGACTACTGTATAACATCTAAATTCAACTCATATTTAGTCAGTTTCTATCTGAAACATAGCTTAGCAGATATCCAATGTGTATTTAATCCCTCATTTAGACGGTGCCTTAGTTCATATTAGTTTTAAAGTTTGAATCAGTCAGTTTTCTATTCTGATCGTCTCGTCTTTCATTGCATTAATATTATTGCGTGAAAGAACTTCAATAAATACACACTTAGTGGCGCTCCTCAATGAATTGTAATGAAGTTTTGTACATCAATATTTGATACTAGTTCTGACCATTTTTCTGCTCAATCCGACGAAAGACTATTGCACGACACGTTTTCAACTGATCGAATGCTTATATTGAAAGTCGCTTTTTATCATACAATACAATTTTCATCTTTGTTATGTATGCATGTAGATGTCCTTCATCCCTACAATGGTTGTGTTTGTTAACATTGTATTCGCTCAAATTCTTTACATAATCATAAACAAGCTAGTACATGTAACTGAACAAATATTGGTTTTGCTGCAAAATATAGTGTTTGTCGTAACCATAACGTATCTATTGAGAAAATACGATTCCTGCAAGTAACGAGGTTGAGCTTAACTTGAAATTCCGGGTGACCGAAATTGTTTTAACCTGGATACTGTTACTCTATTGCATACAATTAACAACCTTTATTTAGAAGAAATGCACATTTTACCATTCAAGTTGCCTTATTTGAGGTTAAACGTTTATTTTAGACTCATCGGTTTTATATTCAGATTATGTGTTGGTTTTGAGGCGGCATACTAGCAAATAGTAGATCAATAAATAATTTGTGATTTTTTAATTCCGTGTGACGTAAATTACAACTTAAGGAACATTTGATAAATGTCTCGCACGGTTTTTGGAAATCATCAGAAAGACAAGTTACAGCGTAAGAAGTGTTTTAATGCAATATCGAAATTCGTACACAAATACACTTACGGACTTTGAAAACGCACCACTTATTCAAACCACGGAATTTAATAGCAAGCATTGTTTAACTGCATTAAACCTTGGTCTATAGATAGCTCATTTTATGTTTAAACACCAAGCAAAATTTCAGAACGACAGTTAATAATGTTACTAAGTCACGTGACATCCACGTTCTTAAGTCTCAAACCTAAAATCACAGTTAGGGAGAGTGCGAGTAAAGTTATGTTTTTGTGCGTTCACAATAGCGGGTACTCATTACAATTGCAATCCGTTTCTGGGCGATGTTTCTCTATTCATCAACATAGGTTTGGACAACCTTGTGGGCAGATCGGGTTATGTAACTCATCCGTGGACTCATGTTTCAAAGAACATTCATTTGTTTTCGGTGGGATCAAAATCTAGGACATTCCTTCACGCAAATATTGTTTTCTTCACGAAAAGTGACAGTTATTCGTTATTTATGTCCATGGTTATATTCTTGCTGTCTAAGGTTAACACTCATGTCATCTGGAAATAGTGATACAAGAAGGAAGTGGCTGCATGTTGAAGCACGTGTTCAATGTTATATGAAACACATATTGGCAGTGTACTAAATGAAAATTTTGTATTTCTTACATAGACGTGTTTGATATTTTCATTTGATGAATTAGCACATCTACCGACACCAAGCATTCTTTTGACAGGCACGGTTGCTGACCGGAAGTCGTTTTTTACGGAGGAGCATGCGCAATACTTTATGCAAATTAAGTGTCTTTTTATGGTGTCAGTTGGCATAAAACGCTATTGAAGACGAATATTTATTGCATCATGACCATATAATCGCGCAAAAACCGCGTGGTGGCTACTTCCGGTATGTAACATGTCTTTACCTCCAGATACATCAGTTTCGGATTGACGTGAAATGTAAACTTTTGGTTTTGGAAAACTGATAATGTATTTTTTTGGTACGCTAATGAATCGTTCACACATCACTATGTACACAGTTTGGATATTTTGTTTCGCACGAGAATTACGCGCGAAAAATGAGATATGGTCACTACTAGCAATTTGATTGGGAAAATGGATTAAAATATACTTTACATACACCGTTCTAACCTAGGAACATTATTCCATTGGTAAAAAATATGCCTATATAGCTCATACAAAAATACCGACCCCTGGAAAGTGGTGCGTTTTCAAAGTCCGTAAGTGTTCAGGTGTTGAGTTTCGTCATTGTGCAATAAAACAGAACTCAGTTGATTGGACAATTCAAAAGCCATAATACTTTTTGAATCATTGCATTGGTTGACGATACAATCACATAGACGCGGACGGTTGAAGTGATGAACTGATGCCGTCGTTTGGTGTTATGGTGGTGTATATGTTGTCTGCAAACATACTATTTCTGCAAAAATACCACAAATAAGTTAAGTTACCAATTTTCTAGGGCTCTTTTCCGCTCTCTAGCCGCTCAAGCACCCTTTGACATTTCAAATTCCCCTGGACATTGGGCTACCTATGGAAACCTACACTCGTGTCTCCCTGAGGAGACTATTTCATTCCTGAGGTGTGGCAGGTTACATCGATCTGAGGCGTCCAGGAATAGACACTGCCCTCACAGGTACCATTTTACAACATGATGGAGTGGAGCATGTTGGTCTTGCTCAGAGAAATTAACCAGTGGTCCAGAGGGGGATCGAACCCGGGACCTCTCGATCCCGAAGCGCGCACCCTACCTTTAGGCCAACGCTCCCCAAAATACACATACACACAGATTCCACAAGGAAAACCCACCGTCAGCATAGCCTTTCCCGTCACATATTCTAAAATCAACCAATTCGAAATCATTTGGAACGAACTTGATCGTTTGTTTGTAAACTAGGATCCCTGTGTACAGCTAATGAACTAGTAAAACGTAATGTTCCTTTAGAACAATGGAAGTCATACACACAGGTTTTTGTGAAAATATTTTATATTCGTATCTAGGGTCTCTTACATAGTACCCAAATTAAACTAGTCAATTACTACATAAGGATTTTTTATATAAAAAAACACCGGTAACACACACATTTAATAGCAACATATAAATCTTGTAAAGCAGGGTCTCAAGTAACGTCAATTCTCGTATTCATCCTAGTTAGCGTATGACTCCTAGAATGTTACTTTTTCGTTATTTGATTTTCTTTATTGTCAACTACTACGTACTCGACTTGCTTTCGTCAAAACAAAATCCAATTTTCCTCACTAATTCCCTGATTCATAATCAGAGAAATCATGTTACACCACGGATGGTGTATCTTTGCAAAGTTCAAGATAGTGCATCGAGGTTAGTTAATCCATTTACATGTACATTCATGTGATTTTCAGCACAGTGACAACACTTGATCAAATTATAATATATTTATCGTTAATTAATTATTGTCATGCTAGTGATGTCTTCCCTAGTGGCTGCAATTTGAAGACACAAATGTCACTGTGTGATTACATTTCACGACATAACTTTGTCAGAAAGGAAATTGTTGAATTGCCGAACTATCTGAACATTCAGAGCTAAAGCCTCCACAGTCTGTGTCATATCTTGTTAAGCGTGACTGACATCAATGGATGCAATATATTAACTTATGTTTGGTCATTGCAGATGTTAAAAGTTTTTTTCAATGAAACAAAATGTACCTCCTACTAAACGATAGATCGTTTTCAATTGATTTAGAACATTTCGATGTTGCCAAGATAATAATCGTGTTCGTCTAATTTGCATTTGGAGCCAAGTTGCCATTAATTTTATCAATGTTTGCATTAACAACTGATACTGTTATATCATCTACAAACATTTTAAGTTCTTAATTCTATCCAAATGTAGGTCGTTTATTAAAAGTAATAAAAAAGTTATGGCACAAGAACAGCGCCTTGGGTAACACCAGCAACATTATCTTTGTATTAAAACAATTTACCCAAGACATTGAACTGTTAGAATTTATTACTAGAAGTTAGAAAAAGAATCAAACCACATAGCTTTATCTGAAATATGCTGCTATCTCTACAAATGACATAACAGATAGCTTGTGACAGGTCGCAAGTTCCGACTATACACTACAGTTCGCAGACGTTATCACCAGCCACGTTTTAAACAAAACATACCAATAATAAATGTTTTAATTTTCTTTATTCAGTCATTCTGTTTTTTTTCAGGTGTATTTCTGGACGCTGATTTTGTGGTGTCAAACAGTACATGGTGAAGGTATGAGAATATATCGCTTGTGTAGAATAAGAAGGTCGTAACTACAAAAGCAATATTTCGAAAAAAACAACAAAAAACCTCTTTACTTATAGTAAAACTAGTTTTTTCAACTTCAGTTTGGTCGGCATGACACGTTCTGATTGTCCTAAAAATAGGCTCATAAGAAGAGCCTTATAATGTACGAGGGTTGTTCATTTAATTCCCGGGCAATATAAAATTTGATGTCAATTTCATATAGCCTTTTACGTTCTAATGACAAAGTGCGTGTTTCTGTGAATATCGCAATAAACTCGGATCTGGAAACAATTGTATGAAAAGTTTGGCCGTACACCTGTAAAACCAAAGACTCTCTTTGAGGAAAACACTCAAGACGATTATCGTAAATGCGGACCGTTGTTTATATATTAAATAAACCATTCGACGATGACATGGCATCACCGAGTGATGATCAAAGACCAGGCAAAACTAAAGTCATCAACAGAAAATTATGAAGATTCAAGGCCTGTTGGGTGGTGGTCACTAATAGAATAAAAACTGCTCTATAAATTGCAGCTACATGCGATTTTACCATAGTTATAGCATATTACATCACTACATAACTCTTAACACGGGTGACATATTTGTTTTAGCATTTTCTTGACGCCTAATTAATGATTAAATGATGCAAAAAGTAGCGATACAAATGCGAAACGATGTAGCGTTGCCATTTAATTTTGTTTCACGTCGACTTGAGCCGACTAACGTTATATGACTTACTTAACCGCTCATATTATGAAAACCCTTCATTGTACCAAGTTGACATTTTGTATGTCAATATAGGAATGATGTGGATATACTAGTTTGCGTTTTTATTACTATCCGTCCGATGGGTTTTCAGCAATATAAATCGTCCGGGAATTAAATGAACAACCCTCATATATTTAAAATATGCATTACATGTAATAATATGACCTTCTCATTCTATGCCAGCGACATGTATACACCAACGAACAAATTTGGAGTGAAAAGCTTTTTGCAAACAACACAATCTTTACTGGATGCATTTCGAACACACATCGGAACGTGTCATGTTGACCGAATGAAGTGGTAAAAGTTTGGTCTTCCATAAGAAAAGAGTAAATTCAGACAGTTTTGCTTGTCTTCTCAAAACATCGCGTTATCCTTACGACCTTCTCATTATTAGCTAGCGAAATGAACAAATGCTATGGGTAATATTACTGAATGGATAAGATACATATAGGATTTACCACGAATTTTCTTTTGAGATAAATATTTCTTAAATGAGTTCAGAAAAAACAGTTATTAAGTGAGCCTCTGGTTAGCTTGATAACTTTCTTTTTCGTGACGAATTTGAGTGTTAGATTTTTTGTATCACTTTCAAAAAATGTTTTTACTAAACATATGCGACTCGATACGGATTTGGCATAAGTATGCACCGAGGAACACATTCGATCGCTTCCTCGTAAAAAGGAGTCCCAATTTGCCTTTTGTATATATACCCTAAAACAATGCTTTAAAAAATGTATGAGAAGATCCGACAGGGAAGGTAGCACTCAACCCAACCAGCCGAGCACAGAAATCAGAACGACACAACTACCCTCAAAAGTGCCCATAGAAACCCATGCCAAAACGGCGACCAACTGAGGCACAACAATCCCGTTTAAATGACAATAAATAGATCTATTACAATAGGTGACAAAATACAGACAAGGAAATTAAATGCAGTTCAACACATCACTGTGAAGGAACCAAAGATTGCAGAAATGAAAGTAAAACAAGAGGGCCATGATGGCCCTATATCGCTCACCTGATTATAAATGAAGCCCTGCACAATTAAGACTAACAAAGGTAGAGCGTAAATATAGAAGCTGGTGACCCCTGGGGCGGGGTCAATTTTGACCCCAGGGGCATAATTTGAACAATCTTGGTAGGGGACCACTAGATGATGCTACATACCATATATCAAAGCTCTAGGCATTGTAGTTTTAGAGAAGAAGATTTTTATATGTTTTCCCTATATAAGTCTATGTGAAACGGTGACCCCGGGGCGGGATTAATTTTGACCCCAGGGGCATAAAATGAACAATCTTGGTAGGGGACCACTAGATGATGCTACATGCCAAATATCAAAGCTCTAGGCATTGTAGTGTTGGAGAAGAAGATTTTTATATGTTTCCCTATATAAGTCTATGTAAAACGGTGTCCCCCGGGGCGGGGCCAATTTTGACCCCAGGGGCATAATTTGAACAATCTTGGTAGGGGACCACTAGATGATGCTACATACCAAATATGAAAGCTCTAGGCATTGTAGTTTTAGAGAAGAAGATTTTTATATGTTTTCCCTATATAAGTCTATGTAAAACGGAGACCCCCGGGGCATGGCCAATTTTGATCCCAGGGGCATAATTTGAACAATCTTGGTAGGGGACCACTAGATGATGCTACATACCAAATATCAAAGCTCTAGGCATTGTAGTTTTAGAGAAGAAGATTTTTATATGTTTTCCCTATATAAGTCTATGTAAAACGGTGACCTCGGGGGCGGGGCCAATTTTGACACCAGGGCCATAATTTGAACAATTACTAAATCCCCCAATGCCACGTACATTCTGGCAAAATTTCATCAAAATTGGCCAAATGGTTTCAGAGGAGATGTCGTTTGAAAGTGTGGACGGACGGACGGACGGCCGGACGACGGACGGTGAGTGATCACAATAACTCACCTTGAGCACTTTGTGCTCAGGTGAGCTAAAAATGGCTGTAAAAACAATGAGCAGTGACAGTGAACGCTATAAGGATGATAGCAGGCATCAAATAATTGAAGATAGTGAAAAGTTTGTTGTAAATACACAGGTTTTTAATTTATGTATTGTTTACTGTTTTTAGATAAAGCCAACGGAGACTCATGTACAGAAGGTGTTTCTGGAGAATGTTCTGATCCCAATGCTCAATGTCTCAATTCAAATTGTACTTGTCGAATAGGCTACTATGATGACAATGGGTTGCTTAATGGTGGAAAATGTGAAGATGGTATGTTTCACTCATGCTCTAGGTAGCGCATCGCATCAGATTAAAAGTCTGTTAAAGTGAAAAATAAACCACTTGTAAGATTTGATATAATTTACAGAAGTAGCTGTTGGATGGCTTATGTGTGGCATGTTCTTCCATATAAATATCTAAAGTGAAATATTCTTGTCTGAGAACAATGGTTGGATAACATCATGAATAGACAACAATGCACAGTTGGTGATTCTTTCTGAAAATGTCAAGTTATAAGATCCATACTGTAACATAACTACTGTCTACCATGGCAACTGAAATCCAGGTCCAGTTTGAATATGTGTCTACTGGATCAATGTACTCAAATGTGTGATGCTATGTACTAATGATTCTCTTGTCTAATATACGTACTAATACTGTTACTATGTATTTAATATGATATATTTCCGTGTCCCAGTTACAAGTAGGTAGTGTTGTATTCAGTGACATACAGACTACAAGTATCACAGTATCCTGGTCACACCCAGTTGGTACGCTAGCTCAATACGTCAACTATTATACTGTACAATGGTCACTGAAGAACTCTGTTGATTATACTGAGTCCGACAATCTAGGAACATCTACAAGTTATGTGGTGAATGGTCTTACACCAGGAAAGGCATCTAATGTGACAATTATATCCCACAACACCAAGACGGAATCTGCAGAGGAAAGGACAACATCTGTTACCAAGCAACAAGCTGCGAGTAAGTGTTACCCTCCCTTTTTTGAAAAGTCATATATACTTATTGATGTTTTAATATGATGTTTGTCAGTATTTTGTTATTGCTTCTTCAAGAAAATAGCCATTTATTATGATTTGTTTACCATTTCTTCGAAATTGTTAATTTTTGGATAATTGAGATGCCCAAATAACAGCCTCCCTTTTGTAAATTGCATGTCCCCCGTGGGCGTTTATTTGGTGGTATACAGTATATTCAAATATCAAACCATTAATAAAAATATTTCTTTGTTTTTCCTGAAATTGTTTCCTTACATTAAAGAACCTAACATGGTCAGAAGTATCACATCTAGTGTAACTGTTCTGAATGTTAGTGATGGAAACTTGAGAATTGTATATACTGATATGTTGTCTTATATTACAGAACCTAACATGGTAGGAGGTACCACATCTAGTGTAACTGATCTGGATGTTAGTTATGGTAACTTGAGAATTGTAAACACTGATATATTGTCTTATACTATAGAACCTAACATGGTAGGAGGTATCACATCTAGTGTAACTGATCTGGATGTAAGTGATGGAAACTTGAGAATTGTATATACTGATATGTTGTCTTATATTATAGAACCTAACATGGTAGGAGGTCTCACATCTAGTGTAACTGATCTGGATGTTAGTGATGGAAACTTGAGAATTGTATATACAGCAGCAAACAATGGAAAGAGTGGTTATATTGTACAATTGTTCGATGGTACTACAAAGATTGCAGATAAAGATGGAACGCAGTCTCAGACGGCAGTTACAATATATGATTACTCTGATATTGACCTTAGTTACAGACCTTTCAAAAATGGTTATAGATATACGGTTAAAATAATAACTAGGAGTGAAACCTTTGACAATGGCAAAACAGTAAACAGTGAAGTGTTCGAAGAGGTTTTGAAGACCACACCTAAAAGTAAGATATTGATATTTCCATACCTTTACTTGTTTTACTATATACTAAATGGAATTTTATGCATAGTAATCATCTCTTGAATGTTTAGGTCCTACAAGTGCCATACTATAGTTGCACTGTCTGTCTGTTAAAGTTTTTCTATATTGATCAATATTGTGTTTACTATCCATGCTTCTGCAATGAATCTTTGTACACTTTCTAACTATACCAAATTAACAATAGTATTGAAAAGGTAGTATAGACATTGAATAAATTTAGTAAGGAATTTTAACATTGTTTAACTTGAAGGATTTGAATATAGTTTTCAGAAATTCTGCACACTAAATTTTAAAAATAACATGCACTAAAATATTATTTTATCATCAAGACTGTTTAATCTCTTTGTTTATTTGATGCATTTTGTTTAAATTAAAAACTGTGTCAGGCATTATAAGTTTTATTAGATATAAACCCATATACCAGATTTGAACTATGTTGATACACTGTTTAAATATGATATGCATTACCTGTTGTGTATATCTACAGCACCTGAGAGACCGCAATCTGGAGAATGTTTGGATACATTGGACAATGCTATCACTGACAGTTCAATAACTGTATGATGGAATCCTCCAACTCTACCTAATGGAGATATTGTACGCTACCATGTCAGTGTATACTAAGATTACACACATGTTACTACTAGAAGAAGTGTTGGCAATGAAACTCAGCTGACAGTTGGTAGCTTACAACCAGGTATATTATTATCATATTCATTTAACCTCGGATCTTTTAAATATCGATAGTCATGTTCTCTGGATCACTGTCGGTCCCAACAAGGTAATAATTATACATCCAAAGTGTGCCATGAAACATGTTTGTGCTGAATACATTATTAATAATAATATCTTAGAAATGGAAGTTTCCCAGTGCTCAAAACACATGGTATTAAGTACTGTAATTACAAGTATTGTCAAAATATCTTGCACATATTTTAGGTACATCTTATCAGTTTAGATTGATGACAGAGAACGAAGTTGGTTATTCCTCGCAGACAGGTTATATCAATAATAGATGTAAAACCAAGGCAAAAAGTATGTGGACTATTTGAACTGTACAATTTTTATTACTTTATGAATTATCAAGTTGTTATGAATGTTTTTTTTTCTAGACAATGATTGAATAAGTTCAAATTTACAATGTTAACAAGGCCACTGCATAGAGGACATTCTAGGTACCAGAATACCAACTATATGTTTTAAAGTGTGAGGGGATGCAACTACACAAGTTCATATATATCAGTGATGTCTGTCAAAGAATATGGTATAAACATGTATGTGATTGTGAGATGAACATCATTTTGAATTAACCTTATTTCTCAGCCCCTCGTCAAGTACAGTTTTTTCTAATCTTTGGTTAAGAACCTACTGGAACATGTATCAGAGTTTATAAGTCGTAGTATGATACAGATGTTAAGTATTGGGCAATATTTCAGTGGCCGATAAACCATATAATCTACAAGTATCAGATGTTACAAGTCATAGTATGAAACAGATGTTAAGTATTGGGCAATATTTCAGTGGCCGATAAACCAAACAATCTACAAGTATCAGATGTTACAAGTCGTAGAATCACTGTCACCTGGGATGAACCAACACAACTATATAGTGAAGAAAACTTTGGTTACGATCTACAAATCAAAGATGATAGAGACACATGCAATTTGGAAATTCTGTACAAATGTTCCGATTGTAGCTTAAATAACTTTCAGGTAATGAGTTTCTTTACCCTGTAATGGTCTTGTATACAGAATATATTGTATAGGAGAAATGCACAATTTCTGTATTGTCTTTATAGTTGCTAATGGGTGTTTTCTATAGTTTAGTCACTTGTTTGATTATGTAAATGGTCTAGTGGACGATTGGGGTAAACTTCAGACTCACTGTCGTATGTCTATGATATAAACAATATATACATTATTCAATTAGTGATATAATTATGATTTTTCAGTTTTCACAATTGACTGGTATTTGTCCTAATATCCAACCAGTAACTGAGATTCGAACAAAATACCAGCTCGGACAGACCATGTCATATACTGCATCTCTTGATCCAGATGTAGTGTATACTGTATCAGTAACTGCAATCAATGGTGCTGGTCGAGGATACGAAGCTGTTGTCAATAAGAAAACTCTTGAAGAAGGTATGGCTGGAATAAATAGTCTTTTGGGTTTTGATGTAGTGATGTAGTATAGTGATTGCCAAAGTTTCCTTGTGCGAGTATTGATTACATGTATGGACATAGACAATTCAACTGAAACTCCGTCAAATAAGTGATTCTTTTTCCATCGAGGCACTGGGTGTGTTTTTTCAAATTCGTAAATCAGCGAAGACACACACGTGCTATCGAAGGTTAATTAAGGTCAGTGTGTTTGTCAATAACAGATAATGATATTGGTGGAATCGTGAATCGAATGTACGCATGTTTGGTACGTTGTGCACAGGTGAGTTCATCACCCCCCTCCCAAACATATACATGTTGTTCAAAAGTTTATGTGCAAGATGTATCCGAATCACACATTATTTATTTTAGCTCCAAAGAAACCAACAGCAGTCAGTATAAGTGATATAACATCTACTTCATTCATTGTGAGTTGGTCTATTGATGGTGTGAGACCTGGCAAGACTACCTATGTTGTTAAGGTCCAGGCTAACAGTCCAGCAGCTTCAAAAGACAGATCAGTTGAAGGTTTTATGTTTGCTGTTCATGTATAAGTTTATTGATTTCTATGATTTGACTTGAATGACAGTGCTTCATGGAAACATTAATTTTACAGAATATATTGTTCACTCAAGAGTACCTTGGTTATATTTGTAGGCACATGTACGTATTTGAGTCATGTAACGGACATCAATTGTATCCTTAGTTAACATATAACGTAAATAAGTAAAAAGTTTCATTAATCAATTGATCAAACACTGGTCCACGGACCACACTTGAAAAATGTTGAAATAACGGGCATACTATAATAACGAGTTAATTATTATTGCAGGTTTCTACAACAGGAGTTTGGTGGTGACTGGTGTAGAAGAATATTGGTTTTATAGTGTGTCCGTGGTCGCAAAAACATCTATAGGTTCTATGGAATCAGATGTCAAAGCTGTCCAAACACTAAGTGCTGGTGAGTATTCAAATAACGTCTATATGATCTATGGAATCAAATATCCTTCATGTTCAAACACTTAGTGTTGTTGAGTGTTCATATACCATTCACTGGTTCAATGTACTCATATATCTACAATTTATTACTATAATGGTGAGTATTTATAAACATTTAAGGGTTTTATGGAGTGTCTAAACATTTAGTATTGGTGAGTGTGCATAAAACATGTATTGGTTCTATGGAGTCCGATATCCATCCTGTCCAAACACTTTTAAAGTGATGGTGAGTTCATACGGGCTTTAAAAACGCACCACTTTCCAGGGGTTGGTATTTTTGTATGAACTATTGAGGCATATTTTTTTACCAATGAAATATTGTTCCTAGGTTAGAACGGTGTCAGTAAAGTATATTTTAATCCATTTTCACCAACCAAATTGCTAGTAGTGACCACGTGGCCAAATCTCATTTTTCGCGCGTAATTCTCGTGCGAATGAAAATATCCGAACTGTGTAAATGGTGATGTGTGAACGATTCATTAGCATACAAAAAAACACATTATCAGTTTTCCAAAACCAAAAGTTTAAATTTCACGTCAATCCGAAACTGATGTTTCTGGAGATAAAGACATGTTACATACCGGAAGTAGCCACCACGCGGGTTTTGTGCGATTATATCGTCATGATACAATAAATATTCGTCTTCAATAGCGTTTTATGCCAACTGACACCACCACTGAACTCCAAATAGGGATTAAATGCATAAAAAGACACCTAATTCGCATAAATTATTCCGCATGATCCTCCGTAAGGAACGACTTCCGGTCAGCAACCGTGCCTGTCAAAAGAAAGGTGTCGATAGATATGCTTATTCATCAAATGAAAATATCAAACACGTCTATGTATGAAATACAACATTTTCATTTAGTATACTGCCAATATGTGTTTCATCTAACATTGAACACGTGCTTCAACATGCAGCCACTTCCTACTTGTATCACTATTTCCAGATGACAAGGGTGTTAACTTTAGACAGCAAGAATATAACCATGGACATAAATAACGAATAACTGTCACTTTTCATGAAAAAAATAATATTTGCGTGAAGAAATGATCCCACCGAAAACATATGAATGTTCTTTGAAAAATGAGTCAACGGATGAGTTCCATAACCCGATCTGCCCACAAGGTTGTCCAAACCTATGTTGATGAATAGAGAAACATCCCCTAGAAACGGATTGCAATTGTAATGAACGCACAAAATCATAACTTTACTCTCACTCTCCCTAACTGTGATTTTGGTTTTGAGACTTAAGCACGTGGATGTCACGTGACTTAGTAACATTGTTTACTGTCGTTCTGAAATTTTGCTTGATGTTTAAACATAAACTGAGCAATCTATAGACAAAAGTTTAATGCAGTTAAACAATGTTTGCTATTAAATTGCGTGGTTTGAATAAGTGGTGCGTTTTCAAAGTCCGTAAGTGTATGTCGTATCCATGTTTTGACCACCTTACTGTTTTGTTTATATTATTTCCATACATAAAAGTCTACAATGTATGGCGCAAGACTTTCACTTTAGATCAATAAATTATGTATCAAGCAAAACTGTAATCATGAAAATATGAGTTTGCTTACCAAGTCTGCCAGGTTATTCTTGACCATGAAATTGTATTCATGAAGAAGTATAATCTATATGTGGAGGAACTGGTACAATCGATCTGGTGAATAACATAACTCATTCATCATGATGAAAGGAAAATCAGCGCTCTTTTTAAAAGGAAACCCACAATGAATTCGCGATATTGAGAGAAGTTTAAGTAGATTACTTGCCATAAATCTTTCGTAACAGTCAGCAACTATCTGTGATATATATATTTGATTTGGTAAGAAAATTATAAAAATGTTAAATATATACCAACAAAATACATACATGTATGTATACACATACAATATGATTCATATCTCTTGTATAATGAATGTTTAGCCGCGTTTCTACCTATTTTAGCTCCTGGTCGAGTATCGAACTTAAATATAACTCAAGAACCAGTGGGTAACTACACACTGATGAAAAAATCATGGAAAGCCCCAACAATGCTTGACAGGAATGGTGTGATAAAAGAATACATATTTGAGCATAATGCATCCGAGGTTAGCTTTTCCTAATTTTAGCAGTGACATTTGCTGATGATTTATTTTGATGGCTAAAGATTGTCCTGTTGAATCTGATTATGTGTATTTGTCAATGCCCTTGTGTTTAACGTTTGTTTTTTTCAGAAAAATAATAATAATGTTTTCACCATGCGTCGGCGTCACAGTGTTGTCAATATATTGTTTATGCAAGTTACTATAGAAACCATTATCTCTGATACGAGGGGCGTAAAATTATTTTAAGGGAACTCATGCTGCGATCCCATGATGATAATAATATTTCTTTTTTTAAAGAACTTAATGTAGCCCCCCTTAATCGGTTTATTTTGCTTATTGTTTAGTGGTATCGTTATAATGTAGATACACATATGCATGTTAACATACATGCAACTTATTTTACAGAGTACTAGCATTGAGATATTTATCCAGGAAACAAGTATGGAACATGTTTATGAGAAAATTGTGTTGGTTACTCCAAATACTTTTTATCAATTCAAGGTACTGCGCTATCTAGTTATGTAAATTATGTCGAATATCGATTCATCTATATGGTCCGCCGGTGATAAAGTTAGCCTATGTTTACAAATAATTTTTTAATAAAATGCATTTTTGATGAGCATTTTGTTGAATCTTGTGTGTAATAATTTTAGTATATATACTCGTTCAAACTGCAATACAAACGGGCGATTGCACAGTTTTGTTACAATACATCTGTGTTTAATTACAAGGCTAGAGTTATCGTCCACCAACTATATAATAAGTTAATGACGGACATTAATTGCAATTAACTGTATTTATAAATGTATTTATAATCATGTAATGTCATAAGTCATAATGTCAAACATTATTTAAACGTTTTCGTCAATGATTATTCTTGTCAGCGTTTGGAAGAGTTGAGCAAAAAATCTCGTTATGGCCAAAAAATCGCGATTTTCCGTTGATATCAAAGAAGAATAACTATTGCCTCGAATACTAAGCAAATGTTTTGTTAGATTGTAGTACACTAACAAAAAATAAACAACATTAAACACAGTTTATTATCTTTAATATAATTATGGTTTGGCATAATAATGGTTATGGCTGGTTGATATGATTTTAAATAATATATATGGTTAGATTGACTTGCCCCGTCAACGGTTGCAAGTATTTTCATGATAAGCAATGACAATGGCATAAGTCAATGTGATGTATACACAATCACGTATCATGTATAATATAACGTCAGATATCACACAAGAAGCACTTATCATCCTTGTGTTGATGTAGAGCATATGTTATTTGAACCATCCTCAACGATTGATAACAATATATTGGAAATATAAAACAAAGCACAAGAAAACGGAAAGGTTGGGACGGACTTTTTACAGAAGCTAAATATAAAGTAGAATGTTCAATATACCTTTCTCTGCGGGGGTCAGAACTGAAAGGAATTTAATTTCCTGAAACAAGTGTATATACGTGGGGTTATCCAAAAGTTCGTTGACTTTTGCTCTCATTCAAAAACCATTTAACTTAAATCTACGAATCTATTGTCCATGTAAAATTGATTAATATTGTCCAAGTATAATTAATATCATACGGATATGGTTAAAAATAGCATAAATATAGCATTTGTAAGCATGCGTGGTAGGCATGCCTGGCGCAAGCCCAGAAGTGACGTACAACGTCGCCTTCTCAACTAAATCATTTCATGAAGCTCTTAAACACTGTAAGTCAGTTGTGCAAACACACTTGTTCTGTCGATTTGTTCTGCATTGTGTCGTTTCTATCGCTACAAGTGGATAACGCTCATTCGTTGAACGTCGGTTGTGTACCTATTTACATGCATCGTCTGTCACATCACCTTGACTTTCTGTTAACTATTTATGCACTTTAAAAACAATTCAATACAACGTCGAAGGGTTCATACTTAATTTGTCAAACACTTCTTGTCTTCCGCGCGGGTTCCCCTAGCTGTTTATATAATTGAATGTTTTTGCGACTGCAAATGATGTCTTGTGACGTCATATTTCACGTTGAATTTTATATGACAACATTAACTCTCATATTCATAAAATGACGAATATATATGATATAGCCTTTAAATTATAGCAAAATATCGGTATGACATTGCTCAACACCAGGACGCATTTGTGTACTTTTAAATGAAGAAACACTGTAGCAATCGGCAATAGCGTAACATATTTTACTGGAAAAAATATGCAGTGCGCCGCTAACGCATTTTTGTGTTACTATGACAACGTATTACTCTTGATACAAAGGGTACTTTACAAAAATATTTTGAGGTTATTTTTTGTAATACACTCAGGGACAAAAGAAACGCAAAACATATATAATGGTATCTTTTAAAGTTATTAGTTTTTCAAATTCACTGAAATTTTACACAATCATTGGTGAAATATCAATGAGGCATACTTCAAAATTTCATTCATTTCTGTAATTGAATAATCAAACTTTGATGCCTCGAACAGTACTTGCCTCGAACACCCCAGATGCCTCGAACTCCTTCTCCAGTCCCGTCAAAATCCCTTCTTTATTCATATAGAAAAAACATAGATGACTCGAACAGTACGAGGGTCGAACACTAGAACTGACTTGCTGGTCCCTAGTTTTGATTTACCAGTAGATGACTCGAACAATGCAAATTTTCGCACTTTTCATCGATTGTTGAAATGCTTTGTTTTACCAAGGGAAGTCGGTGAAAGGTGTTATTAACAATTTGTGACAATTGTTGTACTGTTTACGGCTGTATCATATTGTGAAAAAACTTATCACTTATAGGTCCGTTAATCTGGATCTGGATAGGTACGTCGCAGGGCCTATTCAGCGTCGCGCGACGGGAGAGAGAGCTAGTCCCACTGATGAACGGCTGATCTGAAGCCGCCTATTGTCTCTGCACACACAACACTACTGTCCAGCTGGTTCCAGTCTTTTATTGTACGCGGAAAGAATGAAAACTTGAAGAGGTCACTTCTGCACTGTATAGGTTTAAAACACTTGTTATGGTTGACGGATTGTCTTTCAATGATATTACTGCTTTTAAAGTCTTTAAAGGTTGTGGGTTTGATTTTACGTTTGTTAGTGATAGGTATTAAGTCGCCCGTAATGAAGCGGGTTGCTTGGCGTTGGATTTTTTCAATCTTATCAATGTCTTTCTGCAGGTATGCATCCCAGACGATAGGGCTGTATTGTAGTGTAGATCTGATAAGTATGCTAGTTTCCTGCAGGATTTCGGACAGTGTTTGAGATTTCTTCTGAGGAAGCCGAGTGATGAGTTTGCTTTCTTTGTAATTTTGTTGATATGTGTGGCCCACTTCAGATCTTCAGAAATAGTGACTCCCAAGTAAGGATTTCAGGTACTGACTTAAGTATATGGTTATCTAGTTGGTAGAAGTAAGATATTTTCTGGTTGATATTCATAATATAACACTTCTTTGCATTGAATCGCATACCCAATGTCTTCGCCCATTCTTCGAGTTGTAATAGGTCGCGTTGGAGGGTGATGCAGTCTCTAATGTTCTTGATGGTACGATATAGAAGGCAGTCACCGGCAAATAGTCTGACGGAGGATTTCACGGAGTCTGGCAGGTCGTTTATATGGCGTAAGAATAGTAGTGGGCCGAGTACGGTGCCTTGTGGGACGCCAGAGTCAACAGGAACTTGGTCCGATTCTTCGCCATTCACCACTACTCTCATGGTCTAAGATATGTTTACATATGATGTGTTCGAGACGTTTGCAGATTACGCTGGTTAGAGATACAGGTCTGTAATTACCTGGAAGGTGTACGTCACCTTTCTTGTATTCTGGTGCCACGTTCGCATTCCGCCAGTCAGTGGGTAGCCTTCCTGAGTCAATGGAGCGCTGGAAGATGATACTAATGGCTGGTGCAATTCCTTGGAGCAGGTCTTCAGCATGATGTTGGCAATCTTATCCGGACCGTTGGCTTTGGAGATGTTGATGTTAGAAGCTTTTCGACGCCTTTTGCAGTGATCTTAAGGGGCGGAATTGGCTTCTTCGCTCTCTGCTTTGTGTTCGGTAGTGAGCTATTATCATCGTCTTTGGTGAAAACAGACTGGAATTGCTCTACTAGGATTTGCGCCTTGTCTTGGCTGTTGTTGAGCAGGTTACCCATCTTCTCGAGCGGGGCCACACCGATTCTGTCTTCGCGTCTGCTCTTGACGTACCTCAAGAATGGTTTCGTATTCTTCTCGTCAAGGCCTTTCTGTATGACATTATTTATGTGGTTGACCTCTGCTTTCTTGAAGGCTTTCTTGCATTGTTTCTGGAAGGCTTTAAAGGTTCCCCACTGGTTGGTCAGTTTGGCGTGACGATATAACCTTGGTTTCCGTCGCACCATCCTCTTCAAATCCCTGTTAAACCTTGGTAGAGAATGATGTTTCCTGCTGGTCTTGGATGGGACGTTTTTCTTCATGGTATCCTGTATACCTGCCTTGAGTTGGTCGCAGAGTTCTTCGACAGTAGAAGCTGAGCTGGCTTTTGAAATGATAACTTCCGAGAGGTTTGTCATGTCGGACGAAATTTCTTCCCAGTTTGCTTTGGAGAACAGGAAACACTGCATTGGCTTCTGTTTGTTATATTGAGGTATAATGTCAATGTCTGTTATAATCATGGCATGGTCACTGATTCCTGGGATGGATGTAGATGACTTGACAGGTGATGGGTTGTTTGTAAATACTAGGTCTAAAATGTTGTTATCTCTGGTTGGTTGGTTGTGGACCTGTGTGAGGCCATATTCAATGGAAATATCGAGCAGTGCCTGTTAAACGTCTCTTTCTGGGGCGCCTTTCCTTACTGTAAGGTTAGACCAATCCACATCTGGGCAGTTAAAGTCACCTGCTAGTACAATATGTTTATCATTATTGGAGTTGCAGAGGTTCTTGATAGAATCTTCGAGCTTCAATATGTCTTGGATGTTGCGATGGGGCATGTAAAAGGAGCATAGATAAACATCCTTCTTCCTTTGGCTTTTGACCTTGGACCAAATTATCTCACAGTCGGTAACTAGGTGCTGCTGTTCGTCCGCTATGCAGTTGTCTTTAATAGCAGTGAACACTCCCCCACCAATACTTGATGTTCCGTCGTTTCGATGGACTGTATAGTTATTAGGGAAGATTTCACTCGTCTTAATGGCGTTTTTTACTGGGTCTCGGCCTGGTTTGATTCATTTCAACCATGATTCGGTGCCACATATTAGGTCAGGTTTAGTGTAGTCTAGGGTTGCAATAAATTCCGAGCGGTTGGTTCTGATGCTGCAGCAGTTCACTGTTAGTAGACGTAGGTTGTTTAACTTGGGGGCGGTTGTCTGTAGTGCTACCTCTTGACGTTGTTGAACGCATGCTGGACTTAGAGCTGATCCTAGGCTGTCTGTGCGATCTGGGAAAATGAGGGCTGTTTGTATGTAGGGGGCTGAAGCAGGATGATGTAACCGACTCAAGGGATGTATCCAAACCCGATAACGGTGTAAATAATTATGTTCGATGTATAGAGTTCATAACTTTTAAAAATGAAACTGTCTATATTTATGCTATTACATCTGCAGCAGTCCCAGACAACACTTGAACGGTTCAGGTATTCCATGTTTCTGGTAGAAATCTCCTCGCAGGACTTGTGATACCACAGGCTACACTGGTTGCAACAGACTCCTGGTTCAGTCCAGGATACATGGCGGTCGCAGATACCACATGGGAAAATGGAGCTGTTCCTCGGGCCGGGATTGACTTGTATATCCCCCCTAGTGGTATAAGCAATGTAGCTAGGCAATAACGTTGTCTGTCTCTGGGTACGAAAGAATTCCTGGACGAAATGTTGACTGGGATTGCAAACGAGAAGTTTATCACATGTATCATATGTACTGTTCTGAACGGTATGGCTGTCAGAGCTGTCTTACTTGTGAGTATACTATCCTTGTGACTGGTTATGTAGGCAGCAATGGTACAAAGCAAAACGAAGTTCATTAGTAGGTTTTGTTTACATTTCTTCATGGAGGCGGCCATCTTGGATTTCAGCCTGAATGAGTAAGGTGGCGAGGGGTGGTGACCAGCAAGGGAGCCTTAGTCAGACATGTTTTACCTATCAAAATGTGCAGTAATAGTTCAGGAACACTGTTAAACAAACCAAGTTCAATAAATGTTACTATTTCTTCTGTAATAAATTAAAAACTTTTCATTCTCTCTCCGACGATTTCAAGTCAATTTTGTCAAACAATATCATGTTTTATTATGCATACATGTACTATTTCACAATTTGATACAAATACATTAAATAATATGAAATACGAAAAAAGTAACACTCAAAATACAAAAATTACACACTATTGACAGGTAAACAAACCGAGAAGCGTTCGAACTTGTGCACATATACTCGTACCCTCGATGCCTCGAACCGGTAGATGGCTCGAACTATTTGCCCGGTCCGAAGGTAGTTCGAGGCATCGAAGTTCGACTGTAGTTTTACATAGGTTTTAATCTAACAGTCCAACATTGCAAAAAGCACTTGAAACATCCACGATATAATACTTTTGATGTTTAGTTGTCGGATAAAGTTTCACTCACGAATAAAGGCCTCCCATGTACTGTAAAGCCAAGAAACACATAGACGAATTTTCAAATCATTGTTAATATAAATAATTTTAATTGATTGTTTATTACCTACCAATTGCGAACTACTCAACTGCATGTTAATGATTTTGGTTGTTGACAAAATGCACTAGGAAACACGTACATATGTCAATGATGACTTTAGTCAGGGTTTATGATACATTGCTACTGCTGTTAAAACATTTATGTTGTGTGACGTTGATTGGCTAAATGACTTTGAAGTGTATCGTTTGTCGTCTTTAATGTAAATTGAAAAGAAAATGAATCAAAATGAACGTGCGATATTTTTAAAAAGGAACTTTATCTTTTCAAACAAGTTGTCATTTTGCCTACCCATGGGCTCCTGTATGTCATAGCTGTAATTCTGGCTGGACGGAAGTGGTTCCTGCGATATAACATGCGTATGGTTCAATCTTGTTGTTGAGTGGTTATCATTGGTTTCCGTGTGTGTTTGCGGTCCTTAACCGTTCCAGGTGCCTGATTTTGTTCATGTAGCCTAATCACATTTAATTATGTAAAAAAGTGATGTGATGTCAAGGTTGTAACTCATGTATCATTTAAATTCAACGAAAACAACATATCGCACTTATTTAGAAAAGTATGATCCCCGAAATAGTTTTGCGTTTCTTTTGTCCCTAAGTGTAGACTGATGTCACTGTATGGTAATTTTCATACTGATCTGACTTAAAATAGAAACAAAGAACAATAGTCCACGAACTTTTGGATAACCCCACGTATGTGGCATTTGTCACGCGATCAGTGTAGAAGGCGGAGCTTATTTTTGATGGGTAAAAAGTTCAACCGTTTACGGGCGGTTAAACTGAATATTGTATCAACATGATTTGAAGCAATTGCAAGTACCACAACAAACAAATACACTCATTGACAACCTTAAATTAGCTTTATTGGTATGCAGTAACCCTTTGCAGGTGACAGCAGTAAATGTAGATGAGATGAAGGGAGTAGTATTTAGAAAGACGGTTGAAGCACGTAATGAAAGTAAGTCTCATTGATTTCTATCAATATATCGCTGGCTTAGAATGTAATAAAGTGTTTTAAAATTGTTAATACAACTTATAACAAGACCTTTGACTATATAGTGAGCAGCACATGACAACAATTTAACCTGTATTACAAGTTGACTCATTCCCCCTACACTCTTCACACCAAGTTAGCATATTATTGAAGTCTTGTGGTCATACTATATGTTGTGTATGGGCCGGTGGCCTTAAACATGTTTTGAAATAAACTAAAAACTAAGCTGTTTCAGTAAATGTCATATATATTGGGAAACAAAGTTTAACATACGAGCGTATCATACATGTCTCTTATCATTAATCAGTGAAAACACCACCAGAGTCATCAGACATGACAGCTGTAATTGTTGGTCTGGTTCTTGGAGTTCTCAACATGATTCTAGTTGCTTACAGTGGTTATGTTACCATCAAACTTAGAAGATTCCTTGCTAACAAAGGTAGGTGTTTGTAATTATTCATGTTGAAAACGATGGATAGTTTGCAAGTTTATTAGAACTTTTATGAAAACCCCTGGCGTAAAATTAATCTTCTAACGGAACATGTACACTATATATGTGGAGTCTAACAATATGATATTACTTGGAAATTGAATTTCATTACATATTTCTTATTTGATTGCAAGTAACAATCTCCGAAAGGTTCTTTCAACTTCTTTCTAAATACTATTACTATATGTTTGAAATCGAATATTGAAAAACATTATACATTGGCAAAATATGATACAAGCAGTCTACGATTGTTAGAATTCGTCACGACAAGAATAACATTAATCATTTTCAAGTTCAATCAATATTATCTACAACTAGAACAGCCAAAACATAGCCATATCCGACTTAGAACATGCTATTCATGGTGCATGTAAAACTTAACAATCATAACTGTACCAACTCTCTGTAACATGACCAAAAGTATCTGCCATTATTGTCAAAGTTATTAAATATTTCAGAACAACATGAAAAAGCTGATCCGACTAGGTATGTAAATACACACCATTCTCACTAGAATATACATATTATTACTGTTGGTATTTTAGGCTAAAGAAGCTTTAATTATAAAATTATGATATAGTTAATTATCGTACAAGTCCAGTTAGAATATGGTGACAGTGACGTCATCATTTATGTGCACACAAAAGATTAAAACCATTGCTTAAATGGGTAGAGTTTAGTTTGGTATTGAATTGTAAGTATAATCCTTTATACTTGTTTTTACACCGTACTAGTGGATTGTTCCACAGCTTCACTGCATTTTAACCTAACTTAACTGTAGTCTTTGTATGTTAATGTAAACATTTAAAATGTACATAAGATCTTAGAGTGGAAACTAGTGAATAAGAAGTAGTGTCACATGTTTAAAATTTAGATTGAACGCTGCTTTGTTATTGTAGCGCTCCTTGAAATATTTTGTGATTTGTATTGGCAATGTCTGAAAGTTAAACCACTATGATAGTCAGGGTTGTGATGCTGTGAGTGGTGAATATAGCTTCGTGTTACTTATTTGAAACAAACGTGTTTCTGTAACGCTCTTCAATTAAATCATGTTTTAGAAAGCAACAGCCCACCTACGTCAACGAAATGTTCCAGAATGTATCTGTCCCTGAAGACCAAGATGGCGTCGCTGAGAACCCAGCAGCCGAGTATTCAACTGTCGGTGATGAAACATGTGATTCAAGGTCAACATATGATATTCTTCGAGTATAGAACAACTCATTCCAAAATTATTCATTGGATTCATGTTTTTGACTTCAAAAACATAGTACGAGAGGTGCCCCACTTATATTTGAACAGTGTTGAACATGACATATCTTCATGGAAATATGGTATAAATCAAATATCTCTTTTGTACTGAGTAAACATATGTTTTAGGTAACATTTACACTAACTGGTTGGTTTGTTTGAAAAATAGAATGCACCAAAAACAACACTTTTGTAGAGGGTATGGTATTTTGCGTTTTGAAAGTCAACTTCTGCCATAAAAGCCCTTAAAAGTTGCTGGTTGAGGATGGATATTCCATTTTTGTGAAGGAAATATGCAATTTTTGTCACCGAAAGAATGTTTAGCGCTTTGTTGTTCATTTGAACGAAATTATGCGAAATATTAAAAAACTGACAAAAAGTGATGATACCTACCAACATCTTAAACTTTGGTTATTTAATGTGTAAGGCTTATCCAAAAACCAAAATAGGGACTTCAGCGACGTTAAGAGTACCCATTGGAACTTTCGACTTGTTCATTTAGAGAATTATACATGCCGGACTCGGGATAAAATCGGTGTTTACATGTTCAATACCACAAAAACAACATAAGGAAGACAAATGTCTTTAACGCTGTGTATGCTTCAACGGAACCGTAAATGCCACAACTTTGTCACCTCTGTAGAGGCAATGCTTTATCGTTAAGAAATATACCATGAACGGACAGCCTACTATATGATAAATGTTGATAAGGCTACCCATAAGTTGACATTTGTTAAGCTTCACATGTTTCCGAACGTTTGAATAACGTATGCTATTGTTTGCTATACTGGCTTAACGGAACAAATATTTAATCATAAAAAGTCAAAGGTAAATGCACATTGCTGTGTACATAAGGTTCCAAACCATATTTGGTCAAAATGTTTGCAAAACAACTTTCATGGAGACCATATGGGGAGGATGGTGTTATGTCAACACGGAGCTTCAACTTTCTCCACAAACACACCATTCTGTACATTAAGAACACACATTTGAAGTATATTACGCATGATTAGTAATGACCAAAGTCTAATGAACATATACCCACAAACCCTTAAGGCTATGGAATATTGCTGCGTTTATTACAGGCGGGAAATGCGAACAGCATCGATCGGATTATTTGGTCTTCAAAAAGCCAAACACCATACCCCCTACAAAATTGTAGATTTGAGTGCAAACTAACAAATAAAGTAATAATCAATAGTTGTAAATGTTTCATAACACGTTATTTTGCACGATGATATACACTTGTTAAATGTTATAAGTACACCAACATGTAATGCGTATATCTTTTTTATTATGCATGATATCATGTTCATTTTTTGCATGTCTTCAGGTGAGTAGTATAGCAGCAATATCCCATAATTCGATTATTATAATTCGCACGCTGCGAGCAGTGAACCGTGCACTTTCGAATTATGCAAAATGCAAAATGCACGTGCAAAGCAAATTATTTTCGCAAGAACTCTAAAAATGTTGCATACACATTGTCCATCAATACCCACACCAGAAAAACACAAAACCGGAAGAATTACGATAAAAGACCGTACAAGAGAGGTTTGTGAAACATACAAGTCTCATGACATTAATAAGCCTAGTGTAGCTCAGGTCACCACGACCTTGACCTATGACCTATCAACTTCAAAATTAGTAGGAGCCTACATCTGATGATTAGCAACCTCTCTGTAAAGTTTTACGATCTGAGGTCCTATATTTCTTATGGTGAGGACCAGTGATTGTTGTGTGTTCAAAGGTCATGGTGAGTTTGACCTTTGATCCAAATGACCTTGAAATCGAGTCGAACCGTCTGTGGAGGATGAATAATCTCCACTTAGAATTTTAGAATCCTAGGTCCAATCGTTTTGGAGTTATTGTTGAAAAACCATTCGGCATGACGACCGACCAACTATGTGCACTTTAACGCTATGTACTGTGTTGATGTACTTATAACATTTAATGAGTGTAAAAATATTTTGATTATATATAATAAGCATAGAACTATTTGATATTTAATACTGTTCAAATATAAGTGGAAATTTCTGGATTCGGGCCTGGTTTTACTTATTTAAAACAAACGTGCTTCTGTAACACTTTTCAATTAAATCATATTTTAGAAAGCAACAGCCCACCTACGTCAACGAAATGTTCCAGAATGTATCTGTCCCTGAAGACCAAGATGGCGTCGCTGAGAACCAAGCAGCCGAGTATTCAACTGTCGGTGATGAAACACGTGATTCAAGGTCAACATATGATATTCTTCGAGTATAGACAACTCATTCCAAAATTATTCATTGTATTAATGTTTTTGGCTACAAAAACATAGTACACATGTTTATGCATAATATGGTATTACACACTGGTTACAAATGTAGCTCTCATATAACTGTTTCACATGAATAGTGTTATAAATATTACGAAGCAACGTTTCCAAGAGGTGTACATTTGATAATGCGTGGTAAATTATGTAATACACCAATTTTTTGTAGTCGTAATACTCAATTCATACAGTTGTAATACTCAATATAAACGCAATACTGTTATTTCAACAGCTACACGTATCTTAGTTTCTACAGACTAATGTTACTATTTGTGTTATAGTTTCCGTACGCAATTACTTGTATATTTGTATGTTATCCTCATTTCAGCATTGTACATCAGTATTCATCAATTACACAATCTGCATCGTTGGTTGAGAAAAATAAGAACAAACCATACTGGTTATTTTGAAAAGAAACACAAATGACTGAAAACAACTCTTTATGTAGGGTAACAGTTTTCTTCTTCAGTTTGATCAACATGACCATTTGCGACTCATGGTTTCATAACATCTGCATTGCGATTCAGATTCAAAACAAGCACGAGTTATAATTATGGTCGTTGGTAGCACTTACGACCTTATTATTCTAAGCCTGCCGCGTTTTGCACATGCATACAATCTTTACAAGGTATTCATGAGTAAATATTTATCTACCAATACAACTACTTAAACTATGTTTACATTAATTCACAAAATTTCATCACGTTTATCTGTACTGTACTAATTTGTAGCTTATTCGATCTAACAGAATAAAACACAGCTAATTGCAGATAAAAACAATCAAAAGTATTGTCGGACTCTTGAAACATTTTAAGACAATAGAAGGGTAGAATGGGAAATATAATTCTGTATAACTTTTTCTAGCAACAAGTGCATGTGTCTTTAGCTACGAAAGTCATTCAATAAATTCGTGGCCTGGACTTATCATTTTGATACACATTGACCAAGAGAAAACTAAGTATATCACAAAAAACTACAGCCTTTCTGACACAAATGCAGAAATGTTCGCTCGAAACGAGGAATTTTTAAAGAAACCATCGCTAAACAAAACTATTACCTTGCTACAACCACCACACAGCGCAATTATACGTTGCCGTCAGCGACGTTATTGGAGTTTTGCTATTACTCAAATGGTTAACCCGAAATTTCGACGTAAATGAAACGGTACAGGTATATGTCAAATACTTCTCAATTTAAACTCAAACGTCCAAAAATTTAAATAATATCACGAAATCTTAAGATACTATCTTGCGATAAACTGGCAAACATATGGGGATGTATATCAATCAGTTTGGAATTTATAACCGGTTGAATTTGTGAAAAATATACGTTACGTTGGTTGGGGTAGTAGCGCGTTACTATGGTAATATATTAATATTTATATTGATATGATATGTTAATAAATGGGTGATTTGTTATTAGCCCTGTTATATGTTCGAGGGCATTTGTATTGGCCCGAGGCCGACAAATAACAGGGTAAATATCAAATCACCCATTTATTGACAATTTTATTAAATAAGTATCAATTATTTTAAAATTCTTTATCGCATTCCTGAACAGTAACGTATAAATCTAACATACGAAAGGGTCCAAAATATTTTTTAACCAAAACCTACACCAAAGTGTAGTAAATCGTCCAGCTAAGAAAACAAATACCCACATTACATGTTTCCGTTCAGTAATTTAAAAGTTACATTCATTTTAGTGAATAAGAATCGATGCTCCGTGATTTCAGCAGAGAATCTGTATCACTTTTTGGCCCTGTCTATCAGCCAATCAGATTGCTTAAAAGGAGGGCCAATATTAATATCACCTTTCGGCCCTGTCTATTAGGCAATCAGATTTTATAACACTTTTTGGCCCGGTGCCGATAACTGATATAGATTTTTAGCTCTGATACAGTGGACCCATGCGTATTATTATACTAGGTCAATGCTGTGTTATAGGGCTTAAAATTTATAGTCATTTAATAAAATAAATTAACAATTGAACATAAATGTAATAAAATGACAACGCCAGTCTACGAATATATTGAATGACCCTCGTATGTTCATGCCTGTATAGCGAAACAATCTATATTTTGTAACACATCACCTTATGGGTTATGCTATTCATTACATTGCTTATATATGTTCTTGTATTTGTATAATAAATATCACTGTATACATTTATGTAAATTTTTATACAATATTAATAAATGGGTGATTTGGTATTAGCCCTGCTATTTTTTCGAGGGCAGTCGTATTGGCCCGAAATCATCCCATCTCACCTATAAGTGATAGAGCATTTTTATAGTCCGTACATTTTGTTATATACATGTATATCGTGTACATACATGTTTGTATAGGATCATGTTTTTTCAGTTGTTTTGCTGTTAAACTTTCCAACTTGCCACATTTTGTACTGCATTGGCAATAAACATATTTATATATTTTCATCAAATAAAATATTGAAGTAGAAAACGGTTGAAGTTGTCCTCTTTACATAACGACTAACGAGACAATCGTCTTTGCACTAGTGCATTGTACTTATATTTTGTACAACTATCAACCATGACGGAACATGAGGGTGGCCGCAATAATGTCTACTAGTAACTACATATAATAAAAGAAGGACTTACTGCAGTCTTGCAGTCAACACTCGATTACTGTGCGTAAGATTTCACGATATGCCTTTTGGGTTCGGATGCATTACATGCCGGGAAACTTGTATTTAAACTAACCTGTTCTATACGATTGTCTGTGAGGTGAAAGGTTTTGTGCATCGTAAACAGACATTAATTTTGTAGGCGAAAGCCCCTCAGTTAGTCTCTTGATCTTGTGTTCGCAAATTCTTATTGTAAAACGAGCCTTTCCGAACATAACAGGTTCCGATTTTCATGAAATAAGGCTCACAAGGACCTCCATAAAATAGTTATCGGTCTGGTCATTCTAAGCCATTACATTGATTCGATTAACTTGTAATTTATATGTCAGTCATGGAAAGGGCAGTGTTATGGAAAATATTTAGTTGCTTATGGAACTAGATATATATCTGCAAACAAGAGTACTTGATGAAAGACAACTGGTTGCTGCACTTGACATCATGGTTTAACATTGCCGTATAATTAACATTGATAGAAACAAATGTCTTACATCAACAAGTGATAATATACACTGTTGCCGGCACTTTTGGTTCATGTATTGGTATGAATATCAAACAAAGAAAAAGCAACAATAATAAACAGCATGTACTTTAACATAGACATTATAGAGATTCGGCAGTACGGTAGAACACGTCAATTAATACTAACTTCTAAATTTGATTTTTTTCTGTATTGTTTTTACACCTTTACTTATTGGCATATGCACACACCACCCTTCCTTAAAGCTATGTGACCTCTGTAGTGTTGGTGCACCACGTATCTGGGTATTGTGTTATTAAAGCATTAACGCTAGCGTAAACCTAACTAAAATATTGCGTAAGTCGATAATATTTGCGTAAATGCGTATTACAAAGATATTTAGTTCACTTTTTGTAGTAAGCTTTTGCTTATTTCTACGCCAAACATGGACAACACTTACTAAATGGCGAATATGAACGTAAGTGAAGAGTTTTTTACACGTACTGGAAAGTCCCCGCCATTTGCCCGTCCTGCGGGGACATTCTGCTAGTAATGTCCCTGGTATATATCCTCCCCTACATGGGCGTTATTAACAGGTAAAACTCTGGTGTATATTTTACAGGTGGTGGAATTCCAGTCAGTGTTAATTTAAATAATATTGTTGATAGAAAACACGGAAAATTTTGAGATGGTGTTGTTGCAGTCGAAATTCTTTCCAACTTCGTATTGAACGTTTTTTCCGGTAAACTCCAAGCCATCCCCGACCTTTTCCACGGTTATAAGTCTCCAATGATTTGATGTGAATAAAACAGATGTACTCGCCCGGTAGTACGAAAGAAGCTAGAAGTTAGAAACACGACTCTTCTCCCCCCATCTCTGTTATCCACCACACATCTTCGGGGTTGGGGGGCATGAACGCCTCAGACTATTGCATTGACATAAAACTATAATTACAAGTATACTGAGTGTTAAGCAAGGATGATGCAATTATTCCCGAACTTAAATAAGTGTAAAGTTGTACCATTTTAACAACTAAAATTGAATGGTTGTCGCAACAGGTGATCGAACGCAAAGCCTCTGCTAGTCGAAGCGGAAGCTCTACCACTAGGCTATCGGTGATATGGAAAATACAAAATCATCAATTTAGTGTATTCAGTTACTTCGTTCGTTCATATACAATTGTGCCGTGTTTAGTCATCATAAACGCGGTTGAAATATATTATCCTGTGAGAATTGAAATTTAAAGATGATCAGTGTTTGACAATCACACGTTTTGTTTGGATAGGCTATAAGGTAATATTCACGGTACATGTGGTAACTTACAAGATTAAATCACAGGCAGCTTACTGTATCATTGACACAGTGTATCAACGACTTAAATTCCGGGTTTCGCAATAATACATACAAGTGTAACTTTATAATATTCCAATAAGTCATACAGTGATTGGGAATCACATTATTATTGATTTGCTCGCCATAAGTCATACAAGTTAAAAATTGAATAGTATCTCGGTAAGTTAAACAGTGATTAGGGTAATACGCTGTTATTGATTTAATCATTTTACTTAATTGATCTACATTTCTGTAACAGATATGTTGATTTAACAATTTTACCAAAACCTGTTTTTTCTCAAGTCTTTACCTGTGGTTTAAAAATCTTTAAATAAAGAGGCATAGCAGGTATGCACGCAAAATATGTGCGACAAACGATCAGAATATAATCAATATCAAAACTTCCGGGTATCATATATCCATTGATGTAAGTTTTAGCTCTGACATAGACACAAGTGGATATATTTCATTATAAATATTTGTACATTTAACAAGCCAATATGAATGGATGTTTACTGGTATCGGTAAGCGATTTTCGTTTAAATATTATTATTATCATTTAAGTTCAATAGATATTATGAACGTAGATTACAAACGTGCTATTAATTTAAATTTAATTAATCCACGAAACTGTCACGTTCTAGTTAAATGTATTAGTTTAAAATAAATCAATCAGACAGATTTCCGTTCTGAAAATCTCGGTCTTAATGAATTGTAATAACTTTACCGGAGGCAAACGGAAATGTTTTCACGATTATTCCAGGTGAGACCGCTTTTGAGTGACATCGTTTATTTTCCAGTTAAAATCTCTGGTTAAACTTAACTCTATTTAGAAGATAAAACACGTCTTGTAGACAGCTTAATCACAAAACTATCTTTTAAGAATACATAATAGATTCTTACAACTTACATAACGATCAAAAGAGCTATATTGATGAAAACCCTTGAACATGTTTTACCGTCCGTTAATTAGGTCACGGCTTTTCTCAGTATTTTTCCACTATAGTACGCTGTAAATACGATAAATAAATATTTTACTGCCTTAGTCACTCTAAAGATTTAAGGGGTTTAAAAGGTAATAAACCGACGTTATGCGATCATTTTTCTTCTAGTTTAGATTCGTGTATAAATGAATTAGGTCGGTCATGCCAAAAATGCGATTTAAGAGAGCTTTTTTAATTTTTTGCATTTTTTGCAACTGGAGTTTAGTCTCTTTATCACGATGTATACAACATGCAAAAGAACAAAAACAATGTGAGTTGGAGGGAAGTAGAGGGGTGAGCGTATTGATTATCTCAGAGTATAAGAAATGTTATTAATTTGCAGTTGAACATATATCTTTTTATCTCTGTATCGTCTTATTACGTGATACAACTTCTATAAGTTAAATAAAACCTTTCTTTAAAAATATGATTATTTTACAATTTCAAAAATGTCCATGTTAAAGTTAAATATTTGCAAATACACGTGTTTATCTTCTCGTAACAGCACAAATATCCAAGCAGATAAGTGCAGAATTATCGATCCTCAAACTCAAGCGAAAATTAAATATTTATCTGAAGAAAAAAGTTATCTAAACAAGTTTTCATTTTTTGCAGTAAGTTCTTATGATTGGTAATACTTGAAAGTTATAAGGTATTTTTTTCGAATTTGGGGTGGACACGAAACGAAAATACGACTTGCTATGTCCCAGGCTGTTATTGCTACTACATGTATAACGACAAAGTAGATGACTTACGACCGCGCATACGATATATCTAGCCTTGTAATTAACAAATGACAATAAATACTTTAAAATTTTCATTCTGCATTTTGTTTCAATTCTCATTTCAGGTGCTTTTCTGGACGCTTATTTTGCAGTCTCAGATAGTAAATGGTGCAGGTAAGAGAAAACATGCATACACCGAAACATAATTCAATTGGAAGATTTTTTCAAATGATCGTTTTACTGTTTTCTGACTACATTTTGAACACCCTTCGACCCTAACTAATCTGGTCCCGTGATTATAAACATTGGGGGAATGTACTCAATGCTCATTCTCCGTACTCCAGTTGGAGCATTTCTTAGTTACAACAACCACTGTAACTTCTTTATTACTGAATTGAAACATATTTATGAGGGTTCCATTTTCTCAGATCAAATGCTACATGTTTGTGTGGGTTTTGATGCAAAATTCTAAAAAAACAACTGTTTTTCAAGCTTGAGTATAGAGTTTGAGTATGGGAATGAGAACATGTTTATAATCTCCGGGTCAGGTCTTATTGGATGCATTGTCTTATGAGTCCGACATTCCATGTACTGATTGATTCCATCATTTGAATGCCTTATCATTTCTCAATAAAGGCATAGTGTAGGTCTATAGAGTCATGAACACGCCTAAAATTGTTAGTTATGTTTAAACATGTTATTACCCAAATAATATATTACTACGAGGGGTGTTCGAAAAGTAATGCAATTTGCACTCTAACTTTTTATTGACTGAACCGGAGAAAATCTTCACTGCAATCTCCACTGTAATGTGTACTCTGATTTTAGTATACAATTCAAGAGTATTATCATGTTTTAGCGTCTGCAAAAGGTACTATAGTCATGCACTGCAATATAGCTGACTGTTTATATTTCCTGGAAACGTACTTTCGCTATACAGAATGCGCTTTAAGTCTAGCAACTAAAAACTAGTTCATGGGACTAAATCTATAGAATGGAGTTGTTTATCAAGCATATTTTCCCGTGTTCTGCTCAAAAACGACTCTTCAGTAGATGCGTTATTTTCATGTAATGCTCAGTTTCATTAACGAATCGACGCGATATGAAATTTGTCCTAAATTTTCCTACACAAACTATCTGTAGAACCTACTTATTACAAATGTACTCATTGATTCGGGTATTGGAATAGTAGGACCTTGGCCGGCGGACAAAATTCAAATGCACCACCTTCGTCACTGACCGAGTGTAAGTTACAAATACGGGCTTCTTGGAATTTTATGAATCAAATACACAATATTTCTATTTCAGTCTTCGTAAATAATATTGAGGCTGTTTCGCCACCTGCTATGCTACGTAAAACATATTTTGAAAGTTTCTAAGGTATAAATCAAACATTTTTGTCATTTAAAATAAGACGTCTTAGACACCGGTCCACGCAGGGGTACAAATGGTGTTTAATTCTATAATTTTCTTTCAAATTATGTGAAAATGGAATAACATTGAGCGTGTGTGATGAGCTAACTGTCTGATTGTCAATATTGCAGCTGTGAGGCCAATATCCTACTTTTTATCAACATTTTGTTTGCTTGTTGTTGCTTCTGACTGATCATATTTGTTGTTGTCTTCCAGCTGCTGTTAGTCTGTTTTGAAACATGTTAAACACATAAAACTTAGCTAAAATACATCGTACGAGGTATGTTAATCTTAAAAAGTTAATCGTGTATCAATTTGTCTCTTTCTCGAAGTCAAGTCCTTTCCGTGATATAAGGGATAAATTCAGTCAGTTTTGCAATACGTTTTTCGAACGCTTAGTGTAAATTAGTAGGTGCATTTTAAACTTACATTATGACAAACCGATGAATGGAAGTAAACCGATCATATTCTATCAGACTAATATACATTACACACATATAATATGCATGTGTAAAGGGTCGAGCCGTAAATTCCAAAACTTAGTTACAGCTCTCCACTTATACCATAACCAATTAAATAATGAATAACTTGTACAATAAATATGGCATTACATTGTTTTTATCATGTACTTACTCAGACATAAAAAACAACTATTATTGCATAAAGCCGTTTGAGAGCTATATCAAAGTGATCCGCTACTCATTTCCTATGGCGTGACGCCACGGTTACCCCTATGGTAAAGCTATTACCAGCACTTTCTAACAAACTTTATGTAATTTTAGAAGCAGAATGCTTTCCTATTGTCCAAACTATTTCTTTAAAAAAAGCCATTAATTTGAACTAATGTAGTCGTCGAAAGTCTTTCATCCGTCACACGTTGTGAACGACTTGTCTTTTTCACTGTACTTTCACGCATACTGGCTACAAAATTTGGCTGGGTAACAAAAACAATAAATCTAAGAGGTCTAGTCTGAAACTATGTCACATTGAACTAAAACCTCAACCCGTTACATGCACGTGATCTTTGTGAGACATTTGTTTAGTAAAAATGTCAATCTCTGCAAAAATAGGCTATTTAAAGGTGCACTATTTTCTAATACTACAGTGGATGGAGGATGGACTGACTGGACAGTATGGTCAACATGTCCTGTTACATGTGGTGGAAGTACCCAATCTCGTACTAGAACATGTGATAAACCTGCACCTGTAGGCACTGGAAGTCAGTGTGCGGGTGATGGTACAGAAACTTAAGACTGTAATACACAGTTATGCCCACGTATTGTGAACATTCTAATCATGAATTTTATTCCATAATAGGATATGTGTATTCATATTAGGAATGTGCTCATTTTTGTAATTGTTTGAGTCTACATTTTTTTAACTTTCTATATTTTTATTAAAATCAAATAATTGACATTAAATTAATTACCTTGTCACGTTGTGAAAAGATGAAGCTTACATGTAATCAACACCGTTCAAACAAACTGTGTATTATATCATAAATGCTAAATACTCTGATTTTACAGTTGATGGAGTATGGAGTACATGGTCAGGATGGTCCACATGTTCTCTGTCATGTGACACAGGTTCTCAATCTCGTACTAGATCATGTGATAATCCTACACAACAGAATAACGGTGCTGATTGTAATGGTGATAGTTCAGAACTGCAGTACTGTTATACAGAAACTTGTCCAGGTATGGTTGACATTTAGCTCACTATCAGAGTTTACAGAGTTTAGTCTTAATAAGGGAGAAAAAGTAGGGAGAGACACATTTTTATAGTATCTAATTTCTTTGATATGTGTACGGTGTACCTTAAAGTACAAGTATGCATGGGGGGAATAATGTCCCTTACATTGATTTCTCTTGCTGCTTACAATTATCATTTGATACAAACGGATTCAAACATCATAATTTTAGTTTCCAATATATTCTAGCAGCAGAATGTATACGATATTCTTGATAAATGTTTGATTCATTATCAATTACCTGAGTGAGTATCTCCTTGCTGTTGATTACCTATAGCTTTCAACTGTGTTCTGATTGATTAAAGAAAAGTAACCTAGGCTAGTATGCCTAATTCCACTATATGGTTCCATGGCACTTAATCCGTTAAATTTCGCATGTGCAATGTGTATATATAATTCAATATTCAATGGAACAATTAACCTAAATTCTTCCTTTAGTTTATGCTGACAAAGTCTTACCGATACTCTAAAATAGACAATACACATCGTTGTTAACAAATCGAGGAACAATTAACCTAAATTCTTCCTTAAGCTTATTCTGACAAAGTCTTACCGATACTCTAAAATAGACAATAAACATCTTTGTTAACAAATCCAGGAACGATTTATAAACCAACCTTCAGCATTAAAGTCTTCTTGACACCTATTGATTTCATGGCAAATGTGTGACTTTTCTTAAAATAACTATACGGCAATCCCTTAAAATGGAAGCTGAGTAAAATTGACGGTATACATCATAACCAAATTGAAGCAACGTAAAAATAAAAGACATGAGATTTTCATGTTTGCATCAAGCTCACTATCGGTGAAATATCAGTTTTAAGCTGAAGTATGAATTGATTGGATACTGTTGATTGGTGCAAGTTAAAAAGTTGACAACTTAAACACAATACTGGTACCATTAAGTTCCACATTGTCTATTGATATAGTTATACAATATGGAGGTGTATGTAACACAGCTATCGGTGCAGATAAATGTGGAGGTGTTAATACAGAGTGTAGTGGAGGAACATGTCAATGTGTTAGTGGATATTACTGGAATAATGCTGCATGTGTGTTAAGTGAGTATATGCTAATTATGTATAAATGTCATATCTCTATTAAATATAGACCTGCTGTTTTGGACTATGTCACTTGTTCATTTATAGAGTAGAGAATTTGAGTCTTTATATGTTGTCAATATAGCGTCTATATATATTAATCACAGACACACGATGTCATCGATTTAATATACTTATAAGCGTATTGGAGCGCGCAGGGGTTTTTATTATTAGTTCTAAAAGGCCAATAGTTTCTTTTTTTCATGCAAGTTAATTAAATCGATGAAACTGTGTGCCTGTGATATAAATATGAATATTTCAATAATAAACATTACAGAGGTAAATGTAGGAGGGACATGTTCATCTACAGTATCACCATCATCTCTACCATGTAGTGATAGTAATGCTGAATGTACTAATACAGGAAGTGGATATAAATGTCAGTGTGTGAGTTGTTACTATGACAATGATGGTAGTTCAGGAAATATTGGAGGGACATGTTTAGAAAGTAAGTTTTGTTGATTTGTATTTGTCTTTTCTGACTTAATATTTATTGCAATAAATGTGTCAGTCAATTTTCTTATCTTTGTCAGTTCTTCTAAAATTGTTTATATCCGCCGAGGCCCTAATTTCTTGATATTTTTTTATCGAGAGTCGAGATAACGCCATACACCTTGAACTTTGTAGATTTAAACGAACGCCTTTTGTAATTGTCGATTTTTTTAGCTGCATTGCTTATATTATGTCAATACTACTTAAATACTATTGCAACTATAATATAAGATGATACAATATGTTAAGAAAAGATAAATCTATCAAAGTATGTGCAGAATTTGTTCGTTTGTGTGCATGTTTTTGTTAATTGGCCTTAAACCACCAGTATTTAGAATATCTAGGTTATGTCTCTTGCTTCACATTCGAATGTATACCGTATAAGAAGTTAGTTATTCTCTTTGTTCCTGTCATAAATCTTAATACATAAATATATTTCAAAACATGTTAAACACTGGAATAGCTATGGTATTTCTGACCATTCACCATTTGGCAATTTGTATGCAATATTCATTCAATATTAAATAAGATAAACAACATGATAAAGTAATAAATAATATATACTTTCAGAGAAACAACTAGGAGATACCTGTCCATTTACTGCAGCCTGTAGTGATAGTAATGCACAATGCAGTGGTACATGTATCTGTAAGAATGGTTTCTATGATAATTCTGGAACAGGAGACGTCGGTGGAACATGTACACCCAGTAAGTATTTATGGAAAGCCTTGACTGTCTTATACGTTCAAAATGAACGTTGTTGTGTCCAAATAGCAATATATTAAGCCACGTTGTCAATATATTAAGTCAATATATCAGTATATTCAGTGAGAACGTCATTATATGATGCCGATGTGACCTTATATTGAGTCAATCTGTCATTATACGATGGGCATTTATGAATATATTAAGTGAAACATTCGTCATATCGATTCAACAAGACAATATATCATGCCGATGTGACCATATATTGTCATTATATGTGCATTTATGAATATATTAAGTGAAACAGTCCTTGTATTGATTCAACAAGACAATATATCATGCCGATGTGACCTTATATTGACTCAATCTGTCATATACGATGTGCATTTATGAATATATTGAGTGAAACAGTCCTTATATCGATTCAACAAGACAATATATCATGCCGATGTGACCTTATATTGAGTCAATCTGTCATTATACGATGTGCATTTATGAATATATTAAGTGAAACAGTCCTTATATCGATTCAACAAGACAATATATCATGCCGATGTGACCTTATATCGAGTCAATCTGTCATTATACTGAGTTCATTTATGAATATATTAAGTGAAACGGTCCTTATATCGATTCAATCGATATCAGGAGTGTTTCACTTAATATATTCATAAATGCACATCGTATAATGACAGATTGGCTCAATATAAGGTCACATCGGCATAATATAATGACATTCTCACTTAATATATTGATATATTGACTTCATATATTGACAAAGTGGCTTAATATATTGCTATTTGGGCACTACAAAGTTCATTTTGTACGTATAAGACAGCCAAGGCCTTCCATAAGTATTGATGGTTCTTAGTGGTTGTGTGTAGTATTTATTGCAGACCAATAACTTGATTATTTTATTATTCTTCTCATACAGTCTTGAAGATTAAAACTGATTAATTTTCTCATAATTTGTTCCATAAGCTCAGTCTATTTTCTCGAGACATTAACCTTTATGACTTTTAATCAAACATGTTCATGCATTTAAAATGTGGTTCATCCTACCTTAACCAATCTTGTGCTTCTGGCTTATCATATCAAATATATAATTATTTATACGATACACGTGAATTAACAATTATACAGTATGAGACACATATGTATACTAAATAGAACATACACAAGCCTTAGTGCATCAATTCAAGATAAGCGGTATTTTACCGATAATGATTGACCATGAATGTAATATTTGATATTATAATTGCAGCAATACAATTAGGGTCAAATGTCCTAATCCTACGGCCAGCAAATTGATGTACACGTGTATTTTCTACTGTTCCATGTAATACGAGCCCCTCGTGCTATATTATTGTGATATATATTATGAATGTTGAATTCATTACAGAAATACTACTAGGAAGAAACTGTCCTAATCCTACAACCAGCAATGTACTTCCTACTGCCCCATGTACTGATACCAATGCTGAATGTCAACAGGTGGCATCTACCACATATTATACATGTAGATGTACAAGTTTGTACTATGATAATAATGGAGAAAATGTTGTTGTAGGAGTATGTGAACCTAGTAAGCATATCTATATTGAATAATACACTTACTGTTTTTGTGTTAACATGAGTTGTTTTAAAGATATAGTTGGTATGTAAACAGAATTGGCCCCTTTGTTGCAACAATGTTGTATCTCTCTATAATATTATATATGGGCGGCTCACCCACTGATTACTCCAGTTCAACCCCGGCTTCCGCCGAGATTTAAACCTAAATGAACACACCAACCACTCATAAGAAGCGCCTTGCAATGCAGATTTCAAATATGTCTTATAAGGTGGTAAGTATTAGTAAAGACCTTCTCATTCTAAACCAGCTATATGTAAGGGTAGTATAATACATAATTGATGAAAGTATTCTAGTGAAGAATTTTGCACAAATGTTATATACAATATCATCAATTGATTGCAGAGATTGTGCTTGGTGGCAACTGCCCTACACCAACAAGTGACATACCAAAAACAGCAACATGTTCTGAAAGTGTGGCTACATGTGAAGATGACGGTGATGGATATAAATGTACATGTCCAGATACTCACTATGATAACAATGGAGTAACCTCCTGGGGTGGACAATGTATAATCAGTAAGATAATACTTTCTATCAGCCAGTTATAGCTGTAATTATTTATGTGAAAGTTTTGATAATGAACATGTTGTTCAATAAATAATCTGTTCTGTTCTATATGCATGTAGATTTCTTAGCAGGTACCTTGTCTACAGAATTAAATGATTTGTTCAAAGCAGAATTAGAAATTTATGAGTGATGTACTTTCTTCCTAATTAAGTATTTACTTTGAAACATTCTAAGGCGGAGAAATTGGCTGTTTTTTGAGAGACTGTTTCTATTAAGAGATTACATTTATAGTATAAATTATCTTTGGTTAATGTTGATGGAGTTGCTATAGAGGTTGGTGCTCTCCAGAAAGGTAGAAAGGTTATTCTGTACATGCCTAAACAATTTCTTTCACAAAAAACAAGTAAAGTGAAAAAGCGAAACATTGGGGATACCAATAGTTGGTATTTTTTATTATTTGATAAATGTGTGTGATAACTTTGGGCTGTATATTTCAAAGTTATCATTTCCATGCTGACATAATATAGCTGGCATTATACATAGTCTGGATGGAACATGTGTGCTTCATTTTGTTGGTTTGATAATGATAAGTAAACTGACAACAGTTTGATGTGTTAAATCCTGGATTGCAATTACAGAGAAAGTGCTGAGTGAAACCTGTCCAACACCCATTAATCCTGTACCGGCTACTGAATCCTGTGCTGATACCGATGCAAGATGTACATGGAACAATGGGAATTATAAATGTACATGTATGAGTACATATTATGATGATGATGGAACTACTGGTACCGGTGGATCATGTACACAAAGTAAGTTAAACATGTGGAGTTTCAAATGCATAATCCTTAATTAAAATAGTGATAACATATTGCATTTAATAGTCAAAGAAAGTTGTATTTTGTAATAAACATATTACAGTTAAATGTCCATTAGTTAGAAGGAAACAATTTAAAATGTTGGATTGAAACCTAAGTTCAACTATTTTACAGTAGACTTCATCAAAACCGGACTCCCTTAAAACCGGAATCCCCATAAAACCGGACGATTTCTTAGGTCCCGTATTTTCTTCCTATAAAGTCAACTTAAAAAGCTTCAGCAATACCGGACTCCCAAAATTCCGAATGGCATTTAGGGTCCGCTGAAAAAATATTAAACGATGACTAATTAATGAATACCGGACGCCTATATTTGTCTTTCCCGATGTGTCACCTTGTATACTGTTAATTAAAGATTGTGTCATAAAAGGTGTCATCAACAAATCTTCAGGTTCATGTTTACTCTAAAACCGGTCCCGTGTGCAATGAGCACAGGCGTGAAAAATACTTCGTTAAATTCACCGAGTTTTCTAGATGATTTTTAATAATTGCTACAGACATATACCTGAGCAAAGGATCGTTAAGCGCATCAACATAATTGTAATTACGACAACAATGCACTAATTCGAAACAAAACATTTTTAATTGACATGTCTCCAATTATATAAGACTTGCATTTCGGAATTTGTTGGATTGCACTGTCTATACCATTGGATGATTCTGATAACCAATGAACAAATGGGGAATTTGGATTTGGGTACTAATGAAAGTTAGAATTGATATCAAGATCATTCTTAGTCTGATTTCACACTGTCATAACCTATTATTGCAAATTTGAAACAATGCCTCAAGATTGTACTGTTCCTGTAATATAAGTATCATAACACACACCAACATACCTATGAAAACATATATAGATATACATTATACAGACCTCCCACAAAACCGGACCTCCCAGAAAACCGGACTTTTGACCCGGTCTGAAAGGGGTCGAGTTTTGAGGGAGTCTACTGTATGGCTTGAAATATTTAAAAAGGTTATGATGTACTTAAATTCAATATAAAAACCTGGACATGTGTCTTATCTGGCTTGTAACACCATAATACTGTTGTTAACAAATCGCCTCGAATGGCAGATACTCTTTAGATAATAGAAACTCAGAACAACATTTAATAAATTTGTCACTCCATATTTCAGAGAAAGCATTAGGAGCAGTATGTCCGTCTCCCAGTACAAGTGGTGTTAGCTCTGGAGACTCTTGTAGTGATACACACGCTTTATGTCAACAAGAGAGTGGTGGTACATATAGATGTAGATGTTCCAGTAACTACTATGATGATGATGGTAACGACAACGAAGGTGGACAGTGTACACTTAGTATGTGGTTTATTGAAAGTTTAATTATGGTTGGGATTGGTTGGAATTAAATATGTAATATTTATACTCCGATACGCCCTGTGACTCCATTGATAAAGTGTACATTATTTTCGTAAGTGTACACTTTTTGATTTGTAAGAAAGTTGTTTGTACAAAACATTTACTCAGAAAATAATTGGTCAATCATGACAAATCCGCTTATAACTACATGAACAGTTAAATAAATGACATACTGTAAAATCAATGATATTAGAGGGCCATTTAATTTTGTTAATTTTGTGGATGATTTCAACCACGAAAATCTTTTAAATTACATTGAACTTTCCACGAAATGGTCTTTTGACCAAATCCACAAATTTTGTCACATTGAAATTTAATTATTTTTACTCGTCAAAAACATGTAGCTAGAAAATTGTCCACCCAAAGATAGTACAATATTAGACTGTACTACTGTATAACCATCTTATATGTGGCTTTTACTCGAATCAATAGTGTAGATAACTAAATCATGAATTCCAATATGCTTGATTTATTTAGGCCCGAACAAATTTTAGAGAAATTGTTTATTGTTTTGTAAACCGCAAAATGGGGAGCAAAATTTATATCATTGTAATGACCAAGAAACGTAGAAATTAATTATAGCAATTGAAGCAAAGTTACAGAATATTCATACCAAGCAAAATTTATTTTCTTATTATTCCCAAGAAAAGCAGTGCTTTTACAGTATTTTTAAAAGTATTTGTAACAATTTAAGCGAATTTAAGATTTAGCTGTAAAAATTCATTGTGCAATTAATTACATGTACAAGAAACCTGAATATATACAGAATACAAATAGTTACTATAATTGTCTATCAGGTGAACTTCATTCTATATATTAATATGACTGTGAGCGTCAACATGGGCAGTACGAATATAACCTTGTTATGTGTATTAGAAATAAAACGATACCAATATTTTCATAGAAATATGACAATTGTGAAAATAAGATGCATAAATTTCTACCTTTGTGCACTAAGTCCTTTATCAATGAATGAAGAAAACTAGATGCAAGTGTATTATAAGCACTTATAAGGTGCATAAACACATTGACACTTGTGTGAATTTTAATCACAAGCTAATTAAACATATGAATGGACATTTTTGGACAGTTAACTTAATCCCTTTGGTACATTATAGGCCAAGCACATTTTTACATTAGAACTATATTTTCTATGCTGCGAATGATGCTCTGTTCATGGATTGTGCAAGGAACTTTTGGATAACCATGGTCTCTCTGGGGATCATTTAGCTTTTTGTCGGAGTATAAGTCAGATACAGAACTTGTTATCGCTCAAAAGTATCTTCTTACAAGTGTTATTGTACAGTTTCGGAAGGACGAACAACAAATTATCCTCGGCTTCGCCTCGGACAATTATGTTGTTTGTCCTTCCGAAACTGTACAATAACGCTTGTAAGAAGACACTTTTGAACGAAAACTAGTACTGTATCTAATACTTATATATGACTGACTGGTCACTGTATGTTGAATGGTGTGTCTAATATATGACTGGCTGGTCACTGTATGTTATATGGTGTGCCTAATATATGAGAGGATGGTCACTGTATGTTGAATGGTGTGTCTAATATATGACTGGCTGGTCACTGTATGTTGAATGGTGTGTCTAATATATGACTGGCTGATCACTGTATGTTGAACGGTGTGTCTAATATATGACTGGCTGGTCACTGTGTATTAAATGGTGTGTCTAATATATGACTGGCTGGTCACTGTTTGTTGAATGGTGTTTCTAATATATGACTGGCTGGTCACTGTATGTTAAATGGTGTGTCTAAAATATGACTGGCTGGTCACTGTACGTTGAATGGTGTGTCTAATATATGTATATGACTGGCTGGTCACTGTATGCAGAACGGTGTGTCTAATATATGACTAGCTGGTCGCTGTACGTTGAATGGTGTGTCTAATATATGACTGGCTGGTCACTGTATGTTGAATGGTGTGTCTAATATATGACTGGCTGGTCACTGTATGTTGAATGGTGTGTCTAATATATGAGTGGATGGTCACTGTATGTTGAATGGTGTGTCTAATATATGACTGGCTGGTCACTGTATGTTGAATGGTGTGTCTAATATATGACTGACTGGTCACTGTATGTTGAATGGTGTGTCTAATATATGTATATGACTGACTGGTCACTGTATGTTGAATGGTGTGTCTAATATATGACTGGCTGGTCACTGTATGTTGAATGGTGTGTCTAATATATGACTGATTGGTCACTGTATGTTGAATGGTGTGTCTAATATATGTATATGACTGGCTGGTCACTGTATGCAGAACGGTGTGTCTAATATATGACTAGCTGGTCGCTGTACGTTGAATGGTGTGTCTAATATATGACTGGCTGGTCACTGTATGTTGAATGGTGTGTCTAATATATGACTGGCTGGTCACTGTATGTTGAATGGTGTGTCTAATATATGAGTGGATGGTCACTGTATGTTGAATGGTGTGTCTAATATATGACTGGCTGGTCACTGTATGTTGAATGGTGTGTCTAATATATGACTGACTGGTCACTGTATGTTGAATGGTGTGTCTAATATATGTATATGACTGACTGGTCACTGTATGTTGAATGGTGTGTCTAATATATGACTGGCTGGTCACTGTATGTTGAATGGTGTGTCTAATATATGACTGATTGGTCACTGTATGTTGAATGGTGTGTCTAATATATGACTGACTGGTCACTGTATGTTGAATGGTGTGTCTAATATATGACTGGCTGGTCACTGTATGTTGAATGGTGTGTCTAAAATATGACTGACTGGTCACTGTATGTTGAATGGTGTGTCTAATATATGACTGACTGGTCACTGTATGTTGAATGGTGTGTCTAATATATGAGTAGATGGTCACTGTATTTTGAATGGTGTGTCTAATATATGACTGACTGGTCACTGTATGTTGAATGGTGTGTCTAATATATGACTGGCTGGTCACTGTATGTTGAATGGTGTGTCTGATATATGTATATGACTGACTGGTCACTGTATGTTGAATGGTGTGTCTAATATATGTATATGACTGTCTGATCACTGTATGTTAAATGGTGTGTCTTATATATGTATATGACAAACTGGTCATTGTATGTCGAATGGTGTGTCTTATATATGTATATGACTGTCTGATCACTGTATGTCGAATGGTGTGTCTAATATATGTATATGACTGGCTTGTCACTGTATGTTGAATGGTGTGTCTAATATATGACTAGCTGGTCGCTGTATGTTGAATGTTGTGTCTAATATATGTATATGACTGGCTTGTCACTGTATGTAGAATGGTGTGTCTAATATATGACTGGCTGGTCACTGTATGTTGAATGGTGTGTCTAATATATGACTAGCTGGTCGCTGTACGTTGAATGGTGTGTCTAATATATGTATATGACTGGCTTGTCACTGTATGTTGAATGGTGTGTCTAATATATGACTGGCTGGTCACTGTACATTTAATGGTGCGTCTAATATATGACTAGCTGGTCGCTGTACGTTGAATGGCGTGTCTAATATATGACTGACTGGTCACTGTTCGTTGAATGGCGTGTCTAATATATGACTGGCTGGTCACTGTACGTTGAATGGTGTCTCTAATATATGAATGGCTGGTCACTGTACGTTGAATAGTGTGTCTGACATATGACTGGCTGGTCACTGTATGTTGAATGGTGTGTCTAATATATGACTGGCTGGTCACTGTATGTTGAATGATGTGTCTAATATATGACTGGCTGGTCACTGTATGTTGAATGATGTGTCTAATATATGACTGGCTGGTCACTGTACGTTGAATGGTGTGTTTAATTTATGACTGGCTGGTCACTGTATGATGAATGGTGTGTCTAATATATGACTGGCTGATCACTGTATGTTGAATGGTGTGTTTAATGTATGACTGGCTGGTCACTGTATGTTGAATGGTGTGTTTAATGTATGACTGGCTGGTCACTGTATATTGAATGGTGTGTCTAATATATGACTGGCTGGTCACTGTAAGCTGAATGGTGTGTCTAATATATGACTGGCTGGTCACTGTATGTTGAATGATGTGTCTAATATATGACTAACTGGTCACTGTATGTTGAATGGTGTGTCTAATATATGACTGGCTGATCACTGTATGTTGAATGGTGTGTCTAATATATGACTGACTGGTCACTGTGTGTTAAATGGTGTGTCTAATATATGACTGGCTGGTCACTGTATGCTGAATGGTGTGTCTAATATATAACTAACTGGTCACTGTATGTTGAATGGTGTGTCTGATATATGACTGGCTGGTCACTGTATGTTAAATGATGTGTCTAATATATGACTGACTGATCACTGTATGTTGAATGGTGTGTCCAATATATGACTGGCTGGTCACTGTATGTTGAATGATGTGTCTGATATATGACTGGCTGGTCACTGTATGTTGAATGGTGTGTCTTATATATGACAGGTTGGTCACTGTATGTTGAATGGTGTGTCTAATATATGACTGGCTGGTCACTGTATGCTGTATGGTATGTCTAATATATGACTGGCTGGTCACTGTATGCTGTATGATGTGTCTAATATATGACTGGCTGGTCACTGTATGTTGAATGATGTGTCTAATATATGACTGGCTGGTCACTGTATGTTGAATAGTTAGTCTAATATATGACTGGCTGGTCACTGTATGTTGAATGGTGTGTCTAATATATGACTGGCTGGTCACTGTATGCTGTATGGTGTGTCTGATATATGTATATGACTGGCTGGTCACTGTATGCTGAATGGTGTGTCTGATATATGTATATGACTGGCTTGTCACTGTATGTTGAATGGTGTGTCTGATATATGACTGGCTGGTCACTGTATGCTGAATGATGTGTCTAATATATGACTGGCTGGTCACTGTATGCTGTATGGTATGTCTAATATATGACTGGCTGGTCACTGTATGCTGAATGATGTGTCTAATATATGACTGGCTGGTCACTGTATGCTGTATGGTATGTCTAATATATGACTGGCTGGTCACTGTATGCTGAATGATGTGTCTAATATATGACTGGCTGGTCACTGTATGTTGAATAGTTAGTCTAATATATGACTGGCTGGTCACTGTATGTTGAATGGTGTGTCTAATATATGTATATGACTGGCTTGTCACTGTATGTTGAATGGTGTGTCTGATATATGTATATGACTGGCTGGTCACTGTATGCTGAATGGTGTGTCTGATATATGTATATGACTGGCTTGTCACTGTATGTTGAATGGTGTGTCTGATATATGTATATGACTAGCTGGTCACTGTATGTTGAATGGTGTGTCTAATATATGACTGGCTGGTCACTGTATGCTGAATGGTGTGTCTAATATATGACTGGCTGGTCACTGTATGCTGAATTAATAGTGTGTCTAATATATGACTAGTTGGTCACTGTATGTTGAATGGTGTGTCTTATATAGGACTGGCTGGTCACTGTATGTTGAATAGTTAGTCTAATATATGACTGGCTGGTCACTGTTTGTTGAATGGTGTGTCTACTATATGACTGGCTGGTCACTGTATGTTGAACGATGTGTCTAATATATGACTAGCTGGTCGCTGTACGTTGAATGGTGTGTCTAATATATGACTGGCTGGTCACTGTATGTTGAATGGTGTGTCTAATATATGACTGGCTAGTCACTGTATGTTAAATGGTGTGTCTAATATATGACAGGCTGGTCACTGTATGTTGACTGGTGTGTCTAATATATGACTGGCTCGTCACTGTATGTTAAATGGTGTGTCTGATATATGTATATGACTAGCTGGTCACTGTATGTTGAATGGTGTGTCTAATATATGACTGGCTGGTCACTGTATGCTGAATGGTGTGTCTAATATATGACTAGCTGGTCGCTGTTCGTTGAATGATGTGTCTAATATATGACTGGCTGGTCACTGTATGTTAAATGATGTGTCTAATATATGAAAGGCTGGTCAATGTATGTTGAATAATGTGTCTAATATATGACTGACTGGTCACTGTATGTTGAATGTTGTGTCTAATATATGACTGACTGGTCACTGTATGCTGAATGGTGTGTCTAATATATGACTGGCTGGTCACTGTATGCTGAATGGTGTGTCTAATATATGACTGACTGGTCACTGTATGTTGAATGGTGTGTCTAATATATGACTGGCTTGTCACTGTATGTTGAATGATGTGTCTTATATATAACTGGCTGGTCACTGTATGTTGAATGGTGTGTCTAATATATGACTGGCTGGACACTGTATGTTGAATGATGTGTCTAATATTAGACTGGCTGGTCACTGTATGTTGAATGGTGTGTCTAATATATGACAGGCTGGTTACTGTATGTTGAATGGTTTGTCTAATATATGACTGGCTGGTCACTGTATGTTGATTGGTGTGTCTAATATATGACAGGCTGGTCACTGTATGTTGAATGGTGTGTCTAATATATGTATATGACAGGCTGGTCACTGTATGCTAAATGGTTTGTCTACTATATGACTGGCTGGTCACTGTATGTTGAATGGTGTGTCTAATATATGACTGACTGGTCACTGTATGTTGAATGGTGTGCTTATATATGACTGACTGGTCACTGTATGTTGAATGGTGTGTCTAATATATGACTGGCTGGTCACTGTATGTTGCATGGTGTGTCTAATATATGACTGGCTGGTCACTGTATGTTGAATGGTGTGTCTAATATATGACTGACTGGTCACTGAATGTTGAATGGTGTGTCTAATATATGACTGGCTGGTCACTATATGTTGAATGGCGTGTCTAATATATGACCGGCTGGTCACTGTATGTTGAATGGTGTGTCTTATATATGACTGGCTGGTCACTGTATGCTGAATTCATAATGTTTCTAATATATGACTGGCTGGTCACTGTATGCTGAATGATGTGTCTAATATTTGACTGGCTGGTCACTGTATGTTGAATGGTGTGTCTAATATATGACTGACTGGTCACTGTATGCTGAATGATGTGTCTAATATATGACTGGCTGGTCACTGTATGTTGAATGGTGTGTCTTATGTATGACTGGCTGGTCACTGTATGCTGAATGGTTTGTCTAATATATGACTGACTGGTCATTGTTTGTTGAATGGTGTGTCTAATATATGACAGGCTGGTCACTGTATGTTGAATGGTGGGTCTAATATATGACTGACTGGTCACTGTATTCTGAATGATGTGTCTAATATATGACAGGCTGGTCACTGTATGTTGAATGGTGTGTCTAATATATAACTAAGTGGTCACTCTATGTTGAATGATGTGTGTAATATATGACTGGCTGGTCACTGTATGTTGAATGATGTGTCTAATATATGTCTGGCTGGTCACTGTATGTTGAATGGTGTGTCTGATATACGACTGACTGGTAACTGTATGTTGAATGGTGTGTCTAATATATGTATATGACTGGCTGGTCACTGTATGTTGAATGGTGTGTCTCATATATGTATATGACTAGCTGGTCACTGTATGTTGAATGGTGTGTCTGATATATGTATATGACTGGCTGGTCACTGTATGTTCAATGATGTGTCTAATATATGTATATGACTGGCTGGTCACTGTATGGTGAATAGTGTGTCTGATATACGACTGACTGGTAACTGTATGTTGAATGGTGTGTCTGATATATGTATATGACTAGCTGGTCACTGTATGTTGAAAAGTGTGTCTGCTATACGACTGACTGGTAACTGTATGTTGAATGGTGTGTCTTATATATGTATATGACTGGCTGGTCACTGTATGTTGAATGGTGTGTCTAATATATGTATATGACTAGCTGGTCACTGTATGTTGAATGGTGTGTCTAATATATGACTGGCTGGTCACTGTATGTTGAATTGTGTGTCTAATATATGTATATGACTGGCTGGTCACTGTATGTTCAATGATGTGTCTAATATATGTATATGACTGGCTGGTCACTGTATGTTGAATAGTGTGTCTGATATACGACTGACTGGTCACTGTATGTTGAATGGTGTGTCTTATATATGACTAGCTGGTCACTGTATGTTGAATGATGTGTCTAATATATGTATATGACTGGCTGGTCACTGTATCATGAATGGTGTGTCTAATATATGACTGGCTGGTCACTGTATGTTGAATGGTGTGTCTAATATATGACTGACTGGTCACTGTATGCTGAATGGTTTGTCTAATATATGACTGACTGGTCACTGTATGTTGAATGGTGTGTCTAATATACGACTGACTGGTCACTGTATGTTGAATGGTTTGTCTGATATATGACTAGCTGGTCACTGTATGTTGAATGATGTGTCTGATAAATGACTGACTGGTCACTGTATGTTGAATGGTGTGTCTAATATACGACTGACTGGTAACTGTATGTTGAAAGGTGTGCCTAATATATGACTGGCTGGTCACTGTATGTTGAATGATGTGTCTAATATATGACTGGCTGGTCACTGTATGTTGAATGATGTGTCTAATATATGACTGGCTGGTCAATGTATGTTGAATGGTGTGTCTGATATATGACTGGCTCGTCACTGTATGTTGAATGGTGTGTCTAATATATGACTGGCTGGTCACTGTATATTGAATGGTGTGTCTAATATATGACTGGCTGGTCACTGTATGTTGAATGGTGTGTCTAATATATGACTGGCTGGTCACTGTATGTTGAATGGTCTGTCTAATATATAACTGGCTTGTCACTGTATGTTGAATGGTGTGTCTAATATATGACTGGATGGTCACTGTATGTTGAATGGTGTGTCTAATATATGACTGGCTGGTCACTGTATGTTGAATGGTGTGTCTGATATTTGTATATGGCTGGCTTGTCACTGTATGTCGAATGGTGTGTCTGATATATGTATATGACTGGCTTGTCACTGTATGTTGAATGGTGTGTCTGATATATGTATATGACTGGCTGGTCACTGTATGTTGAATGGTGTGTCTTATATATGACCAGCTGGTCACTGTATGTTGAATGGTGTGTCTGATATATGACTGGCTGGTCACTGTATGTTGAATGGTGTGTCTAATATATGACTGGCTGGTCACTGTATGTTGAATGTTGTGTCTAATATATGACTAGCTGGTCACTGTATGTTGAATGGTGTGTCTGATATATCTATATGACTGGCTTGTCACTGTATGATGAATGGTGTGTCTGATATATGTATATGACTGGCTGGTCACTGTATGTTGAATGGTGTGTCTGATATATGTATATGACTGGCTGGTCACTGTATGTTGAATGGTGTGTCTGATATATGTATATGACTGGCTTGTCACTGTATGTTGAATGGTGTGTCTGATATATGTATATGACTGGCTTGTCACTGTATGTTGAATGGTGTGTCTGATATATGTATATGACTGGCTGGTCACTGTATGTTGAATGATGTGTCTAATATATGTATATGACTGGCTGGTCCATGTTTGTTGAATGGTGTGTCTGATATATGTATATGACTGGCTTGTCACTGTATGTTGAATGGTGTGTCTGATATATGTATATGACTGGCTTGTCACTGTATGTTGAATGGTGTGTCTGATATATGTATATGACTGGCTGGTCACTGTATGTTGAATGGTGTGTCTGATATATATGTATATGACTGGCTGGTCACTGTATGTTAAATGGTGTGTCTGATATATGTATATGACTGGCTGGTCACTGTATGTTGAATGGTGTGTCTGATATATGTATATGACTGGCTGGTCACTGTATGTTGAATGGTGTGTGTGATATATGTATATGACTGGCTGGTCACTGTATGTTGAATGGTGTGTCTGATACATGTATATGACTGGCTTGTCACTGTATGTTGAATGGTGTGTCTGATATATGTATATGACTGGCTTGTCACTGTATGTTGAATGGTGTGTCTGATATATGTATATGACTGGCTGGTCACTGTATGTTGAATGGTGTGTTTGATATATGTATATGACTGGCTGGTCACTGTATGTTGAATTGTGTGTCTGATATGTATATGACTGGCTGGTCACTGTATGTTGAATGGTGTGTCTGATATATGTATATGACTGGCTGGTCACTGTATGTTGAATGGTGAGTCTGATATATGTATATGACTGGCTTGTCACTGTATGTTGAATGGTGTGTCTGATATATGTATATGACTGGCTTGTCACTGTATGTTGAATGGTGTGTCTGATATATGTATATGACTAGCTGGTCACTGTATGTTGAATGGTGTGTCTGATATATGTATTTGACTGGCTGGTCACTGTATGTTAAATGGTGTGTCTGATATATGTATATGACTGGCTGGTCACTGTATGTTAAATGGTGTGTCTGATATATGTATATGACTAGCTGGTCACTGTATGTTAAATGGTGTGTCTGATATATGTATATGACTGGCTGGTCACTGTATGTTGAATGGTGTGTCTGATATATGAATATGACTGGCTGGTCACTGTATGTTGAATGGTGTGTCTGATATATGTATATGACTAGCTGGTCACTGTTTGTTGAATGGTGTGTCTAATATATGACTGGCTGGTCACTGTATGTTAAATGGTGTGTCTAATATATGACTGGCTGGTCGTTGTATGTTGAATGATGTGTCTAATATATGACTGGATGGTCACTGTATGTTGAATGGTGTGTCTAATATATGACTGACTGGTCACTGCATGTTGAATGGTGTGTCTATTATATGACTGACTGGTCGCTGTATGCTGAATGGTGTGTCTGATATATGTATATGACTTACTGGTTGCTGTATGTTGAATGGTGTGTCTGATATATGTATATGACTTGCTGGTCACTGTATGTTGAATGGTGTGTCTAATATATGTATATGACTGGCTTGTCACTGTATGTTCAATGATGTGTCTAATATATGACTGGATGGTCACTGTATGTTGAATGGTGTGTCTAATATATGACTGACTGGTCACTGTATGTTGAATGATGTGTCTAATATATGACTGGATGGTCACTGTATGTTGAATGGTGTGTCTAATATATGACTGACTGGTCACTGCATGTTGAATGGTGTGTCTATTATATGACTGACTGGTCGCTGTATGCTGAATGGTGTGTCTGATATATCTATATGACTTACTGGTTGCTGTATGTTGAATGGTGTGTCTAATATATGACTTGCTGGTCACTGTATGTTGAATGGTGTGTCTGATATATGTATTTGACTGGCTTGTCACTGTATGCTGAATGGTGTGTCTAATATATGACTAGCTGGTCACTGTATGTTGAATTGTGTGTCTAATATATAACTGGCTTGTCACTGTATGTTGAATGGTGTGTCTAATATTTGACTGGATGGTCACTGTATGTTGAATGGTGTGTCTAATATATGACTGGCTGGTCACTGTATGTTGAATGATGTGTCTAATATATGACTGACTGGTCACTGTATGTTGAATGGTGTGTCTAATATATGTATATGACTGGCTGGTCACTGTATGTTAAATGGTGTGTCTGATATATGTATATGACTGGCTGGTCACTGTATGTTAAATGGTGTGTCTAATATATGACTGGCTGGTCACTGTATGTTGAATGATGTGTCTAATATATGACTGACTGGTCACTGTATGTTGAATGGTGTGTCTGATATATGACTGGCTGGTCGCTGTTTGTTGAATGGTGTGTCTAATATATGACTGACTGGTCACTGTATGCTGAATGATGTGTCTAATATATGACTAGCTGGTCACTGTATGCTGAATGGTGTGTCTAATATATGACTGACTGGTCGCTGTATGCTGTATTGTGTGTCTAATATATGACTGGCTGGTCGCTGTATGCTGTATGGTGTGTCTAATATATGACTGGCTGGTCACCGTATGCTGAATGATGTGTCTAATATATGACTGGCTGGTCGCTGTATGCTGAATGGTGTGTCTAATATATGACTGGCTGGTCACCGTATGCTGAATGATGTGTCTAATATATGACTGGCTGGTCGCTGTATGATGAATGGTGTGTCTAATATATGACTGGCTGGTCAATGTATGCTGAATGGTGTGTCTAATATATGACTGGCTGGTCACTGTATGATGAATGGTGTGTCTAATATATGACTGGCTGGTCACTGTATGTTGAATGGTGTGTCTAATATATGACTGGCTGGTCACTGTATGCTGTATGGTATGTCTAATTTTTGACTGACTGGTCGCTGTTTGTTGAATGGTGTGTCTAATATATGACTAACTGGTCACTGTATGTTGAATGGTGTGTCTAATATATGACTTGCTGGTCACTGTATGTTGAATGGTATGTCTAATATTTGACTGGCTGGTCACTGTATGCTGAATTAATAGTGTGTCTAATATATGACTGGTTGGTCACTGTATGTTGAATGGTTTGTCTAATATATGACTGGCTGGTCACTGTATGCTGTATGGTATGTCTAATTATTGACTGGTTGGTCACTGTATGTTGAATGGTGTGTCTAATATATGACTGGCTGGTCACTGTATGCTGAATGGTGTGTCTAATATATGACTGGCTGGTCACTGTATGCTGAATTAATAGTGTGTCTAATATATGACTGGTTGGTCACTGTATGTTAAATGGTATGTCTAATATTTGACTGGCTGGTCACTGTATGTTGAATGGTGTGTCTTATATATGACTGGCTGGTCACTGTATGCTGAATGGTGTGTCTGATATATGACTTGCTGGTCACTGTATTTTGAATGGTATGTCTAATATTTGACTGGCTGGTCACTGTATGTTGAATGGTTTGTCTAATATATGACTGACTGGTCACTGTATGTTGAATAGTTAGTCTAATATATGACTGGCTGGTCACTGTATGTTGAATGGTGTGTCTAATATATGACTGGCTGGTCACTGTATGTTGAATTGTGTGTCTAATATATGACTGGCTAGTCACTGTATGTTGAATGGTGTGTCTGATATATGTATATGACTGGCTTGTCACTGTATGTTGAATGGTGTGTCTGATATATGTATATGACTGGCTGGTCACTGTATGTTGAATGGTGTGTCTGATATATGTATATGACTGGCTTGTCACTGTATGTTGAATGGTGTGTCTGATATATGTATATGACTGGCTGGTCACTGTATGTTGAATGGTGTATCTGATATATGTATATGACTGGCTTGTCACTGTATGTTGAATGGTGTGTCTGATATATGTATATGACTGGCTTGTCACTGTATGTTGAATGGTGTGTCTGATATATGACAAGCTGGTCACTGTATGTTGAGTGGTGTGTCTGATATATGTATATGACTGGCTTGTCACTGTATGTTGAATGGTGTGTCTGATATATGTATATGACTGGCTTGTCACTGTATGTTGAATGGTGTGTCTGATATATGTATATGACTGGCTGGTCACTGTATGTTGAATGGTGTGTCTGATATATGTATATGGCTGGCTTGTCACTGTATGTTGAATGGTGTGTCTGATATATGTATATGACTGGCTAGTCACTGTATGTTGAATGGTGTGTCTAATATATGACTAGCTGGTCACTGTATGTTGAATGGTGTGTCTGATATATGAATATGACTGGCTGGTCACTGTATGTTGAATGGTGTGTCTGACATATGTATATGACTGGCTTGTCACTGTATGTTGAATGGTGTGTCTGATATATGTATATGACTGGCTTGTCACTGTATGTTGAATGGTGTGTCTGATATATGTATATGACTGGCTGGTCACTGTATGTTGAATGGTGTGTCTGATATATGTATATGACTGGCTTTTCACTGTATGTTGAATGGTGTGTCTGATATATGTATATGACTGGCTGGTCACTGTATGTTGAATGGTGTGTCTAATATATGACTAGCTGGTCACTGTATGTTGAATGGTGTGTCTGATATATGTATATGACTGGCTTGTCACTGTATGTTGAATGGTGTGTCTAATATATGACTGGCTTGTCACTGTATGTTGAATGGTGTGTCTGATATATGTATATGACTGGCTTGTCACTGTATGTTGAATGGGGTGTCTGATATATGTATATGACTGGCTTGTCACTGTATGTTGAATGGTGTATCTGATATATGTATATGACTGGCTTGTCACTGTCGGTTGAATGGAGTGTCTGATATATGTATATGACTGGCTGGTCACTGTATGTTGAATGATGTGTCTAATATATGTATATGACTGGCTGGTCACTGTATGTTGAATGGTGTGTTTGATATATGTATATGACTGGCTTGTCACTGTATGTTGAATGGTGTGTTTGATATATGTATATGACTGGCTTGTCACTGTATGCTGAATGGTGTGTCTAATATATGACTAGCTGGTCACTGTATGTTGAATTGTGTGTCTAATATACAACTGGCCTGTCACTGTATGTTGAATGGTGTGTCTAATATTTGACTGGATGGTCACTGTATGTTGAATGGTGTGTCTAATATATGACTGGCTGGTCACTGTATGTTGAATGATGTGTCTAATATATGACTGACTGTCCACTGTATGTTGAATGGTGTGTCTGATATATGTATATGACTGGCTTGTCACTGTATGTTGAATGGTGTGTTTGATATATGTATATGACTGGCTTGTCACTGTATGTTGAATGGTGTGTCTGATATATGTATATGACTGGCTGGTCACTGTATGTTGAATGGTGTGTCTGATATATGTATATGACTGGCTGGTCACTGTATGTTGAATGGTGTGTCTGTTATATGTATATGACTGGCTTGTCACTGTATGTTGAATGGTGTGTCTGATATATGTATATGACTGGCTTGTCACTGTATGTTGAATGGTGTGTCTGATATATGTATATGACTAGCTGGTCACTGTATGTTGAATGGTGCGTCTGATACATGTATTTGACTGGCTTGTCACTGTATGCTGAATGGTGTGTCTAATATATGACTAGCTGGTCACTGTATGTTGAATTGTGTGTCTAATATACAACTGGCCTGTCACTGTATGTTGAATGGTGTGTCTAATATTTGACTGGATGGTCACTGTTTGTTGAATGGTGTGTCTAATATATGACTGGCTGGTCACTGTATGTTGAATGATGTGTCTAATATATGACTGACTGGTCACTGTATGTTGAATGGTGTGTCTAATATATGACTAGCTGGTCACTGTATGTTGAATGGTGTGTCTGATATATGTATATGACTGACTGGTCACTGTATGTTGAATGGTGTGTCTGATATATGTATATGACTGGCTGGTCACTGTATGTTGAATGGTGTGTCTGATATATGTATATGACTGGCTGGTCACTGTATGTTGAATGGTGTGTCTGATATATGTATATGACTAGCTGGTCACTGTATGTTGAATGGTGTGTCTGATATATGTATACGACTGGCTTGTCACTGTATGTTAAATGGTGTGTCTGATATATGTATATGACTGGCTTGTCACTGTATGTTGAATGGTGTGTCTGATATATGTATATGACTGGCTTGTCACTGTATGCTGAATGGTGTGTCTGATATATGTATATGACTGGCTTATCACTGTATGTTGAATGGTGTGTCTGATATATGTATATGACTCGCTTGTCACTGTATGTTGAATGGTGTGTCTGATATATGTATATGACTGGCTTGTCACTGTATGTTGAATGGTGTGTCTGATATATGTATATGACTAGCTGGTCACTGTATGTTGAATGGTGTGTCTGATATATGTATATGACTGGCTTGTCACTGTATGTTGAATGGTGTGTCTAATATATGACTGGCTTGTCACTGTATGTTGAATGGTGTGTCTGATATATGTATATGACTGGCTTGTCACTGTATGTTGAATGGTGTGTCTGATATATGTATATGACTGGCTTGTCACTGTATATTGAATGGTGTGTCTGATATATGTATATGACTGGCTTGTCACTGTATGTTGAATGGTGTGTCTGATATATGTATATGACTGGCTTGTCACTGTATATTGAATGGTGTGTCTGATATATGTATATGACTGGCTTGTCACTGTATGCTGAATGGTGTGTCTAATATATGACTAGCTGGTCACTGTATGTTGAATTGTGTGTCTAATATACAACTAGCTTGTCACTGTATGTTGCATGGTGTGTCTAATATATGACTGGCTGGTCACTGTATGTTGAATGGTGTGTCTAATATATGACTAACTGGTCACTGTATGTTGAATGGTGTGTCTAATATATGACTAACTGGTCGTTGTTCGTTGAATGATGTGTCTAATATATGACTGGCCGGACGTTGTATGTTAAATGATGTGTCTAATATATGACTGGCCGGTCGTTGTATGTTGAATGATGTGTCTAATATATGCCTGGATGGTCACTGTATGTTGAATGGTGTGTCTAATATATGACTGACTGGTCACTGTATGTTGAAAGGTGTGTCTATTATATGACTGACTGGTCGCTGTTTGTTGAATGGTGTGTCTAATATATGACTGACTGGTCGCTGTATGCTGTATGGTGTAACTAATATATGACTGGCTGGTCACTGTATGTTGAATGGTGTGTCTAATATATGACTGGCTGGTCACTGTATGCTGAATGGTATGTCTAATATTTGACTGGCTGGTCACTGTATGCTGAATGATGTGCCTAATATATGACTGGCTGGTCACTGTATGCTGAATTAATAGTGTGTCTAATATATGACTGGTTGGTCACTGTATGTTGAATGGTGTGTCTAATATATGACTGGCTGGTCACTGTATGTTGAAAGGTGTGTCTAATATATGACTGGCTGGTCACTGTATTCTGAATTAATAGTGTGTCTAATATATGACTGGCTGGTCACTGTATGTTGAATGGTGTGTCTATTATATTACTGACTGGTCGCTGTTTGTTGAATGGTGTGTCTAATATATGACTGACTGGTCGCTGCATGCTGTATGGTGTGTCTAATATATGACTGGCTGGTCACTGTATGCTGAATGGTATGTCTAATATTTGACTGGCTGGTCACTGTATGCTGAATGATGTGCCTAATATATGACTGGCTGGTCACTGTATGCTGAATTAATAGTGTGTCTAATATATGACTGGTTGGTCACTGTATGTTGAATGGTGTGTCTAATATATGACTGGCTGGTCACTGTATGCTGAATGGTGTGTCTAATATATGACTGGCTGGTCACTGTATGCTGAATTAATAGTGTGTCTTATATATGACTGGCTGGTCACTGTATGCTGAATTAATAGTGTGTCTAATATATGACTGGTTGGTCTCTGTATGTTGAATGGTGTGTCTAATATTTGACTGGCTGGTCACTGTATGCTGAATGATGTGCCTTATATAGGACTGGCTGGTCACTGTATGTTGAATGGTGTGTCTAATATATGACTGGTTGGTCACTGTATGTTGAATAGTTAGTCTAATATATGACTGGCTGGTCACTGTATGCTGAATGATGTGCCTTATATAGGACTGGCTGGTCACTGTATGTTGAATGGTGTGTCTAATATATGACTGGCTGGTCACTGTATGTTGAATAGTTAGTCTAATATATGACTGGCTGGTCACTGTATGTTGAATGGTGTGTCTGATATATGTATATGACTGGCTGGTCACTGTATGCTGAATGGTGTGTCTGATATATGTATATGACTGGCTGGTCACTGTATGCTGAATGGTGTGTCTGATATATGTATATGACTGGCTTGTCACTGTATGTTGAATGGTGTGTCTGATATATGTATATGACTAGCTGGTCACTGTATGTTGAATGGTGTGTCTAATATATGACTGGCTGGTCACTGTATGCTGAATGGTGTGTCTAATATAGGACTGGCTGGTCACTGTATGCTGAATTAATAGTGTGTCTAATATATGACTAGTTGGTCACTGTATGTTGAATGGTGTGTCTTATATAGGACTGGCTGGTCACTATATGTTGAATAGTTAGTCTAATATATGACTGGCTGGTCACTGTTTGTTGAATGGTGTGTCTAATATATGACTGGCTGGTCACTGTATGTTGAACGATGTGTCTCATATATGACTAGCTGGTCGCTGTACGTTGAATGGTGTGTCTAATATATGACTGACTGGTCACTGTATGTTGAATGGTGTGTCTAATATATGACTGGCTAGTCACTGTATGTTGAATGGTGTGTCTAATATATGACAGGCTGGTCACTGTATGTTGACTGGTGTGTCTAATATATGACTGGCTCGTCACTGTATGTTGAATGGTGTGTCTGATATATGTATATGACTAGCTGGTCACTGTATGTTGAATGGTGTGTCTAATATATGACTGGCTGGTCACTGTATGCTGAATGGTGTGTCTAATATATGACTAGCTGGTCGCTGTTCGTTGAATGATGTGTCTAATATATGACTGGCTGGTCACTGTATGTTAAATGATGTGTCTTATATATGACAGGCTGGTCACTGTATGTTGAATGATGTGTCTAATATATGACTGACTGGTCACTGTATGTTGAATGTTGTGTCTAATATATGACTGACTGGTCACTGTATGCTGAATGGTGTGTCTAATATATGACTGGCTGGTCACTGTATGCTGAATGGTGTGTCTAATATATGACTGACTGGTCACTGTATGTTGAATGGTGTGTCTAATATATGACTGGCTTGTCACTGTATGTTGAATGATGTGTCTAATATATAACTGGCTGGTCACTGTATGTTGAATGGTGTGTCTAATATATGACTGGCTGGTCACTGTATGTTGAATGATGTGTCTAATATTAGACTGGCTGGTCACTGTATGTTGAATGGTGTGTCTAATATATGACAGGCTGGTTACTGTATGTTGAATGGTTAGTCTAATATATGACTGGCTGGTCACTGTATGTTAAATGGTGTGTCTAATATATGACAGGCTGGTCACTGTATGTTGAATGGTGTGTCTAATATATGTATATGACAGGCTGGTCACTGTATGCTGAATGGTTTGTCTAATATATGACTGGCTGGTCACTGTATGTTGAATGGTGTGTCTAATATATGACTGGCTGGTCACTGTATGTTGAATGGTGTGTCTAATATATGACAGGCTGGTCACTGTATGTTGAATGGTGTGTCTAATATATGACTGACTGGTCACTGTATGTTGAATGGTGTGTGTAATATATGACTGGCTGGTCACTATATGTTGAATGGCGTGTCTAATATATGACCGACTGGTCACTGTATGTTGAATGGTGTGTCTTATATATGACTGGCTGGTCACTGTATGCTGAATTGATAGTGTTTCTAATATATGACTGGCTGGTCACTGTATGGTGAATGATGTGTCTAATATTTGACTGGCTGGTCACTGTATGTTAAATGGTGTGTCTAATATATGACTGACTGGTCACTGTATGCTGAATGATGTGTCTAATATATGACTGGCTGGTCACTGTATGTTGAATGGTGTGTCTTATATATGACTGGCTGGTCACTGTATGTTGAATGGTGTGTCTAATATATGACTGACTGGTCACTGTTTGTTGAATGGTGTGTCTTATATATGACAGGCTGGTCACTGTATGTTGAATGGTGTGTCTAATATATGACTGACTGGTCACTGTATGCTGAATGATGTGTCTAATATATGACAGGCTGGTCACTGTATGTTGAATGGTGTGTCTAATATATAACTAAGTGGTCACTCTATGTTGAATGATGTGTGTAATATATGACTGGCTGGTCACTGTATGTTGAATGATGTGTCTAATATATGTCTGGCTGGTCACTGTATGTTGAATGGTGTGTCTAATATATGACAGGCTGGTCACTGTATGTTGTATGGTGTGTCTAATATATGACTGGCTGGTCACTGTATGTTGAATGGTGTGTCTAATATATGACTGGCTGGTCACTGTATGTTGAATGGTGTGTCTTATATATGACTGGCTGGTCACTGTATGTTGAATGGTGTGTCTAATATATGACTGATTGGTCACTGTATGTTGAATGGTGTGTCTAATATATGACTGGCTGGTCACTGTATGTTGAATGATGTGTCTAATATATGACTGGCTGATCACTGTATGTTGAATGATGTGTCTAATATATGACTGGCTGATCACTGTATGTTGAATGGTGTGTCTAATATATGACTGGCTGGTCACTGTATGTTGAATGGTGTGTCTAATATATGACTGGCTGGTCTCTGTATGTTGAATGGTGTGTCTAATATATGACTGGCTCGTCACTGTATGTGGAATGGTGTGTCTAATATATGACTGGCTGGTCACTGTATGTTGAATGGTGTGTCTAATATATGACTGATTGGTCACTGTATGTTGAATGGTGTTTCTAATATATGACTGGCTGGTCACTGTATGTTGAATGGTGTGTCTAATATATGACTGGCTGATCACTGTATGTTGAATGATGTGTCTAATATATGACTGGCTGATCACTGTATGTTGAATGGTGTGTCTAATATATGACTGGCTGGTCACTGTATGTTGAATGGTGTGTCTAATATATGACTGGCTGGTCACTGTGTGTTGAATGGTGTGTCTAATATATGACTGGCTGGTCACTGTGTGTTGAATGGTGTGTCTAATATATGACTGACTGGTCACTGTATGTTGAATGTTGTGTCTAATATATGACTGGCTGGTCACTGTACGTTGAATGATGTGTCTAATATATGATTGGCTGGTCACTGTACGTTGAATGATGTGTCTAATATATGACTGGCTGGTCACTGTATGTTGAATGATGTGTCTAATATATGACTGGCTGGTCACTGTATGTTGAATGATGTGTCTAATATAAGACTGGCTGGTCACTGTATGCTGAATGGTGTGTCTAATATATGACTGGATGGTCACTGTATGCTGAATGGTGTGTCTAATATATGACTGACTGGTCACTGTATGTTGAATGGTGTGTCTAATATATGACTGACTGGTCACTGTATGCTGAATGGTTTGTCTAATATATGACTGACTGGTCACTGTATGCTGAATGGTTTGTCTAATATATGACTGGCTGGTCACTGTATGTTGAATGGTGTGTCTAATATATGACTGGATGGTCACTGTATGATGATTGGTGTGTCTAATATATGACTGGCTGGTCACTGTATGCTGAATGGTTTGTCTAATATATGACTGACTGGTCACTGTATGTTGAATGATGTGTCTAATATATGACTGACTGGTCACTGTATGTTGAATGGTGTGTCTAATATATGACTGACTGATCACTGTATGCTGAATGGTGTGTCTAATATATGACTGGCTGGTCACTGTATGTTGAATTGTGTGTCTAATATATGACTGACTGGTCACTGTATGCTGAATGGTGTGTCTAATATATGACTGGCTGGTCACTGTATGTTGAATGGTGTGTCTAATATATGACTGACTGGTCACTGTATGCTGAATGGTGTGTCTAATATATGACTAACTGGTCACTGTATGTTGAATGGTGTGTCTAATATATGACTTTCTGATCACTGTATGCTGAATGGTGTGTCTAATATATGACTGGCTGGTCACTGTATGTTGAATGGTGTGTCTAATATATGACTGGCTGGTCACTGTATGTTGAATGGTGTGTCTAATATATGACTGGCTGGTCACTGTATGTTGAATTCATAGTGTGTCTAATATATGACTGGCTGGTCACTGTATGCTGAATGATGTGTCTAATATATGACTGGCTGGTCACTGTATGTTGAATGGTGTGTCTAATATATGACTGGATGTTCACTGTATGATGAATGGTGTGTCTAATATATGACAGGCTGGTCACTGTATGTTGAATGGTGTGTCTTATATATGACTGGCTGGTCACTGTATGCTGAATTAATAGTGTGTCTAATATATGACTGGTTGGTCACTGTATGTTGAATGGTGTGTCTAATATATGACTGACTGGTCACTGTATGCTGAATGGTATGTCTAATATATGACTGACTGGTCATTGTATGATGAATAGTGTGTCTAATATATGACTGGCTGGTCACTGTATGCTGAATTGTGTGTCTAATATATGACTGACTGGTCACTGTTTGATGAATGGTGTGTGGCTTATATATGACTGACTGGTCACTGTATGATGAATAGTGTATTTCTAGAGCTACTTTGATACTTTATACTAAACTGATTATCTCGCTTTGCTATACAAACTGTTAATTAGACCAATAAATATTATCTGTCTATTTGGAGATTTGTCAGGATAACATCAAGTATATGAGTGTTTTATCTTCATGTTATGGACAGAGATACTGTACCTTTGTAATAATCATGGAATCGGAATTTGCCACTGTGACAATAGAAATTATTAAGTTTTCTTCTGAAAATAGGAATGATCAAAATATTGACTAAGCTATAGTCATTTGAAATTAAATTCGTTGAAATTTAACTATACCACATTGTTTGAATTTAGTTTTGTTTATGGCACCCGAAACAGATTTGGAGCTCATTTTCAAGATTGGAATTCATGCCTTGATATATACTGATAAACATGTTATTATCCAATCACTTCCGGCTAAATCGGCCCGATAACAGGGTGCCGTTTATCATTTTCAATAAACCGTCAAGTGGTCATGTCACCTGCAATAAACGGACACCTCATCACGTGATCTGACGGACTTCTTCTTAAAGCGGAGTCGCCGGCTGAAACTCTGTACCCGAGGATGAGGTTTTCCTATTTAAAATGAGCTTGGTCGATCGATAATTGTTCTACGACTTACCTGCGTGTACATGACGTTATGAAAATGTCTGACGATGTTGTTTTGTCGTGACGTCAGTGAACGAATGTGACGTTACGCACACATAATGAAAAGGCAAATAAATAGTCCCGACTTTTATTCCCTTTTTAAAGCAGATGTAGTTACCGGATAAATAGAATAATAGGTTAGTGCCGCAGAGTGAGTAAAAGTTTATCCGGCTCGGATGCGGAAATTATCGGATTCGCCTGACGGCTCACCCAATAAATTCCTCCACCTTGCAAGATAAACTTACTCATCCACAGCACTAACCTATTATTCTCTAGTTATGCTCCCCGAAAAATCGGGGGAGCATATAGTTGCCGCTTTGTCCGTCCTTCCGTCCGAATATTTTTGTCCGGAGCCTATCTAAAAAAGTATGTGAGGTATCATCATGAAACTTCATAGATGGATAGATCTCAATGAGTAGAAGTGCAGTGCTTAAGAACCGCAACTCTACATAACCTATTTTTGGAGTTATTGCCCTTTGGTTTCTTTCATACTTAGTTTTTGTCCGGAGCCTATCTCAAAAAGTATGTGAGGTATCATCATGAAACTTCATAGGTGGATAGATCTCAATGAGTAGAAGTGCAGTGCTCAAGAACCACAACTCTACATAACCTATTTTTAGAGTTATTGCCCTTTATTTTTTTCATACTTTATTCATACTTAATTCTTGTCTGGGCCATAACTCCAACAGTATTTGAGATATCAATTTGAAACTTCATAGGTGAATATATCCCTTGGCAGTGCAGTGCATAAGAACCATGACTCATCATTACATATTTTTTTTACTTATTCCCCTTTGTAATTTTTCATACCTAATTCCTGTCTATGCCATAACTCAACAGTATTAGAGATATCGATTTGAAACTTCATAGGTAAATATATCTCATTGAGGGAAAGTTCAATGGCTAAGAACCATAACTCTCTTTTGAATATTCTGGAGTATTTTTTCTGTGACAAACATCCCACGGGGAGCATCACCCGTCACTGACGGCTCTTGTCCCTTCTCTATTTGACAAATTGAATATGCATTGTTCATTGATTTCTATAGGAGACTTACTCAATTATTATTTGTACTCCATTTACAGAAGTTGAATTAGGATCTACATGTCCAATGGAAGACGCATGTTCAACACTCAATGCCCAGTGCGTAACGGGAACATGTGTATGTTTGGCTGATTTTTATGATAGCAATAAACTAGAAAATTTAGGAGGAAGTTGTAAAACAAGTAAGTATTATTTTAGATGTAACTGGGAAGAAATTATTATATCTGCTGCATGTGCTCTAGTCTACGTATGTTAGTATGTTTTAACTGATTCTGTATAAAAGAAGAAGCTGTCATATTAACTAAAATATAGTAATGTATTCTCAATTCACACACTAAACAATTCAATGAATTTAATTCAAAATCAAAGTCATCATATGCACAATATTGACATTAAAATGACTCAACAAAACCATGACTTTGATATGAATAAAAATATTAAGTAAGACTGAGATGTACTCTCAATTAAACTGTGGAAAACAGTTTAATTTGTATATTTATATTAGACAGCTAATTTTTGAATTATTGGTCGTATCCTGAAAATTGTAATTTGGTGCTATCATTATGTTACTGATTAGTACATGTGTAACCTTATAATTTATCACATCAATAGCATGATGTTCCATGTGATAATGGATGACGGAACAATTTTCTCCAACACGTGTGACAACAAATTCGTGAAATGTAACGCCGCCGGCTTATATTAGTTATTTCTGATGTTGTTTTGACTCTATAACTATAGTAATGTGATAAAAAGAATCAGTCATTTTCTTAAACTCGTCACAAAAACCAATTATTTAGCTCGCCAAAGGCTTGCTTAAACGCTTGGTGTTTTCTAAACTCATTTAAGAAATGTTGATCTCCGAAGATAACGAATGACAGATCCTATTATATACTGCTATTTTGCAGGGAAAGCTCTAAATGATCGATGTACAGAGAGAAGTGCTGCCACTTACAACAATGACCAGTGTAAAGATCAGTTTGCAACATGTGATAGCAACAAATACTGTACATGTGATACTGGGTATCATCAAGATGGTTCAAGTTGTAAAGCAAGTAAGTTAATTATCTCTAAGGAATTAATGGTTGCTTATTCGTTATTGAGTTCACTGTTGTAATTTGAATTGAAGCATTTACTTATTTATTACCAGGAGCTTTAAAAGACAATAAATAAATATATTACAAAAGATGAAAAAACAATGCAGACAAGGAAATTAAACATGCACCACTGTGAAGAAACAGTAGATTGCAGAAATTAAAGTACAAAAAATAGTTGATATCCGGAACTCTGTGCAAGGTGGTTTCCCCCATAATTTACATGTAGGTACAAACAAATCTGGCCTAGTTATACTGGTTTTGCATTCATATGCAAAAACAACAGTCCCCAACTCTATTGTACCGATATGAATATTCAATCGGCTCAAGGATTATAACGGTAAAACTTTATTTGTACCTACAGATTAGTGGAGATCCGGAGTAGGTCTATTGGCAATAAAATAACAATGAGCAGTGACAAAGAAAGCTATATGAAGTTAGCAGGCATCAAATTATTGAAGATGGTGATAAGTTTGATGTTAATTCATGGGTTACTAATATATGTACTGTTTCCTGTATTTTAGATAAAGCCAACGGAGAGTCATGTAGAGTAGATGTTTCTGGAGAATGTTCTGATCCCAATGCTCAATGTCTTAATTCATTATGTACCTGTCAATCAGGCTTCTATGATGATAATAAGTTGATTAATGGTGGAAAGTGTAAAGCAGGTATGTATTACTCATGCTCCAGTAAACTCATGGCAACATATTGAAGGTCTGTTAAAGTGACAAATCAACCACTTCCCAGATTTGAATTTTTTTCAAGAAATAGTTGTTGGCTGACTGGTGTGGCATGCTCTTCCATATAAATATCTAAAGTGAAACATTCTTGTGTGAGAAAATATGGTTGGATGTCATCATGAATAGGCAACAATGTTTAGTGGATGGATCTTTCTAAAAATGTCAAGTAATAAGATCCATACTATTACATAATTACTGGCTACCATACTGAAATCAAGGTCCAGTTTGAATATTGGTCTACTGGATCAATGTACACATGCGAGTTATCAAGTGCAATCACGGCCCTCTTGTCTAATATAATAATACTGGTAATTTGCTATTACTATATATTAAAAATATGATATATTTCAGTGTCGCAGTTACAAGTAGGTAGTGTTGTATTCAGTGACATACACACTTCAAGTATCACAGTATCCTGGTCACACCCAGTTGGTACGCTAGCTCAATATATCAACTATTATACTGTTCAATGGTCACTGACAAACTCTGATTATGCCGAGTCCAACAATCTAGTATCATCTACAACTAGTTATGTGGTGAATGGTCTCACACCAGGAAAGACATATAATATGAAAATTATATCCCACAACACACAGACAGAATCTGGAAAGGAAAGGACAACATATGTAACCAAAGAGCAAGCAGCTAGTAATTATGTTTACATATACATTCATAACAACAATTAATGTAATTAAATGTCTTTTCTTTACATCTGTGCAGTGTCATAATTTTCTTAAAATGGTAAAATATTTGCTTGGAATTAACTGGTTTAATTTGGATAAACGCCTAGTTTTGCTCTGTGGACAGTAAATGCCATTTTAATGCAAATTTGATAGTTGGTTCATGTCTTACTGTAAGCATTGTGTCTTAATTCACTTACAAATTAATCACTGTTATTATGATGCCCCTCCCCATCTTTGATGAGGGGTATATAATAAACTATAGTGTTTTTTCAAATATCAGTCAGTCTGTCTGTCTGTTGGTCGACCAACAGGTTTCCATCAATAACTCAAGAATACTTTTCCCTGGGATCTTCAAAAGTTACTTGGGGGTTGCCCAGCAATCATAGTTGACCTCTATTGAATTTTAGGTCAAAGGTTAAGGTAACCGTGGCTTTTACTATTTTTTTAGACTGAATGGTTTCCATTTGATAACTCAAGATTACTTTGACATAGAAGCTTCAAGCTTTACATGGTAGTTGGCCAAGAAATCTTTATTGATTTTGAGGTCAGTAGTTTAAAGGTCAAGTTCACTGTGACATTTTCCATTTCCGACTATTGGGCTGTCATAGGGCATACATTTTTTAATTATACCTGTCGAGTGTATACATACATTCTGTCAATTACCTATAAGTAAAATTCTTTATTTGTATACAGATAACTATCTTGTGTAACTGATCTGGATGTTACATGTAGTGATGGAAACTTGAGAATTGTATATGCTGATATGTTGTCTTTTATTATAGAACCTAACATAGTAGGAGGTATCACATCTAGTGTAGCTGATCTGGATGTTAGTGATGGAAACTTGAGAATTGTATATGCTGATATGTTGTCTTATATTATAGAACCTAACATGGTAGGAGGTATCACATCTAGTGTAGCTGATCTGGATGTTAGTGATGGAAACTTGAGAATTGTATATGCTGATATGTTGTCTTATATTATAGAACCTAACATGGTAGGAGGTATAACGTCTAGTGTAACTGAACTGGATGTTAGTGATGGAAACTTTTGAATTGTATATACTGATATGTTGTCTTATATTATAGAACCTAACATGGTAGGAGGTATCACATCTAGTGTAACTGATCTGGATGTTAGTGATGGAAACTTGAGAATTGTATATACAGCAGCAAACGATGGAAAGAGTGGTTATACTATACAATTATTTGATGGTACTACAAAGATTGCAGAGAAATCTCAAACAGAGTTTCAAACAGCAGTTACAATAAATGATAACCCCGATGTGGACTCTAGTTACAGACCTTTCAAAAATGGTTATAGATATATAGTTAGAATAATTACTAAGAGTGAAACCTTTGATGGTGTGAAAACAGTAAATAGTGAAGTGTTCGAAGAGGTTATAAAGACCACACCTAAAAGTAAGATATTGATGTGTCCATACCTTTACTTGTTTAAGTATATAAATTGCATTTGATGCATAGTATTCATTTCTCGGATGTTTTGAGGGTACTTGAAGTTTGGTATATATTAGTTGCATTGTCTGTTTGTTAAAGTTTTTCTATACAGATCAATATGTTGTTTTATTTTAATGCTTCTGCAATGAATCTTTGCACACTTTCTAACCATCCCAATGTAACAACTGTATTTGACAGGCAGCATAAACCTCAAATTAATTAAGTAAGGAATTATGACCATGTTTAACTTAAATAATTTGGTTAAAGTATTTCATCAAGTTCAATGCTTTGTTTTTTTAAATATTTTTTTCTTTTGCAAATAAATTTGGCACACTAACTGACTACCAATAGATAACAGTATTACACATGTTGCATACAGCCTGATTAGGATATTCTGACAGTGACATCATAATTAATGTGTATCCAAAAGATTACAACAATTGCTATAATGGGTGGAGTTTAGTTTAGTTTAGTTTAGTTTAGTATTGAACTGTTGGTATAAGCATTTATACTTGTTTTTACACTATAATAGTGAATTGTTCCACTACGTCACTCTATTCATACCCTAACTGGACTGTAGCTCTAAATTACATTAATATAACATGCACTAAATTATTTTATCATCAAGACAGTTTAATCACTTTGTTTACTTATTTGCTGCAGTTGGAATGCACTGTATACAGTACCTTCCAAAAGTTCCTTCACACTCTTTTTAAATTATATTATTTACTTTGATTAATTATCATTATTATTTATGGTGACAAAGAAATACTGTGTTAGAAAGTTTTAGTTAAGATATTAATCTGTTTAACAAATGTGAAATTGATTGACATGCTGAGCATGAAAAACTTTGTATTTCTGATACCTATCAACTATACGTGTGTATATCTACAGCACCTGGGAGTCCAGAGTTCGGACAATGTTTGGATACATCGGACAATGCTATCACTGACAGTTCAATAACTGTATCATGGAATCCTCCAACTCTACCTAATGGAGATATTGTACGCTACCATGTCAGTGTATACTTAGATTACAACTTTGTTATTACCAGAAGTACTGCTGGCAATGAAACTCAGCTGAAAGTTGATGGCTTACAACCAGGTCAATCATTATTATAATTTTACTCCTCAGATTCATGAAGAATGGGGCAATTACTATCTTCCATATATGATTTCTAAAAGTGTACAGCCCAAGGTCTAAAAGCGTACTACAAAATCACATCAAACCCATGTATTGATCCTGTTATAAATATGTTACTTTTGTTTCGGTAAACGAGTGGTTAAGGCATCTTCACTGCCTTTGAAGTCAAAGGTTTGAATCCCAAATGTTGGTTATGATAAAGCTGGTTGGTGGACCAACAGTTTTTATTTATTTATTATTATACCATATTTATATAGCCCTTTTTTCGTGTATACACACATTCAAAAGTGCTGTACAATCATGACTAATACATGGTTAAAACAGTATATAATGTAGATTAAATATGAAAGTAGGACCTACTAACCCCAGTAGGCGGGGCCCTACTTAACCCAGTAGACGGGGCTCTACTTAGCCGAGTAGACGGGCTTCTATTTAACCCAGTAGACGGGGCCCTACTAAACCTAGTAGTAGGGATCTATTGAAGACAGTTGACGGAGCTCTACTTAACCCAGTAGGCGGGGCTCTACTTAACCCAGTAAACGGGGCTTGATATTTAATGGTTTCCAAATGTCTACCAACCTTACCTGTATCGCCACATTTGAACGGTAGGTACTGTGCTTATAAAATATTTTTTGATAAGTTTGAAATAACCACCTCACCTTTAAATAATCTCTGCAATATGATCTTATATCAGCATGGCACATATCATACATCAACAGTGTGCCAAGAAGCAATACAATAATGTTTCCAATTATAAATGTACATAAGAATGACTGTTGTGTCTTAAAAAAAAGTGTCTTGGTATTCACAAAATCATGCATCCTATGTTGTCAGATATTTTCTGTACATTAAGTCACCAAATCCTCCATCATGTAGAATGATATGATTAAATTGTGTTTAAATAATAACAACATTTACTTGATTATCTCAATGATAATATCTAACATTTCAGGTACATCATATCAGTTCAAATTGATGACTGAGAATGAAGTTGGTAATTCCTCACAGACAGGTTATATCAATACTAGATGTAAAACCAAGGCAAAAAGTATGTGGACTATTAAAGCTATACAAGTTCTATACTTCATTAAGTTATTGTTAAAGTACTATATTTTCCAGGGTTGATTAATCTTACAGTGAAAATGTTTGCAAAGCGACTGCAATAGTTTATAGTGTAATAAAGGGGTAGCTGTCATAGTACCTTATGTGTTACTACTAGTAGTTATAGCACCTCGTGATCTGCTACTAGCGCCATTGATTGTGAGAATTTGTTATTAGTTTTGAAATATAGTAAGCACACAAATTGTACAGCTTATCTATGGCTACAGGTTGTTTAAAGAGGCGTTCCCTATAACTCTGATCGTTTAAATCGATTCAGGAATATTATATATTAAATGAGCATCATTTTTGGTTAAACTCATCAAAATGTCAACAAAAAGCTCCCACTAAATACCGAGAAAAGAATGAAAACATATTTCCTCAACGTGTCAAAAAAGTCACGATTAATTTCCCTTTGACCACATAATCATATATCGCTGGAAGCGATAAATTATTATTAGTAATTTGACCATCTTTTTGACATTATGGAGACATATTTGCGCACACTATCTTCTGACAATTTATGATTATTTATAATGCTTTGTACATTTAGCTCATTTAATGTGATAGACGAGAAAAATATGCTAGTTATAGGGAATGCCTCTTTAAAGGCCAAATACGAAAGAATTTCTTAATTTAGATATAGTAACACATTTACATAGATGTATATCATATAAAAGATATGGCGTACTTGTTATCCACATAATTGCAATATTTAAGCTGGTTTATAGCGATAAAGTTGACGATAACAAAATTACAACGTAAATCCAACCTGGTTGTCTCCCTTGATTTTTAGACCGTGTGACGTCATTTTGGACATAAGGGGAACTGTTCCTCTTCAGTTTAACTAAATTTGAATGGGTCCTGTCGAGTTTTTATCGTATTAAATTCATGATCAGTGACGGAAATTACTATAATGTGGTATGTTCTAAGCATTGTATGTGTTGTCATTGCAATCACGTTTTAATTCCCTTCAATATTTAAGAAACAAAACAACGACCACATACCGATGTGGACATTACTAACTTCAACTGCTGGGCGTGTTATACATTACAAACGCAGCAGTGCAAACTGCGCGCTACAGGGGGTATAAATATAACGCTGTTTATACACTTGACACGTTTGTGTATACATCAGTGATTGATTTTGAATATATATGTGTCACTGTTTTGTATATTTATGTGTTAGGTTTTGTAACAGACCATAAGTAAAGCATTCCGTGTGAGGAAAACAATTATGTTCGCAAGAAATGGCTTTAGCTGCGTATTTGTAGTACACACGAAATGACGCGTAGTTGGCAGTTTATGTCGTTAATTGTATAGAATTTGTAAATTAACCATAATTAAGTTACTGAATTCCTAAATTGAGAAATGAACATAATAATTCTAGACAGGAAATTATTGACGAAAAATTGTAAAAGGAAAATTTGAAAAAAGTCTGTAGATAACCGGTAAAGTTAGAGACATGGTCCATAGTTCTTGGATGCCGAGTTTATCCCATTTTATCATTTTCAATTATGGATACAAATTCAAATGAGAGTTAGCATTAACTAAATCGATTGGTACTTTTTCAACATTACATACTGCACCAGTCAGTTCCATCATCGTTCCAAACCCTCGGGGATAGACGGTCGTGTTTTTACCTTCAAGCTTTCCACCGCATGGCCGGTGAAATGTTAGGATTTTTTCAGCAAACCAATACCTTAGGGACACTACTTAGTTGTCAGGGACTGGGGAAATACCGGAGATTGCCCATCAGCTGTCACCCGCAGGCCGTGGAAGGCGGGTGACAACCCATAAGCCCATTTCCGGGAGTGGGGTACCGTGGATGCTACTGACAGGTGCATAACAATGACACGTTAGAACAAGTGCGCCGAAAATTAAGTAATTTGGAAATGTAAACTCACGCATTTCCAACACAATAATTGGCGTAAAGAGCTTTTCAATATTGTTGGTATTGCAATGCACAGTAATAAAAAGCATGGTTTCTTTGAATGACACCTCGTTCATGGTAAAATGTATTAACTATATCCAGTATCATTGAAAAGTGACAGTATTATAGTGCGATGCTTACACAGAAGTTTGGACATATTTTTTTTTCCTTTTTGAAGTTTCCATTACACCAGAAAACATATTAGAGTTTACACGAAAGCTTGTCATTTTCAAAAAGTTTCACATTGATTAACAAAAACTTGGTTTATTACGCACATTCATTAAAGATATTTTACGCAACTGCTCAACTGACCATAATTAATACTTACATTTCAATTCATGGCGTTATTTTGATTGGCGAATACAAATTGGTTTGTAATAAATTCGCCACGCCCCCTTGCACCTGCATGACCTATGACAGGCCAGGCAGGGCCAACGATCACCCCAAGAGCTGGATATCGTGTGATCTATATATTATTTAAACATAAAATAGACCGCCAGCTTTTGGCGGCCTTTAGTGCAGTGTCGGCCTTTTACTGGTGTTTAGTAAGACCGGTCTAAAGTGTAGGATCAAAATGTCTGACCGTGCGTTGATATTCTGGGAAATTAGGCACGTGTTTGAACTCTCAAACAAGTATTATTTTGTGATTTGTAACAAGAATTTAGTTATATTACGGAAGCAGATTACCAACAGTAGAGTTCGCTACTTACATGTATCTTGTTTGTATTTTGTGAAATCCACGATGCTCGCACTGGGTAAGGACACGCCACGTTTTGACAGATTTTTAAAAATATTTTAAACAATACTGTACATGAATACGAGCCCATGCGTTGTTTCATACAGTATTCTACAATTGAAGTGGACAGATCAACACATACAAAGAATAAATCTTTAATACCGCTCTTTATTTTTTTATATATTCTATTTCGGATAGTCGGACAGTATTTTTAATAATTACCCAAAAAAGCAAAACGATACAAAATTTAAACACGAATTTTAAAATCTATATCACAGGCATATGATTTCAACTGTGCGTAACTATTTTTTCCGTCAGGTACTTTCTTGTTGGTGTACATAACGGGAGATGGATACGTGGATCTAGGTTCTTGCTAGGAAGAATCATTAGTTTACACACAGTTGAATTCAAATGCCAATGCTCTATATCGCTTTAGAAAAATGCAATTTATCGTTCCATACTAAATTAATAAATTAATGAAACGCTTACCGAGTTACAAACATTTTATATCTGGTATAATATGGTCCGTTACAACACCCTTTCTATAACACGCGTAATGTACACGCGTCTCCAGTTGCATTGACCGTAAACTTATCTACGTACACATACCGATTTAGGAATTTTCTCACATTTGTATACCCAATAATACGTAAGAAACAATTAGATTAAACATCAAATGGGTCAGATAAATTTAGACATACAGCAGCTGATTATAATCTCGTTTTTTGGCATGTTACAACCATAGGTGGCAGTATAAGTGTTTGGAATAGAAAAAGAAAAAATCCGTCACTGAGCTTATACACTACATGGACCGTATATATATCGATTGTCTATCTAACTTCATGTACACTATCAAGGTATAAAGCGTAGTATATGTCTATGTCCAAAGATTGTGGAACATCGCATAGGCTTGGTTCCTAACAATAATTACCATACTGTGAGCGCAGCGGGTAACCAGTGCATAAATAAAATGACCTTGAGCGAAGTTAAATAACGAAAGTAACACTGTTTTGCTGTTTCGCAGTTATAAGATACAATTGAACGAGATTTTCGGTAAGAATGAATATCTTATAGTTTATTTGAATTATTTGTATAGCGATTTTTCTGCAACGCCCGTATTGTATGTTGAAACACCGAGATGCAATGTTCCACAATCTTTGGCATATAGACATATAGTACGCTTTATACCTTGATAGTATATTAGCTCAGTACGGATTTTTAAACTTTTTTTTTACAAAACGCTGATACTGCCACCTGTGGTTACAACCCCCCGTGATGTGCATAATGTACCAAGATTAACTGTATGACACTTCGTAGATCGACGCTGTGTATATTATGTATAACCCCCCGTGGAGAATGTTTTATGATTGTGATTTATATTTGACCCACTTTAACATGATAGCACATGTATTTCAAGCTTTATAATTATGCCAATGAACTGCATAATGTTTTATTTTTGTATCAACGAGGGAACGTATTGTATTGAAACTGTTCTATGCATTCAGTCGTTGAGGAGTGGAGTGATTGGTCAGACTGGACTCCTTGTTCTGTAACATGTGACAGTGGTTCTCAAATACGTACCAGGACATGTACAGACCCACAAACTGGTGGAAGCAGTCAGTGTCGTGGAGAAAGTACAGATATTCGGAGCTGTAGTAAACAGTCATGTCCAGGTATGTCTTCGATTGGATGCTAAATACGAGTGCTGTTTGATGTACAAAGACATCTATCATAAAATTTAACTGCAACTATTTTGTTTTAAGTATTTGTCGCATTAGTTCATATTTTACAGTTTATGTATTTGTCAATAATAATCATTTTGGGCTCCGTGAAATGACATAAAAAGAGCGTAAAGTGGTGACGTTCCCGACGTCATTGTAACTTCGTTCATTACCACAAACAACGCAATTCAAGATGTATCACAAAGGTTTCCAGCGGTACATGTACCAAACACGATTAGGATATCAACAATTTAAGCTCACCTGAGCACAAAGTGCTCAAGGTGAGCTTTTTTCATACCGAGTTGTCCGTCGTCGTCCGTCATCGTCCGTCGTCGTCCGTCGTCAACAATGTCTTCAAACGACATCTCCTCCTAAACCGCATGACCAATTTCAATCAAACCTCACAGGAATGTTCCTTTGGTGGACCTCTACCAAAGTTGTTCAAATTTTTCCGGTCCGTGGCATAACTAGGTCACAGGGGCTCAAAATAGATTTTCAAAAAGGAAACTTTAAAAATATTCTTGTCTGAAACCGTTAGGCCTAGAGCATTCATATTTCGTATGTAGCATCACCTTGAGGTCCTTTACGAAATTATTCAAATTATGTCCCTGTGGTCAAAATTGGCCCCGCCCCAGGGCACTTAGTTTTACATAGAGTTGTATAGAGAAAACCTTAAAACATCCTCCTCTCCCAAACTCATTGACCAAGGACTTTCATATTTGGTATGTAAAATCAGCTAGAGGTCCTCTACAAAGGTTGTTCAAATTATTCCCCTGGGGACGAAATTGGCCATTCCCTGGGTGTCCTTTTATATAGAGATATGTAGAAGAAAACTTTAAAAAAATTCTCTTCCCAAGCCGCTTGGTCCAGGGTTTTCATGTTTGGTATGTATAATCAACTAGCGGTTTAAATTCAGCAGTTTGTATGAACCCTGCATTACTCAGGTTAGCGTAACTAGCCCCTGATGGGGCCTCTTATTAAATTACCCTTCCACCTTAACATAAGTAGACCGTTACCAAATACATTCATATTTACATAGGATATTGGCTTTTTACATCATAAATAAAGATTATTTCTTCCAATTGCATGGTTTACATCTTATGTAAGACTCAATGCAGCTTTTGTGAATGTCAATACTATGATTTAAAGACTGAGAAATAGACAAACACTTATCTTGCGTCATTCTTTGTTTTTATGCAAGACAATATATAAACGTTGTTTTTTACCACCCTTTCGAGCCATATTGTTGGTCCATAATGACATTTTATTGCTACCGTGTGAGTCAGGTATATGTTTTCTATGTCACTTTGTCTATGACGGAAAGAAAAAGCAGCATTCAACATACATGTACTACACAGTGGCCGAGTGGTTAAGGCGTCCGCTTAGGAAGGTTCGAATCTCGGCGGAAGCCCGTTGGAACTGATGAGACCTGTTGGTCAGCCACAAGCTAGTTTAATAATTGGTTACCGTAGGCCCATCTCTGCCAGTCGCCCGACATTGCGAGAAGGAATTTTGGAAGATACTCATATGAAATAATTGACTGGCTTTTTCAATATGGGTGACACTCTAATTAAAAAAAATTACCCTTTTCTGTGACAATCCAATACATACAGCCTCATACATATCGATCACATCTTACTTCATACTTTATTATACTGATGAAAATTCGTCAATGTATCAACCATCATGGCAAACTGACTTGTCTAATTTTACAGTTGATGGAGGATGGGGTGAATGGGCCGAATGGTCCTTGTGTTCTGTTTCTTGTGGTGGCGGTACTCAAACCCATGCTAGAACATGTGATAATCATACCCCAAACAATGGTGGTCGTCATTGTAATGGTGCAAGTACAGACTCGAGGATTTGTAAAACACAATCTTGTCCAGGTACATACGTCCGAATACATTCCATATATCCTCGTGCATATTTTCCCATGAATGCGAAATTACAACGAACCGTTCTGCTATTACACAGGGTATACATAGTTTATTTCAGAATTATTCAGTTGCAGAAACGTTTCGTGTTTTTCCCATCATGTTAACCACACTATCGTCTGGTCAATCACTATAGGTAAGCAATGAACAGTTCCATTGTTTATTGTTATTTATAATTTGAATTTACTAAAGTTTGTACCTTTCATTCAGTTGTACCATTCGGACAACAATGTAGCATCGATGTGGGAGAAGATAAATGTGCAGGTGATAACACAGGATGTCTTGGAGGAACATGTCAGTGTCAGTGTATGACACGTGAGTACAACTTTGATTGATGATTTTATCTCCTTGATTACTCTAACAGTGATGTCGACGTAATCTAGCAGGATAATGAAACATCTTGCTTAACTTTATACTAGCATTTAATGATTATAGGTCATATCAAAATATGTAGCTCTACTTTCAAATGATCGTATTCGTATGTGTGGCAGGGGAGACGCTGTATTATGTTTGTGACATCGCATATAATCGCAAAATTTATCCGTCATCAATTAAATTGTTTCCAGTCATTTTTATGTCGTTTTGTTTTAAAAAAGTGATACACTTGTTGACATATTTGGTTCGAGTAACCCTTTATTAGTAAGTTGGACTTCTATTCACACATATACTGTTGCTATTGTTCATAATTATAGCATGCCATGAACACCTTTAATCATATGTTTTTACGAACATCTGAATATACTTATACAAAGCAAGCAATCCAGAGGCGTGTCCGTCCAGTAACCAATCATCGGACATGACAGCTGTCATTGTTGGTGTGGTTCTCGGATTGGTCATCTTGGTACTGGTTGTCTACAGTGGTTACGTTACCATCAAACTCAGACAGTCACTTGCAAACAGTGGTGGGTACCTAGTACTATATTATTTACAGACAACTTGATAATGTTGATTTTATCCGACACAAATTATTATATATTATTCTATAGTCTATGATTTATAAAATAAAAAAACATATATCCGTTATCACAATAATTTTTATTTTCAATAGTATATGTATGTTATATCTTTTTTATCTTTAAATATTACTAGAAGTGTATAACTTTTGTATATCAATGTTTTTTTTTATTTCAGAACAATTTCGTCAAACGGAGCTGAATAAGTAAGTTCAATCGCAAATTATCATTGGGGTATTTGTTCGTATTGTTAGAAATATATCTAATTGGTTGTCATAAAAACCAATAATCAGCTAGGTGGGGAGGTTATATTTGAAAACATTTTTGACACAATTCAACTGCTTGCAACTCACATATGCCAATTCTAATTTTAACGCGTCTTCGTGAATTTAAATAGTGTTGTCTTTGACAGGAACATCGCATTTACCAGACAGTAGTAAACGCAATGTTCCTGTTCAAGACAATAACGTTTAAAAGTCGAAGTATGACGATGTTATGGAGTAATGGAACGGTAGCAAAATTGTTTTATATAGTTATTATTCTTTCGCTGATGCTCGTTATTTTCAATTTACAAAATATACACATTTTAGTATCAAGTTTGCAATCGTTCAATATTTTAGAAAACAACAGCCCACCTACGTCAACGAACTGTTCCAGAATGTATCTATCCCTGAAGACCAAGATGGCGTCGCTGAGAACCCAGCAGCCGAGTATTCAACTCTCGGTGATGAAACACGTGATTCAAAGGCAACATATGATATCCTTCGAGTATAGAGCCACTCATTCCAAAATAATGCATTGGATTAATGTTTTTTTCTCCAAAGACATAGTATATGCATAATAGATATTGTCTTCTGATTAGAAACATAGCACTCATGGAACTGTTTCACATGAATAGTGTTCTAAATATTACGAAACAACTTTTCCAAGAGGTGAACATTTACGACAATGCTTGGTAATTTATGTAATGCACATTTTTTTGTAATCGTAATACTCAATTTATACAGTTGTAATACTCGTTACTAACGCAGTAGTGTTTTTTCAACAGCTATGTTAGTTTCTACAGACTGATGTTACTGTTTTTGTTATATTTTCCGTACTCAATGACTTGTATGTTTGTATCTTATCTTTATTTCAGCTTTGTACATCAGTAATTATCAATTACTACATCTCTGGTTGAGAAAATAAGGTTGTATGAACAAAACATACTGGGTTTCTTTTGGAAAAAGAAACAAAAATTACTGCAAACAACTCTTTATGTAGGGTAAAAGTTTTCTACATCAGTTTGATCAACATGACCATTTTCGAATCATGGTTTCATAATATTCGCATTGCGATGCGGATTCAAAACAAACACGAGTCATAGTTATGTCCGTTGGTATCACTTACGACCTTATTATTCTAAGCCTACGACATATATATGCACATGCATACAAACTTTACAAGATATTCATGATTGTATATATCTAGCAGCTACTTAATGTTACGGTTTGTTTACATTAATTCACAGTCTTTCAACAAAACCTTTTATCTGTACTGTACCAACTCGAAGCTTTGTTTTCTTACAGAATAGAACACAACTAATTGCAGATAAAAACAATCAGATGTATTGTTGCACTCTTGAAACATTGTAACACATTAGAAGGGTAGAATGGGAAATATAATTTCGTATAACTAGTTCTAGCTACAAGTGCATATGCCTTTAGCTATGTACATGCCGGTATAGCTAAACAATCTATACTTTGTAACACATCAAATTAAGAGTTATGCAATACATTTCATTGCTTTTACACAAATATCAATGTATACATTTATGAACATGTTATACAATATTAATAAATGGGTGGTTTGATATAAGCCCTGTTATTTTTGTTCGAGGGCAGCCGTATTAGCCCTATGCCGTAGGCATATTTTGGATAAGTACAAAAGTTTCAGTCTGAAGTCTGAAGTCATCCCATCTCACCTGTAAGTGATAGCGCATTTTATATACATTTTGTTATACATGTATATATATCGTATATACATGTACATGTTCATATACGTTATTGTTTTTACTGGGGTTTTTTGCTGTTAAACTTTTCGACTAGCCACATTATGTACTGCATTGGCAATAATCATGTTTATATATTTTCATCAAATAAAATATTGAAGTTGAATAAGGCTGAAGTTGTCCTCTTTATATAACGACTAACAAGACAATCATATTTGGACTAGTATATTGTACTTATATTTTGCTCGACTATAAACGATGACAGAACTTGAGGGTTACTTGCAACAAGGTAGTAACTACATATAATAAAAGAAGGACTTACTACAGTCTTGCATGCAACTCTCGAAATTGAATGTGTGTAGGATTTCACGATATGCATTTTTGGTTCGGATGCATTTCCTGCCGGGAAACTTGAATTTACACTCACCTGTTCTATACGATTGTCTGTGAGACATTTGGTGCATCGTACAATAGACGTTAAATTTTGTACATCTAAGGAGGAAACCCTTCAGTTCATCATCTTTATGTTGTGTCCACAAAAGTAAAAGCAAGTTTAAACAAAAAGTTTCGTCAATATGCATTCTTGTTTATCTGTGCTTATTGTGTAATTGTCTATTTGCAACTGTAAGTCTTTGCTTATCAAAGCAAAGACTTACGTGATAGTATTGTGTACAGATAAAGCTGAGTTCTTCAACAAACATTTTGCAAATGTATTCAAGACTTCACAACCACAAGATTCACTTAACAAAACGTATGCTGAATCAATACAAAACTTCACCTCTGCAAAATTAACTCCGGACACGAAATAAACCATTCCTGACATATCTGAGGACTATATTCTCAAACAGTTAAAAACACTGGATATCAAGAAGTCTACTGGCCTTGACGAACTTGGGCCTCGTATCTTGCAATTAAGTGCAGAAATTATTGCCAAACCTCTGTCTCACATTTTCAATCTTAGTATACGAAAAGGGGCATTCCCTGCAAACTTCAAGAATGCAAAGATTATGCCTATCCACAAGATAGGATCAACTTAAGAGGTTAACAATTTCAGACCAATATCTATTCTCCCTGTCATTTCAAAAATTCTTGAAAAACATATTGCCTTCCATCTTCGTGCTTATGTTGAACAACATAAACTACTCTATATCAACCAGTCTGTTTCGTACAAACCATTCTTGTGAAACTGCTTAAGCTTCAATCGTAGATGACTGGTTATCAGCAATTAACGATCACACCATTGTTGGAACTGTACTACTTGACCTCTCTAAAGCATTTGATATGGTAAATCACAACATTTTTCTTGGTGTTCCTCAAGTGTCTATTCTTGGGCCTCTCCTCTTCATACTTTATATCAATGACCTTCCATTAAATCCAAAAATCAGAGGCTAACATGTTTGCTGATGATACAACACTTTATGCTTGTGGCAATTAAAATTGCAAGATTTCTTGGACGCAGTTTCTGAATGGTGCAATCATAACTCAATGATTTTAAATAGCTCAAAAACAAAGTCCATGATGCTATCTGCATCTTACAAACTAATCAGTAACGCCCATGTATCCCTCACCCTCCAAAATGACAATTTGCAGCTTTCTACAACAGAAAAACTCCTTGGAGTACATATTGATGACCATTTAAACTTCAACACATATCACACACACTCTTAAAAAATGCAACTCTCTTCTCTTCCTTCTAATGGGAATAAAATGTTATCTTGACCAACAGTTTCAATTCCTATATATTCTTCCTCATCTTGACTACTGTGTCACAATATGGAGGAGCTCTACTTGTCTTCTACTTGACAGATTATTAAAATTTCAAAAGCGTGCAGCAAGAATAATTCTTGACAAATATTTTGATGCGCCATCTGCAGAGCTCTTTCAAAGCTTGAGATGGATGACAATTTATGAAAGAATTGAATATAAAAAAGCTATTCTTGTATTTAAAAGCTTGAACAATACAGCTCCTGAATACATGTGTTCTAAATTTCAAATTACAAATTATCCCAATTAAACATTAAGGTCAGCTGCAAATAATCTCCTACACATGCCTAAACCAAATTTAGAAATTTTCAGAAAGTCAATCTCTTATGCTGCACCAAAGCTATGGAATTCTCTTCCTGGAGATATCAGAAAAGCCAATACATTAAACACTTTTAAGTCAAAATACATCGAATACAAATTTTCACACTGGCCTGATAGTATCTCCACTTAGCAAACCTATGCGCGATACCACTGTTATGGTCATGTGATACAAAGTATCTAATATTTACAGTCTATCAACAAAACAAAAACACTATCATTGCAATTCACTACATACAATATGTTTTATATATATGCCTATGTTGGGGAGGGGGTTTATTTATTGTTATTTGTTTATTATGTTATTTTGTTTCTTCTTTTCAGTGGACCTTATTGAAAATTGATATTAACTGTCAAATATGTAATCCACAATAAATAAAGTCGTTATTATTATTATTAGATAACTCATTGTATATCGAATTGCTATTTAACTGATATATCATCTGCTTAGAATGAGATGGTCGTAAGTACAAAATCAATACTTTGAGATCAAGAAAAAACTGTCCGAAAATAACTCTTAACTTATGGTAAAACGAGCCTTTTCAGTTTGGTCAACATGATAAGTTCTGAAATTCATGAACATAGGCTCACAAGAAACGACATGTGATGCTGATTTTAAAAATGTATCGGTCTTTTCATTCTAATCCAGCGATATATACATTTGTTCGGTTATATGGTCCGGCAGTTTATATATCAGCCACTAAATAGTTATCGGTAGATATTTCTACAAACGACAGTACTGTATGAAGGCCAACTGTCTGCTGTACTTGACTTCATGGTTTAATGTTGTCATATAATCAACTGTGATAAAAACAAGCATGCACAATGTTCTTATATCAACAAGTGATAACATATACTGTTGTTTGTAATTTATTGGTATGGATTTTAACCAAAATAAAAAGCAGCAATAATACACAACCTGAACTTTTCATATTCATCATAAAGGTGCTTCAGTACGACGGAACACGTTAATTTAAAACTACGTACTTCTAAATTTAATATAATTGTTTCTGTACTTTTCTACACATTTATTCTCATTTGCCTTTGGTCTTAAATGTTCGAAACACTAAATCACCCATCCTTAAAGCGATCTGATTGAGAGACATCTTTGGAATGTTAGGACACCACGTACAGGGTGTTTCATAATATCTGTCCCTAATACAAACTAATGCCATGAGAACTTGCTTGATCTCAACTGATATCCTCATATACCAATGTAAAGCCAACATTAAACCATTTTATTCAGTATATAACTGATAATTTTGCTATCATAGTAACTCAGAAAATACGAATCTCACAAAATGCCCCTTTTTGATAATTGTTACTATGACGTTCAAATGGTTTTATCCCAAATTGATAGTATAGCTTGTAAAGTATTGAATGATATAACAAGTTCAGTATTGTTTATTACCCAAGTAATATGTTGATTTCAATATTAAGGTTATATACAAGTTCAGATAAATTAGTGGTACAGTTACATTTGGTTTCTAGTTGCTAGGCAACGAAAGAACTTAACCATGCAGATACATTCTCACTTGCAGTCAAGTAAACAGGCGAATGGTTTTCGACAAATATATATAAATGGATGTAATAAATTCACGAAGAGTCGTATTGAGTCTACAATACTACCATTAAATGCAAATGATGACTTTAAAAAGAGAAACAACCAAATATCAGCAAGTTGGTTACCGGCACTTTGAATTGATTAAAACAAAAACGTATCGTTGCAAATTTCATCTTCATGGGCCACTCACAGTTAATCATATCATAATTTAATTCACACTCATCGTAATGACAAGCACTTGGCACAAATAGATTGTAGCTGCGTTTCATTCGGTTAACTGGTCATCGTGTTGTGCATTACTATGTGATACAAAGTCGACCACCCAGTTCGTTTACAGCGGGGACTTGAGCTTTTATTATTTCGTTAGGTTGTGTGCATTGTTCCGTGTAAGTGTATTATGTTATGTTGTTGATGTTTTCTGTGCTTTATTCCCTGTCCGATTGCACTTGAAGTGACACTGTGTAAAATACAGGGGAGTCGTTTTATGTCATTTAAAAATGGGGTAGGGGTAGAATATCAATTCATGTTGCCTTAAATATGGCGATGTGTATAACGAAAAGTAATGCAACCTTTAGTCATATAAGTACCACACCGAAAAAAATCAAGTTGTTGGTGTTTTTGTATTTTTTTTCGAAAATTATCACATTTATAACATGTAATGAATAAAGTACCAAAAATCATGAAAAATAGACATTTTTCTGAAAACAAATACCTTGTAAAAATATCTTTAATATAACAAGGATTTTCCAAGTCTTTGCCATGTTGTGCAAACATCTACGGTCATTTTAGAAATGCATTAAAAACAATATGTCTATGCGCTTAAAAAAAAGTTATTTGAATTTGAAATTTTCTAAATAAGGCCGAAACACATAAAATATGCAATTAGTCAATTAATGAAAATAATTACACAAGAAATTGATAAAATCCATATAAAATGTAATTTATACAAAATAAAATAGACAAACTGTATTTATCTTATTTCAAAAAGACTTAAACAATACAAAAAAGAAATAAACAATGTTAAAATCTTACCCCACCCATTTTTTTAACATTAAAAATCTTTAAAATTGAATAGTTTGTTCATTTATTGTTTGATCATAAAATAACTTGGCACAAATGTAACTTATGATAAGAATTTAATATAAACATAGTAATGTTGTTATTTACCTAAATGTCAAGGTCACAAAGAAAGGTCAAAAGTCAGTTTTTTGTGTCAAAAATGACTGTTTTTTCCTATACACAGCCCTGATTTTGAGAAGTGTTGATACATAAATAATTAAATACACACCAACATAAAAACTCATGAGCAAGAGAGCAATATCCCATAAAGCCATGTGTAACTCGAACATCCAAGGTCAAATGCTAAGGTAAAACAATCATTGGTAGATTCTATATGAATGAACAATTTTAAGAGGTTTGGTCATACAGGTATTTTTACTTGTAATAGATTGATACAAATATTAAATATGCTTGTTTAATAATTTATATGATGCATTTCAGTTATTAACTCACATAGAATAGTCATATATATATTATAATGGGGAATCAAACAAGGTGTTCACATTACCCCACCCACTTTTTATAACATAGAAAATCTTGAACTTTCATCAGTTTGATCATTTATTGAAAAAGTATTAAATTGTTTTGTAAAATATAATTTATTAGAAGTATTTAATACAAAATCATAAATGGTGTCATATAGTTAAGTTCAAGGTCACATTGAAAGGTCAAAGATCACAGTTTATAAAAAAAAACACCTGTGGCTGGTTAGAAAAGTTCCGAGTCAACGAGCGGAAACCATTTGATCTACTGACCCACATGTGCAAAGCAATATAGACCTTATGGTCCTTACCCCATCATCAAAGATAGCGGGGCATTCTTTTTGCCCCTTAAAGATATAATAATAATTATGAATTGATCAACATTTATTTTCAAACAAATGTAGGAATTTAAATTGATTTACAGTGCATGCTGAGGGTTAAAATAGCAATAGAATATCACAACAACAATCAAGCAGGTAGAGTATGTTCATTAATATTTGTGATGTAAAACAGTTTATATTGTTTCTATCAACACATAGTTTCTCGCGAATCCTTTATGATCATCAGCAGCATTTCTCCACTTCCACAGGCAGGTTCGCTTGACATCTCATCTGTAATGATATAATATGCAAACATAAAAAACCATTATAAAAAAATAAAAAGTTTAACAAAAGCCATAATCACATGACCATCCCTGGGATATATGTTTATTTGCAAGTAACAGGACCAGGTGTTTGTTGTAAGATCATAAGTGTTTTCTCAAAGCAGGACTTGTTATATTAAGTATTCATGCACTTCTCATAGATGTCATCTACATATTTGTGAAGTTCCAAATCAATCAACTGAATACCATTTAACTTATGCTCCAGACAAACAATACTTTAATTCAAATATCAAATCAAAACCTCAAATATTTTTAGAGTTATACTAAATATATTATAAAATTCAATAAGGGGAGATAATTTCAAACTGGACTACATAGTTATGGTTTTTGGTTACTGCCTTTGTCTTAGTTGCCATCATTGACATATTAAGTTTTAAGTCAATATCTTCAATATTATAGACAAAAATTTGGGACTGATGGAAGGACACTGATTATTACCAGCTTTATCAGTATGGATGCCCATCTTGATCATTGTGAATAACTATGTTGGATTTCAAGTATCTTCCATAGTCTTTCAATCACAAATTGACATATTTTCAGAAAAGGGGAATAACTCTTAAAAAAGTCAAGCTAATAAAATCTTTATTACCCTTTACAGAGCTATTACTATGTAAACTGTTAGCAATTATGGGATGTTCAAGCAAGGAAACAAGATTTAATGGATACAACTTATGTGCAAGTTAAAATTTAAATAAAAAACATATTATAAATAAAACTGCAAATTACCAATTGTAGCTGTTCTTTGACTTTTTTCTGCAGCAGGATGTCTCGATCACACTTTTGTATCTATTTGATTCACATTTCATAGAGAAGAGAGAACATGCATCTGTTGCCAGGTGTAAACAGTTCACCAATCATTTTATGATGACATTTCCAAGCCTCAGAACAACAAACTGCAATCAGAAAATGAAATAAATATTGAAAATGTATTATTATCAGTTTAATTTTAAATTAAAGAACCCCCCCCCATAAGTTTGCACTTGAAATACCTAATTCTCCTATCAACATGATAGGCCAAACCAGATATTATTATCAAATTCATTGTGTGACATTCTACAAAGGTGCTCTTGGTTTACGGGAATAGACCTTAGGGGGGGGGGGGGTACAATATATTTACTATTACTTTTGCTGCCCAGAGTTCATGCACAAATCTCACCTAAATTCAAGGACTTTTCAAGGTAAAATGTGAATTTTCAAGGCCATTTCAAAACATTTACAAAGCAAAATTATAGAATTTTTTTTGTGCAGGATAAACTAGAACCATCACTGTCGTGATCAGGGCCCCGTCGTTATTATTGTCAATAAGTACTGCAAGTTTCATTTGGATATCTTGAAACGTTTTTGAACTATGGCCAATGTAAAGTTTGAAGTCGAAAAAGGGGCACAAGCCAAAATTTATTAAAGCTAGAGTTGTTGCCCTTTGCTACACATGTGCGTATTGTCACTCTCAATATGTATAGCAAGTTTCATTTTGTAATTTTACAAAGGGCCATAATTCTTACAATATTGTAGCTGGAGTAACATAACTTGGCATACAATAGAGTATTGTTGCTGTGACCTTATGTTTAAAGTTTGAAGTCGTTACCTTTAACGGTTTGCAAGTAATTAAGAAAAAAACATGGAAAATGTGGACGGACGGACGGACAGACGGACAGGGTGATTACTATAGGGCACCTGAAAAAAATTTGCAGGGCCCTAATAAGAAATTTATGGTCATCACGACTACTGCTACTCGCAACAATGCAGTAACATCACTTTTTAATAGGTAAGACAAAGAGTGTTTCTTCATCATATTTTATGCAGATAATGTGTTATTTTCACAACATTCTTATTCATACACAATTCATGTATATCCAAGGCTGTGTGACTAAATTCAAGGACTTTCAATTAAATTTAAATTTTCGCAATTTTTTAGTTTTTTGTTCAAGGTTGAACTTGAATGGAATGGTAACAATGTGTAATTATATGTCTTTGATTGAGTATTCAAGAATCATGAACATGTACTGCATTGCTAGTCAAAACTTAGCAATAATCATTGCAATAGTAAAACAATATATATATATAGTAATTTGCAATAAAGCAATAGTATCACAAAAGCAAAAAGTATACCATAGTCAAAATTGACCCCAATAGTCAACACTTCTGGCTCTAAAGTATGTCATAAAAGAACACAGCATAATTATAGCACCATCCTGTATATACTGAGCCACAAGTTTGGGTCAGTTAATCAGCATTTTCAACATATCTTACCTTTATCTTTCTCTTTTTGTTATGAATGTTCCTCTGAATGATTAGTTGGAGGATATCACTTCATTACAAATCTAGGGAGCAGCCAAGTGGTGTTGCCAAGTGATCTTGTCTGTTGACATACAGTCTATAAGTTAAACCATGACCCATGACTCCTCACACCTGTAAACATTATATACATGTTTAAGTATTACAAACAACAGAACTCATTCAACATTAATAAATGCTTTATTTTGAAGTTTCATGTCAATTCCACGACCAAGAGCTGTATACATAGTTGGCCTATATTCTTATTGTATTGTATTTGCAGTGTAATTCCAGTTGTAAGTTTGGGAAAATATCGGTGGTATTACCTTAACATTGTCCCGGCAAAGTGAGTTTGTTCCCAAACAAATAATTGTCCCTCAGCGGCTTTCCACCGCCAAGCGCCCTAGCTCTAGGGACAGGGTAGTCGAACCTCGACTCGATATCATAGACTGTGAAACTTTAAATTTAAAAGGAGCTCCTAGAAGACAGCACACTAGGGCGAGGCGGCATTGGTTACGATTGACTAACTTCACTAAGTGTATAATCATAATGGACAATAAATCGAATAATCATGAATGATATGAATTAAGTTCAATTAATGCTCATCTTTTGGATTAATTTCATTAAATATGCAACATATTTTGTGCGTAAAATTATCATGATTAATAATGCACCAGTCGGTTGTATTCACGGCGCTCCACCGCCAGGGATCGTCCAGGATTTTTACTTTTGAATTGTCAGAACACTGGCCCTTCCACCGCCTTGCGGGGGACAGCTGATGGTCAAATCTCTGGTATTTCCCCAGCCCCTGACAACTGAATAATATCCCCGGGGTACTTAGTCAAACAATCTCGACTTAGAGTATCCACTTAGTATGCACTGGAGATAAAGGTCGCAAATTAAAAAATCTCCTAGCAGATTGCCCCACATCTATGGGGTACTTATCTTTGAATAAAAAACATCATAACATTTCCCCGGCTGTGCGGTGAAAGCTGGAAGGTAAAAACATGGCTGATTGCCTGCCTATCCACCGCCTATCCCTGGGGGTTGGGTGCCGTGGGAGCAACTGACTTGTGCATAAATTCTTGCAATAATAAATATTGCCAAAATTTTGGGAAAAAAAACAATAGAAGTTACAATAATTACTTGTTTGTGGTCGTCTTACGCATGCCACCGGTGGAATCGAAACTGTCTAATTTTGTTCCGCTTTCGAGACATCTATATTCTTTCGAATAACATTCTTACAGCACCAGATTGTAACAAATTGTCATAATTACGCGCAAAAAAGGTTGAAATTTGTCGTGTGTGGTAAAAGTTATAAGGTAAGCGTTTGAATCTCCAAATGTCTAAAAGGTAAGCGCTAGAATTCCTCGGTGTACCAGAAATCAGATGGTCGTAAAACGGCAAAACTGTCGTAAAATTGATACCGTACGATGCGATAACTTGTAGTATGGTAGTATTTAGTGACTATCTTATACGTTTAAAACGAAAACGAGTATACGGCGGTCCGTAAGTGCTAGGTCTTAAGGGCTAGGTTACCTGAAACATTTATTTAGAGATCTATACTGTATGCCTTGCTGAATATCGATGAAAATTGTACAAAGACATAAAGATACAGAACGATTGTCTAAAGGGTAAGGGTAAGAAGAGCATAAAGGTAAGGGTCAGGGTAGCATCCAACATGAATTGTCTAAAAGGTAAGGGCCAGGGTATGAAATATCTTGATGGTAAGTGTCAGGGTAGGTCCCAACATGAATTGTCTTAAAGGTAAGCGTCAGGGTAGGCCCCGACATGAAAAGTCTAAAGGTAGCTCCTAACATCAAAAGTCTAAAAGGTAAGCGTCAGCTAGATTAGGTCCCGATATGAAAAGTCTAAAAGGTAAGCGCCAGGGTGGCTCCCAACATGAAAAGTCTAAAAGGTAAGCGCCATGGTAGCTCCTGACATCAAAAGTCTAAAAGGTAAGCGCCAGGGTAGCTCCCAACATGACAAGTCTAAAAGGTAAGCGTCATGGTAGCTCCTAACATCAAAAGTCTAAAAGGTAAGCGCCAGGGTAGCTCCCAACATGACAAGTCTAAAAGGTAAGCGTCATGGTAGCTCCTAACATCAAAAGTCTAAAAGGTAAGCGTCAGGGTAGGTCCCGATATGAAAAGTCTAAAAGGTAAGCGCCAGGGTAGCTCCCAACTTGAAAAGTCTAAAAGGTAAGCGCCAGGGTAGCTCCCAACTTGAAAAGTCTAAAAGGTAAGCGCCAGCTAGTGTAGCTCCAAACTTGAAAAGTCTAAAAGGTAAGCGCCAGCTAGTGTAGCTCCCAACATGACAAGTCTAAAAGGTAAGCGTCAGGGTAGCTCCCAACTTGAAAAGTCTAAAAGGTAAGCGCCAGCTAGTGTAGCTCCCAACTTGAAAAGTCTAAAAGGTAAGCGCCAGGGTAGCTCCTAACATCAAAAGTCTAAAAGGTAAGCGCCAGGGTAGCTCCCAACATGACAAGTCTAAAAGGTAAGCGTCATGGTAGCTCCTAACATCAAAAGTCTAAAAGGTAAGCGCAAGGGTAGCTCCAAACATGAAAAGTCTAAAAGGTAAGCGCCAGGGTAGCTCCCAACATGACAAGTCTAAAAGGTAAGCGCCAGTTAGTGTAGCTCCCAACTTGAAAAGTCTAAAAGGTAAGCGCCAGCTAGTGTAGCTCCCAACTTGAAAAGTCTAAAAGGTAAGCGTCAGGGTAGCTCCCAACTTGAAAAGTCTAAAAGGTAAGCGTCAGGGTAGCTCCAAACATGAAAAGTCTAAAAGGTAAGCGCCAGGGTAGCTCCCAACTTGAAAAGTCTAAAAGGTAAGCGTCAGGGTAGCTCCAAACATGAAAAGTCTAAAAGGTAAGCGTCAGGGTAGCTCCAAACATGAAAAGTCTAAAAGGTAAGCGTCAGGGTAGCTCCAAACATGAAAAGTCTAAAAGGTAAGCGTCAGGGTAGCTCCTAGCATCAAACGTCTATAAGGTAAGCGTCAGGGTAGGTGGTCCCGATGTGAAAAGTCTAAAAGGTAAGCGCCAGGGTAGCTCCCAACATGACAAGGTTAGGGTTATAAGGTAAGTGTTTGCGGGAAAATGTCTCGGAGGGTAAGCGTTAGAATTCCTCGTCATCGATTTTTGCGTTCTATGTCGTAAAAGTGTGTTGATATTTTTTCATCAAAATTACTCATTATACTTGTATGTCATTAAATAAGTAATTTACAATGTTGAATATTATAATTTTGCTAACATTTACACTTGAGACAATTTCAAGGTACCCTGACCCTTACCGTTTTAGACCATTTATGAGAGGAAGTACCCTGGCGCTTACCTTTTAGACCTTTATGTTGGGACCTATCCTGGCACTTACCCTTTAGACTTTTCATGTTGGGATCCACCCTGGCGCTTACCTTTTAGACTTTTTCATGTTGGGAGCTACCCTGGCGCTAACCTTTTAGACTTTCATATCGGGACATACCCTGACGCTTACCTTTTAGACTTTTGATGTTAGGAGCTACCCTGACGCTTACCTTTTAGACTTTTCATGTTGAGAGCTACCCTGACGCTTACCTTTTAGACTTTTCATGTTAAGAGCTACCCTGACGCTTACCTGTTAGACTTGTCATATTGGGAGCTACCCTGGCGCTTACCTTTTAGACTATTCATATCGGGACCTACCCCGGCGCTTACCTTTTAGACTTGTCATGTTGGGAGCTACCCTGGCGCTTACCTTTTAGACTTTTCATATCGGGACCTACCCTGACGCTTACCTTTTAGACTTTTCATGTTAGGAGCTACCCTGACGCTTACCTTTTAGACTTTTCATGTTGGGAGCTACCCTGACGCTTACCTTTTAGACAATGCATGTTAGAACCTACCCTGGCGCTTACCTTTTAGACAATGCATGTTGGAAGCTACCCTGACGCTTACCTTTTAGACAATGCATGTTGGCACTCCCCTAGCTGGCACTTACCTTTTAGACAATGCGTGTTGGAAGCTACCCTGGCGCTTACCCTTTAGACTTTTCATGTTAGAACCTACCCTGGCGCTTACCTTTTAGACAATGCATGTTGGAAGCTACCCTGACGCTTACTCTTTAGACAATGCATGTTGGAAGCTACCCTGGCGCTTACCTTTTAGACAATGCATGTTGAAAGCTACCCTGGCGCTTACCCTTTAGGCTTTTCATGTTGGTTACTACCCGGCCTTGCGCTTACCTTTTAGACAATTCATGTTGGCAGCTACCCTGACACTTACCTTATAGACAATTCATGTTGGCAGCTACCCTTGCACTTACCTTTTCGATAATTCATATTGGCACCCACCCTGGTCCTTACCTAGACTATATCTTATAGGCCTTGGATGGTTACTCTCTTAAACCTTTAACCCTTACCCTTTAGACAATCTTTCTGTATCTTTACGTCTTTATACACTTTTCATCGAAAATTAGAAAAAAAACTCGTATGCATACAGTATAGATCTCTAAATGAAAGTTTTAGGTAATCTTGCCCTTAAGACCTACCATATACGGACCGCCATACACTCGTTTTCGTTTTAAATGTATAAGATAGTCACTAAATACTACCATTCCCAAAGTTATCGCATCATACGGTATCTATTTTACGACAGTTTTGCCGTTTTACGACCATCTGATTTCTGGTACACTGAGGAATTCTAGCGCTTACCTTTTAGACAATTGGTGATTCTAGCGCTTACCTTATAACTTTTACCACATGACAAGTCTAAAAGGTAAGTGCCAGGGTGGCTCCCAACATGAAAAGTCTAAAGGGTAAGTGCCAGGATCGGTCCCAACATAAAGGTCTAAAAGGTAAGCGCCAGGGTACTTCCTCTCATAAATGGTATAAAACGGTAAGGGTCAGGGTACCTTGAAATTGTCTCAAGGGTAAATGTTAGCAAAATTATAATATTCAACATTGTAAACTAATTATTTTAATGACATACATGTATAATGAGTAATTTTGATGAAAAAATATCAACACACTTTTACGACATAGAACGCAAAATTCGATGACGAGGAATTCTAACGCTTACCCTCCGAGACATTTTCCCGCTAACACTTACCTTATAACCCTAACCGTCGTGTGTTTGTTGTATAACGCAAACCGGCAATGTGCTACGGGAGGTAACTCTGTGGCTGTCGTAAACTTTAAATCACGAAAAGTCGAATAAAAAGCGAAAAGAATACTGTCATATACGACGAATGCATTGTTTTAAATTAGTTTTAACTTCGTCGAGTGTGAAAGATGTGTTCTTTGAATGTGCGTATTTTATGCAAAATCTGAACGATTTCCGGCGAAATTGGCCAGGAGTCCCGTGCCTTAAATAAATAAGTCTTCAAGCATACGTTTTAAATCCAAATTTGTGTTTTTCGTTTGTGTGTATGACTACACCTGTCACATGATACAGGCTAACTATCTAGATATCTCCGTGATGGGCTCGAATGTTTGATTTGAAATGTATAGAATTACATGTATCAAGGAGTCGGGTTTGTATGTTACTTCAAAAGCTTGCATGAGTTTCTTGCATGTCTAAAAAACGGTTTATCTTCGAGATATCTCCGAGATGGGCGGGAATGTTTGATACAATTTATTGAATTATAAAGGTGTCCTGCTTGTGTTTAAAAGCTTGCATGAGTTTCTAGCATGTCTAACTAAACAACGGTTTAGCCAGGATGACTATGTTATTTGGGGAATACGTTACGTCCAGAAACGTCATGACAATTACTATAAATGACATACTTTGCTAAATAGTATTATATGAAATATTTTTAGTAGATTTGTCGTTGAATTATAATTGAAATTAGTTATTGTGTGCTTAAATATTTAAACATGACACAACAATACGTAAACGAACCATGTCCTTTTTAGGAAAGCGCAACAAATATGCAATACCCATACAATGGTACCGTTTCTACCCCCGACACTAGAGGTCATTGACCATCTTAGCTGGGAACACCGAATTATCATGGATGTCTCAGTCATACACAATCATACGTTCATCTGCTTCATTTAAGTGCAAAATTCGTACAATTAACGACCTAATTGTCTTTTACATGGTGTTTAAAAAGTTCGTAGACACTTGATTTTGTTCAATTAATCCAAAAACATTCAACATACAGTTGGGAACTTGGTAGGAATGTAAAACTATACATTATCTTCATTAAGTGTGAATTAAATGATATTTTCTGCAAGAATATTTGCACGTGACGTCATGACGTCATCCTTGGTGATTCTGTAAACATAAATTAAACTCGCCAAGGGGGTATACGATACCAAACAATATTAAAGGTCAAATACGAAAGAAATTCTTAATTTAACTATAGTAACACATTTACATAGATATATATCATATAAAAGGCATGGGGTACTTGTAATCCACATAATTGCAATATTTAAGATGGTTTATAACGATAAAGTTGACGATAACAAAATTACAACGTAAATCCAACCTGGTTGTCTCCCTTGATTTTTAGACCGTGTGACGTCATTTTGGACATAAGTGGAACTGTTCCTCTTTAGTTTAACTAAATTTGAATGGGTCCTGTCGAGTTTTTATCGGATTAAATTTATGATCAGTGACGGAAATTACTATAATGTGGTATGTTCTAAGCATTGTATGTGTTGTCATTGCAATCACGTTTTAATTCCTTTCAATATTTAAAAAACAAAACAGCGACCACATACCGAAGTGGACATTACTGACTTCAACTGCTGGGCGTGTTATACATTACAAACGCAGCAGTGCAAACAGCGCGCTACAGGGGGTATAAATATCAGTAAGAGTTATTGGCAGGACCGATCTTATAAAATCGTTTATTGGCAGGACTGATATTTAGTCCTGCCAAAATCCGAACAGTCATCGGTTTGAAGGCAGGACTAATCATTCAGTCCTGCCTTTAACCTATTATTTAATGGTTAAAGGCAGGACTGATCATTTCAACAAGTAAAATATGGATAAATACGTTATATTAATCTATAAGATTGTATCTAGATATTCACTATGATAGAATAGCATCAGTGCCATGAGGTTTAGCGTTTAACCAACTAAATTTTATACTGTAGAATGATAGAATGGCATTGGTACCCTAAGGTCCTGCCAATATCCAACAATATTTTGAACTGTAATGTGGTAGAATGACATTGGTACCCTGAGGTCCTGCCAATATCCATCAATATTTTGTATTGCAAGGTGGTAGAATGGCATTGGTACCCTGGGGTCCTGCCAATACCCAACAATATTTTGTACTGTAGACTGACAGAATGGCGTTGGTACCCTGCGGTCCTGCCAATATCCAACAATATTTTGTACTGTAATGTGGTAGAATGACATTGGTACCCTGAGGTCCTGCCAATATCCGACAATATTTTGTACTGTAGAATGGTAGAATGACATTGATACCCTGAGGTCCTGCCAATATCCAACTATACTTTGTAATGTAATGTGCTAGAATGACATTGGTACCCTGAGGTCCTGCCAATATCCAACAATATTTTGCACTGTAATGTGGTAGAATGACATAGGTACCCTGAGGTCCTGCCAATATCCAACAATATTTTGTACTGTAATGTGGTAGAATGACATTGGTACCAAGAGGTCCTGCCAATATCCATCTATATTTTGTACTGTTACGTGGTAAAATGACATAGGTACCCTGAGGTCCTGCCAATAGCCAACGATATTTTTGTACTTTAGACAGATACAATGGCATTGGTACCCTGAGGTCCTGCCAATAGCCAACTATATTTTGAACTGTAGACTGATAGAATGACATTTGTTTCCTGAGGTCCTGCCAATAGCCAACTATATTTTGTACTGTAATGTGGTAAAATGACATTGGTACCCTGAGGTCCTGCCAATATCCAACAATATTTTGAAGTGTAATGTGGTAGTAAAGTCAATGGTACCCTGAGGTCCTGCCATTATCCAACTATATTTTGAACTGTAGACTGATAGAATGACATTGGTACCCTGAGGTCCTGCCAATATCCAACTATATTTTGAACTGTAGACTGATAGAATGACATTGGTACCCTGAGGTCCTGCCAATAGCCAACGATATTTTGTACTGTGATGTGGTAGAATGACATTGGTACCCTGAGGTCCTGCCATTATCCAACAATATTTTGTACTGAAATGTGGTAGAATGACATTGGTACCATGAGGTCCTGCCAATATCCTACTATATTTTGTACTGTAGAATGATAGGATGACATTGGTACCCTGAGGTCCTACCAATATCCAACAATATTTTGTACTGTAGACTGATAGAATGGCGTTGGTACCATGAGGTCCTGCCAATAGCCAACCATATTTTAAACTGTAATGTGGTAGAATGACATTGGTAACCTGAGGTCCTGCCAATAGCCAACTATATTTTGTACTGTAGAATGGTAGAAAGACATTGGTACCCTGAGGTCCTGCCAATAGCCAACTCTATTTTGTACTGTACACTGATAGAATGACATTGGTACCCTGAGGTCCTGCCAATAGCCAACGATATTTTGTAGTGAAATGTGGCAGAAAGTCATTGGTACCCTGAGGTCCTGCCAATATCCAACTATATATTTTGTACTTTAGACAGATACAATGGCATTGGTACCCTGAGGTCCTGCCAATAGCCAACTTTATTTTGAACTGTAGACTGATACAATGGCATTGGTACCATGAGGTCCTGCCAATTGCCAACAATATTTTGTACTGAAATGTGGTAGAATGACATTGGTACCATGAGGTCCTGCCAATATCCTACTATATTTTGTACTGTAGAATGATAGGATGACATTGGTACCCTGAGGTCCTGCCAATATCCAACAATATTTTGTACTGTAATGTTGCAGAATGTTTTTGTTACCCTGAGGTCCTGCCAATATCCAACAATATTTTGTACTGTAATGCGGTAGAAAGACATTGGTACCCTGAGATCCTACCAATATCCAACTATATTTTATACTGTAGAATGGTAGAAAGACATTGGTACCCTGAGGTCCTGCCAATAGCCAACTACATTTTGTTTTGTAGAATGATAGAATGGCGTTGGTACCCTGAGGTCCTGCCAATAGCCAACTATATCTTGTACTGTATACTGATAGGATGACATTGGTACCCTGAGGTCCTGCCAATAGCCAACTATATTTTGTACTGTAGACTGGTAGATTGACATTGGTACCCCGAGGTCTTGCCAATAGCATCAATATTTTGTAGTGTAGAATGGTAGAATGACATTAATACCCTGAGGTCCTGCCAATATCCAACTATATTAAATACTGTAGAATGGTAGAATGACATTGGTACCCTGAGGTCCTGCCAATAGCCAACGATATTTTGTACTGTGATGTGGTAGAATGACATTGGTACCCTGAGGTCCTGCCAATATCCAACAATATTTTGTACTGTAATGTGGTAGAATGACATTGGTACCCTGAGGTCCTGCACGTGCGCGAGTTAGTAAAGGTGCGTACACCTATAAGTATATCTATATTTGTAGGTAGGTGTAGTACGTCTCTTTCGTACATGTTGTCAAGATGTACGCATTCGTTGTACCACGTGATATGTGGGAAATGTATGGGCTTGATGTACACGAGGTAAAATGTACATCCTCGACTTATTAACCAAAACTCAATGTGTGTACGCACCTTAAGTTAACATGAACAACTTGTGCACGTGCACGGGTAAGTTAAGGTGCGTACACAAAGTAAGTTTTGGTGTATAAGTCGAGGATGTACGCTTTGCCACGTTTACATCATGCCCATACATTTCCCTCATACCACTTGGTAACAATGAAGGTGTACATCTTGAGAAAAGGTATGGTAGAGGCGTACTACACGTAACTACACAGTACATCTTGACTTATAGGTCAAGATGTATACATCAAAACTTACTGTGTGTACGCACCTGTAGTAAGATGAACAACCTCTTGTCTCGACGGGTTGTTCATGTGGGTTATTTACCTTGATTAAACAAAGAAACAGGTGTGTAAAGTCATGACTCGATCACTATGACCATTGTAGGAGCCTGTCATCCGTTCTAATCTAGCTTCTGAGGGGATTCGTGCCTCCAATAAAGCTATTTTATATTATAGTCGATTCAATAAGTAATACCAATGAGGAAACTATCCCATTCGAAAGAATATCGGTGAATACCGTTAACTCATGTGTATAGCTTATATCCAGTCAAAGCTAGATGAACATGGCTTACCTACCATACCCGTGTCGCAAAAGTAACCCGATTGACATTTTATGTCTTAATATGTTTAAATGTCATTCTATTCATATGATATAAAATAAGTGATATATATGTTATTGTTGAATAAGCGCGCCATTTTACTTGCGCCACTTGGTCATAATTTATTGGTTAATGCGCCAATATTGGTACTTTTCCGATGTATTAGTGCGCCATAATTATTTGCGCCAATGGAAATAATCATTGACTTTGTGAAAATTAGAATGAATAAAAGTGTTAAATTGAATATGTGCTTTATTTAATCAGATTCAATTTTAACTAAAGACACAAAAAGGAATTAAACAAAAAGAAATAATTCCAATGTGGCATCAGAGAAAATTCAAACTTTATACAGTCCTCAACAAGAAAACTACAATAAGTCGCCACAACCCGTTCTCGATTGACTTTGAAAGTACTGTGTAAGGTTCTAGACTGAATCCCGGTACCTAAATCTTTCTTTACATGACAGTGTAGGTCCGGCCTAATGTAACTGGCATGGAAGATACCATGGGTAAAACAAGATGGCGGCTGTACGTTAGTTTATATAGGGAATTTTAGAATATCCACCAGAAGCGTATGTTGTGTATTTGTCATTGGTATATTAATGGGAAATGTGTGCTCTTTTCAATTAAACATGTTTCATTAAAATGACACAACTGACATGTACAAAAAACGCAAAGTAAATAATTAAAATTTCAGTACCAGTGTGTATATAGCGCATATAAATCGCACCTAATATCAAATGCCCGTTTAGCTCACTTGGTAAAGCGCCAAACCAGTAACATGGATGTTGGAGGTTCGATTCTAGTATCACTGTGGTATAACGTACACCGGATATTGCTATCAAGATGAGTAAACTTATCAATTTTTCGCGACACTCTAGTGTAAGTTCAGAAACGATTTTTAGCCTTTCTGAGTGTGTTTAATGTAAAATTTATACAAAAATATCTCCTGCATAAATTCTCTTAGTCCATGCAATTGGTAAATTTCCAGGGATTTCTTAAAAGGACAATTAAAAGACCAAACTCGTATTGTTACTCAAGCAAAAAGTAAGCTCGGTTTCACTGCGGTATAACGTACACCGGATATTGCTAGCAAGATGAGTACTATTATCAATTTTCGCTACATTCTAGTGTTGACAAGGGTAAGTTCAGAGATGATTTTTAGTTTTTCTGAGTGTGTTTAATGTACATTTTATACAAAACTATCTCCTCCATAAGTTTTCCTAGCCTGTGTAACCGGTAAATTGCCAGGAATCTCTTAAAAGGGTGATTAAAAGACCAAACTCGTATCATTACTCACGCAGAAAGTAAGCTCGACCTGTCGAAATTAGATGTTTTTGTTTATATTTTTCGTTAAAATACTCAACTTGAATCGAGCGAATTGTCATTCTTGTTACAAAGATTATATTGCAAATGTATTATCCGAAACTAATCGAAAATGATGGTGCATTGTGAGAATAAATGCAGGTGTTAGTGTACAGAGTATTGCTATATAGTTGCTCGCTGGTGTACGGAGTATTGCTGTATCGTGTACAGAGTATTGCTTTTACTTGTAGTGACTATTCGTCACTCGTATTGAATAAATACAAGGCATAATCAGCGTTATTTTGTAAAAATAACTTATATTATATATATATGTACCTATTTTGATTGGATTGTATTGACTACATGAAGCAATTAATGTTACAAGCTAATCCTAGCTCTAAGTCCTCCTTGAATTTTTGGGAAACTTCTATTAATAACTGTGTATTTCACATACAGGAAAGGGTCATAGCTGAGGAATTGCATTAGACAAACGCAAAACTACTACAATGTCCAATACTTTGAATTAGCAACGTTGAATGTAAGCAAAGGAACCTCATTGCAGCATCTGAAATAGTTGAGAGATTATAAAATAAACATTGGTGTGTATATATGGATGTGAATGCCCTTATTTGTCATTTGACCATCAGCATGACTCTCAAAAAATTGCATATATCCAAGCTAAATATCACATTTGTACTACTCACCAGAACACTTTATGCATACCATTCAAAATTCTATATTGCTAATCGCATTCATCTGCCTGACGGTTGAACTATTGTAACATAATCATTTAAGAATATTTCTATTATACGTATATCGTATAATCCATAAGACATGACCTTATTTGTGAGCAGACGTAATAATACGACAAAACTGTCCATTTACATACTCATATTTACTCATTTTATTAAGCCAAACTATCTGTACACTAACGTTGAGCTTACGTGCAATACTCTGTACACTAAACAGCAATACTCTGTACACGCTCGCGTATCTGTTTTGGGGTGTATCTTAGTTGTTTTTCGAACAATATTTATGAAATTTGGTCACAACATTTTGGGGTTCAATATAAACAAAATGGCCAATTCAAAAAATCAACAATTTGGTAATACAGCCGTTCCAGAAGCTTGTAAAGTACTGCTGTCAATATTTGCGAGTGAGTAACGGCGTAATACTGGTTCATTTTAACCTTCCTGTGAATATCTGATATACGATAGTGTGCTATAAAGTTACCAAAATGCCTGAAGAAGTTAAAACTCAATTGGGATATGCATAAGAAGTCAGTAATTTGGAAAATTTTGTCTCTAAACTCACCCAGGTCTCCATTTCATGTCCTTAAAATTGATAATGTTACTCACTTTACAAGCAATATCCGGTGTACGTTATACCACAGTGGGTTTGTCGACATAAGATGTTAATGTTTTATATTCTTCGTCAAAATACACAACTTGAATCGAGCGAATTGTTATTCCTGTTTCAAAGATTATACTAATCGCAAATTACGGTGCATTGTGAGAATAAATACAAGCATTAGTGTACAGAGTATTGCTATGTAGATGTTCACTGGTGTAGGGAGTATTGTTGTATAGTGTACAGAGTATTGCTTGTATGTGCAGTGATAATTATTCACACAAATTGAATAAATGCAAGGTATAATCAGTGTTATTTGGTAAAAATAACTTAAATTGTGTAGATCTGTACCTATTAAAATTGGATTGTATGGACTATATGAAATGATTAAATTGTCACTTTAAATACTTTATTTACTCATTTTAATGAGCAATACCCGTACACGAACGTCCAGCTAAACAGCAATACTTTGTACACTAAACAGCAATACTCTGTACACGCACTTGTAGTTGTTTTGTTCTGTATCTTAGTTGTTTCCGATCTTTTTCTGGAATTTGGTCACAGGACTTTTGTGTTCATTATAAACAAAATGGCTTATTAAAAAATCAACATATCGGTAATACAGTCATTCCAGAAGCTTGTAAAGTGCTGCTGTCAGTATTTGCGAGTGAGTAGTGGGATAATACTGGATCATTTGAACCTTCATATTAATATCTGATATACTATAGTATGCTATAGAGTTACAAAAATTCCCGAAGAAGTTAAAACTCAATTGGGATAAGCATAAGTAGTCAGCAATTTGGAAAATATCGTCTCTAAACTCACCCTGGTCCCAAGTTTATGTCCTCAAAATTTATAACATTACTCAATTTACTAACAATATCCGGTGTACGTTATACCGAGTATTGTCATTATTTGTTTATATGTAACGTTATTTGCTATAAGTTTATATTTGAAGAAGGAAAATGAAGAGAAAACAAAGTATTGTATAACACAAATTAAGCAAAAGATGTTTTTTGTTTAAATTGAACAATAACTGGCCTATACAGGGATCAAACGAGGGTCCTCGTGAATTCAAGTCAGTGGCTCTACCGATTGAGCTAGTCGGGCACATGCAAACTTATTAATTTATGTACTATTAAAACCCTTCTGCAAAAAGATTTTAACCATTTAATAAACGTTATTTTGTAGATATTTGTGCTGTTGTAGCGAATAAAATTTATGTCATTGCAAAGACCATTTTTCTCCATTTCTATGCAAAGTCTCACCAAAATGACACATACATAACAAACACTTTAGGGAGATATTCTAAGATTGCCTATATAAACTAACGTACATCGACCATTTTGATTTGACCACTGCAGTTATAGATTAATTGGTTGCTACCTGACCTAAACCACTGTAAGATTTAGGACAGGGAACCAGACTATACCATGTACACACAGTAAGTGTTGATGTATACATTTTGACCTATACGTCAAGATGTTCTTTGTAGTTACGCGTAGTACCAGTTAGTACGCATCCACCATACATTTTCTCGAGATTTACACCTTCATTGTTTCCAAGTCGTATGAGGGAAATGTATTGACATAGTGTACATCTTGTAAAATGTACATCCTCGACTTATACAACAAAACTTACTGTGTGTACGCACCTTTATTGTATATATCAGATTACAAGAAATCTCTATATGTATTGTGTTTGTATTACAACTTGAGGGTGATTGCATACATTCAGCTTATGAAAACATTGGCCGAAGTTAAATATAGAATCATCAAGTAAAGAAAGTAGGGCATGGTTTTATATATGGCAAAGTGTAGTGTAATATGTATGAGATATTTCCAACACTTTCTCCATGCTGACCGACTAGCTACTAGTCGGTATGCCAGTGGCAAAACCCAAAAAAATAGTACGCACAAAATGTTTTTGCATTAAATGGTCCTTTGACATGTACCTACAAAGAAATTGAATGATGCAACTTTGTCATCATTGAGCATTTTGAAATATTCAAGATGGCCACCAAGATGGCCGCCAACATATTAAAAATTGTATATACGAGGGATGTTCCAGAAATAATAGGACTTTTCTCATAACATCTTACTTAAAAATTACAGTTAAATGAAATGTGTCACATATGCATAGCAATGTATGTTCTATTTACTGATAGCAACAAAATTTTGCTGTAGTTGATAATGCTCATACTAAGCGTTGTCATAGAAACCATGTAACGCCAAGGCTGGTCACACTATTATTTGTCATTACCATCATTATTAAAAATGTGAATATCTTAATAACCACTTGATAAATATTAACGCCTAATTGTACGACATTTCATGGATGACTTTCACATGCGGATGCAAACTTTTGAAGAACTCGCTCTGTATTTGTTATCATAATTCAGTAATCAAGTGTATGTATTCAAGCGCGTCATAAATGAAAACGACGTCAACGCCTAGAAACAAAAACCGCGCGATTGTCAAATAATGGTATAAATTGGGAAAACCAACAGTGCTTACCAATGAAAGGATCAAATACATATAATGTAGTGGCATTAAGCAGCTTCTTGTGTTCTGTTGGCTCAAAATGTTTACAGATCGCGGATTTATGAACTTACAAATGAGCGCAAGTGAGGTCATAGAAACTTAAGCTGACGTTAATAAACACTGTTTGTACACTGATAGACGCTCCAAGGTTTGAGCTAATTCTAACATCATTGCAACACATTTTTGTGAACAAGGGTACCGAAACATATTTAAACAATCAGGACAGTGTTATTAGATCTATTTAGAATGTCAGGATGACTATAAACAAAAAAAGTGAATATTTCTTTATATTAAAATACTGTGCTTGAAATGCGACGTCATAATAACGTCACGGTGCGACCCGCCTCATTGGTACATTGTATATTTAATGGTGAATAAATTTCTTGTTGTTCGACCAATTTCTTTAATATTTCACATATTTATCAGTGAAAGATCAAAATTTAATTATGAATAATTAGTTTTCATAATTTCTAATTTGCCGTGCCGCTATGAAAAAAGTCCTATTAATTGTGGAACACCCCACGTATCTTCTATTTTGAAAGTAAAATGGGAAATTTTGAAGATATACTGAGATCTATGGTCGAAGAGTGCCATATAGTTAACATACACGTACAACTACATGTATTTAAAAGACAAGACAACATATATATAAGTACAGGTTTATTTATAGAATTACAAAAATGTTATAACAACACATAGAAATTCAGCCAAACCATGGTTTTCAAGTTAATTGTTGCGACTGTGTATAAATAAGCCGATGTCTGGCGATTGCAATGATGAGTACACGTTGAAGTATAGAGTACTGCAATAATGAGTACATAGATCAGATTGTAATTGGAATTTAGGTATTTAGATTTTACATGCACTTTCAATAGCAATAAATGATACAAGATGAATTTTATAGGATTCCGATAAGTCATACAGTGATTTGTTTTATACGCTGTGGTCACTAACAGTAACCCAAACTCATCAACTCTGCATGCAATCCCAAGTGTCTCCTTCATATATCGCTGACTTATAATTAGACGTTTGCAAGCAAAAAATCTCCATGTTGAGAACACAAGGAAAGACTGTTGGGAAATTACTCTTTACTTATGGTATAACAAGCTGCTTCATCTTCAGCTTGGTCAACATGAGAAGTTCCGATTTTCATGAAATAGGTTCATAAGAAGCACATTGTGATGCTGATTTTAAATATGCATCAGGCATATAAGTAATACCTTTTTATTCTAAGCCAGCGATATGCTACACGTAAATTTCAATTAATGAGCAGTAAAGTACATGTATCGATCAAACGCTTGATCTAACATATTGCACCACAAAACTCTGCAAATGTACACCATCCAACCTGTTGGCATCACACCGCAGTGATATTTCCTAGAAATAATTTTAAACCAAATTTTTCGTGCTATTCATCTAACACCATGCGACTCTGGCTCCACTTGCATGAACCATTCAAAACATAAGATTTGCAGCAGAGTTCAGAAATGAATTTGCTAAACAAAGGCAAATAACAGAATGTATTTTACTTCTTTCTATTTGTCTATCTAAATCGCTAGTGAATAGCCAATTTATAGCCAACGAGCATACCCATGCTCATGAGACACATCATGTATATACAGTGTACAATCAGTTTAGACATTTGTGAAATGTAATCAACACTTTTAAAGAATCTGTACACGACAGAAAACATCAGAGGTACAAACATTGTAACAACGTCGACAATTACGACAAAATGATGCCACAGACAAAATACGGCTATTGAGTTCAATTTTCAAACTAGTGCCAGAAAAAACCTACATCTTTTGACTAAATACTGTGTCTGTGTGTAGTAGGAATTGGTCTTCAACACTTGTTTTGTTGCAATTGATAAATGGTGTCAAAGTTAGTAAGGTTAAATTACAGGAAGGTAAATTAATTTTTATCATGCATTTCAAGCCAATATCTCCAATTAGCTATTGAGAAATTGGATAAACCAAATAGCGCATTTCTAGCCATTTCAATAGTTATTGGCAGACTAAATTTGTCACATACAATGGAACTTGCTTGAAAGCGAATGAACTAATCCCCGACTTCGTCCTTCTTTATTTCAATGTTCTACCACTCCCTCATAAGGAAGTCTGTTATAGCTAAAAATCGGCTATAACTTAATGATTTCTGTGTCCCATTGAAGAATTGTGTTTCTGTTCTGTTATAACGAAGCACAACAGGATTAAATTTTAATATAGCAAACGAAATGCTCAACCAACAGGCCTGATAAGGTCCTTACTGCAACTATTTTCTTCAAAATGTATATAAATTTCACATTTCCAGCCGGCCAAACGGGTTGTAAGTGGTCAAATTGGCATGCAGCCTGCTGTTATTCAGAACTCTGTTAGGATTATCAAACAATTTCTTCTAATTCTGCCCGTTTCGTTTTGTTTTTGCTGTGAAATTTGTTTCTTTTTTTTTCTGTCACTGGCCCATTGTCATTTGTATAGTCACTGTTAAAGACTATTTTAATTTCCTCTCTGGATCGAGCGCTGATCTGGAATTTCCTTGTACTAAAGACTTTTATGAAATCCATAGTGATAATCCTTATTCCACTCATTGGCATAACTTTGTCTGAAAAACAGTTAAATTGTAAGAATTATTACTGAGTCAATGATATTATACCATGTACTGCAGCTATCGGTACCGGGAATTTCGCAATAAATTTATTATAACAATAAAAATGTATCAATATATGCATTAACAGAGATCAATAAACATTGGAAAGTACATATAAGGAGAAAGACTTCTACACTACATTAGTTTGACTCAGTAAATATTTAACATTCTCTTCACATTTTATTTCACATGGAGTCCTTCAGTTAGGCATCCTTCTCATTCATTCACGGAGAGTTTTAATCATTCAGTGAGAGTTTCAATCAATGAGTAAAACATCAGTGCATGCTTCATTCAGCTAGTATGTGTTTTATTTTGCCAGAATGGACTCAGTGCATGTTTCTTCAGCCAAATGTGTGTTCCTTTTAGTCAGAATTTCATGCTGCCAGTAGGGAAAACAGCGTATGCTTGATTCACTCTACTGAGTAAGGAGTCAATGTGTGTTCCACCGAGTCCATGTGTTTCATTAAATCGATAGAGTGCTTCATTAAGTAAATGTGTGTTTCATTGAGTAAGTAAAGAAAGTGTGTTTAATTGAGAGCTGAAGGAGTCAGTGTATGCTCCATTGTGTCAATGTATACTATGTAAAATAAATATAATAACAATACTAAAACTTTAAAAATCTTAAATTCGTCAGATGATTTTAATGACAATGATGTTGTATTGAATGGACAGTCTTCCCTTTAAACGAAATCAGTTTTATCACACCGAAAAAGCACACACGATATGCTCCAGTAAACGATTAAAGCAAATGGCACCTTAATAAGGAGGCTGCGTATTGGTCCTTTAAATTGTTTCAGAGATGTTGAACGTGTTAACCGTTGGTCAGTTAATTAAGTTATTGAGTCAGTGTACGTTTCATTGAGTCAGTGTATGTTTCATTGAGTCAGTGTGTGTTGCATAGAGTCAGTTTACGTTACATTGGGTCAGTGTATGTTTCATAGAGTCAGTGTTTGTTTCATAGAGTCAGTGTATGTATCATAGAGTCAGTGTATGTCTCATTGAGTCAGTGTATGTTTCATAGAGTCAGTGTGTGTTGCATAGAGTCAGTGTATGTATCATAGAGTCAGTGTCTGTCTCATTGAGTGAGTGTATGTCTCATTGAGTCAGTGTATGTTTTATATAGTCATTGTATGTTTTATTGAGTCAGTGTATGTTTCATAGAGACAGTGTATGTTTCATAGAGTCAGTGTGTTTCAAATAGTCAGTGTATGTTTCAAAGAGTCAGTTTATGTTTCATTGAGTCAGTGTATGTTTCATTGAGTCGGTGTATGTTTCATTGAGTCAGTGTATGTTTCATTGAGTCAGTGTATGTTTCATAGAGTCAGTGTATGTTTCATTGAGTCAGTGTATGTTTCATAGAGTCAGTGTATGTTTTATTGAGTCAGTGTATGTTTCATTGAGTCAGTGTATGTTTCATAGAGACAGTGTATGTTTCATAGAGTCAGTGTATGTTTCATTGAGTCAGTGTATGTTTCATAGAGATAGTGTATGTTTCATAGAGTCAGTGTATGTTTCATAGAGACAGTGTATGTTTCATAGAGTCAGTGTATGTTTCATAGAGACAGTGTATGTTTCATAGAGACAGTGTATGTTTCATAGAGACAGTGTATGTTTCATAGAGTCAGTGTATGTTTCATAGAGACAGTGTATGTTTCATTGAGTCAGTGAACGTTTCATAGAGTCAGTGTATGGTTCATTGAGTCAGTGTATATTTCATTGAGTCAGTGTATGTTTCATTAAGTCAGAAGTGTTTCATTAAGTCAGTGTATGTTTTATTTAGTCAGTATGTGTTTCATTGAGTCAGTTTGTGTTTCATCAATGTATTCTCCATTGAGTCAGTGTGTGTTACATTCAGTCAACACTTGCTTCAGTCAGTCAGAAAGTTTTTTAATCCGTCAGTAATGAGTCAGCAAGTGTTTCATGCAGTTCCCAAATGTTCATACAGACAGCAAGTGTTTTATTCAGTTAGTAATGAGTCAGCAAGAGTTTCATTCAGGCAACAAGTGTTTCAATCAGTCAGTAAGTTTTTCAATCAGTCAGTTATGAGTCACCAAGTGTTTCATTCAGTCACCGATTGTTTAATACAGTCAGGAAGTGTTTAATTTAGTCATTAATGAGTATTTCGTTTTGTCAACAAGTGTAGTATTCAGTCAACAAGTGTTTAATTAAGTCAGCAATGAATCAGCAAGTGTTTGAATCAGTCAGCATGTGTTTGAATCAGTCAGCAAGTGTTTGAAATAGTCAACAAGTGTTTCATTTAAACACCATTTGTTTCATTCAATCGACAAGTGTTGAATGCAGTCAGTAATAAGTCAGCGAGTGTTTAATTATGTCCATAATGAGTCAGCAAGTGTTAAATTCAATCAGGAATGAGTCAGCAAGTGCTTGAATCAGTCAGCAAGTATTTGATTTAGTCAGAAAGTGTTACATTCAATCCACAATTGTTTTATTCAGTCAACACGTGTTTAATACAATCAAAATGGGTCAGTAAGTGTTTCATTCAGCCAACAAGTGTTTAATGAAGTCAGCAAGTGTTATATTCAATCAGAAATTAGTAAGCAAGTGTTCCATACAGTCGATAAGTGTTTGACTCAGTCAGTTATTAGTCAGCAAGTGTTTAAAACAGTCAGCAAGTGTTTAATTCTGCCAGTAATTAGTCAGCAAGTGTTTCACATAGTCAGCAAGTGTTTCATACAGTCATTAATGAGTCAGCAAGTGTCTCATTGAATAAACAACTATTTCCTTCAGTCAGCAAGTGTTTCATTCAGCCAGCAAGTGTTTCATTCTGTCATAAATGAGTCAAGACTTGTTTCATTCAGTCAACAAGTATTTCATTTAGTCAGCACATGTTTTGTTCAGTCAGCAAGTGTTTGATTCAGGCAGTAATGAGTCAGCAAGTATTTCATTCAGCCAAACGTGGTTCAATCAGTCAGCAATTTTGTCATTCAGTCAGTAAGTGTTTCATTCAATCAGCAAGTGTTTCATTCAGTCTGTATTGGGTCAGCAAGTGTTTCATTCAGTCAGCAAGTGTTACAGTCAGTAATGAGCCAGCAAGTGTTTCATACAGACAACAAGTGTTTCATTCAGTCAGAAGAAAGTGTTTCATGCTGTCATAAATAAGGCAACAAGTGTTTCATTCAGTCAACAAGTATTTAATGAAGTAAACACGTGTTTCATGCAGTCAACAAACGTTCCATTGAGTCAATAATGAGTCGGCAAGTGTTTCATTCAGTCAGTAATTGGTCAGAAATGTTTAATTCAGTCAGTAATCGGTCAGAAAGTGCTTCAATCAGTCAACAAGTATTTTATGAAGTCAACATATGCTTAATACAGTCAGCATTGAGACAGAAAATATTTGATCAGTCAGCAAGTGTTTCATTCCGTCAACACGTGTTTCAATGAGTCAGTAATGAGTCAGCAAGTGTTTTATTCAGTCAACGAGTATTTCATTTAGTCAACAAGTATTTCATTCAGTCAACATGTGTTTTAACTGTCAGCAATGAGTCAGCAATTGTTTCATACAGTCAGCAAGTGTTTGATACAGTAAGCAATCGTTTGATATAGTCAGTAATGAGTCTACAAGTGTTTCATTCAGTCAGCAAGTGTTTCATTCAGTCTGTATTGGGTCAGTAACTGTTTCATTCAGTCAGCAATTGTTACATTCAGTCAGTAATGAGTCAAAAAGTGTTTCATACAGTCAACAAGTGTTTAATTTAGTCAACACGTGTTGCATTCAGTCAACACGTGTTTTATTCAGTCAGCAAGTTTTTGATTCAGTCAGGATGTATTACATTCCGCCTGTATTGGGTCAGCAAGTGTTTCATTCAGTCAGCAAGAATTACATTCAGACAGTAAGGAGTCAGCAAATGTTTCAAACAGTCAGTAAGTGTTTAATTCAGTCATTAATGAATCAGCAAGTATTTCATGAAGTCAACATGTATTTAATACTGTCAGTAATGAGTCCGCAAATGTTTAATTTAGTCAGCAAGTGTTTGATTCAGTCCGCATTTGTTTCATACAATCAGCAAGTCTTTCATACAGTCAATAATGATTCAGCAAGTATTTCATACAGTCAGCAATGTTTCCATACAGTTAGCAAGTGTTGAATTTCGTCAGTATTGAGTCAGCAAGTGTTTCATTCAGTAAGCAAGTGATACATTCAGTCAGTAATGAGAAAGCAAATGTTTCATACAGTCAACAAGTGTTTCATACAGTCAGCACGTGTTTCATGCAGGCAAGAAGTGTTTCAATCATCCAACAAGTGTTTCATTCAGTCAGCAAGTGTTACATTCAGTCAGCAAGTGTTTAATTAAGTCAGTAATAAGTCAGCAAGTATTTCATACTGGCAATAAGTGTTTTATACAGTCAGCAAGTGTTTAATTAAGTCAGTAATGACTCAGCAAGTGTTTCAAACAGTCAGTAAGTGTTTAATCAGTCAGTAATGAATCAGCAAGTGTTTCATTCAGTCAGTTTTGGGTCAGAAATGGTTTTATTCAGTCAACAAGTATTTCATTCAGTCAACAAGTATTTCATGAAGTCATCATGTATTTAATACACTCAGTAATGAGTCAGCAAATGTTTGATTCTGTCAGCAAGTGCTTGATTCAGTCAGGATGTGTTACATTGAGTCTGTATTTGGTCAGCAAGTGTTTCATTCAGTCAGCAAGTATTACATTCAGTCAGTAATGAGTCAGCAAGTGTTTCATACAGTCCGCAAGTGTTTCATTCAGTCAGTAAGGAGTCAGCAAGTGTTTCATTCAGTCAGTTATTGGTCAGAAAGTGTTATATTCAGTCAACAAGTATATCATGAAGTAAACAAGTATTTCATAAAGATAACATGTATTTAATACAGTCAGTAATGAGTCAGCAAATGTTTAATTCAGTCAGCAAGTGTTTGATTCAGTCAGCAATTGTTTCATACAATCAGCAAGTCTTTCATACAGTCAATAATGATACAGCAAGTATTTCATACAGTCAGCATTTTTTCCATTCAGTTAGCAAGTGTTTAATTTCGTCAGTATTGGGTCAGCAAGTGTTTCATTCAGTCAGAAGAAAGTGTTTCATGCTGTCATAAATAAGGCAACAAGTGTTTCATTCAGTCAACAAGTATTTAATGAAGTAAACACGTGTTTCATGCAGTCAACAAACGTTCCATTGAGTCAATAATGAGTCGAAAAGTGTTTCATTCAGTCAGTAATTGGTCAGAAATGTTTAATTCAGTCAGTAATCGGTCAGAAAGTGCTTCAATCAGTCAACAAGTATTTTATGAAGTCAACATATGCTTAATACAGTCAGCATTGAGACAGAAAATATTTGATCAGTCAGCAAGTGTTTCATTCCGTCAACACGTGTTTCAATGAGTCAGTAATGAGTCAGCAAGTGTTTTATTCAGTCAACGAGTATTTCATTTAGTCAACAAGTATTTCATTCAGTCAACATGTGTTTTAACTGTCAGCAATGAGTCAGCAATTGTTTCATACAGTCAGCAAGTGTTTGATACAGTAAGCAATCGTTTGATATAGTCAGTAATGAGTCTACAAGTGTTTCATTCAGTCAGCAAGTGTTTCATTCAGTCTGTATTGGGTCAGTAACTGTTTCATTCAGTCAGCAATTGTTACATTCAGTCAGTAATGAGTCAAAAAGTGTTTCATACAGTCAACAAGTGTTTAATTTAGTCAACACGTGTTGCATTCAGTCAACACGTGTTTTATTCAGTCAGCAAGTTTTTGATTCAGTCAGGATGTATTACATTCCGCCTGTATTGGGTCAGCAAGTGTTTCATTCAGTCAGCAAGAATTACATTCAGACAGTAAGGAGTCAGCAAATGTTTCAAACAGTCAGTAAGTGTTTAATTCAGTCATTAATGACTCAGCAAGTATTTCATGAAGTCAACATGTATTTAATACTGTCAGTAATGAGTCCGCAAATGTTTAATTCAGTCAGCAAGTGTTTGATTCAGTCCGCATTTGTTTCATACAATCAGCAAGTCTTTCATACAGTCAATAATGATTCAGCAAGTATTTCATACAGTCAGCAATGTTTCCATACAGTTAGCAAGTGTTGAATTTCGTCAGTATTGAGTCAGCAAGTGTTTCATTCAGTAAGCAAGTGATACATTCAGTCAGTAATGAGTAAGCAAATGTTTCATACAGTCAACAAGTGTTTCATACAGTCAGCACGTGTTTCATGCAGGCAAGAAGTGTTTCAATCATCCAACAAGTGTTTCATTCAGTCAGCAAGTGTTACATTCAGTCAGCAAGTGTTTAATTAAGTCAGTAATAAGTCAGCAAGTATTTTATACTGGCAATAAGTGTTTCATACAGTCAGCAAGTGTTTAATTAAGTCAGTAATGACTCAGCAAGTGTTTCAAACAGTCAGTAAGTGTTTAATTCAGTCAGTAATGAATCAGCAAGTGTTTCATTCAGTCAGTTTGGGTCAGAAATGGTTTTATTCAGTCAACAAGTATTTCATTCAGTCAACAAGTATTTCATGAAGTCATCATGTATTTAATACACTCAGTAATGAGTCAGCAAATGTTTGATTCTGTCAGCAAGTGCTTGATTCAGTCAGGATGTGTTACATTGAGTCTGTATTTGGTCAGCAAGTGTTTCATTCAGTCAGCAAGTATTACATTCAGTCAGTAATGAGTCAGCAAGTGTTTCATACAGTCCGCAAGTGTTTCATTCAGTCAGTAAGGAGTCAGCAAGTGTTTCATTCAGTCAGTTATTGGTCAGAAAGTGTTATATTCAGTCAACAAGTATATCATGAAGTAAACAAGTATTTCATAAAGATAACATGTATTTAATACAGTCAGTAATGAGTCAGCAAATGTTTAATTCAGTCAGCAAGTGTTTGATTCAGTCAGCAATTGTTTCATACAATCAGCAAGTCTTTCATACAGTCAATAATGATACAGCAAGTATTTCATACAGTCAGCATTTTTTCCATTCAGTTAGCAAGTGTTTAATTTCGTCAGTATTGGGTCAGCAAGTGTTTCATTCAGTTAGCAAGTATAACATTCAGTCAGTAATGAGTAAGCAAATGTTTCATACAGTCAACAAGTGTTTCATACAGTCAGCACGTGTTTCATTCAGTCAAGAAGTGTTTCAATCATCCAACAAGTGTTTCATTCAGTCAGCAAGTGTTACATTCAGTCAGCAAGTGTTTTATTAAGTCAGTTATAGGTCAGCAAGTATTTTATACTGGAAACAATTGTTTCATACAGTCAACAAGTGTTTAATTAAGTCAGTAATGACTCAGCAAGTGTTTCATACAGTCAGCCAGTGTTTCAAACAGTCAGTAAGTGTTTAATTCAGTCAGTAATGAATCAGCAAGTGTTTCATTCAGTCAGTTTTGGGTCAGAAAGTGTTTTATTCAGTCAACAAGTATTTCATTCAGTCAACAAGTATTTCATTCAGTCAACATGTATTTAATACACTCAATTATGAGTCAGCAAATGTTTGATTCTGTCAGCAAGTGTTTGATTCAGTCAGCAATTGTTTCATACAATCAGCAAGTATTGCATACAGTCAGTAATGATTCAGCAAGTCTTTCAAATAGTCAGCAATGTTTTCATTCAGTTAGCAAGTGCTTCATTTCGTCAGTATTGTGTCAGCAAGAATTTCATTAAGTCAGCAAGTGTTACATTTAGTCTGTAATGAGTAAGCAAGTGTTTCATACAGTCAACAAGTGTTTCATACAGTCAGCACATGTATCATTCAGGCAAGAAGTGTTTCAGTCCGTCAACAAGTGTTTCATTCAGTCAGCAAGTGTTATATTCAGTCAGCAAATGTTTAATTAAGTCAGTAATGAGTCAGCAAGTACTTCATACTGGCAACAAGTGTTTCATATAGTCAACAAATGTTTCATACAGTCAACAAGTGCTTTATTAAGTCAGTAATGAGTCAGCAAGTGTTTCATACGGTCAGCAAATGTTTTATCAGTCAAAAAGAGTTTTGTTCAGTAAGTAATGTGTCAGTAAGCGTTTAATTCAGTCGGTAATGAGTCAGCAAACGCTTAATTCAGTCAGTAATGAGTCAGCACGTGTTTCGTACAGTCAGAAAGTGTTTTATTCAGTCAACAAGTGTTTGATTCAGTCAGTATTGAGTCAGCAAGTGTTTCATGCAGTCTTCACGTGTAAACCTCAGTCAGTAATGAGTTAGCAAGTGTGTCATACAGTCAGCAAGTGTTCCATTCATTCAGCAAGTGTTACATTCAGTCAGTAATGTGTCAGCAAGTGTTCATACAGTCAACAAGTGTTTCATTCAGTCAATAAGTGTTTTGTACAGTCAGTTATATGTCAGCAAATGTTTAATGCAGGCAATTATTAGTCAGCAAGTGTTACATTTAGTTACAATGAGTGTTTAGTTAAATCAGTTATGAGTCCCCAAGTGTTTCATACTGGCAACTAGTGTATCATACAGAAACACATTTTTCATACAGTCAACAACAAGTGTTTAATTAAACCAGTAATGAGTCAGCAAGTGTTTCATTCAGTCAACAAGCGTTTCGTATAGTCAGTAATATGTCAGCAAGTGTTTAGTTCAGTCGGTACTGAGTCAGCAAGTGTTTAATTCAGACAGTAATGGGTCAGCAAGTGTTTAATACAGTCAGCAAGTGTTTTGTTCAGTCAGCAAGTGTTCGATTCAATCAGTAATGAGTCAGCAAGTGTTTCATACAGTCATCACGTGTTTACCTCAGTCAGTAATTAGTTAGCAAGTGTTTCATACATTCAGCAGGTGTGTCATACATTCAGCAAGTGTTTAATGCAGTCAGCAAGTGTTTAATACAGTCAACAAGTATTTGAATCAGTCAGAAAGGGTTTAATGCGGTCAGTAATGAGTCAGCAAGTGTTTTATACAGTCAACAAGTGTTACATTCAGCCAGTGATGAGTCAACAAGTGTTTCATACAGTCAACAAATGTTATATTAAGTCAGCAAGTGTTTCATTCAGTCAGTTATGTGTGAACAAGTGTTTCATACAGTCAACAAGTGTTACATTCAGTCAGTAATGAGTCAACAAGTGTTTCATACAGTCGACAAGTGTTACATGCAGTCAGCAAGAGTTGCATTAGTCAGTAATGTGTGAACAAGTGTTTCATACAGTCAACAAGTGTTACATTCAGTCAGTAATGAGTCAACAAGTGTTTTATACAGTCAATAAGCGTTACAATAGGTCAGTAATAAGTCAACAAGTGTTTCATGCAGGCAATAAGTGTTACACTCAGTCAATAATGAGTCAACAAGTGTCTCATGCAGGCAATAAGTGTTACATTCAGTCAGTAATGAGTCAACAAGTGTTTCATACAGTTAACAAGTGACCATACACTCAACAAGTGATTCATACAGTCAACAAGTATTTCATTCAGTCAGTAATGATTCAGTAATGAGTAAACATGTCTTTCGTACAGTCAGCAAGTGTTTCATTCAGTCAACAAAAGTTACATTCAGTCAAAAAGTGTTTAATTCAGTCATCTTATGTTTAATTCAGTCCATAATGAGTCAGTTAGTGTTTCATACAGTCAGCAAGTGTTTCATTCTGTCATTGAATGTTTCATTCAGTCAACAAGTCTTTCATTCAGACAGTACTGGGTCATCAAGTGTTTCATACAGTCAACAAGTATTTAATTCAGTCAGTTATGAGTCATCATTTGTTTCATACAGCCAGCAAGTGTTTTATTTAGTAAGTAATGAGTCAGCAAGTGCTTCATTCAGTCAGTAAGTGTTATGGTCAGTCAGTAATGAGTCAGCAAGCGTTTCCTCAAGTCAGTAATGAGCCAGCAAGTGATACATTCATTCAGCAAGTGTAACATTCAGTCAGTAATGAGGAGTCAGCAATTGTTTTATTCAGTCAGCAAGTATTTCATTCAATCAGTAATGAATCAGGAAGTGTTGGATTCAGTCAGTTAGTTTGTCAATCAGTCAGAAATGAGTCAGCAAGTGTTTCATTCAGTCATTAATAAGTCAGCAAGGGTTTCATTCAGTCAGTCAGTCAGTTTTCAGTAAGTCAGAAATTAGTCAGCAAGTGTTTCATTCAGTCAGCAAATGTTTCATTCAATCAGTAATGTGTCAGGAAGTGTTTCATTCGTCAGTTAGTTTTGCATGCAGTCAGAAATGGGTCAAATGCATTTCATTCTGTCAACAAGTGTTTTATCCAAACAGTTATAAGTCAGCATGTGGTTCATACATCCAGCAAGTCTTTGATTCAGTCAGCAAGAGTTTAATTCAGTCAGCAAGTGTTTCATTTGGTCAGCAAATGTTTCATTCAGTCAGTAACGTATCAGCAAGTGTTTCATTCGGTCAGCAATAGTTTTAGTCAGTCAGAAATGAGTGAGCAAGTGTTTCATTCAGTCAAAAAGTAATTCATTCATTTAGTGAGTGATGCATTCGGACTGTGTGTAAAACATTAAGCATTTGAGTGTTTCATTCAATCGGTGAGCAGTTCATTTGGTCGACACGTGTGTTTCATTCATTTAGTGAGTGATTCATTCAGTCTATGTGTGTTTCATTTAGTCTGTGAGTGTTTCATTAGTGATTGTGAGTCTTCCATTCAGTCAGTGAGAGATTTATTCAGTTGGTGAGTGATTCATTTGGTAAGCAACTGTTCCATTCATTTAGTGAGTGATTTATTCAGTCTTTGAGTGTTACATTTAGTATGTGAGTGACCAATTCATTATGTGAGTGATTCATTTGGTCAACAAGTATTTCATGCTGTCTGTTAGTGTCTCATTAAGTAAGTAAGAGGTTCATTTAGTCAGTGAGTGGTTCATTCCTTCAACAAGTGATTCATTCAGTATGTGATTGTTTCATTCAGTCTGTGAGTGTTTCAATAAGTCAGCGAGTGGTTTATTCATTCAACAAGTGTAATATTTATTCAACAAATGATTCATTCAGTATGTGAGTGTTTCATTCAGTATGTGTGTAGTTCATTTGGACAGCACGTGTGGTTTATTCAGTCTGTGAGTGTTTCATTCAGTCTGAGAGTGTTTCATTCGGTCTGTGATGTTTACATTCAGTCTGTGATTGGTTCATTCAGTCTGTACATGATTCATTCAGTCTGTGAGTTTTCCATTCAGTCAGTGAGTTATTCATTTGGTCAGCAAGTGATTCATTCATTAAGTAAGTGTTTCAGTCAGGCAGTGAATGATTAATTTGGTCAGCAAATGTTTCATTTATTTAGTGAGTAATTCATTCAGTCCCTGAGTGTTAAATTCAGTCTGTGAGTAGTTCAGCATGTGTGTTTCATTCAGTCTATGAGTGTTACATTCAGTCTGTGTTTCATTCTGTCTATTAGTGTTTCATTCAGTCTATGATTGATTTATTCAGTATTTGAGTGATTCATTTGGTTAACAAGTGTTTCGCGCATTCAAAATGTCTATCATGCAGTCTGTGAGTGTTTCATTCACTCAATGAGAGGTTTATTCATTCAACAGATGTTACATTCATTCAACAAGTGATTCATTTAGTCTTGGAGTGTTTGATTCATTCTTTGAGTGATTTATTTAGTATATGAGTGTTACATTCAGTCAAGGAGTGTTTCATGTAGTTAGTGAGTGGTTCATTCATTCAACACGTGTTTCGTTATAACAGTAAAGAGTTGACAAAAATGTTCTATTCAGTCATCAAATATTTAGTTCAGTCCGTAATGAGTTGACACTATAAACGATATGTAGTTAGATAAAGGTGGTACGGTGGCCGAGCGGATAACCTGCTTGACTGCTGATCGAGAGGTCCCGGGTTCGATCCTCGGCCAGGGCACTTGATCATTTCTGAAACGCTTTTCTGTGTTTCCCACCTAACTAGAGATGAACTGGTTAGCAACCCAGAGGTAGTCTCGCGTGTATCGGTGCTATACACCGGGCACGTTAAAGAACAAAGGTGTCTCTTTGGAAAGAGCTAGGGCATCTCGCCCGAATACCTTGTATCACACCACTATCTCTTCCACCTACTGCCCCTTCATTAAAAAAACAGGACCCCATTGGACAAAGTGCTTGCACTTTCATGGGTTATCCTTCACCGAGAGGTTTAAATAATTACATACATACAGATAAAGCAGGACCCCAGATTACCAACGCCATTTTATCATTCTACAGTACAAAATATAGCAGGATTATAACATGACCGAACAGTACCAATGACATTCTATCACATTACAGTATAAAATATAGTTGGATAAAGACAGGACCTCAGGGTACCAATGCCATTCTATCATTCTACAGTACAAAATATTGTTGGATGTTGGCAGGACCTCAGGGTACCAATATCATTCTACAGTACAAAATATTGTTGGATATTGGCAGGACGTCAGGGTAACGATGCCATTCTACTATTCTACAGTATTTAATATTGTTGGATATTGGCAGGACCTCAGGGTACCAATGCCATTCTATCATTCTACAGTACAAAATATAGTTGAATATTGGCAGGACCTCAGGGTACCAATGCCGTTCGATCATTCTACAGTATTTAATATTGTTGGATATTGGCAGGACCTCAGGGTACCAATGCCATTCTATCATTCTACAGCATTTAATATTGTTGGATATTGGCAGGACCTCAGAGCACCAATGCCATTCTATCATTCTACAGTATATAATATTGTTGGATTTTGGCAGGACCTCAGGGTACCAATGTCATTCTACCATTCTACAGTACAAAATATAGTTGAATATTGGCAGGACCTCAGGCAACCAATGTCATTCTATCATTCTACAGTGCAAAATATTGTTGGATATTGGCAGGACCTCAGGGTACCAATGCCATTCTATCAGTCTACAGTTAAAATATAGATGGATATTGGCAGGACCTCAGGGTACCAAATGAATGCCATTCTTTCATTCTACAGTACCCAAATATAGTTGGATTTTGGCAGGACATCAGGGTACCAATGCTATTCTATCATTCTACAGTACAAAATATAGTTGGATATTAGCAGGACCTCAGGGTACCAATGCCATTCTATCATTCTACAGTATTTAATATTGTTGGATATTGGCAGGACCTCAGGGTACCAATGCCATTCTATCATTCTACAGTACAAAATATTGTTGGATATTAGCAGGACCTCAGGGTACCAATGCCATTCTACAATCTACAGTACAAAATATTGTTGGATATTGGCAGGACCTCAGGGTACCAATGTCATTCTACCATTCTACAATATTTAATATTGTTGGATATTGGCAGGACTTCAGGGTACCAATGCCATTCTACTATTCTGCAGTATTTAATATTGTTGGATATTGGCAGGACCTCAGGGTACCAATGCCATTCTATCAGTCTACAATCCAAAATATTGTTGGATATTGGCAGGACCTCAGTGTACCAACGCCATTCTATTGTTATACAGTATAAAATATAGTTGGATATTGGCAGGACCTCAGGGTACCAATGTCATTCTACCAGTATACAGTATAAAATATAGTTGGATATTGGCAGGACCTCAGGGTACCAACGTCATTCTAACATTCTACAGTATAAAATATAGTTGGCTATTGGCAGGACCTCAGGGTACCAATGTCATTCTATTAGTCTACAGTACAAAATATAGTTGGATATTGGCAGGACCTCAGGGTACCAACGCCATTCTATCGTTATACAGTATAAAATATAGTTGGATATTGGCAGGACCTCGGGTACCAATGTCATTCTACCACATTATAGTACAAAATATAGTTGGCTATTGGCGGGACCTCAGGGTACCAAAGCCATTCTATCGCTATACAGTATAAATATAGTTGGATATTGGCATTGGCAGTACCTCAGGGTACCACTGTCATTCTACCACATTATAGTACAAAATGTAGTTGGCTATTGACAAGACCTCAGGGTACCAACGCCATTCTATCAGTCTACAGTATAAAATATAGTTGGATATTGGCAGGACCTCAGGGTACCAATGTTATTCTACCACATTACAGTACAAAATATTGTTGGAAATTGGCAGGACCTCAGTGTACCAACGCCATTCTACCAGTCTACAGTGCAAAATATAGTTGGATATTGGCAGGACCTCAGGGTACCAACGTCATTCTAACATTCTACAGTATAAAATATAGTTACCTATTGGCAGGACCTCAGGGTACCAATGTTATTCTATCAGTCTACAGTACAAAATATAGTTGAATATTGGCAGGACCTCAGGGTACCAACGCCATTCTATCGTTATACAGTATAAAATATAGTTGGATATTAGCAGGACCTCAGGGTACCAACGCCATTCTATTGTTATACAGTATAAAATATAGTTGGATATTGGCAGGACCTCAGGGTACCAATGTCATTCTACCAGTATACAGTATAAAATATAGTTGGATATTGGCAGGACCTCAGGGTACCAACGCCATTCTATCAGTCTATAGTATAAAATATAGTTGGATATTGGCAGGACCTCAGGGTACCAACGCCATTCTATCAGTCTACAGTATAAAATATAGTTGGATATTGGCAGGACCTCAGGGTACCAATGTCATTCTATCAGTATACGGTACAAAATATAGTTGGCTATTGGCAGGACCTCATGGTACCAATGTCATTTTACCTGTCTACAGTGCAAAATATAGTTGGATATTGGAAGGCTCTAGGGGTACCAATGTGATTCTACCAGTCTACAGTACAAAATATAGTTGGATATTGGCAGGACCTCGGGGTACCAATGTCATTCTATCAGTCTACAGTACAAAATATAGTTGGATATTGGCAGGACCTCAGGGTACCAAAGTCATTCTACCATTCTACAGTATAAGATATAGTTGGATATTGGCAGGACCTCAGGGTACCAATGTCATTCTAACACATTACAGTACAACATAGTGCTGAATATGTGCATGACCTCAGGGTACCAACACCATTGTATCTGTCTAAAGTACAAAAAATAGTTGGATATTGGCAGGACCTCAGGGTACCAATGACTTTCTACCACATTACACTACAAAATATCGTTGGCTATTGGCAGGACCTCAGGGTACCAATGTCATTCTATTAGTGTACAGTACAAAATATAGTTGGCTATTGTCAGGACCTCAGGGTACCAATGTCTTTCTACCATTGTACAGTACAAAATATGGTTGGCTATTGGCAGGACCTCAGGGTACCAACGCCATTCTATCAGTCTACAGTATAAAATATAGTTGGATATTGGCAGGACCTCAGGGTACCAATGTTATTCAACCACATTACAGTAAAAAATATTGTTGGATATTGGCAGGACCTCAGTGTTCCAACGCCATTCTATCAGTCTACAGTATAAAATATAGTTGGATATTGCCAGGACCTCAGGGTACCAACGTCATTCTAACATTCTACAGTATAAAATATAGTTAGCTATTGGCAGGACCTCAGGGTACCAATGTCATTCTATCAGTCTACAGTACAAAATATAGTTGGCTATTGGCAGGACCTCAGGGTACCAACGCCATTCTATCGTTATACAGTATAAAATATTGTTGGCTATTGGCAGGACCTCAGGGTACCAACGCCATTCTATTGTTATACAGTATAAAATATAGTTGGATATTGGCAGGACCTCAGGGTACCAATGTCATTCTACCAGTATACAGTATAAAATATAGTTGGATATTGGCAGGACCTCAGGGTACCAACGCCATTCTATCAGTCTACAGTATAAAATATAGTTGGCTATTGGCAGGACCTCAGGGTACCAACGTTATTCTAACATTCTACAGTATAAAATATAGTTGGCTATTGGCAGGACCTCAAGGTACCAATGTCATTCTATCAGTCTACAGTACAAAATAAAGTTGGATATTGGCAGGACCTCAGGGTACCAACGCCATTCTATCGTTATACAGTATAAAATATAGTTGGATATTGGCAGGACCTCAGGGTACCAATGTCATTCTACCACATTATAGTATAAATATAGTTGGATATTGGCAGTACCTCAGGGTACCAATGTCATTCTACCACATTAAAGTACAAAATGTAGTTGGCTATTGACAAGACCTCAGGGTACCAACGCCATTCTATCAGTCTACAGTATAAAATATAGTTGGATATTGGCCGGACCTCAGGGTACCAATGTTATTCTACCACATTACAGTACAAAATATTGTTGGATATTGGCAGGACCTCAGTGTACCAACGCCATTCTACCAGTCTACAGTGCAAAATATAGTTGAATATTGGCAGGACCTCAGGGTACCAATGTCATTCTATCAGTCTACAGTACAAAATAAATTTGGATATTGGCAGGACCTCAGGGTACCAACGCATTTCTACCAGTATACAGTATAAAATATAGTTGGATATTGGCAGAACCTCAGGGTACCAACGCCATTCTATCAGTCTACAGTATAAAATATAGTTGGATATTGGCAGGACCTAAGGGTACCAATGTCATTCTATCAGTCTACAGTACAAAATATAGTTGGATATTGGCAGGACCTCAGGGTACCAACGCCATTCTATCGTTATACAGTATAAATATAGTAGGATATTGGCAGGACCTAAGGGTACCAATGTCATTCTACCACATTACAGTACAAAATAGTGTTGGATATTGGCAGGACCTCAGGGTACCAACGCCATTCTATCGTTATAAAGTATAAATATAGTTGGATATTGGCAGGACCTAAGGGTACCAATGTCATTTTACCACATTACAGTACAATTATTGTTGGATATTGGCAAGACCTCAGGGTACCAACGCCATTTTACCAGTCTACAGTGCAAAATATAGTTGGATATTGGCAGGACCTCAGGGTACCAATGTCATTTTACCAGTCTACAGTACAAAATAAAGTTGGATATTGGCAGGACCTCACGGTACCAACGCCATTCTATTAGTCTACAGTATAAAATATAGTTGGATATTGACAGGACCTCAAGGTACCAACGCCATTCTATCCGTCTACAGTATAAAATATAGTTGGATATTGGCAGGACCTCAGTGTACCAACGCCATTCTATTAGTCTACAGTATAAAATATAGTTGGATATTGGCAGGACCTCAGGGTACCAATGTCATTCTATCAGTATACGGTACAAAATATAGTTGGCTATTGGCAGGACCTCATGGTACCAATGTCATTCTACCTGTCTACAGTGCATAATATAGTTGGATATTGGCAGGCCCTCAGGGTACCAATGTCATTCTACCAGTCTACAGTACAAAATAAAGTTGGATATTGGCAGGACCTCGGGGTACCAATGTCATTCTATCAGTCTACAGTACAAAATATAGTTGGATATTGGCAGGACCTCAGGGTACCAATGTCATTCTACCATTCTACAGTATAAAATATAGTTGGATATTGGCAGGACCTCAGGGTACCAATGTCATTCTAACACATTACAGTATAAAATAGTGCTGAATATGTGCATGACCTCAGGGTACCAACACCATTCTCCCAGTCTTCAGTACACAATATTGTTGGATATTGGCAGCACCTCAGGGTACGAATGCCATTTTACCACATAACAGTTCAAAATATTAGTGGATATTGGCAGGACCTCAGGGTACAAACGTCATTCTATCATTCTACAGTACAAAATATAGTTGGCTATTGGCAGGACCTCAGGGTACCAATGTCATTGTATCTGTCTACAGTACAAAATATAGTTGGATATTGGCAGGACCTCAGGGTACTAATGTCATTCTACCATTCTACAGTATAAACTAAAGTTGGATATTGGCAGGACCTCAGGGTACCAATGTCAATCTACCGCATTACAGTACAAAATATTGTTTGATATTGGCAGGACCTCAGGGTACCAACGCCATTCTATCAGTCTACAGTGCAAACTATTGTTGGATATTGGCAGGACCTCAGGGTACCAATGCCATTCTACCACATTACAGTACAAAATATTGATGATTATTGGCAGGACCTCAGGATACCAATGTCATCATAGCGTTCTACAGTATAAAATATAGATGGCTATCGGCAGGACCTCAGGGTACCAATGTCATTTTATCTGTCTACAGTAAAAAATATTGTTGGATATTGGCCGGACCTCAGGGTACCAATGTCATTCTACCATTCTACACTACAAAATATTGATGGCTATTGGCAGGACCTCAGGGTACCAATGCCATTTTACCACATTACAGTACAAAATATAGTTGGCTATTGGCAGGTTCTCAGGGTACCAACGCCATTCTATCAGTCTACAGTATAACATATGGTTGGATATTGGCAGGACCTCAGGGAACCAATGCCATTCTATCACTCTGCATTATTAAATATTGGTGGATAAAGGCACGACCTCAGGGTACCAGCGCCATTCTATCACATTACAGTACCAAATATAGTTGGATAAAGGCAGGACCTCAGTGTATCAATGCCATTCTATCACATTACAGTACCAAATTATTAATATAGTTGGATAAAGGCACGACCTCAGGGTACCATCGCCATTCGATCACATTACAGTACCAAATATAGTTGGATAAAGACACGATCTCAGGGTACCAACGCCATTCGATCACATTACAGTACCAAATATAGTTGGATAATGGCAGGACCTCAGGGTGCTGGTTAATGTCATTTTATCATAATGCAGTGCAAATAAATACATTGGATAAAGGCAGGACCGGAAGGGAACCAAGACCATTATATATTAAAGTGCAGTGCAATTTATATTGTGGACAGAGGCTATCAAAGCTACTTGTGCATTATGATTATAGAATAGATCTACTGCAGTTCAACAACTATATAGCATATTGGGGATAAAGGCGGAACTCAAAGAGTTCCACGACCTATTACATTAAATAACATGATAATGGTCCGTAATGGTCAATTGCGCAGGTTTAATTGTATAATACACGGACACATTAAAATTCCTATGGCAGCAACAATAATGTTTCCTATTCATAATTCACACGTCTGCCGTACTGGCTTTATACCTGGCTGAGATAGCTGCCCGCAATTACACACAAACACAATATTAAGAATGCAATAAGGCTTCACAGACAGACATGCACGGAAAAACGGTACAGCAAAGACAAGACCAGAGAATTGTACTTTCACTTTCGTTTTAAGAAAAAACATTCTATTATGTTGAAACTGCTTCAAAACCACACTTGCAATGTACGAAAACATTCTACTCATTTTCAAGTAGATGGACGCTGCTCTGCCACGCTTTATTGTTCTAAAAAAATGGATAAATAAAGAAATATATTACCTGCACATGCATATTATATCCGACTACTAGTACACATGAGTCACGTGTTAATGTTCTGCATTTTGATTGGTTGTTGTTGTTGTAGCCAATAATCAGTCCTGCCAGCTTGATTGTGAGGTCCTGCCAATAACTTCTACGTAAATGGTAATCACGCTGTTTATACACTTGACACGTGTGTATACATCGGTGATTGATTTTGAATATGTATTATATATAGCTGTCACTATTTTGTATATTTATGTGTTAGGTTTTGTAACAGACCATAAGTAAAGCATTCCGTACGAGGAAAAAAAATTATGTTCGCAAGAAATGGCTTTAACTGCGTATTTGTACACGCATGTATATTAGACATATAGATACATGATTTGTAGTACACACGAAATGACGCGTAGATGGCAGTTTCTGTCGTTAATTGTAAAGAATTTATAAATTAACCATAATTGAGTCACTGAATTCCTAAATTGAGAAATGAACATTATAGTTCTAGACAGGAAATTATTGACGAAAAATTGTAAAAGGAAAATTTGAAAAAAGTCGGTAAAGTTAGAGACATTGTCCATAGTTCTTGGATGCCGAGTTAATCCCATTTGATCATTTTCAATTATGGATACAAATTCAAATGAGAGTTAGCATTAACTAAATCGATTGGTACTTTTTTCAACATTACATACTGCACCAGTCATGCCGGTCCATCATCGCCCCCAAACCCTCGGGGATAGACGGTCGTGTTTTTATCTTCCAGCTTTCCGCCGCATGGCCGGTAAAATGTTGGGATTTTTTCAGGGACCCAATACCCTAGTGACACTGTTAAGTTGTCAGGGACCGGGGAAATACCAGATATTGTCCCATCAGCTGTCACCCGCAGGCCGTGGAAGGCGGGGTGACAACCCAAAAGCCCATCCCCAGGAGTGGGGTACCGTGGATGCTACTGACAGGTGCATAACAATGACACGTTAGAACAAGTGCGCTGAAAATTAAGTAATTTGGTAATGTAAACTCACGCATTTCCTACACAATAATCGGCGTAATGATCTTTTCAATATGGTTGGTATTGCAATGCACATGTAATAAAAAGCATGGTTTCTTTGAATGACACCTCATGGTAAAATTTATTAACTATATCCAGTATCATTGCAAAGTGACAGTATTATAGTGCGATGCTTACACAGAAGTTTGAACATACTTTTTTTACCTTTTTGAAGCTTTCCATTACACCAGAAAACATATTAGAGTTTACACGAATCATAAGCTTGTCATTTTCAAAAAGTTTAACATTGATAAACAAAAACTTGGTTTATAACGCACATTCATCGAAGGTATTTTTACGCACTTGCTCAACTGACCATAATTAATTAATTAATACTTATATTTCAATTCATGGCGTTATTTTGATTGGCGAATACAAATTGGTTTGTAATAAATTCGCCACGCCCCCTTGCACCTGCATGACCTATGACAGGCCAGGCAGGGCCAACGATCACCCCAAGAGCTGGATACCGTGATATCTATATATTATTTAAACATAAAATAGACCGCCTGCTTTTGGCGGCCTATAGTGCAGTGTCATATATGTGTCGGCCTTTTACTGGTGTTTAGTCTTTAAATGTAAGCCGGTCTAAATTGTAGGATCAAAATGTCTGACCGTGCGTTGATATTCTGGAAAATTAGGCACGTGTTTGAACTCTCAGACAAGTATTATTTTGTGATTTGTAACAAGAATTGAGTTATATTACGGAAGCAGATTACCAACAGTGGAGTTCGCTACAAATATGTATCTTGTTTGTATTTTGTTAAATCCACGATGCTCGCTCTGGGTAAGGACACGTCACGTTTTGACATATTTTAAAAAATATTTTAAACAATACTGTACATGTATACGAGCCCATGCGTTGTTCCATACAGTATTCTACAATTGAAGTGGACAGAACAACACATACAAAGAATAAATCTTTAATATCGCTCTATTTTTTTATATGATATATATCCAGCGTTATATTTCGGATAGTCTGGCAGTATTTTTTAAAAATTATCCATAAAGCAAAACGATACACAATTTAAACACGAATTTATAAAATCTATATCATAGGCATATGATTTCAACTGTGCGTAACTATTTTTTTCCGTTATGTACTGTCTTGTTGGGGTAATAACGGGAGATGGATACGTGGATCTAGGTTCATGCTAGGAAGAATCATTAGTTTACACACTGTTGAATTCAAATGCCAATGATCGATCTATATCGTTTTAGAAAAATGCAATTTATCGTTCCATACTAAATCAAGGATTTAAATACATTTATATACCTCCCTGACTAAATTAATAAATTAATGAAACGTTTACCGAGTTATAAACATTTTATATCTGGTATAATGCACTGTTCTTTTTTGCATTTTGATTGACAAAAATATATTATTAATACTTGGACCGTTACAAAACACTTCCCATAACATGCGTTATGTACACGCGTCTCCAGTTGCATTGACCGTAAACTTATCTATGTACACATAACAGATTTAGGAATTTTCTCATATTTGTATACTCAATAATACGTACAGAAACAATTATATTAAACATCAAATCGGTCAGCAGCTGATTACAATCTCGTTTTTGGCATGTTACAACCCCCCGTGATGTGCATAATGTACCAAGATTAACTGTATGACACTTCGTAGATCGACGCTGTGTATATGTATGTATAACCCCCGTGGAGAATTCTTCTATGATTGTGCTTTATATTTGACCCACTATTACATAATAACACATGCATTTCATGTAACGTTAATGCATTTAAACCGAACATATTCAATAGAGATCAAGATTTATGCGAATATACACTAATAGTATACAGCCTCTGTGTTAATCAGATGTTCCAAAAACACGTCACAAGCTAAGGGAAGTAACTCGGGTTAGTTTATTCACAAAATAAGATAATCGAAATAAGAGATGACGTTTATTGTGTGTTATAATCATATATGAAGTGTAGAGATTGATGTCATCATATATTTATACCATAAACTTATTAAAACAACAAAAAAATAATATTGCGTATATGACCTTTAAATATAACCGATATAAATATATCAGAAATGTTGTTAAAGCACCGACAAATGCTGCAAACGAATTAAGTCATGTTATTGAGTGAAGTTACTTGCACAAAGACACAGAAATGGTATTTTCTTAAATACCCCACCCACCCGTATCTGACTGTGATATAGTATAAGAAAAAACTGGCATTTGCTCGAAAAATTTAGTACCATTTCTGTTGGTTAAATTGTTTCATCTGACTTTAGTGAGGACTGATACTTATGAAATACCGCTAAAACTTCCCTGGCCAGAAGAGGTTACCATGGTGATATTTTAAACATGCGTCTGACCCGGTACCAAAATTAGACTAAATTTGTGCAGGATGTTGCCTGTTGCGTACCCCTGGTAGTACCCGGTAATACATTTGTGATAATGTTTACCACCTTATACACAAAGAAGAAAGACCAGGCAATTCACTCGACATAAAAAAGAAAACCTCATGAGTATAAAGAACTCTCACATTTGCAAAGATCGAGTATCTAAAGCTGTGACGTCATTTTGACGTCTTCCACATTTTGCGTCGTCACGTGAGTCTATTAAACCCTTACATAACTCATACATCACATGTCAGATCGACTTGAATAATATTAAAAACAAATAGAGGAGGTCGTTGTAGTTACTTATGTGTCAGAAAAATGTTAAAATATTAATTGAAAATAAAATGACAGATAAAATACAAATGTCTACGAACTTTTTTAACACCCTGTATATTCCTTTAATAATTATAAATTGTGATACACTGATCTGCAAAATTAAATAGAGGATATTTGTTGATTTTGGTGTAAGATCGAATTTTGTTTCACCGAGTGATCACAGAAATCAATATTTTCACGAGTGGCGTAATATAGTTTTATGTGATCACGAGTGAAATAAAATTCAATCTTACACCATAAAGCAACACATTTTCTGTTTATTATATGCGTAATTAATCATATTATCAATAGTTTACAATTCCCTCTTGGAACCTAACCCCGTGGGGCGCCCCAAATTCAGTTCAACCTATTTACTTTTTTTAACAGAAGTTCCACTGAAAGTAGTGCAACTATTTGCTGTAGTATTTTTCTGCAAAACATAAAACAAGATATGTGTTAAGTTTATAAATAAACAAATATAATATTTGACGAACACAAAATTATTTTAATGTTTTATTGAAATCGAAACAACTGGCATTTATTTAAATTGATCACGGAGTAATTTCATTGTCATCAAACAGTTTTGTCATCCACCATTGTGAATTCATGTCACGATGCCGGGAATTTTTAATCATGATCACGTAATAGACTTATTTTTTCTATGTCGTCAGTCTGATTAGTAAGGGGAAATACTCGTATTGACAGTTAAAAACGGGAATCAACGTTCAGAGTGACTTTATCATGTGTTTTGACGTAAGTATCACAACATCGAAAAACGAGGACGACATGTTGATTTTTTTGACGAGATGCGATTTTGAATCTCAAAATGCATATAGTATGATCATTTACAGGCAGTGGATTCTATCTGCTTCGATAAATTGTAGGTTTGTGTTTATTGCTTTTATTTGAATTGTTCAAAGTTCGTTCAGATTTTCAGATTCGTCTTTAAATACGGAGCAATAGATTTCATTCCAAGACCGTGTTGGCATGTCAGAACAGAAGAAGCCTTCCAATTCTCCAATAAATTTATAAGAATCTATTCTCTTTCTAAAGGCCCTTCTAGGAAAGCACCTACATAAATAGTGCTTTTTTTACCTGTCTCATGTTGAGGTTCTTGATTTGCAGTAGTCCAGCTTCATTTTATTCCTCACCATAATGAGGTCACACAGGTGCAGTAGCCAACAGTATCGTAAAAACGAAAAAACGAAATCCCGGGAAAAAATTTATACAAAAAATATAAATTAAAAAAAAGTTTTCTTTTTTTTCGTTTTCAATGATACAGTTACCTGTGAATGAGCTTCGAATAAATGCCAAACAAGGCTTCAAATTCAAAGCCATGGGTAACAGATTCAGCAAAATACTCCATTCTTGACAGCTCTCAAGTAGCAGACATAATCAAGGAGGTAAATTTATTAAAACGTTATTTTAGGTTTTCGAAATTACTTTGATGCAACATTAGCCCAGTATGCAATCCCATAAAAATCATATCCTAACATTTGATCCACTCCTGCGCTTGTTTGATCTGACTATACTACATATAAGTATGGAAAGCCTTGGCTGTCTTATACGTACAAAATGAACTTTGTTGTGCCCAAATAGCAATATATTAAGCCACTTTGTCAATATATGAAGTCAATATATCAATATATCAAGTGAGAATGTCATTATATTATGCCGATGTGACCTTATATTGAGCCAATCTGTCATTATACGATGTGCATTTATGACTATATTAAGTGAAACATTCCTTATATAGATTCAACAAGACAATATATCATGCCGATGTGACCTTATATTGAGTCGATGTGTAATTATACGATGTGCATTTTTGAATATATTAAGTGAAACAGTCCTTATATCGATTCAACAAGTCAATATATCATGCCGATGTGACCTTATATCGAGTCAATCTGTCATTATACTGAGTTCATTTATGAATATATTAAGTGAAACGGTCCTTATATCGATTGAACAAGACAATATATCATGCCGATGTGACCTTATGTTTAGTCGACCTGTCAATATATTGAGAGCTAGTGCTCTGATATAAAACCAATCAATCATTTCGTGGAGTCGTCTAAAAATTATTTTATGCCAAATTATCATTACATGTATGTTTATTGAAACCGTCGTTATAATGAGTAATAAGAACCTCGTATGTTGTCATTTTCAGACGACTCCACGAAATGATTGATTGGTTTTATATCAGAGCACTAGCTCTCAATATATTGACAGGTCGACTAAACATAAGGTCACATCGGCATGATATATTGTCTTGTTCAATCGATATAAGGACCGTTTCACTTAATATGTTCATAAATGAACTCAGTATAATGACAGATTGACTCGATATAAGGTCACATCGGCATGATATATTGACTTGTTGAATCGATATAAGGACTGTTTCACTTAATATATTCATAAATGCACATCGTATAATGACATATTGACTCATTATAAGGTCACATCGGCATGATATATTGTCTTGTTGAATCGATATAACGACTGTTTCACTTAATATATTCATAAATGCACATCGTATAATGACATATTGACTCAATATAAGGTCACATCGGCATGATATATTGTCTTGTTGAATCGATATAAGGACTGTTTCACTCAATATATTCATAAATGCACATCGTATAATGACAGATTGAGTCAATATAAGGTCACATCGGCATGATATATTGTCTTGTTGAATCAATACAAGGACTGTTTCACTTAATATATTCATAAATGCACATATAATGACAGATTGACTCAATATATGGTCACATCGGCATGATATATTGTCTTGTTGAATCGATATGACGACTGTTTCACTTAATATATTCATAAATGCACATCGTATAATGACAGATTGACTCAATATAAGGTCACATCGGCATCATATAATGACGTTCTCACTGAATATACTGATATATTGACTTAATATATTGACAACGTGGCTTAATATATTGCTTTTTGGACACAACAACGTTCATTTTGTACGTATAAGACAGTCAAGGCTTTCCATATATAAGGTCACATTCAAATGACATATCGAGTGCATGTTGTACCGTGGCTAATTATCTGTGTTTATTGAGTGTACTAAACAGTCAGTCTATGCTTACCTCTCTATGAATAAACAACCCCCCTCAATGTAAACTAAGCAGTTAAGCAGAGATTCTCTCTGCGTTTCAGATTTGTAAAAGAAGCGATTAGGTTGACTAATTAACCATTGACCACATGCGGAGTGTCATCAGATTCTATATCAGTGTTAAGTAGTGGGGCGACGTATGTGTCTGAATTAAACTATTCAAACACTTCTTCCTCTCAGGTACATATGTAAGTAAAATTAAACTGTGCAACAATATTTAAAACTTCCGGGTATAAATGAATAATGCGTAGAATTTAAGTGTTTTCATACTTACAATATAATTATACAAAATAAGATTATATGTTACAAGGACTGTTATTTTGAAAGATCAATACGTACGAAATATTAGGAAAGGGACGAAATAGAAATTGAGTTAATACGTTGTGTTAATTTGTATAATTATTGTGATCAAGTATGTATGGATATGCTATTATCTCGGTAAGTTTCGGGATGCATATACTATAGTGTTGTCTATATATTGTAAGCTATTGGTAATCTTATATATAATTATAACTTTCATGCATTCCCTTTAATTCAATATGACAATGACAGACTTACAGACTTACAAATTTATTAATGCAACAAGTTAAGCGCGACTGACATTACGCCAGAGGTGAGATCGCTCGGCCTTGTTGTGTGTCGAATGTGCGTGGAGAAGGTTATCAAGTTAATCCATTGGACCATGTGATTATAACTTCTGCTATTTAAATAGATTTAAAGTGAATTGATTGACAACTGGCTTAATGTCAATTGTGCCTGAACATGTAAAGTCAATTTCATGCCGTTTTTCTCAAAAGTTCTAATGTGTTTAACAAAACATAGCTGTAAAACAGACATGACAGACTCATCATTGAACAGCAGCACCAGGACATGATATGCCCTTCCAGCACATGCTATCGCAGGATCCTGGTCACGATTTCCTATTTATTGTCAAATACTACCAGTTTCGGATCATTGCGATTCAGTGCGTTCATTATCTTATACTCAGTACTGTTCGTTGAGTTGTCTTTTTGTCTCATATACATGGTTTTTCATGCATTGAAAGGCATATACGTATTAGAAACGACTATACTTGATTTGTCACAAAGTGACACATGCATTTGATCCACGTACATAACTTATCTTTTGTGGAGCTGTTTATAATTGTATGGACATTTTAAAGCACACTTATGATTATGTATGTACTTGAGAGCTATATAAACGACTTAAGGGGTACATGTATGGTATAATAAAAATATATTCAAAATCAAGACATGTTATCAAATACAAATGTACATGTTAATATATTGTTCTGTTTTCAATAGAACGTTGTTATATTTCAGATTTATCTGTATACATAGTACAAAGATGTACAGGTATCGCGTTACCGTCATGTAGTATATTTGTTGAATATCCGTTGAATAGGAAGTTTAAATCTTCCGGGTGCTATACTCAAATAGTCTTAGTTTTATATCATAATACGTACACGATTGGGTAAAAGTATTCTGTTACAAAATAGAGAAATGCGTTTTTATTTTCTGCCAAATTTATAAAACGAATTTCGGGTATCCAGTAGTACATGTAGCTGGTCGATGTTAATCGCCATACCAATATTTAGTACTTGCGAGGTTTTTCGCTCATAAATTATCTTTAATTGTTTATCGATGTTTTTAATTTTCCAGTTCTAGACCGTTTTATAATATCAAGATATAAAAGTTCATACCAAATTTATGTATAAATGATGACATCACGCCAAGAACGTCATGTTATACACGATGACGTCACATGACGTTACGCACCAAAAAGCATGGTCAGTATCGTCGCACGACTTACATCACTGTCTTTGATATTGCAACAATTGGGATTCACTGTATTTAAGTTTTTTTATCCATGTATGTAACGTCATCATTTATTAATGTTATTTCTGCCGCCCATCGGCATTGATTGAGGGTTCCCCGATATATGCAGCGCATTTTATTCAATATTATTTTCATTGTCCGTCCGTCTGACCGTCAAAATTTTCACACCATGTAAATTACTTCCACACGCCAGTCGGTTAGATTCATAATTTATCGCAAAATTTATCACACATTCTTGGATCATGAGTTGTTAGCGCCAGTTTGAATACCACCACGGTTTCATTACTCATTATCTTGGTACGTCAGCATACTTTCGACCAAAGGTATACTATTATTTTAGCATCTCCTTATTTGACAACTATAAACATTCCTTCATTCATTTTTTCGATAATTGTCAAAATGACGTTCAAAGTTATTTTTAACCCAAATTGATATCATAGCTTGTGAAGTATTGAAGGATAAAATAAGTTTTATTATGTTTATTAACAAAATAATCTTTTGATTTGAAAGTTTATATCATATACAACAAGATGAAAATATTTAGATGTGGCTGTTACTTTGGTTTCTAGTTGCTAGGCAACGGAAGAACGACGTAACCATGCAGATACATTCTTTCTTGAAGTCAAGCAAACAGGTGAAAGGTTTTCAAATAACATTTTTTCCAAATGAATGTTTTAAATTCACAAATAGACGTATGCAGTTTTTAATACAACGACCAAAGCAATTTATGACTTTAAAATAAGAATTTAGAAGAAAACAACCAAAGATCATGCACTTGTTAACTTGTATGAAAGCGAGAAAGTAATGTTTTTGTGTTAGCTTCTTTTATTGCCTAGCAACTGGTAACCAAAGCAACTGTATCACACATAAATTTTTAGATTATCACAAATGGATTCAACTTGCATATCGATACAATATTTTTGTTCTTAAAAACTTTCAAACTGGTTATATCATGAAAAACTTTACAAGCTCTGTAATTTAACTTGGAAAGCAAATTCAACATGGACAACATTTTGTCATTTATCGAAAAAATGTCATTTTTCGGAAATCTTAATTCCACTGTTGCTTTGATAGTAAAATTGTCATATTATATACTGAATAAAACTATGAAATGTTGGCTTTCCATTGGTATATGAAGATAGCAGATGAGATTAGGCATGTGCGCATGGCATTTGTTTGTAATGGGGACAGATATTATGAAACACCCTGTATATATTTCCTACCGGGTGCCGTCCGGTCACTTAATGGTCATCTGCCCACAACGTACTTATAGAGCAGTAGATTTGCTTGCAATACTATCAGTTTAAAAGTGACACAATTGGCATGTTTCCAACTGAGAGGATAATTACTGAAAACAGCATTTTGTAAACATTTCGGATTGAGCCACATGGATTATTTTATTTCAGATATGTATGTACTGTATTGTGGTCTGCTGTAATGGAACTAGCTATGGAGGTGATTGTACAACTACATCTTGTACAGATAGTTACCAGACATGTTCAAGTGATACCAACATATGTGAATGTATAACTGGCTACAGTTGGAACACTGGTAACAATGCATGTGCTGGTGGTAAGTAAGTGCGTGATTTGATCTACATTGTATCACCTGCCATTTGCCTGTCCATGTATACAGGGTGTCCAAAAAGAAAGTATACAGTTTCGGTGCATTTTAATAAAATCTTAACGTTTTGCTATCGCAAAGTTTAGCACATGGGTAGTCAAAAGATGAAAATTTTATCTGTCAACAGTTTAAAACGTGTAACTTGGATATTTTTTTAAGAAAATGTAAATTTTCTAAAATTACCGTATTCTGTCCATAGCGTCATTTTAATGTTATTTACGACGTTTTCACAATTTCTGTATTCCTTGTGTTTTTCTTGCACGCATTCTTGGAAAATTTGCATTGCATTTTACAAATGTCTAAACTGACATTATATATATGATGTGGCTCACGACCATGGACATGTTTGTTGGCTTTTCATAGGCTATTCACTTGCGATTTTGACAACAAAATAGAAAGAAGTAAACCCATTGTGTTACTTGCATTTGTTAAACAATTTATTTCTGAACGCTGCAGCAAATCCTTTGTTTTGAATGTTGTAAGGTTCGTGTAAGTGGAGCCAAAGACAATGGACGGTTTTCGGTGAATTACAAGAAACATTTGGTGTCAAAATAATTTCTAGAAAATTCCACTGCTGAATGGAATGGCCCGCTCATAGCCCGGGTGTTAATTCATGTGGATGGGTTTTTTTGGGGCTATTCGAGATCGCATGTGTACAGTCAAATGCTTATATTCACAACTTTTCTTTTGATCAACATCAAAATGCAATTGAAGAAGACCAGTTTGTAGAAATCTGTGTAAATGTAATCAACACTTTTAAAGAATGGGTGCAAAACGGGAAACATGAGACCGACAGAAATTGTGAAAACGTCGTAAATGACGTCAAAATCACGTCTCGGTCAAAATAAGGTATTTGTTTGGAAAATTGACATTTTTAAAAATTATTCGAGTTACAATTTTCAAACAGGTACCAGAAAAAACTTACATCTTTTGTCTAACTATGTGCAAAATTTCTTTGCGATAACAGAACATTAAGCGTTGATAAAAATACCCCGAAACTGTATACTTTCTTTTTGGACACCCTGTATTAACCTAACCGTTTTAAATTAGTAAAATATATAAGGTTTGGGATGCAAACGTTTTCGATACATTTACTTTACCTAATGTGAATTTCAGATTCTACTTTCAGGGTGCTGACCAAAATAGTTAGCATAGTGCTGGGCCTCTAAATGTCTCCAACTAAATAATACAATGCATTAATAATACATCAATCAGTTACATCCAAGGCCCCTACCATCAGCTGTCACCCACATGGCCATGCTTTTTAACAACCCAAAAGTAACAATCCCGGCACATCACCGGTAGTCGGGGACTTGGATGATCATAAACCTAACTGGTGGAAGTTTTCGATAAATTCAATGTGGGGACGTTTTCGAGTGGGGACTTTTTCGAGTGGAAACGTTCTACAGTTTACATTTAATTTGAAAACAGTACGATGCGAGAACGACACGATACCAACGTAAGATTTCAGTCATCGTAGGTGCACTGTATAACCACATTAATTCCTCGTTTAGTGTAACGAGTACTAATTAAATCGTTTAATCGCCTTTCCACCTTGCCTTGGTTGTATTTTTTTCATAAACATCTCTGTCAACGAACGCTTGATACATATAGTAACGCCAACGGTTACTTTCCTTTACTGACTTTCGTATGCCTACGTACAGAATAATTAATGATTACATAATGATCCACGCTTTAACACTATTTGACCGAATACTGTTAAATAACGGTTATAAGCTTTCGTTCGCAAGTACTAGCAAGGGCTAGTTCGGGTTTTAAGTACGTCTAGACGACAACGCTACTACAACAGCATCATTATTACTATAACGACTTCACACACAATTTTGGGCCTGGCAGTGCTTGAAATTTTGAGGTGAGTATTCTCAGAGGTGAATTCATTCGAATTTCGCGAGCTTTGTTCGCTTGAAATTCGCTATAAGTGATTTTTTCCCAGTTTTGTAGGCAATAATTGAATGCAAAAAAGAAAATACTACAATATTGTAGTGCATTTATAATGTACCTGCTAGAACTCAATAATGGCATCATATTTCAAATTCATCTTACTCAATATACTCAAAAATAACCCTGCCACCAATAAAAAATACATGCTCTTGGTCAAATTATGTCGATGTGTATGCTAAAAAAAGCCCAAAGAATTATATGTCAAGTTATTTTAAAATATCCATGCTATAGGATAATGTTATAGCAAGGACAAGCTTAATTGAGTTACTCTTTTGAACACAAATTGTCACGTGGACCTTACTTGTACCTATGTTACTTGGACCGTGTTACTTAGACCGAGTTTTTCAGCACGTTGTATGACAATGAAAAGGTATACTACTATCTAGAATAATTTCAGAAAAAATAATGCCAACCCGAATGTGACATCCTTTTATGTATACGCTGCACTACAAAAAGCCGAGTAACAGATTCTCCAGATTTGCAAATAGACGATTTTCCTAGTGATTATAGCTTTTCACACACGAGTGACAGTGTTTGTCGCTGTTGTTAGCAATGATTGACATTGTGTAGTAAATATTTCTTATCTATTTTTTTTTAATACTTCAGAGCTTGGAAAGACTTGTCTTACAGCTACGAACTGTGCAGACCCAGCAGCTTTGTGTAATATTGGAAGTGATACGAGTGGTACATGCATATGTAATACAGCCACACATTATGATTCTGATGGATCTGATAGTAATATTGGAGGAACCTGTGAAACAAGTAAGTGGTCTGATCTATGTTATCTCCAAAATCAGCTTTGACATTATCTAATCTGTTTGCCTGTTCATGAAAATACTGAATTCAAGTGGTCAGAGCAAACTGAAAGGTTGTTGGATGAACTTTGTGTGTTTACAGCGTTATGTTCAAACACAAAGTGAATTTACCAACATGATATATAGATGTATGATTAATACTAAAAAATATCTAAACAATCAAGTATTGTTGGGTAGCCACCATAACATAACATTATTTTCACGTTATTTTGTGAATTGCCTGATGGTATTATTGTTTACCATTACAATATTGTTCACAGAGAAATCCCCTGGAGCTATATGTCCTGATCCTGGATATACTGGTGTTAGTGCAGCATCGTCATGTATGGATCTAAATTCTCACTGTTCATGGAATGGTTGGACAAATTATGAATGTCAATGTGGAACTGGTTATACAGCTAGCAATGGACAATGTGTACAAGATATAGGTTTGTAATACTTTCTATAAAACATTTCTTATCCAAGCAATCCTATGATAGTAAGTAACATAGTACTGGAATCAGTGAAACTTATTTAGTATGTAGTGATACAGGCTTGGATCTCAATGTGAATGGAATAGCGTAAATTATGTGTGTCAGTGTGCAAGTGGTTATACAGCTAGCGGTGGACTATGTGTGAAAATTATAGTAATACTTTATGATAAAGCATTTCTTATCCAAGCAACCCTCTGTTAGATGGTATTGTGAGTAGCATAGTACTGGTATCAGTGGGAATTATGTATTTATTCATATGGCAGAATTAACTTGACTATTCAAATTAGTATTGGTGAAGTGACTAAAATGATAGTTTCTTGTTTAAAACAACTCTTAAACGCTTATAAATTTTACATAAGTATTACATACATTGTGGTGCACAAGCAATTTGTTTGAATATAATACATGTATCACCAGTTATTTGCTATTTGATATCACCACATGACTAATAGACCAGTAAACATTAGCCTTTGCAATACATGTTCCATGTTAAGGTAGCAAAGTTATCATTGATAAATGTTTACATTGACTACTGCAATGTACGTGGGTTGTCCCAGAATACCGTATAATCCTGTTATATCTAAAAAACTATCAAGTACTGTATGCCTAAATTATAATCGTCTTTTAGAGAAATTTTTTCTTGCCAAGTTTCATGATATATCTTCCAAAAACATTCAAAGTGGGTGGATTTAACGAGTACCAGGTGAGGCTTTACGGCCCACAGAACGTCAACGTCAACACTCGCCAACGACGTCACGCTACCTCAGTTTTCCAAAGAACTCCCATTCGTGGGCTTTACTCTTTAAAGACTATACGCCAAAATTGTTACTAACACTTTGGAATTATATTCCTTTACATACCGTCAAAATTCATAAAATGTTTTTCAAAATGGACAGCTTCAGCTGACATTCTGTGCGTATAGTGTAGGAAGCGATCTGACGTAAGGTTTTGTTTTGATCAATCCGTCTGATCACTTTTGTTCCGCTTCCTTTCTGTGCCAAACAAAACGTCGGGGAATCTTAGATCACCGTGATATATTTTGCTGTGGATTTTACATAATTTATCGTTCGGCCGTATACTATTCTATGTTAGATACGGTATAACACAGTGCTTAGGAAATGGCAGTCACTCCGTAACGTCGACTGACGTCGTAATTTTTGTTAATTGTAACTCTAACAACGTTGCTATACTACTTCATTAACCAATCAAATATGACATCATCACTATGAATCATTGTATAAAAACTCGCCAAAAGATGCCAATTATTCTTATATATATTATGGCGCGATGTGGCTAAAACTGCTTAAGTATAATTGTCATTAAATAATTAAATTCATTTTTGTGATACATACTTTTTTTCGTGCTGGCCGTAAACCGTTACCATGGGTTACAAATACATCCATTTATCGAATACGACGTATACTGATATAAAATAGTTTCCTCAAATACACGTGCTATGGTTGTAGAAATGTCCATGCAAAATTATAAAACTATATCATTAATTTGGAGTAAATAAATCAAGAATTATACGCTATTCTGGGACAACCCTCGTACATCACCATAAATACACTAATTTAATATAAAGGTGTATAGATGCAACTGAAAACTAAGCAGTATATTGTCATTCTAGACACGACAAACCAGTGATGCTAAAACAGGTAAATATAAAACAATACAAACACATTACAGAATATGTTTACGCCCCGGAATTGACTGATGCAGAGACATATATATAGTAATTGTCCTGTCTGTTCATTTGTTTGTACCTACATTACAAAATTTTAAACAAAACATTCATGTTGATTGACTTGGCCAGTTATTATTGACTGGGACGGGGACATAAAGCGTTTACTGAACACAGTTTTGTTTATGATTTCTGTAATATACTTTCTTCTCTGATTTTTACAGTATCAGTGGATGGAGGATGGACTGTCTGGTCAGTATGGTCGTCATGTTCTGTTACATGTGGTGGTGGTTCTCAATCTCGTACTAGGTCATGTACTGATCCTACACCACAGAATGGTGGCAGTCAGTGTACTGGTAATGACAATGAAACTCAAAACTGTGGTACAGATACTTGTCCAGGTATTGTTTGTTTTGTGTGTATTTCTCTTTTGTATAATTCTAGTATCGCGGTGTTAAGTATATTTTTTTGTACCGTCTTAATCACTGGCTACCATTTGAACCTTGTATGCTGTCATACACTCTGGTAGTGTTGATCTTTTGTCTTGATTGATCTTGATTTCCTTATATTTCATATCATGTTTTAGTATTTCAACCATAAGCATTGATGAAAAAACCCATAGGTTCAACCTGAAGAGATAATTAAATTATGCAGCTGTAATCTTAGCATTTTCCCTGCATAATATTACATTCATGAGGATTATGTAGACAATATTTCATAGTTTACATTATTGTAACTGTTTAAAGATGCGCCATATATATTCTATTTTTACAGTATCAGTGAATGGAGGATGGTCAGGTTGGTCAGTATGGAACACATGTCCTGTAACATGTGGTGGAGGTACTCAATCTCGTACTAGATCATGTACTGATCCTACACCACAGAATGGTGGCAGTCAGTGTACTGGTGATACAACAGTAACTCAAAACTGTGGTACAGATACTTGTCCAGGTAGTGTTTACATCCTAGTCATGAAATGATATTAAATGTTAGAATTAAATTTTTTGCTATTTTCTGTTTGATTTAGAAGGTTGAATAGATAATAAATTAAGAAATTATAACTTTACACAATGCCTACCCTATGGTTTAATTCACTAATCAAGGTTTTCATTAGGAATTTGACTGCCTGAAATGATATTTGTGGTGTCTCAAATTTGACTCCCAGCTGCTTTCCATCTTCACTGCTCAGGCACCATGGCCTCCGCAAATGTACAAAAAGCTTCCTACATGAAATCCTAGTAAAAACCCTGCTAGTTATGTACTTTGTCCTCTATGCAGGAAATAAAGCTTAACTACTCATTGACAAGTAGAGCTATAGTATTTACTTTATGTCAGGCATCCACCATACAGTATGAATAGTTTGACTTTTTCAACAATCTAGAGTAGAGGTTTTCGGAAATTTATATTACTTTTCTGATTTACAGTGGATGGAGGATGGAATGAGTGGTCAGGATGGGATACATGTGCTGTAACCTGTGGTGGAAGTACTCAATCACGTACTCGAACATGTGATGAACCAGCACCTGTAGGCACTGGAAGTCAGTGTGCGGGTGTTGGGACAGAAAATCAAGACTGTGGTACACAGTTATGTCCAGGTAATGTATACATTCTAATTATGACTTGCTTAAATTTGTTTTATTTCATAATAGGATATGTATATTCATATTGGAAATGTGCTCATATGAGTTACTGATTGATCCTACATTTTGTAACTTCCTATATTTTTATTAAAACCAATTGACAGACATTGAAAATAATCACATCGTCACATTGTAAATAGGTGAAGCTTACATGTATCAACAAATAAATTGTGTATAATATTGTAAATACCACTCTGATTTTACAGTTGATGGAGTATGGAGTACGTGGACAGGATGGTCTGGATGTCCTGTTACATGTGGTGGAGGTACTCAGTCTCGCACTAGATCATGTTCTGATCCTGCACCACAGAATGGCGGTGCTGATTGTGTTGGTGTTGGTACTGGCTCTCAAGTCTGTAATTCAGATATTTGCCCAGGTATGGTTGAAGTTTAGATCCCTGTCAGAGTTTACAGAATCTTAAAGTACAAGTATGCATAGGGGGGTATAATGTCCCTCACATTGAATATTCTTGTTGCTACAATTATTATTTGATACAAAACGGATTCAAAATATCATAATTTTAGTTTCCAATATATTCTACCAGCAGAATGTATACGATATTCTTGATAAATGTAAGATTCATTATCAATTTTGTGTGAGTATCTCCTTGTTGTTGATCCTCTACTGACACAGCTTATCATTTTTGAGCAAATGACCATCTTATTTCTGCATCAATTCCTTTAAATACTGAACCTTTTTCAGAAATTTATATTCCTTTTCTGATTTAACAGTGAATGGAGGATGGACTGACTGGACAGTATGGTCTGTATGTCTTGTTACATGTGGTGGAAGTACGCAATCTCGTACTAGGTCATGTACTGAACCTACACCACAGAATGGTGGCAGTCAGTGTACTGGTGGTAATACAGAAACTCAAGACTGTGGTACAGGAACTTGTCCAGGTATTTTTTGTTTTGTGTATATTTCTCTTTTGTATAATTCTAATATCTCAATGTTAAGTACATTTCTTTGTTTACCATTTTAATCACTGGCTACCATGTGAACATTGGATGTTTTAATACACTCAGTCTGGTAGTGTTGATCTTTTGTATTGATAATATTTAACATAAATGTACCTATATGTCACATCAGTTCTAAGTATTTCCAACATATGCATTGGTGAAGCAACTCATAGGATCAATCTGTAAGGATAATAAATGTATGCAGTTGTAACATTGGCATCATCCCTGTATAATATTGCATTTACGAGGATTATATAGTCAATACTTCTTTCAACTTGACATTTTCCCTGTATTCTATTTAATATGAGGATTATGTAGAAAGTATTTCATAGTTTACATTATTGTAACTTTTTGAAGATGCGCCATATATATTCTATTTTTACAGTATCAGTGGATGGAGGATGGACTGTCTGGTCAGTATGGTCTGAATGTCCTGTTACATGTGGTGGAGGTACTCAATCTCGTACTAGATCATGTACTGATCCTACACCACAGAATGGTGGCAGTCAGTGTACTGGTGATACAACAGTAACTCAAAACTGTGGTACAGATACTTGTCCAGGTAGTGTTTACATCCTAGTCATGAAATGATATTAAATGTTAGAATTAAATTTTTTGCTATTTTCTGTTTGATTTAGAAGGTTGAATAGAAATAAATTAATAAATTATAACTTTACACAATGCCTACCCTATGGTTTAATTCACTAATGACGGTTGTCATTAGGAATTTGACTGCCTGAAATGATATTTGGGGTGTCTCAAATTTGACTCCCAGCTGCTTTCCATCTTCACTGCTCAGGCACCATGGCCTCCGCAAATGTACAAAAAGCTTCCTACATGAAATCCTAGTAAAAACCCTGCTAATTATGTACTTTGTCCTCTATGCAGGAAATAAAGCATAACTACTCATTGACAAGTAGAGCTATAGTATTTACTTTATGTCAGGCATCCACCATACAGTATGAATAGTTTGACTTTTCAGTGTTAAGTATATTTCTTTTTGTACCGTCTTAATCACTGGCTACTATGTGAACCTTGTATGCTGTAATACACTCTGGTAGTGTTGATCTTTTGTCTTGATAAATCATCTTAATTTACCTATATTTCATATCAGTTCTAAGTATTTCAAACAAACGCATTGATGAAACAACTCATGGGATCAACAACCTGTTGTGATAATTAATATATGCAGCTGAAATCGTGGCATTTTCCCTGTATAATATTGCATTTATGAGGATTATATAGGAAATATTTCGTTCAACTTGACATGTTCCCTGTAGTTTATTTAATATGAGGATTATGTAGACAATACTTCATAGTTTACATTATTGTAACTTTTTAAAGATGCACTATATATATTATATTTTTACAGTACCAGTGGATGGGGGATGGACTGTCTGGTCAGTATGGTCTGAATGTCCTGTTACATGTGGTGGAAGTACTCAATCTCGTACTAGGTCATGTACTGATCCTACACCACAGAATGGTGGCAATATGTGTACTGGTGGTGACACTGAAACACAAAACTGTGGTACAGATACTTGTCCAGGTATTGTTTACATTCTCATTGACAAGTAGAGCTATAGTATATCCTTTATGTCAGGCATCCATCATACAGTATGAATAGTTTGACTCTTTCAACAATTTAGAGTAGAGGTCACATTTTCACTATATTGATATGCTTTAAACACTGGTCTCAATTTGTTGTCTTAAAACATTGGTCTTGCTTGCAACTGGGTCACCTTGAGTCAAAAACTAGGTTACTGGGCCAAGTCATTGAATAATATTGTAAACACTTCATATGAACTTTTTTGACAACTATGTAAGTCATTATTTTCTCTCCATATAAAAACATTACTAATTGTGCTAAAATTACATTGTACACATGTAATCTTTTTTGCACAAATGACCCTCTTATTTCAGCATCAATTCTTTTAAATACTGAACTTTTTGTTCGGAAATTTATATTACTTTTCTGATTTTACAGTGGATGAAGGATGGACTGTCTGGTCAGTATGGTCAACATGTCCTGTTACATGTGGTGGAAGTACTCAATCACGTACTCGAACATGTGATAAACCTGCACCTGTAGGCACTGGAAGTCAGTGTGCGGGTGATGGTACAGAAAATCAAGACTGTGGCACACAGTTATGTCCAGGTAATGTATACATTCTAATTATGACTTGCTTAAGTTTGTTTTATTTCATAATAAGAGATGTATATTCATATTGGAAATGTGCTCATTTTTAATACGGATTGATCCTACATTTTGTAACTTCCTATAGTTTTATTAAAACCAAATGACGGACATTAAAAATAATTAGTACATAGTCACATTGTAAATTGGTGAAACACCTTTCAAATAAATTGTGTATCATATCATATCTATTAGATACTAAATATTTTGATTTTACATTTGATGGAGGATGGAGTGAATGGTCCGCATGGGGCACATGTTCTCTGACATGTAACACAGGTTCTCAATCTCGTACTAGAACATGTACTAATCCTACACCACAGAATAACGGTGCTGATTGTAATGGTGATGGTTCAGAACTGCAAAACTGTAATACACAGACTTGCCCAGGTATGGTTGACATTTTGCTCACTATCAGAGTTTACATTAGTTTAGTCTTAATTTATTTTCCAATATATTCTAGCTGCAGAATGTATACGATATTCTTGATAAATGTAAGGTGCATTATCACTTTCCTGAGTGAATATCTCCTTGTTGGTGATCACCTAGCTTTCATCTGTGAGGAAATATTGGATGATCGTTGGTTTGCTCATGTATGGCTATTGTATCATCATTTATATGACCTGTCGTTATTATTGTCTGACAGTCCGTAGGCATAGACCAAAATGTGCATGTTTTTAAATATCAAGGACCAGTGCTGCTCACAGTATGTCGACCTTTACTGTTAATTTATGGAGGTTGGTCATTAATAGTACGATAATTTTGATGTCAGAAGTAAATGTCACTGTACTATAACGCTTCCTCAATTAATGCACCAGCCAGTTGAATCCACAGCCCCCACCCGGGGGATGGGCCGGGATTTTTACTTTTTATTGTCCCCTGGGTATTGCTTCAGAGACAAAAATCCAAAATTTCCCTAGCAATGCGGTTACTGGGCCAAGTCATTGAATAATATTGTAAACACTTCATATGACATTTTTGACAACTATGTAAGTCATTATTTTTCTCCATATAAAAACATTACCAATTGTGCTAAAATTACATTGTACACATGCAATCTTTTTTGGACAAATGACATTCTTATTTCTGCATCAATTCTTATAAATACTGAACTTTTACCGTACGTACAGGTCAAAACATGTTTATGAGAGAAACAAACATTCATTGCAACAGATAATTTATTTGTCTTTCTATTGTATGTAGAAATATATTTGTAAAATGTCTAGAAGTTTAGTTATTGGCTGTGAAAAATACGATGTTTACAACGTCGACACATAGCAGAGCCTCGATTTGAACTTGGCTTGACGTCACTAACTAGAAGTGTTGTAGAGCATCATCTTCTTACTTTCAGTTGATGGTGTTTGGAGTAATTGGTCAATGTGGTCAACTTGTACGGTAACCTGTGATGAAGGTTCTCAAATCCGCACGAGAACGTGCCCTGGTGCAGAAAGTGGCGATATTCAATGTGCTGGTGATGACACAGATATTCAGAGTTGTAATACTCAATCTTGTCCTGGTATTTAAAGCATTTGTATCTGATAGTCATTGGAAGCATATTACAGTCGAAAATCATATGAGCGACTCTATTATTAGCTGTTGCGTGGTGTATGTTTGCCTGTTTGAAATAATACAATTGTAATTTTTAATAGTATTAAAATAATCATTACCTTTGAATTACAACCACACAATAACGAACATATCGAACGTTTGCTGAAATAATGCTGCAAGTCAAAATTGCTTCTTAATTGTTGCCTGTAGAGGATTTAAATCAGGTTACATGCGTAAACTACATTCATAGAATATTCACAATGACTTGTTTATTCGGCGGTTAATCCTAAAATGTTATACATATGTCTCTTACAATTTGTTTTTCATGCTAATTTTCCAAACCGTACAAATGAAGTTCATAGTTCCATTAAATTAGAACATTGTTCTTAATATCTACAATCCATTCTACAGTAGATGGAATATGGGATGATTGGACAGGATGGTCTACGTGTTCGTCTACCTGTGATGGTGGTACACAGACCCGTACTAGAACATGTACTTATCCTACATCACAAAATATTAGAAATGATTGTACTGGTGACAGTTCAGAAACTGAAAGCTGCTATGCTCAATCCTGTCCAGGTACGTGCTTTACTGGTCATATACTTTAAATACAAATATATTTATTCAGTTTTGATTTCTGTGGTAGTGATTTAATTGAGTGAATGTTATTGCTGAACTTGTTATACAATGTAACATATCAGTTCTACATATATGCTATGAAATACTAATCAAGAAGAATCTCTTACTTGTTGCGCTAAAATAAAGTCCTGAAATTCATTTTTTGCATGGAGTATATTAATGTATCCATGACATAATTTTTGTGTGAATTACAATTAAAGTTAACATTTGATGTACATATACTTGAAACTGTCGTCATATAGAGAAGCAACAGTAATACAATGTACTGTATTAAGCAATTTCATTAAAGTATAAACATATTTCAGCCAAAACAAAACGTAGGAAACTGTAAGTGCAAAAACTTTCCATAGAATGTAAAGGGTGGTTCACATATTGCTTCTTACATTTGCCTTGAATATACTCTGAGCTTTTACGTCATAACTGCATATATTCGTATTTGGTAGTAACGTTGTGATACATATACTGTTGCAAAAGTGAATAAACAGAAATGCACTTAACCGTTGACAATGATTTTCACAAAACACTGCATAATGAACAAGTGATAAATAAATGTGCCAGAAGAGCGAAATATTTGTGTTCCGTTGTGCCTGAGTATTTAAACTCATCATTTGCCTCGCAGACAGACACGCCACTTCGTATTTATGAATGCTCGGGACAGAAGCTACCCATTAAATATTTAAAAACCATGAGGGTTTAGATACGATATTACATTGAGTTGTATTCGTATTTTATTCAGTTGTACCAATCGGACAACAGTGTAGCGCCGATGTTGGTGCAGATATGTGTGCAGGTGATAACACAGGATGTCTTGGAGGAACATGTCAGTGTATGACAAGTGAGTATAACATTTCTTTGGTACCATTTTGCTTCATTGAACAAATGTCGACATATTTTAATAAGGCAAGTTATTTACATTGCTTGTTTGCCTCTATAGTCTATATATACATTAACTGTTAGCCTGATAGTGTCTCTGCATTCATTTGTAATAATTGCAGGTTGGTTCAAATTATTAATTGGTTCGACTCGAATAAGGGAGTTACTTTTATAGTGATGCAAGATGTCTAAACTGTAAGAGTATGCCTTACGTAAACCGTTGTAACGATAATTGTGGGGGTCTAGTGCTTGTCTTTTTGATTTTCTTGACATGACCATGAAATGCAATGACAGCACAAAGCTACAACAATGACCATGTTCACATGACATCGTGTGAATATGAACAAATACAATTCCATTGTATTTTTGTCCAAACAGTATCTAATAAATCAAACAATGTCAAGACTATGACAATTTTGACACAACATCACGGAAATTAGGACAATTTCAAGTACCTTTTATTGCATGATACATTGTTATTGTACAAAACTATGCCATCACCATAATTCGAGGCCAATTCTACGGAATAGTCTTTAGCACGATTTAAGTATAAATATTTGTATATATATTGTACTTTCACAGCAAGCAATCCTGACAAATGTGATTGCCAGTCGTCGGACATGACAGCTGTCATTGTTGGTGTGGTTCTTGGATTGATCATCTTGGTACTGTTTGTCTACAGTAGTTATGTTACCATCAAACTCAGACGCTACCATGCAGACAAAGGTAGGTGCATCTACAGTAAAAGTACGTTGTCTCGAGGATTCATAGGGAAAATCCAAAAGCTCGAGATACACATATTTCTCGACATATCCGAAGTTCATAGTGAATTGTTGTTTTTATGATGTGTATATCTTTATCTGCTTTTTATCTAGTCTAACGAAATGCTACTTTATCAATTACGTATTATAATCACAATTATTTATACCATACCACCCCCATGTGATAGTTATTTTAGTGTGTAATTGATTTCTATAGCATTTGCTTTGTTTCAGAGCAAATGCATGCTGAGCTGAAAAGGTATGTCAATTTAAACAATAGCATTAGTATACTGCACTACACACACCTTACCCACGGCAGAACTTCTCGGTCAAACTTGTTCTTTGCTTTTGTTTACGTAAAAAATCACCTACTTTTGTATGTAGTGATCCTTATAATAGAGTGTGTTTTTATAAGCAATGTCTGAACATTGAAACGTAAAGTCAGTCAGTGTTATGATGTGGTGAATTATAGCTTCATTTTACTTATTAGAGTTCCCTTTTTATCGGTTTCAATTGAGTTCGGTCAAGACGAACGTGTTTCGATGTAATATCGTTCAATTTGTGTCACGTTTCAGAAAACAACAGCCGACTTACGTCAACGAAATGTTCCAGAATGTATCTGTCCCTGAAGACCAAGATGGCGTCGCTGAGAACCAAGCAGCCGAGTATTCAACTCTTAGTGATGAAACTCGTGAATCTAGGTCAACATATGATAACCTTCGAGTGTAGAACTATTTTCTTTAAAAGGATTCACTGAATTATTGTTGCTTTCCAAGAAAATGCATAATTCGGTATAAGACTACCTGCAACATGACCAAATGGTATGAGAAAACATGAACCTGCGCACGTGTAGCAAATACACACTTTTAAAAGTTATGTAAATATTACAGAACAATGTATCACATTTCAAAGAGATGTAAGCTGACGGAACTGTGTAGCGAACTGATGTACCACACTCAGCACTAACAGTCGTAATGCTCAATACTTACGGTCGTAAAACTCAATACTTTCAGTCGTATAATTCAATAATTACAGTCGTAATATTCAATAATTACAGTCGTAATACGCAACACTTACAGTCGTAATACACAATACGTACAGTCGTAGAACTCAAAACTTACAGTCGTATTACTCAATACTTACAGTCGTAATACTCAATATTTACAGTCGTAATACTCAATACTTACAGTCGTAATACTCAATACTTACAGTCGTAATAGTCAATACTTACAGTTGTAATATTCAATAATTACAGTCATAATACGCAACACTTACAGTCGTAATACACAATACGTACAGTTGTAGAACTCAAAACTTACAGTCGTTATACTCAATACTTACAGTTGTAATACTCAATACTTACAGTTGTAATATTCAATAATTACAGTCGTAATACTCAATACTTACAGTCGTTATACTCAATACTTACAATTGTAATACTTAATACGTACAGTTGTTATACTCAATACTTACAGTTGTAATACTCAATACGTACAGTCGTATTACTCAATACTTACAGTCGTTATACTCAATACGTACAGTTGTAATACTCAATACGTACAGTTGTTATACTCAATACTTACAGTTGTTATACTCAATACTTACAGTCGTTATACTCAATACGTACAGTTTTAATACTCAATACTTACTGTCGTTATACTCAATACTTACAGTCGTTATACTCAATACTTACAGTCGTTATACTCAATATTTTCAGTCGTTATACTCAATACGTACAGTTGTTATACTAAATACGTACAGTTGTTATACTCAATACTTACTGTCGTTATACTCAATACTTACAGTCGTTATACTCAATACTTACAGTCGTTATACTCAATACGTACAGTTGTAATACTCAATACGTACAGTTGTAATACTCAATACGTACAGTTGTTATACTCAATACGTACAGTTGTTATACTCAATACGTACAGTTGTTATACTCAATACGTACAGTTGTTATACTCAATACGTACAGTTGTAATACTCAATACGTACAGTTGTTATACTCAATACGTACAGTTGTTATACTCAATACGTACAGCCGGGACAAAACTCACAATTTCCATCTCTGTTTATACGAGAATGAAACAATCTATTTTTTATGAAAAGAAACACATACACTAGATGCTATAAGTATCTAGTACAACTGCTATTCTGACTTTAGAATATTCATATGAATAGTGTCACTGAACTGTCCCAGAGAACCAAACGCTTGGGGCATTGTGGGTCACCATATGGGGTACACTGGGACACCTATAATTTTCCTTTGCAATATACCATTTCAGGTTAGAGCTAAACTGAAGAATAGGCAATGGTAATGTTCAAAAAGAGTTTAAAACAATAACATACAGAAAGTGTTATGTGACAAACAAGACTCAGTCCTACATTTAGTTTACAGTCATGTCAACATATAAGTAATCCCATTCACATAAATAGTATGTGGCAGCATAACCTAATACTAGTACTCAGCACCAAAAATTAGCTGTTTAAATCATAATCAAACTTTTGTTGCTTTTCATGCCTATTTTTAATGTCCTAGAGTACCTCAACTTTGTCCACCCATTGTATTGCACTAAAACGTTCAAAGAGAACATACATGTAACGTAACAATTCTTCCTATTACAGATTAAAGTAATATATACCACAACATAATAAAGTATTAACATACAATATATCATTCAAGCTTAAACAAATTGAAAATAGTATAATGCTATCACTTTTTTTGGAAGTTCACCTTCGAGGGTAGTAAGTACATTTTACCCCCTAGATAGTTTTCGATACCTTGTCACCCCTGAAACTTTTAAAGATGAAGCGTCATGAAGTGAGTCATTAGAATAATTAAGATTAAAATCAAATCACTTTAAGTATTCCTAAACCCCGCTGACCCAGAGTACCCCGTGACCCACAGTACACAGTCTCCTCTGAATATTAGCACTTACAGTTGTAATACTCATGTAGCCGTAATATTCTTTATATTTAGAGTCGTAAATTCCTTCTTACACTACATATCATGACTATTTAAGCATTGTACATAGCTTACCATCAATACCATATTACACATCAAACATCGCGGGCATCGAAAGATAAGGTCATTGTGACAAAAATACTGTCTCGGGAAAACAAGAGAAAATGACTGAAAACTACTCTTTGTGCAAGAAAATACAATTATTTTCTACTTCAGTTTGGTCAACATAACCATATCGGGGTTTCCTGACATTTGGTGCATTAGAGAAAGGTCGGATTCATGGTACATTGTTACTGCTTTGATGACAACGTAACCTATTAAATGTACTATTCAAACTTAACTTCCTAAGCTCGGGTATATTTTGCTGGTTTAGAATGAGCAGGTCGTAACTGCAAAATCAATATTTTGATAAAACAAGAAGAACTGTCTGACAATCACATTTTGCTTACGGTAAGCCTTTTCAACTTCAATTTGGTCAACTTGACAATATCCGATTTTCATGAAAATAAGCTCATTAGAGGCGCCTTATGATATAGATTTCAAATACGCATTGTTCGTAATTATCATTCTAAGAGAACGATTTGTAAGTTGAAATATGTAAATGAAGTTGTTCAACAGAGTAAACTATTCCGGGTATAAACGATAGGTACAATATAATTGTTTGCATATTTTATATTATTATATCATAGTGTCTTATTTAGTAAACGTTAAGAGTTATTGAGCTAATACGTTGAGTACCATTATTGTGCATGATAGAATCTGATGTATCCGTTCGTCAGATTGTACATTATCACTTCTTCGCATACATCGAGTCGCTCGTTGGCTGTCACAAAAGCTTTTGATCCTCACATTCAGCATAGTAAAGTCAAACAACGAGAGTTGTAAATTCTCAGCGAAATGTGAAAAATGCCCCGGCGAGAACCGAACCCATGACCTCTCGGTCTAAACGTGAGCATCCTATCATGGACCTCCGCTCACCAATATAAACACAGCCAATAAAAAGATTTTGTTGTTTTTTGATGGTACTTAATACTATGAAAAAGGCATGAGGAAATCCGACAAGGAAGGTAGCACTCAACCCAACCAGCCGAGCACAGAATCCAGAATCACTACAACACAACTACCCTGAGCAATGCCCACACAAAGCCACGCCAAAACGGCGACAAAATAAGGCACAACAACCCCGGGGCGTGACCTAGTTGAAAACACTAAGGACAGTGACTTCACGTAATGCGACCTAAAGAGGCACAACTACGACTTGACCTAGTTTTAAAAAATGGACATGGTAAGAAATAGGGTGGGAAATAATATTACATATTCCTAGCAACTACACTGAGCAATGCCCATACATAAGCCAAAGAAAAAAAAAATTCGAATCCCCGCCAAAGAAATGCAGGATGATCCAGTTTCACAAAGAAATTATATAATAGCGGTTATTGCATGGGACCGAATGAAACGCAGCCAATACTCGACCAAGCTCCGAAAGCCCCACTGCACGGCGACCCAATCGCACAAACCCAAGCCAAAACGGCGACCAAATGAGGCACAACCACCTCCTGCCCAAGCTTAGGACACCAAGGACAGTGACCTAACGTCAATACGTCTTAAAAAGGCATTTTTGAGACTTGACCTAGTTTACATTAATGGACAATTATTCATAGTGACTGAACAGCACAATGACCTAATTAAAAAGTATCTCATCTAGCATCTCCACAAGACACAACTGCTGAAAAAAGAGGATGGGGCATGGACACTGCTATAGCAGAGTGAAACTTGAAGGCAACAGGTATACAAATTACACAAAACCGAAATCCTACCCGAGCGTTTGTCGCCTCTGTTAGTCAAACTACGCGGGGCAAGAACCAAGCGACAAGACTAGAACAAGGGACAACAAACATCTAAATGACACAATATACACGTACTATTGAAAGGTACGAGGCAGCCTTATGCTGGACAGCGAAATTTCAGTAGAACATGTACAATAATAATAACATTTACAGAGAGGAGGGCCCTAAGCCAAAAAGTGTTTTTGAAGTTTTCTATTTTTACTATATAGTGGACAATACATACATAAAGCAAGGTTGTCAATGAGGCTTCCGCCTTGGAACGGACAGCGACAATTGTCACTGTAGGTTTAAACTAGTTTATGGTGCACCAAACCTCACACTCACCAACCTCACACGCGACACCTTCTTGCGCATTTTAATGCGTGGGCCTCGGCCACGCCATAAATCCGCTAATAATACGAATACGAAAGTCAATTTTGCATAAAGCGAAATAAAATGCTTATAACAAAAAGTATATACATTCAATAACAGAGATGAAAAACGTGAATGTTCAGCAGCCAAACTAATTACCTGTATTGCTAGCATCGGAGATTCAAATTCCGACGGACTTCGTAATCTCTCTGGTAAGATCAGAAAAACCTATTGGATTGATTAAGACAGCAAACATCCTTCACAATAGTTTTGTATAAGTGACATCAACCTTTTCAGAAATTAAGAGATACGCATGGTTTAGCAATATATAAAATATATTTAGCAAGGACACAAATAGTTGGCTTTGACATCGAAGACATAATTTTTCAATTGTTTGAATTGTTGGTCAATGGTAATATTATGGTTTGCAAAAATGAAAAAGAAAAGCTTTGTTTGAAATCAAATGGGTTTACAAATTAACGTCGGCCTATGTGTAACATGTAAGAGTGTGTGAAATAGTTATGTGTTATATAATACTGTGCAGCTTTCAAACACACTGAACAGCATATTTGTTTCACAATGGGAGCCCTGGTTTTGTCCTATTGCATGGCCCAATATTGCATCAAAATAGAACACCTCAGAATGTGTTTCTATATTTTGTCGCATGGTCGCAGAAATTGAAAAAAACCTACGCATTTAAGGTCCAAATCATTTACTGTTCATCATTTTGTACGTTATATGTCCAACATCGGTTGTCAAAATTGAACAAAAAATGTTTTTAATATTGCGAATTTTGGACGAATACTTATATGACCATTTAGCAAACTGGCTACGTTTAATTAGATAATGAAGGGTACCAATCCAAAGCCACACAGAAAACAAAGACAACGCCTAGGTACCCAAGCAAGAGTCAGCCATAGACATAAATATCCTGTAAATAGATGTGTCAAGCGAGCCTATATACTCACACCGCTGTGTAAGATCGACTGTGGATTTTGAATTTCTTGCATAATTAACCATTAAGAGAGGCGGATAATTATGAATAATATACGGGGCGAGGAGACGTTTTACCGACGCAAAAAGAATAAAAAATCATCTACCAACAGTCTGGCGTCCATGCTTTCGACGTATGATTGTACTAATGTGGCAGTGACCTTATCTAAAGTAAGTTCTAAGTACATTATCGGATGCAATATTCTTACAATGGTTGACATTTACTTCAGACAAGACGTCATCAATGTCTATACTAATTTCCCCTAGTGTGGGTAGACAATGTACTCAAGTCATGAACTCCAGTTATCATAAAAATACGGAGCTGAGAATAACAAAACAAGAACGAAAGACCATCGGGCAATGCTATTTAATTAATTTAACCGTAACACATTAAACTGCGGGCATTCAGAATGAATACCGTGTTCGTATTAACAATGCGAAAATTGCGTTTATCAACAATAATGGTTTTCTTTTCTCATTAACGTATTAAACTTACAAAATGTAACTTTTACCTATTAAATAATAACATGTTTGTATAAAAAATTTAGTGGCTAGAAACTAATTATTATTTAATGCCGAAATAAACTTTTGTATTGTATTGAATTTTCTCATTAACGCATTAGGGCGACTTTAGAACAACTGTCGAAGCGACTCTAGTTCCCGTACATTAACACTGATTATGATGTCTATAAAGCGTACATCACTACACAAACAAGAAATACAACATATCTTTTATAAAATAGAGTTAGGTTGTGTTTTCCATAACTAATATCGCACATGTCTCTTTTCACAACACACACCATTGCACCAGTTAGAACAGGTACTAGTTTTACATTGTTAATTAATAGAAACATGGTTAAGTGTGTACCATTACAGTGAAATACATGATCAACAGTTTTACTGCTTTGTCACGTCAGCTTCTAGAGTTTGTGTCGGAGTACCAAGACCGTAAACATAAAACATGTGTCTACTGAAATGAATAAAACACTAGAAGTTAATAACTTTAAATAACAAAATGGACATTTCTTTCTTTCTATTACATTTACTTTTGTGTTTGCTTGTCTTAAATTTCCTGAAACTATACGTTATAACATTGGTCAAACTAACATTCAATAAAATGTTTTATGATTTTTCTAATATTTATTAGCCAAACCTTTTTGCTGTTAGTTAAAACAGTGTACACATGACTGTAGAATAGTAAGGGTTATGAGGAAATCGGACAGAAAATACTTGAATGACTAGCATTACCCATGCAAACATAGACTGTAATGAAAATTTCATATGAGAAAATTGTCTATTGTTGTTTTACCACGTAGTTCAATAAAGCGACGCCCATAAGTGAAGTTATTATGTGTACAATATTACCAGTTGGAAATATAACCGATGTGATCGAAGTACACAGTCACGAACTTCTTCCTAATTCACCTACAATTTGATATTGTCATACCCAATTCCTGTCAATATGGGATGTTCAGAATATCTATTGGAACACGAAGGACACATATAGTAAGCTACAAGATAGAAAAAGGACAAACACACGTACACACCACAACCACCAATACAACACCACTGAACAAGAAGAACTCATACTAAACAACTGCGAACGCCCACTTTCATTGGACAATGTGACGCAACAACAAATATACCCACTTTTAATTTATGACTCTGCAGTTGAACGTGAACATATAATTATAAGGCAGGCTTGATCACCAGTGTTCGGTTTTAAACGACTAAGAATATTAATTAGAATCATTCTTTTAACGCTTATTATTATTCTTTGAAACCTGAGCATTCATTCTCGGAATCTCGAAGACTCCAACTTTTGCTGCTATCGACCTCGACCTGTCACCCGACTGCGTGCATGTAATTAAGAACATGGATGTCGTCAACATAAATTATACTTAATGTACGTTCCTCTTAATTATATAAATTGCATCTAACACATGCCTTGTTTAGATACCAATTTTAAGACACAATAAACAAATTATAACTCTATCTAAATTGCAGTCTATCGCTGTCGCTATTCCAGTACACTCATCAAAATATTGAAATTGAGATGATGTTCATGTTACAGCAAATGCTATAATTGGGGACATCGTTAGTTGTATGGTACATTGACCGGTTAAAAGTCTTCATTGACGTCTAACTAGCTTTCATTTAATGTAATCATATGTCAGAAACTCAGTTTCACATTTCAGTCATTCACCTGTCAATGTTTTTTATGCGGCATCATTATACAGTGTGTTGTCTTGACAATGAACTATAACGTGAAGAAAATCTTGACGCACCATGTGCAAAGGCCTAAAGGATACTTTATATAAACCTGCACACACACCTTTCCAAGAAAGAAAATGCCATTTTTGTCACATATTAGAAGAATAATTTCATTTTATATTAGAATGCCCGATATATTTAGATATAAGAACTACATATATAGATACATACTACATGAATTGGAATATACCAAATATACCAACATTCATTGAATTAATGAAATCAGAAAATGTAAAAAAAAATTACAAACCTAGCTATATTTTGTCATAAACTATTAGTCAAAGAAACATTTACTACAGTAACTATTATTTTGAATAATAAATCAATTTCCTTGGATATCTCGCTGTTTCTATCTCTATGTATTGATTTTGTGGGTTTTTTTCTTTGTAACACTGTATTAACTTGATCCTATGTTTAGATTATACTAAACTAGTTTATTTAATGCATGTTTATTAAAGGGAAGCCTTAAACGTTGGGTAAAAATGTATGTATGTAAAATTTGAAATATTTATAACGATTATATACTTATATGTTTTTGAACACTCTGATGATATTGATGATGTAAAATTGTTCTATACTCATGGATTGTATATATCTATTGTATTTGAAAAAAACTCTTTATAAGTATTCAAAATGAGTTGCAAGTTTAAACAGTGTACCTAACGTGGCGACCGTTTTAGATGAACATATAGGAACGCAATAACTGCAAATGACAATATGAAACTGAATTACAAATATGCTATTCATAAGACAAACAATTTAATTCAAGGCCTACAAAAATCACTTTGCATTGATATACAATTTATTTTTTATTCGATGTATACGGTTCTTAAAGAGCCTTATGTATGTGCCTTTAATTTGTACATGTATACATACATTATACATTCTTTGTCAATGTTCCTGTTTACTTTCCTTTTTTTATCATGAATTTAATTGATAACATTTCTATCAGCATCAGACCATCAAACGAAACAAAACAGAACAAAGCAGCAATTAGCTACGGTTTTTATTATCAATTAGCTTTTCGTATTTTCAAAAAGAAAAAGAAATATCCAAAGCCTGAGTGGGGGTTGAATCCAAATGTTTATTTCCTAAGTGTTCTGTCAGCTGCGCTATTGAGGACACTTAAGAATAAGATGCTTTGTGTGACGTAATAAAGTGGTTGCATCCATGTTATAAAAGCCGATTACCTTTTTATGTTTATGTTATGTGATCAACGAGTGGCATTCAAAAATACGTAATAAATCAATTTGCTAGCTTATTTTTCAGATAGATAAATAATTATTTACTATGTTGCTGCAACTCCTTCATTCGCCAAAATCCAAAAGTTTCATAGAAATCGGACCAACGATTAAGTGAGGATCATATTTTATGCATTGCACCTATAGTGACCACGGGGCAAGTCCAGACGTCGTTGTTGACGTCATAGGTTTCGGTGATCTCACAACATCTCATGAATTCTCAAAATAATACTAATTGTAAAACTCCAACTATTCTGTATAATGACCGATTTAAAACGGCGGATTAAACTTACAAAAAAGAACAAATAGCATTCAGTATTTCATGTGTTGTTTCGAGTTTTATACTCACGTACCCTAATCGCGCCAATATCAAAGTCTTGACGTCTAGAAAAGCGAAATTTTGACTCCAAGAGACATGTTTAAGTTGTTTAAATCAAGAAATATATACAACCCCGGCACTGTATGTTTTACATGATGTTCCGGCACTTCCTCTAGGTGAAATCTCCACTTTTTGGCCATGATTCAAGTAAGCATATGCGTTTAAAAACTGTTTATACCAAGCGCAACACATTACTACCATATTTTCGAATATAACATTTATTTTTCGTGATACATATACGCATTGAATTTATAACCAGTAGAACTTAATTTCTACCAATTTTGATGAAATTCGGATCATAGATAGTTAAACAATCGATGTTGTCTACGTATTTTTTTAATTGCCCTCGTACTCTTCGACTACCAGTTTTACTCTTGATGATATGTGATGAAGACAAAATGTTGTTTTATGGTAAAGGAAACCAATTAGTACAAAATGAAGTACAAATGAAATGAGGTACATATGACCGAGCTTTTAAGTACAACAACGTAACATAATGTTGTTAAATTACGCTCAATGTAGCAATAAAATTAATTGAATGTACGATGCTAGCAGTAAACGTCAACTCCTAAAAGAAACATAATTGATATATGGCACACTAAAATAACATTTAGTGTCAGATACAATGTCACAGTGCTCAAACTATCTGACCGAAAAAAATGACATATACGAGAGGTGCCCTATTTATATCTGAGCAGTGCTGATTGTCCGATATGTTCCTTTTCACCCGATATAAATGAAATATCTATTTTTAACAGTGAGAAGTAATGTGTCAGGAATCATATACAATCATTGTTTTGGATATTTGCAATATGGTTCTAACCGAAATTGCAAATTCTGAAAAGAATATTGCTATTGGCTTTTTGAAGCCCAAACACTGTCATCACATCGCTACGAAGAAATTGAAGAAACATTGATGAAGCATTTTTGTGAAGATAATCAGTACATGTAGTACTCGTCACTAGATGGGTGCATTTTGTCATGTTGCTCCCATAAATCAAATATACAAAATAATATTAAACAATGACCAGAAATTGATTGTTTGTCAAATAATCGTACTCATTGGGTGTATGATGACTACATTTGTAGGACAAAGCATATAACTAGTAGGTGGGTTCCAATGAAGTAAAGAGCATATCCATTGTAACTGTAACTTTCACATGCCTAACTCCGAAAATATCTGTGTTCACAGGCCCAAAAACGAAACAGTATTAAAGGGAGACAATCGCCTTTAACCACCATATATACTACAACAGATCGGTTATATCGACAACTTTGTTGCCTCTGATAAGACAATACATACCATTGACATATTTACGGTACACAAGCCGACTTCTATTCGAGAAATATATACGACCCTACCAAGAAATGCGTTAAGCTTCATGGGTTAGCACGCTATTTCATTACATACACTGTTGTTTGTTATAACTAATAAAATAGAACTCATACTTAGTCTACAAAAGGAAAAAATAGCACACACGATAGTATGTCATTTATGTTCAAAGACGTTTTTGGGCAAAATGTGTCCCATATAGCTTTCCTGATGACAATGCTCGAATCATAGTGTTCAGGTCAAGGCTCTGCGCCATAACCAACACAATCAAAAACCATTCGATACCATAAGAATACGTATTTCATGTTTATTGCACAAGAATTGTAAAGGCCAAAGTCTGACAACGCTGCACCCAAAGAATTGGAATCTTAAATATAAAGCAACATTGATTACACTCGATACATTTTAACAACATTAGTGGGATTTTTTCAGTCATAAAAAAACTAAAAAAGAAGACCATTCAAAATGTGAATTTTTGGTCCTAATTGAATTGCAAATACAAAAACAACGGGTGTATATGTTAATTGACACATTGATGTATATGATTGAATAAAGCCTTTTCGGATAAAAAATGTCATGTTGGAAATATTTGATGTTCAACACTGTTCAAATACATCTCGTACATATGGTTACGAGTATACACGGATAGTCTAAAACAGAGGAACAATGTGATATCATACATTGCATAAAAGTTGCGAGTAATTTGCAGGTTCGGCTTACTAAAAGTCGAAACAAACTCACTATCGCTAAACTGTTACAGAAAAAATAAAACTGTTTTGAACTTAACTAATGCACCAATAACAAATACATGCGTGGTGATTGGATTTTCACTGTGAAGAAAAGTTACAACAGGGAATACAATAATTGTGTTAATGATGTAATAAATTCTGAACAACTCAATTATGTACATGTAACAATGTTTCTCGTCTTTGAACAAATCAGCAATCGTAATTAAAACGATTTGTAAGTGATTGTTTTGTCTATCATAGGGAACCCAAGGAACTGTTTTAATTATATTGAAATATACGATTAGGTAGTGTTGAACAACTCTTTTAACAATTATCGAACTGAAAACAAAAATAATATACTTAACATGATTGACTTGATACTTGAACGATTTGTTTTCTGTATAGTTTAAATGTGTACAAAATTAACATAGGACCATAAGTATGCCACACATGGTCAACATAAATACACATGAAATTATATGCTAACGTAATTAGTGCAGAACATTCATAACGAATTTATCAACTACATCTATAAGCTACTGTGTCGTAGGCGTATCTTGGTAACTCCCCGACCTACTACTTGAGACTGATTTGCATATGTAAATAAGTTATCAAATGCTTACTTAATTAACTTCGATTTTCTTCGGCTGTAATACTGTATTGGCCATTGGGTGCAAAATCTTAACAAAAGCAACGAATACTAATGCAATCAGCAAAGTAACCCCAATTCGAAGCCAAACCGATACATAAATAAACGTAAAACTTAACTTTACTTGTTAGTACCTGAATACTACTATTCAGTCTTTTCGTTTGCACACATTTGAACGAACTTTGTTAATGTAAACATAACTGCAACGCTGATTAGTAATGACAATATCATTAGTTTCCCTTGAGTGAGGTTTCCAAATGTATACCATAATATACATTTTACTCAGTTTTCAGTTTGTTACTAACTAGTTGAGAGCAGAATTACACCCCTCTTGTCGTAAAGTATGGACACAGTTCAATAATTGAGTTTAAGGGTATCGTCAGTCAGCGTTGTTGCAACGTCGTCTTTCAATATTAGTTTTCGATACTTATTGGTAAGATTATTTGACAAATGCCATTTTGTGTGGTTCTACTGTGTGCAAAGTCTTATTCTGCACTTGTAGAAACAGTCAGCCAAAGGCTGTACGAGCCCGTAATATATTACTGCAAACAAAATCAAAAGAGGCATATATGAGATTCCATGTCAGTGTTGTGAATAGCAAGTAAACACTTGTTCAAGACAAAATGTCACTGTTCTACAAATGTAATTCACTTACATGGTTTATAACCTTAATTCTTCCCCGCTCGTCTTTCAATCTAACCTATTGGTATTCATGAACTGTCCTTGTGTTGGTTGGTTGATCATTATATTACAACATAATGCGATATCTATGCATTCAGGATCGTAATCTGGAGCTCTTGCGTTAAAAAATTGCATTCCAAGGAATGACATACGATGTAAATAATGGTGAATAATTAAGTTTGGAATGAGACTCTCCTGCCAATGACGAAGTCGGCTAAATACTACAAGGATGCATTAATTTGAATGAGACAACAACAGCAAGGCCAAACCGACAGACAACAAAACCGCTATATGGCTTGTTTAACCGGCAATCGGTGATTGGTGGACTTTCGTATATAATAATAATAATAATAATAACGACTTAATTTAAAGAGGCAACACAGTTGGGCAAGCCCAGTCTTCCCTGTGAGCCTCTTATAAGCACACTGCTCAAATTAGATGAGCAAACATGCCGAATAACTGAACACAAGCGTCTATCAGTCCAACAAATCGATGGCTTAGAATAAGATGGTCGTAACTACCAAATCAAAAAAACGAGAAAATACTGTCTGATAATTACTCTTTACACATGGTAAAACAAGCGGTTTAACCTTCGTTTTGGTCAACATGAAAAGTTCCGATTTTTATGAATATGGGCTCATAAGAAGCGCCTTGTGATGCTTATTTTGAATATGTATGAATCTTAAAAGGTCGTAAGTAGTAGTTACGACCTTCTCATTCTAAGCCACCAAAATGTCTATATAGTTATAATACTATACTATACTTTGAAAAATCGTAGTGCGTAGACAATCAAAAACAACACTAAAATACTTGACGATGATGTGGCTTTCAAATGGTAAAACATATATCAAACTGGTCGGGTGGAAATTAAATTCTAGTTTTTCCCTTCAATCTCTTAAATGCGTGTTGTATCACATGAATCTGTTACCGAGCACCTTCTGGCTTGTTGTATATAAATAAATTTCCATTATATTCTCACTGAACGGGACTCGATTTGTATTATCTATACCTTCATGGTCTATTGCATCCTATATTCGCTGTTAATTTCCCAAATGTTGCACATCTTTTGATTAGCTGCTAGGATATCAACTTAATTATATTAATGGGTACTTAACTCACATGTTGGTAAATGTTGATTGAAAGGAACAGCGGCGATATCCAGTATTTACACGTGAAAAGGACATTCCAAAGAAATCCTGATAAAACTACGAGAGTTTATAAATGGTTTGGTATTCTGTTCACATCCTTTAACATCGACACATGCTCTACAAACTATAATAATAATAATATAATAATAATAATAACGACTTTATTTATAGTGGATAACATGTTTGGTTCTTGACCAATTTTCAATACGGTCCACATTAACATGAAAATATACAGAAATGTACAAGAACACATATATGCACAAAAACAATATTTACAGCAATGCATAATTGAATTTACAAGTAATAGTTTTAATATTGATACCTAAAGTAGATGTTTAGGAGTATAATAATTGAGTTATTAAAGTATTTGTGCGATCTATCTTAATGACAATGATTTCTGGCTTCTCTGAAATGAAAGAAAACCTTCATTCTCTAGACTGGATTATAAAATCAGTTTGTTGTTACATGTACGATGTATAAACGTTTTGGTCATCCTTCACCTGATAGTCAACAAGAAAATAATTTTATCACACAAATAACGTAATATTCCATGTGATAAAAAATGACTGCATACCTGTAATGTTCTCCATAACACGTGATAGGAGTTTGCAAAGCTGGTAAAACACTAACAAACAGGTAGCTTGTAATTTGATGATTTGACGGAGACGACAACGCCCAACAACAACAAAATCTGTAACAAAAAATACCATATTGTTAATTTTCACTTTCGTAAGGTCGTTTCACTATTTTCTAATCGGTTACATCATCACGTATAGTAATGCTCTTTCATACTCAAAAAGGTATGAGAAAATCCGACAGCGAAGGTAGTACTCAACCCAACCAGCCGAGCACAGAAATCAGAAATACCACGACACAACTACCCTGAGCAATGCCCACAGAAGTCCATGCCAAAACGGCGACCAAATGAGGCACAACAAGTTTGTAATCGAATACCTAGTGTTAAAGATCATTGAACAAGGTCGTGTGAATAAAACCAAGAAACTATTTCAGAACACGTATTTATCAAACTTATCACTCAAAATAATATTAGCCACATTATTTTAACCCGATTCAAGGAACTTGCATGCAACCTCATTACTACCAGACGGAAAAGAGACAGGTAATATAATACAATATCGCTGATCAGTAGAAACATACGAACCATATACACACCCATTTTGTACATTACAAAGACACTTTAGAAAGTCAAATGGTTAAAACAAATATGTCGTTGTTCTATCAATGACCTAGGTACGTGCGTGTTCGTGATAAATCAATCTCAACTAATATAAGTAAATTTATATATTCACATCATGGTCGACTATTACAATTACCACAACCATAGAATGTCAAAGGAATATCAATATTGGGATCAGTTCCGTTTCTTTCATTGATTTTCATGTCCAGCACAATACAGTTCAGACAACAGGTATTCTATCAAATATTTGATTGCCGGTTACTTACTTTGGTTGGCTCCCGGATAACCACGACAAATACCTATAATAATAGTTATAATGTCTACTACCCATAGAATGAAGTATCTTACTGGATAATTTGATGTTTATAATTAGTAAAAGAAGTATACATTTGCGGTTAAGGTACGGTTTTAGTTTTAAAATAAAGGGCTGAGCTATTCATATGTCTACGCTATGGGAACGTTCGTTTGCAAAAGTACCAATATATCAAGGAAACACTGAATAAAAATTCATTATAACAAGACAATCATGTGATAAAGTTTTGCAACTGAGTTGGTAAATGTGCATTTGTGTTAGGTAAGTTTGTGTACTGGAACTACTGTGTCTTAATTTATTACTATCATTTAAGTAGAGCATGGATGATGTAACATTGTTCTCCTTTGTAGTGGTTCGTTTATCTTTAAATGTTTTGTCCTGGCCTCTTCAACAATTTAAGGTGGTATTACGTCCTCTTCAACAATAATGATTTCTCCTCAAATGCTACTAATTGGAGATTCTATTTAGGTTAAGAACTTTCGCCGTCAGGCACCCATTGGTATTGGATTCTGCCATTTATTTACTTTTTTAATCGCTCATTAAAACTAATCAGGGGTGGTTATATCTCATTTGGTCGCCGCTTTTGCATGTGGTTACGAAACTTGGTCGTTCTGCAGGGGGGGGGGGGGGGGCTTGGGGAACTAGGTCGGATCTTATCTGCGTTTAATTCGGTCTCATGCAATAACCGCTATTCTATAATTTCTTTGTAAAATTGGATCAACCTGCATTTTTGCAGCGTTCACTTGGACTTTTAATTGTTGCTTTGGCTTATGTGTGGGTATTGCTTAGTGTAGTTGTGTTATGGTGTTACTGATTTCTTTGTTAGGCTGGTAAGGTTGAGTGCTTCCTTCCCTGTCTGATTCCCTCATACCGTTTTACAATGAAGTAAATGTCAACTGTAAAAAGCAGATGGCTTAACTTTTAAAATATCATACTCTGTTAATCGTTTTTTTGCACCGTAGTTATTATAACTTAATCGCACAATACGCGATGTATTATTTGCTGACAAGGATTGATCATGTAATGATTTAAACTGATTGGCCTTGTACTTTGATACCGTCAACCACTAAATCACGTCATTAAGTTATCAACCTTCTGCTTTAAAACTGTCTTCAATGTCTATTGTATACGAGATTTATGTTGGAGATTTCAGAAACACAGACACAAAATTATAGTGATTATATGACATAGAGATTACGATGTGGCTGCTACATGCAAATCAAGATTGATGATTGGAACACTAGGCTATGTTTAACCCTATGTCCGAGGCTTATGTGTTCTGTACGTTTTTCCGAACCTAAATACCCACGTTCTCTTAGCCTAGGCTGAACTAAAATATGATCACGAGTGGAGTTGACAATTTATGTTGTTTAATATAAATATTATATTATATACAAAAATTGCGTCCTCGGTGCTTTTCGAACCTATACCAAATGGCGCTATCACAAAGCAGTAGAAAGCATAAACATATGAGACCATACCCGTACCGCGACAATCCCAAACCAACGTTGCGACAACAAGCAGTTTGACGATATCATGAAACGGGTTAAACATCTTCATCTTCTTCCACTTAATGGCCACAATCAAGAAAGACTATTGAAAGAGAAGACGTTGTGAAGTATTACCCTTTCGCAAACGACACTGCATGGTTTCAACTTACCTAGCTTAACTTCTCGCTCCCTAAGTGTGCAGTTTTGCGCACAGTTTCCTTGTTCTTGGAGCAAATGACTTTGAATTTTTCAGGAAATACAATATTTATCAAGAAGACAAGGTATTGTTGATATGTTGTTTTAGTATGCTTTGAGTAGAGTTATTTTCACAATCGATACAGACTGGTTAATTCTGGATACCCCTCATATGTCTTACACAAGACGCTTAAAGTAAGACACCATTCGAACGTCAATAGTTTGTTCTAGACTTTGTTACTACATTTGCAACTGTTCTTAACCAATAACAATATGTATTCCTGTTGTCTCTTTGAAACCAGTTTTATAACACGTAATAAGATGCTAGTCGTTTGATAGCAAATGTAGGCTAGCAAACACGAGTCGTTGGATAGCAAATATAGGCTAGCAAACACGAGTCGTTGGATAGCAAATGTAGGCTAGCAAACACACCGGCAATCATAATTCGTGCATGCAGTTCGAATATTAATTCACTGACAGCAAAATAAAATTTTATACCACATAGGAAAATACTCCATTGTTTATATGAGCTTAGTCTAGCACTCTTGTCTAATGGTAAGGTTGCCAAACGTGTGGATTAAAATATATGTGGTGCGTGGTGAGGAATTTCTGTTGTATAAGGTAAGTATTAAATACGGCTTGGCAATGTGAGAAAGCAGACATAAAAAGGGTTATTATTCTAATGATTTGTATTCCATGGTGGCCAGATGAAGTAATATTGTCAGGCAATGAACTGATCGTGTGTGTCTACTATAATCAAACTTCATGAAGTTCATCGTTTTATTGTGTTTCTGTAATCACAAATTCTACACAACTTTAGTAGCGTTATCGAGACATAGCATGTTGCATTTTGTTTGGTTGATATTGATAGGAAAGAATTTTGCAAAGTTATAGAAATAATAGAGAACATTCATGTATTATTTTATTCGAAACCATTAAAGTGCAAGTCCTCCAGGGACAACTATTCGGCTGACACAAAGGCTCTCATAACTTAATTTTTCTGATTTTGAGATAGATCATCATTTGCAACTAGATTACTGGTCGATGATATTATTGGCTCACGTGTGCCGCAATACAGGCGGAACAAAAAGATAAAAACTCCTAAATCCCACTAACACGACTAATGGTTTCTAGGTGGTATTCTTCAAATGTAAAAATACATTCGATTCGGTCCATTGACAGAAACCATAAGAATTTTTTTTTTTCAAAAAGTTAATGCGACCTTGTTTATAATAATTCATGGCAAGAAAACAATGCAACACAAATAATTAGAGGAGATGCTGTGTTAGCAATACTGACACTTTCGTCATATTGTTGATTTGCATTTCATCTTCACTTGACATTCTATGATTATGGTAAAGATCCAAAACACGAGTTTGTTCACCGACTTCATTTGCGTCCCACTGAGTTTTTCTTACACGCATTTGTAAACATCAAAGCATGAAAACAAACATGAATTCTACCCATATTAAATTTATGCTAGTATTGTATAGCATGCATTGAGAAATTTGCATGAGAATACTTTGAAGTTTCCAAGAAAGTGTGTTCCTTATACACATTTAATACGCTACTGGATAGTTTCTATCATTCTCTCAATAGATTCCACATTGTAGATTAGGTCTATATTCCAAGCCAATAACCCAATACGACATTCTGGTGATATTTACTATTAACGATGATCACAGGTTTCAGAAAATATTATTTGCAACATTCGGAATACGAGGCTGCAACGCCTATGTTAAATGTTAAACTAATCCTTTAGCAACTTTTAGCGATGAAGTGATATATTTGATATAGCTGCAATAATGCATTCGGAATAAATCATTATGAAACATACTTACTAAAGCGAAACGCCAGTTAAGATTAACAAAATGTTTATAACCATTGCCATAAGGTAGTCTCCATTTGATTAAAATACTGTAAGAACTGGGTTTAATGTTGTAACGAATAAAGTGATTAGCCGATAAGTAACAATTTATGATTAAATTTTGGTGAGATGCGCAGACTGAAAATAGTAAACACTTTTGACACTTGTATCATTAGTTACTTAATATTTAATGTATTAAGGGTTTATTCGTTTCGCAACAAGTTTCACCTACACAGGACACCAGTTCACTAAACTAGACATTTCAGAGCATTGTTCATATGAACATTGATAGGTACGTTTGTCATTAAATGAAGTAAAGATAGCACCCGTGAGTATTTAGGCCATACCAAAATAATCGTTTCTTCGTTTAGCCTCCCGAGAACAGATAGGTTTGCGCATCTTGGGAAAAAAATCCAACCTCTTATATCTTAAAATTCCATTGAGATATAGCTTTCATACCCATCATACTTATTCACCATCATTACCTAAACCCCTATTGTCGATTCAAAGATGCCTGTCAAAACCGCCAGAATGTTCTGAAAAGCTGAATGCAGTAAGCATAACCACTACGCTTTAGGACCATTAGAATTTTAATCATATAAGTGTATTTATGATGGTAAATTTAATCCTGAGAAACCTGTATTAATCGACCGGGTTGAATGTTTGTTTACGCGGTTGTGACAGAGATCTTTGAGTCAACTATACATAGCAGTAGCTTCTACACGAACACGGTTTAAGTCATTTCAGTAAGTTATTATGGTTGACAATGCTCGATAGCTATATTTATTAGTCATATGCCTACATGTATAATGATGATGATAGAAGTCATTATGACGTGTTTTTTTCGAGTGTTTTGTTTTTTGTCTCATGGTAGCTAGATAAGTTTCCGAACTTAGGGTGGACGCTAAACGAAAAAAACATGTTTACCATGTAGAAATAAACCCCGGCATCACCTTATTAAGTTTATCTTATCTAAACAGGGCCAAATTACCATGAGCATGCACGAACATTCATATTGTATTACAAACGAAAATACGAATTCTAACTCCAATAATCTCAATTGATGACAATCTGTAAACCTACTACTGCAACCATATAGTGGTAGAGCGTCTGCTTTGAGTGCAGGAGGTCTCAGGTCCGATTCAAAATACGAAATAAGAATGGTACAAGAAATTCCCTTGGTTTGCATGAATATCATGCTCGTTATTAATACGATACTCGTATGCTCCATTTTTCGTAGAGGATGTCTAGAGTCAAACATTTTAAAATTCGGTACGTATGTGTGTTTGTACATGATGTTTGATATAAAAAAAGTTTTTCGTTCGTCAATGGTTCTGTAGACTAAATAATTACATGTACAATGCAGCAGATCTTAACACGTAACAAGATATCCGAGAACATTGTATTACTTGATCGAAATGTTGCACGTACGGCGCCATCGGTTCTATAGTTGTCTCATCGTTGTACCAGGATTACACATACGAAGTCAACAACTAGTGCCAGAAGCATGTATTGACATTGGAAGCTACTCACATATTCATTCAACAATGTTACATTTGCTGCACCTTAGAGGCATGTTGTATTATTAATACTTTGCCTGGCACTTCTGTCTAGAATGCGGCGGTTTTCAATCGTGTGTTTAAACTGTATATGGTGCGTGGTGAGGGATTGTCTGTTGTATAAGTCCAAGATAAAGTCTGCGAATCTGATAAAGCCGACATGAAAACTCTATGATAGCCAGACAACATACTATTGCCGGGCAATGAACCGATCAAGTGTTTGTACACTACATGTGAAGCACTTAAGAGATTTTTCAACGGAAAGTAAAAAATCTAATTTGCTCTTTGATGAATTGAAATCACGTGATATTTGATGTGTTATTTCACAGACAATAACTAATCGTCTCTTTTCCCGTCTCTGTCATTGGCTGCTTATTCAGAAACATTACATAGACTGGTATTAGACTCTAAAACATTAACAATATCAAGCAGAATTACTAAATTTAATTCTTAAACGGTTATATTATACCCGTGCACCAACAGAGGTAGACTTAATCTGGAATCCAACAAAATATACAAAATACATGTCACTTTTCGCGTGAACGGATTTCTGCTGTCAATGTATCATGTATTTATGTTCCTTTGATATTCTATGATTAGGGTAATGGTAATAGTCCACAATCAAATGAATCTTCTTCTAGTAGTTGAGACTGATTATCACATATACGCACGTATTTAGGACATTGACAAAACAACGACATTTCTTTTTCTAAACGTCTGACTTTCTTGTTGTCTTTGGAATGTGCCGGATGGACGTTCCTATGCATGACATGATATACTTTTCTGATAGTCAATAACATTATATTGTACGACGTGTCTCTCTGCAAATAAAAAACATGACACCTATGTTATAGTTTTCAATTTCATTTTATTTACTATTACAGGTAACTATAACGTGGTCACATTCCAGTCACTAAACGGATATCGTACGAGAGTTCTAGAACCTACGAGCTTATTGTGAGCTCCCAATTAAGGACTTGAATGTATTTATTAATGTTCATACAAATGCAGTACGAATTCACCCTATGAACATACAAGCTGTAACCTTGGACTACGATTGTACAGAAGCCTTTAGTTATATAAAAGTGTAGCCTCGTTAAAATCGCACATACATCATAACCAGGACGTGATTAATGACCAATGCATTACATCATCAGACATCTATATACCATAAAACCGTTAATAATTCATGAATTGCTTTTAGTATGGTTCGTAGAAGAACATTTTGAGATATTTATAACTACGTATAACTTAATGTGCATTATTAACGACATTCAGCTGACCATTTAATTCATGTGTATATATGCATATTGTGCATAAACCCGAGAAAGGAAACTTTTAGCTTTACCCTTATCTATCTGACTGACTTATGCGGCAAACGCTCTGGGTGGAATTTCGAGTTTGTGTAAATTGTATACCTGTTGTCGTCAAGTTGTACTCTGTGTCCATGCCCCCCTCCTTATACAGCACTGTGGAGTGTCGGTGTATTTTTGTGTCCATTTGCCCTTGGAAGCCAATTTCCTCTGCCCTCGTTTAAAGTCCACCGCCCATCCAACCCTCTTTCATCAGTTGTATTTTGCGGAGTTGCTGGATGAGATATCACTCTGTTGTTTGGTCGCTATGACTAACGTATTTGGTATGTATATTTTCGCCCTCTTTTCGCCAATAATTGTAAACTTTTCAAGTCGCAAAAGTGCCTCTTAAAGACGTATTTACGTTAGGTTACTGTCATCGGTGTTTTAAACTAGTTCAGGGGTTGACTGTGCCTCATTTAGTTGCCGTTTTGGCACAGGTTTGTGTGGTTGGGTCGCCGTGCAGTGGGGCCTTGGGGAACTTGGTCGAGTATTGGCTGCGTTTTATTCGGCCTCATACAATAACCGCAATTATATAATTTCTTTGTGAAACTGGGTCATCCTGCATTTTTTCGTCGGGTACTTGGATTTTGTTTCTTCGGATTATTTGTGGGTATTGGTCAGTGTAGTTGCTTTGGAAGTCACTCGTATATTGATTCAGTAAAATGGAATTTTTTACCCCGTAGGAAAATATTATTTATATGAGCTTAGTCTAGCACTCTTGTCTAATGGTGAGCTTGCCAAACGTGTGGATTAAAACTATACGTGGTGCGTGTTGAGCAATTTCTGTTGCATAAGATAAGTATTAAATACGGCTTGGGAATGTGAGAAAGCAGACATGAAAAATGCTATTATTCTAATTATTTGTATTCCATTGTGGCCAGATTAAGTAATATTACCGGGCAATGAGCTGATCGTGTGTATCTACTATTATCCAACTCCATGAAGTTCATCGTTATATTGTATATCTGTAATCACAATTCTTCACAACTTAAGTAGCATTATCGAAACGTTGCATGTAGCATTTTGTTTTATTGATATTAATAGAAAAATAACTTGTGAAATTAAAGAAATAATGGAGAACAGTCATGTCTTTTTCTTTTTAAAACCATTAAAGTGCATTCCTCCAGAGGCCAACTATTTGGGTGACGCAAACTAAGGGTCTTTTAACTTGATTTTGTTTTATTTAGAGATAGATCATCATTTGCTTTACAGGCAGGACAAAAAGATTAAAACTTCTAAATCATACTTACACGATTAATGAGTTCTAGATGGTATTCTGCAAGTGTAAAAACACATTCGATTCGGCCCGATGACAGAAACCACTATTTGTACGTATAGTATTAAAATTTTGTCAAAAAGTCAATGCACTCTCACCTTGTTTATAATGATTCCTGACAAAAAAACGATGCAACACAATTACTCTGAGGAGATGGTGTGTTAGCAATGCTGATACTTTCGTCATAATGTTGATTTCGACTTCATTTTCATTTGATATCCTATATTCACGTAAACATTCACCATCATATGCGTCTCAATATGTTTTAACATCGTACAAACACTGGCCGAGCTTTTGGCATACGCATTATATTACAAACATCTTGAAACCAAATCCGTTAATAATCCTAATATTGTTTTTAGTATTGTTTGTGGGAGAACATTATGAGATCATGTTAGTATACATCTTGTATTAGTGAGAATATTCAGCCTGTCATTAACTTTCTGCATATAAATATGCATATTGTGCATACATCTGGATAATCAATCCCTTTTTATGAATAAACATTTTAACTTTGTATTTCTTTGTCTGACCAGTGCGCCGAAATGAACTGTTCTGAGGCGGAATGGTAAGCATAAAACAACAGCACAATTTTGAAAGCCAACTGGTCACTATTTGGAAATATTAGAAATCAAGCCAGGAAACACAAATGTACTTTCATTGTTTGTACTGGCTTTTAATACTAACGTATTATTAATACACACAAGTCATTAAATTGATTATTTGCTTGACATGTTAGAATGCCGATGTTTGACCTGCTATAACATGTATCTGCTTTTCTCGTTATGGTATGCAGTGACAAAGACAATGTTTATATTAATTGCGTTTGTTTGTAATTAATGTATACGTAACTTTGTAGTAATTATTGACACTGACCGTCGAGAATTGGCCTTTACTTTAAAAATTTATTAACTTATACTTATATTTACATCATAAAACATCTGTCAACCTAACCACACACGAGTACTCGTGCATTAGGAGGTTGTGAAGTTTAAACACGTACACGTCGCTTCTTAATTTACTTGTTTAACATCGCATGGTTACATAATGTTTGACTCTGACTAAAGTATGTTTTAGACTGTATTGTTTTACTTAGAATTGCTTGTTCGTCGGCAAATTAATTCGACACACCCGTAAACATATCGCCATCAAATGACAGAAGGTATAGATACAAAAATTGCCACATATGAGACATAATGTAGAAATGTCTAAACGCCTGTGAAATTGTTGATTTGCATTTCATCTTCACTTGTCATTTTATGATTATTGAAAAGGTCTAAAGCATCAGTTTGTTCACCGACTTCATTTGCGTCCCACTGAGTGTTACTTACACGCATTTGTAAACATCAAAGCATGACAACAATCATGAATTCTACCCATATTAAATATATGCTAGTATTGTATTGCATGCATTGAGAAATTTGCATGAGAATACTTTGAAGTTTCCAAAAAAGTGTGTTCCTTATACACATTTAATGCACTTCTAGATAGTTTCTATCATTCTCTCAATAGATTCCACATTGTCGATTAGATCTATATTCCAAGCCAATAACCCAATACGACATTCTGGTGATATTTACTATTAACGATGATCACAGGTTTCAGAAAGCAACGTTAGATAATATTATTTGCTACATTCGGAATACGAGGCAGCAACGCCTATGTTAAATGTTATACTAATCCTTTAGCGACTTTTAGCGATGAAATGACAGAATTTGCTATGGCTGCAATGGTGCATTCGGAATAAATCAGTATAAAACATACTTACTATAGCTAAACGCCTGTTAATATTAGGAAAATGTTTATAACCAGTGTCGTAAGATAGTCACCATTTGATTAAAGTACTGTAACAACTGGGTGTAATGTTTTAAAAGTTGTAACGAATAAAGTGATTAGCAGATAAGTAACAATTTATGATTAAATTTTGGTGAGATGCACAGACTGAAAATAGTAAGCACTTTTGACAATGGTATCACTACTCACTAGTTACTTAATATTTAATGTATTAAAGGTTTATTCGTTTCGCAACAAGTTTCACCTACACAGGACACCAGTTCACCAAACTAGACATTACAGAGCATTGTTCATATGAACTTAGATAGGTACGTTTGTCATTAAATGAAGTTTGGATAGCACCTGTGAGTATTTATGCCAAAATCGTTTCTTCGTTTAGCCTCCCGAGGACAGATAGGTTTGAGCATCTTGGGAAAAATTGCAACCTCTTATATCTTAAAATTCCATTGAGATATTGCTTTCATACCCATCATACTTATTCACCATCATGACCCAAACCCCTACATAGCAGTAGCTTCTACAAAAACACGGTTTAAGTCATTTCAGAAAGTTATTATGGTTGACAATGCTCGATAGCTGTATTTATAAGTCATATGCCTACATGTATAATGATGATAGAAGTCATTATGACGTGTCTTTTTTCGAGTGTTTTGTTTTTTGTCTCATGATAGCTAGATAAGTCTTCGAACTTAGGGTGGACGCTAAACGAAAACAACGACTTTGTATGGCCTTAATTTTCATTTAACAAATATTTAGCATGTAAAAATAAAACCCGGCATCACCTTATTAAGTTTATCTTATCTAAACAGGGCCGAGTTACCATGAGCATGCACGAACATTCATATTGTATTACATAAGAAAATACGAATTCTAGCTCCAATAATCTCAATTGATGACAATCTGTAAAGACCTACTGTAACCATATAGTGGTAGAGCGTCTGCTTTGAGTGCAGGAGGTCTTAGGTTCGATTCTAAATACGAAATAAGAATGGTACAAGAAATTCCCTTGAATTGCATGAATATCATGCTCGTTATTAATACGATACTCGTACGCTCCATTTTTCGTAGAGGATGTCTAGAGTCAAACATTTTAAAATTCGGTAAGTATGTGTGTTTGTACATGATGTTTGATATAAAAAAAAGTTTTTCGTTTGTCAATGGCTCTGTAGACTAAATAATTACATGTACAATGCAGCAGATCTTAACGCGCAACTAGATATCCGAGTACATTGTATTACTTTTTCGAAATGTTGCACGTACGGTGCCATCGGTTCTATAGTTGTCTCATCGTTGTACAAGGATAACACATACGAAGTCAACAACTAGTACCAGAAGCATGTATTGACATTGGAAGCTACTCACATATTCATTCAACAATGTTACGTTTGCTGCACCTTAGAGGCATGTTGTATTATTAATACTTTGCCTGGCACTTCTGTCTAGAATGCGGTGGTTTTCAATCGTGTGTTTAAACTGTATATGGTGCGTGGTGAGGGATTGTCTGTTGTATAAGTCCAAGATAAAGTCTGCGAATCTGATAAAGCCGACATGAAAACTCTATGATAGCCAGACAACATACTATTGCCGGGCAATGAACCGATCAAGTGTTTGTACGACTTTGATAAAACTATATCGTGGTCTTATATTCGTACAATATATCACGTGTGGACATACCGCGTGGTATTTGATGTAAAAGGGCGTGTTGGAAGTCAATAGTATCACGTTCATTTCATACGGGTAGTGTGTATATTTTGTTATTTTGACAGCCCAATAACGTATATTATTTATAGCATTTCGTTAGTTGTAGGTAGTGCTAGTAAGGCGTTTACGGTCATGGCCGTGAATCTAAGTTTCACTACATGTATAGCACTTAGGAGATTTTTTAACGGAAAGTAAAAAATCTAATTTGCTCTTCGATGAATTGAAATCACGTGATATTTGATGTGTTATTTCACAGACAATAACTAGTCGTCTCTTTTCCCGTCTCGGTCATTGGCTGCTTATTCAGAAACATTACATAGACTGTTATTAGACTCTAAAACATTTACAATATCAAGCAGAATTACTAAATTTAATTCTTAAATGGTTATATTATTACCCGTGCACCAACAGAGGTAGACTTAATCTGGAATCCAACAAAATATACAAAATACATGTCACTTTTCGCGCGAACGGATTCCTGCTGTCAATGTATCATATATGTATGTTCCTTTGATATTCTATGATTAGGGTAATGGTAATAGTCCACAATCAAATGAATCTACTTCTAGTAGTTGAGACTGATTATCACATATACGCACGTACTTAGGACATTGACAAAACAACGCAATTTCTTTTCTAAACGTCTGACTTTCTTGATGTCTTTGGAATGTGCCGGATGGGCGTTCCTATGCATGACATGATATACTTTTCTGATGGTGAATAACATTATATTGTCCGACGTGCCTCTCTGCAAATTTGCTCTGACACCTTTTTTATAGTTTTCAATTTCATTTTATTTACTATTACAGGTAACTATAACGCGGTCACATTCCAGTCACTAAACGGATATCGTACGAGAGTTCTAGAGCCTACGAGCTTATAGTAAGCTCCTAATTAAGGACTTGAATGTATTTATTGTCCATACAAATGCAGTACGAATCCAATTCATGAAGACCATACGGAGCACATACAAGCTGTAACTTTTGGCTACGATTGTACAGAAGCCTTTAGTTATATAAAAGTGTAGCCTCGTTAAAAGCGCACGTACATCATAACCAGGACGTGATTTATGACCGGTGTATTACATCATCAGACATCTATAAACCATTAAACCGTTAATAATTCATGAATTGCTTTTAGTATGGTTCGTAGGAGAACATTCTGAGAGATTTATAACTACATATAACTCAACGTGCATTAATAACGACATTCAGCGGGCCATTAAATGTATGTGAATATATGCATATTGTGCATACATCTAAGTGATCCTACCCTTTTCACGAAGAAAACTTTTAGCTTTACTTTACTCTATCTGACTAGTGCACCAGGGGCCTTATTCACCAACGTTGTAAGTCTAAAATCCAGACTAAGACTTTAGATTGCCATATATTCTATTCGCTGTCAAGTTGTTAAAAATGTACCGATTTTGATATAAATTGGTATACATGTTCCGTGAATATGAACAAATAATCAGATAAAATTTCACATGGTTAAATCGAATTGCAAAGAAATGGCAGTTATTGTAAATGTTGTCAATTTTAAGTCTAAGTCTGAATTTGAGACTTATGCCGTTGGTGAATAAGGCCCCAGATTAAACTACATCAGGCGGGATTTAAAACGTAAAACTTCCGTTTATTTTTCGACGCCCACACATATTAAACAAGTCAGAAACACATCATGTACTAGTTGGCTAAATTAGCGCATGATTAATACAGTCATAAAGTCCAATATTTGCTGATAATTGTTCGAATGCCGGTGGTAAATTGGCAGTAAATTATTATATATCCGAAACTTGTGATGGTGGTGTATTTCATAATTGCAATATTTATATCCACTGTGGTAAGTTTCGTCATTAATTTTGATTACAATTTACTACCAATAAAACAATACACATGTTTTGTAATTAAAAACGAAAACACTAAAAAGTATTAACGCGGAGTGGGTAAAGAAGTAGAACAGGCAATTGTGTAGCCTACCGAAGTACGCAGTGTTGACTGGTTTTTTTTATTCATAAACATGCGTCAGTTAAGCACATAGTTGACCAATTAATTTATTTTAGCACCAATCAGTCCTATGGTGTCACATAACAAATGAGATCTTCCCTGCTGATATTAACATTATTCTGACCTCATCGCTACATCTTTTATACCATTAAACAATGTAATTTTCACAAGAAAACCTTACTTTATATACTTAGGTGGTATGTTCTAATCTGAGACCAGTGTTGGTGTATATACAAGTAAAAAGCCAAAATGTAGTGGAATTTCGATTTTTCGAGTGTAACGTCATTACGAAAAGTGCGCCGAAGTCATGAAATGCGAGGAAAGTTACTCTACAGAAAACGGCGTGTTTTAACGTCACATCGGTATGCGTGACTATGGTGCCATAACATAAAATAGGAAGATGTTACGCTCTTAATGTTTATGTCGATGGTTTAATATTTCAAATCGGATGACAATTCACAGAATTATGGATATATTGGAGGTCTAGTGAATGATCTTTTTAAAGTGCGCCGCGGAGCATTAATTTAGTTACCATAGTAACTGTCACATGCTCGGTAGAAGGTTAAATTAGTTGGAAATGTCAAAATCAATTTGAAATACATTGTTTAAATGAATGTGTGATTTTACTGAATTCTTTCAAAAACTAAACAAAGGCAGACCCAGTCCACAAACATTTTGATACTCCCCCATATGCCTATCATGCAGTAATAAATTTGCATGATTATTTAAACATTTACGTTACAATTTTGTAATATTATACAACTTTACAACTACTACTAAATTTTTAATATGTTCTACCATGCTCTCAAAATGTTCCATATTGTAGAATATGTGCCTATTCTAAGCATTTAAGACCATGCAAGCTCTCTGGTATAAAGTAGATTTTACAATATTAACGATCATCACCGATTTCAGAAAACCAGCAAAATAATATCTTTGAACGAATAATATAATACATGGGCTAATCTTTGATTTAAGTTACAAACATAATTTTCAAAAGTAGCAGAATCTGATACTGTTGCAGTACTAATGTATTTATAATAACACATTTTGTAATGTAAAATCATTACCACAGCAAAACGTCATTGAAGATTATGTAGCTTTTTGTAAACCGAATACAGAACGTAGTTTTTATTTGAATAAAATGCTACAGGAACTAACCGATAAGTAACTAACTATCTATGATTAAATTCCAATGAGAGCCACATACAGATAAAAGTACGTACTATTAATAATTGAAGTTACTGTATTATTAACTTAATATTAACTTTAGTACGGCTTCATTCGTTTCGTAACATGGTTCATCTATATGCGGCGGCATTTCACCTAACTAGTCTTCCCAAACTAGCATCATTAAGCAATAAAGCTGCATTTGAGCTTCGTTATAATTAGAGCTTTATTCACATGTGTATATTATAGTATCAAAATGTTCCTATAAAAGTTCATTCTTAAAACGACGCTTGCTTAGGAAATGTAGGATTTAAGTATCCTAAATGTCTTTTAAAATGGTGTGATTGTATATTGTTTTGTCTGAAGACGATGCAGATTGATACAATTAACTTAAATTACACGAGTTTAAGATACTTGACATTCGAGTTTAATTACTGTTGGAATATATAGAAGCTTTGGGCACGCTTATCGTCATAATTACAAGGAGTGTAGACAGCGCTTGTGAGCAATTAGTTCAAATTCAGCAAATGTTTCCAATAATAAAATAACAAAACATATGCTCATTCGGGCAAAGAGTACAAAGCTAAACACAATCTTATCTTCTCATGTATTTAAAAGGTTTTCTCAACCACCCACGTTTGTGTATTGTGAAAGTTGTTATTGGCTATTTGTTGACACTTGAATAAAGAATACGATGAGAAAATTAAGTATTTTTATAACACAAATTAAGCCAAATACTGGTATAAAAAAAATGTAAACAATAACAGGCCTATTCAGGGATCGAACCAGGGACCCCTTGATTACAAGTCAGTGGCTTGATTGAGCTAATTGGACACACGGAAACTATCAAATTCATGGACTGATATAACCCTGCTTCAAAATATAATAATCATTTTATAAACGTTATTTTGTAGATATTAGTACTGTTGTAGAGAAAAACTTCTTTCATTGCAAAGACCATTATTTTTATATTGCTATGCAAAGTCTCATCAAAATGACACATACATAACATAATATTTAGGGGGTATTCTAAAATTGCCTATATATGTCAACTAATGTAAGTAAATATATTACCCCTGTATTATATTTCGAAAAGTTTGAATTTTGTTTTCGTTTATGAATCCTGGCACGATGGAACGACCGGGTTAATCGTTGTCTATACATTACTATCATATAAGCTGCTTTTGTAATAAGATCACAATTGAAATGATTGTTAGTTACGATCAGATAAATTTTTAAGCTAATGTTTTCGACTAATATGGTTGACACATGAGCGCGATATTTCTAATTATCTCTGATAATGTTTTGTCCGGAAGTTACACTGCTCTTCAGATGTAAAGCATAATTAATGGGACAATTTGACCTACTGTTAGACAGACCGCAGACAATCGTAAACAATATCGATCTTTAGGTACTTTTAATGTAAGGAATCAAAGTACTGAAAGTACTGACAGGCTGGCGAACTGCTAAGGAACAATAGCTTTTCAAGTAATATAACATCAAGTGGTTTTCTAAGTGGAAAGAGAGGTAAGTGAAAAAAAAAATTAAAAAAAAAAATATTTGGAGCCGCCGTGATTCGATCGCTGGACCTTAGCATCAGAAAATTACTAAGCGAGTTGCTCATCCACTCGACCACGGTCTCGTTGAAAAATAATGACCTAAATAATTTAACATAATAAAATCATTTATGCGCGCGCTATATCGCGTTCGTAACGCGTAGTATACGAACGCGTAGTAATAATTTTCAACGCCTTTAAACACATTTTCTTTTAATTTCATACAATTTCCTTCCATTTCAAGAAGAAACTAATATATTACAATCGAACAGAATAAATGAAACAAGGAAAGTTGAATGTTCTTATCTTGCAAAACTGATTAATGAGGAGGAACTACTTGCATTGGGTGTATAGATTCTGTGTTGTCAGTTTCGGGAGTAAATTCATCTTAGTGGATTTCATTTTTTAGGATTGTAATAGTCTGGCGCAAATCGCCAGCCTAAAAACGATACACTCACACCATGCAGCACTATTTGTCACTATGTAGATTAGTACTAATTCATGTCAAAACATCGCTATACATGTATAAATGAACCCATCTTTTACATTTACGATATTCTTCACTGAACGGACGTCTGGTTTGCTTACTAATATTTGTATAATTTTGTGTTGTTGGAATTCGAGTTTGCTACTATCTTTCGCTTTTAATCAGACTGCTATAATCAAAAGGCCTGATTTCCTGCAGTTATTGTTTCTATCCATTTGAAACAGGTTAGCCCGTGTTCGTGACGTTAACAAGTGGCGCAACGGGGAATAAGTGTAGGCGAAAAAATTGTCGGTTATTGACATTTCGCAAAGATGCGACAATTTAAAACAGATCAAGGATTCGGAGACATTATTTTACGAGTTTTCAGTGTGTTTAGGCTGCGTGCAATATTAGCAGTGTCTTGCAAACATAATGAAAGACAGACAATGGAATTTGCTGTCCAGACATATATCAATCAATTTTAAGAAGAGTCCAATCGCTGCATTGCCTTTTTTATGTAGTTTGACCTCACTTAATATGTTTGCTACACGAATGTGTAGGATCAGATGAGGAAGATTATAACAGACACGTAATACTTATTTCTTTTATTTGTAATATTTTTTATCATACGTTTATTATTGATATTTTAATATATACATGTACATGTGTAGATACTTTCAAGCATGTAATTCAAATCTGTCAGATAGAAGATTGTGTGGATATTTTGTGCAGCTTTTAGTATACAAGCCTTTTGGTGTATAGTGATGATCTCAAATATCAAAACGCATTGAAAATTAATAGTATTTCGTGGAAGTACGCTCTATCATTAATTGAAGTATTTGCCAGCGACTTTGTAACGAAATATAAAAAAGTTGTATTATACTGCCGCTCTTGTTGGACACTATGTTAATTCCAAAAACGTGTGTTTATGGTTCACTGCACGAACCTTTTGGTAGAAAAACAACACTACAGTATCAAACTTGATTCCTTGTATCACACACCTCAGCCATAGACGAATATGGTAAGGACACGAACGTTTTATACAGTTACGCACTTACGGTCCATTGTCGCATTCTTGTGCAAACAACATGCAACCAGGACAAGTTTTTTATATTATAGCACGTATATGTAATGCTGCTAACATACAATGCATCATTGTATCCATTAACTAGTATTATACACTAATTATGATTGTGTATAAGGAATACTACATTACGCGATGTTGAGCTATCCACATAATATTTTGGTGATGCTTTTGCGATGAATTTGCACTTGATATCTTCATTTTAATTAAGTAAAATGCATTCTAGGACATCTAAGTTGGATATGAGTGAGTCGAAGTTCTTGATGTACATCGAATTAGGGAACACACAGCTATGGGGAATTCATACGGAGAAGGCAGCACTCAACTTGACCAGCCGAGTATTATAAACATAACACAATTACACTGATCAAAACCCGTGCATAACATAACGAAAAAAGAAATGTCCAAGCACCCGCTATAAAATAGCAGGTTAACCTAGTTTCACAAAAATACTTTAAACGGTGACCATAAAGCGACCGAACAAAGCTCACACAAGTTAATTAAGTATACATAATGTTCAACTCTGGTGTCGAACAAACTATTACGTTCAGTCAATCGACATTATTGGGCATTCTACAAGGTTGTACCTTTTTTATACATGTACTCTATAGTGAGATACAACATGTTTGCACCAAAGGCAGAAAGTTTGACTGCTTAGTGTGTTCCGACCTCATTTCGATGCATAAGCATTTTTCTCATATGTTCCATTGTCTATATATATACATAGTTTATGACATCGTTATCGCTTTTATATCAGTGACGAGTACCGAAGAAATGACTTCTGTTAATAAAACCAACAATATAAACGCTATCAACCAGTTTCGCTATGAATCTGTGGTCAGAGCGGGCTTAATATTGGAAATACGCAAAATCAAGAACCAAAACGATGCGAGCATTATGAGAGTTGGGTGCTATAGAATACTAGTTGGTGATGCATTGTGCTAAGTGATATTTGACTTAATATCAGCTGTATATAGACATGTCACATTGGCTATATAGTTTTTGTTGGATAAAGGAACTATTATTGTAAGATCGGAAGTAAGTATAGTTTGAAATAGAACATTTTTCTTGCTAAATTTAACATTATTGCCATTTAACATATAGTAACTCCAACTATTGCGAACAAAAAAGGCGACAACCTTAGCCTGAAAGGATTGATTTTATTAATCTAGTAATGGATTAGTCATGACAATTTATACGCAGTTATGATTCTTAGAAGACAAGCGATAAATGTGGATTCTTTCATTATTATTAGTTTCAGTAATACAGTAACACCTTTTTCATTAAAACCAAACGTGCTTTCAATTTTATTGATGAACAGTATGCAAATCAAATAATTCAGGAATGTACTTTTGATAATTGTTTGATAAAATGCGAAATCGTTGATCTATACACAGTTTAGGAATTTTCGCTCAAAATATAATCTCGTGAGCCGAACAAAATTGAAACAAACCCCTCTTATTATGTGCAGCATTAAACTTTTATAAATATGCAATGTCGAAGAAAAAATATTTTCATAACGAAATTTGTTAATAATAAAAATACTGGCATTTTTTATTAGGTCAAGTTTTCTCCTTAAATGATACGAACAATTTAGATACATTTGACTCCACGTACTTAAATTATCAAATTTAGTCTTGTTTTAATAATTTACTTAATAAATTACGATGATCGTCATAATTGGGTATTTGATTACATTATCTTATCAAATTTGATTGTCATAATTGAGTACTATGTTGCCGTATTTTAGTAACTAGATTGTCATAATTGAGTACTATGTTGCCGTATTTTAGTAACTAGATTGTCATAATTGAGTACTATGTTGCCGTATTTTAGTAACTTGATTGTCATAATTGAGTATTATGTTGCCGTATTTTAGTAACTAGATTGTCATAATTGAGTACTATGTTGCCGTATTTTAGTAACTAGATTGTCATAATTGAGTACTATGCTGCCGTATTTTTTAACTTGATTGTCGTAATTGAGTATTACGTTTCCGCATCTTATTAAGTTTATCCAGAAAATAATCAGTTCTGTCTTTCCCAGACATATTCCTGACTTTTCTATTTAGAATGGAATCAGTTTTGGTTGAATCCTCGAATCCTCCTGACAAATAGCACGCTATTTGTCGAGTTTGAAGTGAACGGTTGTGCAATAATACCTCATTCTGCAAGTAGAAAATGGATATTAAATAAACCCGACCAAGAATAATACGATATGTATCAGAATGCTAAAATGTCAATCTTTACGAGGTTGTTCTCGTTAAACTCGTCAACTGTGCCGACGCAAATGTATTCACACCGGACTTATTCAGACAAACCAAATGATTTACACCATGTACACCCGAACGAGCTGAACTTTTATGATAATGCAGGGTTACTGGCCGTGTGTGATTGACAGAAGCGTATGACTTGTCTCTTTGAGAGGATGAATCGCGATGTATGCCTGATTGACACCAATGGGTGCGTCACAAGAATATTATAGAATAAATGCACATAAAAGAATGGAACGTCTGTATTTGGTAATTCGGAATCGTCAATGAATGATATGGAATTGGTTCGTCTTTAAATAACTGTTCATCGTATATATACAGGCATTACATTCACAAACTAATGCAAAATAGGCAATCGGAGTTTTTAAAGCACGATGAATCATCTGAAACATCATGTGTTTTTCGTTTTGTCTGAATGATAATAGTACTATTAAAAGTAATATTGAATAAATACGTAGAAGGGATTCCCACTAGCTGCAAACTGTTACAATCGCTAATTATTTTGGTCACGAGTCGCGTCTCCACAACGTTATTTCTGTCAATCATATATTCATAAAAAATACACAACGATCGATTTTTATGCTAGAAGGAAACCCCTCTAACTGTATTTAAACACAAGGAGTAAAACTCGTTGAACGCTGGCTTAGAATAAGACGGTCGTAAGTGCCACTTTAATCAAATACTGGTGTCGGCGATATACGTTCGTATTCTAAGTCAACGATATGTCTCCTATACATTTGCGTACGCTTTAGAACATTCTGGCTATATCGCCTTTAATGAAAATGTATTTGTACATACACCACAAAGCCATACTTCACGGGCGACAACGCCTAGTCACACCTATAACAGTTACACATTCTCTGACCGATATATTTGATCACACTGCAACGCCTATAAATGTTGCAGTCATCATGGTCATAGCTAAAGACAAACATCGTCAGCATGAGACACAATGAGTAGAATTCCATGCGGAGCCTTTTTATTTGGAGGCGTCAAGAACGTACTAAGTAGAAAGCCATACTTATCCGATAGCCGGTTGTGTGAAGTTAGCAAAAGCATTAGACAATAATTCTTTCAGAATGATATTGAATATTCAGTGTTCACAGTTGCATGTTGTGCCAACTTCACGTTCATACACCTAATACTTACCTGTCATTCAATGTGAGAAAGCAGAAAGTTGACTAAATAGAACATTGTTTATAAATTCGTGTACAACGTACATTGTCTGATTTACATACAGTGTTGCTGTATGTACAAACAATCGCGTGGTATATAAACAAAGATATTTCAAACAAATAAAACAGAACAATTGATACAAAGGAACAATTATAAAGATAGATAGATAGATAATTTATTTCAAACATAAGGCTTGAAGCCCAACAGTTTACAAGTATGTACAAATATAAATGATAGAATTCAGTATATACAGTAAATGTGACTTAAAGCATGTTCAAATAGATTATGACGGTAATGGCAGTAAATGATCATTCAGCAAAATATTACACAGTAATAACAAAACAATATTACAGTATAACAGAGAAAAGCATATATATGGTTACACAAATACAGTACAGTCACGTAATTCAAAACTTTTGAATACAAAAACTGACAGTTGCTTGATAGTACGATGATTTTCTGATGTTAAAAGTTCAATAAATTTTGGTATATTTGGTCTTTGCCAGAAATATTTGTCAATGTATATTTTACGTAAGCTATTGTAGAGTGGACATTCTAATATGAAGTGAAACTCGTCCTCTAATGAATTGCAAATTTTACATTTTCGTTTATTTCTTGGTGTTTTATTGGGTTTAGTCCATCTTCCACTTTCAATTTCTAATCGGTGACTTGACATTATAAGTTGAGAAAACCTAATTCTGTACTTCTTTATATCTATAACATCTAAGTAAGATTTAAAACCAAACTTTCCTAGTAAACAATAGGTACTTGCACGTGATGATTCGTTAATTTCTGCAGTCCAATTTTGTGTAAAGATATCTTTTATTCGTAGTTTAAACAAACTAATAAAAGTGGTACTATTTTCTACTCCTTGAAAAAGCCATACATGATAAAACCCAGTAATTTGTAAAATATTTTTAACTTTTGACGCCCAATTTACAGTATTTGCGTTGTTTTCAATATCATTTAATATGAGATTATAAGTTTGTTTTGTAAGTTTTCTGTCCTCCGCGCGTGTTATTTTAAGCCAGAAACGAATGATGTTAACATATCTATTTTGTTTTAAAGGTATTCTCCCTAATTCACCGTATATAAAATTATTCTGGGTTTGTTTTTTACGCAAAGAAGTTGTTTACAAAACTGTAAGTGAATTATTTCTAATTTGTCTGCATTACTAAACCCCCAAATTTCGGAACCATAATTTAATATCGGTACTATGAGTTTCTCAAAAATATCTAACGTATGACTAATTTTCAATTTGTTGAACTTATGCAAATACATTTTCATTTTATAGATAGCTTTTAATGCTTGTCCACTTAATGTTTCAATTTTTTTTTCAAAAGATCCATTTGTTGTGAATACAATACCCAAGTATGTAAATTGGTGAACGATTTCAACAACATTATTCTTATAAGTAAAAGGCTGATGATTCCGTGAACGATTTCTTCCCTTTTTAAAAATCACAATTTTAGTTTTATTAACGTTTACAACTAACTTCCATTTATCGCAATAATCGGATAAAATATCTAAACCCTCCTGTAATGTTTCTTAACTGTCAGAGAAGATAACACTATCATCGGCATAGAGTAAAAGAAATAATTTTAACAAACCAGTGTCTACACCTTTAAATCCATTCAGTGATAGATAATCTTCTAGGTCATTCACATACATTGAAAATAGGAATGGGCTTAGACAATCGCCTTGCCGTACACCTAAAAAACAATCAAATGTATTACTTAGTTCGTTATTTAATTTAACTCTCGATTTCACGTTTGCGTATATTGATTTAATTATGTCCAACATTTTCCCATTGACTCCCGATTGTATCAATTTATAAAATATATTTTCTCGGACTAGATAATCGAATGCTTTAGTAAAATCTATAAAACACGTGTACAATGTTTTGTTTTCGTAAATTACATGATTAATTAACCCGTCTAGTACAAATATGTTATCTACAGTGCTCATATTCGTTCTAAATCCTGCTTGTGATTCTATATATATATTATAGTTTTCTGCCCATTTATTGAGTCGGTTATTTAACACATGAGTAAACAATTTGCCAAATGTGCTTAACAAAGTAATCCCCCTGTAGTTTTCCGGTTGGTTAATGTCGCCTTTCTTAAATAATGGTACAATGTATCCCTCGGACCAGGCTGATGGAAAATACCCCAATTGAAATATTTTATTGAAAAGTGCTACTAGATAGTTACTGATAAAATTAAAACCGTATTTAAACATTTCATTTAAAATATGGTCCGAGCCCCCAGATCTGTTATTATTTTCTCTTTGCAGGCAATCAAAATTTCCCGCTTACTAAAAGGTAAGTTCAATTCATCAAACATAATTTGTATTTCGTTTTGTAGTATAACGTTGTTAAAAAATATTATATCTTCATCTGGTTGGAAGAATGTCGATTCTGGATCGTTAATAGCTTTAAAATAATCTTCAAAATAAGATAAAGGTATTTTACAATCAGATTTAACATACGTAGATTTTAGTAACTTCCAGTACTCTTTAGCGTTTTTAAACCGGATAGATTCCAATTTCTTGGTATTACATACGTCAAATTCTAATTTCTTTTTCCTTATCATATTTTTATATACCGACCTTGATTGACATAATTGTGTTCTATTTTCTACACTTTTACAGTTTCTAAAACATTTCAAACGGTCATAAAAGTACGCCCTGCTGTTAATCACTCCTCGTCAAACCAAGGTTGGTTTGGTGTATTATGATTAAAATTGTTCGGTTTACGACCAGTGTTTGTTTTACAAATGGGGTCACAAATTTCACCAAACATACTATAGAAATTCGACAGATTTTCGTCCACGCTTTCGCGTGTATTTAATAAATTAACGCTATCCGTCAAAACGCCAATATTGGTTTGAAATGACTCGTTTCCTAATGCATTCAAAAATAAATCTTTGGAATCATCTTTCCATTTGTATCGAAATGCTATTTTTTCAAATTCGCCATTATTATCAGATTCAATACTAATATTGCTGTGTTGACAATATAAAGAAAATGAGATGGCACAATGGTCTGAGATAACATTCGGTTCTTGGACTAAAAATGATGAAAAATATGGAAATAATTCTGGAATACAAATGATATAGTCAACTATACTTGATCCAGAGTTTTTCACGCATGTAAATATACATTCAATATCGTTTTATGAAACAAAATCGTTTTGCGTATGAACAAAGACTCTTACATATCTAGGGACAATTTTAAGAGAATATTTATATTACAGAAATTTTACAATTTAATTAATTTGTATACAGACGGATGTTGGTAGAAATAAATGATAATATATTTTGTTCTAATGACGTTACAAAATAGATACATACAAACGGTATAAATTCATCTTCTTTATCAATTGATTGTAAAATCAACAACATTTTTGTTCCCGTTGACATTGCATGCACAATGAGGATAAGCTATACCAAATTATTATTTTCCTTAATGTGTACCGAGTGTTGTAATTTTATCTTAGCTGTAATGAACCCACGACATTTATCCTTGGCAAATTACGGTTGAATCCACAAGCAGCTAGAACATTACAGTGTAAAATTTTGACACCAGACAGTATAAATATATACAAATCAGGCGTTCATCTTTCATAGTCCAGAAACCATTCTTATCTGCAGAGAACTAGACATGAATAAATGACTGGGAACAATACGTTCGCTATCACTAATTTGACACAGACAAACGGCATGATATTAGATACACTCGCAATGAAACTGATTTGATAATGCTAATTTGTCAAGCTGGTTAAATCAAGGAAGACTTGCTTAATTCCTACTACAATTCGTATTCTACAATGCTGTCTCTGTGTAGAGGATATTGGGGATAAAAGCCAGCCAGAGGATTTAAGTGGAGCTCATGTTTCAAAATATAAAGCACGGGTTAAGAAATCCATTGAGTAGAACACTAAAGAAGCTGTTCAGTTCTCAAACTAACTTTGTATCATGTACGAAATGAAGTTAACCAATTGTATCCATGTTTTAAACCAGATAACCATCTTGACATAAAATTATATCAGTACTATGACTATGCAATAAAACCTATGGCCTCTTATTTACTGGAATATGCAGGTACCTGCACGTTTTGCCAAATTTGGATTCGGACATCAGATTAAAAGAGTTTAATAAGTGTGTTATGTCCGTGTAAATGTGTGTGTATCTAGAAAATTTCTGAACACTCCTCAAACAATGTTCTTTTATCTCCCTGAGCAGAGATGCAGAATTGTCTCACGACGTAGTTCGTAAACGTTTCATTTAATCATGCCATTAACCTACAGATGTTTAAAAGTAATTGATTAACAATTGATGAAATTTCAATTTGGGGTAGAGTTAAGTATTGAAATTTCAAAAAAAATCTGATTTATTTATTTCATTTGTCAAACATGTTCTACATTGTACAACTGACATTCAAATCACTCTTGACACATAATTTAACATGTTAAACGAGAGTCTGAGATTTCCTTATTTGAAATTTTTAGCAGCTAACTTCACACACATTAAATACAGTCTTTGGTTATGAGGACATTTGTGCCCAGAGCTAGGACATCGACCGTGATTAAGATAGATAGTTTATTCATTTAAACTGTACAGTTTCTCATGATAATCACACATATATATATACAACATAAAATAAAATTAAGTATCATGTGGCTAGCCTGTCTAGATAAATCATTTACATTTGCTACTCAAAATGTTTCATGTGGTCCAATTTGATGCTGTTCTTAACTTCTTTGCTTCATTTCAATTAACTTTAATAATGTGTTTATTTTGCTTTTAGTCTGAGTCAATCGCCATATGGCCATTTTGTCTGTCTGTACAACATATTATACATATATTGGCAACATAGTCTTGTTCTATCAATGTGCGACTTCTTTCGACACAATGTCTAATATTCACACCTCTCGAACCTGATCATTTGAGACATGAGCTGGTAAATGACACCAAAGCCAACGTGGCTACACTGAGTATTTTAACTACTATTCTACGTTTTAGTTACCGAGTCAATTTGTTTTTGTCTGATACAATGTTTAAAAATGCTGACCGAATGTAGATGTAAGCATTCGTAGTTGTCTATTGTTATGGTATATAGTCGATTAAAAGTCAAATATTTTGTAAAGAAAATCGACAGCTTGGTACATAACAAGAGAATATTGCGTCTCGTCTTCAGTATCAAAATATACTGTGTTTTTATACCTCAACGCAAGATACTATCTAGAACACAATTTGTCAAACAATGTACAAACTTGGTAACCCATAGATAAGGTATAGCTTTGGGAATTCAATACGAGTCTGACTTTTTGATTAGCATAATTTAACAGTCGATATATTGCCTACGTTTACAACACCGATTGTACGTTTTCATAACCGAAGAGTATCACGAAGGCGCTCGAGATTTAATTCAAACATAAATCTGAAATACTGACAATGCACGATTTGCTTGTGGAAATGGATATACTAGTATTTAAAGCAAGAACCTTGTAATCAATTCTTGCACAAAGTTCTTGTAAAAACATTCAAGCTATAAGATCGTTGCAGATGGCGACATTTAAGCATTGGCATGTAATCGTTGGCCATTAACTAATTAATCATTGATTTTCTAAATCATTTAATAACATTACATACAAGACTATAGTAATTGTTTCATCAAGCATACACAATTAACGAACCTTCAATCGCCATATGGTCACAAGGTCTGTCTGAACAACATTTCAGACAAATATTGGCAACAAATCTTATTCTATTTATTCACACTACTTGTGCTTGACAATTTGAAACATGAGCTGGTAAATGACATCAAAGGCTATTCTGAGTATTTTAACTCTTTAACTATTATTCTACGGTTTAATTACTGAGGTAATTTATTTTGTCTGATACAATTTTTAACAGACAAACCGTTGCAGAGGGCGACTATTAAGCATTGTCATATAATCGTTGATCATTAATTAATCAATTAATCATTGATTCCCTAGATCATCTAATATCATATATATAATTATTATAATAATTGTTTCATCGAGTGTACACAATTTACGAACCTTAACTTGTGTTAATACTAGTTGATGTATAACTGTTACAGTTATTGAATTGTCTTCCACCGGCCTATGTATTCTATGATTTAGATTTAAAGCTTGGATGACCTAAGTGTTTGATTCTGATTTGATATGTATTTCCAGAGAGGTGGACCTTGAAATGGTGAATGCATTTTTGCTTTTGTTGCCTATAACTTTATAGGTCTTGTGTTACTGGCGTTAAACAACTGTACAGTGAAGATATATACTTTATTATGTGCTTTTGAGTGATAACCCTTGCCATAGTTAAATTGAAAAAGGCCATGTGCATATTTTTTTTTATTTTACTTTTTGTTCAAATGGCCAAATGGTCGCACGTGATCATGGTATATTTTTATGTGAGTTCATTTTTTGCTCATATATGTGTTCGTTGATATTCTGTAAAATTGTTTTGCGTCGTGAAGCATTCCCTTTTGTTTGATAACTTATGATAGTGAAGGTGAAAACATATTGCGGTTAGATATTCTAAAAATTCCATCGGCGTTATACATCTTCTGTACTAAAATTAAACAACGATTCGCTGTCACAATTAGATAGTTTTTCTGAACTACAGTTTTTTGTATTTCCTCATGTGGCAAAAACATGAAAAACTTTTAGCATTTAAATCACTGGGGTATTTTGAAGCTCTATGCGTAAGCTGGAATGGCATTCAATTAAGCCTGAAATTTAAAGGTGGTTGTGTGTTAATCTTCAATATATAACAATCTCTAGTTGTAAATAGTTAAAATTCCTGGAATGATATTTTATTTATAGGTGATGGTCACGTTTTTCCCAATCAAAATGAAGCTCTGACTATATTATTGTCAGGGATATTTGGAGCATTATTTTTAAAATTAAATTATATGCGGTTAAATTGAATATTGTATGTGTTATCAATGCGCATGTACTTTGCCTTCTATGGTATTGTCTACCAAATCAAGTAATGCCTCGTTATTCTTTAAAAGTCATTGAACTTCATATTGTGTTACACAATTGTAATACATCTAAAGTACATGTAGTCATACACAATGTATAAGTGATCCACTTATGCATAAAACAGAAATATAAACAAACCCTTTGATGCACACTTGTTATACAAAATGTAACAATAAAGACGTTTTTGTTTAAAGGACAACAGTTATTCGTTTGCCCAATCTTCTCTACGAGAGCCTTTGATGATATGGGAGTTCCTACATGATTGTATTTAAAGAGGCGATGTAAGAAATGGTTTACTTATAATTAGTAACGGAATATGTTGATCTTTTTTCCTCTTGGTCAAACTATTTTTTTTTTATTTGGCATTTGTCTTTTTACAGCTTCAGTTATTATCACATTTAATGATGTCATTAAAAACGTTTATCATAATAAGTGATAGATATTTATGATAAGAGCCGATATTCTTCCGTTATAACATAGCTATGTCTTTCCTTGTACAAACTGAGTTATTTTGGTTGATAATGTTTCTGCTATTGGTCTAAATGATAATCATGTCTATGACTTAATTCAAAGTATTTATTCCAATATAGTTATGTAAGAGACTCCGGATTAAACAGAAATATATCGTTTTATATAAAAGCTAATGTAAATATTTTATTACCACCCCTTGTATGATGTCCAGACAAATGCGGTATTAATAATAACAAGAAGTGAAACATAATATCGATTTGTAATATTTGCCCTAGTATCGTTTTCTGAGTTAATCAGGCAATTATAGATCTAGCCATGTTTGCTTTCCACAATATGCTTCTTTTATTTACTTTATTCGTAAAGTTATAGAACATGTACTTCTTTTATTTTACCTTCTTGATAGTCGGATCACTTGGTTTCTGCTACATGTTTAGACAGCATGCGATCTTTTGGAAGACATAAATGCATTTTGTATGAACACGTGGTACTACCCATTAAGATTACAATTAACATAGTCTCTTTCAAGAATGTTGGTAAAAAAGTAATGACATAATATTGCTCCATTTTCAGTGGATTCATCATATGTTACATTTTTGAGCATTTACTTTATGACTAAAGCCTTCAATACGGCTAATGTTACTACTCTAATTTAGTCATTAAAGACGTACTTTAGAAATTATGTTAACAGTTAATCTGATTATGTCATTGAAATCGTACTTCAGAAGCTTTTTATAATATCGCATATTTTTTCATTTAAGCTTAATTACCTGACCTAGTGCTATAAAAGGCGCATTTTGTCTGTTAGTGTTACATTCTTTGTAATATGATAACGCCAAAGTACGACACATTGTTATGGTAAAAATAGTATCTGACCACTCCGGCAGTATACTATGCCTGGTAAAGTAAACGACGGACTATTTTGTTGTCCTTTCCGCTTGATCAAATGCTGTTTTCGTATTTGTTCCCATTTAATGATGTCTTTTATAACATTTACGTAAGAACTTATGCAACACTAATGGATACTTTTTCCATGTAAGAGACGATGTTTTTTTCGTAATTATATAGGACTGTGACATATTATGAAGCCGTACATATAGGATCTACCAAGAGTTTTCTTTTGATATCAACATTTCCTAAATGAGTCTAGAAAAAAAACCCAGTTATTAAGCGAGCCTCTGGCGAGCCTCTAACTTTCTTTTTCGTGACGAATTTAAGAAATGTTGATCTCAAAAGAAAACGAGTGGTAGTTTTTTTTTATCACATTAGATATATGTTTTTACCAAAAATTAAGCGACTCGATACGGAATATGGCTAAACTATGCACCGAATGTGTGTTCTTCGAGCGTTTCCACGTAAAAAGTAGTACCAAATTGCTTTCTGTATAATACATGTAGACACTAAAACGACGCTTTAAAAGTTGCAAACAATAAACATTAATTCAAATTACAATAATTGACATTTTTCAACTTATTATTTTGAATTTATAAACAATAAAGTCCATTACTAAATCAGTGAATTGTGCGTATGAATTATCCAAAGTTTCGTTATCACGCGTGTTGTATAACAATGTTATTTGATTTGTTATTTCATGGAATATCATGGTGTTTATCTCATAAAAGTGTTTGCTTACATAATTTTGATCTATGTGGTTTTGCTTGCATTCGTCTGCTATTGGTCTAAATGTGTTAAACAGCAAATGTTAGGTTTGTATAAAAAGCTTATGGTTAGATAATATCCGGTTCAAAGAAATCAGTTCATATCAGCATGTATTACGCATATTTCTCGTACAATGGTTCTAATTGCGAATGTCAAGTTAATGTGTCCGCAAGATTAATGTCCATTGTTTTATAATGTTAAGATGGTTACAGAATATGTTTGAACACTCTTCATTTACAGTATCCTGGATTATTCTAGATGCAGTTATATGCATTGCTGAAACGATCAAAAAGTTGAAAATCTGATATGTCAACGTTACGTGTGTATCTAATTGAATGTGCAAGGATTTGGCTTAATGAAGATATTTATGGTATATCTCAGACAATTTGATTCGTCTGCGTATTGTAATAAAACCCCTAGTACAAGGTATAAATTCCTGTCGCATCATTAATGCATACAATAAGACTTTCAAGCAATATTTCGAGATTTACACTCGGAAATTATTAACATTATATTTGCTGTATTTTCCCTTTGTGAATTCAGTTTTCATTATTCAAAGTTCATTCCTAGAATATTTTTTCTTTTCCTGTAGACTAGATCTACTGCATGTCTTGGATTGATTTATAGTAGGATTTCCTGCCTTCCCTGTCTGATTTCCTCATATTGTTTTTGTTCAAATCGATATTTTGAAACAACAAGAACAAACAGTCCGAAAATCACTCTTTATGTATGGTCAAAAAGACTGTTTCAACTTCAGTTTGGTCAACATGAAAAGTTCCGATTTTTAAGAAAATATGCTCATAAGATCCGTCTTGTGATTCTGATTCTAAATATGTAGCCAGCCCTATAAGTTCGTACTAAGGCGTACTCATTCTAAGCCAGCGATATAACAGCGAATATCAAAGGCGACAAAAGATCGCATGAATAAACATAAAACAGCACTCATAAGAAACAAAGGACAGCAACAGCAGCACATATTTTGTTACAATGCGTTGGAGTATCTTTGCAACATCTGTGACTGTTTTGTAAGGTGAACCATGCAACACCTAGTATATGTTGCAATAGTATTGTTAACAAAACAACCAAGAAATTGCATACATCATTATACTCGGTGTTTCAAATAACTTCAGATGTCTTTGTTTTGGTGAAATATGTTTCGCGATACTTCCACTGTTGTCAAATGTCACTGTTACAGTCACAACGACACAAATTAACGTTTCTCATACATGGAAGTTTATAACATCTGCGTTTAAGTAGAATGAATATCAGGTTCAATAATGTTTAAGCTGCAATGCGTTCTTACTGGGTGATTAACAGTCACCAAACTCATGTAACACACTCATTGAACTACGAAAATATAACATTTAATTGTAAAAACAATGACTATTCCAAACGTTTCCCTGTTGCTGCTTCCAAAATAACAGTTTACATGTTGTTATTAATCCACCTACCTCGTGTGATACATATAATGTTGTGATTATTTAGTTCTATACCCAGAGTTACCTCCCCTGTTTACAATCGCATATTTCAGTAAAATACCATAAGCTGAAGCAGTGATTTCAGAATTCAATGAAATATATTTCCATGGTGACCTCAAACATCTTTGTGCTCCATATCATTGTTTACAGTTTGTGATACAATAATTCATTATGTATAGCAAACAAGTTCACTATTGGGATCAAGTTTTAGTAATTTAAGGTCATATGGCCTATGATATGAGTTAAGATGTCAGTACTATTTCTCAAACATATCCTGGTTTTGCTGCTGATTTTTTGCAAGGTGGGTTTTCTGCAAGCCAATGGTGCTCATTTGATACTTTCTGACATACACAATTGCTTCAAAATACATCTATGAACTGTTCGTTTGGATAAAACTTTACTTTTTTCTCCATTTTAGTCTTAAGCTTTTTTGGTAATAGTCCTTTACAATATTTATGTTTTTAATCATTGAATGATTGTTGATGTTATTTTGAAATGTTTTCCACTTCCCCTTTGGTCTGTAAACTCGCCTCGTTTCCCCTCGTTTTGCTATTTCTTGTCATATTTTTTTTATTTTTACGAGAATTTTATAACCTCTTTGACATTGCTCTGACACAAAAGCCCTTTCCTTATAATGCCCCTTTTCAAGAGATTAAGCAAAAATAATGTGAAATGTTGCCATAGTGAAAATGATGACGTCACTTTCTGTTTTGAAGCACCCTATTTAAATAAGTACCCTTTTTAGAAGTGGGGATCTCTTACATACACTTTCACAAAATATCAGCTTAATTCATCAAAATATGAATGAGTAATAAGGGTTTATGGTAGGTCCCCGTTTTTTTTCGACACCCTGTAGGCGTCGTCCCACTTAAGATGTTTGCCATGTTATTTCTAGAGGGATAGAATACGGTCCGGAAGATGCCCCAGTTCCATAACCAAAGCTTAACTGTTCTATGGAAATACAATACAAAATGTACAAAAGATACGCATGCGTTGACCATACGGGCTATAGCAAATAGTATACTAGTATAACACATTTTAGGAAACTAGGTCAAGCAAGTTCAAAGATGGATAAACTCTATGAACTGATTCTTTCCAAATCCATTACATAGTTAACAGATACAATAATGCCATTTCCGTTCTAGACGACATTAAGACCTACTTTATCCAGTACAGTTCCTGTGTTGACAACAGGACGTTGTTGTTTAATGAGAAACGAAATAATCCATTCCTCATTATGAAGGTCTTTGAATGCCATTATTTCAGTTTCTAATTTATTTACGGCTTTCTCGTTTGTTTTGAATATATTTAATGATGTCATTAAAATTGTAGATTTTATTTGTGTAGTCATATATCATCCTAAATAATACGTTTCGTTACATAAATGAAACTTACATCTCAATATAAAACAGCGATTTGTCAAATTAATACTAATCTATATGACAGCAATAATGGAATAAAAGTAATATCTATGGGGTTTTTTCTTATATTTTGCTTGTTAAATAGATATACGTATGTTAACATCAAACCACATTTACCTACATAATGAATAAGTTCAATCTATTCTTTCACATACTTGTATGAAGGTATTCATGTATCGACTATTCTTATCGTGAATGTGAAGTGAAGGAAATATCCGTTCTTGACTTTATGCTGATTAGGATTCGATAGTAAGACTGACTATAATAACTCTTCATTATATGCTTCAGTGGATTACGGTGATTATTAGCGGAAATGAGAGTGACAAATAACAATTCAATGTTCACTGTTTTGGAGCTGGTTCCAGTATCATGCAGGTAAGGAAGCACAAAGTCAATAGCAACGGGTTCCAGAATATGCGCTCCGTCAGTATGACGTCATAGTAATCACGCTTTGACGTTTTAATTTCAAGCTTTTATCAATTTGGCCAACTACTGTACTGTTTAACTAGAAAATGAAGCAAACATAAAATTGTAATAGACAGATAATTTTTTCGTGAAATGAAAATCGATCTTACACCAAACTCAACAAATTTCCTCTATCCAATCATATAATGTGTGAATCTTTCTTGCAAACGTCATGTTGAAATAGCATGACAAAGTCAAATGTGAGCAAGCAATTATTTGTTGAACACTTTCATAAGTCATCAGGGGATACCAGAGCAATCATAATGCTTTCAACGCCACATTGACTTGATAATAGCACTGTGATACAATTACTATCGGTTGACACGGAAGTGGGAAAGAAAGACCAGTTTTTCAGACCTAATTAAAACCACTTTCACGAAATCGATTTGACACAACTATTCTTCACCCGCATAGTATGAAATCCGTGTTTTAAAAAATCTGAAATGCATCTCAAATATAATGCGTTCCCCTAAGATTGGTACTGTCGTGTTTCAACTCCGAAAGTTAAATGTTTTTGCCATCAAAACTGAAATGAACTCATACATATTTTAAAAAAATCTGAATCTGAGTATTTACTGTGTTGTGTACACCTCCCAAAAGAAAGAAACCAAATGCATGTACAATGATGTCATAATAAATTGCCTTTATTAACAGTGTAATACATTTAACACGAGGATTTAACACATTGAACCAGGATTAGGAACATTTCTTTTCTATGATTGCTATAATAATTCCAAATGTAAAGTATGTAAACTAATTATAGTGCAATGGAGACGCGTTTGGTATGTTGGTGAAAATATGTAAATTGAAAAGTATATGTATGAGTGGTGTTTGGTTTGCCTTTGGGTACACTTAATGTCTGAATTAAATATGTAACATGGTAATAAGAATACGATGACATCTTATATCATCTCTTTTCAGATATTAGAACAGTGACATCTGCGACAGTGTGTTGGTGGTTTGACGATATTTGATACATGCACTGAAACCAGTTTCTTGTGCAAGTGCGTATTATCTACGCTTGATAGAAAATTCATCAAATATATACCTGTGGGGAAACTTAGCAATACATTATCGAACAGCTCAAACAGATATTAGCTTAAATACAAACAGTGCGTATGAGTTTGATTTTAAACATGAATTTGTTGTTGATAATGACGAAGTTGCACCGCTAGACACAAACAATTTCTACTTCTTATTCTACTAATGTATTCTAAAACACATGGAAACAGGATGGAAATTGCAAAAGAACAGACAATCAACGACTTTGTAGATACGAGAGTACCAGTTGATGACAATTACACGTCGCGTTATAACATAAGCAACAAGGGTCATATGAATGATTCACGACACGTTACAAACACGGAAGACAATCTACAACCGCTGCTGGATTTTATTCTAGTGTTAGATGAATACGGAGTGCCAATGTTGTTGACAGTTGGTATTATAGCCAACCTCGTTATGTTAATTGTGATAAGAAATTCAGAGCTTAAAAAGGTTGCAGCCTGTTGCTATTTCTTTGCAATGGGTATTGTAGACAATTTGTACCTGATTGCGATGGCTGTGCCCTGGTTTTCAAGCCGAGTGGTGGATATTTACAACTCGGAGGGTTTCTGTCAACTTGTGTATTATTTGAATTTATTGACAACATTTCTGGCCAGTTGGTACGGGGTCATGTTGTTGCTGGAGAGGCTGTTCGCTTGTTACCGCCCTAACATCTGCGACAAGTATTTCAGTGCGTTCAGGTGTAAATGCTACGTGACCATAGTTTCAGTATTTTCTATAGTTGCACATCTTTATCTTACATGGACTAGCGGTGTGTATTCCTACGACTCAACATCAATATGCATCATCATTCCTCAGCACTATAAAGACATCGTTATAATGCGTAAAATTGATTCAGTCTTTTCGTTCATTCTGCCCGTAGTGCTACATATATTATTCACCTTTCCGTTGATTGTGTATCTGTGTGCCTCAAATATCAACTGTGACGATGGGAAATTAAGATGGAAGACAAAGAAAATCACGTTTGAATTACGTTTAAATGCTAAAGCATTCACTCGATATTCGGATGCCCCTAGGTGTTCCCGTGAGGCAAGCATTGTACACATGCAAAGGCAACGACTTCGATTATTCTCGAACAGCAAACGATTAACGTTTACATCAATTATTCTAGCTGTAGTTTATATCGTCTTATTTTTACCACACAATGCCATAAAACTTCCAATAACTTTCTTAAATGGTAAATATATTGTGTCAGTTCAGGAGTCGGTATATTTAAAACTGTTTGAGGAATTGTATAAGATTAACTTTGCTTATAAACCATTTTTATATTTCACATTGTTGCCAGAAATAAGAAGACATTTTATAAAACTTGTTTCGGCATTTTTCAAACGGAAACAGAAAAAGAAGCCCAAACGTCGACACTTGGAAACATCATTGTGACCGATGTGTATATTCGTTAAACCATTGTCTTTGTAATTATGCAATTACCTGGATACCTGGATATAAACATTGTAAAACATATGTGCTGAGGAGCAGTTATTACATCAATTGATTTAGTCTCATACTTGATAAAGTTGAACTACTAAAAGTATATTTTCTAAAACTTTGTTTAAATATAAAAATATTAAACATGACCCAGACTGTTTTTGTGTTTTATTTAATGTACATACACTGAGCGGCAATGAAAACCCAACACTTTTTAAACTTGAATATTTCCGTGATCTGTTAACTTATGAACTGGAAATTTTGTATGCTTACTTCGATATACATTATCCACAGTATTCAGCTTTTTCCGTGAAAATTCTTTAAGAATCACTCGACCATAGCGGAATAGCCTTAAACCGCATTTTCCCGCGTGCTGATAGGTGGCAAGAGATCTACTCACTTATTGTGCAAGCATTTTGAAGAACATGGATGGGTAAGTCGGAAAATTCAAAATAAGTAGTAAAAAACATGGTGCATACGTCAAAGGAAAACCCCGAAAGATCGGTCGTTATGCTCAATTGTGGGGTATCCGTACTAAAAATCAAATTTTCGTTGATCTAAATTACAGAAGGAATTATTTTATTTATTTAACACAAGTTAGAATACATATACACCTGTTAAGAAAGCTAAAAATGCATTAGAAATCATAGGATATAAGAAAAATGTTTAAGTCAAGTGCGATAACTCTTGGATAATTATACTCACTTTTTTAGATTAATCACCAAACTTTTACACTAAATTGTATCACTGGATATTACTGAACTAGTCTACATGCTCAAGTTTTGATGTTCATTAATATTTAGACGTACATTGTGTTTTGAAAATTAAGCACGCATTTCAAAAGCGCATTTTTCTCCATTGAGTGCAATAATCCGTCTTAAAAGAATACCTATAGCGTTCATGCAATTTATTTCCAGTTACAAATAGTGATACTTTCACCATCCTTGGGATAAATCATCGTCGGATACCCACGGTACACATTACGTACAACTTCTATTAACCTCAAAACGAGCAGTTTCGAATATGCGTTTAGAGGCACAAGATTCGAAGCAGTGTTATAAAGAGACTGACAAGTTAATTATTTAATCATTTTATTACTCCAAGATTATCTCCCTTTGACCATAATTTTCGATATCAAAATATATGCTTAAACCTGTTAATCTGGTCGACTAACGTCATTTAATCGTACGAGCGTGTTTCATCAAAATGATTTGCAGCATACATAGCTGACTTACATTACAATAACACAATCACATAATGGATTCGTTTTTATGATCAGCAATAAAAAGTGTAATGAATGCGTATGATCTATACGAATTTGACAAAGTTGGCAGCCCCAACAGGAATAGCAGACCATCAGAGACCTTAAAAGATTACTTAAAAACGAAAACACAAAATTTCACGTGCAAGTAACATGGACAAAGAGTATAAAAATGACAATGAAAACGAAAGATAACAGATCAATACAACAACACACTCCGACCATTGGCAACTTAATAACCTATCCTAAATGACAATGCGAAATATCACTGATATGACTTTATCAGTCGAGGTCTAACAAGCGACTATCAAACACCAATTTGGCTTTCGGTAAAATTTACGCCTGGAATATAGCAGATAAAGCTGACCAACGACATGACGTTGATTGCTCCACGGTATAGAATTTGTCTTATTTCCTTTCTATTGGCAAATATGCTGCTTCCGATTAGAATCGTTCATGAATTATTTAAACAAGAGGTCAAGCTTATAGATACATACGCACTTTTGTTGATGAAATTGAATCACAAAAGTGACACTAAGACATTGATGAAGTCGCTGATAGTGGTAATAAGAGGTGCGATGTGTAACTGGGACAATCATTTTTATGTTTTTTTTTATTCTGTCAGATATGGGCAAAACGCATTTACTTTATAAGCTATATTGACGTTGGTAAGCAAATTCAAAATGAAAGCTATTTACATATTTTGACATTTATTGAAAAAATGACGACGTCGTTTTATAAGAATTTTTATGTTCAGTAATGGTATCCTGACATATTGACCAAAACTCTAACGTCACTGTCTAAACAATGGAACGATATTATATTCAAAATATGATACAGGGTGATCACCAACCTTGTATATATCGGGTATCATAAATACATTTAATAGCTTTGTCAGATTTAATGAAAGAAAAGTAGTTTGAACCTTATTTCAAATAAAACGTTTTCATTAGTTGTGGATAATAAATGCATGCTGTGTGAACTTAGTGTCAATAATGTAATCAGTGAAACTGTACATTTTCGGTGATTCCAGGTATCCTTCGATGTAATTATTTCGAGGAAGACCGCCTACACACACAGGAGTTAAACCTTAAAATTTCTGATATTTGGAATGCCTAATGGAAGGATTATACGAGGGACATTGCAAAAATTCCTAGAATAGTGCTCTACGATGTTTATCGTATGTTCAAATTACTTTAAACTTTGCACATAAATAGAACAATGCATTATACATATTATACCATGAATCGAATGCACAATAATTCGTCGTACAAAATGGTACTGCTGCCATACGTCATTAATGGCTACCAGGGGCAAATTTGATGTCACGTCAGAGAAATCGTCAAATAACCAACACATTGCCCCAAACCAAACAGCTACCAATTAACTACGACCTAAAATACTGCATGGAACATTAGCGATGGGTAGTATAACATTGTTAAAATGTTCAAAGTGCTATGTAACATTTGATTATCATCGTATTAGAATCCCCCACCAAATGTCAGTAAATAATTGGAATTTGACCAGTTGTTGTGTTTCGGCAGGAAATTCAAGACTTGGAACAGTAGAATTAATAAACACTGCCTGATAAGAACGCTTTATGCCACTGAGTAGGATGTATAAATAGTGTGAACGCTTTTAGACTGTTAGTGGTACTGCAGCAGATGGTCACAAGAAGGTAAGATCTGCGGTGAATGAGACGTAAGACGTTGTGTTTGATATTTCTGCTTGATTTAGTGACACTTTCGAATGCTACATTGTAAATACAAAGAAACCATGGAAGTGCATTCTTTGAAGCGAGGAATGTTTTGAGAATATAGATAGTCCAGTCATTGAAGCTAAAAAATATGGTCAACCTCAAACAAATTGCAAAACAGAGTTTCTTTGCATTTTCATCATCTACAGACTATTATCGACTACAGACAAAACGTCAAATATGCGAGTTCAGTGGGGAAAATACAAAAAAATCGACATGTTTAAGGTCACTTTTGGTAGCAATTTCAGCAATTTTCTTATTTCATACTACATGGGAAATTTTAAGTTCTAATAATTCCCGTGTAAGTCTTTAAATATTTACTAATTGCACCTTAAAGCTTATATTTTCTGAAAGATACAACCTTCTTCTATCGAATACAAATATTGATTTTATCATTAGACAATTAACTTTTCATATATATGCCAGTCTACGTGTTGGTATACTACCCATTCAAATGTCGACAAAATGACTCAAAATAGCACTTGGAGGGGGAAACAAAAGTTTTATTCATTTCTTTAATATTAATCCAATTTGTTTAAAATTTACGCATATCATGTGTTGTATACATGTGTGTCTTATGGAAAAAGGATTTTTGTGTTTGGACAGTATACAATACAGACAATATACAAAATGTACACGAATTTATCGATTCTGGAGAAATAGTGATTGTTCTCTTTGTCTGTTCGTCCACAATTGCATTTGCATTCACAATTTTGACTCTATGATTATGAAACTTGGTCAGAGTGATCATCTGAACAAAATTAAGACCAAAGTAGAAAATGGATGATAAAGGGTAAAAAACTAGGTCACTAGGTCAAATTGTTGCAAAACCTTGTGTAGTCGCTAGAGGTCATAATGTTGACCTCATATTTATGAAACTTGGTCACAATAATAATATCAACAAAATATAGGTCAAGGTTATAAATTTGGTCATCCGGGGTCAAAAAGTAGGTCGCTAGTTAAAATCAAAGGTAAACGTTGTGTAGGTACAAAATTCACAATTTTGGTCTAATATTGATGAAACTTGGTCATAATGCTCATATCAAAACATCTAAGACAAGTATGTTATTGAGTTATTTGGGTCAAAATTAGGTCAATAGGTTAAAATAACTGATGCGACTTTTTGGCTCATGAAGGTTAGTTTATTATTTGACCTAGTGACCTAGTTTTAACTCATGATAAGTAAATATTGAATTTGACCTACATTTTGTCTTCATGATCCATGTGACATAGTTTCATAAAGATTAGGTAAAAAGGGTGCATTTTAAAGATTTGTTCTATAATTTGGCCTAGTGACCTAGTTTTTAACTCTGGTTAATCTAATTTCATACACGACCTTGATTTTTGTAAGGTGATCATTGTGACTAAACTTCAAACGTGTAAGGTTGAAATTGCGACCCCTGGTGACTATATCTTGTTTTTTCTATGTTTTGACCTAGTGACCTAGATTTTAGCTCCGGTTAACTCAAAATTTTATTTTACCTAGATTAGCTTACGATGATTATTGCTGCCAAGTTTCATAAAAATCAGACCAAAATTGCGACCTCTAAGCACGATGTAAAAATAAGTTACTGGTACAAGTCAATATTTATTTACATCAAAAGTGACAAATATCGCGAAAACATGTGACAATTGAATATATTTGTAAATATCTCAAAAAGTCCCACAAATATTCAATTAAGACATTTTGTACATTGCTAAGGATAGCTTTACGCACCATATAAACACGAAACTGTTTGTTTTGCAATTAGTTTGAGGTAAAAAGTTAAAATGACTGGACTAAGAGCATTGTTATTATTGAAGCAGGTGAACATTGTGTCATATGACTGACTGAATGAGATTTAGTCTGAACATGTTAATAACGTACGGTCAGAGATAACATTTGCCCCGGATAGCCATTACTGACGTTATTATAGCAATAGTACCAGTTAATACGATCGACCCACCCTTATGAGTTCGATTCTTATTACAATATTTATTTTGAATTATATTTTTTCATTGCAAATTTTGAAGTAATTTGAATATACGATACACGTTGTACCCTTCTCGGAGAAAAAACACACTTATACCAAAAACACACTTTAAACCAACTTAAAGTGGGTTTTTTCTGCGTTTTTTGACAAAAGTATGCTAAAAGTGTGTTTTTTCTGTGTTTTTTTACTAAAGTATGCTAAAAGTGTGTTTTTTCTGTGTTTTTTTAACAACAAGTGTGTTTTTTCTGTGTCTTTTATCATATAAGTTCGTTTTAAGTGCGTCTTTTCTTCTAAGAAGTGAGTTTAAATAAATGAAGTTGGTCTTTTACGAAAATAAGTTGGTTTTAAGTGCGTCTTTTCCTCTAAGAAGTAAGTTTATATAAATGAAGTGGGTCTTTTATGAAAATAAGTTGGTTTTAAGTGCGTCTTTTGTATAATGATATTTTTCACGAGAGTAGCTTCGCGTTAAAAAGACTCACTTAAAACACACTTTTTAAAGAAGTTGGTCTTTTATTTTGAAACGTTTTTCATGGAAAACAACATCTCAGATCGACACCTTATATTAGTTTTCAATGAAACCAGGGGTTTTATTGTACCATAAATATACATAGAACAGCCCCCGGTGTAATATAAAACATATCTGGTCCACCTTCATTCGATAGTTCAATCTAACAGCGTCGTCAGATTTTTTCACACTGAACTGGATTAGAACATGACTATATATATGATATAGTTGATAGTATGCATGTTAAATAAAAAACCTATAAACTTTATTGTAACATAATCATAGAGAAGTTCCTTCCAAATCACACAATAAGCGTTAGCAATGCAGCAATAACCCTCTACATAAGTCAATATCATGATGGGTATTATGTCCACCCTGAAATTTATTGGGTGGGGATTTTGTCCACCCTGTAAAAAACATGGACGGGATGATGTCCTGTCCACCCTGTCAAAAATGAGGGAACGGTATTCTGTCCACCCGGGATTTTGTCCGACTAGTATTTTATAAGTTGTGACTGTTTTGTTGTTAAATAAATTGTAAGACATTTTTTCATAAATGTCAGGTTATTTCAAGGATCTGTAAAATAAATGACAAGTGATGATAAACATAAAGGATCAACATATCGGCGCTTAATATACTATATACATTCACCATATCGGCAAAGGATAACGCCAGTTTTCCTGAATTTCATAAACTTGGTGGTATAGTATAAGTTTACCCACGAACCATGTCCGTGGTTTACCATATAATATCTAGGAATGAGACAATATTATTGAGTGCTCCTGTCGATTGTATTTGACATCATTATTATACAACAAACTACACTGTTTTTTAAACTGAATACATATTTGGTAATGATGAATGCAACAAATCTAACTGAATATAGAATTTCCGAGGGATTGAAATGCATATCAAGGCTCGTATAATGTTTCGTCTGCTTATGGTGAGTCCGATTGTCTTGAAAAAATTTAGCAGTGGGATTTTTGTCCCTATCTCGACTGTTCTTGGTTCGATAATATATATAACACGGAATTTTCATCAGTGATTTACACATTCCAATCTGTATGTCACGTGGGACTATAGATAACACTAAGATAATAGTTCACAGTAAGTGGTCCAGTTTTAATTAACGGTGCTTATAGATAAGGAGGGTCGATTACAAGTTTTGACCACGTGACATGTATAATATACATGATACTGTATAATTAGTGACACGTGACCAATTATGTCATATGTATTTTATATGACACGTGGCAATACAGAGAAATTCAGGGTAGTTTCACAGCGGGCAGTCTTGTAAAGATGGACGGTTGATTTATATTTATAAACTATATGAAATTTAAAAAATGTCGATAAAATATTGTACAGTTTCACCGTACGAAAAAAATCTGTCTAATCTTTGTTATGCACTAGTCTTACAAAGGTTACATATATTATTTTTTTTCTCAATGATATGGATTCATTATGAGCATGCACAATAATGACTGTCGCGTTAGATTTTAAATTTGATGAGAAGTGTTTTTAATAAAATACGAATTTGATTTACTGGTAGTGTCATTCCATTTCTTGATAGAGCAGGTCTACAGTAATTATTCATATACTTATCTTATCTAATCTTATCTTATACTTGACATTTTGGATCTCAAATTGGTAGTAATTTACTGATTACATAGATCTGTGCGTTCCGTCTTGATTTATATTATTTATGCCACAGATATATATTAGCACAGATATATATTAGATCGTAAAGATGTAGACCCACTACACGGATATCTGTTTTTATGCATGTCTACTGTATATTATATGGTTATAATTTATAAAAATAAACTTTGAATAATAAAAATCGTAAGAGAATAACAATGCCTGTAACAATCGTGGAGATTCACTTGAAACATTATGCTATTAACCACTGAATAATAAACAAACGATCGAACTACTATACTGCAGTAATTATATATTTTGAATTCATCCAAGATGTGTCCGGTTTTTGCGGGGTTTTATACCGTTCGTCGAGACGTACACGATTACTTCCCCTTGTAGGTGGCGCTTGCTAGCGTGGAAAATTCGAAAAATACAAAACCAGAAAAATGTTACATTAAAGGTAATAATCGATTTATGATGCAATTTTTACTAAGCTATGTATTATTTTATAACAAACAAACTGCAGCACTAGTGTTCTACACTCTCAAAATCTGAACAGGCCTGTGATTGATCATTCTTGCACCATCGATTTCATTGACATTTTCAATTTGTTTGCATGTTTTGTCAGGACTGGATGAATACAAAAAAATGAAATAATGGTTTCCTTTTAGTTGGAACTAGTGAGGCAATTGACGATTTTGCAAGGTTGTGGTTGATTAAAGTACAAGGGTCCCCTCCTGCAAAATACTGGTCAGTCAATATTTTGTCCAGGCGGGGGTGGGGGGTTGATTTCAGACATTTTTTAGTTATTTGAAGCGGCTTTAAATTCCCAGGCTGGAGACTACGCATCATTGCTAACTGTCTAAATCGAGAATGGGACACAAAGTTGTTCCTGGGTCTAAGAACCATGCCAATTTCCGCCAAAGTCAATTCTATTTCAATATTTGTTGGGTGGCACAGTGGTCGAGTGGTAAGACCGTAAGACACTTGATTCCTGACCGAGAGGTACCGGTTTTGATTCTCGGCCAGGACACTTGGTCATTTCAGAAACGCTATTTAGTGTTTTCCACCCATCTTGAGATGATCTTGGTTGGAAACCCAGGGCTAGTCTCGCGTGTATCGGTGCTTTACACTGGGCACGTTAAAGAACCAAGGAATCTATTCGAAACGAGCTAGGGTATCGCACCCCTATTCCTTGTATCTCACTTCTCTCTTTAACATTTGCGAAAATGCCCCTGAATGGGCCCTGCAAATTGAATGTAAGAAAAAAAGAAAGGGCTTCCAATCTATAACTCCCCAGGTAGAAATTTTCCGCCTGACTTATTCACCCTGTATGCCGCGGGCTGGCGGGCACCAAATTGACTCAAGCTGCTCGACACTAACACTGGTCCGTGGCCAGTGAAAATCCAGAAGGACCAGTGAAAATATTGAAGGACCAGTAACTTTTATTTATAAATATTACATTTCTTTGCTGGGGGTGACCAAAAATAGTGTCAAGCCCTGATGCAAAGTTCACTGTAAATGTATAGTCAAGTGGGTAAAATGTACAGTACTACTAATCGGGTTCCCATTTTGGTCAGGGCACTTGGTCCCTTTCTAAAAACGTTGCTTATGCACCAGTCCGTTGCATCCTTGGCCCCTACCCTCTAGGATGGGCCAGGAAAAGAATCCCAACATTTCCTCGGCAGTGCGGGGGGAAGTTGGAAGGTAAAAACATTGCCGTTTTCTAGGCCATCCGCGGATGCAACTCACTTTTGCATTAGTCTTTCCCGTCTATCTTCAGATGATCTGGTTGGAAACCCAGTGTTAATCTTAATAATCTTAAGTGTATCAGTGTTTTAGACCTGTCATGTTAAAGAACCAAGGAATCTATTCTTAACGAGCACAAAGGGTTGCACACACTGATTCCTTGCAAGTTGTATCTCACCACTTTGTCCAGACTCCGGTCCACTTGTCTCTAATGCACCAGTCAGTTAGGTTGGCACTATATGACACCCAATAAAAGGTGATTCCTAACCCTAACCCTTAACTGATTGGAAGCCTAACCCTAACCCCCTAACCCTAACCCTTAACTGATTGGAAGCCTAACGCTAACCCTAACCCCGAACCCTGGGGTAGCCAAATACCGGGTGTCATATAGTTTTAATCGGTCAGTTACATTCAGTTCACAGCCCCCCCCCATTCCTGGGGATTAGCCAGGAAGTTTTACTTCTCAGTTCCGTGTTGTCAAAACGGTTTAAACCCCCATCCTTCCAAGACTCTGGGGGACAGCTGATAGTTAAATCTTAAGTATTTCCCAAGCCCCTGATAACTAAATATTGTCCCAGTGATTTAATTATTAATTTGGAGAGCAAATACAAACATTTCGGATTCCCTGGCAGTGCGGGGGAATCTTGAAAGTATAAACACAGCTGTTTCCCTGGCTATCCTCCACCCGTCCCGATTGTTTGGCGGACTGTATTGAGAATCCAATCGAGACAAACTCATTGGGTTGAATCGAATTTCAATGAGACTTTGCATCTCCAGGCAATCTATAAATTAATTTAACACGAAAAACCTGTGTAAAAGCTATTAAAGCATACTCAACATCAGTTTGTTAGTATGCATATTTATGACATTTTAACTGGAAATTTCGTTTTAATATGCTTCATGGTTAGAAATACCAGTCCTGAGGGGAGTTGGGAGTGCCATAAACAGAAATGTGCGGGATGTTTAACATTATGTCACATGACAGCTTGGTGCACATACTTCTGTTATCAGTTATAAGTTGAGCAATGGAATATATATATGCATTTATTGTATACATGTGTTAATTTAAAAATACTAGAGGCCAATTGTGTTTTTAAACTGTTACTAAAGCTATAGTATTCAATAATATTATTTATGCTCACAACATAAAATTAGTTCACAAAATTAATTTTGCTGATACATGTTTATAATGTTTACATTCAGGTACCATGGTTAATGTGATAGACTTAGATTGTAATTGTCAACAGATGAGAACACTCAACATCACTTGACTGCATTTAAAAGAATTAATGAAGCGAATATATATGGTCCACCTAATGGTTGAGAGGAACATAACAACAAAGGAAAAGATCATGACATGTTTTCATTTGAAGATATGTAGAGAAATTCAATGTTGATAAACTGACCCGGACAAAATTACATGCTTGTCAAGTAGTCACAATGTGGCTCAGTATTAAGGTTGGTGCTTACTTCTTTCTCTGTACTGCATAAATATTGCAATTTTGCAGGGTTGGCAAAGTATTGACCGCCTGGTTTTTTCTGTCCTGGAAAACCCGGTTTTTCCCAGGCTTCCCAGTAATTCCCGCCGGGCTGGGTTTTACGCTTAAAACCCAGGTTTTTGCCATCATTATAATGGGCTCTATAAATGGCAAACTTTACATCCAGATATCAGTTACTATTTGAGCCAAGTTTGCCTATTGCAAAAGCATTGTATACAGTAATGTTAATACTGTTTGCTACTGCTGTAAGTGTTAATGCCACTCTATTGCTTTTGCAAGTGAATAATATACAATTGTTATACTATTACAATGGTTATATTTATCGCTAAGTTTTGACTACCACAGTTTTACTACATGATTGTATTAAATCACTGTAAATGCAGTACATGCCTGCTAAGTTAGGGTTCCCACGGTCAGGGAAAAGTCAGGGGGGATTTTTCAAGGTCAGGGAAAAGTCAGGGAATTTTGAAATTAGTCAGGGAAATTTGGAAATTAAGCAAAAGTCAGGGAATTCTTCATTTAAGATCTCATTCAGTGTCATTTCATATGACGAAAATACCTAAAACTAAGAAAAAATCCTCGCTCGCTATGCTTGCTTGGAATAATCTTAAATTAATTATATATTATTACTTTGTGTTAAACAACAGCACTAAACGTGCTACCTGAAACATTTTGGTTTCATATAAAGCAAATATAACCTCCTTTTCACTGTTTCTATTGTGCTATTTTGCTCTAACAAAAAGAAAAGGCCAGATCGCTAAAAAGTCATCTGTCTGGTCAGGGGATTTTGTCTAAGAATATTTTTGGGAACCCTGTAAGTCCAAGACATAAACTTGTACATTCTACCATATATCATTCATTGAATTTAAAACATTTCAATTATTGTACAATGTTAATTTTTTTTATATATTGTACTTGTATATAGTATGTAATATGTCCTAATAAGATAAATTCCTGGTTAATTTGAGCACTTTGTACAAAATCGCAAAATTAATTTGTCACATAAAAGATGCAAAGTAATAGTTATACAATTTAATAATTATTTCCTCTTTTGCTTACAGTACATCATTCAAGCTTAGAAACACCACCGTAAAATGACTTGAGAGCTGTTACACACCTGGCAACATGTTCTCTGTTCCATGAAATGTGAATCAAACAATAATGCAAATAAAAAAGTGTGATCAAGACACCGTGTTGCAGAAAGAAGGCAAAGAACAGCTATTATTGGTAATTTGCTGTCTTATTTATGATTTTACTTGCTGCTGCACAGCACGCAAGTTGTAATATCATCATTAGCTCCACTTTTTGAGGATAAAAAGAGCTGTTGTCATAGCCTGATCGTCTACGTTGGTTAAGTTGATTGTTAGTAAATGTTAAGCTCAATTTTCTGGAAACTACTGTACGAGAGGTATCGACTTGAAACTGAACATGTGCATGTACCTCCATGCCATCTAAAACCTCTACCTAATTTTAGGTCAAGGTCGCCATGAAGGTCACCATGACCTTAGGTTAAGTTAATTGTTACGGTCAATTTCTTTGAAACTACAAAAGGTATCAACTTGAAATTTCACATGTGCATGTCCTCAATGGCATCAATGCCATCTACAACCCATGCCTATTTTAGGTCACTAGGTCAAGGTCACTGTGGTCTATGGTTATTTATTGTGAAGTTCAATGTCTGGAAAACTGCGAGAAGTATCAACTTGTATCTTCACATGTGCATGTACCTCATTGCTATCTACAACCTCCACCTACTTTTGAGTCAAAGGTCAAGGTCACTATGCCCTTTGGTTAAGTCAATTTATGAAAAACTAAGAGATATAAACTCGAAACTTGACATGTACATGTACCTCGATGCCACCCACAACCTCTACCTATTTTCAGGTTAAAGGTCACCATGGCCTTTTTAATTCAAAATTTAACCTTGGTGAGGGACACCAACTTTTAAAAGTCCGGTTCCCTCTGGGATACCAGTTAAAAAAGTTAGTGTCAAGGCCTGAGGATGTAAACCACATACTTAAATTTACTATCAAATTGGATTAAAGTCGAGCATTCAGTACTCATTGGTGGTTACTTACACTAGGTGCTCTTGTTTGGTTTTGGTTCTTGTCTGCACAATTTTGTTGGATCGATTTTAATGGGGCTGTTGACCTAGGTATATATATACTTTAATATAGTTTAGTTTGCACTATTTGTGGTAACTTATAGTTAGACTGCATTGAAACGTTGCGTGGCTAATCTGGGCAAAGGTAGTTGTAAATGTGGATACGCAATGATCAGATAAGTTTTGCTAATGAACTTCAAACAGAACTTAGCACTGCCAAATTTAGACAAATTTGAAGCATATGTTGTGACCCTATTGTTAACATGCATGACGTCATAAAAGCGATGTGACATCACTTCCATTTCTCAATGGTGTATAGACTTACATACAACAGTGAGTAAGATATGTTCTTAGTCGATGTTGGCAAAATTGTTGATTTTGTTTATTGGTTTGAAGGAATTCTTAATGTATGCATATTATATCATTGCAGATGAGGTGACCTACAATTCTGACCATGTTGTAATGTGGTGAAGCAACTAAAGATGAGGGTGGCACAGCTTGAGTTTGAGGTAATTGTTTGTACCTGTAAAAATGACAGAAAATGACAGAAAATATTTTAATCTGTCATTTAAAGTGTATAGAGCTATATATATTCTAACAGTCATTCAGTGTCAAAATAATTACTTGCATCGTTTTAAGTATGATATTAGACTACCTTAATTGCAAATTAAAACTTTGGACGGGTTCCGTGTACATTGATTCAATCGTCGAAAAATAGACGATTCTTATAGTTTCATAAGGTGTTCTAGGAACACTTTCGTATGAAAATGGACAGTTTGCATGTCCAATAAATCACACCGAGAGATTCTGTTAAAACTGAAGCGAAAAATAACCTAATGGATGTGAAAGCATAATTGTGTTTTAGTTTTTGAAACTTACTTGTAAAAAATATGTTCCTATATAGCTCTATACACTTTAAGCAATATTCATGTACAATGTAATTTCTTGACTGTATGAACTGCAATTATCATGATAATATGTTACTAGTTCAGTGAAGTAACATGTGTGCACAACACAAACTGGACTTTTGCACTTAAGGTATAAGAATAGATACTTTATGCAACTATTTAGTGTGCTATTAATAAGATTTTTTATTTTTCTAATTGTTATGTATCTTAGTCGTCCAAAGACTGGAATGGTTTATTTAAGATTTTCAATATTTATTGCCCAAAATTGACCTATCAATTTCAAATAAACATGCATTTCTGATAAGAACTTGAAAGGAAATAAATTCAATGGATGAAATGCTGGTGAGTCAACATCTTTCCATCAGTCATGGATGTTTATAATTCTGTATGTCTTTTTATAGGTCAGATTGCAGATGTTATATCCACCAAGTTTGGGATTCCACGCGCGTGGAGGTCGAGGCAAAGAAAATGATGCATCGATGATCAATTTAGTTTAAGTGGTTTTTAGCTCACCTGAGCACAAAGTGCTCAAGGTGAGTTATTGTGATCACTCACCGTCCGTCGTCCGTCTGTATGTCCGTCCGTCCACACTTTCAAACGACATCTCCTCTGAAACCATTTGGCCAATTTTGATGAAATTTTGCCAGGATGTACGTGGTATTGGGGGATGTAGTAATTGTTCAAATTATGGCCCTGGGGTCAAAATTGGCCCCGCCCCGGGGGTCACCGTTTTACATAGACTTATATAGGGAAAACATATAAAAATCTTCTCCTCTAAAACTACAATGCCTAGAGCTTTGATATTTGGTATGTAGCATCATCTAGTGGTCCCCTACCAAGATTGTTCAAATTATGCCCCTGGGGTCAAAATTGGCCCCACCCCGGGGGTCACCGTTTTACATAGACTTATATAGGGAAAACATTTAAAAATCTTCTCCTCTAAAACTACAATGCCTAGAGCTTTGATATTTGGTATGTAGCATTATCTAGTGGTCCCCTATCACGATTGTTCAAATTATGCCTCTGGGGTCAAAATTGGCCCCGCCCCGGGGGTCATAGACTTATATAGGGAAAACATATAAAAATCTTCTCCTCTAAAACTACAATGCCTAGAGCTTTGATATTTGGTATGTAGCATCATCTAGTGGTCCCCTACCAAGATTGTTCAAATTATGCCCCTGGGGTCAAAATTGGCCCCGCCCCAGGGGTCACCGTTTTACATAGACTTATATAGGGAAAACATATAAAAATCTTCTCCTCTAAAACTACAATGCCTAGAGCTTTGATATTTGGTATGTAGCATCATCTAGTGGTCCCCTACCAAGATTGTTCAAATTATGCCTCTGGGGTCAAAATTGGCCCCGCCCCGGGGTCATAGACTTATATAGGGAAAACATATAAAAATCTTCTCCTCTAAAACTACAATGCCTAGAGCTTTGATATTTGGTATGTAGCATCATCTAGTGGTCCCCTAGTACGATTGTTCAAATTATGCCTCTGGGGTCAAAATTGGCCCCGCCCCGGGGATCACCGTTTTACATAGACTTATATAGGGAAAACATATAAAAATCTTCTTCTCTTAAACTACAATGCCTAGAGCTTTGATATTTAGTATGTAGCATCATCTAGTGGTCCCCTACCAAGATTGTTCATATTATGCCCCTGGGGTCAAAATTGGCCCCGCCCCGGGGTCACCGTTTTACATAGACTTATATAGGGAAAACATATAATAATCTTCTTCTCTAAAACTACAATGCCTAGAGCTTTGATATTTAGTATGTAGCATCATCTAGTGGTCCCCTACCAAGATTGTTCATATTATGCCCCTGGGGTCAAAATTGGCCCCGCCCCGGGGTCACCGTTTTACATAGACTTATATAGGGAAAACATATAATAATCTTCTTCTCTAAAACTACAATGCCTAGAGCTTTGATATTTGGTATGTAGCATCATCTAGTGGTCCCCTACCAGGATTGTTCATATTATGCCCCTGGGGTCAAAATTGGCCCCGCCCCGGGGTCACCGTTTTACATAGACTTATATAGGGAAAACATATAAAAATCTTCTTCTCTAAAACTACAATGTCAGAGCTTTGATATTTGGTATGTAGCATCATCTAGTGGTCCCCTACCAAGATTGTTCAAATTATGCCCCTGGGGTCAAAATTGGCCTGGCCCGGGGATCACCAGTTTTATATAGACTTATATAGGGAAGACATATAAAAATCTTCTTCTCTAAAACTACAATGCCTAGAGCTTTGATATTTGGTATGTAGCATCATCTAGTGGTCCCCTACCAAGATTGTTCAAATTATGCCCCTGGGGTCAAAATTGACCCCGCCCCGGGGGTCACCAGTTTCTATATTTATGCTGTACCTTTGTTAGTCTAAATTGTGCAGGGCTTCATTGATAATCAGGTGAGCGATATAGGGCCATCATGGCCCTCTTGTTTAAGTGATTGTGTGCTTTTTTTGAAGTGCTTGATGTGGATAATGATTTTGTGATCTTACTTACATGTATCTGTGTGTATATATAAGTTATGTTTTGTTATTACTTTGTTTGATTTAAATAGCTTCTTACATGTATGGAGGTATTAACCTGAACATCATTATTTTATTATTATTTTGATATGTTGATTCTTTTTATTCCAACTATAAGTTTTTTCTGGGGGGTTAAAGATTATGTGGTGGCTATCTCATATGTAGCCTCCCTTTCTAAAATTTGTTAATCAGGTTTATATTCCATGCAATTTTTTATATATATATTGTTTACTATTACATTGTCTTTCATCTTGGGCTGATCTTTATAAATTGGGAGTTTCATTACATAGATTGTCATTCAGGTGACTATTTAGTAAAATAAGGTAGTGTGTTAAACAAAATGAAAATACCTAAGAATTCTCTCATTTTTAAGGTCAGTCCTGATATGCTTTATCTTAATACAGTACAACCTCTCCAGAGGGCACTGCTTTAGAGAGGTTTTACTGTAGTTAACTTTGAGTCAAATGTTGCTAATAATGATTTAAATTTGCATATTTATGGCAAAAAATGTACTATCTATTTATGTGATTTGTCTTTTTATCTGTATTTACACTTTCTTGTCTACAAATCCTAAGTTTTGGTTGGGTTTGACATGTATATATTATGTATTTTTGAATATCAATATGAAATCATTATTTTTTTCTAGTAAATAATTTATTTTATTGTTGTAGTTCTCTTATTGATTGATAAGTGAGTATAAATATATTTTTTATCCAGCTGAAACACCATTCAAACATGGATTGAACACATCTTACATTCTGTGAAAAAGCATACATTAAATTTGCTTTCAAAAGGTATACCATTTAATTTAATTCAAATAAAAGTGAGTTTAAGGCGTGTTTTTACTAGGTTTTTTCATGTTTAAATGCGGGTTTAAACTGTGAAAAACGCGCTTTAAATGCGCTTTTAACACACTTTAAATGCGCTTTTAACACGCTTTAAACTCACTTTTAGCTCGCTAAAAACACACTATAAACACACTTATTGAATTGAAAAACACACTTTTTGCAGAAGCGAGTTTTTTGTTGGTTAAAAGTGCGTTTTAAAAACCCGCTTAAAACACACTTACTGAAAAAAAAAATTCTTGAAAGAAGCGAGTTTTTAGACTCACAAAAAACACACTTTTAACACACTTCATAAAGAAGATGGCTGAAGTGGGTTTTTTAGACGCACAAAAAACACACTTTTAACTTACTTTCTTGAAAGAAGCGAGTTTTTAGACTCACAAAAAACACACTTTTAACACACTTCATAAAAAAGATGGCTGAAGCGAGTTTTTTAGACGCACAAAAAACACACTTATTGAGAAAAAACACACTTTTAACACGCTTGATAGAGAAGATGGCTCAAGCGAGTTTTTTAGACACACAAAAACACACTTTTAACACGCTTCATAAAGAAGATGGCAGAAGCGAGTTTTTTAGACGCGCAAAAAACACACTTATTGAGAAAAAAACACACTTTTAACACACTTCAAGAAGAAGATGGCTGAAGCGTGTTTTTTAGACGCACAAAAAACGCGCTTCTTGAGAAAAAACACACTATAAACCCGCTTCATAAAAAAGCGAGTTTTTTTGACGCACAAAAAACACACTTATTAAGAAAAAACACACTTAAGTTGGTTAAAACTGCGTTTTTAGTGTGTTTTAAGCGTGTTTTTTCTGGTTTTAATCCAGAAAAAACCCAGTCGGTAAGCTAAAAGACGCACTTTTAGCACGGTGCGAATACCGCAGCGTTTAACACGCTTTAAACGCGGTTTTAAACCGCGTTAAACACGCTTCTTGGAGAAGGGTAGAACACTTTTCTTTCCCGGAACGTTTGAAACGCCCCCGTATACTACAAAAGCAGTGTATTTACCTGATACAATGTAAACTTCGACGCATCAATGTGTAAAATGCAAGGAATTAATTGGTAATTACGACGTTAATTGATGCTGATTTTGACTACACATATCTGCTGAGACAAATACGTAACATTTGAAAAATGTTTTATATCCTGAATAAAACTTACATGTTTACATGCAGATGTTAATCAAGGGCGCATAACAACTCCTAGTAATTAATTTATCTATGTAATCAACGAAGACAAATATGTAAGATTTGAAAAATGGTATATATATTGAACAAAACTTAATAGTAATAGTAATTAAATTATCAATGTTATCAGAATTATATTAATGATCACCCTTTTCTTCCCTAGCAATTAGATTGTCGATAGAGAGTCTGTTTATATGTGCTGTCATACACACGACGTCTTAATAAAAACGAAGCACAAAGAATACAAAACACATGATTAGAAAACAATACTTTTCAGTATGCCGGTAGAAAATATTTACACTTAGTGCATACGAAAAATTGATAATAGAGCGTCTTACAGGCTCAGCTGTTGGTTGTAATCATCAAGTTCACCAAAAGATTCCTAGTTTGAGGTGACATAATTATGTGCATGTCCTGTTCGTTATTCGTCACAGTGAAATTAAGTATACAAACACTGTGCTTGTATTATTGAAACCGTCAAATAGAAAAGTACACAAAGACACTTAGAAAATAAAATAGAAAACAGTATTAGAGTGCTAACGATATTTAAAGAGTACTAGAATTACTCGTATGAATCGTTATTTACTTACTCATCCTAATGAAACAGAATGGATGTATATATACAGTTTATATAATTCTTAATTATAAATGTCTTATTCAACGGATCAGACTAACCATTAGATAGCCAAACATAAATAGACCATTACCATTTGTCTATAATACTGTCTCACTTTTGTATTGGTTAATGGATGTAACATTAATTACTAACAAAAACAAAATATTATTTTATTTATGTGTATCGCAAGTTTGCATGGAATGTGGTTTTTTGTTTTACACATTGCAATCATTGACCTCTGCTTTATGGCTACAATGCAACACAGTGTCGATGTACACTCGTACATGTATAACAACTTGTTAGTTAGAAAAAACCGCACACTTATTATAAGAAGAAGATACTCCAATTGCAGGCAACCGCCTCCCCTTTTTAATTTGTAGCTTGTTGGGGTTCTGGATGAGATACATTTTTAGTTAGGTCACAGTGCTGTTTGTTCACTATGGTAAATGTTTTGTGCATATGGTCTCGAACAACATGTAGCTAGTTATGCTATTAGGCTATGTTGTTCCCCTTTTATTGTTAGTGTTGTTTGTCCTGTTTGCTGGGAGAGCAACTTTTATTTAAAGTAGGTCACTGTGTGGTTATACCTTGTGTGGCCGCTCGGGTCACCTCGTTGGCATATTCTGGAAATACATGCATATTGCACATTATTTTAAACTAGGTCAAGTTGTAGTTGTGCCTCTTTAGGTCATTTAAATATTAGATAACTGTCATAGGTGTTTGGTTATAGGTTATGTCTCGTTTTGTCGACGTGTGAGCATGTGTTTGTGCCGTTGGGTCGCCCTGCAGTCGGACCTTTTGGTAACTTGGTCAGATCTTAGCAGCGTTTCATTCGGTCGCATGGAATCACCGCTATTCATAATTATTTCTTTGTGAAATTGGGTAATCCTGCACTTTTCCAGCGGGTACATTGTACTGGGACTTTTAATTGTTTCTTTGGCTAATGTGTAGACATTGCTAAGTGTAGTAGCGTTGTGCTGTTTCTGATTTCTGTGCTCGGCTGGTTTGGTTGAATACTGCCTTCCCAGTCCGATTTCCTTATGCCTTTTTGTGAGATTCTATGTGAATTTTCAATTTAACAAGACGGCATAATATGAATATACTACCCAAGACTAAAAGTATAGTCAACTATATTGGTCATGGAACCACGGTCATGTACAACAATGATACACCATGTAAATAATTATGATTTTTTAGGGGTATACACCAAAGATTAAATCTCGCAAAACGTTTAGAAGCATGTTTGGGTGTGATATAACTTCATAATGATATGACTTGATGAGAGTTCTGTAAGAAACAAGAATATTACACCATCATTAAAATATCAGGATACTCAAGTCCTTTGGGATCCATGTATGGTGTTATCTTGATAAACAAGCATCAACCCACTCGTAGCGCTGTCAGAAAATATAAATATAATGTACGTGTTTCATGAAGTTATGAAATGCAATATTCTATTTTCGACTTTTATTTCTGATTTGATCACTTGCTTGACGTCAGAGAATCGTAAGATCTCATTAAATAAAAATAATTACACAAGTGAAATTCCAGTTTTGACATTGACGTCGTTAAAAGTAATGTCTATATAGTTCGTTAAATTGGCACGTTTATTATAGCTAAAGAAAGTAGACATTTTTATTAATGGTTGGAATGAATTATGTACAAAATCATAATCCATTTGTGACTTTATACACTACATTTGCACTATTTATTAAAGTGCCAATCAGATGCATTTACTGACTACAAAACAATGAGTAACATATACATTTAATCAAAGGAATTGTTAAACCCGTTCCATTCAGTATACACATCGCATTTCACAAGTTCGCTCGAAAATTATAAGTACGAAAAAGCCATACACGAACACCGGTTATTTGCTGTCATTTGAAATAATCTTAGATTAATGATAAGCTTGATACCGCATAAAATGTTATCAAAAGTTTTGAAGCGTAAGAAACATTTCCTCCACCGTTCCTCAGAAACATTCTGATCCGCGTAATTAGTGTTAAACAAATGTGAATAATGTGCGTTCTGATATTACGATTTTCTTAAGCGTTGTGACATTTAACGTATCTTGAACGTCTTAGAACCGATTGAAAGCAAACAAGCAATTTTGAATCATTAATGAAACCATATCAACGCGTCAATGAAATGATATGGAATTGTTAGATATCACAAATGTCTCTCTAAATAAGATGAGTACTTGTATTACAAATATGCTAGACAATACACTCATATATCAGAAGCAGAAATAAGTGAATACATGTATATTGAAGTAGATTAATAATTAACAGATCGACTATAGCACCATTATAATCGTGGTCAAGTTGTTAATACATTGTACTTCTCAATATTACAATTAGACTTACATTTGGAGGAGAATGCAATGTTAGGCTTCTGGTGGCCTTGGTGTGTACTTAACATGTGAGCTAGAGTGCATGACTAACACAAATGCTAGACAATACGTTCATATCAGAAGCATATTGAAGTAGATTAATAATTAACAGATCGACTATGGCACTATTATAATCGTGATCAAGTTGCTATTACATTGTACTTCTCAATAAAACAACTTGACTGAAATTCGGAGGAGAATGCAATGTTAGGCTTCTGATGGCCTTGGTGTGTACTTACAATGTAACATGTGAGAAAGAGTGCAAATCAAATGTTATCGCGGTTTTGGTGAGTAGCTAGGTCCGCACTTTAAGCCAGGGATATTAATTTCAAATAAGGGATGATTGATTTTTTTAAAAAGCCTGGATGTAAGTCAAATTGGACTATATTTGTGAAAATTCTGTATAACTACTTTACTGTTTCGACCCTCGTATAGCTTGGCCAATTTGACACGAGCCTGACCTTTTGATTAGCATAATTTCACAGTCGATATATTACCCACTTTTACAACACCGATTGTATGTTTTCATAATCGAGGAGTATAACGAAGACGACTGAGATGTAATAAAAACACAAATTTGAAAAACCGATATCGCACGATTTGCTTGCGGAATTTGATATACGAATTCAAAGCAAGAACCTTGTAATATATTCTTGCATAAAGGTCAGGGTCTGGTCAAAATAGCCAAGCTATATATGCTAGATCTAGATACGATTTGTGCTGTGTTGGTTTACTGTCTCAGTTTGTCCACGAGAACCTTGCTTACAGGTACTTATTGAAACTTAATGTGGTACACCTTTTAAATTATCATATTTAACTTAATTAATATATAAACTATCCCATACGGCACAAGCATACGCAACTGAAGTATCCAATTTGAGGTTTAGTCTTCTCATTAGTGATACATACTCATACATGGACACAACAATAGGTACTGCTACATACATATGTAAGATGAGGATTAGATACATTAGTAGGTGAAGTTAAATATTCACAACGAGAGTTGTTATAAAGAAACAATAGGACATGACAGACATAGTGGTATATAACATCGCATTTCATTTTTTCTTTAGTATGTGCTATTATATCGATTTGATAGAGAATATATTGTTTAACCTTAATTTTGCATAAGTTCCACAGTGTAATTTCCACGGACCTTAGTTGATTTAAGTCCCAGACATAATACACGACTTAACTGTAAGTCAAGGTAGAGCAATGTTTCAGCAATGTTTCAGCAATGATGTGTTTCTAAGTCACAGTATATTACATTAAAAGCATTGCTTGTTCGCTCCAGTATTTAGAGTCATTAAACTCAACTAGTAGGTATTTAAAAGTTTTAAATGCAAAGTTTGAAGTAATTTGAACAGACGATAAGCCTTACAGAGCACTTTTCCTGGAAGATTTGAAACGTCCCTCGTATACCACTCCCGTTTATCAAGACAAAAAGCCAACGGATGAACCGACATATACGTGACGTACATCTGCAACATCCAATTAGAGATTTTCAGAAATGAACGACTCGGTGTGAACAATTGCTAGAAGACTATGAAACTGAAATAATAGCAAGATGTAATGTGTTAAAATGGAATCACCTGCAGCGAAAAAAGAATCACATATGATGTAGCAAATTAAGTAACACTTCGCACAGAAGTAAGAAATGATCAAGCAGTGCCAAAAGGGTATTTTAGTATCGGTAACCTCCGACGGTTTACGACTAGGTCTGTTCATCCTTCCATGGACACGTGAGTAGTATCTAATGTAGCTTATTTGTTTTTATTTTCTATTTTCATCAATTTGGCGTTCATATCCTTGAAGTATTGTTTCATTTACGAACAAGGTCAGATGTTTCTTATGTAAACTAGTATCAAGATATTCAATATTGTTATATAATGTTTCCGTTGTCTTAGGGCTCTGTCATACTACTACATAAAACAACGAGTTAAAGAAACAATGATAATCAGTTAAAGTACCTTAAGGTCATTTTAAATTATATAAAAGCTTCGCTCATTCGTTTTAAACAGTATTTAGAGACAATAAAAACGCACTTTGTAGGTACTGACTAATATATCGTTAACACAAATGAGTCGAAACTCTGCAAACGTCTGTAAACAATACTGTTGACCTTGTAAAAAGCATAGGCAGGTGGAAGACAATAGAATCATGTGGGATGTGATTGATAGATGTATTGCATGTCCTTTGTTTAATAAGATATCGTATGAACTGTATATTACAACTAGTAAGCAACATAGACGATGTGACTGGCGGATAGACGGATGTTTTTGGGTGAAGAGACGTTTGTATATTGTTCCTGTAATGAAGACACGCTTCTTGTCACGGCTCTGTGATAATGAGAGGAAAATTTCCTTCTGGCAGCCTTGACCGATGTGTACTGATATGATCCAAGAATTGATGGGAAATTGTTCAGCTTGCATGGAGTACATTCAAGATAATCCAATAATTATGTTGGTGAGCAACACTATTTTCATTTCCAAGTTTGATTTGAGCATTGTTGAGAAAAACCCACATAGTTCATACTAGTTTCATCAAAAGCTTGAATATACTTCATTTGTTTGAAGCAAATGTATTTCCGGTATGTCAAACAAACACAAATACCTCTACGATACCACAACATAGACTTTAGAGAGAAAGTAAGGCTCGATTGAGATAGTAAACAAGATTCGCGAAACTAAAATGGAATGACCTGCGACCACAGTTGCAGTACATCAAAGGGAGTAAGTGTTACAATAACTCTAGGTAAAGAAGGCGGAATATTCAAAATGAAAATACGATGCAAAAAGGGCATTCCTGAAGGAGATGATATAATTCACGTAATTATATAAATGTGTCTGTGTCTTTACATTATATCATGTCGTAGTTTGACATATTGCACCAATATTAAACCGATTAAAAATAGGATTGATTTTTTTACTTTCATTATTGTAGGGTTCCAGTCGTTCAAGAATTATTTTATTATCTTCAAGTTCAGATGTTACATGTATATCAACTGGTACCACGTTGTTTCATAAAGACATGAACATATGTCATATCTTATGCGACACAGTCATGTGAAATAATTATGTACCCGGACGGACTATTCAACAAATGATTAATAACACTATCACATGTTTGATGGTGTTAAGGAAAGCCTTTGTATGAAAAGGAAACACTAAGTTTACGTTACTTCGTTTCAAGTGAATTAATGGAATTGACGTGTTTAATTATGATATCAAAAGAAAATAGTATTCGAAAAAGCCTTGCATGCTATTATATTCTTGATTTGATTTAATAAATTCATTATGAAATCCATCATACATATAAAATGGACCAAATTCATTTCATAGCAATACAGGAGTCACCCACGTAATCTGAATACAAAACACTGCATTCATTTAACACATGAAAGCAGTAACATTATTTCGTCACCTGAAACACATGTGTTCCAGTTCAATACGCGCGTCTAATTGCACAAAATTCAGAGCATGGACAAACCTTAGTTTTGTCATCATGAAAATAACTGAACAGCTGAGTATTAATTATTTCTAGCACTATCGTATGACATTTTCTAAGAATTTTGTCATTGAGCAGCTATTTCACTAGTAATAAAGTTATGTTGGCAAGTCATATGCTGGAACATTCTCGTTCAACCAGCGTATGTTTTTTTTTAATTATATATAGGTACTTGATTAACCACTGATTTATGAGAATGATGCTGGAAGTAAACATTGTAGTGTCCGGAAAGCCAAAGCCACACAGTTACGATGACTTCGCCTAGCCACATAAGTAGAGTCAGACATAGAACTAACCATTAAAACCCCCCAAAATGGATGTTACAAACAAACCTACATACAGACTCGGCAATAAAACACACTACGGACTCAGTTTTGTACATAATTAGCCAGAAGTTTGACTTTTTTGACCAACTGACCACGGTTTATTATAGATATTAAACAAATCTTGAACATCAGCCACATAATACTGTTTCGAAAGAGCAAACCACATTGGTTCCGTCAAGAAATTAACCTGTGTAAAATGTGCTTGAGGTTTGCTTCGCACTTTGGAAAGGTTACGCAAGTTTATTATTAGCTTTTAATGGATTATGGTGATTTTAAGTAAAAATAACAATGACAAATAACAGTAAAATTATCGTTTTGTTATTTTCTCTGTTTTGGAGCTGGTTTCAGTATCGTGAAGAAAAAGAAACGCAACGTCAACAACGCCGGGATTCAAAATATGCGTTACGTCATTGTGACGTCATAGTTGTCACGTCGTGACGTTCTAATTTCAACGCATTTTTTTCCAATTTAGCCAATTACTGTACCGTTTTACGAGAAAATGAAGCAAATAATAAACAGAAAATTTGTTGATTTTTGGTGAAAGATCTTTTTTTACAGAAAATTATATAAAATTCGATCTTACAACAAAATCAACAAATATCCTCTATATAATCATCTGATGGTGGAACAATAAATTAACACGCGAAACTTCAAACAAGAATCGCGTCGCCATGGTCCTTCTTGGTATATGATAATGTCCAGGGCCCGTATTCATAAAGCTCCTGAGGGAAAAATATTCCTTAGGTTGATATATTTACCTAAGGTTTTATAGGAATTTCCTTAGTTTTATATGATTTCGACTTATGATATCTGAAACCTTCTTAATGGTGTTTCAGATATCTAAAAACATACCAGAACATCAATCATTCAATCTTTCCCAACAAATATAAAATTATTATGATAGGACTATGATGGCTTAATGCGCAGGAATAGAACATCACTAACTAAGTATCATAAATATAGCACCAGGAAGTTAATAGCATGTATTATGCAGCAGTTGATATATAATATCCGTTTTCCTATTATCATCAAGGACGTGCTGTTCAATCGATCACACGCTCGTTTCAAACATTTAGTTCAGCATAGTTAAACATATATCTTCCTGAAATAAATACGAAGTGGAAGTACGGTGCAGTGGTGTAATAAACAGCTTAGTTTTTACAAAGCAACCGTAGCAATGATTGTAGCTATTCACCTTCATATTAAAACAACTCGCATAGTCATAATATGACATCGGTTTCAACAAGAAAATTAAATAAAAATTGATAAAGGGAAAATAAAACCAATTATTACTCGTGTGGTTCAACGGTTCACGGCATAATTGCAATAGTTCAAATATAGCAATATCCACGTTCCAATTACAACAAAATAAATAACAAATCGGCAGGTGTAAGGCAGCATATAACATTTAATCATTAAATGTACCATTTACTGACAATCGCAATCATTACAAGCACATGGACAACGTTAACCTGAAACATGAACTAGAAGAAAGTAAAACTAAACAGCTTCAGAGATACAAAAATCCTACACCCTATTCCTACTTATATCATTCTAACAGCGAACCATTCAATTAGGCGCTATTGTATATCACGTGGTTACTAGGATGTTCACATTTGTAATAAAGAGGGTAACTTGAAAAAGCAGTATGTTTTGCCAAAGCGTTACATGGTTTATATGACAACACTTTGTATGAGTATCACCAACAAGAACAATAATATGTTGCTACCAGTTTATAAAGCATAAAGCTTTTATACACATGCGATATTTTTTATACTGTCGAGTGCAACTGTTTAGTGAGAAGATATTATTGATCACCCCACATACATGTACCTAAATTAAAATTGGCATTTTGAACAAAATTGGTCATGATAGTTTTGCTTGACCTTTAGAACAGCGAGGGCAATAAGAGATGAAGTCTGTGAAGTACGTAAAACACTTAGAAACACTAACGGTGAAACTTTTGATGTGTCTATTAATAATAAGAATCCCCGCATTTAGAAACACTAACGGTGAATATTTTGATGTGTCTAATAATAAGAATACCCGCAAAGTTGATATGAAATCTTACTGAGTGTCTAATGGAATATACGGAATCATGTCAGCCATCGTTGATTAGTTTCTCTGGTGAAAATGTTTACCATTAACGATGACTAAGTACATCTACAATGACATACAGTGACAGACAAAGAAAATACCATTTGTTTTTCTCTGTTGTGAAATGAGCTAAACAGTGCCATGGTGTACATATTGAGCTCAAATTTGGCCATTGAGCACAATGCGTCTCTCTAAATACGTTGACCTTTTGAGCCCACTATAGATTTTCAAACGTGCTAAATAGTTCGACGTTCACGTTCTCCAAACTATGAAAACCTACAGCTCTGTACTGTCATAATTGATCAATTGTATCAATTGTGTCACATGTTTCCAAAAGAACCAAATCTGAAACTCAGTACCCAATGACCTTCTTTTGAAATGGCGACTAAGACATCGTATGTACATTGGAACTGGTAAATGACGCATTTAAATACATTAACATAGCAACAAGTTGTTACGTAGGAGTTTAAGCTTACTCTATTTGACAGTTATAATTGATTTATAATTCCCAGACTGGACGTTATACAGGACAATTACCGAGGATGTGACCGGAGTAAATTATGGTGATATCGAGTCTGGCTTGTATATAAGTTAAGTATAATCGTATAATTCCTTCTTAATTGACTTGTGTTCAATTAAATGGGCACTCCCGTGTCTGCATATTACTATTTGTAACAACATACTACTTATAAATGTATATATAAATATATTTCTAATGACTTCCCCGAAGTTTCCCTAGACTACGAGTACCTGTTTTTGCCGATGCCTTCCTATGCTTAATTATTAAATCAGGAATATATCACCGAGGCAAACAATACTCAGTGGCGTCTACGCATAGTGGGTTGGTATGTGGATAATATCACTGACGTTACATACAAAGATACTTTCTATGGTCGACACTGCACATGGACAATTAGAGCTGTTGTTAAACCTCGTTACATAATTGTTTAGATATATGTGACGGTTTATTTGGGGTACAGGTGTTAGGTTTCAACATTAACAAATGGTTAGTTTCTATGTATTATAATACTTTATACATTCCTGGGCTTTTTGACAAGCATTAACCGGCGATAACTTAGAAGTTCCATAAGGGTCATGTCGGACTAATAAGTACGGTACAGTTGGATATAAAACTAATTTAAGACGGCATTATGGGATTGTGCGCTGACACCGTAATGGACCGTAACACATTATCGACTAAATGATAACGACACAATCGCCCTGTATTTAGCTGACAAATGAGACACGTTATTTTTTGTTATTTTCTGTAGTTTGTTATGTTCAACTTTCCGTTGAATGTAACGATGTCGACTAAAGAGGCATACCGTATTGCCAGCATATTTTTACCACCAAGCGCATTTAATGACATAACAATAAACATACACAAATTGATGCTAATCACCGGGCACGTTAAAGAACCAAGGCGTCTCTTCTGAAAGAGCTAGGGCATCGCGCCCGGATACCTTGTATAAAACCACGGTCTCTTCCACCTGCTGTCTCTTCAGCAAAACACAGGACCCCATTGGAAATAAGTGCTTGCAATTTCATGGTTTATCCTTGACCGAAAGGTTTAAATAATTACACATACACAACAACAACTTCACGGAAACAGCGAAACGGTATGGCTAAACCCCCAAATGAGCATTTTTCAACGAAAAGTGCCGACAGAAGATGACAATATAACATAATTATTGTGGATTTTATGTAACATGTATTATATTTCATACGCTTATCATCTCCACAAGATAAGTAAAATGTTCTATTTGGTTCTTGATCAACTCGAATACCACCGAATATTGAAGTTTGAAGCAGCAGCAAAAGTCTACGTTATTTCGGATCATCCCACGTATGTTAAACTTGGTATATAAGTTCAAATCTAGTTGGGTGGAAAATGGCTTCTGAATTTGTTTTTAGTACCGAGATTGAATTATTATACTACACAATGACATCGCTTATTGCTACGCTACATGAAGTAACGCGTAATGTGAATAGATATATAGACTTGAGGAGTTTGATATGGTGTAACACTTTCACAGGTACCATACACACAGTGTATAAACCATTGTCCGCCTAAACCGGATGTCGCTCATAACTAAGCGTGCAGTTTCATATTCGACAGCTTTTCGAAGTAAACAGCAGTAAGTATTTCGTGTTTTTTTTAATCGATTTGCATTAAATAAACCAGTTTTACACATTGTATCAACGTCTAAAAAACGTCTCTGCAACAGAACGTCCTTTACTAGGCACTAGCATTTCAAATAAACACGAATTTCATCAAAATACACCGCTGATCAAAGTGACAGATGAATCAATCACGCTAAAATCACCGTTATTTCGGATATTCTGATGGGAAATCGAGTACTAATCTCTTCTAAATGATAGTTTTATGATTCTATACGTATGGATTTACATACGCCAGGTTGTATTTGCCACTCTAACAGTTACAATACTGTTTAATCCAACATGTATTCGAATCATGCACTAAACGCCTATTCGGATAACTCAGAATTCCGACTGCCCCAATAGTCGCAACACTACTGTCAGCCTAATTTATAAAATAATTACGAAATGCTTATGCGTATTAGCCTATTCAAGGTGCTCATTTGAATGATACATAATATGTTTGGTTTGTATCTTTAATTGCGACAAGGAAACGGTCAATTTTAGTAAATTACATCCTTAATCAAATCACTCCTTGCAATATCTATTTTAAGATAAGATAGATAAGATAATCTTTATTAAACTTCGGTAATGTTCAACATAATATCATAAGCTTGAAGCTTGTATCCTACATAAACATTGATTATCCAATAACATACACACAAACAATCGATCAAATAAAAGAAGATTAAATATATTAAAGACAGTATCACATTCAACGCTCATTAACATATATATAGATAGGTAAAATTTAAATACACAAGGAAAGACATGGGTACAAACTAAACTAAGACATGCATCTTAAAGAATGTAAACACATGTTGAGCAGATTAATAGGAACATTGGAAAACAAATCTAGATAAACAACAACAAGAGCATTGGTAGAAATGTATATAAAAACACAGTCACAAAAAGTAAAACTGCATTTAAAGAATGGTCATGACTAAAATAAATAGCAAAAAAGACATGTTCAATGGAATAGTTGCAATCATATGATTAAAAAGAATTCAATATACAATTCATGCAGTTTTATGTATATAAAGCTACATGCTATACGTCACAGAATGTACATGCAAATTAAGACAAACAAACGAGCATAAAACGTATAAAACGTGTTCCATTGTACAAGTGCTTGATATGTAGTCAGGGACCCATGATCCCCTGCCTCTATACCCACAAAAATAGTTTTAGCAGGGACTGTATCTATACAGTGAACCTAAATTAAATGCTAAATCTATCAAAGGTATTTTATTGCCAGGCTAATGAGCTTTTTATTTCATATATTTTGTAATTTCCATAGAAATATGTTCTTCCAACCACTGAATTGTTTGCTAAAACCTATAATGAGTTTTACTGTCTTGAACAAAGATTGCTGATCTACTTGCGTAAAGAAAAGTATAACACACATATTAGACAGGGGTAAACGACGCTCTGCTAACAACGTTGTAAATTTCATGAATAGGTCATGCTGTCCAGCCGATTTGCTGTGACAGTTGTTTTGTTTCTTCATCCATTCGATTGTTGTGATAGTCAAAAACAAAGCAATCGTTCGTCTGTGTACCGACAGATGTTTGGAGAATGTGCATATCATCGAAACACAAACTCAGAAACCGTTACAGTAGGGAAAAGTTAGTGTTTATCGATGTGTTATACATTTATTTACAATGTTATAAAAGTTGCAACACTCGTTGGGTACCACATAAACTTTCTTTTAAAGAATTTGTTGGTTCTTTGTAAAATCTGGCAAATAACCAGCTGTGAATTTTCTTGAAGATAAAATTATTATGGGGTTTTATTAGGACTGTTCGGTATCAACGTAAACAGTAATTAACGTGCTGCATATTTAACAAAATAATATACTAACTGTATGCCACGCTAAAGAATAAACTAATAAAATCCAAAACATTCGTGACCGTAAACGCAATTTAAATTTTTTTGGCCGCCTAGTTATGAGCGACATCCGGTTCAGGCGGACAGGAGTTTATACACTGTGATACATGTACTGGATAAATGGAATGACAAAGCCATCTCAGGGTTGCTGATGATCATAAATATTATATATAATCTAGGCACTTGATAATTTAAGAAGTCCTTTTCAATTAAAACAAAAAAAGAAATGAACTTGTTACTGGACGTACGTGTATCTGTGCTAACTATCGGACACGTTAAAGAACCATATAATTTATTCTAAAATGGTTAAGATGCGATATTTAAGCTCACCCAAAGGCATCGTATCATGCAAACGGTATGTCTGGTCACTCGAATGAAGGAGTCAATGGAAAATTGGGCATGGTAAATACAGAATAGCCTTGCAATACGACTGTCTAAGCCGAACGCACAATGGATTGGTCGTAATAAACATAGTCTGTATACGGTAATTATGCTTCAAATTACATCATTTTCCATTTCATTGACTAATAAATGGTGCATTTGATGCATTTGTCTGGAATATCTAGCCGCAACTGTCGTATATTGTTAAGTCTTCTATAGCAAGGGGGATATTTTATCAATTGTCAATGATGGTCGTCTAGCAAAATTGACTGATTGATAAACCAGACAATCAAACAATCAATCAATCAATCCCATATGAATGAAAGCTTCTGATTTATACTCAGAAGGTGCGCCCATACAATGCATTTACAAATAATTGTATTCAACAAAAAACTTAATAGTAGTAATTACGCTTTTTACGAATGGTCCAACTGTAAAATGTTGTGTGTTTTACTGAGACATTAAACAGATTTCCTTAAATAAAACAGCGACTATATCGTGATAAAGTAAAGTAGCAATTTAACGGAGCAAATCAACATCCATATTTATATGCAAGGTATAAGAGCCCGTTATGTTAATGGAAATATGCAAAATTTAAAACCAGGGAGTGGTTCCTCGCGAATGCCTTTTTTTAAAATACTGAGACTTATTATTACACACACATAGTAGCTACTAAAGGTCGGTGATATGCAAGAGGTAGGAACTTATATCCTCAGTTTATAAACGAGTCGACCTCCGATAATCGCAATAAGGCATACATTTTGAAATGTCTAGTACCCCTATAAGTCATACTGTGATCGGAAGTAACATGTGATTTTAGTCAAAATAAGTAATACAAGTTGAGTTTCATAGTACGCAAAATCGTACTGTGATTTTTAGGCTGGCGATGTCGCCAGACCTATTACAATGCCAAAAAATGAAATCCACTAAGATGCATTTACTCCTGAACCTGCAACACACAATCTAAATACGCAATGAAAATAGTTCCTCCTCGTTAATCAGTTTTTTTTTTCAAGATTAGAACATTAAACTTTCCTTGTTTGACTTAATCTGTTCGATTGTACTATATAAGTTTCTTCTTGTAATGGAAGGAAAGTGTATGAAATTAAAAGAAAAGGTGTTTAAAGGCGTTTATAATTATTACTACGCGTTACGAACACGATATAGCGCCTGCATCAATGATTTTATTATGTCAAATTATTTAGTTCAATATTCTCTAACGAGATCTTTGCCGAGTGTTTAAGCAACTCGCTTAGTAATTTTCTGGTGCTAAGGTCCTGCGATTGAATCACAGCGGCTCCAATTTTTTTATATATTTTTTTAATTTTATTTTTCGTCCAGCACTAACCTTTCTTTCGACTTAGAAAACCACTTGATGTTATATTACTTGAAAAGCTTTTGTCCCTTTACAGTTCGCCAGTCTGTCAGTTCTTCAGTACTTTGATATATATATACGCTGTGATATATCGTAGGATGTATACATGTATACATGTACCGGGCGATTCATAATATAATATAAGTCTCGACCCCATTACAAACTAATGCTATGAGTAAATGGAGCTGAAATACTCGCATACTGCTAATAGGCGCAGTTTATACACTCCCACAATGTGCAGTCGTCAAGGAATACTGAATCTAAATCTGAACGTAAGTTTATAATTTCTGTAAGTACGTTGATAAAACGGTACCCTGCTGTCTATGAAAAACAACCGTGAGTACTTTATTCTAAGACCGATTTCAAGAAGACATCTTCGACGATCTAGTCGAAAATAAGTATTTATTGTGCAAAAAGTTTTTGCACGAAAAATTAATTATATGCACAAAAATAGTCAGATAATGAAGGCAAAACAAATGAAGTGCTACTTGTCAGAAAATCAACCCACCAGCCAAAATGGCCTTAGGACATTTACAATCAATATTCATAAAAAATATGCAATTGACAAAACCGGAGGTCAAGGGAACATACGTGTTCTCTGCACAAGGCTCGAAGAGTTCTTCACCAATCGCAGCCTTTTTATCGTACAGGTGGCTGGCAAAAGTCCACACAATGTATGCTGCGGACCTCCATCATTTGATGTTCGTATTATGTAATGTACATGTATATATAGACCAAAAACGGTGACGATACGCTAGCACTTTATTTGCTTGTGCATATTTAATAATTGTAAATAATCATATTATGTGGTTTAAATTTAAACATACATTTACAAATCGAATTGTTCAATAACTTATTTCTAACAATAATATCAATTTATAAATTAAACACTATTAGACAACTTTGTTTGTTCCCAGAATGTTACGTAAATATGCAAATTAGCTTGAAGCGACGTTAGCCAATCCATGCCTTGGTCGACATTTTAAGTCAGTGCGTCACGCTTCGAATACCGCTAAATTTCGTTTGAGACATATGCGACATGCAGCATCATATTCAAAGACAGTGAGCGTTTACTAACTTGGGTTATTAAATATATAGAATCTTACATTCGTGTACTATCACAATGTTGAATGGATAAACTATTTTGGAAGTGAAAACTGTAGTTTGTGATGTAATTTCTTCGACCTGTGGTAAAAAATAACAATGCATGTAACATTTTCAATTTACTAGTATTAGAAGTTGTTCCTGTACCATACAGAACAAACGTAAGACCAGCGACTTTGGGCTTCCAGTTATGACAAAACTATTATCTCTGTATAGTTTTATTTACATAAAACAAATCAAGGGACACATACCATCTGGCCTTCCCCAGCCCGATAGACCTAACGGCCTGAGTTCTTTTATGATGTACTGTATGCAGCAGATTGCCGCTGATGCACTAAAGCTCTAAGCCATACAGAATACGATAAACATGCACAGCAATCAAATTGTGCATGATACGATACTGTCTATAAGCTAAACATGATATTTAAACTAAAAGACTAATCTGTTATGACGTCACGCACGGTGTTGCGTCTTGGAAGCGTCACACGAGAAGCGTATCAAGTATGAATGAATTATCATAATACTGATAAAATATGAACACAAACAATAATTTCATTAAATAATTTTTATAAAGAACGTTGGGAAATTCTTTTGCATTAAGAAAAAGAACGGGTTAGAAAAATGTTTTACTGTTCTTTCTTCAACTGTAAGATCTTTAATTGTGTAGTGATATTCATCTTCAAGTTATTACGTAGGCTTTATCACTTTAAATAGGAAACGATGCGCTGGCTTCGAATGAGAAGGTCGTAACTACAAAATCGATATTTAGAGAAAACAAGAAAAAAAACTGTCGGAAAACTACTCTTAACTTACGATAAATCAAACTGTTTCAACATCAGTTTGATCAACATGGCAAATTCCGATTTTCATGGAAATAGGCTCATAAGAATTGCCTTGTAAAGCAGATTTCAAATAAATATCAGACTTATAAGATCGTCAGTAATAGTTACGACCTTCTCATTTTAAGTGAGCGAATGTCATGCAACATGTAATTGATAGCTAGATTATTTTTGATAATTCAATAATTCTTATTATTATCAACGTGTTCGTAGTTGACCCCTTCATAAGATTTCGTATACAAAACATAATGTAAAACATAAAATATGAATAAAATATACGTATATCATACACGTGTGTTTTCAGTGTGGTGTGTAATAGAATCATGTTTCTTCGTGTCAGAACATGCGGACGTCAATTATGCCCGACGTCATGTTTAGAGTGAAAATTTGTAAAAGTCTACAAGCTATAATTTCGATGTATAATATCGTACTATTTTATCATTTATTTTGGGAAATCGAAAAAAGTTTGCAAGATAAATCTGTCATGAATACGGAATATGAATATCATATTTTTGTTTCAGTATTCATTAAAATGTGATAACACCATAGTTCAAATAATAATGAATAATTTTAGTTGCGTCAAAAGAATTTGTGACAGATCTTTGTATTTTTATGAAAGTACCGTTGTTCTAAAATTGCGTTTTATCAAACATGTGTTCCCTAATAGTTAGATGTCATTTTATTTGTCTTAATGTGTACAAATTATCAATATTTTGCACGGAAAATTAAAATAACTGGCGGAATTTGTATATAGAGGTTTTATATATTTTACGCAAAAAATGGAAAAGTTACAGAATTTAACAAAATTTATAACAATTACCAACAGCTATGCTTGACGTCTCACGTTCAAATTTAATGGAACATCTTATTTGTTATTCATTTGCGAGCACACATGACATCTTCCCGTAAACAATTGACCTCTGTAAGATGAAATATCACACACTGCATCATGACAAATGTGACGCAGGGAAATCTCAAGAAAAATGCCTATTATAATAGTCTTTGTTTGTTGATGGTCTCTAACACAGAATAGATCATGATTAAATAATTATAAGGTATCACAGTGCTATATTGCTGCCGTGTCGCTTTTATGTAAGTATCGCGTGATTCAAGTTATCAGCCTCTAGTGACATTTATCGAAGCATGTGTCCAGGCGGGAGCAATATAGCAAACCGTCTGCGAAAAATACAAAGTATTGTACACTTTACAAGAAAAGAATACTTGACAAAAGTCACTGTGGCTTTTCATTGGACTATTGTCCTTGTGATGGGTGGTTGTTGTTGTGATTCTCCATTGTCTTTTGGCTTTTCTTCCGGATATGCAGACTGTCGAAACTATTGAGTCGTGGTTTTGTCTACCAGGAAGAGGAAAAACACCCAACGCATTAGTAGTAATTTTCTTATTAGTGGGCATAAGAAGGTAGTATAAAATATATTTATCACATACTCAGATGTCTGTGAGTGCCGTAAAGCCGTGTCTGAAATATCGTTCGGCATTCCCAGACTGTTACATAATTATGCAAATAAGCTTGAAGCGACGTTAGCGAACCCGGCCTTGATCGACTCACAGTGTTTGGTCGTCGCACTCCAAGTACTATACCGCTAAATATTGGTTAGAACATTATTATATAGCATAACTCCACATTTTCAAAGATATTGAGCATTCACTAAGGTTATATATAATAAATAAAATGTTACATACTAATTGTCGACCCCTTTTGATAAAGGCGGCAGGTTATAAGCACTTATACGAGATCCTCTATAACACCGTTGCATTCGTTTAAGCGAATAATGAAATATCACTGGAAAAACATTCACACATAACGTAACCTCTCTTCGAGGTCACCAAACATATAAATACGGATAAAGCACATTAACGATGACTTTTTCTAATACCCCGGTTTATGGTTCATTGTTCCCATGAGGCTGTAACACACAGGTTTAATGGACTTACATCTAATATCCAAATTAAGGTACACATGTACTAAAATTCCGAATGCGATCGTCTGTGTTTTGTCTGTGCCTTAGTGCTATACCGCATATGGGAGGCTTTTAGGATGGCAGTGTGTACAGAAAGTTGTTGAAGACAATATACCCATTGAAATATCTGCATATGGTTGTTTAAAAAAACTTTTACCACCGGTTAAGAGTGTTATAATGACAGTTTTGAGTTTTGATTCTAGTTGTCAGATATGCATTAATGATTTCATAGAGTGACCTACTGTACGCAAATTATGAAAAAAAATCATGGCAGGACTTTCTTTAAAAAACGAAGTATTAGCGTGTAATTGTATGTGTCAACGAATTAGACATTAGTTAAATCATCTTTGCTGTCATATTCCGGAAAATAAATGCGTCAAATGTAATTACACCCCATCCAGACTAATATAAACAAGATGAGGTCAATATCTGGTAACCTACGGATATCTTCTGAATGAATCAGACAATTTCTAGACGGAATAATGTGATATGATAGAAATTAGAATCGGCAAATTATGCCCGTGTCTGTTTTCACTAACTGTATAACGAAATAAAAAGGTTGGGCCTCGAGACATTTGCCATTTATTTTGTCCTGTACCTGTACATTTTTTTGTATATGTTATAAATGCAACTGAAGGAGCCTAGTGCTTGAGGCGACGAGCATAAATACTGTTCTTAAGTCAATATGATAAACTGAAACTGTTAACCAAATCTAAAAAAGGTATGAGAAAATCCAACAGGGAAGGTAGCACTCAACCTAACCAGTCGAGCACAGAAATGAGAAACACAACGACACAACTACCCTGAGCAATGCCCATACCAACCCATGCCAAAAAGTCCACCAAATGAGGCACAACAACCCCGGGGCGTGACCTAGTTTAAAACACTAAGACCAATGACATAACGTTATGCGACCTCAATACTCAAGTTTATATATTTAATTAGCATTTCTGTGACGAATGTTCAAGTTCAAACCGCGTAACATTGTATTGGACAATGGACGTTTTGTTCTTTTAGCGTTGTCAATGAACAAATGATCAATGACGATATTCTAGCAATCTAAATTAAAAGTTTATATTATTTTACACGATAGAGACGGACGTCTTGACGCAAAGTCTACGATCTTTGCTATTAGCAAGAATAACCCACATACTCTTATCCACCAAGGTGTGAATTGGTACTTATGACGGCAGTTTTTATTCCTGGGCACCACAGATCGATGTACGCTGCCACACCTACAGGACACGAGCATGGGTAGTCCTTGGACTAGGGCAAGTTATATGTCAAAGGGTGCTTGAGCGGCTTAACAGCTGAAAGTGCACTCGAAAATTGGTAACTTTTAAGGTATTGTCCGCTTTAGATTTCTTAATGTCACTGTGACCTGTTGTTTTAATGGTTGTCTTTGGGATATTTTATTGTCCCAATGTTCCATTATTGTCTACTGGCTGTAATGTCGGTTACATAAATTTGATATAATCATGCAGAAACTTATCGGGAGTATAGAGTCGGTGTTTTGGCTGGATAACACCATGGAGAAGAAAAAAAGCTTATAACTAATGGGAATAAGAAGGTACTAAAATATCTAACATTGTTGCATTAGCAAATAATGAGAAACAATTTGACAAATAATCCACAACTTATGTAAATTTCCTTCGAGGTCTTCAAACATCTAAATACGGGCGTTAGCAGATCAATGATGTTTAGTCATCTGTCTCATGTTCATTGTTTCCTTGTAACAAAGAGTGTAATTAACAATTACATTTCTTTCCAAAGATTTGGAGTACATGTGCACGATATCGGTCTGGTTGTGTTGGTGACATAGTGCTGTACCGCTTCTGTGTTACTTGTTAAATCATATGTACATTGGCTACATATTTTGATCATATCCTCAAACTAGTTCATGACTGAACCCTACACGCACATGTCATTGTAACCACGTGTCATAATTAGTATACAAATAATTGTAATAAATATTATTATCATAGTACATAGAACCATTTAATTACCTTTGTTATAACCGAGCTTAAATGCACATAAAATACTTTATCGGGACCTAGAAAGCATTACGCTATAACCGATTTTCATTATATCCGATTACGTTATAAGCGAATGGTGTTACAGTTAAAATAAAGAAGGGACTCGGTCGGGGATTTTTTTTGTTACGCTATAACCGAGTTTTCGTTATAAGCGAGTTCGCTATAAGGGGGTACACTGTATATGTTTAATGACATAATAAGTTAACTTAGTACTGTGCGTTTTTCGTTTGTGTGGATACCCTCTAAGTTTCCATTTTATAAAGACAAACGTCAACTCGACCTCTTTATATCAATATGGTTTGTATTCAAGTAATGTGAAGATTTGATTATGAGAACGAGACTTCTACCATTATAGAGTCTCCTGTGATACAACAGTGATACTAATATGAAACAAGAACATGTGAATGCGGAAGTAAATGTTTGTGCTTCACTTTCCGTGTAATCTTCAAGTGAATTTCTGAGACATAATAACACTATATGTTTCCTTAGTATATTGTAGATAATTATGTTTAGCCTGGCCTGAATGGTTGGGTATAATTATTTGATAGATTTGGATAAAATGTGTGTCCATATTGTTGGATGCGCATTTAGATAGTTTTGTTTACTGCTCTATTTAAAGTCTGGTTAACAAAGCTGATGAAAATATACCCTGTGATGTTTACTGACGTATAGGTGAGTATTAAAAGTGCTAATAATGATGGCTAATTTGTAACGAGTTTCATTGACAGTTACAATATGCACGACAATGTTTGTCTGTATAAAATAAGTAGTCACAGTTGTCTGATGATTCCTAGCATACAGTCACCATGTAACGTCCTGAACCAAATCAGAACATGATTACTTGAAACATAATACTCGTACTACAGTAGCCCATGCATATTTGTCCGTACAACATAAAGTTAAAGTGGTCTAAGGACTGTAAGCATGCAGTTATATAAAGTATTATTCCACACAATGACATGGTAAATAAATATATCTCGTAGATAGTATGACTCAATAATATTTATTATTTATTGGACACGTACTAAGACGTTTTCTCATGAACGTAAAATAGTGTATAGAAGATGAACCGAAACCATATCTTTTGTTGCAATTAGTTTACTGTTGGTGAAATTGTTCTGCTAAAATGACTGGCCTATAACACCAGACTGCCATACGACTTACTGCATGTATACATCAATTATGCTATATTTGCAATCACGAACCGGGAAATAATTACGTCAAATGTAATTACATCCCATCCAGACTAATATAACCACGCTGGAAGCGATATATGGTGACCTAAGGATATCTTGTGAATGCATCAGACAATTGCTAGACGGAATGATGAGATATAAAAGAAGTAAGTATTAACAATATCAACAAACATTCGTGGCCAATCAGGAATCATATTACTATCATTATCTGGGGAACCTGGTCCATTTTATTGAATCTACCAGCTCGACTTTATTTAACATTCTCGTAACTGGATTATTCATCATAAGGAATAGCTTTATAAGTGAAAATTAGGACACCTTTGACATTTGTAATAAAAATGATAAATACAAACAAATTCTTGCAGAATAATAAGAAATCGAACGTTCCATTTCGCAATAATTGATCCAAAAGGGCTAATATTTACCATTTTTCATAACAAACATATTAAGTGTACTAACATTAAAGTTAACACTGAAAAGTATTTGGAAACTCTGTTAAAGCAAGTGAAAATGCGTGTTATTTCGCCTTTCCTTCAATGTTGTCACATAGGCTAAGAACCCCAGACTTAGATATAATTGGAAACTCATTGAAGGAACACATATTACATAATGAAGCCAATATTGAATAAGAATGGCCAAAATGAACAATTACTGCATAACGAATGTGAACGTTCAATCAAGCTTACATTGTATAGGACAATGAACGTCTTGTTCTATTGGCGTTGTCAATGAACAAGTGGTCATTGTCGTTGTTCTATAACTATGTAGAATACAATTGTATTCCATTTTGGCACGATTGAGACGGCGGTGGTAAAGCACCGAATCAGTTAATGCAGTATAAACGATCCCTTTGTGTGAAGCATACATGGCAAATTAAATGTCCTTATGCAGTGCTTTAATAAATCTATGTATAAATGTGTTCACATTTGTAGTGTTTATACATAGATCGACTCTAAATGTCAAAGGTAATAAAACCCACACTCTGATAGCAAACAGTATGAGTTATACAGTAGAACGTTGAACATCATGTTGTACAGTAAATAAATATATATTAGTCTTATAATCGTTGTGGTTAGTTATGAATTACACCACTTAGAACATTACATTTGGCGACGAGGATTACAACAAGTTTTTAATTAATTGTTGAAAAAACAACATTGGAATTTTACGTGACATTTAAGTGACTCATTCATGAAAAATGATATTTTACTAACGAAAAATGGCACAAGGATTACCAGTGTTTTCAAACTTTGTTGTGAATGAACCTGTCGTAGACACTCGTTGGAAGAAATGGTGCAACCGTCTTGAGAACTTGCTTGTTGGATTAGATATAAAATATGCAAAGAGAAAACGTGCATTGCTCCTGCACTATGCTGGTGAAGGTGTGGATGAAATTTTCGACACATTATCAAACACAGGAGATGATTACACGACGGCAGTAACAAAATTGACTGAGTATTTCGCACCCAAAAAATGTACCGAGTACGAGGTTTACAAATTCCGCCAATTGAAACAAGAATCAGATGAATTAATTGACGCATTTCACACAAGGCTCCGGAAGTTATCTACAAATTGTGAATTTGCAGATGCAGACAAAGAAATCAAATCGCAAATAATTCAGGGATGCTTATCAACAAGACTTCGCAGAAAAGCCCTGGAAGAGGAAATATCATTGGAGAGTATAATACAAAAAGCAAGAGCACTTGAACTGTCTGATAAACATGCTTCAGATATTGAAAATGGAACAACAGAAAAGTCTAATAGTGTAAGAAAACAGACCTACGGACCAAAGAAAAAAGCAACATACAAGCCAAATAAATCTAATAAAACGAGGAAATGCAGGAATTGTGGATATGATTACCCTCATAAATCTAAATGTCCGGCTCAAGGGAAGTAATGCAACTACTGTCACAAGAAAAACCACTTTGAAAGCGTATGTCGCTCGAAAACGCAACAATCTGGAAAAACGCACAATTTAAATGACTATTCGTCAAGTGATGACAGTGACCACAGTGTACAAAACTATGCTTTTGGACTAAGTGTAAAGGCCATTTCTCCACGACCGTACATAAGTGCATCAGTCAATGGACATAATGTTAAGTTCCTGGTTGACTCTGGCTCTTCAGTAAACGTACTAGACCAAGAAACGTACAACAAGATGACACCAAAACCAAAACTGCAGCAATCAAATACGAAAGTGTTTGCATATGGTACAAAATCAAATGTGAAGCTCCTGGGAAAATTTATAGCTACCGTTGAAACGAAGCAGAAATACACCACGTGTGAAATTCTCGTGACTGAAGGGAAAAGTGGTAATTTGCTGTCATATGTTACGTCAGTGGATCTACACGTGATGACAGAAATTCATTCACTGCAACCCAGTAAAGTCGATGAACTTTGCAAGAAGTACAAATCTGTGTTTACAGGTATAGGAAAGTTCAAGGACAAACTGATTGATCTATATCTTGATCCAAATGTGCAGCCAATAACACAACCACACAGACGAATTCCGTTTCATCAACGAAAACAAGTTGAGAAGGAATTGAAACGCCTTGAGGACCTGGATATCATTGAGTGCGTAGATGGACCTACTGACTGGGTCTACCCCATAGTGGTAGCGCCAAAACCAAAGTCGAAATCAAATGAAATTAGGCTGTGTGTGGACATGCGATTGCCAAATCAAGCAATTAAACGAACTAAACATATCATTCCGACAATTGATGACATGATAGTGGATTTGAATGGATCCAAAGTATTCTCTAAACTGGATCTAAACTCCGGATATCATCAGCTTGAACTCTCAGAAGCTTCTCGCAATGTGACGACGTTCACAACACATGTTGGTATTAGACGGTATAAACGTTTGAGTTGTGGAATTAATAGTGCCGCAGAAATATTCCAAAATACACTCCGCACTGCGCTGGAAGGGCTAGGCGGTGTAAGGAATATATCAGACGACATAATTGTATACGCGGAATGTCCAAAACAGCATGACCAACGTCTAGAGGCCGTTTTGAAACGCTTACATACAAAGGGGTTCACGTTGAATAGAGATGAATGTGAATTTAACAAACGTAAACTTGAATTCTTTGGCTATGTATTTGGTGAAGATGGACTCTGCCGATCCGAAAAAATGTGAAACCATAAAAAATGCTCCATCACCAACAAATGTCTCAGAAGTACGTAGTTTTTTGGCCATGACAAACTATGTATCAAGGTTTATTCCAGGTTATTCAACAATAACTGAACCATTGCGTAAACTGATAAAGAAGGATGTTAATTGGATATGGGAACAGGAGCAGCAAGAAGCATTTAAAAAGCTACAGAACAGTCTGAGCAGCGACACTGTGATGACTTACTTCAATCCGAAAGCTGATACGGAAATAATCGTCGACGCCAGTCCAGTTGGAATAGCAGCAATTATGCTTCAAAATGGTAGAGTAGTTTGCTATGCAAGCAAGTCACTAACTGATGTAGAAACACGATATTCTCAAACGGAACGTGAAAATCTAGCCATTGTCTGGTCAATTGAGCAATGGCATACCTATTTATGTGGACATCCTCACTTTAATTAGTGATGCGAAGGCACTGGAACATATCTATGCCAATCCGAAGTCGAAACCGCCAGCAAGACTTGAACGTTGGAGAATGAGACTACAAGCATATGATTTTCGAGTAAAATATAGGCCTGGTGAATCAAACATGTCAGATTACTTAAGCCGACATCCGGATGCGGCCAGTTCAAAGCCAACAATACAGTCAAACCGCGCGGAGGAACATGTATCGTTCATAGCACATCAATGTGTTCCAAAAGCAGTTAAAATGAATGAAATCATAAGTGCCACTGGCAAGGACAGTGACTTACAAACAGTTATATCAAATGCTAAACGCTCGACATGGAAAAAAACACAGAACAATGTAATTGAAGTTTTTGCACGATGCAAAAATGCACTAACAGTCGCGTATCTTAAAGATGGTGAAGTTTTACTTCATAATTCAAAACTGATGATACCAAATCACTTCAGGAAAAAGTGATAAACATTGCCCATGAAGGACATCAGGGTATCGTTAAAACAAAGCAGTTGTTACGTGAAAAAGTTTATTTCCCGGGAATTGACAAACAGGTTGAACAAAAGTGCAAAAGTTGCATACCATGCCTTGCTGCAACAAAAACAAATACAGCAGAACCGCTAAAAATGAGCGAAATGCCACAATATCCATTTCAACGTGTCAGTATGGATTTCGCAGGACCTTTTCCCGATGTAAAATACGTACTAGTGTTGATAGATGAATACTCACGTTTCCCAATAGTTGAAATTGTCAACTCAACTTCAGCAAAAACTGTCATACCAGTTTTAGACAAAATATTTTCAGAACACCGAATATGTGAAGTTTTGAAAACTGATAATGGCCCTCCAATGAATGGACATGAATTCTCACAGTTTGCAAATTATATGGGATTTACACACAGGAAAATTACTCCATTATGGCCGCAAGCAAATGGTGAATGCGAAAGATTCATGCGATCTATAGGCAAAGCGATACGAGCAGGTCAAGCTCAAGGCACGTCTTGGAGACAGGATTATGCACTCATATTTGAGGAATTATCGCGCAACACCACACGCTTCAACAAAAATATCACCAGCCGAATTGTTTTATGGACGCTGTATCAATATCAAAATACCAAGTGTGTCAACGCCTACACAATCGGATCAGACAGACATAAACAATAAACATATGAAAGCCAGAAAGTCTGACAAAAATGCAAAACAGAAAATGAAATCATACGCTGACACTAGACGACATGCGAAACCGTCCAATCTAAAGTTAGGGGATACTGTGCTTGTTAAGCAAAATAAACAGAACAAACTGACACCACCGTTTGATCCAAACCCGTATGAAATTACGTCTAAGAAAGGGTCAATGGTCACAGCCAAGCGAGAGGACAAAGAAATAACAAGGAATTCTTCCTTTTTCAAAAACATTGAATACCCGCCGCAATTACCACCATCATTATTATCATCGGACGACAACATCACAGAGAATCCAACTGAACTCCATCCTAGTGATATACCATCGTCAGATAATACACAACCTGTTCGAAGAAGTGTGCGTGAGAGAAAATCACCTGAATATTTAAAAGATTATGTTACAAATTAGTGTTCTTAAAAATAGTGAAACTGTTATACAAAAGTGCTGATTTAAGTGTTTAATGTTTGAATGTATATAGTGTATATTACTTTTTGATTTATTGTAATCATGTTTAGGCAAATGTTTAAATTTGTTAAAATCTAATGTTCCATACAAACAGAGTGATACTGTATTTTTAGTAATATTCATTCAACCTAATTTCACCACAAACAATCATACTCTTGAATGTCATTGAAACATGACACTGTTGTGAAAGATACTGTTCATGGACCATTAAAATACACTCGTATTTATTTGACATTATACCGCCTAGAATGAACACGTGCAGAACTTTCAATGATATGAACACTTGTGAACTTTGATAAATTACGTACAGACACATTGACAGAATTTGTCTGGATTCATACCATGTTTGTTTTTTGTTTCATTTATATGTTTCACATAATATTATGTTACCATGGCTATGCAAGTATCAATTCAAGTGAAGGGGAGATGTAGTGTTTATACATAGATCGACTCTAAATGTCAAAGGTAATAAAACCCACACTCTGATAGCAAACAGTATAAGTTATACAGTAGAACGTTGAACATCATGTTGTACAGTCAATAAATATATATTAATCTTATAATCGTTGTGGTTAGTTATGAATTACACCACTTAGAACATTACAACATTATTGTGCACAATATTTTACCCAGAATTAATCATCAACCATTCAATAATATTTCATTTTTTTACATTTATTTTACAACCGTCTTACTGATTTGGTTATATCCGGATTATAATCGCTAGGCATACAAGCAAACCACATTTAATTATTGTATATACTGTCTATAAAGACCATCTTTGAGAACAGCTTGAGGTTGACGTGCCTATGTAATATGTTAGATATTTATGAAACGTTTTTGCCAGATGGTACGATCTGTCGCCTTTTGATACAGGTTTTGTAGTCACTGTGGTATTAGTTTGTAGATGGTCTGACTTTTTGCACAAAAATAGTCAGATAATGAAGGCTAAGCAGCTGACGTCTGACAGGTCAGACAAAGGTAAACTATATCCAGTAAGTCAAAAAGACCTTATAAAATTGATGATAAAATCATTGTATATAAAACCATGAAAATGTCACAACCGGAGGTCAAGGGACACATACGAGCACTAGGCAAACTTTGCCTTTTTATTGTACTGGTGGCTGGGAAGCAGTCCACTATCATGGTATGCAGCGGACCTCCATCATTTGATGAATATGGTTACTACTTTACATGTATTATATTGACCGAAACTGTAACGAAACTTGTACGCTGTATTTACTTGTGCATAGTTCATATAGTATATAACCAAAGCATGTGGTTTAAATTAAATACTTTACCCACGAATGGAATTGTTTTAAAGAACATTACTTACACTAATATTAAGTTATAAATTCAACAGTATTTGACAAATTAAATTGTTTTTCATTTTCTTATTAAATATATACTTTATCGTGTCCCCAAAAGCATTTGATAGAATGTCGTTGACATATCCACGGTGGGGGTCCAACATATCGATACCAAAATGGGTTACGCATAATTTCATATGTCGAACTTCCTGGTCTACATATGTTGTACACATTTCGACGAAAAAGGTAAGATTCTTATTTGTTATTGGTTTATGTTAAAATCAAATTGTTTTGCCCAACTATCTCAATGCAGTGCCATCCTTTATACAGTTCCAAACATGAACGTGTATTAATCTTATCTGTACGTGTAGCAATAACGGAGAAAAACTGATTCTCCGTCAGGCGGTGTGGCTAAAAATTCGCCGTAGTTTGATCACCACGAGAAACTCTTTTGTATTTTCACCTCATTTGTTTGATTATTGTTATAGAAATATAACATACCTTTAAATACACACATGTTTCAAATCTAACGGCGATTTGATGGCTAATAAAGTGTTTATTGTAAAAAAACAGCATGCTCTCCATATGTTGTACGTGTTTTACATATGTTGGATTGAAAATGTTTAATTTGCCAATTTTATGTTTAGTTTAAATGGAAATCCTGGAAAAAAAACGAAATTGAAATATGTTTACGTTATCATGCCACCATCGATGAGTGGTATATTGCTTTTCTTGTGACTGTCCGTTTGTCTGTCTGCCTGTTGTTAGACCAAATGCTAAACCGTTCAGTAACTCAAGCACACTTTGCCCTAGGATCTTTAAACTATGCATGAAGGTTGATCAGAAACTGTCGATGCCCCCTATATATTTTGAGGTCAGCAGGTCAAAGGTCAAAGTCAATGTGACCTTTACCATTTTTTAGACTAAATGCTTCCGTTCAAAACTGAAGAACGCTCACTATAATGGACTTCAAAACCGTATAGTTGTTACTATTACATGTACATGTGATACTATAAAATAACACACAAATACAAAATTCATATGTATGTATAAACTAAGTCTTACTTCATTTGCATCTGTCTTTAGAGACTTTCATTTTCGATCTACTCCATAGATTGTTCAGTTAAATGGATACACAGACTGTATGTTAAGGTTTATGCATGCCTATTTTATACCAAAATATTTTTTTCAGTTATTTATGATTCCACGTAAAATTCTTACAAACATCCAAGAATCAGGTAGTACTGATTCATACAAACATGGCTCTCACAGACAAAACCAACAATACAACCATGCATTCTCACATGATAACACATATTTCATTAGTGTTTCTTTTGGTGCACATTACTACTATTATTTTACAAATTGTATAATCTCGAGGAACTTTCAAATATCTTTCTGAAGGACATAAATGTCAGTTGAAGATACATGTATATAGTTGTTGTGTATATGTAAATAGATGTTGTATTGTTAATTGTTTCATAGATCACATCAGGACCTATGGATTAGCATTGTAAAATATAAAATAAGAACCTTGAAATGTTTAATATAAGTGAATGTTGATGGAAGAAAGAACATAATGATTCAATAACCTAATAAAAGACGTGTCTGACAGCACACCATGGACGTATGACCGAACATAATAGTTACTTGGCGCAACAAGATTTTAGTAGACCGAACATGATTATCAGACCAGGGAATAAAATACTTACTCAACGAAACATAATCGTTAAATAACATAATAAGAGCGATGTTTGACAGCACAAAATAGATAAGTAACTGAACATCGCGAAAGTGGACAAAACAAAACGTTTGTTGTTGACATAAGACAGCTGAGGCGTTCCATAGACCTCCGACCATGTACTGACGTTTTAAGCTAATAATAGACCATACAGCATATGATTAACATATACAGCGATCAATTTGTGCATACTATAATGGTAATAATCTAGGCATGTTAATTAAATGAAATGATTACTGAAATAATTTAATTTTTAAATTTCCTGTTATGTATTTTAATATTAATATATAAAAGCAAACAAATTTGTGAAACTGTGTATTCCATCTCCGTATTTATTTGCTTGGGGATACCTATACATAGATATACAAATTATTGAAAGGCAAATAAGACCGCGTTCAGAAACAATTATGTCCCGCTGGGAACCTTATACATTAAACCAGGGACCATAATTCGTTTGATTTGTTTGATATTTTTACCTGGCTTATGTATACATTTGTAATTTGCTTATGATAGAAAGCCAGTATGTCAAGTTTGAAAGTCCGGGAGCAATGGATTTTACATCCTAAATAATTATACGAATTTTATTAACGCGTTTTTTAAACGAATGTTCTTTACAAGTTTACAGTGACCAATGCGTTTAAGCCTCCGCCTTGAAAGAGTGAGAAAAACTTGAAATGTTACATATAAACCACGTGGTATCCCAATGTATTGTAACGGTTATTTATTGCATAAATGGGTGTGTTTGACCAGTTATGGTTGTAGGTTATTTAAACTCCCTGTACATTTGCAGAACTATCAGCAATATTTGGAAAACACAAATCATACTCGGCATTGTTTCGAGAAATAACATAATGATTTCACCTATTAGATGATCCTGTATGAGTGCTCATTACATACGAGTTTTATTAAACGAGCGGGCAAAGAAAAGAAACACGTGTCATATTGTTTTTGGCGACGAGTTATGAACACGAATGTAAGATTCTATTCGTCATATAACCTTTTAAGTTAGTGAAAGCTCAGTATTTTCAAACAATGATGATGTGTGCTACGTATGTTTTAATCAATATTTAGCGGTACTTCGTGGGTCGATCAATGTATGGATCGGCTAACGTCATTTCAAGTTAATCTGTATACATGTATTTATATAACATTCAGAAAGTGGCGAACGATACTCCGTATTACGGCACTCACAGACCGCAAGTTACGTGATAAAGGAAAATTTCAACCCATGGCACTTTCAATAAAATAATAAATTCAAATATACTTTTTGCAAAATAATAGCAGCATCAAACTTTTCATGTCAAAAATGAGAAGTGCACATATCAACAAACTTTAACATATCAAACATATATTTTGCTGTACCAGTTGTCTAGGGCTATGCTAAAGTCAACAATAAAGAGAATAACACATTAAACCAAAGTTGGAAACATACCAAAGCAACTGAGATTGTATGCTTTTTTCTCCTGCAATATAGGCTATTGGCCTCCAACTTAAACGGAATTAACAACCGAATGGTTTACTTCAAACCAATTGGTAACATATTGAAGGAAATCGTTAAGCACTTATAAACTTATGAAGCCAATATTGAATAAGAATGACCGAAAAGAACACGTTTATATATATAATAAGTTAAAGTCTAGGAAGGTTAGTACAGAACAACGAACGTCTTGCTCTATAAGCGTTGTCAATGAACACATGGTCATTGACGTTATTCTAACCTTTAGAATATGATTTTATACCATCACGGCACAATCCAGACGACAGTTTTAACGCACCTAACCAGGTTATGCAATATATGTGAATCACACATGGCTCGATGTACTTAATGTTATGACTCTAGCTGCATTATATGTGTTCACACACTATATTCTATTGTGTGATCCATAATTAACCATCACAACAACCATCCGAGGAAATAAATTTAATTTTCTTACAATTTTTCACCCATCTTTATGATTCGGTTATATCCGGATTATAATTGCTAGACTTACAGGCAAACCTAATTAAATAACTATTGATACTGTCTATAATGACCATCTATGAGAACATCAAAAGAGAGTGTTTTTCACTTAAGAGGTTGTACGTTAAGGAGAAAGTCTAAGTAACTGTCCATTCCTGAGAAATAATGGAGACGAGGCCCCGAAGGGGCCGAGTATTCATTATTTCTCAGGAATGGACAGATACGCGGATTTTCTCTGACTTAAAATACACCAAAACTGACAAATGTAAATTTAATTTTCTGTAAAGATGCTGTAAATGTCAAAATTGAAAAAAATGCATTTTTTTCCAAAAAAGTCTCCCCTGATGTACCTCTTATAAATAGAAGATTAAAAATATTAACGTGACTGAGCGAGGAGATCGTGCTTTTTTCATGAAACCAGTGAACTAATACAATAACTCTCCATTACTTTATAAAGGTGTGTAGTCCATGCAAACACATGGTGTGAGTTATGTGTTACACGATCAATCAATGGTCCTTTTAGACCCAGTGTCACTTGATGTTATAACACGGTGGACATTATTAAGACTTTGTTTCAGTCAGAGGATATATTTCCGTGCGTAAACTATACATGGATATTTATAATTGATATGCAACTTGATGGACATAACTAAAATGTTTTTAACATGTTGTTTTTAAGCCTAGCTCTGTATTCGCACATTATTAATTAATGTACTCAAAAATTGGTATATACAGTATACTTGTGAGGGCAGTGTCTAGTTCGATGTTGACTGCCACGCCCGCAAAAGAGAAAAATTCTCTCCGAGAGACTCGAATGTTTCATTGGGTAGTCCGATGATCAGGGGAAGCTAATGTCAAAGAGTGATTTAGCGACTGAACAGCTGAAAACAGCCCTCGTAAATTGGAAACATTACTTTTTTCTTACACCTCAAAATTATTACAAACTTTGCCTGTTCTTTAATTCAAACTTAGGAGTCCAATCGACACATGTCTTCCTGAATTATAAGCCTTGTATGACCAAAACAATTAGAAATTAGCTTTGTACGTACTATTATATTCAAACAGTTTTCATCTTATCATCTCAAAACCTAAGTTGCAATGTTTATGGACATTTTAACGTAGGCCAAGGTCGATTATTTCATTTTCAGTATCGTGCTGAAGACGGGTGTCATGATTTAGTGAGAATGTTGGCTCTTATGCATGTATAAAAGCTGTAATTGGAACTTATTGAATGGTCATGATCACGCGAAAGTGCAATTGCAAATTATTGACGGTATTTAATATATCACACTAGCATCATCTTGATTTCTTTATTTCTTGCGCGCATACCACCTTAATAGCTGAACTTATATTAATGTTAAAAGCTATTTAGAAACAGCGGGTTGATTTCATTTTCTAGTTTCGTTGTGGTTTGAGCATTTTTAAATGTCTTATATTTTCTTTTTCCTGTGTTCGGCTCTTTCAGTTTCGGCCGCTTTTCCTGCAAATTGTAATGCACCAGTCAGTTGCATCAACGGCCCCAACCCCGCGTATGGCTGCGGTGTTTTACCCTCTAGCTTCCCCCGCACTGCTGGGAAAATGTTAGGATTATTTTCACCGAACCAATACCTTTGGGACAATGTAACCCAAAAGTAAATTTACCGACCCATCTATTTGGGATGGCGGACAATGAATGCAACTCACTGGTGTATAATTATACATTATTTACAATAATTCTCCATTACCTGTTAACACCTTAAATAAAAATAACTCTCCATTTTTTGTTAACACTACATATGTGTGTTATGTTTTTCAGGGACAGAGTGTTTACTTAACAATAACTCTCCAATATTTCGTATACACATTTCATGTAATGTGTATACGAAATAATGGAGAGTTATTGTTAAGACAACTCTCCATTCCTGAAAAATAATGGAGAGTTTATGAATGGGTTAATCCCCTGGGTGTATTTTAATTGTTAGTAATTGGTAAGATATTCCTGAAAAACATCTGTCGGCTCGAACAATCAGTGGCATTTTGACACATGTTGTGTGATAGTGGTCTGAGTTCTTGCACAAAACAATCAACTAGCTGGTGTGCGACAGGTCAGAAAAAATCAACTTTATCCCGTCAGCGAAAAGGGCCTCATTAAATTGATGATGAAGTCATTGTTTATAAAACTATGAAAATGACAAAATCGGAGGTCAAGGGACACATACGTGTTTTCTTCAGCACCGGAATGTTCTTACCGACCGGAAACCGATTAAGAGCCGTTGACCGCTTTCGGTCTAACACACTGTATGCAGCGGACCTCCACCTAAATCTATAATTGTAATGTATGTATAGACCGCACCTGAAATAAAACAAGTTCACTATATTCATTTGTGCATATTTAATGATAAATACTAATATCATGTGAATCAAATTTAATCATATATTAAATAATATAGAATGTCGAACATTTCTGACAATATTATTCAATTAATATTTTCAACTGTATTAGAAGAAAATGATGGTTTCTATCAAGTTTGTCCTTTTGAAATAACATGTGACGAAATGTAGTGTATGTCAGAAGTGCTCTATATTACACTGAGCGGCAATGAAAACGCAACACCTTTTAAACTTGAATATTTCCGTAATCTGTTAACTTATAAACTTGAAATTTTGTATGCTCACTTCGATATATATTATCTACAGAAATTAGCTTTGTCCGTGAAAATACTTTAAAAATCACTCGTATATAGCGGAATAGCCTTAAACCGCATTTTACCGCGTGCTGATAGGTGGCTAGAGATTTGCTCGCATATTGTGCAAGCATTTTGAAGAATATATATGGATTAGTCGGAAAAGCAAAATTACTAGTAGAAAACGTGGTGCATATGTCAAAGGAAGACTCCGAAAGATCGGTCGTTATGCTCAATTGTGGGGTATCGGTACTAAAAATCAAAGTTTCGTAGATTTAAATCACCGAAGTCATTATTTCATTTATTTAACACAAGTTTGAATACATAAACACCTATTAAGAAAGCTAAACATGCATTAGAAATCATAGGATGTAAGAAAAATGATTAAGTCAAGTGCGATAACTCTTGGATAAGTATTCTCACTTTTTTAGATTAATCACCAAACTTTTACACTAAATTGTATTACTGGATATAACTGAACTAATCTACATGCTCAAGTTATGATTTTCATTAATATGTAGACGTAAATTGTGTTTTGAAAATTAAGCACGCAATTCCAAAGCGCATTTTTTCTCCATTGAGTACAATAATCAGTCTAAAAAGTATACATATAGCGTTCACGCAATTTATTTCCAGTTACAAATGGTGATACTTCCACCATCTTTGGAACAAATATATAATACAATTTTATTAACCTCAAAACAAGCAGTTTCGAATATGCGCTTAGAGGCACAAGATTCGAAGCAGTGTTATAAAGAAACCGGCAAGTTAATTATTTAATCAGTTTATTACTCAACGATTATCTCCCTTTGACCATAGATAATAGACCATGGATATAATTGATCATATCTTTATTATTTTAGTGGTTGTACGCAAAATAGTGTACAGGCCCGTTAGAAGTACCTGAAGTTCACATAGCCCTTCTGCAACAACGGAACAGCATCACACAGGCATTCAATGAACATTTCATACGATTAATACGTCGTAGATGCACACGATGGATCGCTCCTGGTGGTGGTTTTAAAAGATTAAAAAATGCGACTTTCTGTTTTATACTGACCCCAAAACTACTGGTAAAAAACTATGTTGCTAAACACTTTTTCTGATTCGAGTGATATTCATGTGTCACTTGCATATATCTATTCTATGACAAAATTTCGCGATACTTACATACTTATCAAATGTGTTATGCTTTACTATGTAAGTGTTGCGTTTTCATTACCGCTCAGTGTACTTGAAGTTGTGTCACATATGAAATACAAATCTTGAGGCTACACATATGCATTTACAATTTCTTGAAATGAAACATGCCAGTAGAAAGTAGTGCTTATAAGTTACATGCATTTAGAAAATAAATAACTTGACGTTAACAACATTGATATATGTCAACATAACCAGTGATCATCAGCTGATCATATAACTGTTAACTCATGTACCTAGTCCATTTTTATAGAATCTTCCAGTTCCAGTCCTAAATGAATGGTATAACATGTATGCATTAAAATTACTGCACCTAATCTGATAACTACAAAGAAGTTTTCATGTACAATAATAGCAAATCGGACTTTCCAATTCAGCATAAATTTTGCTTTTTCCCCGCCGTATCAGCTAGTGAACTCCTACTTAAATGGAATAAACAAGCGTAAAATATTACTTCGAAATAATTGGAAATAAAGGAAAACGTAAAACACGTATTCAATAATGAAGCCAATATTGAATAAGATTGACAAAATGGAACAAGTTCATACATTTAATAAGCAATATTCCGTAACGAACGCAAAATAACAAACAAGATAAGTTGTACACTCATTAAATGTTATAAGTACACTAACTCAGTACATAGCGATGTGTGCAAATAGTGCATGTAAAGTTCTTTCTAGTTTGAAAAATTGAAAAATATAAAACTGTGATATTACGTTCATGACTTATTATGTTTAAATATCTTAAAATTTGTGAGTGCCTATTTAGTTTTTTATGTAGGGTATAGAGATGTTGATATGTTCAGCGCGTGCTTGTCGATCGGTCAGTCGACATGCCGAATGTGGTTTCAACAATAACTCAAGAACGGATGGATCTAGGAGTCTAAACTTTTAAGTGGATATTGTTCATCCTTCGCAGAAGGCGTGAATCAACTTCAAGGTCATTCGGATCAAAGGTCTAACTCACCATGACCTTTAAATACACAACGATCCCAGATCCATTAAATCGTAAAACTTCACAGAGAGGTTGCTGATCATCAGTTCTAGACGCCTACAATTTTTGGGCCAATAGGTCATAAGTCAAGGTCATCGTGACCTTTATTATGGCCGTTCTTCACGATTCATCTTGATGTATACACCTGAAGATGTACATTAAACACTTGGTGCGTCTTTTGCAACTACACGGTAAGTCATGACCCATGAGATACACATAAATTTCCCTCCAAACATTTGTAAACAATAATAATTTGAGACGAAAGAAGGCCACTTACTGATAGGGGTGTGTTTAATGATAATTTGTGTTTTTTTTAGCAAAATGGAAGGAATAATTTGAAAGGCAAACACATGTAGTGACTTAAATAATATAACTTTGTCTATATATACTTCTTCAACAGCATTGTATTGTTTCAATTACAATTAATGAAAAATGCTATTTCACAATAATGTCACAAATAATTCGATCAAATGTTCAGTACTATTATTATTCCAAGCCGTTATGTTTAAAACACAGAAGAAAATGAGTAAATATTGTGTGAACATCCACTATATGGCTGAAATTTCATTCTAATCTGCTGTAATCAGTAAAATAAATTACTTCTTCACGGTTGGTCTGTACCACAAGACTTACGTATATAGAAAATGTTCTATGCTGTACATCTCCAAACATAATGTGGAAGAAATGTACTATTCACATCTACACGATACATATTGACCTCATAAGTTGAAACTTATACACCAATATGTATCGTGTAGAACGGCCATTACATTAAACTATTTTCTGTCATAAGACGCGTATGTTTCAAAAACCTCTAATGCTATTGCTGTTATTGGAATAAGTCTGGGTTTTTTGTGTTTTCCTGGTGTGTGTGTATTGATGGACAATGTGTACGTAACATTTTAAGACTTCGTGCGAAAAACTTAGTTTTGCACGTGCATTTTTCATAAAGTAAAAAAATCACGGTTCACTGCTTGCATCGGGCAAATTATAATTATCGAATTATCGGATATTGTTGATATACTACTTATTAAAGACATGCAAAAATGAACATGATATGATGAATAATAAAAAAGATATGAAACTCACATATTGATGTACTTATAACATTTAACAAGTGTATTCGTCAATGGACGTCTTTTTCTATTAGGCTGGCAATTAACAAATGGTGATTGACATTATTCTAGCATCTAGAATACAATTGTATACCATTTGGCACGATCGAGACGGTGGTTTTGACTCACTTAATCAGTGTACGCAATGTAGACGACCCCTTTATAAGTAGACTATCCTAAATATCAATCACACATGACACGATATACTTTACGCATTTTTTAATGGCTCTAGCTACAAATGTGTTCACATTATTCTAATGTTTGACTCCGAATGAACGATCAACCATTTAAGATATATATTAAGATGTCTTACAATTTCACAACTGTGTTAATGATTTGGTTATATCAGGATTATAATATCTAGACCTAACAAGCAACCAAATTTAAATTACTGTAAAAATGGTCTGAGGAAATCAGACAGGGAAGGCAGTACTCAACTTAACCAGCCGAGCACAGAAATACCACACCACAACCACATTGAGAAATGCCTAAATACAATTCAAAGAAACAATTAAAAGTCCAAGTCCCCGCCGAATGAACCAATAACACAAAGAATTTATAGAATAGCGGTTATTGCATAACTTCATAAGGTACGAGTTTAAACATCTAGTAACCGTTATTTGTGTCTGTATATAACCGAAAGTCCTATATCCAACCGTCTTGTTTATGTTCTAGGTACTGTCCATCTTATGTTTTTTAACAAAACAAAGAAATAGAATAACAAGAATGCAACTGTGATATTTAGATTAACGGTTATCCTTATGGTAGGTGATTGTCCTTGCGATTCTCTATTGTCTGCTAAATTTTATTCCGGACATATTTCATTGACCTATGTATCAAAACCATCGAGAGTACGGGGTCATTGTTTTGTCTAGAATAATAATAAAAAAATACTACGACGAATAACATTAAATTACCAAGTGTATTAATACAAATTCACGTAGTATGAATAACAAGGTACTAAAAATCTCACAAAGTTGCATTAGCGAATACTAAGATAACACTGGAAAAAAACATTAACAAATTACGTTACTTCACTTCGAGGTCTTCAAACATATAAATACGGATTAAAAACATTAGTGATATTGTCTTTTCTAATACTTCTGTCTTCTGACTTCCCCTGAGTCAGAAACAAAGAGTATAATGCTCTAACGTATATAACCTAAGGGTTTGAGTGCACGTTATAGTTCAAATTCAGTATACACATAATACATAATGTATATACACTAAACAATGTCGTTGTATTTGCTAGTGATTTGTCAGTGTATAGCTTCTGGTCCTTATCTGTACAGATTTGAATTGTCTGTACTTTACAGTATTGAATAAAATCAATATATACATATCAAAAACTATAGTTACAGAATATAGCAAATACGAGCGACGTAATACAACTGCTACATTCGTTTGAAAGTAATGCATATTACGAACAGTACAACAGTAAACCAGTTTTCTAACATAATGCTTGACCATTCTGATCACAACTGATCATTACTAAAATTATGTTTAGAAAAACGGTGCAAAACTTATTTACATTTTTTAAATGTGAATTTTTAATTGAATGCAATGAAGTTTCATTAACAAAGTTAACAGGAGGTTTTGTTAATTATATTAGATCATCCTAGAAGTCAGGTATATCTCTGGCGTAAGTGTATTATCGAAAACTTATACAATGAAAATGGTATTTATATTTGACGAAACAATGTAAAGGCAAATAATTCGAAACAGAAAAGCTTACTTCTGTTTTTCTTTTGGTTTCATTTTATGCTACATGTACATCACACACTAGCAAGGAACTCTGTATCTTGCTAATCATGTAGTGAGGCAGAAAATGATATAGCACAATATTATTGTAACGAACGAAAGTCGTTTGAATGGCAGAATACCACATTACTTGTGCATGATACTTGCGCGTGTTTTCCTTGTTCTCGTGGCAATCCTCTAAACTTCCATCTTATGAAGACATGCTTCAACTAAATTCTTGAAAACATCCTGGTTCGTATCGAAGCAATGTGAAGTTTCCATTAAGAAAGTGATATTTACGACCATTAAGAGTCTATTGTGAGACAACGCGGCTATTAATACGAAATAGGAACATTTGGATGCGGAAGTGAATAGATTGCGTTTCAATTATTATCAGCATTTCAAAATTCGTTCCAGAAACAGTGCATTTCCTTAGTATAATTATACTGTAATAGATCATTTAATTTCTCCAGGCATGAGTGGTAGATTCAACTTACTTGATATATTTGGATATAATGTTCTTATCTTATCTAGATTATTTGATGCATAAAACATCCATCATGGATTTAGATAGTTTTGTTCACTTCACTACTTATAGTCTGAGACCTGGAGATTATATAACCAGGGGTGTTGACTAGTTATAAAGGAGTGATAAGAATTTGGTTTGTTTGATTCTATCTTTATATGCCGGATGTAGTGTCTGAACAAAATAAAAATCAATCACGATCATTATTTCGTTGACCTGTAGTTCCCCAATTCAGAACAAGAGCATTATTGAAATTTGTTTTAAATAAAACGAAGTAATAATAGCGTATATGTCATCTTCTGGTCATTTTCAAAATCACAACAGTCGACCGATATTTATGGCGTTCCTCGCGGTAAAATACATTGATGTAGAATGCATAACTCTGCCCCTTAACATTATACGTATAATATATTTATGTATTTATGTATAAATCCCACGACTATACTATGGACGTATTGGCGCACAAGGGCATAATAAATGTCATTGTTTTTACCATTAGATGTTACACATATCCATTCGATGCAAATACGTAACCAGAACACAGTGCAATAAAGTTCCGCTAATAAGACAACTTGGATTATTTTGAAATCATGCAGATTTTTGCCAGTTTAAGGTCCCAAAGTATTAAATTTAGAACAAAAAGGTCCGCTTATAAGACCGATTCGCTATTAAGACCACCTTTTTTGCGGATCTTCAATGTAGTTGTCTTGATTCAATAACTTAAGACGATCGTATCTTTTTTGGATTTTTTTCCTTTTTGTGACGATTTTACATATCTTTAGTAAAATGTATAAAGCATGCCGAAAAAAGTCATTTATGTCAACCAACTGCGTCCAAATTTAATATGTTCATATTGTTGAGACTCAGATGTCATCATTTTTAGGAGCAATTATATTTTCCATTTCCACACAGTAAATGAGTGCCTCTATGTAACATTTAATGTTTTACGTGTTGTATAAATGGACGGAGGCGATGTCTGGAGACATACAGTCCAAATGGTAACAAAATTACTTCCTTCACGATCAATCGTTATATTACATTTAGACTTTATAACGACTTTAAAAACAACAACCAGTTGAACTATAACGTCCCCTGATACGCAATAAAGTTAATTATTTCCTTCAAAAATGGTTTCTTTGCTTCGACATTTCTCTCGTAAAATGTTGAAATGCGGAAATTAACATATTTTTGTTACGTTTTTACCTAAAATCGTTTACTTCGCCTATCGAATCGTACAAATGGTGAAGTCGTGTTTTAACCAACAATTAGTTTCATCATCCACCTGTTTTGTTTAACAACAAAAATATGAAAATATATCAATTGACTGAACGTATCTACCATGTTTAGACAAACGTTTTAGTAAGTGACTTAGTGTATCAGACATTTACTTATAAATAAAACATCTTTTAATCTTTCGAAAAGAAATTTACAAACGTTTAATCACAGTCACAATCCACACGTAAAAAAAGTAAAAATCAAAACTAAAAGGAATATGACAAAAACATGACTACATCTACCATTAGCAATCATACATACCAGACATATTTAACATGACCATCCAATATGTTTATAAATAGATAAAATACCTACAATGTTTCTAAAAGAATTTTGAAGTCGTATAATCACACCCGCACATACAAACATATGGCACCTGCCGCCGTTGTCAGTCACTGGATAATGTCGTTTTCCTCATAATTATCTATCAAACCATTGAAACTTATGTCTTTCTTTTTTATTATTACTTGCTATTTTATGACATTATTGAACTTGATATATTTTACTTAATCAATCGAAATAAATCATATAATTTGAAGAGTGTGAAGGAACCTTTGGATGGTAGTGTATTGAAGCCTTACCTTTGATCTATTTGATCAATTTTGATGTGAGTTTATTACAGAAGTTGTTTTAGCAATATTTTTTAGTATCTTAAAGTATTTTGCTTTGGTTTTGATACCTTGAATTCTTAGCTATTAAAGAAGAAATGTACCTTTATAGAAAAATATACAGGGTGTTCAAAAAGTTCGTAGACATTGTTATTTTATCTGGCATTTTATTTGTAACTAACATTTGGACATTTTTATGACATATCAGCAACTACAATGACCTCATTTGTTTATTTTAATATTATTCAAGTTTACATGACATGGAATATATGATATATGTAAGGGTTTAATAAACTCACGTGACGAAGCAAAAAATAAGGAAGACGTCAAAACTTTAGGTACTCAATCTTTGTTGATGCGAGAGTCCATTATACAAAAGAGGTTTTTAATTTAAATTTGGTCGAGTGAGTTGCCTGATCATTCGTCTTATGGCATCAGGTGGTAAACATGATCATAAAGGCATTTCCGGGTCCTGGCAGGGGTACGCGCCGGGCAACTTCCTGTACAAATTCAGTCGATTCTGGGTATAGGATGAGACGCATGTTTGTGATGTTGCCATGGTAACCGCTTCTGGTCAGGGTAGGTTTTGGCTTTTGTGTAAGTATAATGCATCACTATAGTCAGATGTAACACTTTTACCAACAAAATGATATTGAGCTACGCTATACTGCATGGTATTTACTGTGTGAAAAGACCAATAATCTTTAATTTTATTACCAACATGGATATTTCGGCTTCTACGGACAGGTAAGGGGTTTAAATATATATAAGAAAGCATGATAAAAGTGAATTTGCGATTTTCGCAGCTTTAAAAAAGATGTGTTATGGGTTTTCGCGATTTGTTTACGTGTTACTTTAACCATATTCATTCAACTGAAAACATGCTTAACGTAAGGGAAACGAGCACGAAATATAAGATAACATTTATTTTATATATAACAAATGTACTGTAAGGTCAATTGCACTATAATAAATAATAAAATAAAATATTAGACGACAATGCATGTCCTATTTGTTTATCTACGGAAGCACTTATTGTCATAAGTAATTAAATGTAGCAAATCATACAAATAAATGTTTGTCGCAGTTTTATACATTATATCGATGTTTTTTCTTGTTCAGTGATTATTTTGAATTAGAAATGTATTTTTCTATGTATTTGAACGATAATTTAGTGTATATATACGAAATTATACCTTTTAGTCAACTTCTTTATCTGCTCATTAATTCACAGAATACCATGGAAACATGGGGATACATTACATGACATATACTTAACAGTTACTGTAAACTAGTGCTTACAATGTAGGCTTTATGTTAGAGCTATAGTTGTGTTTTATGGGTATGAAAATGCTCCCACAACAAAGGTTCAAACTCATGAACGCCGAACAAAAGGTATCAAGACCACTCCATGCAAAACTAAAACATAATTATTTCTCTCGAATACGGACAATGAGCAGAATTTCATTTATATGCTTTCAATGCATTTTTCTGAATCTGGATGCGGAGTAAACCATTCTCAGGTTGATGCTGACCTTTTGATTATTCCAACCATTACCAAGCGAGCATAATATTCTCAAGTTGCTGTCATGTTTTACTGTGTTTCTATACTCTTTTAAATGGGAATAATATAATATTACACCTCTGATTCCAAAGCCCCGGTGAAATGCAAGAACATATGGGATATTCAAAATACCAAAATAATGATCGGAAATGAAATATGCCAGTGGTTATTATTTGTTTATGCATTTACAGGTTGTGACACAACCTCACACATTTACGTACTAAGTACATTAAGTTGTTAAAGGTACAGTTTTAAAAAGGCTATGTCTGACGCAAAATTCGGAAATAGTATCAATGCTTTTGTTAGAAATTCGTCACATGAGGAAATAAAGCTTGCTGGTGAAGCAATAGTGTCCAGTGTGTATGCTTGAACATCTTGTAAAGGTTTAGATCCATTTCGTTACTGTAAATTTGTGCAAAAAAATCAAACTAACGCACCAGTCAGTTACATCCACGACCCCATTCCCCCATCCCAGCTTCCCCGCACTACCGGGGAAATATTGTCTCCCAACAATATTTAGTTGTCAGGCGGCCGGGGAAATACCGGAGATTTTACCATCAACTATCCCCGGCAGGACCGTGGAGGGCGGAGGTTTTTACAAACCAAAAGTAAAAATCTCGGCCCATCCCTGGTGCCGTGGATGCATTTGACCGATGCATAAGAAAACTGCTGTTTTAGTTCAGTGTTTACAACCTTCATCAGTAGCAGTAACCGACCATAAATATCGAGTATATTTACAGGTTCAGACATAGATGGGTCGAGACATCTCACCGAGTGAACCGAGTTGGAACCATATAAATCACAAACTCACCCCAATTAAAATAACTCTGCCTGGGCTCTACTGAACAGCAGCATGAGGAAAAGGTTATGGTCTGAGTTGTAGTAATAAAGAGGGTTTGAAGATTATACCATTCAAGACTGATAACAAATAGTCGACGTTTGTGTATGATAACGGGGTACAATGTATGTTCTAGTATAATGAGAGGAAGTCTCTGAAGGTTCTTGTTTGCATTTGACCTTGAATGACTTTGGCATTGAATAGGTCAGAACTTAATATCAATTTGCAATATGTTTAAGAAATAAAAATCTGTTCACGTTTATTGTCGGTGAATAAAACACGGGCAGGAGTTCGGATGCGTAAAAATTAAATCACGAGTGCGTAGCACGAGTGATTTAATTTTCCGCATCCGAACGAGTGCCCGTGTTTTATTCACCGACAATATACAAGAACAGAGTTTTTATTTCGATTCTAAATACGATAATATCCCGCACTATTTAACTGCGCGCATTCCATTTTCACCCATTTGACATTGAACATAATTCCACGAAGAAATTGAGTGGCTTATTAGCTGGTACAATTACCTCCCTCGTTAATGAAAACGACCTTCGTAATTTTCTGAAGGAAATACCACAATTTAAACATTGAAACAATTTTAATAACACGAGTATATGGTATTTATTTCATAAAATGAAAAATATAAATGGAATGATTATCAGTAGCTTTAAAAAATCTTGGTTTCTAGAGTTTATTGGAGTTTCTAAAAATAGATGCGTCATAGATGTAACACTGGATTCTCGTGCAACTCGCCTTGTCATCGTGACTCGTAGAAAATTTTACTATAAAGTTTACGTTTATTCATTCATAAATATGTCAAGTGATACTGGGCGTAAATAGAAACAGCCAATTTGATAGGTATGTTTTATGGGGGCAATAAAACATGGTTCGGTTCGTTCTTTGTGTATTGGATTAATCCGCGAATCGTGTTAGAATATAAAATTAATCACATTAACACAAACATCTGTTTGTGTCATTATGGAGCAAACAAGTTTATCTGATATGCTAACAATAAGTACCGGGTATTAGTATATTTAAGAATGTGATGTATTTTGACATATTTTACTTTGTAGATCTTTTTCTTACAAAAGGTTGTTTCCACAAATGATGTCCAGATGCTTTATACATTTACTCATTCTAGTATTACTGTTATTACTATTATGAATGTGAATTAAGTAAAATATTGAGTAAAGAACGGAGGAAATATCAATTTTTCAGCCTTTCTTAGTAGTACCTCAAAGGGGTCAATGTTATATATTAAATTGATTGACACAACTTAAGAAACACAATCCAAGCAAACATTTAGCATTGTATTGATCAATGTTAACTACACATTGGACCAACTATGTTGTAGTGCGTAGGTAATTTTTGGCAGACACCTTGGACGCCATCTTGGATTTAATCCCTTTCCCTCAACACATTTTTGAGGATTTTTTTTCTGAAGTGCACAACGATTCATACTAAACATTGGTGAAAAAATTATTTCTGTTGCAATTTGTTTTGGGTTCGGCCCATTTTAAGGCTATTTTGACTGGACTAATCTTTGTAAAACGCATTTACGCAAATATTATCGACGTGCGCAATTTTTTAGGAAAACTTAGGTTTACGCTAGCGTAAATGCTTTGATAAAACAGTGCCCATGTCGCTGGAGCGAACGCTTACCCTTTACTGTTGTTCTTTGGTTGCTCAGCAACTTTATTCATAAGCCTATACCGAACCACGGAATTCATCAGAATATCCGCAATGGATAATAGTTGATGATAATTTGCAGAAAATATAATAGTATATACATTTTGAAGGCTTAGTTTAGCAACTCTCAGTGTTTCTTGACTGACCCTCGTATGTAACATTCTGAAAATGCTGAACGATACTTTCTGCACGGATTACGGTACCCACAGACCGCGAGTTACATGTTAATGAAAATTACTACCCATGACATTTTCAATAAAATGATAAATTCGAAGATTCTTTTTGCAAAACAATAGCAGCATCGAATTTTTCATGTCAAAAATGTGAAGTGCACATATCAACCAACTTTAACATGTCAATCATACATTTTGCTGTACCAGTTGTCTAGGGTTATACTAAAGTCAGCAATAAAGAGAAAAAGACATCAAACCAAAGTTGTAAACATACCAAAGCAACTGAGATTTTAGGCCTTTTTCTCCAGCAATTTAGGCTATTGGCCTCCAACTTAAACGGAATAAACAACCGAATGGTTTACTTAAAACCAATTGGGAACATATTGAAGGAAATCGTGAAGCACTTATAAACTTTTGAAGCCAATATTGAATAAGAATGACAGAATGGAATTTGTTTATACATCTAATAAGCAAACATCTAGATAGGTTAATATAGGACAATGAACGTCTTGCTCTATTAGCGTTGTCAATGAACACATGGTCATTGACGTTATTCTTACCTTTAGAATATGATTTAATACCATCACGGCACAATCGAGACGGCAGTTTTAACGCAGCGAACCAATTTATGTAATATACATAAATCACACATGACTCCATTTACTTAATGTTATGACTCTAGCTACAATTGTTTTCACATTGCCCCAATGTTTGATCCATAATTAACCATCATACCTTCCATCCAAGAATACAAATTTAATTTCTTTCAACTTTACAACCATCTTAATGATTCCGTTATATCCGGATTATAATCACTAGACTTACAGCAGGCAAACCTTATCAAATTATTATAACACAATAATGACAACCATGAGAACATCAAAGCGGGCGTTTTTCTAAAGAGCTTGTACTTGTTAGTAGTTGGTTAGATATTCCTGAACAGTTCGACTGGGTGGTACAATCAGCAGCATTTTGAAACAGGTTGTGTAATAGTGGTCTTTTTTGTAGATGGTCTGAATTTTTGCACAAAACTTTCAGATCATGAGGGCCAAGTAGTTGATGTTGTACGACAGGTCAGAAAAATGTTTTGACTATATCCCGTCAGCCAAAAGGGCCTTATTAAATTGATGATAAAGTCATTGTTTATAAAACTATGAAATTTTCAAAACGGAAGGTAAAGCGACACATACGTGCTTTTTTCAGCACCGGAAGGTTGTTTACCGACTGGAAACTAATTAAATGCCCTTGGCCGCCTCAGTCAGTCCAACACACTGTATGCAGCGGACTTCCATCCAAGTCTATAATTGCCATGTATTTATAGACCGCACCGGATATAAAGCAAGTTCACTATATTCATTTGTGCATATTTAATGATAAATACTAATATCATGTGAATCAAATTTAATCATATATTAAATAATGCAAAATGTCTATAGAAAATTTTTCACAATAATATTCAAATAATATATAGACGGTGCCAAACCAAAACCCCGTAACTCACTTTGGGCGCGAAAACTTTTTTTGCAGCATCCGCATCTGCTAGACGTCCCCCGTGCATTTCCGTCTTGTCGCCATTTAAATAGCCAATCGCGTTACTTAGATGGCGACAAGACATAAATGCGCGGGACGTCTAGCAGATGCGGATGCTGCAATAACAGTTTACGCGCTAAAATTGAGTTACGGGGTTTTGATTTGGCACCGTCAATATTCAACTGTATTTGAAGGAAATGAAGGTTTCTATCAAGTGTGTCCTTTTGAAATAACATGTGACGAAATGTAGTGTATGTCCCATTATTACCGACAGAAGTGCTTTTTATTACTTGAAGTTTTGTCACATATGAATACAAATCTAGAGGCTACACATACATGTATGAATTAACAAATACTTGAAAGGAAACATGCAAGTAGAAAATAGTGCTTATTAGTTACATGCATTTAGAAAATGAATAACTTTACATTAACAACATGAATATTTGTCAACTCAGCCAATGATCATCAGCTGATCATATAACTGTTATCTCGGGTACCTAGTATATTTTAATAGAATCTACCAATTCAACTCAATTTGTCATTATCGAAAATGGAGGGCGAAGTTTGTTTTATGAACTATTCTTCATAAATGAATGGTATTATGCATGACAATTACTACACCTTATCCTATAACTACAAAGACGTTTTATGGTACAATAATAGCAAATTTAACTTTCCATTTCGCCATAAATAATCCAAATGTACTCACTCTTACCAAACGTTTTATTTGCTCTTCCAGTTTTTATAAGGTTATATTAATGTTCACAACAGAGATAATTTGGAAACTAAGTCAAAGCAACAAAGAATTGTACTACTGCTTTTTGCCTGCCATATCGGCTGATAAACTTCGACTAAGACGGAAGAAACAAACGAATGTGTATACTATTACTTCGACATAATTGGAAACAGATCGAAGGAAACGTGAAACTCATATACAACAATGAAGCCAATATTGAATAAGGATGACAACAGAGAACAACTTTATACATTTAGTAAGCGAATTTCAGTAACGAATGTAAAATATCAACAAGATAATGTTGTATAAGTCAATGAACGTCTTATTCTATAAGGTTTGTCTATAAACACATGGTCATTGTCATTATTCTAGGATCTAGACTACAAGCGTATACCATTTTGGCGCGATCGAGACGGTGGTTTTGACGCACTGAACCAGTGTACACAATGTAGACTATCCCTTCATATCAATCACACCTGACACGATATACTTTACGCATTTTTTAATGACCCTAGCTACAAATGTGTTCACATTTTTCTAATGTTTGACCCCGAATTAACTAGTAACGTTTAAAAATATTTATTTCAATGTCTTACAAATTTACAACCGTGTTAATGCTTTGGTTATATCGGGATTATAATATCTAGACCTACAAGCAACCAAATTTAAATTACTGTAAAAAAGTCTGAGGAAATCAGACAGGGAAGACAGTACTCAACCTAACCAACCGAGCACAGAAATTAGAAACACCACAACACAACCACACTGAGTATTGTCCAAATACAAGCCAAACAAAACCAATTAAAAGTCCAAGTCCCCGCCGAAAATATGTAGGATGACCCAATTACACAAAGAAGTTATAGAATAGCGGTTATTGCATGCGACCGAATGAACCGCGGCCAAAACCCGACCGAGTTTCACCAAATCCATTCCAAAACTGCGATCAAATGAGGCACAATTACACAGAGACCTAGTTTAAATCATCAAATACCGTAAAGACCATCTTAAAGAACACCAAATGGGAGTTAGATATTACTAGAAATTGATAAACGGTAACATAATTTTATGTACCATTTGGATACATGTTTTGTAATGTTAGTCGTGTTTGTTTGTAGATTGTCATTGAGACCTGCCGTCCACTAGACCCCGATGCTATGCAGAAAGGGTGCCGATTACAATCTGCTCGATTCGGGAACCTTTCGGGATCATTTATCAATAAAAATTGGCGGAGCTTTGTCTAGGTGCTTGTTCGGGAAGCATTCGGTGATAGGTATACGAATTGTTGCGGAATACACGCGGTATACATGCCGAAGCCTATCTTAAGTAGCCGAATGTATCCCGACTACATGCCGACAGTTCAGGAGTTAGTCCCGAATGTTTCCCGATCGTGCGGAAAGGATGCGGTAACGTTGCGGAGAATGTGGAAGGGTTTACGAATGGATGCCGATAGATTGCCGAAAGGTTACCGACGTATATATGCGATGTCGAACTACTATCTTAACTTGTCGGCAAACTGACGGCATCGCTTCCGCTGTCATTCGGGATATACGGCGAGGACACGGCATCCGTTTGGCATTCAACTGGTGCCTTCGACAACTGTTCGGCATGTGCTCTTAACATCATCGGCATAGCTTCCGTGTGTAGAACTCATCCCTTCGGCGTTATCGGGGAGCTTTCGGCATCGATTCGGCTTTCCTTTGGGAACCGTTCGGGATAGCTAAATGATTACGAAGCCTTGCATAAGGCGTCCCGATGATGCGAAGTGGATGCCGATGGGTTCCCAAACACCCCGAACGGTTGCCGATGGTTTCCCGATTACACCGAAGCTCTCCCGAAGCACTTCCGAACAAGACCTTCGGCGTCCAAATTTTAAATAATTTCGATGCCGAAGATTTTTTGGTCCCGAAGGCTTCCCGAAGCGTTGCAGAATGATGCGGAAGGGTTCTAGAACACCCCGAGGACATGCCAACCATCCCGATCCTTCCAGATGAGGTGAATTTCAGCTTCAGGAACCCTTCGGGGTCCTAGTGGACGGCAGGTCTAACAAAGAATAGACTTTGAGTAGAGTATGTAGTATACATTTTTTGTCTCAAAATTAAAATCCTCATAGTTGTACACATTAAAAGTTCATAATGTACGAGTTTAAACATCTTGTAACCTTTATTCGTGTATGTATATAACCAGAAGTCCTATATCCAACCGTTTTGTTTAAGTATTTGGCAATGTCCATCTGATAGTTCTTAACAAAACAAATAGAATAACAAGAATGCCACTGTAACATTTTGTTTGATGGTTGTTTTTGTGGTAGGTGATTGTCCTGGCGATTCTCTATTGTCTTCTTACTTTTATTCCGGATATATTTCATTGACCTTTGCATCAAACCATCGAGAGTACATTAAGAACATTAAATTACCAAGCGCATTAATACAAATTTACTTAGTAGGAATAACAAGGTACTAAAAATCTCACAAAGTTGCATTAGCGAATATTAAGTTAACACTGGAAAAAAAACATTCACAAATTACGTTACTTCACTCCGAGGTCTTCAAACATATAAATACAGATTAAACACATTAGTGATATTGTCTTTTCTAATACCTCTGTCTCTGGTTTGTTTATTGTTCCACTGAGTCAGTAACAGAGAGTGTAATGTCCTCATGTGTATTACCTAAGGGCTTGAGTGCACGTTATAGTTCAAATTCAGTATATACATAATACAAACAATGTATATACTATATACAATGTCGTTGTAACGTCGTCAGACTGTACGATCTTTCCCTGTCTCTTGTTGGTGGCGTGGCGCTGTATCGCTTCTGTTCCTCATTTGTAAGGATTTGAATTGTTTGTACAGTATTGAATGAAATCAATATATACATATCATACTTATAGTTAGAGCATAAAGCAAATACAAGCGACGTATCATTAGCAATCCAACTGCTACATTCGTTTAAACGTTATGCCTATAACAACCAGTAAACCAGTTTTCTAACATACTGTTAAACCATTCAACTGATCATTACTAAAATTATAAGTTTAAAATAACAATGCAAACATTATCGTTTAAATTTGTAATTTTTAAATGAATGCAATGACGTTTCATTTATAATGGTTTACAAGAGGCTCTGATAATTATAGTCAGGTATAACTCTGGCGTAAGTTCAATTTTATTTATCGATAACTTATACAATGAAAATGGTATTAACAGTTGACGAAACAATGTAAATGCAAACAATTAGAAACAGAAAAGCTTACTTCTGTTATTCCTTTTGGTTTCATTTTATGCTACATGTACATAACACATGAGCAAGGAACTCTGTATCTTACTAATCATGTAGTGACAAGAAAGACAGAAAATGATAAAGCACAATATTATTGTAACGAACAAACGTCGGTTGAATGGCAGAATACCACATTACTTGTGCATGTTTCACTTGTTCTCGTGGCAATCATCTAAACTTCCATCTTGTAAAGACAAGCTTCAACTATATCTCTTAAGATATTATGGTTCGTATTGAAGCTAGGAAGAAGGCCATTACATTACTTAGCGTATCAATACAAATTTACTTAGTAGGAATAACAAGGTACTAAAAAACTAACAATGTTGCATTAGCGAATGATAAGATAACACTGGAAAAAACATTTACAAATTACGTTACTTCACTTCGAGGTCTTCAAACATATACATTCGGATTAAAAGCATTAGTGATATTGTCTTTTCTAATACTTCTGTCTCTAGTTTATTGTTCTCCTGAGTAAATAACAAAGAGTGTAATGTCCTAACGTATATTACCTAAGGGTTTGAGTGCACGTTATAGTTCGAATTCAGTATACACATAATACAAACAAGGTATATACAATAAACGATGTCGTTGTAATGAGGGTTATCTACTAATGGATAACCCATGTTATTGGAGGCACGAGACCTTTTCGTTACTTGTAGGTTCTTTGCGCTATTTGAAAATTATGACGTAGGAGTATGTATGACGATACTTCCTTTTCCGGTTGAATTCTACACCAAGGACGGGTGATCAGAAATTGTATCGATTTTTGTCAAATATATTCTTTCATCTGTTGATATAGAAGTACAAATAATGCAAACCAATTAATGAAATAATAGTTGATTTTATGACAGGTTGTTTTAGATTTGTTTAAAGAATTTGTGATATTGTTGGATAGAATTTTGGAATTTGGATCGGCTGATTCGGTAGGCCAGACATGCCATGATGGCACTATTTATTATATAGTACATATAGCTTAATAGACGCTTAGCACACACATATACATGTATATATCTCTGACCAAGAGTTAATATTGAAATGCGTTTATATATTGGTAGCACTTGTCGTGTCCTAGATATCGTGTGCATATTTTTTGCATTTAGAATCTAATAATTTAGTGCATGTGTGGATCGTGAGGGGTTACGTGAGTCTTTATTTATTATTTAATTGAACTCAGAACTAAACTTAGATCTATATATGATGCATATTTAAAATTAAATGTATGTCTTGGGAAATATACGTTGAGAACAAGTTGAGAAAAATTGTGACGTCATATATCCCATATGACGTCACTAGCCAATTAAGATAATAGTGTTGTCACGTGACTAATATTTGTTTGTTTTTGTTTGGAATGTTGGTGATTGCAGATACAGTAGGGTGCTTGGGTTGACAATGTGGTTCAGTTTGCACAGTTGATATTCTTAGTAAACATGTTTTATAGAACTTTAGTATGCGTAGTACAGGCGCGGTGCTTAACACATTAAGGCGACACGGAGTTCCAGATTTTGTTGAACTACAGTATGCACTGATGAGTCTGTATTACAGGTGCGTTCGTGATGTGATACTAAATTCCAGATTTTGTAAATCTATAGTATTACAGGTGCGGTTCGAGAGGGGGTACGACATTTCAGATGTTGTAGATCTACATTGTATTACAGGTGTGGTTCATGAGGGGATAAGGAATTCTATGCGTTGTCGAACATAGTATTCAGGTGCTGCTCGTGAATGTATACAGCATTCAATATTATTATACTTTAGTAAATTACAGGTGCGGTTCGTTAGGGGATACAAACTTCTACTGTAGATTTTGTTGAACTTTGGTAATTTACAGGTGCGGTTTGAGAGGGGATATGAAATTCCAGATTTTGTAGATTTATTGTATTACAGGTGCGGTTTGAGAGGGGATATGAAATTCCAGATTTTGTAGATTTATGGTATTACAGGTGTGGTTCGAGAGGGAATATGAAATTCCAGATTTTGTAGATTTGTGGTATTACAGCTGCGGTTCGAGAGGGGATATGAAATTCCAGATTCTGTAGATTTATGGTATTACATGTGTGGTTCGAGGGGGATACGGAATTCCAGATTTTGTTGAACACAGTAATACATGTGCGGCTCGTGAAGGCATACAGCATTCAATATTTTGTTGAACTTGAGTATTACAGGTGCAAGAGGGGATACGAAATTCAGATTTTGTTGATTGATTGTATTTACAGGCGCGGTTCAAGAGGGGATACGAAATTCCAGATTTTATAGAACTATAGTTGTACATATTCGGTTCGTAATGGGATACGAAATTGCAGGTTTTGTTGAATTATAGTGTTACCGGTGCGGTTCAAGAGGGGATACTAAACTTCTGATTTGTAGATCTCCAATATTAATATGCATATTATTACAGGTGTGGTTCATTTGGTGATATGATTTTCCCAATATTGTAGATCTATAATATTATTATGCACAGTAGTAAACACACTAGTATGCGGTTCAAAAGTGGACATGGTATTCCAGATAGTGTTATTTATAATATGTATAGTATTACAGGTGCGTTTATGGAGTGATAAGGGAGTTATTTTGTTGCTGTTTTTTTTTTATCAAACACAGTATATTATGCAGTTGCAGTTCGTGAAGGAATACTTATATCGGTATTTATACAGGTGCGGTTCGTTGGGGGGTACTTGAGTCGGTATTTTATTTATATTATAGTACAGTAACTTTACAGATTGGGTGGTTGTATCTATATGTCATTAGCCAATGTAGGTCATTTTTCACATTAAAAAAAAAATGCTCTGATAAAGTTTGGTTTAGAATAGAGTGTGTGTTAATATGAATTCCTTTGTATTTTGTAAATGAGCATGTGATTGCAAGGGGAAATTTACACTAATAGAATTTCAGTTACTAGTTGACAAGCTGGTGAATTTTACTGGGACTAAAGTATACATTCCAGTTGGGCGTTTGTCTGGTGTTACAATGATATGCATAGCCAAATCCGAATTCTTTGGTACGGGTTCTTAGCATTAAACGTATGTAAATATGTATGGTCAAATTTTCTTAATTCTTTTAACAGAAGTTTGTATAAACCTGCTGATGCTTGGTTTGTAGACTTTGATACTAAAATTATAGCTGTGTGCATTATTTTGGTCAAGAGTGGGTTTATTCAGCATGGCCTTAGTGTTGGTGGCTCAATTAAGTAACGTCATATATCGCAATTTTAGAGATTGTTCCACTTATTATGTTATGTAAAGTAGGTCTTCTTGTATTTGATAGTGCGACACTTGTTAAGCGATTACTAAACACATGTCACAGTCAAAAGTGCCTAATACAGCCTGTTCGACAATTTTTCTTATGAATCACGACATGTTTTTAAAGGACTATAGAAATCTCATTTTTTCTGATTGCAATCAGTCCATGAATTACGAGCTAAGAGTACATCTTGGTAAAACGCTATATTTGCTGAAACTAAATAATGGCATGTTCTAACGGAGAATTAAACCAAGTTAGCACAATTTAGGACTTATCATAACTTGTCTCAAATATGGCCCTTATATGTAGACTGGCCAGGTGTGCCAGGTTTAATGCACAGTACATCACGTTGTATGTTACTGCAGTTGATTTTCAATGTGAAGTAATGTATCTGTATGTTGTTCCACATAATTTGATTAAACAGCTTAAGAGGACTTAATAGACAATAAAAAACTGCAATTTCGAGTGTCTTACAAGTTATCAGTAGCCAATTGCCTTGCTTTTGCTACCTTTTATCGGAGGGCGAGATGGTGGTCAAGCGCGGAATGATGTTTCAGACGTGTTGTTAATGATTAATTTAGTTAATGATTTCATTTTTTAAACGATGATGTTACAATTTTCATGAGGAGTTCTGAGACCGATCAGTACGCATCAGTCAAGTTTTCGATAAATCAGACTATATTACTAGTGGTACAATATTTATCTTACAGGATATAATAATTGATAACCGTTCAATTGCAGGCAGTGGTAGACATTTAGTGGACTGTTTCATTTTCATATATATTTTGTTCATAGTAATTTTGCTATTGTCTCATATAATTATCACATTATATTTTGTTCTTACATGTATTCTTACATTTTAAACAGGAAGATTCAGACTGGACAGTAACAATGTTGGTTTAAGGGCCTGGGCCTGGCTGGGGTGACAAGGGCATGTGTATATATTTTAAATTTAACCTTTTTGGGCAAATATATATGATCTTGTTCATTCTTGTTTTGTGCTTATATATTGATGTAGCCTTTGGGGCTTATTATTGTTTAGCCTTTTGGGACATATATAATTTGTAGCCTTTTGGGGCTTATAAAGGTTTACCCTTATGGGGCTTATATATTGTTGTAGCCTTTTGGTGCGTATTATTGTCATTTGTGTAGCCTTTTGGGGCTCAGATATTGTTTATATGCTGCCAAACAAGTAATATAAATACTTTCTAATGGGTTTTCAACTTCTGCATTAACTCTTACAGATTTGAGGGAACTATTAACGTTCTGAATATAGTGCAAATATGCTTTTCTAGGAAACTGTTGTGTATGAGTTGCCGTCCAACAATACCAGCCACTGTTGCTTTGAATGAATGTGGTCGAATGTTTACTGTAGCAGTCTGCGAAATTAGAATTTGAATCTACTTGCCCGAATTAATTGCACGACCGTGAACGTTGCTTGTCCAAATCACTTGTCCAATACAAGTGCTTATTTCGCTTACTGCTGTAGAACGTGGTTCCCGTGCTCAACCAGCAATCTGTCTTTGGATATTTCGCTGTGCCAAAACTTAATTTTGGCGATTTAATTTTGGCGTTGACGAAATCTTGATCTAGATCTGCGATGTCGTCATATGGCCGACAGCGATATCCAAACTCAAATATTGTTTTTCAAAAGATCAGTAACATAGCGATTCAAATCTCGTTTATTTAGAAAATAATTTATATAAATTATATTATTGGTACCGTAGCTTCTGATGTTGGTGTTTCGTCATGAGCGTTGTGTTTGGTGTCTGATTCCCAGGACCATTCGCAATTCAGTGTGTGGCAAGATATGGGCTTCAGTAGTTCAGGTATTTAAGCCTTTTGGACACACTTCAAAATTAGCCCGTTGCAGTTCAAATTTAGCCTTTGGGCCACAGTTCAAATTTAGCCTTTTGGGGCATATATTTATAATCTGGTTTAGTCTTAATTTAGGGCTTAAATATTGTGGTTGCCTTTTGGGGCTTATACTAGTAAATTGTTTAGCCTAGTGGGGCTCATATATTGTTTAGCCTTTTGGGGCTTAAATATTGTTTAGCCTTTTGGGGCAGCCCTTTGGGGCTTAAATATTGTTTAGCCTTTTGGGGCAGCCTATTGGGGCTTATATATTGTTTAGCCTTTTGGGGCAGCCTTTTGGGGCTTATATTGTTTAGCCTTTTGGGGCTATTTATTGGTGCCCTTTGGGGTATGCCTTTTGGGGCATTTACGGATTGCTGTAAAAGGTCGCCCTTAACGACAATTTGTCCGGCGTCCTGTTAACCTATTTCGGTTAGCACGTTGAATGCGGGAACCACGCCCATTATTCCAAACCACAAACATTCGACAAGCCAATGTGCTCTAATAATATGATTTGAAATGTTGTTGTTGCTACTTTATTGGTTTGAATTATATGAGTGAAAATTGACTAAGTATTCATTGTTTATCGGGTCAATTGGATGTGGGGCAGCAGAGATCATGGATGAAAGCTGTAATTAATTTCTTGATAGCTTTATATCAGTAGCATTATTTAATGTTTACTTTAATTAGAAAATATAGTGAGTTTTCATCCATGTGCTTGTTGCTGGGCGTCCTGTTGTCCTCTGATCTCCAAATAACGACTGCTGACTGTACGACTTTTGCCGGTCTCTTTCTAGTGGCTTGTCCGTGTATCGCTTCTGGTCCTAATATGTACGGATTTGAATTGTCTGTACTTAACAGTAATGAATAAAATCAATATATACATATCAAAAATTATAGTTACAGAATATAGCAAATACGAGCGAGGTAATGCAACTGCTAAATTCGTTTGAAAGTGATGCATATTACAAACAGGAAACCAGTAAACCAGTTTTCTAACATAATGATAAACCATTCCACTGATCATACTAAAATTGTTAGTTTAGTAAAACGGTGCAAAACTTATTTGCATTTTGTAAATGTGTATTTTTAATTGAATGCAATGAAGTTTCATTAACAAAGTTTACAGGAGGCTTTTTTTATTATATTATGTCATCCTATAAGTCAGGTATATCTCTGGCGTAAGTGTATTATCGAAAACTTATACAATGAAAATGGTATTTACAGTGGACGAAACAAAGTAAAGGCAAAAGAGTAGAAACAGAAAAGCTTATTTCTGTTATTCCTTTTGGTTTCATTTTATGCTACATGTACATAACACACTAGCAAGGAACTCAGTATCCTGCTAATCATGTAGTGAGGCAGAAAATGATATAGCACAATACTATTGTAATTAACGAAAGTCGGTTGAATAACAGAATAGCACATTACTTGTGCATGATACTTGCGCGTGTTTTTGCTTGTTCTCGTGGCAATCCTCTAAACTGTCATCTTATAAAGACATGCTTCAACTATATCTCTTAAAAACATCCTGGTTCGAATCGAAGCAATGTGAAGTTTCAATTAAGAAAGTGATATTTACGACCATTATGAGTCTATTGTGAGACAACGCGGCTATTAATACGAAACGGGAACATTTGGATGCGGAAGTGAATAGATCGCGTTTCAATTATTATCAGCATTTCAAAATAGTTCCAGAAACAGTGCATTTCCTTAGTATAATTATACTGTAATACATAATTTAATTTCTCAAGGCATGAGTGGTAGATGCAACTTACTTGATATATTTGGATATAATGTTCTTATCTTATCTAGATTATTTGATGCATAAAACATCCATCATGGATTTAGATAGTTTTGTTCACTTCTCTACTTATAGTCGGAAAGCTGGAGATTATATAGCCAGGGGTGTTGACTGGTTATAAAGAAGTGATAAGAATTTGGTTTGTTTGATACTATCTTTATATGCCGGATGTAGTTTCTGAACAAAACAAAAATCAATCACGATCTCATTATTTCGTTGACTTGTAGTTCCCCAATCAACAGCAATAGCATTATTGAAATTTGTTTTAAATAAAACTAAGTAATAATACCGTATATGTCATTTTCTGATCGTTTAAAAACACAACAGTCGACATATGTTTGGCTTTTATCGCGGTAAATTACATTGACGAAGAATGCATAACTATGCACCTTAACATTATACGTATAATATATTTCTGTATTTATGTATAAAATACACGTCTATACTATGGACGTATTGGCGCACAAGGGAATTATAAATGTCCTTGTTTTGTACCATTAGATGTTACACATAGCCATTCGATGCAAATACGTAACCTGAACACAGTGCAATAAAGTTCCGCTAATAAGACCACTTTGATTATTTTGAAATCATGCAGATTTTTGCCAGTTTAAGGTCCCAAAGTATTAAATTTAGAACACAAAAGGTCCGCTAATAAGACCGATTCGCTATTAAGACCACCTTTTTGACTGGTCTTATTGGCGGATCTTCACTGTAGTTGTCTTGATTCAATAACTTAAGACGATCGTATCTTTTTTGAATTTTTTTCCTTTTTGTGACGATTTTACATATCTTTAGTAAAATGTATAAAGCATGCCGAAAAAAGTCATTTATGTCAACCAACTGTGTCCAAATTTAATATGTACATATTGTTGAAAGTCAGATGTCATCATTTTTAGGAGCAATTATATTTTCCATTTCCACACAGTAAATGAGTGCCTCTATGTAACATTTAATGTTTTACGTGTTGTATAAATGGACGGAGGCGATGTCTGGAGACATACAGTCCAAATGGTAACAAAATTACTTCCTTCACGATCAATCGTTATATTACATTTAGACTTTATAACGACTTTAAAAACAACAACCACTTGAACTATAACGTCCCCTGATACGCAATAAAGTGAATTATTTCCTTCAAAAATGGTTTCTATGCTTCGGCATTTCTCTCGTAAAATGTTGAAATGCGGAAATTAACATATTTTTGTTACGTTTTTACCTAAAATCGTTGACTTCGCCTATCGAATCGTACAAATGGTGAAGTCGTGTTTTAACCACCAATTAGTTTCATCGTCCACCTGTTTTGTTTAACAACAAAAATATGAAAATATATCAATTGACTGAACGTATCTACCATATTTAGACAAACGTTTTAGTAAGTGACTTAGTGTATCAGACATTTACTTATAAATAAAACATCTTTTAATCTTTCGAAAAAGAAATTTACAAACGTTTAATCACAGTCACAATCCACACGTAAAAAAAAGTAAAAATCAAAACTAAAAGGAATATGACAAAAACATGACTACATCTACCATTAGCAATCATACATACCAGACATTTTTTAACATGACCATCCAATATGTTTACAAATAGATAAAATACCTTCAATGTTTCTAAAAGAATTTTGAAGTCGTATAATCACACCCGCACATACAAACATATGGCGCCTGCCGCCGTTGTCAGTCACTGGATAATGTCGTTTTCCTCATAATTATCTATCAAACCATTGAAACTTATGTCTTTCTTTTTTATTATTACTTGCTATTTTTATGACATTATTGAACTTGATATATTTTACTTAGGTGTTAATCAATCGAAATAAATCATATAATTTGAAGAGTGTGAAGGAACCTTTGGATGGTAGTGTATTGAAGCCTAACCTTTGATCTATTTGATCAATTTTGATGTGAGTTTATTACAGAAGTTGTTTTAGCAATATTTTTTAGTATCTTAAAGTATTTTGCTTTGGTTTTGATACCTTGAATTCTTAGCTATTAAAGAAGAAATGTACCTTTATAGAAAAATATACAGGGTGTTCAAAAAGTTCGTAGACATTGTTATTTTATCTGGCATTTTATTTGTAACTAACATTTTGACATTTTTATGACATATCAGCAACTACAATGACCTCATTTGTTTATTTTAATATTATTCAAGTTTACATGACATGGAATATATGATATATGTATGGGTTTAATAAACTCACGTGACGAAGCAAAAAATAAGGAAGACGTCAAAACTTTAGGTACTCAATCTTTGTTGATGCGAGAGTCCATTATACTCAAGAGGTTTTAAATTTAAATTTGGTCGAGTGAGTTGCCTGATCATTCGTCTTATGGCATCAAGTGGTAAACATGATCATAAATGCATTTCCGGGTCCTGACAGGGGTACGCGACAGGCAACTTCCTGTACAAATTCAGTCGATTCTGGGTATAGGATGAGACGCATGTTTGTGATGTTGCCATGGTAACCGCTTCTGGTCAGGGTAGGTTTTGGCTTTTGTGTAAGTATAATGCATCACTATAGTCAGATGTAACACTTTTACCAACAGAATGATATTGAGCTACGCTATACTGCATGGTATTTACTGTGTGAAAAGACAAATAATATTTAATTTTATTACCAACTTGGATATTTCGGCTTCTACAGACAGGTAAGGGGTTTAAATATATATAAGTAAGCATAATTAAAGTGAATGTGCGATTTTCGCAGCTTTAAAAAAGATGTGTTATCGGTTTTCGCGATTTGTTTACATGTTACTTAACCCATATTCATTCAACTGAAAACATGCTTAACGTAAGGGAAACGAGCACGAAATATAAGATAACATGTATTTTATTTATAACAAATGTACTGTAAGGTCAATTGCACTATAATTAATGATAAAAGAAAATATTAGACGACAATGCATGTCCTATTTGTTAATCTACGGAAGCACTTTTTGTCATAAATAATTAAATGTAGCAAATCATACAAACAAACGTTTGTCGCAGTTTTATACATTATATCGATGTTTTTTTTCTTCTTCAGTTATTATTTTGAATTAAAAATGTATTTTTCTATGTATTTGAACGATAATTTAGTGTATATAAACGAAATTATACCTTTAAGTCAGTTTCTTTATCTGCTCATTAATTCACAGAATACCATGGAAACATGGGGATACATTACGTGACATATACTTAACAGTTACTGTAAACTGGTGCTTACAATGTAGACTTTATGTTAGAGCTATAGTTGTGTTTTATGGGTATAAAAATGTTCCAGCAACAAAGGTTCAAACTCATGAGCGCCGAACAAAAGGTACCAAAACCACTCCATGCAAAACTAAAACATAATTATTTCTCTCGAATACGGACAATAAGCAGAATTTCATTTATATGCTGTCAATGCATTTTTCTGAATCTGGATGCGGAGTAAACCATTCTCAGGTTGATGCTGACCTTTTGATTGTCACAACCGCTACCAAGCGAGCATAACATTCTCAAGTTGCTGTCAACTTGTTTTACTGTGTTTCTACACTCTTTTAAATGAGAATAATATAATATTACACCTCTGATTCCAAAGCCCCGGTGAAATGCAAGAACATATGGGATATTCAAAATACCAAAATAATTATCGTAAAAGAAATATGCCAGTGGTTATTATTTGTTTACGCATTTACAGGTTGTGACACAACCTCACGCATTTACGTACTAAGTACATTTAGTTGTTAAAGGTACAGTTTTAAAAAGGCTATGTCTCACGCAAACTTCGGAAATAGTATCAATGTTTTTGTTAGAAATTCGTCACATGAGGAAATAAAGCTTGCTGGTGAAGCAATAGTGTCCAGTGTGTACGCTTGAGTATCTTGTCAAGGTTTAGATCCATTTCGTTACTGTAAATTTGTGCAAAGAATTCAAACTAACGCAACAGTCAGTTGCATCCACGGCCCCATTCCCTCATCCCAGCTTCCCCCGCACTACCAGGGAAATGTTGTCTCCCAACAATATTTAGTTGTCAGGCGGCCGGGTAAATAACGGAGAATTTACCATCAACTATCCCCTGCAGGACCTTGGAGGGCGGAGGTTTTTACAAACCAAAAGTAAAAATCCCAGCCCATCCCCGGGTTGGGGGCCGTGGATGCATTTGACCGATGCATAAGAAAATAGCTGTTTTAGTTCAGTGTTTACAACCTTCATGAGTAGCAGCAACCGACCATAACTATCGAGTAAATTTACAGGTTCAGACAAAGATGGGTCGAGACATCTCACCGAGTGAACCGAGTTGGAATCATATAAATCACAAACTCACTCCAATTAAAATTACTCTGCCTGCTGTAGCTGAACGACTTCTTACAATGATCCAATGTTATTGTTAACAAAACTATAATTCTAAAAGATGCGCATTTGAAAAGCGCGGGCTCTACTGAACAGTAGCATGTGGAAAAATTTATGGTCTGAGTTGTAGTAATAGAGAGAGTTTGAAGATTATACCATTCATGACTGATAGCAAATAGTCGACGTTTGTGTATGATAACGGTGTACAATGTATGTTCTAGTATAATGAGAGGAAGTCTCTGAAGGTTCTTGTTTGCATTTGACCTTGAATGACCTTGACATTGAATAGGTCAGAACTTAATATCAATTTGTAATATGTTATAACATGAATCACATTAACACAAACATCTGTTTGTGTCATTGTGGAGCAAACAAGTTTATCTGATATGCTAACAATAAGTACCGGGTATGAGTATATTTAAGAATGTCATGTATTTTGACATATTTTACTTTGAAGATCTTTTTTTCTTACGAATGGTTGTTTCCACAAATGATGTCCAGATGCTTTATATATTTACTCATTCTAGTATTACTGTTATTACTATTATGAATGTATATTAAGTAAAATACTAAGTGAAGAACGGAGGAAATATCAATTTTTCAGCCTTTCTTAGTAGTGTGACCTTGAAATGACATTGACACTGACCTCACAGGAGTCAATGTTATATATTAACTTGATGGACACAACTTAAAGGTCATATACGCAATATTATTTTTTTGCTGTTTTAATAAGTTTATGGTATAAATATATGATAACATCAATCTCTACGCTTCAGATATGATTATAACACACAATAAACGTCCTCTCTTATTTCGATTATCTTATTTTGAGAATAAACTAACCCGAGTTACTTCCCTTAGCTTGTGACGTGTTTTTGGAACATCTGATTAACACAGAGGCTGTATACTATTAGTGTATATTCGCATAAATCTTGATCTCTATTGAATATGTTCGGTTTAAATGCATTAAAGTTACATGAAATGCATGTGCTATTAACATGTATGTAATAGTGGGTCAAATATAAAGCACAATCATAAAAGAATTCTCCACGGGGGTTATACATACATATACACAGCGTCGATCTACGAAGTGTCATACAGTTAATCTTGGTACATTATGCACATCACGGGGGGGTTGTAACATGCCAAAAACGAGATTATAATCAGCTGCTGACCGATCTGATGTTTAATTTAATTGTTTCTGTACGTATTATTGAGTATACAAATATGAGAAAATTCCTAAATCGGTTATGTGTACATAGATAAGTTTACGGTCAATGCAACTTGAGACGCGTGTACATTACGCGTGTTATAGGAAGTGTGTTGTAACGGGCCAAGTATTAAAAATATATTTTTGTCAATCAAAATGCAAAAAAGAACAGTGTATTATACCAGCTATAAAATGTTTATAACTCGGTACACGTTTCATTAATTTATTAATTTAGTATGGAACGAAAAATTGCATTTTTCTCAAACGATATATAGATCGATCATTGGCATTTGAATTCAACAATGTGTAAACTAATGATTCTTCCTAGCATGAACCTAGATCCACGTATCCATCTCCCGTTATGTACTCCAACAAGAATGTACATAACGGAAAAAAATAGTTACGCACAGTTGAAATCATATGCCTATGATATAGATTTTATAAATTCGTGTTTAAATTGTGTATCGTTTTGCTTTATGGGTAATTTTTAAAAAACTGTCAGACTATCCGAAATAGAACGCTGGATATATATCATATAAAAAAAGAGCGATATTAAAGATTAATTCTTTGTATGTGTTGTTCTGTCCACTTCAATTGTAGAATACTGTATGGAACAACGCATGGGCTCGTATACATGTACAGTATTGTTTAAAATATTTATAAAATATGTCAAAACGTGGCGTGTCCTTACCCAGTGCGAGCATCGTGGATTTAACAAAATACAAACAAGATACATGTATGTAGCGAACTCCACTGTTGGTAATCTGCTTCCGTAATATAACTCAATTCTTGTTACAAATCACAAAATAATACTTGTTTGAGAGTGCCTAATTTTCCAGAATATCAACGCACGGTCAGACATTTTGATCCTACAATTTAGACCGGCTCACATTTCAAGACTAAACATCAGTAAAAGGTCGACACATATATGACACTGCACTATAGGCCGCCAAAAGCAGGCGGTCTATTTTATGTTTAAATAATATATAGACATCACGGTATCCAACTCTTGGGGTGATCGTTGGCCCTGCCTGGCCTGCCATAGGTCATGCAGGTGCAAGGGGGCGTGGCGAATTTATTACAAACCAATTTCAAATTTTGTATTCGCCAATCAAAATAACGCCATGAATTGAAATGTAAGTATTAATTATGGTCAGTTGGGCAAGTGCGTAAAATATCTTCAATGAATGTGCGTAATATTCCAAGTTTTTGTTTATCAATGTGAAACTTTTGAAAATGACAAGCTTATATGATTCGTGTAAACTCTAACATGTTTTCTGGTGTAATGGAAAGCTTCAAAAAGGTAAAAAATATGTTCAAACTTCTGTGTAAGCATGGCACTATAATACTGTCACTTTTCAATGATACTGGATATAGTTAATAAATTTTACCATGAGGTGTCATTCAAAGAAACCATGCTTTTTATTACATGTGCATTGCAATACCAACCATATTGAAAAGATCATTACGCCGATTGTTGTGTTGGAAATGCGTGAGTTTACATTACCAAATTACTTAATTTCCAGCGCACTTGTTCTAACGTGTCATTGTTATGCACCTGTCAGTAGCATCCACGGTACCCCACTCCTGGGGATGGGCTTATGGGTTGTCACCCCGCCTTCCACGGCCTGGGGGTGACAGCTGATGGGACAATCTCCGGTATTTCCCCGGTCCCTGACAACGAAATAGTGTCACTAGGGTATTGGTTCGCTGAAACAAATCCCAACATTTTACATGCGGCGGAAAGCTGGAAGGTAAAAACACGACCGTCTATCTCCGAGGGTTTGGGGCGATGATGGAACTGACTGGTGCCGTATGTAATGTTGAAAAAAGTACCACTCGATTAAGTTAAAGCTAACTCTCATTTGAATTTGTATCCATAATTGAAAATGATAAAATGGGATTAACTCGGCATCCAAGAACTATGGACAATGTCTCTAACTGTTCCGGTTATCTACAGACTTTTTTTCAAATTTTCCTTTTACAATTTTTCGTCAATAATATCCTGTCTAGAATTTAGTGACTCAATTATGGTTAATTTATAAATTCTTTACAATTAGCGACAGAAACTGCCAACTACGCGTCATTTCGTGTGTACTACAAATCATGTATCTATATGTCTAATATACATGCATGTACAAATACGCAGCTAAAGCCATTTCTTGCGAACATAATTTTTTTCCTCGTACGGAATGCTTTACTTATGGTCTGTTACAAAACCTAACACATAAATATACAAGATAGGGACAGCTATATATATATATATATTCAAAATCAATCACCGATGTATACACACGTGTCAAGTGTATAAACAGCGTGATATTTATACCCCCTGTAGCGCGCAGTTTGCACTGCTGCGTTTGTAATGTATAACACGCCCAGCAGTTGAAATCAGTAATGTCCACATCGGTATGTGGTCGTTGTTTTGTTTCTTAAATATTGAAAGGAATTAAAACGTGATTGCAATGACAACACATACAATGCTTAGAACATACCACATTATAGTAATTTCCGTCACTGATCATGAATTTAATCCGATAAAAACCCGACAGGACCCATTCAAATTTAGTTAAACTGAAGAGGAACAGTTCCACTTATGTCCAAAATGACGTCACACGGTCTAAAAATCAAGGGAGACAACCAGGTTGGATTTACGTTGTAATTTTGTTATCGTCAACTTTATCGTTATAAACCATCTTAAATATTGCAATTATGTGGATTACAAGTACGCCATGCCTTTTATATGATATATATCTATTTAAATGTGTTACTATAGTTAAATTAAGAAATTCTTTCGTATTTGACCTTTAAGGAACACATTCCAAGTAAATATTTAGCATTGTATTGATCAATGTTACCTACACATTGGACCAACTATGATGTAGTGCGTTGGTAATTTTTGGCAGACACCTTGGACGCCATCTTGGATTTAACCCCTTTCCCCACATCACATTTTGAGGACTTTTTTCTGAAGTGCACAACGATTCATACTAAACATTGGTGAAAAAATTATTTCTGTTGCAATTTGTTTTGGGTTCGGCCCATTTAAAGGCTATTTTGACTGGACTAATCTTTGTAAAACGCATTTACGCAAATATTATCGACGTGCGCAATATTTTAGGAAAACTTAGGTTTACGCTAACGCAAATGCTTTGATAAAACAGTGCCCAGGTCGCTGTAGCGACCGCATACCCGTTACTGTTGTTCTTTGGTTGCTTAGCAACTTTATTTAGAAGCCTATACGCGACCACGGAATTCATCAGAATATCCGGTATGAATAATAATTGAGGATAATTTGTAGAAAATATTATTGTATATACGTTTTGAAGGCTTAGTTTAGCAACTCTCAGTCTTTCTTGACTGACTCTCGTATGTAACATTCTCAAAGTGCCGAACGATACTTTCCGCACGGATTACGCCCCCCCCCCCCCAATAATCCAGACGAAAAGTATAATTTACAACCTAATATATCTCGTTATAGGCAATTTGCCGTCAGTTCTTGATGAAAACGTATAAACAAATGTTTTGGCTCGCTTCGCTTGAACATAACTTCCTTATATAAGAATATGTCAACACTCATTGTTTGCAAAATTTACACTCGTGACATAAATTGTACTCTTAACGACACCAAACCCTCATATACGACTTTGAGAGGTTGTCAATTAAAAATAAAGCCTTTAAAACAAACGTTGTCACATTAAGCTTCAATCTCAAAATTGAGCAATTTAAATTTTGTGCAAGCACATTAAATAATGTAAGAACTTTTAAAATTCCCTGTATTTAGGTCCTTTTTTAATACCAAATAAGGTATGTCGGAACGCTTAGAATGCTCCAGATTGGTCCATTGTTTAGGAAATTTTCCCGGGGAATGCCGGACCCCTTATACTTGAACTGATTAACTTCCAGTAACCACGTAAAAACTGAACCAATTTACCACAGAACCCTAAATTCCTAGTTATTATATAGATATAGGAGGATTGAAGGCGTTTAAGAGTACAATTTTTGTACGAGTGTATTGTTGTGCAAACAATGGGTACTGTCATATTTTTACATAATACAGTTACTTTGCGAGCGTAGCGAGCAAAAAAGATTTTTTTACCATAAGTTGCCAAATGTTTGCCCCCCCCCCCCCCAATGTTGAAGACGCTCCTACGCCCATGCTTTAGTAAAGTGCACCTAACTATAGCATATCAAACATACATTTTGCTGTACCAGTTGACTAGGGTTATACTAAAGTCAAAAATAAAGAGAATAAGACATCAAACCAAAGTTGGAAACATACCGAAGCAACCGAGATTTTAGTCTTTTCCTCCTGCAATATTGGCTATTGGCCTCATACTGAAACGGAATAAACAGGCGAATGTGTAATGGTATACTTCAAACCAACTGGGGACATACTAGTATTGAAGGAAATCGTGAAGCACTTATAAACTAATGAAGCCAATATTTAATAAGAATGACAGAATAGAACACGTTTATACATCTAATAAGCAAACGTCTAGGTAGGTTCGTATAGGACAATGAACGTATTGTTCTATTAGCGTTGTCAATGAACACATTGACGTTATTCTAACCTTTAGAATATGATTTTATACCATTTCGGCACAATCGAGACGGCAGTTTTAACGCACCTAACCAGGTTATGCAATATACGTGAATCACACATGACTCGATGTACTTAATGTTATGACTCTAGCTACATATGTGTTCACACACTATATTCTATTGTTTGATCCATAATTAACCATCACTTCAACCATCTAAGATTATAAATTTAAATTTCTTACAATTTTACAACAATCCTAATGATTCGGTTGTATCCGGATTATAATCACTAGACTTACAGGCAAACCTAACTAAATAATTACAAATACTGCTTATAATGACCAACTATGAGAACATTAAAAAGGCAGTGTTTTTCTTCAGGGGTTGTACTTGTAAGTAATTGGTTAGATATTCCTGAAAAAGTTCTGCCGGTGTTATAATCAGTGACATTTTGAATCAGGTGTGTAATAGTGATCTTTGTTTGTATATGGTCTGAATTATTGCAACAATCGTTCAGATTATGAGGGCCAAGTAGCTTATGTGCGACAGGTCAGAAAAAAATCAACTATATCCCGTCAGCCAAAAGGGCCTTATTAAATTGATGATAAAGTCAATGTTTATAAAACAATGAAAATGACAAAACTGGAGGTCAAGGGACACATACGTGTCTTTCTCAGCACCGTAGGTTGATTACCTAACGGAAACTAATTAAGTGCCGTTGGCCGCCTCAGTCAGTCCAACACACTGTATGCAGCGGACCTCTATCCAACTTTACAATTGCCATGTATTTATAGACTGCACCAGATAAAAAACAAGCTCACTATATTTATTTGTGCATATTTAATGATAAATAATAATATCATGTGAATCAAATTTAATCATGTATTAAATAATAAAAGATTTCTATAGAATATTTCTCACAATAATATTCAATTAATATATTCAACTGTATTAGACAAATGATGGTTTTTCATTTTCCCATCAACTATAAAAGTTTGTCCTATTGAAATAACATGCGACGAACGAAATGGAGTGTATGTTCCATTATTACGCCACAGAAGTGCTTTTTATTTCTTGAAATTTTGTCACATACGAATAGCAATCGAGAGGCTACACATTCCTTGAAAGGAAACCTGCAAGTAGAAAGTAGTGCTTATAAGTTACATGCATTTAGAAAATAAATAACTTGACATTAACAACATGAATATATGTCAACTCAACCAGTGATCATCAGCTGATCATATAACTGTTAACTCATGTTCCTATCCATTTTTATAGAATCTTCCAGTTTCAGTTATCATTATCAAAAATGGAGGGTGAAGTTGATTTTGTAAAACTACTCTTCCTAAATGAATGGTATTACATGTATGCATTAAAATTACTGCACCTAATCGGAAAACTACAGTTTTCATCTACAATAATAGCAAATCGGACTTTCCATTTCGACATAAATTTTACTTTTTCCCTGCCGTATCAACAAGCGTAAAATATTACTTCGAAATAATTGGAAATAAATTGAAGGAAAACGTGAAACACGTATTCAATAATGAAGCCAATATTGAATAAGATTGACAAAATAGAACAAGTTCATACATTTAATAAGCAATATTCCGTAACGAATGCAAAATAACAAACAAGATAAGTTGACACTCATTGAATGTTATAAGTACACTAACTCAGTACACATAGTGATGTGTGCAAATAGTGCATGTAAAGTTCTTTCTTGCTTGAAAAATTGAAAAATATAAAACTGTGATATTACGTTCATGACTTATTATGTTTAAACATCTTAAAATTAGTAAGAGCCTTTTAAGATTTTTATGTATGGTATAGATATGTTGATATGTACAGCGCATGCTAGGCGATCGGTCAGTCTTCATGCCGAATGTGGTTTCAACAATAACTCCAGAAAGGATGGAGTTTAAAACTACTTTAAGTGGGTATTGTTCATCCTCCGCAGAAGGCGCGGCTCAACTTCAAGGTCATTCGGATCGGAGGTCTAACTCACCATGACCTTTAACTACACAACGATTTAAGATCCATAACAACACAAAAATAGGATCTTAGATCGTAAAACTTCACAGAGATTGCTGATCATCAGTTCTAGACTCCTACAAATGTTGAGGTCATAAGTCAAGGTCATGGTGACCTGTATTATGGCCGTTCTTTACGATTCATCATGATGTATACACCTTAAGATATACATTAAACACTTGGTACGTCTTTTGCAACTACACGGTAAGTCATGACCTATGAGATACACATAAATTTCCCTCCAAACATTAGTAAACAATAATAATTTGAGACGAAAGAAGGCCACTTACTGATAGGGGTGTGTTTAATGATAATTTGTGTTTTTTTTAGCAAAATGGAAGGAATAATTTGAAAGGCAAACACATGTAGTGACTTAAATAATAATTATAACTTTGTCTATATATACTTCTTCAACAGCATGGTATTGTTTCAATAACAATTCATGAAAAATGCTATTTCACAATAATGTCACAAATAATTCGATCAAATGTTCGGTACTATTATTATTCCAAGCCGTTATGTTTAAGACACAGAAGAAAATGAGTGAATATTGTGTAAACATCCATTGTATGACTGTAAATTCATTCTTATCTGCTGTAATCAGTAAAAGAAATTACTACTTCAAGGTTGGTCTGTACCACAAGACTTACGTATATAGAAAATGTTCTATGCTGTACATCTCCAAACATAGTGTGGAAGAGATGTACTATTCACATCTACACGATACATTTTGACCTCATAAGTTGAAACTTATACACCAAGATGTATCGTGTAGAACGGCCATTACATTAAACTATTTTCTGTCATGAGACGCGTATGTTTCAAAAACCTCTAATGCTATTGCTGTTATTGGAATAAGCCTGGGTTTTTTGTGTTTTCCTGGTGTGTGTATTGATGGACAAAGTGAATGTAACATTTTAAGACTTCATGCGAAAAACTTAGTTTTGCACGTGCATTTTTCATAAAGTAAAAAAATCACGGTTCACTGCTTGCATCGGGCAAATTACTATTATCGAATTATCGGATATTGTTGATATACTACTTATTAAAGACATGCAGAAATGAACATGATATGATGAATCATAAAAAAGATATAAAACTCACATATTGGTGTACTTATAACATTTAACAAGTGTATTCGTCAATGGACGTCTTTTTCTATTAGGCTGGCAATTAACAAATGGTCATTGACATTATTGTAGCATCTAGAATACAATTGTATACCTTTTGGCACGATCGAGACGGTGGTTTTGACTCACTGAATCAGTGTACACAAAGTAGACTATCCCTTAATATCAATCACACATGACACGATATACTTTACGCAGTGTTTTAATGACTCTAGCTACAAATATGTTATATAAATAAGATATATATTAAGATTTCTTACAATTTTACAACAGTGTTAATGATTTGGTTATATCAGGATTATAATATCTAGACCTAAATAGCAACCAATTTAAATTACTGTAAAAATGGTCTGAGGAAATCAGACGGGGAAGTCAGTACTCAACCTAACCAGCCGAGCACAGAAATACCACACCACAACCACACACATTGAGAAATGCCTAAATACAATTCAAAGAAACAATTAAAAGTCCAAGTCCCCGCCGAAAATATGCCGGATGAACCAATAACACAAAGAATTTATAGAATAAGCGGTTATTGCATGAGACCAAATGAACTGCTGAACGGCGACCCAACCGAACGAATCCATACCAAAACGTCGATCAAATGAGGCACAACCACCCCGTGACCTAGTTTAAATCACGAAGGATCGTAAATACCATCTAAAAGAACAGCAAATGGGATATATTACTGGAAATTGATAAACGGTAACATACTTTAATGTGCCTTTGGAACATGTTTTGTAATGTTGGTCGTGCTTGTTGTAGATTGTCCTTAACAAAGAATAGTCTTTGAGTATATGTAGTATACATTGTATGTCTCAAAATTGTAATCCTGATAGTTGTAGTCATTAAAACTTCATAAGGTACGAGTTTAAACATCTAGTAACCGTTATTCGTGTCTGTATATAACCGAAAGTCCTATATCCAACCGTCTTGTTTATGTTCTAGGTACTGTCCATCTTATGTTTTTTAACAAAACAAACAAATAGAATAACAATAATGCAACTGTGATATTTAGATTAACGGTTATCCTTATGGTAGGTGATTGTCCTTGCGATTCTCTATTGTCTGCTAACTTTTATTCCGGACATATTTCATTGACCTATGTATCAAAACCATCGAGAGTACGAGGTCATTGTTTTGTATAGAATAATAATAAAAAAATACTACGACGAATAACATTAAATTACCAAGTGTATTAATACAAATTCACTTAGTATGAATAGCAAGGTACTAAAAATCTCACAAAGTTGCATTAGCGAATACTAAGATAACACTGGAAAAAACATTAACAAATTACGTTACTTCACTTCGAGGTCTTCAAACATATAAATACGGATTAAAAACATTAGTGATATTGTCTTTTCTAATACTTCTGTCTTCTGACTTCCCCTGAGTCAGAAACATAGAGTATAATGCTCTAACGTATATAACCTAAGGGTTTGAGTGCACGTTATAGTTCAAATTCAGTATACACATAATACAAACAATGTATATACACTAAACAATGTCGTTGTAACGACGGCTGACTGTACGAGCTTGCCGGTCTCTTGCTAGTGATTTGTCAGTGTATCGCTTCTGGTCCTTATCTGTACGGATTTGAATTGTCTTTACTTTACAGTATTGAATAAAATCAATATCTACATATCAAAAACTATAGTTACAGAATATAGCAAATACGAGCGACGTAATACAACTGCTACATTCGTTTGAAAGTAATGCATATTACGAACAGTACAACAGTAAACCAGTTTTCTAACATAATGCTTGACCATTCTGATCACAACTGATCATTACTAAAATTATGTTTAGAAAAACGGTGCAAAACTTATTTACATTTTTTAAATGTGAATTTTTAATTGAATGCAATGAAGTTTCATTAACAAAGTTAACAGGAGGTTTTGTTAATTATATTAGATCATCCTAGAAGTCAGGTATATCTCTGGCGTAAGTGTATTATCGAAAACTTATACAATGAAAATGGTATTTATATTTGACGAAACAATGTAAAGGCAAATCAGTAGAAATAGAAAAGCTTACTTCTGTTTTTTCTTTTGGTTTCATTTTATGCTACATGTACATCACACACTAGCAAGGAACTCTGTATCTTGCTAATCATGTAGTGAGGCAGAAAATGATATAGCACAATATTATTGTAACGAACAAAAGTCGTTTGAATGGCAGAATACCACATTACTTGTGCATGATACTTGCGCGTGTTTTGCTTGTTCTCGTGGCAATCCTCTAAACTTCCATCTTATAAAGACATGCTTCAACTAAATTCTTGAAAACATCCTGGCTCGTATCGAAGCAATGTGAAGTTTCGATTAAGAAAGTGATATTTACGACCATTAAGAGTCTATTGTGAGACAACGCGGCTATTAATACGAAACAGGAACATTTGGATGCGGAAGTGAATAGATTGCGTTTCAATTATTATCAGCGTTTCAAAATTCGTTCCAGAAACAGTGCATTTCCTTAGTATAATTATACTGTAATAGATCATTTAATTTCTCCAGGCATGAGTGGTAGATTCAACTTACTTGATATATTTGGATATAATGTTCTTATCTTATCTAGATTATTTGATGCATAAAACATCCATCATGGATTTAGATAGTTTTGTTCACTTCTCTACTTATAGTCTGAAAGCTATAGATTATATAACCAGGGGTGTTGACTGGTTATAAAGGAGTGATAAGAATAGATACAATCCGGAATGTACAATATTGTGGGTTTTCCGCAAATTTGCATGCGGTACAAATAATGTTGACCTTAATCCTTTGCTAATGCTATTGTGATTTAAATAAGTATCGCTCATTTCAATGGTTCATACATGAATATTTATCGAAAGAAAACATGGATAACGGTAAAAGTTGTTTGTACCGCAGGATTAGTGTGGAAAATCCCAGACTGCATTGAATTCCGGAGTATATCTATTTGGTTTGTTTGATTCTATCTTTATATGCCGGATGTAGTTTCTGAACAAAACAAAAATCAATCACGATCATTATTTCGTTGACCTGTAGTTTCCCAATCCAGAACAAGAGCATTATTGAAATTTGTTTCAAATAAAACGAAGTAATAATAGCGTATATGTCATCTTCTGATCGTTTTCAAAATCACAACAGTCGACCGATATTTATGGCGTTCCTCGCGGTAAAATACATTGATGTAGAATGCATAACTATGCCCCTTAACATTATACGTATAATATATTTATGTATTTATGTATAAATCCCACGACTATACTATGGACGTATTGGCGCACAAGGGCATAATAAATGTCATTGTTTTTACCATTAGATGTTACACATATCCATTCGATGCAAATACGTGCCCAGAACACAGTATAATAAAGTTCCGCTAATAAGACAACTTGGATTATTTTGAAATCATGCAGATTTTGCCAGTTTAAGGTCCCAAAGTATTAAATTTAGAACAAAAAAGGTCCGCTAATAAGACCGATTCGCTATTAAGACCACCTTTTTGACTGGTCTTATTGGCGGATCTTCACTGTAGTTGTCTTGATTCAGTAACTTAAGACGATCGTATCTTTTTTGGATTTTTTTCCTTTTTGTGACGATTTTACATATCTTTAGTAAAATGTATAAAGCATGCCGAAAAAAGTCATTTATGTCAACCAACTGCGTCCAAATTTAATATGTACATATTGTTGAGAGTCAGATGTCATCATTTTTAGGAGCAAATATTTTCCATTTCCACACAGTAAATGAGTGCCTCTATGTAACATTTAATGTTTTACGTGTTGTATAAATGGACGGAGGCGATGTCTGGAGACATACAGTCCAAATGGTAACAAAATTACTTCCTTCACGATCAATCGTTATATTACATTTAGACTTTATAACGACTTTAAAAACAACAACCACTTGAACTATAACGTCCCCTGATACGCAATAAAGTGAATTATTTCCTTCAAAAATGGTTTCTATGCTTCGACATTTCTCTCGTAAAACGTTGAAATGCGGAAATTAACATATTTTTGTTACGTTTTTACCTAAAATCGTTGACTTCGCCTATCGAATCGTACAAATGGTGAAGTCGTGTTTTAACCACCAATTAGTTTCATCATCCACCTGTTTTGTTTAACAACAAAAATATGAAAATATATCAATTGACTGAACGTATCTACCATATTTAGACAAACGTTTTAGTAAGTGACTTAGTGTATCAGACATTTACTTATAAATAAAACATCTTTTAATCTTTCGAAAAGAAATTTACAAACGTTTAATCACAGTCACAATCCACACGTAAAAAAAAGTAAAAATCAAAACTAAAAGGAATATGACAAAAACATGACTACATCTACCATTAGCAATCATACATACCAGACATTTTTTAACATGACCATCCAATATGTTTACAAATAGATAAAATACCTTCAATGTTTCTAAAAGAATTTAGAAGTCGTATAATCACACCCGCACATACAAACATATGGCACCTGCCGCCGTTGTCAGTCACTGGATAATGTCGTTTTCCTCATAATTATCTATCAAACCATTGAAACTTATGTCTTTCTTTTTTATTATTACTTGCTATTTTTATGACATTATTGAACTTGATATATTTTACTTAGGTGTTAATCAATCGAAATAAATCATATAATTTGAAGAGTGTGAAGGAACCTATGGATGGTAGTGTATTGAAGCCTAACCTTTGATCTATTTGATCAATTTTGATGTGAGTTTATTACAGAAGTTGTTTTAGCAATATTTTTTAGTATCTTAAAGTATTTTGCTTTGGTTTTGATACCTTGAATTCTTAGCTATTAAAGAAGAAATGTACCTTTATAGAAAAATATACAGGGTGTTCAAAAAGTTCGTAGACATTGTTATTTTATCTGGCATTTTATTTGTAACTAACATTTGGACATTTTTATGACATATCAGCAACTACAATGACCTCCTTTGTTTATTTTAATATTATTCAAGTTTAAATGATATTGGATATATGATATATGTAAGGGTTTAACAAACTCACGTGACGAAGCAAAAAATAAGGAAGACGTCAAAACTTTAGGTACTCAATCTTTGTTGATGCGAGAGTCCATTATACTCAAGAGGTTTTTAATTTAAATTTGGTCGAGTGAGTTGCCTGATCATTCGTCTTATGGCATCAGGTGGTAAACATGATCATAAAGGCATTTCCGGGTCCTGGCAGGGGTACGCGACGGGCAACTTCCTGTACAAATTCAGTCGATTCTGGGTATAGGATGAGACGCATGTTTGTGATGTTGCCATGTTAACCGCTTCTGGTCAGGGTAGGTTTTGGCTTTTGTGTAAGTATAATGCATCACTATAGTCAGATGTAACACTTTTACCAACAAAATGATATTGAGCTACGCTATACTGCATGGTATTTACTGTGTGAGAAGACCAATAATCTTTAATTTTATTACCAACATGGATATTTCGGCTTCTACGGACAGGTAAGGGGTTTAAATATATTTATGTAAGCTCCCTGGTAATCACTTTATGAGCTCGGTTTGATGATACAAGTAATAACAACACATGGTTATGATTGAAATTTGTCATTTAATATTAAAAACTAAATGACGAATATCACATAAAACAATTATGAAATAACAAATAACTAATTATACATATATATACATTCAATAAAACATGTATCATCAAAGATGGGGTTCCACTTATATGCCATATATTGCAAACAACTAGTTTCTAGGTATTTGCAATAACCCCCATCCTAATAAAGTGGTAAGAATTATACATAACTTCATGTACACTAGTAATAAAGAATAAGTGAAATACAACAAAGTCATTATTACAAAAGCTGCATTATATGTTTATGAAACCTATATACGAGGGGGTATCAAAAAGTTCGTGGACTGACCCGTTCATTTTAATATGCGTAATGCGATTGAATTATTTATTTTATCATCTTAAACTACATTCAATTATGTACTGAGAAACAAATAAAAAGTTGATTAAATGATAATATCAATAAAATATTCTAACGATTAAAAAGATGACCAATAGCCACCCGGCGCACTTTGATGACGTTACGTCGTCATGAAACGTGAACACTTTTGCCATTTTTTGATTGTCTAAAGAATCAAAAACTCACAAACCTGGATTGAACTGTTATATTGCCTACCAGAATACTTAGTTTTTGCTAAAAGCCTTTTATTCATAAAAAAGTCGGTCAGTTAATGACAGATTTGACAAATTCATTTATTCAAGCGGCGATAACCACACAGTACATGAAGTCTACTTTACCGATATTAGCATCATTTAACTCTCATTGCTACAACTTTTATACCATTTAAACATATTAATTTTCGCAAGACGACCTTACTTTTATATACATGGGTATCATGGCTTATCTGAGGCCAGGATTGATGTATAATTGAGTAAAATGGTAAAATGCAGCGGAAGATCGATATTCTGAGTGTAACGTCATGTCGAAAAGTGCGCCGACGTCATGAAATGCGACGAAAATCAGGCTACACAAAACGGCATGTTTATAACGTCACATCAGTATCCGTGACAACAGCGTTATGATATATACACCAGGATGATGCTACGGTATTAATGTTCATGTCGATGATTTTATATTTCAAATCGGATGACGATTCGCAGAATTATAGGTTTATGTGGGAGGTCAAGTTAATGATATTTTTAAAGTGCGCCGCGTAGCATAATTCAAGTTACCATAGTAACCACCACATACTCGGAAAAAGGTTATATGAGCTGGAAATTTGCAAATCAATTCAAAATACGTTGTTTTAATGCATGTGTGAATTTTACTGAATTCGGTCAAAAACTAAATAAATGGCAGGCACAGTCCACGAACTTTTTGATACCCCCTCGTATACACCTCACATCATACAACTATGGATAGATGCTGATAGTTATTGAATACATTCCTTGTATAATCCAACAAAACTTACACATAAAATAGTGACAGGAATCATGCTATTACATTTCAAAGTATATTTTATACAACATAACATAATTATGCTCAATTATAAGAACTAGATATATCAAACAGTGTCATAACAAAGTATGGATCATTCTCATACCACATGTTAAAGTAACTACAAGTCTTTTGTAACACAATGCTTTACAGTTTAACTCATACACATGGCTATGATTAAATGGTTATACACAGTCACTATAATTCAACAATATTATCATACATGTGAAAGAAAAATACACTTTCATTTAAAATTGATCACATATACATTATCTACAACATGTATTCAGTAAAGTCAGCCAACTATATTACAAGCTCATGACACAACACTAATGATTGAAAGTTCAAATATGCAATTCAAGATTATGAAGTTGCTACATGGTGAGAGACCCAATATCCCATCACCAAACACACCAACACAATTTGAACCACAACTTTTACTGATAATACATATGCACATTCTGCAATTCCTTTATAATAGAAGTATGCAATTCAAGATTATGAAGTTGCTACATGGTGAGAGACCCAATATCCCATCACCAAACACATCAACACAATTTGAACCACAACTTAAACTGATAAGCCATACATATGCACCCTCTGCAATTCCTTTATAATAGAAATATGCAATTCAAGATTATGAAGTTGCTACATGGTGAGAGACCCAATATCCCATCACCAAACACATCAACACAATTTGAACCACAAATCTTACTGATAAGCCATCGGTATACGAATGTATTTTTTGTAAGCATTAGATGACCACCTGCCCATTACTCTAATTTTCTCCTCTGGAATTCCAGAGAAAGCAGCTTCAGATGCTGCACCAATGCGGAAACTGTGACCTTTGTACAGATCAGTACTGTAACCCGCCCATGACAATGATAAGCTTAACTGATTACAAAAAGCTGCCATGGTAACAGGGTTATTATCCATATACGAATATACTGGGCCTGAAGAGGGCTTACGCCACAAGAAATAAGCATGCAACGCATGTACCGGACACATATGATCAACATGATGACAACATGCTATGTTTAAAGTGTGAATTTTCCACGACTGTGTTTATAATTTTTTAATGTTATGTCAACACTATCAACATCCTCATTAGTACTGTTAAATTTTATATTTTCCACCCCTAATACATAATCATTCTTTGACTGCGAGGTAAATTCACCTACTCTTAAAAACCCATGAAAAGCAAGAAGAAACATAGACTTAAATATGATTCTCAGATTTTCTGAATTACAAACCTTGTCAAGTGAATGTACTAAATCCTTAATAATTGCATATGTAATAGGCAACCTAGTATCTGTTCTAGGAAGTAACTTATGATAACCCTGCAATGCTTTCTTTACTATAAATAGTTGTGTAACATCAGGCAAATCTTTTGTTTTTAGCAAATTTGAAAGAGCTGAGATATATGTGGATACTGTAGCTGCTGCCATCTGTTTTTGAAAACAATATGCAATAAACAACAATACATGAGGTTGGTCAATTTCAGAATTATAATGCGGTGAAAATGTCTGACATAAAAAAGCCTTATAACAAACCAAAGCTCTCTGATATACTGCATGTGTGGATTCAGATAATGAATTGTGCACCAAATGAGACATTAAGTCATGGAGATGCTGAAACTGTCCTGACTCACTGGTTGATGAACTAAGGGCTGGTATTGGCACATGTGAATAAATTCGTCTATCTGAAGCCGAGAAAGTTTATCAGCTAAAATATTGGTGGCACCTAACAAATGTGTGGCTTTAAATAAAATGTTATGCTTAAGGCACAACAATACAAGCTTTCTGACTAGACGCATGATATTTGGGTCCCTAGAAGTTTGTTTGTTAATGATGCATACCACTGCCTCATTATCAGAAAAGAAGTTGATACAATGATTCCTCATTTTTTCCGCCCAAAACTCTACAGCTAATACTATTGGGAATAGTTCTTTGAACGTAATATGATATTTATCCCATGCCACTGGCCACTTATCTGCAAACCAAATATTACCTAAATACCCACCAAACCCAAGGTTTGAAGCATCTGTGTATAAACACAGTACTGTTGAACTTACCCATTTATCAGACAAAAACATTGATTTGCCGTTAAAGCAGTCAATAAATTGGGACCAAGCTTTCAAATCTGCACGCGCTTCATTGTTGAGGCGTCTTTTGTGGTGAGGTTTTTTAAGACCTATTGTCAGATCAATAAGGCGACGGAGAAATGTGCTCCCAGGTACCACCACAGAACAAGCATATGACAGTAAACCAATGAGAGATTGCAATTCATGGAGAGTAACTTTTCTTCTGACTTTAAATGTATTCAATGCAAGACGTATTTTTTGTAACTTATCCAATGGCAATCTTTTCTCCATAGTAATTGAATCCAATTCGATACCCACAAAACAAATAGTGGTACAAGGCAAAATAGTCTTAGACTGTTTTAGAGGCAGACCAATGGATCTGGCAAATTGTTGAAATGAATCCAACCAAGCGTTAGCTTCTGCATAACAAGGACCCGAAATAAACAAGAAATCATCCAAGATATGTGCACAGCCAGGGATTCCCAACTTCTTTTCAGCTACCCAATGAAGTGCTTTACTAAAACGTTCAAACAAATTGCATGAATAGCTCAAACCCATTGGCAATGTTTTATCATAGTAATAGCAGCCCTCCAAACAGAAACCAAGCAATTTCTGACTGTCTGGTTCAATAGGAATAATCTTAAATGCATTTTCTATATCTATTTTTGACATCAATGCCCCATGTCCTAATTGTTTAACCAATAATACAGCATCATCGATATGTTGATACTGTACAGAACACATATGATGTGGAATGCCATCATTAACGGATAACCCTTCAGGGAAAGACAAATGATGTATAATTCTGAACTCTCCCTGTTTCTGTTTTGGCACCAAACCCAAAGGTGAAACCATAAAGTCCTCAAAAGGAGGTTCATTGAAAGGGCCTGCCACTCTGCCATGAAGCATTTCTAGGCTTAATTTGTGTTTAACTATGTCCAAATTGTCTAAAGCTGACTTTAAATATATATATAAGAAAGCATGATAAAAGTGAATTTGCGATTTTCGCAGCTTTAAAAAAGATGTGTTATGGGTTTTCGCGATTTGTTTACGTGTTACTTTACCCATATTCATTCAACTGAAAACATGCTTAACGTAAGGGAAACGAGCACGAAATATAAGATAACATGTATTTTATATATAACAAATGTACTGTAAGGTCAATTGCACTATAATAAATAATAAAATAAAATATAAGACGACAATGCATGTCCTATTTGTTTATCTGCGGAAGCACTTTTTGTCATAAATAATTAAATGTAGCAAATCATACAAATAAATGTTTGTCGCAGTTTTTTAACATTATATCGATGTTTTTTCTTCTTCAGTGATTATTTTGAATTAGAAATGTATTTTTCTATGTATTTGAACGATAATTTAGTGTATATATACGAAATTATACCTTTTAGTCAACTTCTTTATCTGCTCATTAATTCACAGAATACCATGGAAACATGGGGATACATTACATGACATATACTTAACAGTTACTGTAAACTAGTGCTTACAATGTAGGCTTTATGGTAGAGCTATAGTTGTGTTTTATGGGTATGAAAATGCTCCCACAACAAAGGTTCAAACTCATGAACGCCGAACAAAAGGTATCAAGACCACTCCATGCAAAACTAAAACATAATTATTTCTCTCGAATACGGACAATGAGCAGAATTTCATTTATATGCTTTCAATGCATTTTTCTGAATCTGGATGCGGAGTAAACCATTCTCAGGTTGATGCTGACCTTTTGATTATTCCAACCATTACCAAGCGAGCATAACAATCTCAAGTTGCTGTCAACTTGTTTTACTGTGTTTCTATACTCTTTTTAATGGGAATAATATAATATTACACCTCTGATTCCAAAGCCCCGGTGAAATGCAAGAACATATGGGATATTCAAAATACCAAAATAATGATCGGAAATGAAATATGCCAGTGGTTATTATTTGTTTATGCATTTACAGGTTGTGACACAACCTCACACATTTACGTACTAAGTACATTAAGTTGTTAAAGGTACAGTTTTAAAAAGGCTATGTCTGACGCAAAATTCGGAAATAGTATCAATGCTTTTGTTAGAAATTCGTCACATTGAATAGGTCAGAACTTAATATCAATTTGCAATATGTTTAAGAAGTAAAAATCTGTTCGCGTTTATTGTCGGTGAATAAAACACGGGCAGGAGTTCGGTTGCGGAAAAATTAAATCACAAGTGCGCAGCACGAGTGATTTAATTTTCCGCATCCGAACGAGTGCCCGTGTTTTATTCACCGACAATATACATAAACAGAGTTTTTATATCGATTCTAAATACGATTATATCCCGCACTATTTTACTGCACGCATTCCATTTTCACCCATTTGACATTGAACATAATTCTACGATGAAATTGAGTGGCTTATTAGCTGGTACAATTACCTCCCTCGTTAATGAAAACGACCTTCGTACTTTTCAGAAGGAAATACCACAATTTAAACATTGAAACAATTTTAATAACACGAGTATATCGTATCTATTTCATAAAATGAAAAATATAAATGGATTGATTATCAGAAGCGTTAATAAAACTTGGTTTCTAGAGTATATTGGAGTTTCTAAAAATAGATGCGTCATAGATGTAACACTGGATTCTCGTGCAACTCGCCTTGTCATCGTGACTCGTAGTAAATTTTACTATAAAGTTTACGTTCATTTATTCATAAATATGTCAAGTGATACTGGGCGTAAATAGAAACAGCAAATTTGATAGGTATGTTTTATGGGGGCAATAAAACATGGTTCGGTTCGTTCTTTGTGTATTGGATTAATCCGCGAATCGTGTTAGAATATGAAATTAATCACATTAACACAAACATCTGTTTGTGTCATTATGGAGCAAACAAGTTTATCTGATATGCCAACAATAAGTACCGGGTATGAGTATATTTAAGAATGTGATGTATTTTGACATATTTTACTTTGTAGATCTTTTTCTTACAAATGGTTGTTTCCACAAATGATGTCCAGATGCTGTATACATTTACTCATTCTAGTATTACTGTTATTACTATTATGAATGTGAATTAAGTAAAATATTGAGTAAAGAACGGAGGAAATATCAATTTTTCAGCCTTTCTTAGTAGTACCTCACAGGGGTCAATGTTATATATTAAATTGATTGACACAACTTAAGAAACACATTCCAAGCAAACATTTAGCATTGTATTGTTCATTGTTAACTACACATTGGACCAACTATGTTGTAGTGCGTAGGTAATTTTTGGCAGACACCTTGGACGCCATCTTGGATTTAATCCCTTTCCCTCATCACATTTTTGAGGAAATTTTTTCTGAAGTGCACAACGATTCATACTAAACATTGGTGAAAAAATTATTTCTGTTGCAATTTGTTTTGGGTTCGGCCCATTTTAAGGCTATTTTGACTGGACTAATCTTTGTAAAACGCATTTACGCAAATATTATCGACGTGCGCAATTTTTTAGGAAAACTTAGGTTTACGCTAGCGTAAATGCTTTGATAAAACAGTGCCCATGTCGCTGGAGCGAACGCTTACCCTTTACTGTTGTTCTTTGGTTGCTCAGCAACTTTATTTATAAGCCTATACCCAACCACGGAATTCATCAGAATATCCGCAATGGATAATAGTTGAGGATAATTTGCAGAAAATATAATAGTATACATTTTGAAGGCTTAGTTTAGCAACTCTCAGTGTTTCTTGACTGACTCTCGTATGTAACATTCTGAAAATGCTGAACGATACTTTCTGCACGGATTACGGTACCCACAGACCGCGAGTTACATGTTAATGAAAATTACTACCCATGACATTTTCAATAAAATGATAAATTCGAAGATTCTTTTTGCAAAACAATAGCAGCATCGAATTTTTCATGTCAAAAATGTGAAGTGCACATATCAACCAACTTTAACATGTCAATCATACATTTTGCTGTACCAGTTGTCTAGGGTTATACTAAAGTCAACAATAAAGAGAAGAAGACATCAAACCAAAGTTGGAAACATACCAAAGCAACTGAGATTTTAGGCCTTTTTCCCCAACAATTTAGGCTATTGGCCTCCAACTTAAACGGAATAAACAACCGAATGGTTTACTTCAAACCAATTGGGAACATATTGAAGGAAATCGTGAAGCACTTATAAACTTATGAAGCCAATATTGAATAAGAATGACAGAATGGAATACGTTTATACATCTAATAAGCAAACATCTAGATAGGTTAATATAGGACAATGAACGTCTTGCTCTATTAGCGTTGTCAATGAACACATGGTCATTGACGTTATTCTAACCTTTAGAATATGATTTAATACCATCACGGCACAATCGAGACGGCAGTTTTAACGCAGCGAACCAGTTTATGTAATATACATAAATCACACATGACTCCATTTACTCTAGCTACAATTGTCTTCACATTACCCCAATGTTTGATCCATAATTAACCATCATACCTTCCATCCAAGAATACAAATTTAATTTCTTTCAACTTTACAACCATCTTAATGATTCCGTTATATCCGGATTATAATCACTAGACTTACAGCAGGCAAACCTTATCAAATTATTATAACACAATAATGACAACCATGAGAACATCAAAGCGGGCGTTTTTCTAAAGAGCTTGTACTTGTTAGTAGTTGGTTAGATATTCCTAAACAGTTCGACTGGGTGGTACAATCAGCGGCCTTTTGAAACAGGTTGTGTAATAGTGGTCTTTTTTGTAGATGGTCTGAATTTTTGCACAAAACTTTCAGATCATGAGGGCCAAGTAGTTGATGTTGTACGACAGGTCAGAAAAATGTTTTGACTATATCCCGTCAGCCAAAAGGGCCTTATTAAATTGATGATAAAGTCATTGTTTATAAAAATATGAAATTTACCAAACGGAAGGTAAAGCGACACATACGTGCTTTTTTCAGCACCGGAAGGTTGTTTACCGACTGGAAACTAATTAAATGCCCTTGGCCGCCTCAGTCAGTCCAACACACTGTATGCAGCGGACTTCCATCCAAGTCTATAATTGCCATGTATTTATAGACCGCACCGGATATAAAACAAGTTCACTTTATTCATTTGTGCATATTTAATGATAAATACTAATATCATGTGAATCAAATTTAATCATATATTAAATAATACAAAATGTCTATAGAAAATTTTTCACAATAATATTCAAATAATATATAGACGGTGCCAAACCAAAACCCCGTAACTCACTTTGGGCGCGAAAACTTTTTTGCAGCATCCGCATCTGCTAGACGTCCCCGTGCATTTCCGTCTTGTCGCCATTTAAATAGCCAATCGCGGGACGTCTAGCAGATGCGGATGCTGCAATAAAAGTTTTGGCGCCAAAATTGAGTTACGGGGTTTTGATTTGGCACCGTCAATATTCAACTGTATTTGAAGGAAATGAAGGTTTCTATCAAGTGTGTCCTTTTGAAATAACATGTGACGAAATGTAGTGTATGTCCCATTATTACCGACAGAAGTGCTTTTTATTTCTTGAAGTTTTGTCACATATGAATACAAATCTAGAGGCTACACATACATGTATGAATTAACAAATACTTGAAAGGAAACATGCAAGTAGAAAATAGTGCTTATTAGTTACATGCATTTAGAAAATGAATAACTTTACATTAACAACATGAATATTTGTCAACTCAGCCAATGATCATCAGCTGATCATATAACTGTTATCTCGGGTACCTAGTATATTTTAATAGAATCTACCAATTCAACTCAATTTGTCATTATCGAAAATGGAGGGCGAAGTTTGTTTTATGAACTATTCTTCATAAATGAATGGTATTATGCATGACAATTACTACACCTTATCCTATAACTACAAAGACGTTTTATGGTACAATAATAGCAAATCTAACTTTCCATTTCGCCATAAATAATCCAAATGTACTCACTCTTACCAAACGTTTTATTTGCTCTTCCAGTTTTTATAAGGTTATATTAATGTTCACAACAGAGATAATTTGGAAACTAAGTCAAAGCAACAAAGAATTGTACTACTGCTTTTTGCCTGCCATATCGGCTGATAAACTTCGACTAAGACGGAAGAAACAAGCGAATGTGTATACTATTACTTCGACATAATTGGAAACAGATCGAAGGAAACGTGAAACTCATATACAATAATGAAGCCAATATTGAATAAGGATGACAACAGAGAACAACTTTATACATTTATTAATAAGCGAATTTCAGTAACGAATGTAAAATATCAACAAGATAATGTTGTATAAGTAAATGAGCGTCTTATTCTATAAGGTTTGTCTATAAACACATGGTCATTGTCATTATTCTAGGATCTAGACTACAAGCGTATACCATTTTGGCACGATCGAGACGGTGGTTTTGACGCACTGAACCAGTGTACACAATGTAGACTATCCCTTCATATCAATCACACCTGACACGATATACTTTACGCATTTTTTAATGACCCTAGCTACAAATGTGTTTACATTTTTCTAATGTTTGACCCCGAATTAACTAGTAACGTTTAAAAACATTTATTTCAATGTCTTACAAATTTACAACCGTGTTAATGATTTGGTTATATCGGGATTATAATATCTATCCTACAAGCAACCAAATTTAAATTACTGTAAAAAAGTCTGAGGAAATCAGACAGGGAAGACAGTACTCAACCTAACCAACCGAGCACAGAAATCAGAAACACCACAACACAACCACACTGAGTACTGTCCAAATACAAGCCAAACAAAACCAATTAAAAGTCCAAGTCCCCGCCGAAAATATGTAGGATGACCCAATTACACAAAGAAGTTATAGAATAGCGGTTATTGCATGCGACCGAATGAACCGCGGCCAAAACCCGACCGAGTTTCACCAAATCCATTCCAAAACTGCGATCAAATGAGGCACAATTACACAGAGACCTAGTTTAAATCATCAAATACCATAAAGACCATCTTAAAGAACACCAAATGGGAGTTAGATATTACTAGAAATTGATAAACGGTAACATAATTTTATGTTCCATTTGGATACATGTTTTGTAATGTTAGTCGTGTTTGTTTGTAGATTGTCCTTGAGACCTGCCGTCCACTAGACCCCGATGCTATGCAGAAGGGGTGCCGATTACAATCTGCTCGATTCGGGAAACTTTCGGGATCATTTATCAATAAAAATTGGCGGAGCTTTGTCTAGGTGCTTGTTCGGGAAGCATTCGGTGATAGGTATACGAATGGTTGCGGAATACACGCGGTATACATGCCGAAGCCTATCTTCAGTAGCCGAATGTATCCCGACTACATGCCGACAGTTCAGGAGTTAGTCCCGAATGTTTCCCGATCGTGCGGAATGGACGCGGTAACGTTGCGGAGAATGTGGAAGGGTTTACGAATGGATGCCGATAGATTGCCGAAAGGTTACCGACGTATATATGCGATGACGAACTACTATCTTAACTTGTCGGCAAACTGACGGCATCACTTCCGCTGTCATTCGGGATATACGGCGACTACTCGGCATCCGTTCGGCATTCAACTGGTGCCTCCGGCAACTGTTCGGCATGTGCTCTTTACATCATCGGCATAGCTTCCGTGTGTAGAACTCATCCCTTCGGCGTTATCGGGGAGCTTTCGGCATCGATTCGGCTTTCCTTCGGGAACCGTTCGGGATAGCTAAATGATTACGAAGCCTTGCATAAGGCGTCCCGATGATGCGGAGTGGATGCCGATGGGTTCCCAAACACCCCGAACGGTTGCCGATGGTTTCCCGATTACCCCGAAGCTCTCCCGAAGCACTTCCGAACAAGACCTTCGGCGTCCAAATTTTAAATAATTTCGATGCCGAAGATTTTTTGGTCACGAAGGCTTCCCGAAGCGTTGCGGAATGATGCGGAACGGTTCTAGAACACCCCGAGGACATGCCAACCATCCCGATCCTTCCAGATGAGGTGAATTTTAGCTTCGGGAACCCTTCGGGGTCCTAGTGGACGGCAGGTCTAACAAAGAATAGACTTTGAGTAGAGTATGTAGTATACATTTTTTGTCTCAAAATTAAAATCCTCATAGTTTTACACATTAAAACTTCATAATGTACGAGTTTAAACATCTTGTAACCTTTATTCGTATATGTATATAACCAGAAGTCCTATATCCAACCGTTTTGTTTAAGTATTTGGCAATGTCCATCTGATAGTTCTTAACAAAACAAATAGAATAACAAGAATGCCACTGTAACATTTTGTTTGATGGTTCTTTTTGTGGTAGGTGATTGTCCTGGCGATTCTCTATTGTCTTCTTACTTTCATTCCGGACATATTTCATTGACCTTTGCATCAAACCATCGAGAGTACATTAAGAACATTAAATTACCAAGCGCATTAATACAAATTTACTTAGTAGGAATAACAAGGTACTAAAAATCTCACAAAGTTGCATTAGCGAATATTAAGTTAACACTGGAAAAAAAACATTCACAAATTACGTTACTTCACTCCGAGGTCTTCAAACATATAAATACAGATTAAACACATTAGTGATATTGTCTTTTCTAATACCTCTGTCTCTGGTTTGTTTATTGTTACACTGAGTCAGTAACAGAGAGTGTAATGTCCTAATGTGTATTACCTAAGGGCTTGAGTGCACGTTATAGTTCAAATTCAGTATATACATAATACAAACAATGTATATACTATATACAATGTCGTTGTAACGTCGTCAGACTGTACAATCTTTCCCTGTCTCTTGTTGGTGGCGTGGCGCTGTATCGCTTCTGTTCCTCATTTGTAAGGATTTGAATTGTTTGTACAGTATTGAATGAAATCAATATATACATATCATACTTATAGTTAGAGCATAAAGCAAATACAAACGACGTATCATTAGCAATCCAACTGCTACATTCGTTTGAACGTTATGCCTATAACAACCAGTAAACCAGTTTTCTAACATACTGTTAAACCATTCGACTGATCATTACTAAAATTATAAGTTTAAAATAACAATGCAAACATTATCGTTTAAATTTGTAATTTTTAAATGAATGCAATGACGTTTCATTTATAATGGTTTACAAGAGGCTCTGATAATTATAGTCAGGTATAACTCTGGCGTAAGTTCACTTTTATTTATCGATAACTTATACAATGAAAATGGTATTAACAGTTGACGAAACAATGTAAAGGCAAATAATTAGAAACAGAAAAGCTTACTTCTGTTATTCCTTTTGGTTTCATTTTATGCTACATGTACATAACACATGAGCAAGGAACTCTGTATCTTACTAATCATGTAGTGACAAGAAAGACAGAAAATGATAAAGCACAATATTATTGTAACGAACAAAAGTCGGTTGAATGGCAGAATACCACATTACTTGTGCATGTTTCACTTGTTCTCCTTGCAATCCTCTAAACTTCCATCTTGTAAAGACAAGCTTCAACTATATCTCTTAAGATATTATGGTTCGTATTGAAGCTAGGAAGAAGGCCATTACATTACTTAGCGTATTAATACAAATTTACTTAGTAGGAATAACAAGGTACTAAAAAACTAACAATGTTGCATTAGCGAATGATAAGATAACACTGGAAAAAACATTCACAAATTACGTTACTTCACTTCGAGGTCTTCAAACATATACATTCGGATTAAAAGCATTAGTGATATTGTCTTTTCTAATACTTCTGTCTCTAGTTTATTGTTCTCCTGAGTAAATAACAAAGAGTGTAATGTCCTAACGTATATTACCTAAGGGTTTGAGTGCACGTTATAGTTCGAATTCAGTATACACATAATACAAACAATGTATATACAATAAACGATGTCGTTGTAACGACTGCTGACTGTACGAGCTTTGCCGATCTCTTGCTAGTGGCTTGTCAGTGTATCGCTTCTGTTCCTAATCTGTACGGATTTGAATTGTCTGTACTTTACAGTATTGAATAAAATCAATATATACTTGTACATATAAAAAATTATCATAAATTTAAACGAAAACACGTAATGGCGGCTTTTTTTCTGGTCAAATCCGGTTCTGACCAGTTTGCAGCACGGATAAAGTCCCTAAACCGTCCCCTTTCTGTAAATAAATTACTAAGACAATAACAGTTGTCTCCCTTACCAGTCTTTAAGTGCTTTATGCCTTGGGATAACTTGTATTTACAACCGACCGGGGAGAAAACAGATGCAATGTTTGAGTTGACGTGGTCATCCATGTTGTGTTACCAACACGAATGACCTATTGAATATCAAATCAAGATCAGAATAAAAAGTTCTTTGCCTGTCTCTTGCTGTTGGCGCTGTATCGCTTCTGTTCCTTATGTGAACGGATTTGAATTGTCTATACTTTACAGTATATAAAAGCAATTAATACATATCACAAATTTTAGTTTAAGCATAAAGAAAATACAAACGACGTATCATTAGCAATGCAACTGCTACATTACATTCGTTTGAAAGTAATGCATATTACAACTAGTAAACCAGTTTTCTAACATAATGATAAACCATTCAACTGATCATTACGAAACTTATTAGTTTAGAATTACGGTGCAAAACTTATTTGCATTTTGTAAGTGTGTATTTTTAATAAAATGCAATGAAGTTTCAATAACAAAGTTAACAGGAGTCTCTGTTAATTATATTAGATCATCCTTGAAGTAAGGTATATCTCTGGCGTAAGTGTATTATCGAAAACTTATACAATGAAAATGGTATTTACATTTGACGAAACAATGTAAAGGCAAATAAGTAGAAACAGAAAAGCTTACTTCTGTTATTTCTTTTGGTTTTATTTTATGCTACATGTACATAACACATGAGCAAGGAACTCTGTATCTTACTAATCATGTAGTGACAAGAAAGACAGAAAATGATAAAGCACAATATTATTGTAACGAACAAAAGTCGGTTGAATGGCAGAATACCACATTACTTGTGCATGTTTCACTTGTTCTCCTTGCAATCCTCTAAACTTCCATCTTGTAAAGACAAGCTTCAACTATATCTCTTAAGATATTATGGTTCGTATCGAAGCTAGGAAGAAGGCCATTACATTACTTAGCGTATTAATACAAATTTACTAAGTAGGAATAACAAGGTACTAAAAAACTAACAATGTTGCATTAGCGAATGATAAGATAACACTGGAAAAAACATTCACAAATTACGTTACTTCACTTCGAGGTCTTCAAACATATACATTCGGATTAAAAGCATTTAATTTAGTGATATTGTCTTTTCTAATACTTCTGTCTCTAGTTTATTGTTCTCCTGAGTAAATAACAAAGAGTGTAATGTCCTAACGTATATTACCTAAGGGTTTGAGTGCACGTTATAGTTCGAATTCAGTATACACATAATACAAACAATGTATATACCAGAAACAATGTCGTTGTAACGACTGCTGACTGTACGAGCTTTGCCGGTCTCTTGCTAGTGGCTTGTCGGTGTATCGCTTCTGGTCCTAGTCTGTACGGACTTGAATTGGCTGTACTTTACAGTATTGAATAAAATCAATATATACATATCAAAAATTATAGTTACAGAATATTGCAAATACGAGCGACGTAATGCTACTGCTACATTCGTTTGAAAGTAAAGCCGGGTTTCCATGGAGCGTATTTTTTCGGCGCGTAATAACGCGCCGAATATTTACGTGCCGAATACGAACTGTTTCTATGAAGCTGCGTATTTTTCATGAAAACGCATAGATTTTATTGATATTTTACAGCAAAATGCTTCTTCCAGGCCGTAAAAAAGACGACATTACATGTTTAGCTTACACACTTAAAAGTTCAGGTGGTGGAGAACACGGTGCTTGTGTTTTTTGGTCTGACCAAAATAATGATATTCTCAAAAAAGACAGGAATTCTTCCAGCAGCTTCTCCTAATACTGTAAACCTAAATTCAGGTAATTAAATATGAGTGTCGTCGATAAAATCGAGGAGATCACGTCAATTTATACCTAAAATATCATTTTACGAGCGTCATGCGTAAAATATTTTACGCGCCGAAAAACGCGTCAATGGAAACGACAACATGCAATATATACTGAAGCGAATTATATTTATTCGGCGCGTATAACGTGCCGAATAAATACGCGCCGAAAACGCGTTGGTTTTACGCTTCATGGAAACGGGTCTTAATGCATATCATGAACAGTAAAACAGTAAACCAGTTTTCTAACATAATGATAAACCATTCAACTGATCATTACTAAAATTATTAGTTTAGAAAAACGGTGCAAAACTTATTTGCATTGTGTAAATGTGTATTTCTAATTCAATGCAATGAAGTTTCAATAACAAAGTTAACATGATGCTTTGTTATTATATTAGATCATTCTAGAAGTAAGGTATATCTCTGGCGTAAGTGTATTATCGAAAACTTATACAATGAAAATGTTATTTACATTTGACGAAACAATGAAAAGGCAAATAAGTAGAAACAGTAACTTGCTAATCATGTAGTGAGGCAGAAAATGATATAGCACAATGTTATTGTAACGCACGAAAGTCGGTTGAATGGCAGAATAGCACATTACTTGTGCATAACACTTGTGCGTGTTTCGCTTGTTCTCGGTGCAATCCTGTAAACTTGCATCTTATAAAGACATGCTTCAACTATATCTCTTAAAAAAATCCTGGTTCGTATCGAAGCAATGTGAAGTTTCAATTAAGAAAGTGATATTTACGACCATTATGAGTCTATTGTGAGACGGCAAGGCTATTAATACGAAACAGGAACATTTGGATGCGGAAGTAAAAGGATCGCGTTTCAATTATTATCAGCATTTCAAAATAGTTCCAGAAACAGTGCATTTCCTTAGTATAATTATACTGTGATATATAGTTTAATTTCTCCAGGCGTGAATGGTAGATGCAACTTACTTGATATATTTGGATATAATGTTCTTATCTTATCTAGATTATTTGATGCATAAAACATCCACCATGGATTTAGATAGTTTTGTTCACTTCTCTACTTATAGTCTGAAAGCTGGAGATTATATAGCCAGGGGTGTTGACTAATGGTTATAAAGAAGCGATAAGAATTTGGTTTGTTTGATACTATCTTTATATGCCGGATGTAGTTTCTGAACAAAACAAAAATAAATCACGATCTCATTATTGTGTTGACTTGTAGTTCCCCAATCAAGAACAATAGCATTATTGAAATTTGTTTTAAATAAACGAAGCAATAATAGCGTATATGTCATTTTCTGATCGTTTTAAAAAGCACAACAGTCGACCGATATGTTTGACGTTCTACGCGGTAAATGACATTGACGATGAATGCATGACTATGCACCTTAACATTAAACGTATAATATATTTCTGTATTTATGTATAAAATACACGCCTATACTATGGACGTATTTGCGCACAAGGACATTATAAATGTCATTGGTTTTTACCATTAGATGTGACACATAGCCATTCGATCCAAATACGTTACCAGAAATCAATAGTTGTCTTTATTCAGTAACTTAAGACGATCGTATCTTTTTTGTGATTTTTTTCCTTTTTGTGACGATTTTACATATCTTTACTAAAATGTTTAAAGCATGCCGAAAAAAGTCATTTATGTCAACCAACTGCGTCCAAATTTTGATATGTACATATTGTTGAAAGTCAGTTGTCATCTATTTTATGAGCAATTGTATTTTCCATTTACAAACAGTAAATGATTGCCTCTATGTAACATTTAATGTTACCCGGTGGAGGTTGGTCGACATCATTACACAGTCTCTAGAAAATGTATTGAATCATTGCAAATCAGATACTTGATTAATACACAGAGACGTTACAACATACCTTCTTTTTTGGCACCCTATATGTTTCACTGACAATGGTGGCAGGTGCCATATGTTTGTCACGTTTGCGTTTATTCTTGATTGTTGCTTTTGTAGCTAAAGTTTGATTTTGCTGTTTTTACAAAACACTTGATATATTTTACCTAGACACTAATCAATCGAAGTAAATCATATGATTTGAAGAGTGTGAAGGAACGTTTGGGGGTAACCTTTGATATATTTGATCAATTTTGATTTAAGGGGTTTACAGAAGTTGTATAAGCAATATCTTGTACGAACAAAATTAGTCAATATTGGTATCGACAGTTTTTTTTTTGCTTTTGATACCTTGAATTTTTAGCTATTTTAGAAGAAATATGCCTAAATACAAAAAACTTTAAGTTGGCTAGAAGTATTTATCACTCATTCCCCCCCCCCAAAAAACATATCTCATGGTTAAGATCAACATACAATTATGTAGACAAAATGTATTCGCAATTAATGTTTTTGGCTGCTTCTTAATTAAGAAGTTGATGTGTTAATCTTACGTCTGTGCTTTTCATGTTTTAGTTTCTTTGGTATCGTACAGGACAATGTTTCACAGTAACTACCACCAGCTCTGTATGACATTATACTATACCCGTTATTTTACATTTCACTATATAATGTAAGTGTAAGTGCCGAGAGGCAGCGATAAAACATGACCTCTGACATTTTAACAGTAAAGTCTATCTTTAGCAATCACATCCTTCACGAACTACATATTCTCATTCAACCAAAAAGCCATGCAGCTGTGTCATTCATTGTGGGGAGGTGAGGCATATGTTTCCGTTTTTCTTGGCTTTTAAAAAGACTTTAACACTTCTCTTAAACATAATTATAACGCATGTTTGTTGATGCAGTTTAGATTTATTGTAAAAGAATATATGCAGTAACAACAATAAATCAGGAAAAATGTTACAACAGCTTTTTCATGTCCTTGGAAGTCATCAGTTCAGTTCAGTTCGAGTCATAATCGTCAAGTCTGAAAGAAAATCAATACTGTATAGGTGTACAAATGTATATGGAAATATGTCTAAATGTAAAATAAAACCGTTAACTATAAAAGTATAATGAAGTCAGTGTGTCCATTAATACACAGATTGATACATGCCATTTTGAAACAATTCAAATTGCATTATTGTTTGTTAATATCACTATTCGCGGATCAATATGTAAGAATTAATTGACATCCGAATGACGTAAGTCTTTTTAAAAGTGAGATTTCCCATGGGTCTTTCTTGTCAGTTCCGGGAATATAATGTCAACGAAAACGTGCGAAGTGCATTTCAATTACGCATACATACAAATAACTAAAATTGTATATGTTAGTCATATACATAAACAGGTGTTTGAGCATTAAACAGCTAATAAAAATGGCAAATACCACAACTGAGATATTTTTTTAATATACTTCCGTGTCATAATGACACGAGTATATAAAGCAATTAAATGTTAAAATGAGTAACAAATAAAACTATATATACTTTTAGGAAAGCTTCATTTAAGGACAACTTAAATACTTTGAAACGATCTCCTAATTTATGGCTTACAAGAATACTTCGTTGGCTTAGAATGACAATGTCGAAAGTACTACTTACGACCTTATAAGACTAATACATAGTTACAATCAGCATGACAAGAAGCTTCTTATGAGCCTATTATCATGAAAATCGGACCTTTTCATGTTGACCAAACTGAATTTGAAAGAGCTTGTTTTACCAAATGAAAGGACAGTTTTTGTTCTTGTTGTCGCAAAGTAATTGTACTAACGACCTTCTCAGTCTAAGCCAGCAACATGTATAGTGAGGATTCGTGTTATAAAACAGCATCTAACCGAATTAGTTAGTAGGAGTCGCCACCATTATATCCACCTTTATATCCCCCTTTACTACCCCCTCCAAAACCAATACCACCACCGCCACCAAGACCACCGACGGTTGATGTCAACACATTGATGATGAGCATAAACACAACAACTGAAACGACACATGTATCGTTATAACAATATTCACATTGATGCTTTTTTGACTGGATATATTAAATATTTTAGTATTCAGTTGTTTTTCATTCCATAGCACTTTATCCCGAGTGCTTGTTTCTTAATATCATGTTTTCTGGTTGTTATAATTAACTGATGCACTCACTTAACCTCGTTGTCAACTTCTCTACACGCCGACGTTAGAATATTCCCTTTAGCTATAAAGGCAACACATGGCCATGCCTAACATGGTGACTATATCCAGGTATAATAAACCTCGACCAAATCAACTATTTGGTCGATTTATTAGTTCAACGTTACATTCGTAACATGTTGTCAAATGCTTTACATGTATATTTTATTTACAATGTCCCAAATAGTGCAATAATTGTTCTTCATAGCTATGTTTAATACATAAATAAGAGTATGAAATAAGATGTTTCGTGTCTCTAAATATACATAAATATGGTATTAATTGAATACATGTAGCTCAATGCTGAATTATTTCCAATACTATATGTAAATACTTACTAAATATGATCAACTGGAATAGTCCTCCAATAGCACCCATTCCACCACCAATTCCACCACCCATTCCTCCTCCTACAACAATACAATAGTTATAATAAAACAGATAATGACGTAAACATTGCATTCCTAAATTTATCTTTATTTTTAAGTTCTTAAACGTTTTACAATAAAATATAGTTTATAATACTAAACGAGAAAATCCTTAAATTCATGTATTAGCTCTGAAACAAGTATCGACACATGAAACACACCGGCATAGGGCAAATGTGAATCTTCAAAGTAATATAATAGCCAATGTATTCATGTTTAATTACGTTGGTAAGTTGCTTAAAGTAAACTTAATGTGTAGCGCTATATCTTTATCATTTTATGAACCGTCTATTAAGTCCAGTGAATATTGTTAAGTATACAACATGAGTATCTAATCACATGTCATGAAATCAGGGTTTTCTCATGTGATGGGTGTATTGAGGACTTTGTTCACATGTATCGGTTCAAATATGAAGAAAATGAAGGAATCGGACAGGGAAGACACACATTGTAAGAAATATATTACCAAACATAAATTAACCAACAAAATGCAAACGAATGATTCCCTTACCGAAACCACCACCACCTCCGCCCATCATTCCACTACCATAACCTCCGTAACCCCCACTGTAGCCTCCGTAACCCATCATTGGAGTACAGCTGACAAAGGCCACACAAACCACAGCAAATATGCACACTGATGAAATCTTCATTTTTGGACTGTTTTATATTCTGAAAAGGAGAGCGAAACATTTTATCAAATAGCAATAAAGAATCATTGTAATACGTTTAGTGTCGGTTACTAGAAATGTAAACTTGATTATGTTTAACTTGTTATTTCAAAACTGTAAGACCATATTAAATTTAACAGTCATATTATTTAAGCAGTCATTATTGTTTTACAATTTTCAGAATAGATCCCCAATATGAAGACAAGAGATCCTGAATACTTTTTTTTTAATCATTCGAAAAGTGGGAGATTGCAATCATAGGTCGTATTCAAGAAAGAGGGGACACAATAGAAGTTCATAGAAATACACCGCGTGAGTAATTTTATTTTTCTGAGCTGGAATTCACAAACCATCTTAAGGGGAACTTATATATTCTGGATGTATTAAAATATAGATATACACATATGTCCTAACTAACGGAAAAAAAACCTTGTTTTCCTTGTGATTATTATAACTTTGATCAAGCTTGATTTTCCTGTCAAGATTATACTAAGATTTCTAAGATTTCCCATAAGGTCTTTGTGTTTTATGTATATCACCATATATCTGCTTTTTGTAAACGTGCCCTTTTGCAGATGGGATAATTTCTTTTTTTTTCGAAGCATTTCTAAAGTTTCCAACATTCAAACCAATATGAACACTACATAATTATAGCACCATTATTACTTGTTAAATGCCTATGAACTGCAATACAATTATAGTATGTTTGCTTAAGCAACGTGAACACATGTACCAGGTATATAAGAAAACTAATTTTAACATGTTTGTCGTACATAAGCGTTGACAATGAGGTTTATATCATGATTCAAAAACAATTATTTTGTAAACACTATGAAACTTTTGCAGTCATTTGGGTGGTCATCGAGATTAAAGCATATACTAAAATAAAACAAATAATTCAATAGAAATAAAAGCTTACCTGTTAGATGTAGAATGCAATGTAGACAGCAACAACGGCCCGTTTTATACTTTTTTTTCAGTAAGGAAGTGACGATGAAACTATCCCACCATATGGCGAGGACTCACCTAGTGTTGTTTATGGCGTGTCTGCAGGATTGTTTCGTCATCGAACGTTCACACCTCATTCTAAAGTTTATGATTGCTACTGAGTTGTACTCACATGCTAATGATGCACTAGAGCATACTATAGATATCTGGAAGTTTTTGTTAAATTAACAAATTAAATCTTAATCAGCTGTTGTTATGTCTGTTAATGTATCAAATGCATTTCATATTATTATACATGTATAATATGCTTAAAATTGATGCATACAACGTGTTTAAGTAATAATTAATTACGTTATATTCAGTATTGAGGTACATACATCGATAATATAAAACATATATACATAATAAAACAAATTATACATACAGGCATTCATAAATAATCATGACAGGCACACCTAAACTAAGGATAACAAAAAAGATACTCTCTAATTTCCATTGTGGTCCTTTAGTGTTGATGGCATGACATAGAGAGGCGACCATACCTCGTATGGTTTAACGTTGACAGGCGACGTGAACTTGTTCACTCAAAAACAGGTTTGGTACATACGACATTTTTAATTTTGACTCCGGAAACGAAAAAGTTAGACCAATTTATTCGATTTAAATTTTGCACTTTAAACACGCAACATTGTTCCGGCATTATTACCTGTGTATGGACCATACCATCCCTACAAATTATTTCCATTTTGTTGCATTGTGTACCTTTTATTACTATGTTTGTATAGTTATTTTACTCTTTGAATTGTGTTCAACTCCAACAGTTCTTAAAGAATTTAAATATCCATGGATATGTCAATGTGTAATAATCTTCTTATTTGTCCGAACAATGCAGAAATATAAATAGGTAGCTAATGCATGTCTTATTGAAAAGTGGATTTAGTTGTTTAAAAGTTTTGTCATACATGAATTGCATGCGTTATTCATGATTTGCATGCAGTGTCTAAAATGCAACTACTTTCAAAATTTAGCCAATGCAGTCATATTTTGGTTTGGATCAAATATTATAAAATCACAAGAAATGTGTATTAATAGAATAAATGGTGGTGGACATGGATAATTGAACACTGCATGACATTATTGAAATCACTGATGTAACATATTTTATTTAATAAGACTACTGTTTAAGCAAACTGTTATCAAAACAATAACTAAATCGTTTGATTCATCATCGTGTATAGTTACAACATTATTTTAGTGTACATACATACAAAACATATTACTTTGAGGACTCCAAGTGAGTATTGTGAGGATTTTGTGTGTGGACATATAAATGTTTTTGTGTGCAAAAACAGATATGGGAAAATCGACAGCACTCAACTTAACCAACCGAGGAACCAAAACAGTAACAACACCATATAACATGACAATACGGAGCAATGCCAACAAATAACCTAACTCAATAATTGAAAGCTAAATTCCCCGTTGTTTAAGTGCAAAATGACATAGTTTCACAAAAAGATAACAAATATGGTGATTATAAGATACCGCTGCAAAAACGCAGGATTACTTAGTTTCACAAATATATGCAAAACGGTATCCCAAGCGACCAAATGATGCGTTACTGCGACTTGACCTAGTCAATAAACACCATGCCCAAACCGGAAAATCAAGCCACAACAGAATGCCCCAATCGCACATAGCCAAAACACAGTAACCTAACAAGTTTATTCCAACATTTTACCTAGTGACCTAGTTATACACTGACCAAAGAAATAAACAAACATCATAAATTATTAGTGCAACTCGAAGCCTGTCTGCCCTACATCAGTTCCTGGATGCGCCAGAACATGCTAAAATGTTGACCTCAGAAGACCATAAAGTCCACGACAAAATGGTAACTTACAGTGACCACACGTCTATGCATTTCTCATTTCGGCCAAGCTTTCGCGGATCTGAAGTTCAGATTTGAGGTATATAAACAGTCAAATTGTTTTAATTTGACTATTTCTGACAGAAGTATGACTATTCGTTTTTAAAGAACCCTACGAGTAGTCAGATAAAGCGAACAAATCTTCACTATGCAAATGGTCCTACATTTCGCCAACATTTCTTCAGAAAAGTTGTCAAAAGGTCGTTTGTTTGTACTAAACCAAGAAGTAGAACATAACACAACGCGTTAGTAGACCTAAGGTTCTAATTAACATCGTAAACAAAGTTGCATTAACAACCTACAAGTAACCGATGAGCTATCACTGAATAAATCATTCACCTATCAAGTTATTTCCCTTCGAGTTTATTCTTTATTCAATTTTATACATTCGGACATCGGTGCATTAGGTTTGCTTGTTCTAAACACTCCCTTCTCTGGTTCATTGTTTTCACCTTTTTGGTAACAAAACTAAACTGTTTTGCAGAGTTAAAGAGTCAGATGATGATAAAGACTATGCGTCTTTTTATAAATTATATTTTTGCAACATCGGAAGACTTCAGAATCCACTTTCTGGTTAAAATATTTGTCAGCGTCATGTTCTTAATTTTCTTAGTTTTTGTTGTCCTCCGTCGATATATTAATGGTGGTTGCAGGGTTATACGTTACTGTTCAAATCAGCAGTTTAGAACTGCATACAGCTAATAATATGCTATGTTATCCACACCCATTATACTGTTGTAGCTTGGCCAGTTTGCTAGGGGAAAAAACTAACATGATTATGTCACTGCGTTGACATTAAATTTATGATTTTCTTATGGAAAATACTGTTGTGATTGCTACATGTAAACTTCACTATTTGTAGGTCAACATTTATGGTTGTGGTCACTGTAGGTTACCATTTTGTCGTTATCTTTGTTCTACAAAGGTCCATAACTAGGTACAATTTTGGAAGGAACTTATTAGGTCACAGGAAGTGTTTGTGAACTGGTTGATGGGGCATTGTGTTTTTGCTGAATTTCGCGGTTTTGGGCATGGTGTTTATTAACTAGGTCAGGTCGTAGTAACGATCCATTTGGTTGCTTGGTAAAAAATTTTTGGCATATATTTGTGAAACTAGTTCGTTCTGGTATTGTGCAGCGGGTACTTGGGGAACTAGGTCGTGTCGCTTGGGGTTATTTCTCTGTGGAACTTGTAGTTGTATTGTGTTGTTACTGTTTTCTGTATTCGGCTGGTTAAGTTTAGTGCTGCCTTCTCTGCCAAATTTCCTCATATCTTTGGTATTTGGTGGTGTTTACGTGTGTTGAAAAGAGTAAGGAGGAAACACTTTGTTCTTGACAATGTCATTACAAACGAAACGTAAAATTCAATTGTCGAAAAAAAAACGATTGGAATCGTTAGTACATAAAAAAGTATGAGAAAATCCGACAGGGAAGGTAGCACTCAACCCAACCATAAACCACCACCTTTAATTCCGTCGTTATGACATTGATTGTAACGTGCTGGTTTCAATAATAACACACACAATGACATGCCATGACAACGTCAGAGAACTCATCATATCCTTGTGTGACCTTTTCTAAAATAGCATACCCTGTCCTATCATAACATTCTCTAAGGCACAACATTGTAACGTTAGAGAGTAACTTATTTAACAACTTAATGTTCTTTATGTCATAGTTGCAGACTCTAAGGCATTTGGCTGCAATGTACGTTTTTCTTGGTTTTCCGCGTATAAACTTCCGTTTTACGGAATTACAAGTAAGCACACATATTTTTTTCGAAATAATTTGACTGATAATAACGTTTTGCTTATGGATTCATAGACATCACACGAAAGCAATGGAACTGCATATTGAAGCAATGTTTGGCGATTTTTAATCTTGGTGCCATTTTATAATTACTATAAACACAATTCTTAAGTTATAACCTTTCTGACGACAAGTATTACTTTTTACTTCTTTACTTTTTTTATACTTATAAAAGGGAATTTTTGCTCTAAAGACCAAAAGCAACATCATCTACTATAAATTGTATATTTAGTTCTTACTGAATTGAATATACACTATTACACCTAACATGTTTTTACACACTATTGAAACGATATATGTCGGTTGTGTATTAAAAGCAAGTATTGTATTATCGGCGTTCATCTGTTGTTCAATTATAAGTATTTCGAATCACTCGTCTCGAGGATGGATTGCAATATCGATGTCATAATTTCATTTTTACACTGTATGTCATATATCTGTATGACATGAAAGCATGATACGAGAGGTGTTCAACCTATCTATGAACAAAACATGAACAATTGAAATATATATTTTGAACCATGTGAGAAAATGTTTTAAGTTCAACATATGATCATTATATAGGCTATATTTCATTATAGTTAAAGCTTAAAACAAGTTTTAAGCCAAATTGGCCCTTTTATAAGCATCAAGAAAGTGTTGGTAGATTATTATTTTGCATTTTTAATGAGAACATTAGTATTTTTGTCGTACGAAGGGTTATAAGAGTACTGTTACCTGATAAATCCATTGGCAACACGCGGAATAGTACGACTGATGGTAATGTTCATTGAAACTATCATTGGAATTGTTGAGAAACATTTGAATGTATAGTTCCGGAAAAAAGTTCTTCGCTGGCAAACATGCATTGCTGCCAAAAGTCTTGGAGTCTAGAAATGCGAAATAAACAACATTATGTGGACGAATGTGTTGCAAAGCAATGCTGCATCTTAGAGAATTCTATAATAGATTAGGGTATGCTATTTTAGAAAAGGTCTCAAGAATAGGGAGAAGTTGGTATTTGTCCAGCTTTGTGTGATCGCGACCGTTTTCATCGAAGGAAATTGTGTTTGTTATTATGGATATCAATGTCAAATTGACGAAATTGAAGGATGTGGTCTATGTGCAAACCGTTTCAAATCAGGTTTTCCACACATAAGTGTTACGTATCGTTCCTAGTGACTGTTCCAAGAACATAGTGCTTCATCAAGATTCCGCTTCAAGTCACAAGATACAACGCCAAATAAAAAAACTTAAGAATAAAATTTTGATATATATTATAACCAATGAGTGGAGGTCTAAATCTTTTCATGCTTTAACAATAAAACTTACTATCTGGTTGATACTGAAACATCGATTAAAGAAAGAAAATATAAACTAAATTATTTGGAGTTTTGGATATTCCAACGCAAATAACAACACCCTCTACTCCAATGCTGACTATGATTTAACCGTAACGTATTGACAATTTTCAAATATTATACATGTACATGTATGTACTTCTTGATTAACCTGCGGCCTTGAGCCGCAGGTTATATTTGTATGCAACAAGAAAAATTTCCATGTAGGGGCACGTGACATGTTCTGGATGGTTTACCATTTCAAAAAAATTTTTTAAAAAAATAAGCATTTTTTAAGAATGTCGTGAACCAGACTAAAGAGGGGCACGTGACCTGTTCTGGATGGTTTACCATTTCAAAAAAAAATTACGAAAAAATAAGCATTTTTTAAGAATGTCGTGAACCAGACTAACACCATTATTTTTTTTTTTTTCTATTTGTTTTTTTTAAAATAAAGTAATGTACGTTAATAACCATAATTATTTCTTTTACCCCTTTAAGAAATTAAAAATAAGAAAAAAATGTGTTTCGATATGTGTTTTTACGTGCACCTGTAGTCTGGATTACCTCCCCTAGTTCATTACGTTAAGTAGGTCAGTCAGGCCGACGCGGCAGCACGAAACACCCAAATATACCCAAATCTTACCCAAATAGTAACGTTTTTTCCCAAATACTTATATTTAACTAACAATATGGGGTTGATTAACTATATTACGCATTTTAATGACCAGTGATGACTTAATAAACGTAAACTAGCAAGCTTTACGGCAAAACTTGGCCCAGTATCACTTCGAACCGGCGTTGCCATACTATTTGCACGTCGTGAGAATCGCTTTATTTACATTCTTACGCTCTGCGTGCACCCATACCCAAATGTACACAAGTATGAACGTTTTTACGCAAATACTTGTATTTAATAAACTATTTGTCGTAAATAAACTATATTACGCATTTGAATTACTAATAATGAAAATAACACCAATTTTAGGTAAATTATACTAAATAAATATACCCAAACACACATAAGCCCACTAAATCAGAGAGGCTTGTAAAATTCCGCATTTTTCGGCGGGGACTTGGACTTTTTAATTGTTTCTTTGACTTACGTGAAGGCATTGCTCATTGTACATGTGTTGTGATGTTACTGATGCGAGTCTTTGCTCAGCTAGTAAAGTTTGCTGCCTCCCCTGTCCGATTTCCTCATACCTTTTTATCAAGCCTTATTAACACTTTAAAACGTTCTAGTTTCTAAAATTATAAAAAAATGTCTCTCACAAGACTGGTCTGTAAAACAATTGGCCGCAGGAACTATTTAACTTGTACACAATATATATAGGATATTTGTTGATTTTGGTATACGATCGAATTTTATTTCACCGAGTGATCACAGAAATTAATATTTTCACGAGTGGCGTAGTCAATAGTGAAAATATAGTTTTATGTGATCACGAGTGAAATAAAATTCGATCTTACACCAAAAATCAACAAATTTGCTGTTTATTATATGCGTGATTAATCATATTATTAATATATATTTTACAATTTCCTCTTTGAACCTGACCCAACGGGGCGTCCCAAATTGTTTTCAACCTATTCAAGTTTGTTACCAGAAGTTTCGCTGAACGTAGTGCAACTTTTTGCTGAAATATTTTCTGCAAAACATAAAACAAGATATGTGTGAAGTTTATAAATAAAAAAAAAACGAACACAAAATTATTTTAATGTTTTATTAGTGGCATTTATTAAATTTAATCGTGGAGTAATTTCATTGTCCTCAAACAATTGTGTCATCCACCATTGTGAGTTCCTGTCACGATACCGGGAATCTTTCATCATTACACGCCATAGACTTATTTTTTCTATGTAGCCAGTCTGGTTAGGAAGGGAAAATACTTTTTTTGACGAGATGCGATTTTGAAACTCAAAATGCATTTACAGGCAGTTTATTCTATATGCTTCGATAAATTGTTTTCGCCTTTTAAATAGCCAACGGAACAATAGATTTCATTCTGAGAAATTGACATGTCAGGACAGAAGAAGCCTTCTTCCAAAACATCCAATAAATTGAAGTTTATAAGAATGATCTATTTTCTTTCTAGGAACGCATCTACATAAATAGTGGTTCTTTAGTGGTTTCTCCTGTTTCATGTTGATGTTCTTGATTTGCAGTAGATATAGGTTCATTTTATTCCTCACCATAATGAAGCAACAGGTAACTGTTCAGTTGTGGAAAATTTATATTTTTCTCATACTGTACGTATGGAAAAATATAAATTAAAAAAATCGTTTATTTTTTCGTTTTCAACGATACAGTTACCTGTGAATGATGCTCGAATATATACCAAAAAGGCTTTAAATTCAAAGCCATTGATATCAGATTCATCAAAATACTCCATTTTTGACTGCTGTCAAGTAGCAGACATAATCAAGGAGGTAAATATGTAATTAAACAAACAATACAGGGAGGTAATTCATATTTTCATTGAAGAAAGTAGTTCCGTCAAAAACAGTGATTTATCAAAAAGCAATTTTCACTGTTATTTGTCAATGTTATTTTCACTGAAAATCACCATAATCCATTGAAAGCATATAAACAATTTTTTATTCAATTTCATTGTTAGAGTAACAAAATATCGATGTTCATTTTCTGTTCATAAATAAGTTGAACACCTCTCGTAGTAAGCTTTAGATCGTATTATCATCAACGCTAATTCTACATTGTCTCTGTCTGTGCCGAATGAAGACGGTTAGCGACGATGCAGAATTCAAGTGCAAGAACCAACATGTTTTCATCGCAGTAATACACTTTTCAAATCACGGTTTATTCATAATGATTTAACTTACATACGCATTTGATACATCACTATTTGATCATGTATTGCCCGTGCAACGCAAGAGATATTAAATCCAAAATGCTTCAATACATACATGAACATGTTATTAGTAAAGTTTAAACACTTTTCATTTAATTAAAAAAACTGAACAATTGAGAAAATTATTGTATGCCTAAAACCAAAAAAAGATATACCTATTTTTGGGGTAAATATTGAAATTATTGCCACACTATGGGTACATTATAAAGTTCCTTACACTTTAATAATGCGTTTATCTTGAATTAACATATGGAACATGACAAGAACTACTGTAACAAAACAGTGCCCAACGATGCTTTTTATACTGTTAGCATGATTCTCACGTCTATGCCCTCTAACAACAGTCTCCAGAAGTAGTCCGTCATTTGCCAGGCGCAATAATTTTCAACAGCAGAAAAAATTATTCTCAAATTGCCTCTTCGGATGTAAACCGTCATTTGGCAGGCGCAATAATTTTCAAGCGAGGAAACGTCCGTAGAAAGGCACTCTACCGTCTGACTTTCCTTGCAACCGAGGAAAACGCCTGCAAATTTTTCTCTAATGTGTCGAGTCTAACGGTGTCGGGGCGCCCGTAGGGAATTCCGTTACGTCTTTTTCTGCCTGCAAGTCAAGAATACTTTATAAGTAATGCGATTCACGCGAAATATAGTAAAACTATATGAATTTTCCGTCTGTAATGTACAGCCGTTTATTGGGGCAGTTTATCATTTTATATATACAATATCTTAAATTTGTTTCATAAACACTGCACCTTAGTGCGCCCCTCCGTATTTTTATTATAGGTTTTACCGAGTTATAAATAGCTATGTAAATTATTTATAGTTATGCGCCGTCGCTGTAACTATAAAGCTCAGTGAGGCCCCGAAATGGATAAGTAAAAGCTCGGGGCGCTTTGTTATTTTTAGTGTAAACTTCGCACGCGTGGCTAGAAGCGTGATAACAGACTCGAAACAAACATGTGGATTAAAATACGTGTACTACAAAATGCTATTCAAGTAAACATGTAAGCCTTCAAGCGTAAACCGAACTAAATTTCGCACTTTTAGCGTGCTACCAATTGTTCTATCCAGGTTAAAGTACATATATCCACATCAATCGGATAATTAATCCCTCAATAAGTTCAATGTACATGTACCGCTAATTAACGTGGTACAATTTTATCTTACATCATAATACATGGATTGGGTTTTCAACCCTATATGTGTCATTCAGACAGTGTTTAAATAACATATTTGACACTCATCGTGTCGGAGTTCATCCATGCATATTGCCATTCAGGCTTGGTTTGTCATTCAGACTTGTTTTGCCATTCAGGCTTGTATACTAATTCCGTAATGGCGTATACTGACCATCGTTTCTCGGAACAAAGATCCGAATAGAAATCCCGATTTAGGATTCATACGATTAGTCAAATTGATTCAATTTTCCATCGAATCAAACTTATATAAATCTGAAAAATAAACTATAATAAAATAATCAAATCTTACCATAATTAGCGTCAGATAAATCGAAATTTTAAAATTATTTTTAAGAATTCCCAAATAACCGTTTGTTGTAGCTGCTGATAAGCCTCGTTCTGATTTGTTTGGCTGTGGTAGCTGCGTTATCTCTCCATGGCTAAGTGGTTAGAATCGCTGACTTGAGATCACTTGCCCTTCACCGCTGTGAGTCCTAATCCCCGTCGGTGACATAAAATCTTTATGTGATGTAGCCATCCAACTGGTCGGTGGTACTACCCAGGTGCCCGCTCGGGCCTGATTTATGTCTGAAGGGGCACCTGGGTTCTTCCTCCACCACTAGAGCTGGAAAGTTGCCTTATGACCTACACTGTGTCGATGTTCCTTAAAACCCAACAAAACAAACAAACATTATACTTGGGGTAGACAATTATACATATATATCTACAGATGGATATATCTTATTGAAAAAATGCATTCCTTTCCATATATTTTAAAGATTGTAATTTTCATAGTATTGTAATGAAGACAGTGCAGTGTCCAAGTACTTTAACTTTCTTTTGGCAATTTTTCATAATTATGTCTCCCGAAATATTGGTTTTGCCCATGATGTCTGTCCGTTAATAAAATCTTGTCAGTTCCAAATCTTATATACGCCTGGTCCAATTTTAAGGAAACTTTCCAGGAATAATTAGTATGAAGTTTAAATGTGTTTATTTTATGCTTACCGGTGGTTTACGGCGGAATAACGGTGGATTATTCCCCGATAATTTCACAGTTCATAATTTCACAGTTCATAATTTCACGGAAACGGACCATTTTTTAAAAAACAAATTTCCCCCGCCGCCAAAAATAAAATAATAAGCATTTTCACTTGTTCTCTTAATCTTTAACAAATAACAGAACATTATATGTACATAAATGTAAAACAAATGGACGAAACTGAAGCCATTGCAGAAGAACTATTTGATAGTAACTCGATGGCGCGTGCATGACGGGAAAACGACGTCACGCAAAACATTTTAGGTATATAGTGGAGTATTTCCATCATTTAAGCTATTTGAAGCATGAAATAAATAGAATATTAGTATTTTACCGAGTATGATCGTTTGATAATTCACCTCGTGAGCAGCTGACTTATATTTTCACTCGTGGCTACGCCACTCGTGAAAATATTACATCCGCTGCTCACTCGGTGAATTATCAGCCGATCATACACAGAAAAATACAAATATCCTCTATATATTATTATTTTGGTTTGCTCGGATGATTGTTGACGGAGTTATGGCCCTTTAATGGTTATTTTAGAGAAAGTTTGTCTGCATATCTCCTGATCAGTATGAGGTCCAGTTGTGCATATCGTCTTTTTGTTCCGCTTTGATAATTTTTTACGGAGTTATGGCCCTTTTGTCCACAAAATCTTGTCCGCTCCAAATCTTATATACCCGTGGTCCAATTTTAATGAAAGTTTGCTGGAATGATCAGTGTGAAGTCTCAATGTGCAAATTATCATTTTGTTCCTATCGAATGATTTTCCATGGAATTATGGCCCTCTAATAGTCATTTTAGAAAAAAATGTCATGAGCGTTCTTCTTGTTTGTCCTTTGTTTATCTCAAAAGGTTCTGGAGGTATCATACTGAAAATTCACACTACATTTTTAGATAGATAAAATTAATCTGTGAAATTGAGGGGCAGCTGATTTTCAGACCCAAACAAATTCAGTGCCTTCAGCGCTTTGATTTATAATGTTTGTCAATAAATTGTTTCATAAAGTGTCCATTATGAACTATCTCTAAACAATTTCAAGCTGAATTAGACATTGTATGCAAAACTTTAAAAATCAAGACTTGTGGGTTAACATTCAATGACATGCCATAACAACCATTAGATTATATGAACTAAAACCATTGCCAATTCATACAATGAACATTGAATACCTTACTAATACAAATGAACAGTTGTTTGTATTGCATACAATAATTACACCAGATGGAGTGCACCTTGAAATTCTCAATAATTTCAGGAATCACATTCACTGATATGTATATAACTACACTTATGGTTTGCAAGTATGCAAGTAGTATATATCATTCATGTTTCCTCTTTGAATTGCTCTTTTGTAAATGGTTAAAATAGTCATCACTCATAATGCTTTTTGCCTGTATCTCGACTTTTTGTCATTTCGTTGTGAAACTAGGTCATCCTGCAGATTTACAGTGGGGACTTTGACTTTAATCATTTCGTTGGATTATGTGTGGGCATTGTTCAGTGTAGTTTTGTTATGTTGTGTTGTTACTGCTTTCTGTACTCGGCTGGTTAAGTTGAGTGTAAATATTGCGTCTTTGTTTTTTTCGTATCTTTGATATTGTTTGTAGCAATGTTTCACGATACCTGCCATCGGTTTTGTAATCTGTATGACTCACATTACGTCTTAGTTGTCTTTGACATCGTGTGTAACACTGTTTCTGTATGACACATATTACGTTTTTGGTTTGTATCTTTGCCATCATGTGTTACAATGTATCACAATACGTGCCACTGGTGTTGTATGCCACTTGACAGTTTGTGATTTACCAAAAAGCATGTACAGCATTGATAACATATCTGAAAATAGCTATGTTGTGTATGTGTCGTGTAGCGACTATAACAGTCACCTCGTATCTCATGACTTTTGATGAACATGTCTATTTTACAATCATCTCTATTTATGATCTATTGTAGATTACAAAATTAGGCATGGCAGCTTTATCATTCATTGATTGGGATCAGTCTATAGACCTATCGTTGATTTAGTATACGGGTGACATGCCATGTGGTAATTGCGAGGGAGGCTAGGCGATGCCGCATTTTCTGTAAGACTTTGCATTGATTGGCGATGAACATTGTTATAGAATAAATGTACAAGTACAAGCACATGTTTCTTTTTTGCACAGGCTTTAAAAATACGTTGATGCTTTTCTGAAACAAAATGTCAACACTTTTTTGTGGATGCAGTTCAGATTTATTGTAAAAGAATATGCGCAGTAACAACAACAAATCCGGAAAAATGTTACAACAGCTTGTTCACGTCCAGGAAAGTTATCAGTTCACTTCACTTCAGTTCAGTTCAGTTCGGTTTACCATCGTCCATGCTGTAAGAATAATATATAAATGTACGTGAAAGTAATATTGTATACTAGTACACATATAGCACGTGTCAGATGAAAAGATGAACGTGCAACATAAAAGTATCATGTAGTCGATGTATACATTGACATTCGTATCTATGGTCAGACAGAATGATATTTGACGAAAAAGCATATTGCATCATGGGCATCTAAACTATTTATGGATCGATTTGACCACCCATTAAGTTCTCTACGATTTATTGAGTTTCGAATGACGTTAGGCCTTATACTATTGAGATATTCCACTGATCATTAAATTCCACCAAATATGCCAACGAAGTATTTCTGTAGATTTACAAAAAATAAATAAAACATTTTACTTTTATATAAACAGGTGTGCGAGCATTAAAATCCAATAAAAACAAATGACACTATATATAAAGCAATAACACATGTGTGTATGAGTAACGTAGTATGCAATATATACACATTTAGTAAAACTTTATTTAATGACAAATTTAATTATAAGACTCCAAATTGATGCAATGTACTTGGACAAATAACGATGTATCTTTATTTTACATTCAAAACAAACTTCCAACAACCATTGTTTATCAACAGGCACATGATGATAATACTGTATCATATTTAAAGTTCATACATATACCTAAAATGTTTGATATAAACTATAATCTCACCATGTTAGTAGGAGTCGCCGCCTCGATATCCACCTTTGGATCCACCTTTGCTATAACCACCCCTACCAATACCACCAATACCACCAATACCACCACCACCAAGACCACCGACGGTTGATGTTAGCACATTGATGATGAGCACAAATACAACAACTGAAACGACACATGTAACGTTACAACATTCAGAAATAGTTAAACTACTTCTACTTAGTAGATTAATTACAATTGTTAATTACTTCAATGCCATTTTATCCCGTTTTCTTGCTATGGAATAATTGTTTTTGTTGCATTTATTATCAACCGATACAAAAACTATAGATTATAAGCCATCTGGAACTTGTTGTCGACTTCTCAACATGTGCCAGTGTTTCCTGTAGCCAATGGCAAGAAACACAGGTCCATGCCAAACATGGTGCTTAGAGCAAGGTCACAATCTCACACGCCCCACTATTCGGCAAGATGAACGATTTGGACGGAGCGTTTACGGAGGGACATTTAATTGAAACATTTAAAATTCATTTCAAATTAAGATTTGAAGTAATCTCTTATTGTAACTACTACTACAAAGAATAAAGTTGATAAGCATATTGAAAAGTCGGATTTTTGTAATTATTTCCATAATTTAATTATTTTTTCACATAATTCTGGATTTTTGCTCTCTCTTTTTTAAAATAAATCAATATGAAATCAAGTTATTGTTTATGTCTGACTTTATTTATACTGTTGAATTATCTACATTGTAATCATGTTATATCGTTATATTAAATGTGTATGAACAAATATTCCAACTGCATGTATAATTGGACAAAGAACGTAAATCACAAAAAGATGGACGATTTAAATGTTTTATATTGATGCTTATTCGATGATATGTTTAAAATAATATATATGAGCCACTCTCCAGGAAAACCTCCTTTTTTACAAGAATTATAATTTTGAGCTTTTTCACAGTTTTAAAGAATAATGACAATGAAGAAAATGGCTACGAATGACTTTTCATACCAAGAATTAATTCAGAATTGTATGTCAACAATATTATTATACATGTACATTTACGTTTCTCAATTCAATATTTTGTACTTACTGAATATGATCAGCTGGAATAGTCCTCCAATAGCGCCCATACCACCGCCAATTCCTCCTCCTAAAACAACACATAATCATTAAATGACGTATAATCGGAATTTCCTTTTACAAATAAACATATTTCCAATGCTTAACAAGTATATTTTTTTAAATACATAGTATGTACTATAAAACAATTATAGTATCGACAAATGTTAAACTCCGGGGTAAATGTGAGTTGTACATGTAATATGATGGTCAATCTATTCCTACTCATGTTTGCAATGATTGTCACTTAAAGTAAATTTTATGCTTACATGTACCGGTATATATTTAGCATCATATGAAACTGTCTAGTAATACGTCTTATACATTTTGCACTCATAAACAGGAAAATTTAACCAAACATTAATGTAATCAATATGTTTCTCTCAATACGTAAACATGTGATGTCATGTGGTTTTTATTCCCATGTCTTAGCTCGAATTTGAAAATAAAAATGTAATTATTGTATACCATACAAATGTAATTTTTAAACAAATCAATATATTAAAATTAAATTGTTTTCCTTACCGAAACCACCTCCGCCGAAACCACCACCACCACCTAAACCATATCCACCGTAGCCTCCCCCGCCCATTCCACTACCATAACCTCCATAACCCCCGTAACCCATCATGGGGGTACAGGTGACAAAGGCCACACAAACCACGGCAAATATGCATACTAATGAAAGCTTCATTTTTGGACTTGTTTTCTATTCTGAAAATGATAACGAAACATTTGATCAAATAGCAACATTGCAAAATATTGTTGCGTGTAGTGTCCGTTACACGAGATATGAAACATTAACTCGTTCAAACTCTTTTTTTTCTTCAAAACTGAACGACCGTTTGCGAGCAAATGCTTTAAGCAGCCATAATATGTTTGACCATTTTCACATTAGAATTAGAGAAATTAGCTGTGCACCCTTAATTACACAAGTTCACACATTCCTTCATGTATGAAATTTTTCTAATGCAATCATTATTAAAATGCATATGTTTGTAGAACATGTTATTAAGTAACCTTATCACAATCCATGGGTCCAGAAATTCTAAAGAAATACAACGCGTTAGAAAATACATATACCTCAGCCGCTATTTACAGAACACCTAAGGTGGAACCCCACATTTTAATTAAAACAAAGAGCTGTGCACACTTCACAAGACTATCAATGAAACGAAGAATAACCCATGTTGCCTTGTTGTTATTGTAGCTCTTTACATAAATGCTTCAAAACTATGTAAAAATGAATAATCTTGATTTTTCTGTTTAGCTGATGTACTTACGAAATTTTTAGGATTTTTAGAAACACCAAAAAATCTAAGAAAATGTGTTAACTTAAAAACGTATTTACATAGCCCAAATGAAGTAGTAAAGTTACAAAACATTTTTAAAAGTCAAAACAGTCGCTTCGAAAAGTGAGATTTTATCATGTTTTAACAATTATGTATTTCTTAAACATTTTAAAACTTTTGCAGATTTTTTAAGACATGACGCTTGTCGATAAGGTAAAGCACATTAAAAAAACGAATAATTAAAAAAGAAATAAAAGCTTACCTGTTGGAAATGAAATGCAATGAAAACAACAAGAATGACCCTTTTTATACTTTTTTAATAAGGAAGTGCAGATGAAAACTATCCCAACATATGGCGAGGACTCACCTAAGTGTTGTTTATGGCGTGTCTGGAGGAACTGTGTGTCATCGGACGTTAACACTTCATGCTAAAGTTTATGTTTGTTATTGAGCTGCACTCATGTGATAATTTATTACTGCATCAAATTATCGATATTGGATGATTTTCTACCGCCATTCGAATGCAATTATAGTTATTTTAATCAGCTTTTGAAACTACTATCAAAAGTATTTTATCTTAGTAAGCGACATATGAAATATACTTTTTTTTTTTTGAGAGTAGGATATTTTATTTTCACATAATATAATACAATATTGCTAAGAAGAAGAAAGCAAAGTACATATATACAGAAGGTTTAAGTGTTTTAACCAAATCACATCATTGAGTTAGTCTAGCTGTATTATGAAATCGAAAGCGAAAGTAGACTAGACTAACTCGATGTGAGGTTAAAGGTTGAATGAAGAAAACAATTATCTATGCTTAAAATTAAGCATTTACAATTGATATAAGTAATAAAGAGGATGTTGAAGTTCAAAGTTGTTAGGTTAATGGCAAGTGTGTATTAAATAGTGTTATGAGGTGATCTTTGACTTTCGTTTTTTTGAGATGTGAAAATATTGTATAGGTTGTTAGTTATTGCCATAATTGGTGTGTTCATTCTTAATTTAGTCAGCATTGGTATTTTTGTTTATTTTAATTATTTTGTATTAATTTTAAAAATTTATCAAGCAATTTGCATGATTCAGACTTTTTTGAATACAACTTTTGTAATAGAGACAGATCTTGGTATAAAATAAGCATTGTGTTTATAGGTTTTATTCTTCTTTCACTTCTTAAATAACTTTTGAACAAAGAAAAGCCAATTTGACTTAAAAGAATGTTTATTTCTTGATATTCCTTAAATTCGACTGAAATATACTTCTTATGGATGCATACAAAGCGCTTTGATGAAGTTCTAACTTGCGCCATTATACCGCACATAGTTTTGACGTCGGCATGTGCTGTCGACTTTCTAACGTCAAAACAGGCTTGGCATAGACATTGGTTTTGCCGTCTTGACTTCAACAGCTAAAGGTAAACCATTTTATACGTTGTATCTTTATACATGTACTGTGTAGATTTCAGTGTTTCTACCTGGTGAGGTTATTATCTAGGAAATTAACATAGCACAATCATTGCTTTCCATTTATTTCACCTTTGTCGAATTGTTATCTTCAGAAATTGATAATGTATCAAAAAATGTCAATGTTTCGTCATAAATCGTTCAATATAATTTATAGGAACTATTTTCAGTTTAATTATGTAACACATTATCATGTGACCACATTAATCTTATTGACGTCGTGCTTCTTTCTAAATGTTACAAATATTTATTTACTCTGTAAGCTTTTATGAACTTTTCAAATTTGTCCTAACACTGTGTAATGTACTTTGTATGGAAAATATATATATGTGTTGTTAGTCCAGTCATTGAAGCTAAAAAATATGGTCAACCTCAAACAAATTGCAAAACAGAGTTTCTTTGCATTTTCATCATCTACAGACTATTATTGACTACAGACAAAACGTCAAATATGCGAGTTCAGTGGGGAAAATACCAAAAAATCGACATGTTTAAGGTCACTTTTGGTAGCAATTTCAGCATTTTCCTTATTTCATACTACATGGGGAATTTCAAGTTCTAATAATTGCCGTGTAAGTCGTTAAATATTTACTAATTGCACCTTAAAGCTTATATTTTCTGAAAGATACAACCTTCTTCTATCGAATACAAATATTGATTTTATCATCAGACAATTTACTTTTCATATATATGCCTGTCTACGTGTTGGTATACTGCCCATTCAAATGTCGACAAAATGACTCAAAATAGCACTTGGAAGGGGAAACAAAAGTTTTATTCATTTTTTTAATAGTAATCCAATTTGTTTAAAATTTACACATATCATGTGTTGTATACATGTGTGTCTTATGGAAAAAGGATATTTGTGTTTGGACAGTATACAATAATGACAATATACAAAATGTACACGAATCTATCGATTCTAGAGAAATAGTGATTGTTCTCTTTGTCTGTTCGTCCACAATTGCATTTGTATTCACAATTTTGACTCTATGATTATGAAACTTGGTCAAAGTGATCATCTGAACAAAATTTAGGCCAAGGTAGAAAATAGATGACCAAGGGTAAAAAACTAGGTCACTAGGTCAAATTGTTGCAAAACATTGTGTAGTCGCTAGAGGTCATAATGTTGACCTTATATTTATGAAACTTGGTCACAATAATAATATAAACAAAATATAGGTCAAAGTTATAAATTGGGTCATCCGGGTCAAAAAGTAGGTCGCTAGTTAAAATCAAAGGTAAACGTTGTGAAGGTACAAAATTTACAAGTTTGGTCCAATATTTATGCAACTAGGTCACTATGCTCATATCAAAACATCTAAGACAAGTATGTTATTGAGTTATTTGGTCAAAATTAGGTCAATAGGTTAAAATAATTGATGCGACTTTTTGGCGCATGAAGGTTTTTCTATTATTTGACCTAGTGACCTAGTTTTAACTCATAATAAGTATATATTGAATTTGACCTACATTTTGTCTTCATGATCCATGTGACATAGTTTCATAAAGATTAGGTAAAAAGGGTGCATTCTAAAGATTTGTTCTATAATTTGGCCTAGTGACCTAGTTTTTAACTCAGGTTAATCCAATTTCATACATGACCTTGATTTTTGTAAGGTGATCATTGTGACTAAACTGCACAAGTTTAAGGTCGAAATTGCGACCCCTGGTGACTATATCTTGTTTTTTCTATGTTTTGACCTAGTGACCTAGATTTTTGCTCCGGTTAACTCAAAATTTTATTTTACCTAGATTAGCTTACGATGATCATTGCTGCCAAGTTTCATAAAAATCAGACCAAAATTGCGACCTCTAAGCACGATGTAAAAATAAGTTACTGGTACAAGTCAAGATTTATTTACATCAAAAGTGACAAATATCGCGAAAACATGTGACAATTCAATATATTTGTTAATATCTCAAAAAGTCCCACGAATATTCAATTAGGACATTTTGTAAATTGCTACGGATAGCTTTACGCACCATATAAACACAAAACTGTTTGTTTTGCAATTAGTTTGAGGTTAAAAGTTAAAATGACTGGACTATGTATATATATATATATGAATGTATGTATTTGTAAAAGTGTATACGCATGGACACATTGTCCAATGTATGTATAAAATACGCTGTTAAACTGTTATTTGCAAGAATCGTGACGCTTTGTTTTGTACTTTACGTATCGTAAGATAAAGTGAAAAAATGTCTACAATGTGCAACCGTTCATACATTTCGTTAGGAATGTTATTGAAACATTTACAGAAATGCATAATTGAGGTGCCCTAAATAGCATATTGTAAGGATTTACTATTATTTTGATGAGTTTTGACAGAATAGTGACCATGATTAGTTTGTACATTATGCAAAATATAGATAGTCCGTTCGCAATCTAATTAAAATCAGGTCCTAACATTTGCTCCATTTTTTGCGCTATTTATTAAATCAGACAACTCTACATGAGATGACACGTTCAAATGACCTCTCTATTGTATGGTGCAGTATTGCTATGCACTTGTATGTATAGAGTGTAACACTCCATGTAAACGTATGTATAAAGTTTAAACATTGATCTCATTGTAAACCTACTGTACCACAGAGATATCTGCGATTTGAGTGGATGATGTAAAGTTTAAATCGACATGACCACAAGCGGAGTGTGGTCATATCTTATATCATGGTTAAGTACTGGAGCTAATGGGTCTGATATAAGTGAGATTCGTCCGTTCGCACATCCTCGTTTGTCTCTAAGGGAATTTGTCAAGATGTCCATTCAATCATCATTATGATATGCCGTAATTGTATATTGTCAGAAATTTGAATTTCAACCCGTTTTCAATACTTATGGCCCTTTGTCGTGTATGACTTGAGTATAAACTCAAACGTGGTAATCTTATAATTTATTGAATGCATAGAGTATGATACAAGTACATGTATATATAGTTACTATAAGTATTGCCATACCAGATTTTAGTCGATTTACGCTTAGAAATCATCTTAAATATACATTGTACAATGATGTCAAAGAATTATTTCAAAATTGATTGTGTTCTACAAGTCAAATTGTAATCCCATGATATAAGAACCTTCCTTACCAGACAGATTAATCTGTAGAGCCTTGTCATCGTAGCGGATAAGTTGAATGTCAGGAAACATTACAGCGTGTGTATTGTATTTTCTTGTTCACATTATAATTGTCTATTACATTAAACCCTCGTCTCACAAAGAAATACGTTTCATCTTAACTTAGCAATATTTTCCTGGTTTGTATCGAAGCAATTTGAAGTTTCAATTAAGAAAATGTGATTTACTATCATTATCGAATCTCTTGTGAGACAGCACTGACATTGATAAACATCAGGAACATTTGGATGCGGAAGCAAATAGACTGGATTTCAAGTTCCGTGTGCATGTAAATATAGTTCCTGAGACGCAATAAAACTACGTATTTCGTTATGGATAATTATTATATTTCCCCCGGCATGAGTAGTTCGTGCTACTTACTATAAATATATGTATGGATGTTATTATGTCGTCTGGTTTATTTGATTAAACGTATATGAATGTTTTTTATCACTTCTAATTTTAAAGTACGGTAACTGATGATAATTTAGGCACTTGGGTTGCAATAAATATAATGTTGATATTATTCATCACGACTTGTTCTGAATGGCCACTTGTCTATCTGTGTAAAAGGCAGCATTATTGGTGGTTGTGCGTGTTTGTTACACCATGTATTTATTTTTTAAACTCATGCTTAAAGATATTTACTAAATCAATTTATTAATAAAACATGTTTTTTGTCCTTTCAATTTTATTCATTTATAAATACATTTACATTTACGTCATACATTATAAACCTATTAACAAACAGTTAAAAAATAAATGGATTTATAGATTATTTTTCTAGAGAGAGAGAGAGAGGGGGGGGGTAGAGATAAAACATGTTAAGATAAATAAATTTACGGCAAGTATTTTGCTATTGATGGTTTATGTTACCACTCATGGAAAGAATACACTATAAGAAATGGTAAGGACAGACTTTTAAGATCAAATACAACATAAGCTGTGATGTCAAAACTCTCGTTACTTACTTACTTACTTATGTGCAATGGATGACAAGAAGGATGTATCGGAGAAACCAACAATGGAAGAAAAAGAATGAATGTTCACCGACAACATATACGCGACCCAAATGTAAGGATGGACTTATAGATGCATGTTGCCACCAAGAGCAAAAGTGCAGCGTATTTTCACTTTATAAAATGAAAAATGACAACATATCAGATAGGGAAACAACTAATTAACCTCACAAAACCAAAACTCAATTTATTTATTTGACGTCACATAGAGTGACGTCCCTGTGTTATATTTTTATGCGACGTCGCTACCACGTCGACGACGTCATTTATTGTAAACAATCCTCAAAACTCTGAAAAGCATGAAACCGGTAGAGGAATAAACATGTGAAATAGCAAAATACTTGCCATTAATTTATTTTATTTTTTATTTATACTTACCATAAATATTAAGATATGTAGTTTATAATAATGATTATTTGATGATATGTTTGTTATGCATTTTGTAATTTGGTTTATGGAATTTTATGTATATTGTACAAGGCCATTGAGTACGCGATATGCAATACTAGGTGTTTAACCATATTAGCAAGTTTCAAGGTGGTTGCAACAGTTGTTTGCTTAGCTTCTAGTCTAGTAAACTACTGCCTTGTATCAATCCTGGGTTTGATTACGGTAATATAGTTGTATGTGGCTTAGGGCATCTACAAAAATTGTAGTGCACTCGTCTTAAAGTAACATGCTTTGTTTCACTTAATGGCATCCTAACAATCTCTAATTTAAAGTTCAGTACCTTTTGTACGGTGTTCCGTTTGGGCCATAGCGGCATAGCTATAAAACGTCTATAGTACGATAGTGAAAACTCGATAGTACGATTGTTAAAACACGATAGAACGATAGTGAAAAGTCGATAGTACGATAGTGAAATGTCGATAATACGAAACAACGATAATACGACGGTGAAAAGTCGATAGTACGATAGTGAAAACTCGATACAATATCGACTTTTCACAATCGTTCTATCGACATTTCAAGTTTTTATTATCGCACTATCGTGTTTTCATCATCGTATCATCGAATTTTCACTATGGTACTATCAACTTTCGTGCACTGGTTTACATATATGCCGCGATGGCCCCAACGGGACATCGTACTATTGCCATGACATGACCGATCACTCTCTTTTTCTGTTTTCTTGTAGGTTCCAATAAAGAGAATGTATGCTATGTCGGATTGTTCCTTTCTAGAAGTGTGACAAATCAATCGTCGCTAAATAGTTTCAAAACGGGGATGGTCTTTGTTCTTTACATGATCTGTCTTGGGCAAGTATTAATAAAGACAAAGCGTTTGTTGTTTTGCCTCTTGGCATAATTGTTTTGAGACTCCAATAGGTTTCCAATAACATGCGGTCAAAGTCACAATAATAGGCTGATAAAGGTTACATTTTATCTATAGGTTGACTTTATCTATCACTCGTCTCTAGGGTAAATGACAATGTCGAAGGCAGAATTGCATCTTTGTACTGTTTATCATATTTATATATGACGCAATTGTATACACTTAAGAACGCATTATCATCAACAGTCGTTACAATATGTCTGGTTCTCTCTTTGTCGTGAAGATCACAGGTCAAAAATTACAGTCTCATATGCATAATAAAGATCCTGTCCCTTTTCCGCATAATCACAGAATGCCTTTGCAGCTTATTTGATGTTTTAAATTCTTCCATTTCCTCGACTTATTTATGTGTCTGGAGGTTATGTCTGGAGACAAAATGTAACGTTCGCTATGATAAAATAATTACACAATTTTCAACGAAATTGAATCTTCGTTCAACATTAGGACTATGTCACGATTCCATAAACTTTCTAAATACTCCATACTTCGACGTGCTTCGTGATAGCCATTGGATACGGAAATGAAGTGACCGTTCTTTTCTTTTTACCCTTTTTGTGAACAAAGCCTTCAGCAACTGTGATCATCCCACTGGCTTAGAATGAGGACGCTCTTATACATGTAAGACTGATATACGAGTATATTGCAAATCTGCATTAAAAGACTCTTCTTATGAGCCTATTGCCATGGCAATCAAAACTAGTAATGTTGACCAAACTGAAATTAAAAAAGCTTGTTTTTCCTTAAGTAAAAGGTAATTTTCAGACATTCTAAGTCAGTGATCTGTTCCTAGAGATATGTATTTCTTTGGTTTCTGTCAGTTCAGTAACATGATGATTATGTCAAATGATTGAACCGTGTGATCTATAGTTTATTTGGGTTTAACCATGTAAAAATGTACCTGATTATTTGTTGTTACCATTATATAAAAATCGGTACATTTATACAACGTGAGAATGAAAAGAACATTTGATAATGTCATCCTAAGTCTGATTTTTATATTTGCAATGTTTGTAAATAAGGCCCCAGGTGGAACGAGCTATAAAACTTTCGCCAAAAAGTGATGGACAATATCACATTATGCGATGTTATAAAATTTAAAGCAAATTAACACCCCACGTGGCCATATCGTGTTGTTTGATAGTTTACCTGCACAGATGCTCAAACCTACGAATGATGTAGTCATGTTGCTTGTTTTAAAACAAGCTACAACGCAGGTGCAAAAGCCACCTGGTATGTCCATTAAGCCTTATATAAGATATTGATTTCAAATTAATAGTCTAACCACTGCGTTTTAGACACATGTTTAAGAATGTAACTGAGTGCGTCTGACATTAAGTCATGAACTAGCATTTTAGGTTTTGTAAAGTCAATAAAACAAAACCGTTTATTCACAGCCATAGACGACAAGAAAAACCACAAAATAAACAATGAAAGCTAAAAGGAACGATGACAAAAACAAGTGTTCACCAAACATTCATCGTGTCCGTTTGCGATGTAGCATTCACATTTATTAACACGTTTAGTTAGTCATTAGGATTTACCATTCATTCTTGACAAAGAGATATGAGGAAGTCGGAAAGGGAAGGTAGCAACTTAACCAGCCGAGCACAAAAATCAATAGCAACACAACTACACGAAGCAATGTCCACACACAACCCAAAGAAATGATTAAAAGCCCAAGTCCCCGCCGCAACAATGCAGGATGACCCCTTTCCACAAAGAAATTATAAAATAGAGGTGATTCCAAGAAACAGAAAAGTTCCCTATAAATCTGCAAACTAGTGTGTTCCTTCAATTGTTGTAGCAGTATACAATGATGTAAATGTTTTAGAAACCTCTTTGCAAATAAAGTAGTTTGGCTGCACCTTGACATAAAACGTCGATGTTTTAATATTACGTTTGCATTTGTTACAATTGTACATGGTGTTTGACTGTATGTGCTTTACATGAACGATATATATTGCATGTACATGAATATCAACACAACATGTACGTGTAAGAGCCATGCGGTGCATATAGAAAGTCTCCAAGTACTTCAAATCAGTGTAGTTTAATTTTTAAATCATCTCCCTTCATGGAAGTATGCTTATTTAAAAAACGACTATGTCGCTGTGTCGTTAATTGAGGGTAATCAGTATGTAGGCTTCCTTGTCGTACCCTAGTTGGCCTACGGTTGGTACGTTGCTATGGTAGGAAAGCGCTTCTGTCGTTTCTGCTCGCGGGGCTTTAAAACATTGATACTTCTCTTAAACAATCGAAAAACACTTTTTGTGGATGCAGAATAGATTTATTGTAAAATATATGCGCTGTAACAACAACAAATCTATAAAAATGTTACAACAGCTTGTTCACGTCCAGGGAAGTCCAGTTCCGTATCAAGTCATTGTCGTCCGAGCTGTATAAGTATAAATAAACAATATGTACAGTTTAATTAATATAGAAAGAGATAGTTTGAGAGCAAAAACACGACGTACGAAAACCTTTTCATATCCTAAAACATAAAAATATATGAAAGTTCGCTAATTTGATAATAGATTTAACCACAGTATAAGATATCGGGGCTTTATTAACTTCCGAATAATGATTTCCACAATCGTATGACAACACGTGCAGTTTCATTTAATAACATATAGGAAATAAAATTACAAAAAAAGTAAAAGAGTTTTAAGTACATACTATTCATCCATCAATAAAACACTGACTACTCTACGTAATACATTCGTTATGCAAGTGTATAAACAGGTGTTTGAACATTTAACGCCAATAAAAATGGCAAATGCATGTAAACAGAAATACATTTTTAAACTTACTTCCGCTATAGAACAGAATGTGTATGAATTGTAACTTTGGCATTTACAAGTTATTAACGGTACAACTTTCAAATATTTACTACAACACTTCACTTAACGACTACCTAAATATTTAGACTGTCTCAAAACTATGAACATACTGGTCGAGTTTATGTTTTGTTTTAGTTTTAAGTCACATTCGATAAAAACTCCATAGGACTATATTTTAAATCATATTGTCACAATGTGAGTATCCTTGCAAGGTTGATGGAAATGTAATAATAACGTGTAAATGTATATTATTGATATTATATCGCTGACTTAGAATAAGAATCGTTAGTAAAAATCAATATTTTGAGATGACAAGAAAAAAACTGTCTGAAAACTTCTCTTTACTTGTGGAAAACCGTTTGCAATTCAGTTCGGTCAACATGAAAAGTTCTAATTTTCGTGAAAATCGGCTTATAAGAAGCACTTTGGAATGCAGATGTCAAATAATTATTAGTATTAAGACCTTCTCATTCTAAGATAGCGATATGTTGTTAGGTATGTTAGGTGTAATATATGTATGGACACACATTTAACAGATCGATAAAGCACTTTCTCGCGGAAATGGGTAAATAAACATACACTAACCCGTTAAAATGTTTAAACATAAAGATTAAATAACAGGTCAATTTGTTTCACATATTTTGAGCTATATACAATTAAATCCATCTCTTAGAAATCAGCATATTTTTACGATCCACAACTTCCACAACTAAGCTGATAAAGGATCTGACGACACTCTATATGGGGTTATGTCGATATGGACAATCAAATAACTTCTTTAACAAATCTGAAAGTGCTGCCGTTATTGTGTGCAACATGTCTTTTGAACGTGGCATCTTACGGAGTGTAGTCAGACCTCTTATAGCGCAAAGGAAAGGAATAAATGTTAGGATCTTATTTAATGAAGTTGCAATAAAATCTTACCATGTTAGTATGAGTCTCCACCTCTGTATCCGCCTTTGGAGCCTTTACCTCCAAAGCCAATACCACCATAACCACCAAAACCACCGATGGTTGATGTCAGCACATTAATGATGAGCACAAACACAACGACTGAAACGATACATGAAACATTAAAGTACTACATCTTAGTTTAAATAGTATTTTATTCAACAATTTTGTACAACATCTGGTTATACATTTCCTGTGATGAAGGATTCGGAAACAAGGTTTGAAAAAAACCTCATATAAAGCCCGCTCCTTTTCAAATGATAAAAATAATCACATACACAGAATAATAACGTCCAGATCGAATGGCTATCAGGAAAGGAAGATGATCGGATGAGGGAGAGCAATACAGGAAGACTAGGGGAAGAAGTACATATACCTTATCAACAACATCATTAAAAGCAGATATACTATAATTAATGTATTGATGAAACATAATTATAGCTATAATTGTTGAAAGTACACTTGTCCAGCAACATCACATACATGCATCGAAAACGAAGAAAGCTAACTGTTAACATACAATAATTTAGTTGATCATAGAAATGTGTGCTATTTCCATTGTTGTTTATGACGATTTCTTGAAATAAAACAGATTTTCTGGAATATTTCATAAACCGATACACTAGCTATAATTTCTACATTATCTGACACTAGTTGTCCACTTCATCCCTTGTGTAAATATTCACTGTTGCCAAAGGTAAGAAAGTACTGGTCATACCTAGCATGGTGTTCATAGCAGGGGTAAGATTGGGTGACAATTAATTGTGTTGTTAAATATACAAATGTATTTACAATATCATTACATGGTGCATTACTTATTCTACATACCACAGTATAGGATCAAAAGATTGAAAGTTGATGTTCCGTGCATCCATAACGTAGTTCTTTACTATTTACAGTATGTAGAATACTATTCATAGGCACCAAAGTATTTCAATTATGTTTAATATTCAAAACAAAATGACTTTATCTTACTGAATATGATCAGATGGAATAGTCCACCAATAGCGCCGATTCCGCCACCTAAAAACAATAAATAAACAATGAATTCCTTTTGTAATATTTTTACAACGAAACAATATTTCCGTCAAAAATGATAGCAAATGATCAAGTTCTTCTGTACATTTTACTAAGGATAGCATTTTACAAGAACCGTAATAAGGGTTTTTCTAACATTGTATGTAATTATTTGTTTAAAATTCCATTCAAACCATCCTTCGAAAAAAAACACGAAACTTTTATTATCAGACATGAACCAAATGAATACAAACATCAAGAAATGTTCCTTTACCGTATCCTCCGCCGCCGAATCCGCCACCTAAACCATATCCACCATAACCTCCTCCGCCCATTATTCCACTACCATAACCTCCGTAACCCCCGTAACCCCCGTAACCCCCGTAACTGGGTGTACAGGCGACAAAAGCCACACAAACCACGGCAAACATGCATATTAATGACAGCTTCATCTTGGATGATTTTGCGATTCTGAAAATGATAGCGAAACAGTTGCGTCATATTGCAACAATGCATTATCATACTATGTGTAGAAAGTATACTTATCTTGAAATGTAAACCCTCAAATCAAAAGTCCATCTGTTGTAATTGATTTTATAGGTGTCAGAAATTGTTTGCTTGAACTGTAAATCCCCAAAAGATGTTTGTGGTAATATTAACTGAACTACACAGCCAAACGAGAGTAAGTGGTAACATGTACTGAACTGGACCACCGAACGAGAATAAGTAGTCCCATGTACTGAACTGGACCACCGAACGAGAATAAGTAGTCCCATGTACTGAACTGGACCACCGAACGAGAGTTAGTGGTTACTATAACTGAACTGTACAGTCAAACGGGAGTTAGTTGTCACATTAACTATACTACACAGCCAAACGAGAGTTAGTCGTCACATTATCTGAACTACACGGCCAAACAAGAGATAGTCGTCACATTCTCTGAACTACACAACCAAACGAGAGTTGGTCGTCACATTATCTGAACTACACAGCCAAACGAGAGTTGGTCGTCACATTATCTGAACTACACAGCCAAACGAGAGTAAGTGGTATTCCGTCCAAAACAATAATGAAATCTGACAGATCGTATCACCATTAGATCTATCATGTCAAACAAATCTCTTAAGAAGTTACAGTGACAAAAGCTTAAATAAAATTCTCTAGTTTCACAAGGAAAAAGAAAACCGGACAGGGAATGCAGCACTCAACTGAAAGAGCCAAGCACATAAGAAATAATCAAAGACCACAAGCACATGACTCAATTTCTAAAGTATATGAACGTGCATTAATTACTCGTATGCAGCCACAGACTATAGGTGAAACCCGTGAAATAACCAAATCACGCTACAAGAGCACAAAGAAGTACAAAGAAATACAACGCGGTGTACATGCAAATATATTTTTCGGAATTGCATTTCTTAAGTTAATAGCGTCCGGATTATGGTACTTCTTCTTTTTAGAAAACATTTGCGAAGTTTCCGAGTCAGTACGTACAATATGTTAAAACGATATGAGGAAATCGGACAGGGAAGGCAGCATTCAACTTAACCAGCGGAGCACAGAAAACAGTAGCATCACAGCATAACACAACTACAAGTAGCAATAAACAGTCAATGCAAACTCCTATTAAAAGCTTTACTAAGACAATGTTCCTATAGAAATATTAATCAGGTATTCTTACACATTATTAGCAGTTGTGCAATTGTGATTAAATTGAGAATTAAAATTACCAAGTTGCAATCAGAAAATTATAAAATTAACATTTCAAAAGTTAGATCCTGTAATTTAGATAAAACAGTTCGCTGTTTGATGATATCTACATATTTAGAAATAAAACAACCCATTAAAACAGAAACAATAGAAACAATATCTTACCTGAAGGATTTCGAATGCAATAATGGCAGCAACAGATCCTGTTTATATACCTTTTAGAAAAGGAAATACAGTTAAAAACTACCCAGCAATATGCAGGTGAGAGATCACAAAATGTTGTTTACGATGGTTAGTCACCAGACGAAGACGAAATATACTAAAATTTATGGTCGAACATGTCGTGCACATGGGACGCAAGGCTTGAACTATGTTTGAACTTGATGCATATGTAGTATCAAACAGTTTAAAATATCGAATCTTCAGTGTATAAAAATATTTGGTTTCGTAGTTAGTCTGTTTCAGAGAAATTCAAATAATTCTCATTCATTCATGTTTATTGGTTTTGAACATTTGTTCAAATTAACCACGTATGTATAAGAAACTCTCGTAAAAGCGCATTATCTCTCTCCTGCGTCCCTACAGTTTTGTTTCATAAGTTACAATTTATTATCAACTGCACTTCTCCATAGCAAGAGAAAGTCTCCTCATTTTTTGTCTCAGAAACTACCATTTATTATCTCCTGCGCCTCGTCTTGCAACAACCTCTCTTCAATATATCTTATCCCAGTAGGTACCATTTTCAATTTTACTTTTCAATATTCAAAATCACACATTCATACCATTTTGTTTCAAAATTTACAATTAATTATTCATTGCTCCTCTCAATTACAACAACCAAACGTTGCTTGTGCCAAATGGTCTATAAAGCGGATTAAATGTAACTGAATGTAGGGAAAATGTCAGGAATTGTGTTTATTTTCAGATAGAACAAGGTCTTTTCATGACAAATGACTCATACGTAAAACTAAAAAAGTCCTTCTCGAATTCACCCAGTCTTGATTTGTATAAAATTTGCATTTAACTGTGTGATTCTAAATATCTGTCCCTACTTCAAGAGAATGTCATTGGTAAATGCTAGGTGCATTCTGTTGAAGTAGGGACATATATTATGAATCATCTTGGTAGTTTATGACATGTGTCCCGAATCTATATGGCACTGTATAGTTCCAAATGATTCGTGCATATAATTCGAAATTGCAATTTATCTCGGATTGAACAAGACTTTTGGATAGATTTTAAGCAAATGCTCGATTGTTATTTAATTCAATTCACGGCTCCAGGGAAATTAACATTTGATAATGGAATAGTTCATTTAATGAAATAGAAAAAAGACCAGGAACTGTTACGCGCAGTGATATTGACGAGTTTCAATGTAATGAGTATCGGACGAAACTCCTGAAGCATACATAATTAAGCAACTGTTCGATATTAATGTTGCACCACGTTTTATATTGATTTATGTGGTGTCAGTATTCATTCCGGTGCCGTGTTAAATTCGTTAGAGGTGTTATATATTCGTCCGACTACGGTTAGTGCACATGCGCGCGATATCCTCGTTGTCACGAACACCTGCTTATAGTTACCTAAGGGAACACTTTTGTGCGTTTTACTAAAACATACAAACATGCACGAACACAGGTGTTAGTGGAGTGTGGATTGTTGCCGCTATTATTCATTCATCTTGCGCATATGTCGATGCAATTGCAGTACAGGTGTGCATTGAAGAAATCACTAAGACGAGCATTCCCTTGTGCATTATAATTATTCACCAACATAACACTGACAACTTAAGTTGTTTAACCATTATATGCATTCTACAAAAACGTTTCAATTAAAACCACACTTAATATTAAGTATTTTTTTTTTTTAAAAACATTGAATTAATATTTGTTTGGACAAAGGAGCCAACTTCTTTTATGTATATATGGTAAAATATATACCAGCCTTATTTGGTACTGGTTCTGATTCTAGGACTTAGCATTGTATGGTTCGAAACTACCGTGAAAATACTGGTGCTGAAATGCCAGTAACTAGGTGGTAGTCTCTCATCGATAGGGAAGCAATAACATCAGCCATTACCCAACTACCCCAGCTCCCTGGAATGACCTTCAGTGGACATCAGTTTACAGTTTATTGGCAATCAATAATATATTGCACCTGGTCGTTTACAAAAGACATGCCAAATCCTGGCAAAGTCAATCTTTACAAACACAAACAAAAATGAAAATATAAACAGTCCATAAGGAACATAAATGCATGCCCATGTGTTCCATTACTCAGAAGGCCGCGCGCAAAAAAGTGCCTTCTTTCACAAGGCCGCGCGCAAAAAAGTGCCTGTTTTTATAGACGCCCATATGAGAGACACAACGTACCATACATACCAACAATAAATATAAAACTGCACTGAAATAAATGTGTGGAGACAATTTTCAGCCGCCGCGACACAAACACCTGGTGTACTGAGTCTCGATATATATAACAGACAAAACGTCTACTACTAAACAAATGTAGCTGATCGAGTGTTTATTTTGCACCTGCTAGAAAGCAATAAATAAACGCTGCAGTTTTGCAAAATTCATTTTTCTTGAAAACTTTAAGCACAACTTAAACATAACGGTTCAAAGAAATGAAGTTGATTAATCTCTGATTAGACCGGAAGTCTAACCAATTCAACGGACTGGTCGATTATGCACCGTGGGTTTACTAATATTGAAATAGAGAATGAAATAAAAAATATATATAATACAAAAGCTAACGGAGCTCAGGTACGAGCTAGAGTTCAAGCACTAGAAGAAAATGAGAAAAATACGAAATACTTCTTAAATTTAGAAAAATCACGACAAAGTAGAAAAACTATCACATCGCTAACTGTAAATGGTACGCGAATAACAGACACTAATGATATTTTAAAAGAAGAGGTAAAATTTTACAAACTTTTATATTCGGAACAAACCAACCATGAAAACCAACATTATTTAAATGAAGTTATACTTGAAAATGTTTTAACAGAAACAAACGCTAATTTATGCGAAGGTAATATAACGCCTGAAGAATATTCGCAAGCAGTTTCCTCTATGAAAAAAAACAAAAGTCCTGGTCTAGATGGCCTTACTTCTGAATTTTATCAAACATTCTGGTCTGAGTTACAACCACATATCTTAAATTCGTTTAATGAAAGTTTCACTTCTGGTGAATTATCCCATACTCAAAAACAATGCGTGTTTTCATTACTATTTAAAAAAGGTGATCCAGAGAATCTTGAAAACTGGAGACCTATCGCATTACTGAATATAGATTATAAAATTCTTACCAAAATACTTGCAACTAGATTACAGAAAGTTTTAGATACGATCATCAACTTAGATCAACAAGGTTTTATTAAAAATAGGTATATAGGTTATAACATACGACAAATACAAGACATCATCGAATACACAGAACTTCTTGACAAAAGCGGTCTCATCTTATTTTTGGATTTTAAGAAAGCTTTTGATACAGTAAAATGGGACTTTATTTTTTGCACTTTGACAAAATTTGGTTTCAAAAGTGATTTCATAAGATGGGTACGAATTTTATATACCGATATTGAATCCGCGGTAGCCAACAATGGATGGATTTCAAAATTCTTTAAAGTAGAGCGCAGTATACGACAAGGCTGTCCCTTATCTGCTCTCCTTTTTATTATTATTGCAGAAATACTATCAACAAACATACGAGCATGTAACGATATCACTGGAATAAGTATAAACAATAAAAGTATAAAAATAACCCAACTTGCAGAAGACACAACGTTATTCTTAAAAGATGCAACAGAAATTCCAAAAGCTCTACAAATTGTGGAAGAATTTGGGTTATCTTCAGGTCTGAAATTAAATAAAAATAAAACAGAAGGTCTTTTAATTGGAAACTTAAAAAATCCTAATGAGATTGAAATACAAAATATACTTTTCAAACAATCTGTTAAAGCATTAGGCGTATACTTTGGAACAGACAAAAAATTATGTGAAACACTAAACTGGAATGCAAAAATAGAACTATGTAAAAAATTAATTAATAATTGGAATGCCAGATACCTTACTTTCTTTGGGAAACTAATAGTAATTAAGACTTTACTGTTGCCAAAATTTACCTACATCATTCAGTCAATGTCATTACCTAAACTAATAGCCAATGATATTAATACATGTAGTATGATGTTCAAATTCTTATGGAGCAATAAATCAGAGAAAATAAAAAGGTTAACATTAATTGGTATGAAACTTGATGGAGGTATTGAAATACCTGAAATTAACATGTATGCAAAATCAATTAAACTTAAATGGTTAAAAGCCCTAAATGATGAAAATGTTGCAAACTGGAAAATTATACCAAAATTCTATTTAAACCAATTTGGAAATAATCTCCTAATTCTAAAAATATATACTGACTCACTAAAATCGTTACCAAAGACCAAATATTCTATTCCACCATTTTATAAAGAAATCCTTGAAACTTTTATTGACCTGAATCGTACTACCAAAAAGCCTGAAACGTTTTATGATATACAAAAACAAATAATATGGGGAAATCAATTCATCAAAAACAAAGGATAATGTCGAATGTTCAAGAATGGGATTGACTCTGACATTATCTACGTAGAGGATGTATTCCGAAACGGAACTATAAATGATAATCTTATCTACACTAAAATCAAAGTAAAAACAAACTGGATATCAGAGACGCATATACTAAAATCCTCTACCCCACACATTTGGAAAAGTATACTTAATACAAATCAATCCATTAATACTAAAGTTAAAACAAGGTGTAAAGACATAGACACTTACCCTATTCTTAAATTTAGCAACACATGTATACGACAAATACTTGTAAAACAGAAATTTAAAAAACCGTTTATACACAGTTACTGGGAGCGATTACTTAATACAAAAATTAATTGGAACTCAGTATATTATATTATATATTATGTTATAAAAGATCCACGAATAAAGCAATTTAAAATAAAACTTATTTTTAACATACTAGCGACAAAACAAAATTTATTTACATGGAAAATAGGAGACTCTCCTTGCTGCACTCATTGTCAAGATGTTGAAACAGCAGAACATGTATTAATTAAATGTCCATATGTGAGTAGCTTTTGGCAAGATATTCAACGTTTTTTTAACAAATTAGGTTTCAAACAAAATATGAAAAGTATACAGCGTTTACTTGTTGGATATAGAGTCGAATTTAAGGAATATCAAGAAATAAACATTCTTTTAAGTCAAATTGGCTTTTCTTTGTTCAAAAGTTATTTAAGAAGTGAAAGAAGAATAAAACCTATAAACACAATGCTTATTTTATACCAAGATCTGTCTCTATTACAAAAGTTGTATTCAAAAAAGTCTGAATCATGCAAATTGCTCGATAAATTTTTAAAATTAATACAAAATAATTAAGAAAAGCAAAAATACCAATGCTGATTAAATTAAGAATGAGCACACCAATTATGACAAAAACTAATTACCTATACAATATTTTCACATCTCAAAAAACGAAAGTCAAAGATCACCTCATAACACTATTTAACACACACTTGCCATTAATCTAACAACTTTGAACTTCAACATCCTCTTTATTACTTATATCAATTGTAGATGCTCAATTTTAAGCATTGATAATTGTTTTCTTCATTCTACCTTTAACCTCACATCGAGTTAGTCTAGTCTACTTTCGCTTTCGATTTCATAATACAGCTAGACTAACTCAATGATGTGATTTGGTTAAAACACTTAAACCTTTTGTATATATATATACTTAGCTTTCTTCTTTTTAGCAATATTGTATTATATTATGTCACAGTAGATCAAATACAAATTGTTAACGTAGTATTTTAAAAGCCCTGGAGCTTGTATGTAAATTGATATGAATTATTGAAAATAAAATATCCTACTCCCAAAAAAAAAAAAACCGGAAAATAAAATATATTGATAATGACATTTCATCAATATTGGTAATTCATAGGTCCCTCTGAACATTTTGGCCAACACAATTTTAAATCCCGATTTAATAAATGGACATCAGAAGGCATCGAGAAAATTGTCATCGTGGTTTACGGGAAACTTCGAGGAAATCAATAGAACATTTGTGAAATCCCGATGCCTCCCGAAGCTAATTTATTTAAATCGGGAGTAAATCGTCGAGGCAAAAAGCTCACATCCATAATAACATTCTAAAACATTTTCACTAGCACTTTCGAGAATTCGTCCGGAACAAAAGAGATATTATCAACAGTGATTGCATCTCCTGTCCACATGGCTTACTTTATAAACTGGCGATGACAGTCGTCTAAGAAATTAACCAGCACATAATTGAACACTTAACATACCAGACAAGCAAATAATCCCCGAATGAATGACAGCTATGTTATATGTTATTTTGACCTAAATGAAGACATGGTGGACGTATTGTATTGAGTGCAAGCAAGATGATATAATCGGCGAGTATTATTTTGCAGCTTTTATAATTCAACAACTACATGATATTCAAGTGTGTTTTTTTCTCGAACAGAAACATTATGCTTTTATGGTGTTCTGGTTTGTGTCTTTAGTGATATGGGGCCTTATTCACCAACATTGTAAGACTGGAAGTTAAGTGAGATTTAAATTTGACATTATTTATAATCACAATCATGTGCAAGTTGATCTGATTATGTATTGTAACCCACTGAACGTATGTACCCCATTATATCAAGATTGGTACGTTTATAACGACATTTGGCACCAGTGAATAGAAAAGTTGCTAATATAAAGTGCAAGTCTGAATTTTAGAATTGCAACGTTGATAAAAAAAAGCCCCTGCTGCTTTCCATGTCGGTATGTTAACATTATATTTCTGTAATAAGAGTAAGTGCATACTTGTGTGGAGGGAGATTTTACAGCTGCCACGCCAGAAACACCTGGTGTGATAGCAATATATAACATACAAAAACGACTCGTCTACTGCAATCACAGTTGAGTGTTTACTTAGCACCTACTAGACCACAATAACAACACTAAAGTTGCAATTCATATTAATATTAGAATCATGTATTTATTAAGTACATCTTTGCTGTAACGATATCAGGAAGTATGCAACCTGTCTGCAAAGATGTGATTTAATTAACAGTAGTGTCATTATTATTTATTTAATATCGGTACCAAGGGGCACATCTGTATATCAGCAAAGATGATTGCAAACTACACGTAGATAATGAGTTATAGCAGTCTCATTTATAAACGCAATATAATACAATTGTTTTTTATGTTTTGTGCAGACGCTTCTTTTTTCGGTTATTTAATACTATGTAGACAGCATTTACTAGATATTATTCGTGGCATGTTAGTACAACTCGTTTATTTCTAAGGCATTAAACTACTTCCATATGGCGTATGTATAGAACTCAGAGCAGTATCAAATGATCAGTTTCAGCAATTCTTTGCATGGGGCACATCGACAAAGTATGAGTATTTATGTTTCCCTTCAAAGATATATACAGATAGAGAGAGGAAAGAGAGGGAGAGTTTCTCTTCTCTTGTGATCGAAACTAACAAGAATGGAGATTGAGTGAGTAATGCAAGTTGTAGAACTCGTTAAAGAGTCGACCTTAATTGACTTGTATAAATTAAATCTAAGCTAAGTAATACCATCAAATATGTTTTTAAATGAAACATCACATTGTTTGGACAATTTGTTGTTTGGTTATTGGATCAAAATGTGATAGAATTGGAGGCATTATTACCAGCGAGCACGCATGTAATCACATATCATCATCTGACACTAAGAATTCCATACACATACTTCCTTCTTTGAAACCAAATTGAGCTTTTGTCTGACGCCGGTAATGTCCAAATTTAATTTTATAATTATTAAATAGCAGGAAGACATTAGCGCACGCTAGGGCACGGAAGTGAATACAGAGATTTTTGTCAAGATGTACACCATTTGTGCCAGGGGTTGGTGTCTGAACAGTTTCCGCGTTTTAAAACGTTCTAGATTGACAATTCCAAGTATAAAACATTTATAAACGAGTTATGTCTGATATGTGCTTCGTAGTTCCTGAAACTTCTAGTATACAATACACTAAACAAATCTTATAAGTGTGCATGCATATATTAACGATAGCTTAGTTAATACCAAATGGATTGTGCTGACATTTTCAACATATGTAACTTGGTTTTTTGGAATTACAATTCAATTGATTTAAGTAGTACGATTTGATAAAAATATAACAATCAGAATAGGCAAGTGATGACATCATCAAAAGCTAATGTCACCAATTATTGCTGCGAATTCATCGGTCTTTCGTCTGGGTCTTGATGCAGCTATTTAACCGCTTTGGTTTGTAATTTTATTTTCAAGCATATGTGCTTATCAATTGTCTAAAAACAAAGTAAACCATGATTCGAATAAAGTATAATTGAGGATTAAAAATACCCACTTTCATCCGAAATAATACATTTTTGACAGAGTTACCTGCCTTTGATCATCAACATAACAAAAATGTTTTAAAAGTTTATAAATATCATGTTGTTTAGTAAAAAATCTTATTATTTCGTGTGTTTTTTGGAATTGGTGATATAATTTATATTCAAATCGACCATACTTAAACATAATTTGCATGTATCTGTAAATTTTCCGAAAATTTTGCTTGGTTTGATCTTTTTATTTCGAAGAAAATACTTTATTGATTCAATCTTGAGGTTGTCATTATCATATACAAAACAATTCATGCACAAATGCTAAAGAGCTATATCGGAAGATTTTTTTTTAAAAGTTTCAAAAACTGGAAAAAAATATGCTTTCATATCCATTAGATCATTTTTCGCTTCAGTTTTAACAGAAACTCTCTCTATGATTTATTTGGCACGCGAACTGTCCATTTTCATAGGAAAGTGTTCTAGAACACCCTATGAAACTATAAGAATCTTCTATTTTTCGGCGATTGAATAAAAGCACACAGAACCCATCCAAAGTTAAGATAGTCTAGTATCATACTAAAAATGAATGACTGTCAGAATATAGCTCTATACACTTTAATAAATAAACAAGTTTATGCTATTATCAACGTAAATATTTGCCTTTTTCCCTTCATTAAGAGGATATGATCGAATGGTCCCCCAAAGTAACGACCGTTGTTATGATGCATAAATTTGATTAGTTGATTTCCCTCTGATGAGAGCGGAAATGTAACGAATGTTACGGGCGGGCCGATTATGTACAGTGTGTTTGCGATTTACACCATAAAATAATCATTTCCCTTACATCAACATCGGGTTATATCCATAATTATATTCTAGAAACGTTTTTACTGGTACTTTAGAGAATTTTGTCTGGAATAAAAGAAATATTATCTACAGTGATTGCATCTTCTGTCCACATTGATTACTTTATAAACTGGCGATGACAGTTGTCTAAGAAATTTACCGGCACATTATTGAACACTTAACATAACAGACAAGCAAATAATCTCAATTGAATGACAGCTACGTCTTGATATAGATTATATGTTGTTTTGACCTAAAGGAAGAAATGATGAACGTATTGTAGCACCAGATGATTTCTAAGCGTAATACAATGACATAAACTGGACTGTACAATATACAAACATCGCTGGCATAGAATGAGAAGGTCGTAACTACAGAATCAATATTTTGAGAAGACAAGAAAATATTTTAACTATCTGATAATAACTCTTTACTTATGGTAAAACAAGCGTTTTAAACTTAATTTTGTTCAACATGACAATTTCTGATTTTCATGACAATAGGCTCATTAGAAGCTCCTTATAATGTAAATTTAAAATATTCATTAGTATTATATGGTCGTAAGTGGCACTTACGACCTTCTCATTCTAAGCCAGCGATATGTATTTGAGACAAAAATATAAGCCTTGGCACTTTCTTGACATTCTTTGATGAATTCTGTGAATTCTAAAACCCAGAAACGAACTAGTCTTTTCAACATATGGTATTATCTTATTACACTACTGCAATTAAAGACTCTTAAATACAACTATTACAAACTATTAACTAATAAGAAATAAATGCTAATACACCGAATAGCTCTATATCCTATCTACCTCAATTATTTTCTTAATTATCTAGGAAAGGACAAACTATCGTGAAGGACCGATTTCTGGTTCATATGTTCACTTAATTGCTGTCAATAACCTTAAGCAGTGTGTTGTATACTAGTAATAATAGTAAATGATAACCAAAATTTCTTTTAAAAAGCAATATGTTTTGTGATTATCTAAATTCAGGTCACTGGGGTAATACCTTTCAGCAAGTCCATCATTAGGGTTGAAACCAAATACCAGACAATTTTATGATAAAGAAAATGTACGTAGACATTTTGCGGGTGTAGTGAATTCTTTATATAATATATTGTTATTAAAATTCTAAATGAAACTTAGAATTCCGCGTGTGCTTCAATATATCTTCTGATCACATGCCTATTAAACATGCAACTTCTGTTATGAAATCACATACGTTTTGAATGCATTTGAAGAAACGTTGCATGACACGTCGGGAAATAATAAAATTATGTCTATGTCGATCGACATGAGGTGTTAGTCAATTTTCTTCTAGCTATCTTGAGCATAAAATAATGATGAATAGTAAATAAAATATGTTCTGTTCGTAAAGAGATCGATTTCAGTTTTTGCATGCTTATGCTTTAATGGTCTGTTCCGTCGGACATCCTGTGGCGTCAATCTAAATATTGCAATGCTACACCTAATCTACTGAATGGATTTTAACCAACATGACCTCGAACAAGGGTTAGAGGACCCTCTTCCAAAAATAGTAACACTGTTTCCAGAAGGTTCGCTACAAATGGCCGAGTCAAAATAAATGTATTGTGTGTTTTAAGTAAATCCCTTATAATGGCAAGTTCTATTTCACACATGTTGACTATGTTCCAAAGGTAAGTATTCCAATCTGTTCAAATTGTTATCCAGCAACAGCAACAGCAAAGAGCTGTTTCGTTCAAAATTACATGTATACTGTTACTGTTGAGTTTTGCTTTGTGATGACATGTGATTGTCCTTGTGATGACACGTGATTGTCCTTGTGATGACACGTGATTGTCCTTGTGATGACATGTGATTGTCCTTGTGATGACATGTGATTGCCCTAGTGATGACATGTGATTGTCCTTATGATGGCATGTGATTGTCCTTGTGATGACACGTGATTGTCCTTGTGATGGCATGTGATTGTCCTTGTGATGACACGTGATTGTCCTTGTGATGACATGTGATTGCCCTTGTGATGACATGTGATTGTCCTTGTGATGACACGTGATTGTCCTTGTGATGGCATGTGATTGTCCTTGTGATGACACGTGATTGTCCTTGTGATGACATGTGATTGCCCTTGTGATGACATGTGATTGTCCTTGTGATGGCATGTGATTGTCTTTGTGATGACACGTGATTGTCCTTGTGATGACATGTGATTGTCCTTGTGATGGCACGTGATTGTCCTTGTGATGGCATGTGATTGTCCTTGTGATGACACGTGATTGCCCTTGTGATGACATGTGATTGTCCTTGTGATGACATGTGATTGTCCTTGTGATGACATGTGATTATCCTTGAGATGACATGTGATTGTCCTTGTGATGACATATGATTGTCCTTGTGATGACATGTGATTGTCCTTGTGATGACATGTGATTGTCCTTGTGATGACATGTGATTGTCCTTGTGATGACACGTGATTGTCCTTATGATGACACGTGATTGTCCTTGTGATGACATTTGATTGTCCTTGTCATGACATGTGATTGTCCTTGTGATGACATGTGATGTCCTAGTGATGACACGTGATTGTCCTTGTGATGGAATGTGATTGTCCTTGTGATGACATGTGATTGTCCATGTGATGGCATGTGATTGTCCTTGTGATGACATGTGATTGTCCATGTGATGACATGTGATTGTCCTTGTGATGACATGTGATTGTCAATGTGATGGCATGTGATTGTCCTTGTGATGACATGTGATTGTCCATGTGATGGCATGTGATTGTCCTTGTGATGACATGTGATTGCCCTTGTGATGACATGTGATTGTCCTTGTGATGACATGTGATTGTCCTTGTGATGACATGTGATTGTCCATGTGATGGCATGTGATTGTCCATGTGATGACATGTGATTGTCCTTGTGATGGCATGTGATTGTCCATGTGATGGCATGTGATTGTCCTTGTGATGACATGTGATTGTCCTTGTGATGGCATGTGATTGCCCTTGTGATGACATGTGATTGTCCTTGTGATGACATGTGATTGCCCTTGTGATGACATGTGATTGTCCATGTGATGGCATGTGATTGTCCTTGTGATGACATGTGATTGTCCATGTGATGACATGTGATTGTCCTTGTGATGACATGTGATTGTCCATGTGATGACATGTGATTGTCCATGTGATGGCATGTGATTGTCCTTGTGATGACATGTGATTGTCCTTGTGATGACATGTGATTGTCCTTGTGATGGCATGTGATTGTCCATGTAATGACATGTGATTGTCCTTGTGATGACATGTGATTGCCCTTGTGATGACATGTGATTGTCCATGTGATGACATGTGATTGTCCTTGTGATGACATGTGATTGTCCATATGATGGCATGTGATTGTCCTTGTGATGACATGTGATTGTCCATGTGATGACATGTGATTGTCCTTGTGATGACATGTGCTTGTCCTTGTGATGACATGTGATTGTCCATGTGATGACATGTGATTGTCCATGTGATGACATGTGATTGCCCTTGTGATGACATATGATTGTCCTTGTGATGACATGTGATTGTCCATGTGATGACATGTGATTGTCCATGTGATGACATGTGATTGCCCTAGTGATGACATGTGATTGCCCTAGTGATGACATGTGATGTCCTAGTGATGACACGTGATGTCCTAGTGATGTCCTAGTGATGACATGTGATTGCCCTTGTGATGACATGTGATTGTCCTTGTGATGACATGTGATTGTCCTTGTGATGACATGTGATTGTCCTTGTGATGACATGTGATTGTCCTTACGAATCATTCCTGTCTGTCTGCTCTTGTTCCGGATGAATCAATAGACTGAAGGATGCGGTGTACTATTTTAGTGTGAAATATGTGCAATGTTTTGAGGCTATTCGGGTACATTTCTGATATTTTTTTAAGTTAGCCAGTGCTTGCGATATGTGTCTTTTTCGTTTTCATGTGGTAGAATGGTACCTTTCGTAACCTTCTGTGCTCATTTTATTGAATAATGTCCCTTTTTTGTAATTAAACAAAGATTACTTGAAAATGGTGCTTGATTTGATTGAAGTAAGAATAATTGCCAATCTTAAATATTCAGACAAATATTATCAAATAGTGTTCATCATTTTCCGATGCCACTTTAATGCTTTTGTTGGGAGATTGTGCTGAGCCTATTTTGATAAAAATTGGAACTTGTCATGTGGACAAAACTTAAGTTAAAACAGCTTGTTTTATAATAAGGAAAGAGGTTTTTTCTGACAGTTTCATCTTTTTTTCTCAAAGAATCGAGTTTGTACTTACGACCTTCTCATTTTAAGCCAGCGAAAAAACGATAAGGTCACTATATTCGGTCACATGTGGGAGCATTGAAATATTATAACAACATAGTAAAAAATCATGACATGGCGCTTTTTAGTTATAATTAGGCATGAGTATAACTTTCCGATGCTGCCATATGTGCCGTGGGCAAAAATGTTGTTAGAGTTGGTTTTCATCTGAAGTAAATGCCCAATGGCGTCGCGTAATCTTGTGTCAGTAATAAACTGGAGAACAAATTGAAGGTGCATTATCCGCAACACGTGGTTGCATTCAGTAATGAAGGATAATGAAACATCGAATAGGGAAATCACATGCAATACCTGAGACTGGTATAAACTATAACTAAGAAGTCTGAATAAATTGGTATCATACAAGCTGCTCTTTTCTACAACACTATCAACGCATTTAAGTTATACTTCTACTCCTATGTTTATTTTGCCCTGGTCTTACGCATCACGGGCAAACGCTCGTATATATAATGTTAATTAATGAAGTTGGAAAATGTGATTGATTGCATGTAGTCAAGACGCAAAACGGTATTCTGGGCTTGTCATCTAAGACATTACTAAATATCAGATCTACCAATCTTATGTAACAGGCGTAACATATCTAGATGCAAATACATTTATATGATTGTCTCCACCGAGTAAAAAAACCGCTTGTTCTGTTATCACGTACTGTCACAAGACAGCACTTCAACAGACATGAATAAATCGATCTAAGAATTATTAAAACTGTCATATAAAACAATACGATAAAGTATGCTAAATGCCAACATTTTCATATTTGATAAAACATGAAAAAATATGACAGGGAACCAATTTTGATTTAATAATGAAACCACAGCAGTAAATTTGTATTACATTTACCATGCTGTTTATTGTGTAGTGGATTAAAAACCTTTCAATGCAAGATTTTGGTATTACAAAACAGGCAAAACATGTACTGAATCAATTTACAAGTATAAAGTTAACTAAGACTCGCGCATATACAAGACACTAGTATGTAAGAAATAAGTGGGATAAAACATACAATAATCAACTAGAAAACAGAAATAATATATCATTAAATAATTGCTTGCTTTATAAATGATCTTTCGTTAAGCCGTGTATGAAATGTTGCCGGTATTAAATTACAAGGACCTTTCAATATTCAGATGCGGTTGTGAATACAATGACTATGCTCTAAAATGTACTAGGTGATATCTTAGCAATTACGGCGTTCGTTTATAGATTGAAGGTTTACTTGCGACGAAAGAATTATGTCAGCATGATGGGGGTCATTAAAGCTCATTATATTTCTTGTACCAGACAGTATGATTATAAAGAGAATAGTTTGATCCACTTATTTATAAATGCCGACCAATGGTTTAGTTCACTACAAGTGCACTGATGGCAACGTCAATGGTGCTGACGTATTAGCTTTTAACATGTAGTTCCGTATGAACACTACGACCGCTTCGTGGTTTCACGAAAACGTGGGAAGGGAAATACGGAAGGAGTTCGTCAACACACGGTTATGTCTGACCAGGCTGTAGTCTTCGTATGTTCTATGCATTTTATGTGAGTCGTATGAGCACCGCTCTTACAGCGTTTGATCTCCATGTGAGCGTCAATATAACTACATGAAGGTAATAATAGCCCATATCATTCCTAATAATTCTGTAAAGTAAAAAAATACGTTTTATTATTTCTAAATTGAATATGGTAGTATTATTCTTGCAAAATAGAGCTCTGTTTGATGACAGAAAGATCTAAGTGTTTATACTCGATAGTATTTCCTACCTTGGTACAATGGCATTAATGCCCTTGTAAATAACAGAAAGCGTTATTAACTAGTACCAGCGCACGTCTCTATTGCTAATAAGATGATAAGATTAAATCTCTGAAGCTTAATATACAATACATAGGGAAGCAAGTAATAACATAGACATTGAAAACCAGAATACAAAGAAAATATCAAAGAAATACTTTCAATTATGAAAATGTTAACTCTTAAAATGCTTACTATTATTTCATTAGCGCTTAGTTTAAGGTATATTTAATCAGTAATTTAAAATATGCCTCAACTCTAGATAATCTAGTATTTTTACGTTCGACTGACAAGCAGTCGTTTAATGTGGTCATTTGGTTTTACCCATGCAATACATGAATTACACCAATGACATTCGGCTTCCAAGGAAGAGACAAAAGGTTTGTGTGATATAGCTTTCATATATATTTCCTAATACTAGGATTCCCCTTGGTTATTCAAAGTGTCCGATATTATTAGTTACATGTTCATCTAGTGACCTGGTACGGGATGATACCTGAGCAGTAAATATCGTACCTGGCGAGGCGAAGCCGAGTCATGGTACGATATTTACAGCATGACCAGGTATCATCCCGTACCAGGTCACTAAATGACCATGCAACGAATTAACCCCGTCGATGACCATTCAAAACGGATAACCACAATAAAAGACCACATCAAGAAAATTACAACTAAAATCAAGGGATTGGTACTTTTACCGTCCACCTTCCCCGCAGGGGGATTTTTCTGCGAACCAGGCAATATTTAGTTGTTGGGGCCGGAGATTTGACCCTTAGCTTTCCCGCAGAAGGTCCAGGGTTTTGACTCAAAAGTCCCGACCGTTCCCCGGGGATAGGGTGTTGTGGATGAAACTTGACTAATACAAAAGTTTTTTACGCGGTAACAAAAAAATCTCATATTAAAACATTGCTTTGACAAGCTACATTGAGACATACTGGATTGTTGATTTGCAATGTTTAATTAGTGAAACCATGAGCAACTGGTTGTGGAACAAATTGTACCCTACTTACCTTCAAGCATCTGATATGATCTGAGTGTTTATATCATTGTAATGTCTATTAAAGACCAATTTCCTCGGAGATCGAGTACTTTCATGATAAATCGGCTATTTAAATGAAAATTTCACCTTTATTTTCGACGATTCTAAAACATCTTCAATGTCCAATATGCGCATGGAAATCTCGCAAACGCTTGCAATCAATGGCTAATGACACGGAAAGTCTAGTGACACGGTCATGTAAATTTGTTAACGTTCGTTGCTTGAGATATTATTACGAAACAGCCCTTATCATCAAACTTTATTTGATTGATTAAAATTCGTTGTCATCATAAACCGTGCCTTTAAAGTCGCCGTTTATTAACCAAAACTGCTAAAAAACAATTCAATGCGACGAAAAAAATGGCGGCCGATTGCTTCTCGCACGAGGCATTGATCACGTGGGCACCCGGTATTGAAATAACTGACATGGTTTTGATCACGTGGGCACCAGGTATTGATTTTACTGACCCGGTATGGGATGACATTAGGTCACCACGTGATCGCAATGGACCAATCACATTCTTTGATTAAGCTACTGGTTTGTCAGAGGCGCCGCGGCGGGGTAAATAGACTTAGGCCTACCCATGTGACGTCACAAAACGTAAATGCCCACCCGACTGCGAAAACGTACTTTAAGGCGGAATAATTGCACTTACATGTATACTTTATAGTGAAAGCATTCATGGCTCAACATATTAGAACTATTGGCATTAAACTGCCACTGAATATACACTGAGCGGCAATAAAAACGCAAAACTTTTAAACTTGAATATTTCCCTAATCTGTTAACTTATAAACTTGAAATTTTGTATGCTCACTTCGATATATATTATCTACAGAATTTAGCTTTCCCGGTGAAAATACTTTAAAAATCACTCGTACATAGAGGAATAGCCTTAAACCGCATTTTCCCGCGTGTTGACAGGTGGCTAGAGATTTGCTCGCATATTGTGAAGAATATGGATGGATTAGTCGGAAAAGCAAAATTACTAGTAGAAAACGTGGTGCATATGTCAAAGGAAGACTCCGAAAGATCGGTCGTTATGCTCAATTATGGGGTATCGGTACTAAAAATCGTTCCGTGGATGTAAATTACCGAAGTCATTATTTCATTTATTTAACGCAAGTTTGAATACATATACACCTGTTAAGAAAGCTAAACATGCATTAGCAATCATAGGATGTAAGAAAAATGATTAAGTCAAGTGTGATAACTCTTGGATAATTATTCTCACTTTTTTAGATTAATCACCAAACTTGTACACTAAATTGTATTACTGGATATAACTGAACTAGTCTACATGCTCAAGTTGTGATGTTCATTAATATTTAGACGTAAATTGTGTTTTGAAAATTAAGCACGCAATTCAAAAGCGCATTTTTTCTCCATTGAGTGCAATAATCAGTCTAAAAAGTATACATATAGCGTTCACGCAATTTATTTCCAGTTACAAATGGTGATACTTTCACATCCTTGGGAAAAATATAATACAATCAGAACAAAACGAGCAGTTTCGAATATGCGTTTAGAGGCGCAAGATTCGAAGCAGTGATATAAAGAAACTGGCAAGTTAATTTTATAATCAATTTATTACTCCACGATTATCTCCCTTTGACCATAGAAAATAGACCATGGATATAATTGACCATATCTTTATTTTTTAGTGGTTGTGCGCGAAATAGTGTACAGGCCCGTTAAAAGTACCTGAAAGTTCACATAGCCCTTCTGCAACAACGGAACATCATCACACAAGCATTCAATGAAAGTTTCATACGATTAATACGTCGTAGCTGCACACGATGGATCGCTCCTGGCGGTGGTTTTAAAAGATTAAAAAATGCGACTTTCTGTTTTATACTGACAACAAAACAACTGGTAAAAAACTATGTTGCTAAGCAACTTTTTCTGATTCGAAGTGATATTCATGTGTCACTTGCATATATCTATTCTATGACAAATTTTTGCGATACTTACATACTTACCAAATGTGTTATGCTTAACTATGTAAGTGTTGCGTTTTCATTGCCGCTCAGTGTATATATCTTTATTACTTTACTGTAAGTATCTTGCTAAATCTAGTTTTGTCAAAGAGTTTATTGAAGGTTTGCAAAAATAATGTAAATACATCTGTCATTTTTTACCTAATGAAATCTTTTCCATTTGGCCACGAATGCATGAAAATTAGATTAACGACAAAATCAATCAGCGTGGCCGGAAACTAGAATTGTATCTCATTAAACAATTGCTTGATTCATAAATGATCTTTCGTTAAGTCATATGAAATGTTGCCGGTATTAATTTATAAAGACCTTCACGTATGTAAATGTGGTGGTGTACACACTGTTGCGGGGAAATGCACGCATGTAGGTTGTATCCTTGCAATTACGGCGTTTGTTTATAGACTGAAAGTTTACTTGCAACGTTAGTAGTATGTCAGTATGATGCAGGTCATTAAAGCTCAACATATTTCTTGTACCAGACAGTATGATTATAAAGAGGAGTATTTTGTTCCACTTATTCGTATACCGGTTTAGATCACTACTAGTGCGCTGGAGGCGAAGTAAGTGCGGCTGTTAATTTCATGGTAATCATAATAGAATTAGACTTCTACGTGCCATACTGCACTGTGGCTATTTTATAATAACACCCTTAATGACCGGCCATAAGTTCATACATTTGTAACTCCTTGTGGAGACTACATCCTCTTCGTGTTTTCACGAAAACGAGGAAAGGAAGAACGAAAGGAGTTCATCAACGCACGGTTATGTCTGGCAAGGAGTGGTTGTATATGCTTCATACATTTCACGCGTTAAATATGTGAGTCGACTTACAACACGCTTACACTGTACGTTCTCCGTGCGAATGTCTGGCAACAAAGATTACATAAACGTAACAATAGTACATATGATTCCTCATAAATCTGCACAATGAACAATTGCAGATACAAAATATGTTTTATCATTTCTAATATGGTAGAATATTAATTGCACAATAGAGTTTTGTTTGATGGCAGATATATATAATTAATTGTTTATACTCGATAGTATTTCCTACCTTGGTACAATGGCATAACGCCATTGTAAATAACAGGAAACGAGTTATTAGTACCAATGCACCGATTCAGTGATGTCTCCAAGCGCAATATTGCTAATAATTTGATACGATTAAGTGTCATAAATATGTCTCAAGTTCAATATGCGATACATAGAGATGTTTATGGACATGGCTTCCTCGGGGGCATTTATAAGCGTTTATTGAACGCAGTGTGCTTAATGAACAAAAATGCTTTCCTGACGGAACACCTCGTCACATGTACAGGGTGTCTCAAAATACATGTCCGCTTGTTGAGGATGTATCACTCCTTAATTTATTGCTTTACATATCGGATTTATATGTATGATCAAAAGGGCATTCAAATCAACGTAGAAATTACGAAACAATTATACAAAACAATGCATACGCAACCTATAGAATGCATTTTCAGTAGCTAACCCCTATTCGGTAAAAATCTGCATTTGACGTCGTTTGACGATTTATTGACGTTCATATACTTTTGAGTCCGATGTGATGTTTCCAATTTTTCCACAATTTGATATTTTGAGTTTCGATGTAGTTACATATCTTGATCTGTATAATCTAACTTTCAAATATTATAAGAAGAATTAAATATTTAGGATGTTTTGGTTACTTTTTCCTGATTTCAATAAAAGTAGCATAACCAAATTCATTCTCCTACCAAGGCAGTTTTTGATAATTGATACTTCATTAAGTACTATTTTATACTTTCAAGTTACATTATATGACTATGTTTGGACTGATTGAGATAAAATAGACATTACTGCTATACATTCAATGCAGTATGTTCATTCCAGGCGATTGGTTCATCTTTTATGAATATGATATGCCTAGAAATGTGTGAATATTACATTTTCAGTCCTAATTGTTTTTAAAATGTGTTCCTCCCTTAAATGCGTCCACATTTCCGATTTCATTTTCTAATGACCCTTGATCAGTTTCTTAGTTAGTGTGTGCATAGTAGGGTACGACTGACTATTACTATGCCCGCATATGATATAAATTTTACCCATGTTACCGTTCAAACTATGTTATCTGCCTTTTCTGACATTTTAGAACGTCCGTTGCTAATGACATTTGTATAACGTATATGACGTCATCGTCTGTTCGAATATTGACACATGATATAATTCACCCCACAATTGTTAAATTTAGCTTTCATATGAGACTATGATTGTCAATTTACTAACGAATTTGGCAAAGTTATGACCCTTCAACAAGCGGACATGTATTTTGAGACACCCTGTACATAAAACATATGTACACAAAATATCATCAATAAATGTTGTATCAGTCATAAGTTTACAATTCTACATCTACATCTACATCTACATCAATACGTTATGCTGTCATAAATTTGACAATTCTATAACGGTGCGCAAAGAAAAAGAAAAAGGGAAGTAAGGATAGGAAAGACAGAGGGATAGACACGGGCAAATATGATTGCAGGTAAAGTTTAAAAAGTAAGAAGTAATAGAAAGTGTTGCACAGTTACTTTCGGCCATCAGGGCAAGACCAATCCAGCTTCCGTGGCGGTGTTAGGGTGCTAAACCCCGCTGACATAGCTCCGGCCCTTCGTTTGGCTGTACTTTGTAACTGTGCATGAGGATCCCCTTTAGAAGGTCAGGTTGGAGAGCTCATTCTTGAAGGATGCCAAATAATGAGCCTCAGCAATAGATGCTGGAAGGTTGTTCCACAGGGGGATACAACGAGGAAAGAAGCTGAATTTGAAGACGTCAGAAGATGTAGAATAGGGCAGGAATCTGCTGTCATGAGATGATCTTGCTCTACTTATGATTGGTGTTAGATGGGGGCCTGGATCAATCTCGACATGGTTGTGGATGATCTTGTATAGCATGGTCAGTTGTATCTTTTTCCGGCGAGATTCAAGGGTTTCCCATTTCAGGTCAGAAAGCATATCAGAGACACTGCTGATGTTGTGGTACCTGTTGGTAGCGAATCGTGCTGCTCTTCTCTGGACCATTTCGACTTTATTGATGAGGTTTCTATGATGAGGGTTCCAAATAGTGCTGCAATATTCCAAATTTGAACGGACGAGAGATGTGTAGGCGTTGGTTTTTGTTTCTTTTCTTGTTTTTCTTAGGTTGCGTTTCAGGAAGCCTAGCATGTGGTTTGCCTTTTTTGTTGTTCTGTCTATATGAGTTTTCCAGCCAAGGTCTGATTGCAGGTCCACTCCTAAGTATTTTGAAGATTTTTCATCCGCCAATGGTACACCTTTCAGGATGTAGTTTGAGCGAAGAGGAGTCTTGGATCGAGTTACTCGGAGGACACTACATTTCTGAGGGTGAAAATCCATCCCCCACAGTTTCTCCCACTTTGCTAGAGAGTCTAGGTCTTGTTGGAGTATCTGCTGGTCTTGTTCGGTCTTTATCTGACGGTAGAGAATGCAGTAATCTGCGAATAGGCGTGTCTTTGAGCGGAGTCCCTCTGGAAGGTCGTTAATAAATAACAGGAATAAGAGTGGTCCCAATACTGAGCCTTGAGGGACACCACTCATAACCGGGGCTTCTTCAGATGACTCGCCTTGAACAAGAACTCTCTGGGTTCGACCATGCAGGAAGGATGAAATCTCCTGGAGCGTCTGGCCTCGGATACCATAATGATGGCATTTCTTCAGGAGTCTTTGGTGAGGAACTCGGTCGAAGGCTTTACTGAAATCCAGTATTATCATGTCTGTCTGCGTCCTCTTGTCTAGTGACGCTGCAAGCTCATGCTGTAATGTTAGGAGCTGAGTCTCGCAGCTTCTCTTCGCCCTGAATCCATGTTGACAGTCATGAAGTATGCTGTGCTTGTCCAGGTGTTTCATTGTGTGGCTAACTATGACATGCTCAAGTAGCTTGCAGCAGATGCAAGTGAGGGAGACCGGCCGATAGTTTGCGGGGTCCTGTCTTGAGCCTTTTTTTGTAGATGGCAGTAACATTTGCCTGTGTTCAGTCATCAGGTACTTTTCCTTCGTCAAGTGAAGTCTGGAAAATCATGGTGATGATTGGGGCCAGAGCTGTTGCACAGTCTTTAAGTATGCGTGCTGGTATGCAATCTGGACCTGTGGCCTTCTTTGGGTTGATGTTGTGTAGTAGCTTCCAAATTCCGTCTTCGGTAATATGAATTTGGTCCATATCCGGGGAAGGTGTTCCTACTGGTGTGGGAATGTCATCATCCGCTCGTTGAGTGAAGACTGACTTATACTGCTTGTTTAGGATGTTTGCCTTGTCACTAGCGGAGTTGAATAGTCGCCCTTTGTCTTTTAGAGGTGAAATGCCCGAGTTGTCTTTCTGTAGTGATTTGATGAAGCTCCAAAATCTTTTCTTTTTAGGCTGTTTATTATGTTCTGTGTCTTCAGGTTCTATTATGTTGTTTATATATGAGTGGTAGGCATTTCTTTCAAATTTCTGGTATTGTGCTTTCGAGTTCTTATATTTTCTTATGTCTGATTCTTTCTTAGTTTTCTTCATTCTGGTGTACAATTTCGATCTTCTCCTCATGGCCCTTTTCAAGCAGGTGTTTATTCATGGTTTCTTCTTGTGATCTTCTTTCAATTGACCAATTAGAAAAATGATTGAATGTATGCCCATCCTACGTCGGAAATACTTAGTTATACTAACATTTATCTGTTTTTGTGATTACATTCCTGGCTCAACATTTATTAGAACAATTGTCATTAAACTACTACTGAAAATATCAATGTCGCTTTATTACTCCAAATAATTTGCTACATCTACTTTTGTCGCTAATGATGCGACATAGAGGAGTGTTTTCGGTGACATTTTATCGCAAGTGTTTTTGGATGTTTTAGTAAATGCGGTATCATAAAAAACAGATTATATAGGTTGTTGTAACCTTTAATGTCTTTGTAGAAAAATATTGATGACGTCTGTACAGTTTCAATTATGATATCAAATTACATTATTACACTGTATATAAATTCAGAGCGTACATCTTATTATGAAATCTGCCTCCTGGTCAGACGTAATGTCAGTCAACAGGAAGTGTTCTGAACATTTATTTCAAATACAATTATATATCAGGATTTTCTTCTTCTTGGAAATCACATTTCCTGAAACGATCGTATCTATATTACGACTTTATATTCTAGATAACAACTATACAGAAACGATACAAGTATTCCTGTCTATTTGTTGTCTCCGTTCAAGCAGTCTTCTTCAAAAGGATGGCAAGTAATTGAACTAACGACGACTTACCTCTGTTAAGGGTCTGCGTACCAAAGATACACATAAATACTCGGGAAAAGTGATGTTATTAAAACGCCAAAGAGTTAATTGACAGTTTGCAAAATTATTGTTAATACATCTGTCATTTTTTAACCTAATGGAACCTCTTCCATGTCGCCACGAATGCAAGAAAATTAGATTAATGACAAAATCAATCAGCATGGCTTTTTTATTAAACCTAATCAGGCATGCGCTTGATAGGCTTACAAATCCATGACCTATAATGTATATTCGACACAATACAGTTAAGAGAAGTTAATCAACTACATTTAAATGCCTCTTTAGTCATCAAATCATTCGTTATTCTTCCGTTGCAACATTAATACCGAGCTCTAAATCTATCAGTATTATGTGTAGATGTACACATATTGTGTTAATGCTCCATTTGCACATTGAATTTAAAAAACGATATGGTCACTTCATTTACATGTGGGAGTACTGAAATATCATTCCAACACATTATAATACTTGACAGTCATGGCACTTTTAAGATATAATTTTTCCAGTGTATTAGATTCCGAAGCTGCCGCATGTGCTCTGAGCAAAAAAGCAAAAGGATTGATTTACATCTGAAGAAAAAAAACGTCAGCAGATTAATTGTCGAGATGAAATATTCAGACAAGAGTCAGCGTCATTCGTCATTTTTCGTTGCCACATTAAAGAGGCATTCCCTTGAACTAGTATCTTTTTCTCTACTATCACATTAAAAAAGCTAAATGTACAAGGCAGTATGAATTATCATAATTTGTCAAAGAAAGTGTGCGCAAATATGTCTCTATAATGTCAAAAGTATGTTCAAATCAAGTACTGAAATATTAAACCAACATATTGAAAAACTTGACATGGCAATTTTTCGATATAATTTTGTCCAGTGTATCATATCACATCACATGTGCTATGGGCAAAAAGCTTGTTGGAATAGATTTGCATTTGGAGATATTGTCCAATGACGTCGTGTAATCCTGTGATAGTGATCAAATTGAAAACAAGCTTAAGGTGCATTATCCGCAACACATGTTTGCATTCAGTAATGAAGGATAAAAAATATCGAATGGGGAAGTCACATCCAATATCTTGAGTCCGGTATTAACTATTGCTTAAGGAAACTGAATGAATTGGTTTCACACAAGCTTCTCTTCTTAAAGAACAGAACGATCAACGTGTGAAACGTACAGTGTTCATTAATAAGGTTGGACAATGTTCGTGATAACATGTAGTCAAGATGCAAGACGGGCCTTTGGGTTTGTACCGAGTCCCTGTTACATACTAACACTAGATTGAACAAACATTGTCGGTCGCATATTGATAACTTAACTCCTAACTTCCCCATTCCTACCTTGCCCATTATTTTGACTAGGTCAAGTCGTAGTTGTGCCTCTTTAGGTCGCATTACGTTATGTCACTGTCCTTAGTGTTTTAAACTTGGTCACGCCACAGGGTACTTGTGCCTCATTTGGTCGCTGTTTTGGAATGGGTTTGTGAATGAATTGCTCAGCGTAGTTGTGTCGTGGTGTTTCTGATTTATGTGCTCGGCTGGTTAGGTTGAGTGCTACCATCCCTGTCGGATTTTCTCATACCTTTTTTGACACTTTAAGATACAACAGTTAATTGCGTGTGATAAATAGGAATGAACCGAGGCAAGAAGGTCAGAATTGCATGTAAACACATTTCGGTCAGAATTATTGCTGGGTACTTGTTGCAGCAACAAATGTGCATGTGAGAACCCTGCCAGGCATAACCTGTATAGTTGTAAATATATTATGCCAGGCATAACCTGTATAGTTGTAAATATATTATGCCAGGCATAACCTGTAAAGTTGTATATATATAATGCCAGGCATAACCTGGCTAGTTGTAAACATATAATGCCAGGCATAACATGTAAAGTTGTAAATATATTATGCCAGGCATAACCTGTAAAGTTGTAAATATATTACGCCAGGCATAGCATGTAAAGTTGTAAATATATCATGCCAGGCATAACCTGTAACATAGTTGTAAATATATTATGCTGCCAGACATAACCTGTATAGATCTAGTTATAAATACATCTATAAGATTTCCTCCACCTAGTAAAGGAATGCGTGTTATGATATGTTAAACATCAAATTCTGCCACACTTGAATAAATCATTCGAAAAATTGTTAACAGATAAAACATTACGAAAAAAGGATAGACAATGCCAATATTTTCATATTTGATAAATGAGACATGGTAATCACATGATAACATTTATAATTTGTAGCGATCACATTCATGACCCAACATATTAAAATAATTGTCACTAAACCGCCAGTAAAATATCTATTTCGTCGCTGTCTTCTTTTATATATCTTGGAAGTTCTAGTTTTGTCATTAATAATACAGTATAGAGAGATATTAAAGCAGAATTTTATCGCAAGTGTTTTAATTATGGACGTTTTAGTCAATGCGATATCACAAAAACACATTACGTAGGTTGTTGTTAAAAACCTTTAATGGCGTTCTAGAAAAATATTGATGACGTCTGTTTGGTTTCAATTATAATATCAAATTACATTATTACATTGTATATAAATTCAGATCGCACGTCTTTTTATGAAATTAGCTTCCTGATCAGACGCAATATCAATCAGCAGGAAGTGTACTGAACCTTTATTTAATATAATATTTTATATCAGGCTTTTCATTTTCTTGGAAAACACATTTCCAGAATAGCTTTCGTCTATATAACAATGTTATATCGTAGATAACGGCCGTACATAACTGATACAAGATTTTATTCTATGTGTTGCCTTCGTTCAATTTTTGGACGGCTTTGATAATAAACTAATTAATGTGTTAAAATGAAAATGCAATAGCATTGACGTTTAACAATTAATATAACTTAATTAGATAATTTAACCTAAAACCCAGACAAACGAACTGATGACGGATCAATTTTAATTTGCCACATTATCAAGGGGTATAACCTAAAGCATGGAGATTGGTGGTTTAAGTAAGACTTTCCATGGAGATTGGTGCCAATGGCCGATATTTTGATGTTTTTGTCACTTGACGGACACATTTCCACCAAAGTAAGTTCATTTTCTTGTTTTATATGTGGTGTGTATGCGATAACAAATATTTTCTTTCGTTTTCTTGTCTGCCACTTCCTCCTTGAACGAAGTATCGTCTTTTTGGTACGTTTTCTTCAAACAAGGAGTCTGAAAAATAAATAGAAACTACATTTGTAATCAATGAAGGTAACACACTAGTATGCTGCAAAACATTTTAGAACAGAATACTTACATTGATTTAATTCTCCACAGTTCGGGTCTTAAAGTTGACGAATCTCCATGAAATCGTCTTAAACGTCAAAAATATGCACTTGGAGCCTCCTAAATAAGCAGAAACAGTATTTTAACCATAAAATCATGCATGAAGTACATAGCAAACACAGAAAAACCTTCCAGAATGCCCCAGATACGTCAGAATTAATACAAATCAATGCGGACTACGGACACCCGATGTCACCATCCCTTCTTTCAGGCTTTTATCGCTGCACAGACGGACTAAAACAGACCACCGATAGGTGGCTTAAAGTTATGGCTAGGTGGTTATCGCATACACACCACATATAAAACAAGAAAATGAACTTACTTTGGTAGAAATTTGTCCGTCAAGTGACAAAAAACATCAAAATATCGGCCATTGGCACCAATCTCCATGGAAAGTCTTACTTAAACCACCAATCTCCATGCTTTAGGTTATACCCCTTGATTATATGAATATCGGTTTAAATTAAAATAAATAATTTAGCAAACTAAGTACGAGGGTCATTAAATAAATTCTTGGACTGGGTATATCATTTTTATACCCAATGACACAGAGAAATAAAATCTATACCTGAATAAAATATAGGCTTTCGGAGGCAAGTGCAGAAGCTGTTTTATTGAACAATGGATTTTTGTACAAAATATGGCTCAAATAAAAGTGCCGCGACCAACACACAATGGTATTTTTATAGCGATGTTAGCGATGTTATTGCAGTTTGTTTTTTTATTATCCCGAATTGGAATTATGTCATAATGTCTCCCCCTTTCCGGTGTATTTGCCCTGTCCGTCTGACCGTCGTCCGTCTGTCACAATAAATCGTTTACGCTAAATTACTTTAGAACCATATGACACACAGTCATGAAACTTCGTAGGATGATTGGTCTCATTGTGTAGAGTAGCCCTATATTCATTAAGGTTATCAGGTTAAAGGTCAAAATGTGAACAATGCTTTTGCTCTATAACTTAAGTTCTCTTTAACTCACAGTCTTCAAACTTCAAACTTTTTAAGGATAAATGGTCTCATTGATTAGATTATCCCTATCATTTTTAGGTCAGCAGGTCAAAGATCAATGTCACATTGGATGGAAATGGGAAATATATTTCGGCTCAATACCTTGAGTTCCTTTTGACTCACAGTCTTCAAACTTGATAGGATGATTGATCTCATCAAATAGATAACCCCTGTCGAGTTGCAATGGGGGACAAGCGTTGTATCTAGTTGATATTCAAATAAATATAGAAATATGACACTATTCAGAGCATATGGATCACAGGTCTGTGAAAAGTGTCCTATGGCATCCTTATATACATAATATTATATTATGTATATAAGGATGCCATAGGACACTTTTCACGGACCTGTGATATGGATAGTACGTAACTGCAAATTTATCAATCTAATGAAACCATGATCGATTGACCATGTATATAGCATGCAGGAATAGCAAAATTAATATAAGTTGCTAAATTAATATGAATTCGACACGATTTGGACAAGAGAATCAGCTATAAATATTTCAGCGGTTGAGTAAGTGACAGTTCGAAGACAATTGACATGATGCAATGAGATACCTAATGGCATCGTTGGGTATAATAAACAAGTTATTCAGCCATTATCTTCCGTGTACTCGGGATTGTTCAAATTATACTTATCGAATTATATCATTTATAAAGGGGTTCTTTGATAATCGGGAAACAAATTGATAGGCTCAATAGGTTGACATGGGAGACACGTAATGTAAAATTTATACAAAACACTGTCCTGGAAATTACACAGTTCATTTACTAAACGTAGTCAGTTCAAAACTTGCAAATTCCCACTTTGGCACTTTGGTACCTCGACAACCACAAGTCAATCCTTTCTCGTCATCTTTTTAAAAGGGAAGTTTCTTGGACAGAAGCAATAAAACAGCAACCCCCATTCGAAAGGATGGCGAGTAATTAAACTAACGACGACCTGAATCTCTGCCATGTGTACCAAAAATACACAAAAATACTTGGGAAGATAATTGCCGATGAAATGTCAAAAAGTTCATGGATTTTTTTGTAAAATTGATGTAAATACGTCTGTCATTTTTAATCAAACGGAACCAAGAGAATACAAGAGAATTGGGTTAACGACAAAGCGACACACATCGCAATTTATAATAAATATAATGAGACATGCGCTTCATAAGTTTACAGATCAGTGGCATTTAATCTATATTCGAGCCAGTACAACTAAGAGAAGTTAATCAACTCTCATGTTTCAAAGATTCTGTCTGAGATTCCAAAGGAAATTAACATACGCACAAAGGCACTTTTATTAAAATGTCATCGAGTGGCAGACATCATAAACGAGTCATTACACCGTAGGTTATTATCCTGAATATTCACACTTAATGACACTACTAACGCAACCTTACGTACGAGGGGTGATCAATATATTCGAAGACTTTCTTCTAATTTTTGAAATATTGGAATTAGAGTAATGAAATAACAAGGTTATGTAGATCAATCAATTATTTCGCGAGTATTCATATTTATTTTATGGTAACGTCTCTTGTAAAATCCTCGCGATATATCCAAGATAACATGACTAAATTGAACATAGGTTCTTTGAGCTCCAATTTGGTCATTTTCATTTGATTTCTTTGCGTGTGTGATTGTAGGGTCTCTGTCAAACGGTTGAGATGATAAAATAAGAATAAATAGCAAAGATAATGCCGCAGTAGGGACGCTTTCCTTTAAATTCTGCAAAATAAGACTGACAGATCTGAACCAAACGTAACTGGCGAAAATGAAGACTAGTACAGGATACAAAACATAAAGGGTTCTCTCGAGATTGTGTCCTAAACTTGCTAGGACGTGCTTCATTCTTCATTGGAACAATCCAATAATGTAAAGTCAATCACCTGTTTCCGAGTTTTGTTTCCAATAACGCATCGATACACTTTTTATTCCAACTCACATTTTAGAGTTGGCTATTAATGACTTATTTTAGTATCAAAAGAAGAACAATCTCATATATGGGGCCGGATATCAGTCCAGAAAGGAGTTATGCGCTGCTCAAATGGTGACGCTTGAAATGGCGTCGCGTGAAGTGCAGCGTCACGCGTGTCCTGTATGAATAAAGCAATTTTATAAGTGATCTCTTACTCCGAATACTGTTAATTGACTTTAAGCCTTACTGCCAATTTGAAATTGCTAGATGAAAAGTCCTCGAATATATTGATCACCTCTTGTATCGTTTCTTTTCGGATAGAGACAGCGAGTCAAAATGACTGGTGGTGGACACACTACCGAAACCGCAATGAATGATTAGAGTTCGAACAGCAGATTATGATTCAGTGCAAGACAACCATGCAATCAAAATGACCATATATATAAACTCGGCAATCCGTGGAAAGAGTGGAACGACAATAACCTGAGGCAAATTATAAATTCGGCTAGAATGAGAAGGTCGTAAGTACAAGGCTAATGCATAGTCAAAAGCCGCACCATCAGGCTTTTCTATGAGCAAATCGTCGAGAAAATCGGAACTTGTCATGTTGACCAAACTGAAGTTGAAACAGCTTGTTTAACCATAGGTAAAGAGTAACTTTCGGACAGTTTTTCCTTGTTTTCTCAAAATATTGTTTTTATACTTGTGCCCTTCTCATTCTAAGACGATAAATAATATATTTTGTGAATGTTTTATGCAAGTATCTTGAATGGTTTCAGAGATATGCCAAAGAACCAAACAGAACCGATAAAAGTGACGTTAAGCCAGCCACTGCTTATTGTACTACGGTATATATAGATCACCAGAGGTTATAAGAAAATAAGGTGTTTTGTATACTCTGGAGACGACAGAATATAAACTTTAATCGTCCTACAAATTTCCTATAGAAAATTCTTATTGTTTAATATCACATCATTTGTTTGTGAATCGAACATAATTGGGAAAGTAGAATGCCAGTAGGTACCAATTCAGCTGTCTTCAATCTACTGTGATGTTACTGGAACTCCATTGCAATTGGCACTAAACGAAAGTGCGTATTTCATAGTTGCATTACATTGGAAAACAATACCGTATGTTGAAATTGTTGTGATTATATCCCAAAACAAGAATGTGTACAGTAAACGCTTATACTCCGGTGGAAGGCTGTTCTAAAACACCCAACAAAACCAATCGACGGTCATTATTATGTTTTAAACTGTTGTTTAGTGTTACATAGCGTTGACAATGTTTAATGAATATGGACAGCAAGGATGCCAATTTTGAAAGCAATGCCACGATGAACGGATTTGAGTTTTAATATCTTGTAATGAATGTTTTGTTAGCATTTTCAATGAGGGTGCAACATTTTGTTGAAATGTAAGAGTGGCTAAGTTTCAAAGATATTCCTTGAGGGACTTATTTCATACTTACTTACTGACGTTCGCTCTACACGACCACGCCAGTATCTGCGACCGTCTAAGGTTGTCGACTTCTACTAGAACATTGCTGACTGTCGCTTTAAGAAATATTTATTGCAAATAATATATTTTAACCACTTTCAACATTGCGAACACCAGTGTGATTTTCCTTTTAAACCTCTCGGCATGATTTTTGAGTAATATTATTCACTAAATCTGTCTGTAACACAAGCAAACTTCAGTCTAAACATCTATGAAGTATTTGGTTTGTTTTTAAATTCGTTTTTAACACATGCTAGTAAATTTTTGGCAATTTAAATGAGAGTAGTTTAAAATTCTATACCGTATTCACGGTATAGAATTTTGAAGGTAAAATACGTAAATATTTAAAAAAAATCCTGATGTTTCACAATCATATTTATATCAGTGTGCTTGTTTATGGGATATAATCGTACGTGCATCTATGCTAAAATGTAGTGAATATTTAACAATTTTATTTGATTTTTGTTTTACGCTGAAACGTAACACAGTCCCTTTAAACAACAAGGACCTTTCAATATTTAAATGCAATTGAGAATACAATGACGATGCTGTAAAATGTAGGTGATGTCTTAGCAATTAAGGCGTTCATTTATAGACTGAAAAAAAATGTACTTGCGACGAAAGAAATTGGTCAGCATGATGGGGATCATTAAAGCTCATTATATTTCTTGTACCAGACAGTATAGTTATAATGAGGAATAGTTAATTCCACTTAATGGTTTAGTTCAGAACTAGTGCGCTGAAGGCGAAGTCAATGGTGCTGATAAATGGATAATTTTATGGTTATCATCATAGAAATAGAACTCTACTTGCCATACTGCACTGTGCCTTTTTATAATCACACCCTTAAGGATAAGTCATGAGTTCATAACTCAACGTATGTGTTTTTTAACAGGTACTTCCTTATGGAGACTAAGACTACTTCGTGATTTCACGAAAACGTGGGAAGGAAATACGGAAGGAGTACGTTACACACGGTTATGTCTGACAAGGCTGTGTGCTTTGTACGCTCAAAATCTGTACATGACAAGTGAAGCTACAAGATTAGCTTTATTATTATTTCTAAGTTAAATATGGTAGAATAAATATTGCAAAATAGAATGTTTGTACTCGATAGTATTTCCTACCGTGGTACAATGGCATAAACACCCTTGCAAATAACAGGAAACGAGTTATTAGTACAAACGCACCGAATCATTAAGTAATACGTCTCTATTGTAAATATGATGATAAGATTTTGTCTCATAAATATTTCTGAAGCTCAATATATAATACATAGAGAAGTAAGTAATATCATTTACATTGGAAAAAAGAATATAACGACAATATCAAAGAAATACTTTCAATTATGGAAAGTTAACTCTTAAAATGCTTATATTTATTTCATTACCGCTTAGCATGTTTAAGGTATATTTAAGCAGCAATTTAAAATATGCCTCATATATAGTAGCTTTACGTTCGACTGACAAGCAGTCGTTAAGTTTGGGCATTTGGGTTTTACCCATGCAATACACGTATTAGGCCATTACATTTCGGCTTCCAAGGAAGAGACAAAAGGTTTGTGTGATACAGCTGTCATATATATTTCCTAATACTAGTATTTCCCTTGGTCATTTAAAGTGTCCGATGTATAGGCTTACCCACATGACGTCATAAAACGTAAATGCCCACCCCACTACGGAAACGTACTTTAGAGTGGAATATTTTTTAAAAAGTTGCACTAACATGTACCCTTTGTAGTAAAGCATTCATGGATCAACATATTAGAACTATTGGCATTAAACTGCCACTGAAAATATATATCTTTATTACTTTACCGTAAGTAGCTTGCTAAATCTAGTTTTGTCTCTACAGATAATAATGCGAAATAGAGAGATGTTGTAGGAGACATTTTATCGGAAGTGTTTTAATAGTGGATGTTTGAGTTAATGCGATATCACAAAAACAGATTTCATAGGTTGTTGTAACCTTTAATGTCTTTGTAGAAAAATATTGATGACGTCTGTACAGTTTCAATTATAATATCAAATAACATTATTACATTGTATATAAATTCAGAGCGTACATGTTATTATGAAATCTGCTTCCTGATCAGACGTAATGTCAGTCAACAGGAAGTGTGCTGAACAATTATTTCATATAATATTAATATTATATAGAGGATATTTGTTGATTTTGGTGTAAGATCGAATTTTATTTCACCGAGTGATCACAGAAATCAGTATTTTCTCGAGTGGCGTAGCCACGAGTGAAAATATAATTTTCTGTGATCACGAGTGAAATAAAATAAGATCTTTCACAAAACATCAACAACTTTTCTGTTTATTATTTGCTTCATTTCTCGTAAAACGGTACAGTAATTGGCTAAATTGGAAAATTTACGTTGACATTAGAACGTCACGACGTAACAAATATGACGGCACAATGACGTAACGCATATGTTGAAGTCCGGCGCTGTCGGCGTTGCGTTTCTTTTTCTGCTCGATACTGGAACCAGCTCCAAAACAATGAAAATAACAAAACGATAATTTCACTGTTATTTGTCATTGTAATTTTCACTGAAAATCACCGTAATCCATTGAAAGCTAATAATAAAGATCAGGCTTTTCTTCTGCTTGGAAAACACATTTCCTGAAAAGATTGTATCTATATTACGACTTTATATTCTAGATAACAACTATACAGAAACGATGCAACCATTCCATTCTACGTATGTGTTGTATTCATTCATTCAAACAGTCTCCTTCGAAAGGATGGCAAGTAATTGAACTAGCGACGACTTACCTCTGTTAAGGGTCTGCGTACCAAAGATACACATAAATACTTGGGAAAAGTGATGTTATTAAAACGCCAAAGAGTTAATTGAAAGTTTGCAAAATTATTGTAAATACATCTGTCATTTTTTAACCTAATGGAACCTCTTCCATGTCGCCACGAATGCAAGAAAATTAGATAAATGACAAAATTAATCAGCATGGCTTTTTATTAAATCTAATCAGACATGCGCTTGATAGGCTTACAAATCCATGACCTCATTCGTTATTTTTCCGTTGCCCGATTAATACCGAGCTCTAAATCTATCAGTATTATGTGTAGATGTACACATATTGTGTTAATGCTCCATTTGTAATAGCACACTGAATTTAAAAAACGATATGGTCACTTCATTCACATGTGGGAGTACTGAAATATTATACCAACTCATTGAAATACTTGACAGTCATGGCACTTTTAAGATATAATTTTTTCCGGGTATTAGATTCCGAAGCTGCTGCATGTGCTCTGGGCAAAAAGGCAAAAGGATTAATTTACATCTGAAGAAAACAAAATGTCAGCAGATTAATTGTCGAGATAAAATATTCAGACAAGAGTCAGCATCATTCGTCATTTTTCTTTGCCACATTAAAGAGGCATCCCCCTGAACTTGTATCTTTTTCTCTACTATCACATTAAATAAGCTAAATGTACAAGGTAGTATGAATTATCATAATTTGTCGAAAGAAAGTGTGCGCAAATATGTCTCTATAATGTCAAAAGTATGTTCAAATCAAGTACTGAAATATTATACCAACATATTGAAAAACTTGACATGGCAATTTTTCGATATAATTTTGTCCAGTGTATCATATTCCGATGCTGCCACATGTGCTATGGGCAAAAAAGCTTGTTGGAATAGATTTGCATTTGGAGATATTGTCCAATGACGTCGTGTAATCCTGTGGTAGTGATCAAATTGAGAACAAGCTTAAGGTGCATTATCCGCAACACGTGTTTGCATTCAGTAATGAAGGATAAAAAAACATCGAATGGGGAGGTCACATGCAATATCTTGAGTCCGGTATTAACTATTGCTTAAGGAAACTGAGTGAATTGGTTTCACACAAGCTTCTCTTCTTAAAGAACAGAACGATCAACGTGTGAAACGTACAGTGTTCATTAATAAGGTTGGACAATGTGCGTGATTACATGTAGTCAAGATGCAAGACGGGCCTTTGGGTTTGTCAAACGAGGAATACGCATTTTATCAGAATTCGCCTTCAAGATTAAAGGAATGGCGGGTAGTCTTATTGCTGACTAAGACATTGCTTATGTTATGTACCGAGTCTCTGTTACATACTATAAAAAAATAGTTCGATTTCGAGCATTGAGCCGTGACTGCACTTTTAAAGTTTAATTAATTCGCCGGTAAAGCTTGTTACGGCATTGACTAACTGTTAAATTGCCAATTGATAAATTACACATATTAGTAAGTATCATATGTTTAAACCATGATTATTGAAATCGATAAATCACGGGTTACCCGCCCAAATAGAATCGTCTTTAGAAAAGGTCATGGCTCATGAAGGGTTCAAAATTGAATTGAACAAACATTGTCGGTCACATATTGATAGCTTAACTCCTAACTTCCCCATTCCTACCTTGCCCATTATTTTAACTAGGTCAAGTCGTAGTTGTGCCTCTTTAGGTCACATTACGTTAGGTCACTATCCTTAGTGTTTTAAACTTGGTCACGCCCCGGGGTAGTTGTGCCTCATTTGGTCGCTGTTTTGTTATTGGTTTGTGTAAGAATCGCTCAGCGTAGTTGTGTCGTGGTGTTTCTGGTTAGGTTGAGTGCTACCTTCCCAGTCGGATTTTCTCATACCTTTTTTGACACTTTAATATACGACAGTTAATTGCGTGTGATAAATAGGAATGAACCGATGCTAGAAAGTCAGAATTGCATGTAACCACATTTCGGTCAGAATTTTTGCCGGGTACTTGTGGCAGCAACACAATGGGCATGTGAGAATCCTGCTTATGTTACAAGCGTAATATAATGTACCGCCAAGTATTACCTTTGTAGTTGTAAATACATTTATAATTATAATTTCCTCCACCTAGTAAAGGAAGCTTATTATGATATGTTAGACGTCAAATTCTGTCACACTTAAATAAATCATTCGAAGAATTGTTAACAGATAAAACATTACGAAAAAAGAATAGACAATGCCAATATTTTCACATGATAATATTTATAATTTGTGGCGATCACAATCATGACCCAACATATTAAAATAATTGTCATTAAACCGCAGGTAAAATTTCTATTTCGTCGCTGTCTTCTTTTATATATCTTGGAAGTTCTAGTTTTGTCATTAATAATACAGTATAGAGAGAAATTAAAGCAGAATTTTATCACAAGTGTTTTAATTATGGATGTTTTAATCAATGCGATATCACAAAAACACATAACATAGGTTGTTGTACATAACCTTTAATGGCGTTGTAGAAAAATATTGATGACGTCTGTTTCAATTATAATATCAACTTACATTATTTCATTGTATATCATCGTCTTTTTATGAAATTAGCTTCCTGATCAGACGCAATATCAATCAACAGGAAGTGTACTGAACCTTTATTTAATATAATATTTCATATCAGCTAGGCTTTTTATTTTCTTGGAAAACACATTTCCAGAACAGCTTTCGTCTATATAACAATGTTATATCGTAGATAACGGCCGTACAGCACTGATACAAGATTTTATTCTATGTGTTGCCTTCGTTCATTTTTTTGGACAGATTTGATAATAAACTTATTAATGTGTGAAAATGTAAATGCAATAGCATTGACTGTTAACAATTGATATAACTTAATTAGATTATTTAACCTAATGCCCGGACGAACGAACTGACGGGTCAATTTTAATTTGCCGCATTATGAATATTGGTTTAAATTATAATAACTAATTTAGCAAACTAGGTACGAGGGAGGGTCATTAAATAAATTCGTGGACTGGGTTTATCATTTTTATACCAAATGACACAGAGAAATAAAATATATACCTCATTAAAATATAGGCTTCCGGAGACAAGTGAAGTAACTGTGTTATTGAACAATGGATTTGTGTACAAAATATGGTTAAAATAAAAATGCCGCGACCAACACAACGCTATTTTTATAGTGATGTTAGCCATGTTATTGACGTTTTGCAGTTTGTTTGTTTGGTTATCCCGAATTGGAATTATGTCATTATGTCTCTCCCTTTGTATTTGTCCTGTCCATCTGACCATCGTCCGTCTATCACATTTATCGTTTACGCTTAATTACTTTAGAACCATACACAGTCATGAAACTTCATAGGATGATTGGTCTCATTGAGTAGAGTAGCCCCATATTCATTTAGGTTTGCAGGTTAAAGGTCATGGTCACGGTGACCCAAAATGTGAACAATGCTTTTGCTCAATAACGTTCAGTTTTCTTTAACTCGCAGTCTTCAAACTTCAAAGGATAAATGGTCTCATTGATTAGATGACCCCTGTCATTATTAGGTCAACAGGTCAAAGGTCAATGTCACATTGGATGGAAATAGGAAATATATTTCGGCTCAATACCTTGTGTTCCTTTTGACTCACAGTCTTCAAACTTGATAGGATGGTTGGTCTCACCAAATAAATAACCCCTATGGAGTTGCAGTGGAGGGACAAGCGTTGTTTGTTCAAAAACAGTATCTAGTTGATATTGAAATAAACATAGAAAACATGACACTATTCAGAGCATATGGATAGTTTGTAACTGCAAATTTATCAGTCATATTTAGTTTTTTTCTATTTAAATATAATGAAACCATGATCGAATGACCATGTATATAGCAGGAATAGCAAAATTAATAAGCTGGTAAATTAATATTAATTCGATGCAATTTGGACAAGAAAATCAACTATAAATGTGTCAGCGGTTGAGTAAGTGAATTCAAAGACAATTAACATGATGCAATGAGATACATAATGGCATCGTTGGGTATAATAAGTTCTTTCACCATTATTTTCCGTGTACTTGGGATTGTTCATATTCTACTTATCGAATTATATCATTTATAAAGGGGTTATTTGATAATCAGGAAACATATTGATAGGGTCAATAGGTTGACATGGGAGACACATAATGTAAAATTTATACAAAACAATGTCCTGGAAATTACACAGTTCATTTACTAAACGTAGTCAGTTCAAAACTTACAAATTCCCACTTGGGCACTTTGGTACCTCGACAACCACAAGTCAATACTGTCTTGTCACCTTTTTAATAGGGAAGTTTCGTGGACAGAAGCAATAAAACAGCAACCTCCTTCGAAAGGATGGCGAGTAATTAAACTAACGACGACCTGAATCTCTGCCATGTGTACCAAAAATACACAAAAATACTTGGGAAGATAATTGCCGATGAAATGTCAAAAAGTTCATTGATTTTTTTGTAAAATTGATTTAAATACGTCTGTCATTTTTAATCAAACGGAACCAAGAGATTACAAGAGAATTGGGTTAACGACAAAGCGACAAACATCGCAATTTATAATAAATCTAATGAGACATGCGCTTCATAAGTTTACAGATCAGTGGCATTTAATCTATATTCGAGCCAGTACAACTAAGAGAAGTTAATCAACTCTCATGTTTCAAAGGTTCTGTCTGAGATTCCAAAGGAAATTAACATACGCACTAAGGCACATTTATTAAAATGCCATCGAGTGGCAGACATTATAAACGAGTCATTACACCGTAGGTTATTATCCTGAATATTTACACTTAATGACACTACTAACGCAACCTTACATACGAGGGTTGATCAATATATTCGAGGACTTTCTTCTAATTTTTGAAATATTGGAACTAGAGTGATGAAATAACAAGGTTATGTAGACCAATCAATTATCTCGCGATTATTCATATTTATTTTATGGTAACGTCTCTATTGATTTGGTGACGTCACATTTTGTAACCAAGTTGAAGCACGCACCGTCGAGCATCTCGGGCCTCACGTTGTGTCATTACAACAGCATACTATGAAAAAAAAACCCACGAAACTTGTAAAATCCTCGCGATATATCCAAGATGACACGACTAAATTGTACATAGGTTCTTTGAGCTCCAATTTGGTCATTTTCATTTGATTTCATTGCGTATGTGATTGTAGGGCTTCTGTCAATTATGATAAAATAAGAATAAATAGCAAAGATAACATCGCAGTAGGGACGCTTTCCTTTAAATCCTGCAAAATAAGACAAACATATCTGAATCAAATGTAAACCGCATTGATTAACTAGAGTTTGAACTCAGTGCAAGACAACCATGCAATCAAATTTACCATATATATATAAACTCAGCAATCTGTGGAAAGAGTGGAACGACAATAACCCGAGGCAAATTATTACTTCGGCTTAGAATGAGAAGGTCGTAAGTACAAGGCTAATGCTTAGTCAAAAGCTGCACCATCAGGCTTTCCTATGAGCAAATCTTCGAGAAAATCGGAATTTGTCATGTTGACCAAACTGAAGTTGAAACAGTTTGTTTTACCATAGGCAAAGAGTAACTTTCGGACAGTTTTTCGTTTTCTCAAAATATTGTTTTATACTTGCGACCTTCTCATTCTAAGACGATAAATAATATATTTTGTGAATGTTTTATGCAAGTATCTTGCATGGTTTCAGAGATATGCCAAAGAACCAAACAGAACCGATAGAAGTGACGTTAAGCCAGCCACTGCTTATTGTACTACGGTATATATAGATCACCAGAGGTTATAAGAAAATAAGGTGTTTTGTATTCTCTGTAGACGACAGAATATAAACTTTAATCGTCTTACAAATTTCCTATAGAAAATTCTTATTGTTTAATATCACAACATATGTTTGTGAATCGAACATAATTGTGAAAGTAGAATGTCTAACGTTCATCTTGAATATCCCTAGATACCAATTCAGCTGTCTTCAATCTACTGTGATGTTACTGGAACTCCATTGTTTTTGGCACAGAACGAAAGTGCATATTTCATAGTTGCATTACATTGGAAAACAATACCGTATGTTGAAATTGTTTTGGTTATATCCCAAACAAGAATGTGTACAGTAAACGCTTATACATGTACTCCGGTGGAAGGCTGTTCTAAAAAAAAACAATCGACGGTCATTATTATGTTTTAAACTGTTGTTTAGTGTTACATAGCGTTGACAATGTTTGATGAATATGGACAGCGAGGATACCAATTTTGAAAGCAATGCCACGATGGACTGATTTGAGTTTCAATATCTTGTAAGAATGTTTTGTTAGCATTTTCAATAAGGGTGCAAAATTTTGTTGAAATGTATGAGTGTACGTGGCTAAGTTTTAAAGCTATTCCTTGAGGGACTTATTTCATACTTACTTACTGACGTTCGCTCTACTTGACCACGCCAGTATCTGCGATGAATGATATGATCCGTCTAAGGTTGTCGACTTCTACATAACGTTTCTGGCAGAGGGTTACTTATTACATGATTTTATTTAAGTTTAGTATCAAGAACTAGAACGTTTTGGTTGACATTCTCAATGGGACGGACGACGCACGGACATGACACTAATTATAATTATGCCTCACGCATCTTTAAATACTAAGGTAACACGACTGCATTCATTAATAAAGATTAATTCACCTATGCATGAATCTAATTTATTACGGCGGAATTTCACGGGATCTCCGGGTACTATATACACATGGTGCGTTTATCGCTACCCGGCGTCGCTATCGTTTCCATGGTAATTCTCGCGTGAATACGATATTCACTGAGCGTGAACTCACATGATTGCCACGTCGGCTCACTTGCTTGTTCGGCAGCAAACGACGAACTTTAAAGAAAATTAATTAAAACTTTGGCTATCTAGCAATACTTTATGATGCCGGGTCGAGGACAAGGTGCAAAGAGAAGGCGCGGTGCAGAAGCAACGGGGCCGAGGACTAGGGCCAGTGCTAAGCGAGCTAGACCGGCGTTGGATGACGGGACGGAGCCAGCGAGAGGTATAAATCATAACGTTATAGATTTTAATGAAATTATTTGTGAGGCTCAGGTTCATGAGGAACAAGACCAGGTTAATGCTAGTTCGAACAGTAGCATCACTAATACTAGTCCCGTGGAGACCCGTAGTTTGTCTAACGCCGGTAATGCTCAGACCCTGCCTCTAGGAAATTTAGATATAGGGGCGTTGCCATATAACGGTACATGTTTGCCGCCTGTAATGCAACCCAGTGCTAATATGTTCACGTTTAATGAAACTCAAAATGTTGAAAACATGCTTTTTGAAGGTCACGAGCTGACACGTGTCGCCCAAGACGATATTACGTTACATGTACCGCCTACTCTAAAACAAAAAATCTGTAAAGGCGAGTACGTCAATCTTTCTTTGCTCATAAAGGGTGCGGTGGAACTGGCCGAGCTATATTCCGGTAGTACGCTCAAATTAAATACCGACGGTACGATTGCCGTCCGGCCCACGGTATGTAAAGATGATATCGGAACTATTGAACGCTGGACAGACGCGTTTATTGTCTATATGTCTATCTATTTGTCGACACACCCCTCAAAGATACATGAAATGTTGCACTATTTTTATGTTATACGAGAATGTGCGTCCCACCAGGGGGGACAATTTTGGAAAATATACGACCAGCAGTTTCGCCTTCGTCAGGCCACCACACCGTCGTCGTGGTCGGTGATTAATCAAGGCTTGTGGTCTAGGTGTTTGCCTTCAATGCAAGATACATATAGGTATAAACAATTTGGGGTCGAGTCGCGGAAGCATGGTCAATCGCAGAACATATGTGTAGCTTTTAATAAAGGCTCATGTAGCTGGCCGAGTTGTAAATATAACCACGCATGTATTAATTGTGGCGGCACGCATAACATAATGAACTGTCACACAGGTACTCAGTCAGGTCCTTCACGTTTCGGGTACCAACAGGGTACTTACGGTCAATCGCAAACATATAATGCGGGTCATAATACCCATCAAGGTTTTAATGGAAATCCCTTTCGAGGCCGCCGCCCATACAGAGGGCGGGGATATAACCAGTACCGTGGTCAACGCGGTTCATATAGTAAATAATAACATACCGTCGCTTATGAATAATCCGACGAAATTAGCTCCTTCACCTATTAATATCCAATCTTTAAACCACTGGTTGTCTGATTACAAATCCCGTGATGCACTAATACTATTAGAAGGTTTTACACACGGCTTTCGTTTAAATTATACTGGTCCACGTGGGACACGCTTTTCAAAGAATTTGGTGTCGGCTAGACAATTCCCCGAGATTGTCCTACAAAAAGTACAAAAAGAAATCGACGCCGGTCGTGCGGCTGGCCCGTTTACCGTTAGTCCGATGAAAAACATTCAAATATCTCCGATCGGCGTGGTACCAAAGAAAACACCCGGGGAGTTTAGGCTGATACATCATCTTTCTTACCCAGAGGGGTCATCGATTAACGATTTCATTGACCCGAAATTATGTTCGGTTAAATACACAGAATTCGACCAAGCAATTCATATCATTCAGGAACTGGGAAAAAATTGTTACTTGTTTAAATCGGATATAAAAAATGCATTCCGTTTGCTACCAATTAACCCACAGGATTTCGAACTATTGGGATTTATGGTGGAGGATAAAATTTTCTTCGATAAGGCTCTTCCATTCGGCTGTAGTATTTCCCCGAGTTTATTTGAAAAATTTTCAACCTTCCTTGAGTTTTGCGTTAAAACCAAAATGAAATCGGGCCACCTAATACATTATCTAGACGATTTCTTAGGGGGCGAAAAAACGTACAAGTCTTGTAAAGAGTTGATGGTGTTATTCAAATCAATTATGGACAACTTGGGCGTTCCGCTAGCGGACGAGAAAACAGCAGGCCCGACTCAAATTATTATTTTCTTAGGTTTAGAGCTAGATTCAATAAAAATGGAGGTTCGGATACCTCTCGATAAAATAACGGAAGTCGTTCAAAAAATCGAGTTCGTTCTGTCGCAAAAGAAGGTTTGTTTGAGGGTCATACAGTCACTTATAGGGTCTTTGAACTTCTGTTGTCGGGCAATTCCTATAGGTAGGCCATTTTGTAGGCGCCTTATAAATGCCACATGCGGCGTAAAACACATGTATCATTACGTGCGTGTTAATAAGGAAATGAAATCTGATCTCAAAATGTGGATGCGTTTTTTCAGTGGACATAATGGTGTCTCAGTCTTTCACGACCGTTTTTGGGTGTCTAATGATGACGAGCAATTTCATACAGATAGCGCGGGTGCTATAGGGTTTGGTATTTGGTTTAAGGGGCATTGGTGTAACGCGAAATGGCCGGACGTGTGGCATGAAAATGGCTTTACCAAAGACATTACAGTGCTTGAACTGTTTCCTATTGTCGCGGCAATTTTTATTTGGGGTAATGAGCTACGTAACAAGAAAATTCGTTTCTATTGCGATAATCAGGCAGTAGTCCATATATTAAATACCATGACCTCTAAATCACCCGCAGTCATGATGTTAATGAGGGTATTTACGTTACAATGTTTGCATTATAATTGTTGGGTAAAAGCTTCACACATCAGCGGGGCAAAAAACGAAATAAGTGATGCACTATCTCGTTTTCAGTTCTCACGGTTCAGGAAGCTAGCTCCAGAGGCGGATCTATATCCATCGGTAATACCGAACTTTCTTTGGAACATCTTCGAAGCAGATCTAAATACTTGGCCAGTGCAGGAATAGCGGAAAATACCGCTTCGACCTATTCTACGGCAAGGAACAAGTTTCAGTCATTCAGGGGCTCGTATAACTTACCAAATAACTGGCCACTCCCTTTAAACGAGGTGGTTTTGTTCATTACGTATTGTTTTGAAAAGGCCTTGTCAGCTAGAACAATAGCAACATATATTTCTGGTCTGGCTTTCTTTCATAAAATTAATAATTGGCCAGATTTTTCTCAAGCCTTTATTGTCAAAAAGCTATTGGAGGGTTGTCATAGATCACGCCGCACATTCGATACGAGAGCCCCGATCACTATGGATATGTTAAAGGAAATATGTAAGCTTCTACCCACGATTTGTCATGATGCTTACGAATATCAGTTATTTAAAGCTATGTTTTGCCTGGCATATTTTGGCCTATTTCGCGTAGGAGAATTAGTCTCTACCAAGGGTCAAGTTAACATGTTACAATCAAGAGACGTAACTCTTGATATACCAAACAAACATGTTTTGATTTCCATGAGTAGGTTTAAAACAAATCAACGTGGTAATCCGGTGATTTTAAAGTTACCGTGTGAGCGGGATGGAAGCATATGTCCTGTTCATTCGTTACAGAAATATCTTTTTTATAAATCGAGTCAAACCGGTCCGCTGTTCATTCATAGTAACGGGGCAGTAGCCACCAGATATCAATTTGCAGCAGTGCTGAAAAAATGTATTGACCGTTCTCAGTATAACCACTCAAATGTTAAAACCCATAGTTTTCGCATAGGCAGGGCTACGCAATTAGCTTTAATGGGATTGTCGGAGTCAGCCATTATGAAACTGGGAAGGTGGCACTCCCCCGCCTATAACACATACATACGGGTTTAACCGTACTTTAGGCCAGGTTTGTCTAGCGGGTGATTATATTCATGGTATTATATATATACTTATCATGCACGGTATAGCAATAGTGTCGCTATGGTGATAGGACTATCGTAACTGACAGGCTTTAATAATGTCTTTACAGACGTATGGTTTATCGGGGATTCAATTCCATATTGGGCTGGGGTGCGAGCCGCCGAAAGAGGAATGCCGAATTTGAAGTTGCCGGACAACCTTACCATGGCTTGGTGGTGTAAGCGGGGTATGAGTTTGGACGATTTAATTAGCTCCTTGCAAATTCCCGTCCTGTTTAGGAGTTGTCCTAAAGTTATATTGTTCCATCTAGGTGGCAATGATCTTACAAAACATTCCTTAAAATGTATTTTTAAGATAATAATAGAGGCTGTTACTTATGTTCATCAAGCATTTCCAGAAGTAAAAATAATATGGGTTGACATTCTCCCCAGAGTTACCTGGGGAGAACACGCCTGTAGTTTGAAAGCCATAGAGAAAAAGCGTAAACGGGTGAACCAGATGGGCCGAAAACAATCCAACGGGCATATTACGGTCGACATCGACGTTCTTACACTCGGTTTCTTCCGCGATGACGGTATACACTTGTCCGACGTTGGTTTGGAATTCTATAATGACGCCATTCGCGAAGGCATTTTAAGTTATATATTATAAGAATTTTGGGGAAATAAAAAATAGATAAATAAGAAATAGGGATATCGAAGCTTAATTATATTTTTCATTTTGTGGCGTAAAATTCTGTAGTGGGGATGCAACCGAGGGCATATCTATTATTTTTATTAAAAATGAATCAATACAAAACATATATTTTGCATTTCCATGGGTTTTCTCTCGGTTTCGACAGCTGTTACCAGTCGAGACTGAGGTTCCTGTGGTTACAAAATTCAGTCACTTGACTGTAGTTTTTTATGAGCGTTTAAGACTTGTCCGAGCGTTGACTCAACTAGAAAAATGGCATCTCTTAAAAGGTCTCATCTGTTTAGATAAGTCACATTTGGTTAAAATACATACTTACTGTAGACATGGTTCTTTATATGGTGCCTGGAGCGTACCTGGTTTTATTACGGGGTACCTGGAGCGAACGTCCCGGTATTTTATGGGTACTCGGAGTGTACTCGGTATTTTATGAGTACCTGTAGCGTACTCGGTATCTTCTATGGGTACTCGGAGTGTACTCGGTATTTTATGAGTACCTGTAGCGTACTCGGTCTTTTTTATGGGTACTCGGAGTGTACTCGGTATTTTTATGAGTACCTGTAGCGTATTCGGTCTCTTTTATGGGTACTCGGAGTGTACTCGGTATTTTATGAGTACCTGTAGCGTACTCGGTCTCTTTTATGGGTACTCGGAGTGTACTCGGTATTTTTTATGAGTACCTGGAGCGTACTCGGTTTCTATGTGTAATCGGAGTGTACTCGGTTTCCTGTTACAGTAAATTAATGTTAAAGTTTGATAATAAATCTTATATGCCCTCGGTTGCTACCTTGCGTAAGGCGTTTTCACCTCTAACAGCGTTACCTGTTAGAGTACAAGTCAACATGGCCATTCTTCGCCACTTTAATTTAATTCATAATCGCAATAAGGCAAGCCTATATATATTACATGTATTATAAACAATATTCGCTAGTCATTTGGTATATAAAGATAATTATAAAATTAAATTGTCATTACTGCTGTCAGTTGTTGTTTTGAAATTTTATCTTGGAATAAACGTTTAATATGTTACAGTGGAAGCATGGTCCTTAAAAATGGCTAATTTATTCAGGGATCAAAATAATTTTGAAATATCAGATTGTACCACAAGACTTTTTGACAATGTAATATGTTTCTGGTGATAAAAAAACAAGTATACCATGTTTGAAAGCAATGCATTGCTGGGCTTGTAAATTATTTGAGTGTAAACCTTTTGTAACGAACGAACGAGCGGACAGGTACATCGCTATACGCCTCCGCATCAGTAGATGATGGTGCATAAAATCATATTGAAACGCAACAAAGCGAAGCTTTATTACATATAGTTTGCATGATATCTTTAAGCATGCTTCATTTTGATTCTGAACATTTACGATTTCATGCCATCAAAGTCTTTTAAAGTTTCTACACTGTGTATTTGTATGGTGTCGTGTTTTGTAGTTACTGCGTATTTATTTTGTCTTGTTTCTTTTTATTCTTGATGAGAGGTCTACTTGAATTATGTGATATTTGTGTTTCTGTCCCTAGTGTTTCTGTTGAATGAAGTCTTCCCTCCCTTCTCAAATCTTCGTTGAACGTAGTAAAATAACATCCAGTGGAGCAAGAAGTTTCAGTGTATTAACTATTGCTTAAGGAAACTGAATGAATTGGTTTCACACTAGCTTCTCTTCTTAAAGAACAGAACGATCAACGTGTGAAACGTACAGTGTTCATTAATAAGGTTGGACAATGTTCGTGATTACATGTAGTCAAGATGCAAGACGGGCCTTTGGTCAAACGAGGAATACGCATTTTAACAGAATTCGCCCTCAAGATTAAAGGAATGGCGGGTAGTCTTATTGCTGTCAAATAAGTTTCCTCGTAAAATAAAGTCTTTATTATTATTATTATTATTATTATTATTATTGTTATGTACCGAGTCCCTGTTAGATACTATAGATCTACAACAAGCACTCGGGCGTAAATGTACTTTTAACATTGGAGTTATCCAGGTTATAGGGGTGTATTTACCCATAAAGCATGCATTAAGAATTGTGATATCAAGTAGTGACCATAGCGCAGTCGGCTAAGCTACTATGAATACGAGCACTTCAAAACTGAAGGGATGAGTTCGAATCTCAATATGCTATATATATTTTTTTTTGCTCAGCAAACATGTTTTGTGCTTGTCTTATTACACAGAGATGCATAATTATAAAAGTTTCAGTGTGTAAAAAGCACATAAGAAATATGTCATAGCTAATGCACAAATTTAGCGACCACGTCAAAGATCTCATCGAGAACGTACATAGGTTTTGTATGGAAGAGACGGAAATAGGACTGAAGTTTTAGCTTGTCAGTGTGTGGGAGAGGGTTGTCTCAGTGTCGTAACTTGTAACTCACTTGATACTCACTCCGATTCTGACACATTGTATAATTGATATATAAAAAAAGAAAAACGCAAACTATGAATAGAACAAAATAAATGATATGTGAGCAAAATCAGGTAATACAATGAATTCATATACCATAACATGTAAGCGTAAGTTTATTAAATATAAAACTAAACTGTCCGTTAGTGAGTCCAAACTCACACTGGAAAGAAAAAAATAAGCCATTGAATGCGGTGTACTGGGACCACTGCACCACATAGACAACTGACAACGTACACCATTAGCTAATTCTGACGTTTCTACAGAAATTCTTAAAATGGTGATATCAGCGAAGCCAATGACTCCAGTTATTGGTAATTGAACCCAATTTTCACCAGAGCATGAAGATAAAAATTGAACAATAAACACAATATCCAGACTAAATCAATGTAAAGGAAACAAAGCATTTTTTATTAGTAATAAAACGTGAATTTATCAAATATTAAGAATTAAAATATACACGAAATATGATAAAAAATATTGAAATAGAAATTTAATTATTGAAAAAAGAGTAATGCAGCGGACTCGAACCCAAAGCATAAACAAAGTATGTTTCAGAAAAGAGAACAGTTTATCCACTTAGCTACGTTGCCAACTAGAAGAAAAGTAAGTTTTTGTTTCATGTGTAGCCATATTTTTTCATAAAATAACGGTAAATATCGTTTCAACCTTGGCACATGGACTCATCCAGGGGTCATATTTCGAAGGTCGTTGTAGATCTATACCACTGGATTGAACAAACATTGTCGGTCGCATATTGATAGCTTAACTCCTAACTTCCCCATTCCTACCTTGCCCATTATTTTAACTAGGTCAAGTCGTAGTTGTGCCTCTTTAGGTCACATTACGTTAGGTCACTGTCCTTAGTGTTTTAAACTTGGTCACACCCGGGGTAGTTGTGCCTTATTTGGTCGCTGTTTTGGAATGGGTTTGTGTAAGAATTGCTCAGCGTAGTTGTTTTGTAATGTTTCTGATTTATGTGCTCGGCTGGTTAGGTTGAGTGCTACCTTCATGTCGGATTTTCTCATACCTTTTTTGACACTTTAAGATACGACAGTTAATTGCGTGTGATAAATAGGAATGAACCGATGCCAGAAGGTCAGAATTGCATGTAAACACATTTCGGTCAGAATTTTTGCCGGGTACTTGTGGCAGCAACACAATGGGCATGTGAGAACCCTGCTTATGTTACAGGCGTAAAATAATGTACCAGGCATAACATTACCAGTTGTAAATACATTTATAATTATGATTTCCTCCACCTAGTAAAGGAAAGCTTATTATGATATGTTAGACGTCAAATTCTGTCACACTTGAATAAATCATTCGAAGAAGTGTTAACAGATAAAACATTACGAAAAAAGGATAGACAATGCCAATATTTTCACATGATAACATTTATAATTTGTGGCGATCACATTCATGACCCAACATATTAAAATAATTGTCATTAAACCGCAGGTAAAATTTCTATTTCGTCGCTGTCTTCTTTTAAATATCTTGGAAGTTCTAGTTTTGTCATTAATAATACAGTATAGATATATATTAAAGCAGTGTTTTATCGCAAGTGTTTTAATTGTGGACGTTTTCGTCAATGCGATATCACAAAAACACATTACATAGGTTGTTGTACATAACCTTTAATGGCGTTGTAGAAAAATATTGATGACGTCTGTTTGGTTTAAATTATAATATCAAATTACATTATTACATTGTATATAAATTCAGATCGTGCGTCTTTTTATGAAATTAGCTTCCTGATCAGACGCAATATCAATTAGCAGGAAGTGTACTGAACCTTTATTTAATATAATATTTTATATGAGGCTTTTCTTCTTTTTCTTGGAAAACACATTTCCAGAGCAGCTTTCGTCTTTATAACAATGTTATATCGTAGATAACGACCGTACAGAACTGATACAAGATTTTATTCTATGTGTTGCCTTCGTTCAATTTTTGGACGGCTTTGATAATAAACTAATTAATGTGTGAAAATGTAAATGCAATAGCATTGGCTGTAAACAATTAATATTATTCAGTTAGATAATTTAACCTAAAACCCGAACAAACGAACTGACGGACGGATCAATTTTAATTTGCCACATTAATGAATATCGGTTTGAATTATAATAAATAATTTAGCAAACTAGGTACGAGGGAGATTAAATAAATTAGTGGACTGGGTTTATCATTTTTATACCCAATGGCACAGAGAAATAAAATCTATACCTCATTAAAATATAGGCTTTCGGGGGCAAGTGCAGAACCTATTTTATTGAACAATGGATTTTTGTACAAAATATGGCTAAAACAAAAATACCGCGACCAACACACAACGCTATTTTTATAGTGATGTTAGCGATGTTATTACAGTTTGTTTTTTGGTTATCCCAAATTGGAATTATGTCATTATGTCTCCCCCTTTCCGGGAACTTCATATGTTGATTGATTTCATTGAGTAGATTGGCACTATATCTTTTAGGTCAGCAGGTCAAAGGTCAAGGTCACGGTGACCCTAAATGTTTTCGATCAATAACTTTCAGTTTGCTTTAACTCACAGTCTTCAAACTTCAAAGGATAAATGGTCTCATTGATTAAATGATCCCTATCATTGTTAGGTCAGTAGGTCAAAGGTCAATGTCACATTGGCAGGAAATGGGAAATATATTTCGGTTCATTACCTTCAGTTCCTTTTGACTCACTTTCTTCAAACTTGATAGGATGGTTGGTCTCACCAAATAGATAACCCCTGTGGAGTTGCAGTGGAGGGACAAGCGTTGTTTGTTCAAAAACATTATCTAGTTGATATTGAAATAAAGACAATTAACAGGATGCAATGAGATACATAATGGCATCGTTGGGTATAATAAACAAGTCAGCCATTATTTTCCGTGTACTGGGGATTGTTCAAATCTACTTATCAAATTATATAGTTTATAAAGGGGTTATTTGATAATCGCGAAACAAATTGATAGGCCCAATAACAGTGGAGACACGTAATGTAAAATTAATACAAAACAATGTCCTGGAAATTGCACAGTTCATTTACTAAACGTAGTCAGTTCAAAACCTACAAATTCTCACTAGGGCATTTTGGTACCTCGACTACCACAAATCAATCCTTTCTTGTCGCCTTTTTAATAGGGAGGTTCCGTGGACAGAAGCAATAAAACAGCAACCTCCTTCGAAAGGATGGCGAGTAATTAAACTAACGACGACCTGAATCTCTGTCATGTGTACCAAAAATACACAAAAATACTTGGGAAGATAATTGCCGACGAAATGTCAAATAGTTCATTGGGTTTTTTTTTGTAAAATTGATGTAAATACGTCTGTCATTTTTAATCAAACGGAACCAAGAGAATACAAGAGAATTGGGTTAACGACAAAGCGACAAACACCGCAATTTATAATAAATCTAATGAGACATGCGCTTCATAAGTTTACAGATCAGTGGCATTTAATCTATATTCGAGCCAGTACAACTAAGAGAAGTTAATCAACTCTCATATTTCAAAGGTTCTGTCTGAGATTCCAAAGGAAATTAACATACGCACTAAGGCACATTTATATACGCACTAAGGCACATTTATTAAAATGTCATCGAGTGGCAGACATCATAAACGAGTCATTACACCGTAGGTTATTACTTAATGACTGTACTACTACAACCTTGCGTACGAGGGGTGATAAATATATTCGAGGACTTTCATCTAATTTTTGAAATATTGGAACTAGAGTAATGAAATAACAAGGTTATGTAGATCAAACAATTATTTCGCGATTATTCATATTTATTTTATGGTAACGTCTCTATTGACTTGGTGACGTCACATTTTGTAACCAATGTGAAGCACGCACCGTCGAGCATCTCGGGCCTAACGTTGTGTCATTACAACAGCATGCTATGAAAAAAACCGCGAAACATATCTGAATCAAATGAAAACCGCAATGAATAACTAGAGTTTGAACTCAGTGCAAGACAACCATGCAATCAAATTTACCATATATATATAAACTCAGCAATCAGTGGAAAGAGTGGAACGACAATAACCTGAGGCAAATTATTACTTCGGCTTAGAATGAGAAGGTCGTAAGTACAAGGGTAATGGATAGTCAAAAGCTGCACCATCAGGCTTTCCTATGAGTCATTTTTCAAGAAAATCGGAACTTGTCATGTTGACCAAACTGAAGTTGAAACAGCTTGTTTAACCATACAAAGAGTAATTTTCGGACAGTTATTCCTTGTTTTCTCAAAATATTGTTTTTATACTTGCGACCTTCTTATTCTCAGACGATAAATAATACAGTTTGTGAATGTTTTTATTTTTAGTGTGGTTATTCAAACATGCGTATTTCTCGCACATATAATGAAATCGATTTGAAATTTACTGTGATGACATTAAACAAACAGTCCTAAATATCGACGTGAAAATTATGCGCAATATCGTATTGAAAATATGAGAATTACAACTTTATTTAACATACATTTAATGAATCACGGCGCGTTTTATGGGTTGCGCCGCATTTGCGTACATGGTGTTGGTAAATCACTGATAATGTGCATCATGTACATATCTGTTCACTGTTTTTATTTGTTTTAGTTCAACAATGAATTCATAAAGGTAACTACAAAAAATCATAATCATGTGACGTCAAATAAGAAAATTATTTGCAAAGTACATGGTTTACTGGGACAACCCTCGTACATGAATATAGCTCACCAGAGATTATTAGAAAATCGCGAAGCAGATGAGGTGTTTTGTATACTCTGGAGACGATAGAATATAAACTTTAATCGTCCCACAAATTTCCTTATTGTTTAATATCACATCATTTGTTTGTGAATCGAACATAATTGTGAAAGTAGAATGTCTAACGTCTATCTTGAATATCCCTAGGGTCTGAAGTCTACGTTGATATTACGGGAACCCCATTGCGATTGGCACTAAACGAAAGTGCGTAGTTCGTAATTGCATTCTATTGGAAAACAACACCGTATGTTGAAATTGTTGTGATTGAATCCAGAACAAGAATATGTCCAGTAAACGCTTATACTCTGGTGGAAGCCTTGTCTAAAATAACCAACAAAACCAATCGACGGCCATTATTATGTTTTAAACTGTTGTATAATGTTACATGGCGTTGACGATGATTGATGAATATGGTCATCGAGGATACCAAGTTTGAAACCAGTGCCACGTAGGACTGATTTGAGTTTCAATATCTTGTAATGAATGTTTTGTTAGCATTTTCAATGAGGGTGCAAATTTTTTTTGAAATGTAAGAGTGGCTAAGTTTTAAAGATATTCCTTGAGGGACTTATTTCATACTTACTTACTGACGTTCGCTCTACTCGACCACGCCAGTATCTGCGATGAATGATATGATCCGTCTAAGGTTGTCGACTTCTACATTATTACATGATATTATTTAAGTTTAGTATCAAGAACTAGAACGTTTCGGTTGACATTCTCAATGGGACGGACGAACGCACGGACATGACACTAATTATAATTATGCCTCACGCATCTTAAAATACTAAGGTAACACGACTGCATTCATTAAACGCTTAATATGTTCCAGTGGAAGCATGGTCCTTAAAAATGGCTAATTTATTCAGGGATCAAAATTCTTTTGAAATATCAGATTGTACCACAAGACTTTTTGACAATGTAATATGTTTCTGGTGATAAAAAACAAGTATACCATGTTTGAAAGCAATGCATTGCTGGGCTTGTAAATTATTTGAGTGTAAACCTTTCGTAACGAACGAACGAGCGGACAGGTACATCGCTATACGCCTCCGCATCAGTAGATGATGGTGCATAACATCATATTGAAACGCAACAAAGCGAAGCTTTATTACATATAGTTTGCATGATATCTTTAAGAATGCTTCATTTTGATTCTGAACATTTACGATTTCATGCCATGGAAGTCTTTTTAGGTTTCTACACGGTGTATTTCTATGGTGTCGTCTTTTGTAGTTACTGCGTATTTATCTTGTCTTGTTTCTTTTTATTCTTGATGAGAGGTCTACTTGAATTATGTGATATTTGTGTTTCTGTCTCTAGTGTTTCTGTTGAATAGCCAATAAAAAATAATGCTGTGGTTAAGGTTACGGACCCAACAAAATAGGGTAGGTAGGTAGGTGGGTAGGTAGGGAAAACATTTTATTTTTTAATATTATTTTATTTAAAAAAAATTAATACTAATGATTTGTTTTCTTTTCAAGTTTTGGCTTTTAATTTTCAATAAAATGTTGTAGGGTACATGGACCGTATATACTGAATATAGCTTCCTGTAGGGTAGCAGCAAAATAATAGGGTAGGTAGGGAAACCTTAACCCTAACATTATTTTGTTTCTTATATAAATATAGTACTATTTATAGAAAATAAAAACTTACCTTTAGACAAATGTACACTTCCCGTCCGTTTATCTTGTTGTTAGAATATCATATCATAAAAATACCATGGACTGTAAGTGTTTATTTTAAGATAAAAATACATGTTAATTCGAACATCATAAACTAATTGCTGAATAAACCCCCATAAACATACTTGTATAAATATAGAGCACCGATGATAACATTCGGCATTTTATTAATAAATGACAATTTAATGCATTTCCGGTGTCCACGTTTGTCCGAGTTATACACAGGTGACTGTTTCATTGATAAAGTCTAAAACGAAAAAAACTGTAAAAAATATATATATATTTTTTTCTCTTTTTTTATCAACGATTCAGTTACGTACTCAATTTAAAAGGCATGTTCAGTCTCACTACACCTGAAGCTTGGAAGTGTTTGTAATATACGTATTGATATTTTTCAATTGTAAACAAAGACTAGTGTTATCGTTGGCATACTATACCAAGAAACAAGCATATACAAGTAGCTTGAAACCATTGGAAACTTGCGAAGATTAATAAAGCAATTAATTAATGATTGGTCAAAGTTGAATATCACAAAAATGAACTTTGATTCTATATATTATAAAAATAGAAAATTTAGACATTTAACAATGAATGAAGGCCAGCTTCATAAAACTATATGTATACGTGAGAAGAAAACAATAAAAAATAAAGATAGATGAATGGACAAGAAAGTGTGCAAATCTCAAACCAACAAGAAATGTCAAATGATGTGACAAATGTTAAATCCTTCAAACCATGTATGAAATACAGAGCAAAACTAGAATGGCGACCATAGGCATTTCAACTATCAGCAGAAACATTGTATGTGCACTATCAAATCTTCTAAGAAGCCCGTATGTAAAGAAATGTGAACCAACATCAAAACTATCAATGTTGTCAGAACACTTATACGTAAAAACATGAGTATAACAATTGTGATCTGCACATCAAAAACCAACTTTAAACGTGTGACTTTCAATGTCAATTAACCAGACCATTTAACGATACTGCAACATATTGTAAAATGAAGAGTACCTGTTGAGACACAACAAATGCAAATGACAGTAAATGCACAAAAAGACACAAAATAGTTTTTATTAATATGTAAAGTAAAACGTATAAATGCAAATGTAAATAATTGAAAACAAACATGATAAAATATATCACAGAACAACCCATTACACTCCAATATATTTGTTTCATTCAAATAGGAAAATGTTTGATTTTGGTCGAATAAGCAAAAAGTTTAACTTTAAACCGGTTCCATTTTAAGAATAGCAAGAAACGTTTTCTAAGTAACAGTAAACCTGTAAATCCCAGAAGTTGTTCAAAATGATGGGAAAACTATTAAAAATGAACAACATTTTACTTCAAACCAAATTAACTTGATTAATAGAATTGTTACGATGTATGATTGAACGACTTCATAGTGCCGTACAAGTGCATAAAATGTTCCCTGAATGTGTAAACAAGACACAAACTGCGTAGATACGGAATCTTAACAATCACCACTGTTCAACACTGAACATTTTCTTTGCAGCCTCTTCTACATCATTAATGGATTGCTGCATCTCATCTCTGGCATGCTGGGCCTTGGCAGTGTTTCGTATAATCCTACTGGTTAGTGCAGAATTCTCGGCATCATCCCGTTGATTTGGTTTGGTTTGGTCGATGGACTTCACATAATCCTGCAACATTCTCTGCATACCGATCTCTTGTTTCTCCAAGGCTGTGCAGACATTCGGACCATCTTTCAGAATGGATTTCGAAACAGCAGCATACTAAAAGATAAATATGACAGATTAGACATGATGTGAAACAAGAGATGTTTGTACAAACATCGTTTACGTTAAAAGTCACAGTGTATCATGTATCTGGACAATGTCTTTCTGTGAGGGACAGACGTTCGGACCATCTTTTAGAATCGATTTCGCCCCAGCAACATACTAAAAGATAAATAAAACTCAGATATGAATATAAAGCATGCATCTGGACAATGTCTTTCTGTGAGTGAAAGCCAATCCAAAAGCATGCATATAAATAACTGTTTTTCATGACTTCCATTCCTTCCAAATTAATTAAGCTATTTCTATAATGCATTAGCCTAAGTGAATAATAGGTTTTTGGTAAGAGTTTCCTTTTACTAGGAATCCTTACAAAAGATAACATGTTCAGGAAACCTAATAAAATATGGCATGTGTATAATTGTTACATTCAAGGAGATTCGTAATGAAGAATCTCTTAGTTTCATTCATATCAATTCAGTGAGTGTTTTAGGTTTCCTGCAACGCTGGTTTAGGACAATTAGGGTTTGGCTTAATTTACGTATTGCTTTTCATCTTTTAGACGGAGAGAGCTCACAAGCGAAATAAAATAAAACCACATATTTGTTGAATATTTCCAATCATTTGAGAGACGTTACTAAGTTTGTAAAAATAATCTACTTTGGGAACTACACCATGCTTAAAATCACACATTTCAATATTTTTGTCCATAAGTTTACAAATAAATCAAAGCATTGATCTAGATACATAATATAAATTAAAAAAGAAATTGGTCAAACTTTGAACACAAGAACCCTTAATAACACAAGATTGGAAATCCAAAGAATCCAACAAACCATCCTGAATGGAACAGGAAAACAACTTTTATTAAATTACTAATAAAACGGTTTACCTCATTATGGAAGATTCTATAGGCATGTTTCCATGGTTTTGTTTGCTTCACCTCCGTTTCGTCATCAAAAGTAACGTCTAGTTTACAAAATCCCTCATCATCCAAGACCTGTGATGAAATACAAACAGAAAAAAATATTTTGCTGGCTTAGAATGAGAAGACTTATAAGACTGGTGCATTTTTTAAAACTCTACACCACCAGGCGCTTTTTATGAGCCTATTTGCATGAGAATCTGAACTTGTCGTATTGACCAAACATAAGTTAGAACAACTTATTTACAATAAGTAAAGAGTAATTTTCGGACAGTTTTTTTCTTGTTTTATCAAAATATCGCTTTTGCACATACAAACTTCTCATTTTAAACCAGCGATACGTTTACAAGCTGACTGAGGATTTTAAAAATATGTACTAAAATTTGGGCAACAATTGAAATAAAACAAGCATTTGTTTATGTTCTAAGTTTAAAATATGTCATATCAATTTTATATTTCCTTTTAATAATTAACATCCAAGTTGAATTAACATTATTAATATAGCGTCTGGCAATTATAGAGGTGATCAAGCCAATGTGATATATTTATTTTCTGTAGTTTATTGTAGATACATGTATTACTAGTATTTCAAAACAGCCTTATAATAAGGTCGTAAGTAGTAGTTACGACCTTCTCCTTCTAAACCAGTGATTGAAGCAATCATTTATTATAGTTCAGCGTATCACTTACCTTAACAGTTGCATCAGTTGCATTACATTTCATAGCAACAATACAATCTTCGAGACTTAAATCTTGGTCGTCAGAAGTGTTCACATTCAGACAAGCATGTCTGAATCGTGCAAACGAGACAGTAAAATAATGATGTAATATAACTGTCTTCTTCACAAGACTGTCAGCTTTCTCTATGATTACATCATACTACAAGGGAATAAACAAACTTATTATAGTTGCTTATAACTAACAAACAAGACGCCTTTGCCCAACTCAAACGTTTACACTTCCAAAAACTATGCAAAGACACCTTTCACAGACGTTGACTTTTTCTATTGCTTCCAAAAGTATCATTAATTTTTTATTAATATTAACATGGTTTAATAGTGGAACATTTATTGTATATGACCATTCGAGCACAGGTCCTTTTAACAACTTGTTAATTTCAATGTGTTTGGCAAGAAGTACAATGAGGTCATTTTAGAAATGATGAATTGTCACATTTTGGATACATTTAAAATACATTGGTGTTATTATATTGGAGCTTGTACTGATTTGTTATGTTTAAATGGTATAAAGAAAATCAACCAGAAGATGTTCGGTGATTTTTTTTCTTCAGAAAATCAACTTATTATAGTTTGCCCAAAACTAGGTCATGTAATTATATAAATATAACTTAATTTCAGCATAATTTTAGGATAAAATAGAAGCACTTTCTTAATCATCATACAATTTTGTCGCTAAATTTATAGAAAAGGAGCACATGTCCATTAAGGTGTCTTAAGTTATTAGGTTTCTTCGTCCATTAGATTACACAAATATTACCTTCATAGAAATAGGAGTAAAGGTCCATTAAGGTGTCTAAATTATTAGGTTTCTTCATTCATTAGATAACACAAATAGTACCATATATCAAATTTCCCTGCATTACTGACATACTGACCTCCGGACTGTCACAAAATGATTTGATAATTAAGAGAAAAGGTTTGCTTAGTCTTAGGAAGTAATAAGCATCTAAAGACTCCGAAGTCTATATAAGCCTATCAGGTGGACATAAAAAGTAAAAAACATCTCTTAATGCACCATCAGAACAATGACACGGCAACCCAAAAAAAGTCAATTACTCTGAAAAGAGAACATAAACTAGTAAATGTTAAATTGTTCTCCATTTAAGTATATTAAGAACTAAATGTATGTTATTATTTCTTGCACTGGAGTGGATCTAGCACTTTCATCACCATTATATCGAACTAAAACATTACTTAACCTATATGTACTGTACCTCAAATTAACGGGGCTGAAATAGCTTTGACAATAGGCATTCACACACAGAAAGCGAAAGGTTTGAAAAATAAATTTACTTGAAATCTGTCTGTGAATTATTAAGTATTTTCATTGCATTTACTCTTATACATTTGCAAAGGTCTTTCTTTAAAGAAGAAAGTATGGTCATATGAAGTTCAGCGTCTTTAATATGAACACTTGTCTTGCTTTGGGACACAGCATGTTTGACAGGTTGATTTATGAGGAAAAACAAAATTACTTTCTCTTCCCTAACGATAAATGTACTAATATTGAAATAAATTGAACAACTAATTGGTGGCAAGTGTAGAGATATGACACAAAAATCCATATGGAGTCTGGAAATATCAAGTAAAGGAATATTAAAGGAAGAGATTGGGTAATTCCTTGCAATAATAACACACTCACAAAAGACACACTGTCAAACTATTTATATATACAACGTAATATCCAATAACAAAACTGTAGAAAGAAGAGAGCGAGGGGAAAGGACAAAAATGAATGTAAGGTAATTTGAGGAGATAAATAACAAAGGCAATAATTAAAATACAGGAGCAGAAAAATAAGTAAGGTTACAGTCAGTCAAGTAACTTGAATGGTTACTACATTTTTACTACCACCTCTAGTGTCATTTTTTCTCATACATTTTTAAGTACAAATGACACTAACGGACTGTGAAAGAAGTTAATCCTAATTTGTTTAGAGCTATGATATTTTGGCAGACAGCGCAAAAGTTAAACGATCTGAAACAATTCGCTCTGCTGTTGTTAGGTTCTCCTTGTAAAAAACTATTGTCTGCTTGCTTTTACTTAGATAAGGGTTGATTCACTAGTGAGTAGGCTGTTGAAGTAAGATGTACATATTTTACGCTGTGCAGTGTTTTTGTTCTTCATTTGTATGCCATGGTTTTCAATTTTTCAAAAGAATCAACTTTTTTATTTGAATTATGTTTTAAAATGAGTATTCCTCTAGTAATAATGATACTATCATGCTAATACTACATTAGTACTATACTACATAATTCTCAAAAGCAGTAATAATGTATCCTTGTAAATCACTTGTTAGACAAGTCCCCATTCCAAAAATATGCTGGTTGTACGGGAATGTAAGAAGACGAGTGTCAACTTGTAATTCTATCTTGTTTTAACTTCTACAGAGTTAGTAAATGGAATCATTTTTGGGAGCAGCGTCTACACAATTTGATCATTTATAATAAACCTGATTTTATACAATGTAAACATACTCCCCAACTGATTAAAACATGTTGAGATTATGATCTGTCGGAACTTTCCGTAATGGTACGCTGTGCAAAAGTTTTGTTTAATGCCTTTCAAATAACATGGGTAGCAATTATAAAATAATAAATTACAAAAAGTGGACGAATACTGCCCGACACGGGAACTAATATGCAGTGAGACCATTCCCAAAGGGGCCTTATTCGCCAACAATGTTAGACTGCAACTAAAACTTAGACTTAAACTTGACAACATTTACAATTACTGCAATTTCTGACATTATTTTTTGTGACCCATAGAACATTTATACCCATTTATATTAAAATCGTTTTATTCTTAAAAACATGAGAGCCAATAGAACATTTGGCAATATTAAGGCTAAGTGTGCATTTTAGACTTACAACATTGGCGAATATATAAGCCCCCAGAACTTTGACATGAATTTGAAATACCTTACCAATATCTATCATAATGGTTTGATTGTTGAATAGGCTGCTCCTAAAGATCATTCCCTGTAAGGAGGTTAGACAGGAGAGAAATTTGAAGATGGTGCAAAACAAAGATAAAATCTAGGTGACTTGGATGAACAAGGTATAACCTAAACAACAAGGGTGAATCAAGCACAATGAAGATAACCTGGACAAATCAGGGTAGACCAGGGAAAATCTAAGAGGCCTGGAAGAACAAGTAAACATCTAGGTGACCTGGACAAACCAGGGAAATTCTAGGAGACTTGGATGAACTAGGGTAAATTAAGGAGGCCTGGAAGAACCAGTGTAGATCTAGAAACACCGGAAAGACCAGGGAAAGTCTAGGTAGAATTAAGGAGGCCTGGAAGAACCAGTGTATATCTAGATAGCCTGGAAAGACCAGGGAAAGTCTAGGTGACTTTGATGAACTAGGTAAAATCTAGGTGACCTGGACAACCCAGGGAAAGTCTAGGTGAGTATACTACCTTCTCATTGCCTGTAAGTTCCAGCTTCACATAGTGATATGTGTTCAACACCTAACATAACGTGATACAAACATAACATATAGATATATGGCAAAACATTAATTAACAATAAATGAATCTTGACCAAACGCACATGCAAAATAAAACAAAATACAAACAAAGACCAATAAAGTCAATATTAAAGTTCTAGGGTGATATTCACAAAGCATCTTATTATATAAGTGAAAATTTGATTATTTTGACTTAAGTTAAAATATTGAGCTGAACATATTTTCCAAGAAAAGGAGAATACCCCATGTTTTCTATGTGATTTATGTTGTTCTTTACACTATGCTTCCAAAAATGTAAATAATTGTTAATCTTGATTTTCCTGTTTGAGATTTTTTAGAAAATTCCAAGTTTTCACTTATTATATAATAGATGCTTTGTGCATACCATCCCTGGTAACTCTATTTGCCTAACATTTTACCCTGTCTTAAATCATACAAGATTCTCTGGCATTTTCATGGAAGTCACTATGAATTGTTTGGGGTGTGCCAGTACATTACACTAGTATGTTGCCAAATTTTGTTATTAATTTGTTTTGGTCTGAGCATTTATAACAACGGGAGACAAAATACATTTCTTAATCCATTACTCCACGTATAACCATTAATCTGACAATATTGTGGATTTTGTTTGTTAAAATATACATCCAGTAATATATTCCTTGATAATAAATCCAGTTAATGAAGTCGGTTTCTGCAATTGATTGTCCCTCTCCATACTCATGTTAACATCCCCACTCATTTAGGAAAGTCTTTCGCAATAGAACAAAGGTGAACTTGGTATATTGTTGGAGAAAAGGGTTAAAGCTATTAAAACAAATACAAATATAATGTAACACATCATCAACAGTAGTACAAATCACATCACCAACGTTATAACTCACACCTATTCAACTTAGAGCAGGTGGCTAAACATTGAACTATCATAGTCATTGAGTATCAAAAACTTTAAGCACTGCATTACATTACTTATGGTCATGTCCTCCACATGAGGAGAAGTTGGTAGTTACTTGGGTCAGAGCAATATCAATAACTTGAATATTAGTTCACTGTTTATCAAAAATATTGAAAACACAGCATGAAAACAGGAATTTGAACAAACACTATCAAAACAGCATGAAACAAACACAAACAAAAACAGCAATCATAATTGTTTAATTTGCAACCACATGTACATGTATCATACCTGAAAACATTATATTACTGACATATAAACCATATACTTATAAAAATGGAAATGTTATAGTTTAAAATTAGTTATAAACAACATTGTGTTACCTTTTCAATGGCTGTCTTTTCCAGCTTATCATAAACAAAAGGTCGATTCTTCTTTGGCTCTTTGGGCTTAGGTGGAATCGCCTTCCATTTTCTTGGAATTCCTTGTTTCTCAAAAATACTTCTCACAAGGGACTGTATTGCCATAGCAACTGAACTATCAGATAATTTGGCTGACACTGTTATGCTGAAAAGTACGAACACTTGCCTGTATATTGTAGGTACAGGGTGATTCATAATATATGATACACTTTCAACAGAATGGTATAAGAAATGCTTGATGTCATCTGATATTTTTATATACCAATTGAAAGCTAACATTTGAAAGTTTTATTCAATATATAGTATGAATATGTTACTATCAAAGAACCCCTGAAACATGTACTAATGTCAACATAGGTGTACATATATTAATGAATTTAATGTCCATAAAAATACATGTGGTTTTTTTAATGCAAACATTTTTTTTTATTTATAAATACAGTGTACTGATTTAATTTATTTTAAACCCACCCCCCTCTTTCCCTTTTTTAAAGACTATAAAGCTTCAGACTCCATTTATAGTGGAATTGAAACATTAGCCTCTTTAATGACAATGCTTACATTTGTATTATATCAAACATGCCAACAAGACATGCCTACACAATACACATACCTTCCAACAAAGTTGTGAGCTTCTGCAACATTCTCTAGATGTGTGATAGCTTCATGTGTGAGTTCACCATCATCTGGGAATGCTGTACTTACAGATACTGAAACATAAATAGTAGACAGTGAGTAGTTGAATGAAAATAGTGAGTGGGGGGAATGGTACAATTTGACCCCATTCTCGACCTTAGCATATTTTAACAACTGAAGTATTGTTTGTATTTAAGAACCTGGTTGAATGCTTTGTGGAAATATCACAAAGACAATCAGGTCAGTATATCAGTATTTACCAACAGCCAAACCTGTCAGTGGGCAAATGATTTCAACAGCAGGACATGTTTCCATGCAGATATGCACATGTATAAATCACTGGCTTAGAATGAGAAGGTCCTAAGTGCAAAAATCAATATTTTGAGAAAACAAGAAAACAACTGTAGGAAAATTACTCTTTACTTAGGGTCAAACAAGCTGTTTCTACTTCAGTTTAGTCAACATGAAACTTAGTTCTGATTTTCATGAAAATATTCTCACAAGAAGCACCTTGTGATGCTGAATATCTAAGAAGCACCTTGTGATGCTGAATATCTAAGAAGCTAGCACCTTGTGATGCTGAATATCTAAGAAGCACCTTGTGATGCTGAATATGTAAGAAGCACCTTGTGATGCTGAATATGTAAGAAGCACCTTGTGATGCTGAATATCTAAGAAGCACCTTGTGATGCTGAATATCTAAGAAGCACCTTGTGATGCTGAATATCTAAGAAGCACCTTGTGATGCTGAATATCTAAGAAGCACCTTGTGATGCTGAATATCATGTATCAGGTTTATAAGTACTTACAACCTTCTCATTCTAAGCCAGTGAAGTGCATTTGATGACAAGGGAAACGTTCTAATCAAATTTTATCAAGATATTTGATAATTGAAACATGACAAATGTCTCTAATGCAGCAGTATAAGCCAACATTTCAATGCATTCAACCATCAAACTATGAGTTATATGTCTGGTTAATATCTACTGACATTATATTAAACACAACTTTAATGTAAAAGCATTTTTTATAACCAAAATGATCATTCCTGCCAAGCTAGTCAAATCCAAAATAAGAGTGATGAAGCAAAACATGTCACAAGATGCTCTTAAATGTGATTTAAAAGGTAAAAAGATGCATGAACAAGGAATGTATCAATTCTAATGGTTATAAATATTGGACAGAAGATCATCAAATGTACCTATGTTCAAAGTTAGGTGAACTTGGAAAACCAGAAATTAACAACAAAAATAACAGTAACTCCACTTTAATAGGAGTACTTGGCAGGTATGGCATTTGTTTATTCTGGTTGCTATCTCTCAGAAATTACAATACAAATGTCATGTAATTAGCAAACTCTCTCACAAAGAATAAAACATCAAATTATCACATTGAATAAATGCAGAAATGAAGACACCTGATGTTTGTTAACCATCTGATCATTTTATTCTGATACGCCTTAGGTATTAGGTGACAAAGTTTCCAGTCTAAAATGTACATAATTTTGCAGTTGAAAGACATCAAATGATATAAAAGCATTTTTCGCCAGAAATATTCTAAAGTTATAAATTTAAAAGATAAATATGCCCATCAGCTAGAAAATAATAGCATGTCCTTTCTTAACCTATGAGACATAAACTAGAATAATTCAAAGAACTTTCCACAATATTGCATGAGGTAACAGGATATATTAAATTGACCTCACTTTTTGGCTATAATAACCTTTAAGCACCCATGTTTTTGGCACTGTATGTCCCAAAAATAGAAATTACCAAGGATACATACATATCATCAAACCATATTTATATAACAGAAAGGGCAAGATTGTTCACATGTGAAATAATGTTGAATGCATGATTTAGATTATATAATTTTTAGAGCTCTCTACAAGACAACAATAAAAGCAATAGCCAGTAACCCAGGAAGCTGCACTGAGTAGTATAAATGACATGTTAATCAATTCTACTTAAACATCAAGCTAAATGAAATGTTATTATAAGAGAAGTGCAAATGCTGTAAATACAGACATCTGACACAAGTTAAATAGGGAATTATATGTAAAGTGCAATCATTTTATACTTAATGCATAGCCTCAACTCCAAGGTCTAAGGCATTTACAGTTCTGAGTATTACGTACTGTAAATTATTTAATTTTGATAGGACAAAATTTCATGCTTTTAGTGAAAACAACCATTTGATGGGGATGTAGTTTCAAGGATATCCACTATGTCATTTACTTTATAAATCGTTTAATCTAATATTTGTGGGGATTTAATTTCGTGGTTAAGATCATTCACAAAATCCATAAAATTAAAGTCCCCACAAAAATTAATGATTTTATAGTAGTGTCTGCCACCTAAACACAAAGGAACAGCTTCTAGACATTAAATACAGAGATAACAATGGCACAAAATCTAATATTTTTGTACTTTTAGTAAGCCAACAGGGAGCCGACAACGAACTGAGAACGAAGCAATATATTACAAGGAAGTTATTTCACTCACAATCGACCTTCAAAAAATAGTTTTAGTCCCTAATAGCTAATGGAATACAGGTTATCCGGTACCACTATAATAATTTAAACAAAATTTTCAAAAAAGGCTAGGCAATTGAATGTACAACCATATAATTTAATTGGTATTTATGTGCTAGTATGATCAATCAGATGTTCAAAGTAGTTCTTTAAAATGGCCGACAATTCCAACTAAGGTGGTGAATATTTAAGTAGCAGAACTAGTTTCACCTACATATGAGTTATTTTACCCTGTACTAAACCTTACCTTGTTTTCTGGCAAGATTGTTGTACATCTCTTCCTCAATCTGAAATTGAAGAATTAAAGAATTGAAGATCATTAAATACAAAATAATAATCACTACAAATGAGAATGGTTTGAGTAGGGTGTTCCTTAATGTTGTACCTATTATATGGTCATCCTTATTATTTTATCTTGTCTGCTATTGGTGATCAGAGCAGGAAGAGGATGTGGTAATATGATTCTTGTCTACAAACTCATTCATCATAATTATAATGCACTATGATTATAAGAATTATTTTTCAATATTAACAAACCCACATGACATGAGGCAACACTCGTACAAATTGTCAAAACCAAGAGTAGAGAAAACTGTACGTCAGCGTTTAATAAATGACTGGAATGATCTTAGCCAGCAAATTGTTACTGCAAAAAGTGTTGATTCATTTAAAGCTCTCTTGGACAAAGACCCTGACTGGCGGTTACGGCAGCTTGATATTACTTTGATATATGGACAAACAAAGCAAGCAACATTTCCAAAAACTATAGTTGAAAAGGGGGAGATAAAACCTTAAAGGGTTTATAAGAAGATCCCCAACATTCAAGAAGGTATTCAAGAAGGTTATAGGATTTTCTGTTTTTGTAGCTGCACATGTTGACAATTTTCTTTTTATTTAATATGGTATTCCTTGTAACCTTATATATTGTCATCTGTGTCTTTTCTAATTTTATCGAGTTTTTATAAAACACATTGTGCTCAGATGTTCCTTTCAGAGCTTCTTTGTCATTTCTTATTATCATTAAAATGATGTTAATGCCACTATGTCTCGTGATTATTTCTTGTTCCCATTTATGGGTGTCCTTGTCACTTTGGTCTGTCTTTGTGACATGTTGTACTTTTATGTGTGTCTTGTGTCCTCTAAGACATGTATACAATTGAGCGCTGTATTTGAGGGTTAAGTGGCTAACTAGCCCTCTACTATATCGCGCAACTGAATACCCATCACTCAACTAGCCCTCAAATGGCAAACTATACGCTCAACTAATTTGCATAAAGTTGAGCAATGTATAGTTGAGGGCTACCTCATTGCATGCAAATTTTCCATATAGCCCTCAACTAGCCCTCAACTGGCCCTCACATGGCCCTCAATTGTCTGTTAGAGTTGAGCATTGTATCATTGTTTCTACAGTGGTTTCTCTCTATGTTACATTGTACATTTCCAATGTGCTTCTTAGCCTTCTACTGTTTCTGTTATAAATATGTTGCATTTCTGCAATAATATGCAGATTATAATCATTGGTGAAGCCCCCTAGTGGCAGCCAATTTGTCAGTTGTTTTGTGTTATTAAAGGTCACTGTAACATAAGGCACAATTCCATAGACTCAGATTTCATCTTATACATTTTCAATATACCCTAAGGTAGGGCATCCTATTTCAATGTCATAACAATGATAAGACAAAATACTCATTTCAGAATTCAGGAAATTTAAGATAGTAGACCAAATAGCTAAATTCTTTCATCAAGATTTCCTGTATAATAGTACAAAACGGAGATGAAAAGTGATGTCATAGCTAGCAGTTAGATTACACTGATTGGCAAAAACACAAACCCTCCTGAAACAATCTTAACAATATTGTAATCCCCCATACACGTGAAAATGATACACAGTTTGCGAAATATGATAATTACAAACACATTAAAGGTGACATAGCTGCACCTCTTCAGACTTCTGTTTGTCTAAATTTTAGATTAAAGTATACATGCAGTTATATATGTGTAGCTTATATAGCGTGTTAAGTTATTTACAAAATTGCAGGACCAGAGTGGCTAAAACTGTACAGACCTTTTAAAGGCAATATAATACTAAGAAAACTGGTTACTATTTATGCAAAACATGACAGATGCGTCATAAGCCAACCCCAAAAGATGCATACATTTTAGCAACAAGTTTTACTGTGCTCTTTTATAATATAATACAACCTCTGTAGAGCAACACCCTTTGGGAGCTGCAAATATTGACCTTTGTGCAGAGGTTGCTGCTGTACAGAGATTAAATCAATTGTAACTAGAGATGTTTGTAAAACGTGAATGCCCCCATGGCAGCCCGATAGTCGAAAATGGTTTGACCTAAGTAACTACACTATATATACTTTTGACTAGTTAATGGCTGCAAAATACAACAAAGTGATTTAATAATTGTATTTTCAATGTTTTTCTATTAGGTATACATCATTTATACTTGAGATATATTTAGTTGGAATCCTCTGATTTTATCATAGTGTTACTCATACAGAGCTGTTTAAATTTCTCTCATTTAGTTAGGCAGATACGCAAAATGAGTGGGATATATAGCTTGGCTATTTTGACCTGTGCTTGACCTTTATGCAAGAATATATTACAAGGTTCTTGCTTTTAATATATCAATTTCCGCAAGCAAATCGTGCACTATCGGTATTTCATATTTGTGTTTGTATTACATCTGGAGCGTCTTAGTGATAATCTCCGATTATGAAAACATACAATCTGTGTTATAAACGGAGACAATATATCGACTGTTAAATTTTGCTAATCATTAGGTCAGGCTCGTGTCAATGAGGCAAAGCATTACCACATTCAGGCCAAGAGAGGAAAGCTCTGTCAATGCCCTCCGAAAATAATTGTATGGTTTTAGGACACCGCATTCTCTACATAATTGACAAAATGCAATATGATAAGTCTGGTATTATTCAGCTAAGGACACAAATAGCTGAATGACATTTAACAGGGTTTGTTGAAGAAACACACATACTGTAACACATCATTCCCTTATGGTTTAAATGCTGAATAATGTCTTCAAATTTCAAAGTATTAAAAAATAATGACTTAAAACCCCCTCAAATATGTCATGCTTCCAGTGCATTGAACTCAGTTGACATTTCAAATTGAGTGAAAAAAAGAGAAGATGACAAATTAAAGAGTTAAGTGAAAAGGCAATATGTTTTTCTTTCCAGATTCATTGAACCAACTAATATCCATTGTACCCAGTTTCTAGACACATTGAACAACAAAGACACAGTCTAATAATTGCAAACAGAATATATAAATAACTATGGCAACTAGATTTGATCTCTTTGTTTGTCTAAACCTTAAAGCCATGATTTTAAAATTGAGTTCCAGACAACTGGGCCTCCCATTCTGATAGAATTTTAAATTTGAACCAGTAGAATTTTCAATTTTTAGAATCCTGCTAAACCATTTGATTTCGATGGGACGAAATTTTGTGGCTTGATATCAAAATTACTGTTCGATAGGATTTGATTTCGTAGTGGAACGAGAACCATGAAATCCACGAAATTTAATCCCCCATGAAAATGAATGACTTTAAAGTAGACTTACGATATAAAACAAATTGCTTAAACTATCATGGTAAGTTAGAACAATGAGTAGTGCAGTAAGGTCTTGATATAACAACACTCAAAATACTGACAAATTGGTTAAATTGACATAATATTTTGGGGACAAAAGGGTTAAAACGCTCTTTGTATTAGTTCTGAAATATCAGTTACGACCTCACTTTTCTTGAAAAGAAACAGCATTTAAATCCATTGAGTTTATTTTAACACAGTTCAATAATTAAAGTGTATAGAGCTATATTTTAACAGTCATACAATGTCAAAATAATTACTTGCATCGTTTTGAGTATGATACTTGACAACCTTAATTCCAAATTAAAACTTTGGATGGATTCCGTGTACTTTGATTCAATCGTCAAAAAAAAGATTCTCATAGTTTCAAAGGGTGTTCTAGAACACTCTCGTATGAAAATGGACAGTTCGCATGTCCAATAAATCACAAAGAGAGTTTCTGTTAAAACTGAAGCGAAAAATGATCTAATGGATATGAAAGCATAATTGTTTTTCAATTTTTGAAACTTTAAAAAAAATATCTTCCGATATAGCTCTATACACTTTAAAACAGCTTGACAAATAAAGGACCATAGGTGTGTAAAAATAAGTACACATTTACTGCGCTTTAGGTCAAACAGCACTAAATTACAAAGCCACCAATCAAGTATAGGTTTTCCCTGCAGAAATAGTAATAGAATAAAAGTACCATTAAGTTGTCTAGACTTCATCATTAATGCTATTTCATTACCAGCAGACTCCCCTGTGTTTTATAGATTGTTTAATGATGCACATACTTGCACCTTATATATTTCATTATATATTCAATTGTTATTTATATGTTTGTACCACAATACATACTGCACAATTTTTTTATTACCCAGTATTATATAAATATATGAGATTTAGTTTTTGCCTATTCGCAGACAAGCATCAGTTAATATGAACTAAGGCACCGCCTAAATGAGGAATTAAATACACATTGGATATCTGCTAAGCTATGTTTCAGATAGAAACTGACTAAATATGAGTTGAATTTATATGTTATAAAATATACAAAGATAGTTATTGATCAGCGACTGATCACTTTTCCTCTTTAAATTTAAGACCAGAAATAATCATTATTGAAAATTTTAGATTGGCTATGTATGTGTGGTTTATGTTTGGAATAAGTGTAGGCATCCCTAATCTGGAGTTTTACCTATATTATACTGGTTTTTTATACATTGCAACGTAACGTCATGAGTCTATTTGGCGTACTTTTGGTATGACGTCATTTCCTGTTATTTGTGACGTCATGACATCACGTCTTGTATTGGCGCCGTGTATCCAGTACAGTAGCGTATTTCTTACTTCTCTTTGTTTTTTTAAATAGTTTGTTTTATTTATTGAATATTTATATATGGTTATAATTCGAAAGAAAATGATAGGGGGCAACCGTTTACAGATTACTTTTTTTTATTTTCAAAGGACCATTCACCTCGGAAAACTGCCTGAAATTTTTGACCGGAAATAACTTTTTCTGAAAGCATTAGTACCGGCAGAGACTCGACGAAGATACGCACATGGACATTATTGGTATGGGTATTTACAATAGCCAGCTTCGCTGGCTATTTAATCCCCTATTACAATGAAGTATTCCCACAACACTTAATATACTGGAAATCGTCTATGAAGTCTTTAATGTTCACAAAATGATACGTTTAATTTTGAAAATTAAGATATATATTTTGTATTTGTACGAGTAATTACTGCATTAAAAAACCTCACATTAATAAGGATAAACACTACATTGCAAGACATAAACTAGACATCAAGTATTAAGTTATAAGTAAGTATAATAAAGTATTTTTTTTAAGTCTTATATAATTACGATAATGCACATCTCCATAAAGGCTTCAAGCAATAGATGACAAACAAAATGTTAAGTCTCAGAAAAAAATAGGCATCCAACTATTAAGAGACTTCAAATTAAGAAAAGTCTCATTATATATTATTGTTGTTATCACATAAACAAAACAATTAATGACAATAATTGCATTACATACTTCTGAATTTTTCCCCAAAACAAAATCTTAAATCATTAAGTTAGACAAAAACTGTCATTTGTCTATACATTTAATAAACAAATGCAACATTGATTTTTTTCTTCTGTTAATACAAATGTTAACTTATATAACTATAGTAAGAATATGGGTTTTCCTAAAAAAGGTCATTCTCATAAATCAATGGTTAATCAACACTCCAGACTAACTTATATTTCATGTGAAAAATACATGTACACTGGTTGAACGAGAATGGAAAAGGTTAGTTTCTGTACAATGTTTAATGGTAGACCACCGAAGAGGCAAGGCTGCCATTATAAGTGTTCAGTGTGTTCTGGCTCAGAAAGAATGAAACAACATTGAAGCAAGTACAGACAGAGCAGTGGCTGATCTACACTGAATGACCCAACATCATGAGTTTGCTGCAAGTTGGGGGGGGGGCAAAACAGTGTACATGATCACATATGGATTCACTGACAGCTGATGTCTTTGTTCAGTGGATTATTCCATATTCAAGTATTATAAAATTCCTGAATGTTTTACAGAAAGGTTCAATCCCAAATGATTTTTGGATTTGTCACATCTTATCATACTTGATACAACATAGATTCCCCCAGGCAAGTGGAGCACTATTAGTTTCTAAGACATCACATTCTGTCAATTTGTTTAAACATATTACTTGTCATGAAAATGTAATAGCAAGGGAGCAGTAACAAGCATTAACATACTTTCCCTCCTCTCCTAAAAAAACAGGCTGGGACAAGATGTACCATAAAATAATTACATATTTAAAACTATGAAAGGATCACGCAATTACATGTCAACGCTCATAACCAAGTATTCAAGACAAGGCATCCCATAAGGCCTATAGCCAATGACATAGAATGTTGGAAAGTTCATAATTAAATGTACTTAAGCACCTATACTAAAACATAATAGCAGTATTCTTAGGAAGTTTGAAGTTCAAAAACATTTAACTTTACAAATTATTTCAAAATGTTTGCATCTTGAAGATAAATGATAGCTTTCCATTTTAGAGTTTGTGTTGTAACCATTTAATAAGGTACATGTCATTGTAGTATTGTACATTTTGCTGGCTTAGAATGAGAAGGCCTTAATTAAGTACAAAAAAACAGTATGTTGAGAAAACGAGAAAAAAAATGTCCGAAAATTACTATTTACATATATGGTTAAACAAGCTGTTTCAACTTCAGTTTTGTCAACATGAAAAGTTCTGATTTTAATGAAAATAGGCTCATTAGAAGTGTCTTATTTGCAGATTTCAAATAGTAAACAGTCTTACAAGTAATGACTAATACTTACAACCTTCTCATTCTAAGTCAGTGATTTATATAAGTACTAAGCTGATCTTAAAATTATAATACTTACAACATCATATTTGTTGCCCAGCAACAATACTGGGAAGTTAAAAGGGTCTACAGGTATTTCTTTCATTTCTTTCTTGTCATCTGATGGAACAGTTCTAGTGACTTTGTTCAGAATGATCTGCTTCCATACATTGGCCATATCCATGGATGTTGGATTTGTCAAGTCCACAATAACTGGAATATGCAAAGTAAAGTGTCAACCCCATTGATAGGTACAGCACTATTGGCCTATGTCTAAGACACCTATTTTTCTAGCGCACAGTACCTCCCTAATCCCTTCTCATATTGCAGAGTGCCTGGCAGAGATAGTCCTTTGGTAACCATTCCTTAACTAGCCAACGGCTCAATAGCTGGCGGCATCAGTCCTAACCCAGATTTGAACTTTTGAACATTGAAAACAGGTAGGGGACTTCTGTATTGCTTGCAATTCTTAATTACTTATTATAATAATATCGTATCATCAGTAATATGGCGTGGAGAGTGATTAACATTACATTAGACCTTAAAAATAAACCTGTACTAATTAAAAAGATGCCATCACTGTAGTGCTGCTTGAACACTTCCCTTCACATATACTTACATTTCCTTGCTATCAACATTTTATAACATACTTCATTCCCAGTAAATATAATCCCAGGGACGTAACTCCACACAGACTGTTTTTTTTTATAAAACAAGACTGCACTCTCAGATTGTTATCAATGTACTGATTTTGGTAGAAATGGGTATACATATTAAGTGAGTAACAAAAAAGAATAAGATAAAATTTCACATGCTTCAATCTAATTGCAAAGAAATGGCAGTGATTATAAATGTGGTAAATTTTAAGTCTACCTCTGAGTTTCAGTCTTACAAAGTTGGTAAATAAGGCACCTGGTCAATGTGTATAAGCTTTAAGCACGTACCTATTGCTGCATCAAGGTTTTTGAAGTAGGATTTATGTAAGTCCATATCTTCTCTGCCAGGTATATCCCAGAATGTCAGTGATACCACAGTGTTAGCTGGAACATTCAGTTTGCGTACAATATTCTCTGAAATATAAACACACCATCCCATCAATATGATTGTACATTGTATCACAAATTGTGGCCTCCGTAGCTCAGCGGGTAGTCGAGGCTCCTATATGCCTGCCATATTCAGCAGAAAGTTTACTGGCAAATAAAGGTTATGCTTGGCATTTTTTAATCACAAAACTTCGATTGACCTTAAATTGCATATATATGCTAGGAAAAGTCAATATGGTACATAATTATTCATACTGGTAGTGAGAGCAAGAATTAATTATGTAAATGCAACTTACAACTAGCAAAAATGAATTTATTGTCTTCATTTAACCAATGTTTTGGATATACAGCCTTCATCCGGGTATGATATTACATACTAGTAGGTAAGGATATTTCCCAGAGAAAAGTGTTGACATTATCGTTGAAACAAATTATAAACAGCCAAGATTCTATAATGCATATTATTAACAATCAGACCTTTTTCTTGGTATTGTGCGAGGCCTAATTTCGGCCTCAAATTCGATTCCCAATTGGTGAAAAAAAATCTGACACAAAAAAAAATTTTTTTTACTCCAGAGCGAAATATGTTTATTACTAAATATAACACGGTATACCAAATATCTAAATATATTTTGTGAAAGAGAACTTATTTATGGATATATATGCATGGTTTAATATATTTTTAAGGAAAAAATCCCATTTTTGTCATTTAACCGCTTATTGTTTTTCCCAATTTCATTATTTGGGAATTTTGCGTCGCGGATTCTTACAAATTGGGCAGGGGCCTTTTTCCCAAAAAGGCCAGAAAAAGGTCTGATAATGATTTGTTATGTCCTTGACCTACACATCGCTGGTTAAAAATGAGAAGGTCATAAGTACAAAATTGATATTTTGAGAAAATAAGAAAAAAATGTTTGAAAATTACTCATTATCTATGGTAAAACAACCTGTTTCAACTTCAGTTTGGTCAACATGACAAGTTCTGATTTGTTATAAAAATAGGCTCATTGGAAGCACCTTGTCATGCTGATTTTTTATATGTATCAGTCGTATAAGGTCATAAGCACTTCTTATGACCTTCTCATTCTAAGCAAGTGACATATCAAATAACAAAAATGGTAAATCAATCGTAATGTACTATACCAATTGCCACTTTATTAGTTGGAATATACATTGGACTGAACTGATTCCTAATGTATCGTAACATGACACTTGTCTTTCCAACACCTGGGTCACCTATAGATAGAAAAACACATGGATCATTACAAAATTCATCATGGTATAAATACTAGTAAAAGCATTCTGAGAGCTCGGTGCAAAACTATGGTAACTACATGAATTTATAGAGACATGTCCATAGTTTTGCACTGAGCCCTCAAAATTAAATTTTGTTTCAATGTCTATCTACTATCAATTCAATATGTAATACTAATGAGGGAACTATCTCACTTGAAAGTATAACAGGGGCTACAGTTAAATCAGTTTCACCCAGTTAAACCTAGATAAAGATATTTTATCTGATGAATATTTCTTATCTGACAGCCATTATATTTAACTTTGAACGGATGGTATACATAGTACATGTAATACTTGATACATCATGTGATGACAGTTGAAACTCTTTTTTAAACAAGCAAAAACTTTTTTGTAACTGGCTTCTATACTCCCCCTATATATCCCTGACCTTATTCACTTATTCATTACCATATCCTTTTTTCAAAAGTATGGAACAGAGAGATATTGATACTGGTAGTTCACAAATTTTCAAACTAATGAAACATTTAAAACTCACCAACTAGAGCAATCTTCAAACATGGTAAATCTGGAGGCAAGGAGGCCTCTGAAAAATAAAACCAACAAAGATTAAGAATAAATAAATGAAGCATGGTACTTTAAACAACTTTCACTTAACTACATGTACCAATAATGGTAAAAAAGAATGGTAAAATATTTTTCTACAAAAATGTCAAACATTTCATGTTTTTGATAGTGCAGTACACGGTACAACCTCTCCAGGGCTGCACTTCTTTGAGCAATAATCTTAAGACTGTCATTAACATTTTGATAGTATAGAAGGTTTTATATGTTTATTATCAACTTGACCTCTCGAAAACAACAAACACTGTACAACAAGCACACTTTGTGTATACCAAAGAATGTTACTCTTAGGAGGTTGTACGGAATCAACATGGATTCGCGATCATAAAGACATTAAAGTAGAATATTAAAAAGCCCTATGAAACAATTATAATTATCTTGTTGATGGTCTCAAAAACTATTTCAAGTTTAACGAGTGCCAAAGACCTAAATTTAGACAATTCTTTCTGTGTTTTATTCCCCACTTTTTTCGTTCGGGTAGATCTTTGCAAGCGCTTACATCAAAAGAATATAATACATGATAATTATCTAACTATTTCTTTGTTCAAGACAGTACTGAATTTTGGTGAATACATTCTATGGAATATATAAATACCGAGAATTCCAATCAATAGAATTATACATATAATATGCTGTTGTCTCGTATCTCCGTGCTCCTTAACAGTTTCAGCGTATTCAGTTGGAGTATTTAAGCCTTAGGTGATAAAAATAATGTGTAATGAAAACGGGATGCAAAAAAAATTAACAACAGTTGAAGAATATCAGTTGAAATAATTACTAGGTGTATCGTTCCTGGTCGTCAAGGTGACAGCTATGGCGTGTAGTCCAAAATAATGGCATCAATTGATGTAGGATATTTGTTGGATGATTTATTTGCATATTTTTACCAAATGGCTCAGTAGAACATAAACAAGAGTTGCATTCAACTAAGCACAGTTTTCATGAGAAGGCACGAAATTATGAGACAGAGGTATACCTTTACTTGACCCTGATCCCATTTCTTGTGAAGACAAATTCCTTTCTAAAGACTCTGAAATATAGGATTAAAAGCAAAGAAATAACTTTGTGATATTGTTTAAGATTCCTACCAGTCTATATTCTAAATCTGTGCTTGTTTCAACTGAGTGGCACATATATCAATCTGGAGGGACATGCATGCCTATGTGTCAGGAAGATTTGCCTGCGTATTTACCCTCGGAGCATGCAACACACATTCAAAGTGAAACTAACACAGGGCTAATCGAAATTGGTTATGCGCCAGGTCAATATTTTGCCCACCCAGCATTTTTAATATTTTGATGTCTAAATCCCCACCCTGGAGAAAATGCTTGATGTTTAAATCGCCACGGATGGGATCTGATAGGCCATCAATTAATATTTCCCGGGTCTAGGAATGGGACCAAAGTAAATTCCCCGGGACTCTGAGACGAAATGGTTGTCAAATTCCCGTCTATGACATTGTAATACAGTAAATGGCTTGAAAAAATATGTTGAAATTATACAACGTTACTGTACGACATGACAATTATAGCACTACACTGACTTTACGCATAATTTGACGTCACATTTAGCGTTACATTTCTCGGAGGTACAGTATTGGAAGCAGCTACCAGAACTGTGAAATTTTCAAAGTGTTATTTCAATGTTATTTGTCACTGTTATTTTCACTGAAAATCACCCTAATCCATTGAAAGCAAATAATAAACCAATGTATTACCGACATGCCAGTTGAAAACAATGAATGACAGTTGTTATTAATTAAAGAACTAAACATCTAGAGGGATAAAATAAAGAATCCATACAAATAAAGTAGATAAAAATGTCTTGTTTACATTTTGCGTAGCCACGACTGAGCGTCATTGGAGTTCCTGTGTGCCGTGCAATTAACACGTCGTACGAAAGATAATCTGTCAAAAATTTATGGGTCGCTTTCCCATTATATAGTAAGTTTCACGATACACTATTCTTATGGTACACCGACGGAACTAAGGAAGCCAAATTTCACATTTTTCTGTAGAATTAACTTTTAAAATGGCAAAAAATGGTGAACCTGACTACGATCAACTCGGAGATGAAGGGGAGTGTAAAGTTAAAATTATTTGTCTTGGTGATAGCGCCGTTGGAAAGTCTAAGTAAGTTCATAGATTGCTTTGACCGAAATTCTTTCAACTGTTCAATCTTCACCTCAAATCAAATGACAGTTTATGCGCCAGTCAATATTTTGCACCCGGGGGAAATCTCTACCCTAGAGGCAATGCTTGCTGTCTCCTTGCCCAGGGTCGGGACATGTGGTAACATAGTACTGTAATTCACGGGTCTTGGAACCTACCAGAGTCTATTCCCGGGACTTTGAGTTGATAAGGTTGTAAAATTCCCGCCTGTCAGGAAAAGTCCTCCGTCTATTTGCTCCTGTATCTCTGATGCACCCCGGGTGTGCATTATTTCGACTGGTGCATTTAATGTACACTTTTTAATATGTTGAAAACATTAACACAAAACAGCTTAATAGTATTTTGATTAATGTAATTTTCATCAAAATGATCAATATATACAGTTGCATTCTGCGTATCAGTCTCAGGTAATCCTGCACACATTGATTTGCAGTCATTTGAAAACAATCAGCTTGTTCTGTTTTCCTTCAGTATCAATGCTAACGTAAGGCCCCTTTTTGACGCTTTCTGTGAAATCCAAAGTTTAGTATGTTTTGTGATTAAAACCAATTTGCAGTCCTGCAATAGGCCTACTTGTAAAGCTGAGTGGGAAATATCATTCAGAACTTCTAGAGTGCCTCGATCAGCATGTGCATGGCAATATATTTGACCGATAAAGAGCTTTTGTAAGGTTACATAGATGCTTGATACATACAAGTTTTATAAAACTTGATACAGCCTTGTGTCCTATTATTTTGTCCAGTTGTTTAATAAAACCTCATAATGTAATGAGCTCTCATTAAGATCATTTACAATATCTTAATCCTTGTATTATTTATTTCAGGTTGGTAGAAAGATTTTTAATGGACGGATAGTATCCTTTGTTTTGAGAACCAGTGCAAGTTTTTTCACACCTGTAATAACACTATAAGAACAAAAATAATGTGTGGTATTTTTGGTAATGTCTTACTATTCAGCTATTCTTAGATTTATTTACAAGTCTGTTTTGCTAGTATGTCTCGCAAGAATGACCTCGAGCTCGACAAATCCACTTGCACGCTCCTAATTAAGAGCCCTGCTGGACAAGTGGTATCCCTGACAAAACATATTCAAATTCATGTTTTAAACTCACATTTACAAAATGAAACAACCTTTGTATAGGCCATATGAACATTGTCACTGTACAAGTGTTTTACAGTTCTTTCAATTTATTATTTGTTTGCTAATAGTTCTATGCGATACTAAATTCAACATATTTAAAACATTTGTTGAGCCCTTAACCCCTCTTCACAGTCAGTTTTATCTTGTGGATAATAGGCCCCATAATTTCACAATGCTTTAAGGAATGTGAACATTTTTCAGGGAGTATATATCCGATTAATTATTATACTGCACTATTTAATATTATTTAACAAACATTGTCAATATTGATTCAGTTAGAGAATTTAGTTGTAACTTCCTTAACTCATTCACCAGTAAACCTCAACAGTTGTCTACATATGCTCTTACATTATTCAATTACAAAACAGAAGTCAACAAGCAGAAAGTACTCGTTGGTAAGAAGTATACAAAAATAAAAGAGCATTTTTAATGTCCTTTGACTATCTATCGAGTATAGATCTGTCTCCCTTTAAAGCCGTTTCTTTGACTGCTAAATAGTGTTCTTTTAATTAAAAGCATTAATAAAATTTATTTCAAAGCGACATAACTTAGAATTGTATTACTGTTTTTAGAAATGGCTAACTAACGATTCTTACGAGTAAAAAATCAAATTAGTAATGCAAAAACATGATACAGAATTTGAAAGCAAAAAAGGTAAATGAAAATTAAAATGTCAGTTTTAGAACTTGTAAGAATGTATTTACACAGTTGTAAGAATGTATTAACACAGTTCTACGCACTTTTGTGTTTTAGATTTCTGGGACACTGCTGGCCAGGAACGATTCAACAATATGCATCCATCTTATTATCATCAAGCTCATGCCTGTATATTAGTAAGTAGACTTATTCTGTAAACTGATATAAGGTGCAATATTGTACTTACTGTCAAATTCATACCCAGTGTCGTACCAAAGTAAGCCCTTTACCTAATTTAAATATTCCTGAAAAAATAAAAATAAACTACTATTAGGCAATACCAAATTTTTTCTTCATTTAACAGGTTTGGGCATCTTGGGAAATTCTATCATGATCTGGATACAAGAGTCCAAACAGAAATAATTTTTATCTAGACTTTTCAAAGCAAAATTGTCAACTTATTGTTGTGACGTTAGTATATCTGTTGGTTAAGTTGATTGTCAGTCATTTTCTCAAATATTATCAAAGGTATATACTTGGAACTCAACATAGTTATTCACAATCACAAGAGGGGTTCATACTGATAAGGCTGTTAACCATTTGACCTATAATTTTGTTCATATTATTGGGTACTCTTTTTAATTTTCACTTACATAGTAAAAATTAGTTACAGATGAGTAAAGATACTATTGAGTATGTGAAAGTTGAGCGGTGCTTTTGTTTACTGCATGCTGCCATGATTGGTCTTTACATGATACTCTCACACTTTGAAAATATGATTTATATGCTACATTGTTATTTGCAGGTATTTGATACTACAAGAAAAGTTACATATAAAAACTTACCCTTGTGGTTAAAAGAGTTACGGGAATACAGGCCAGAAATACCATGCCTATGTTGCGCCAATAAAATAGATGGTAAATCATGCATATTATTATCTCACATATAACCTACCAGTAAGCCAATAGACCACCTTAATCTTAATAACACTATTATTAGGTTCATTTGTCATTGGTTATTTAACCTCAATGTAACTTATGAAGACAAGGTAGTTGAGTACATGAATTGTACTTGCCAAGCATCTTTTTCAGCATCTCACTAAAATTGCACAAGTTTTGTTCAGTGGCCATCTAGTGCTATGACATTGAAACTTAACAACACTTACCTAGTCTTCATCATGGATCTATGGTAGTGATCAAGCAATAGCTAACAAAGTATAGGATGGCGCCATTTTGGAGTCATACTTGAGGTCTATCTGTTCTTTGGTTTGTCCGTACAAATTCTGTTGGCGCTATTTCTCTGCAACCATTGGTCGGATTTCAATGAAACTTGGTATGACTGATCAGTACCAAGCCTAGTTGTGCATATCATTGGCAGACATCTGTCGAATAAATCTTAAGGGAGTTATGGCCCTTTGTTTATGCATTGTGATATTTCTTGTTTCCCTTTGGATAATTATAAACAAGAAAAATTCAACAACAACTCAATGCTCCTTTTGTAATTTTAATTTGAACATTTGGAATATTTTACAATGTTGTATTATTTCAGTTTCAGTTCAGTTTCAGTTTATTAGCATAAGAACATTATTTATGTTCGTCGCCTTAAACAAACAATAGGCAGCATGCAATCAACACAAGAAGAGCATGTACAAAATACAATGAGCAATGTGAACACAATAACATAACAATAGTCCCAATATGTACAAAGAATATAACGATACATGTTTATATACCAATTAATGATAACAAAAATACTACTGATTATCTAAATAAGAGTTACGTCTTTGAAATGCTAGGTGTACATATTTTGCTAATTTACATAGTATAATTTTTTCAGTGGACTACAATGTGACAAAGAAAAGCTTCGGTTTTGCAAAGAAGCAGAGGATGCCATTTTACTTTGTATCAGCATCAGATGGAACTAATGTAGTCAAGGTATAGAAACAATGGATAAATAATATATTATGTTTACATTTATAGTCATACAAAATGTACCTGCCAAGTACTCCTATTAAAGTGGAGTTACTCCTATTTTCGTTAATAAATTTCTGGTTCCAAGTTCACTTACCTTGCACAAAAGTACATTTGGTTCATTTTATGATCTTCTGTCCTATATTTATACCCACTATAATTAATACATTCCTTGTTTATTAATTTAAATCCATTTTAAATCAATCACATTTAAGTACATCTTGTGACATGTTTTGCGTTATCACTCCTATTTTGGATTTAACTTACTTGGCAGGTATGGAGTAAGTCCGAAGTTTTTTATCATTCGGCCTTTACCCTGCCACATTGGCCAATGATTTCTTGGTTCGATTATTGATGTCAGCGGTTATATTGATTTGAACAAAATGGTCATTCAATAAATTCATGATCATTTGACCCTTGGACCCTCAAACTTCATATAGAGATTGGCAACAAGGGTAGATGACTCCTACATATTTTGAGGACAAAGGTCAAGGTTGCTGTCACTGTCGACATGAATGAATAGACTTCATTGTTTCTGATCAATTACACAGCAAGCATTTAGGATAGAAGGTTTGTCACCAGCATCATGTTTTACTGTTTTCTATGCTCAGCTGCTTTCCCTGTTTGATTTCCTCATATCTTGTTTGCTCACTTTCAATATCGAAGTCTTTGGGACATACATGTTTTATCTTGTGTATATTTTTAGATGTTCAATGATGCTATTCGTGCTGCAGTGGCATATAAAAATGACAGTACTGACTTCATGGATGAAATTATGCGAGAATTAGAGGTAATACATTTTTATGATTTTTCCAATTTTAAAGATTTCAGATTCTGTAATTATGGCCTTTGTCCACAGGTGACCTTAAATGGAGAGTTGACTCAGCTTTATTTAGCTAAATTGACTCATGTTTTGCTAATGAAAAGAAAAATTTTATTAGAAATTGTAACAACAAAAACTGATTAAAAATTATCAGTATTAAATTGTCAATTATTAGTCCCTACCCATTTTCAAACGGAGGGGACTACAGGTTTGCCATCCGCCTATCAAGAAACCTGGTTCCTGTCATAACTCAAACAGTTTTCAAACAAGGTTGATGAAACTTGGCATGTCAATAGAGACCAAAAAGGAGATTGTTTGATTCAGACAAATATTGTGGTTGCCATGGCATCCGAAATATTGAAAACCTAAAAACCATATAGTGGACTTCAATCTGTATTGCGTGCAATTCCTAATAACTTGTTGTATAACATTTTTCTTGGGTCTTTTCACAGATGTTATAAGTTGATACACCAGGTAAATACTGCACAGTTTGAAATCATGTGTATTTATGTAAGCTGCATCTAAAATGACACACTGTGTAGGACTTTTTGTGCCATTATTAAAGTTCTCCATAAGTTTCATAGAAAAACAATTTGACCAGGGAACAATTTGACAATTTAGGAATTACAAAGATACATCTAGTATACATAGGGCTTGAATTATTAGATTTTGTCCTTACTCCTTCTAGCTCTTAGTTTTTCTAGAAAAGTTTCTGTTTCTACTGTTCCATTTTCATCCCTGGTCTGTGGTTTTTTTTCAAAACTTTTGGGCAGTTTTTGAAGCAAATATTGCAATCTTTGTATTATATGTATACCATAACTTTATAAAAAAAGTATTTCTGCACAATTATGCACAAAAATTATTTTTTACATACATCATTTCAATTTAAGTCTAAAGCCTAGGTCCAAACGAGCATTTTTGCCTAAGTGGTGTACTAATAAATGCAAATAGGGAGGCATCCAGAAAAGGGTCCTCTAGGTCTAGGGGAAGCTTCGGGGTAAGCATTAGACTATTAGTGGTATCTGAGGACAAAGAGTGCTCAGTGGGGACCAAGGCATTACATTAATTATGCATTGATCTTATCTCATTATTGCACAGTGATATGGGTGTTGGGAAAAGACTTTGAATTTTTTTAGTATGTTCATAAAGTTCAATATTTGCAAATTGCCTCCTAATTCAAGTATACATTTTTAAATGTTGTATGCGAGTATTAATTTCACCTTTTTTGATCAAAATTATAAATAATTAATAAATGATACAATAATTTTGCCCCCAGTATTTATAACCTGAAATGCAAAATCCACCAATTAACGTCTCATCAAAATGGTCTTTTTTACCGAAACCCCAAAATTTTGTCCCATCGAAATTAAATGATTTTACAGAATGTGTAAACTTTGACACAGCAAAATAACTGCACTATATAACACAACTTGAGATATGTGTGAGGTGGTACTATTTAGTTGATGGGTATGTTGCCTTCCATCAATCAGGGGTCTGATTAGAATAAATGATCTGTTCGATCTGCAGAAAATGAAAGTAATTTGATGTAAAAATTCAAAGAAACGAAAGTTAAGGTCATTAGAAATTTCATCAACTGAATCTTAAAAATAGAACAATGTTTGACATGTGTTTCGGTGTCGGGATGTATGTGTGCTAACGACACATACATGAACAGTATAAATACAATGATAATGTAATACAGTCATGATTTTATGTTTATTATTCAATTTAAATCATATTAGTCTCATGCACATGTTTTTTCATTATAGCTTAGCTACATTGACATGAGTCTGACCTATTGATTCGATATATTGTCTACGCTAAAACACCGATTGTATGTTTTCATAATTTGGGAGTATCACGAAGACGCTCGAGATGTAATACAAACACAAATCTTAAATGCCGATATTGCAGGTTTTGCTTACAGAAATTTATATATTCAAAGCAAGAACCTTGTAATGTGTTCTTGCATAAAGGTCAGACTCAGGTCAAAATAGCCAAGCTATGCAGTAAATCATTTGCAACCAATTTATTTCTTCATTTTTTGTACCTTCCTGTACAGTGTATTTGTTTTCTTACTTTTATTCCAATGCCTGCTACATTGTCCTGTAAGTTGTTGATGCGCCATCGAATAATACTAAATCTAGTTTAATTTTAAAAAATATCAACTATTGTTATTTTCTATTATCCATTTACAGAATTTTGAATTAGAGACAGATTCCAGCTCACTTAACAAAGATACCAAAACTGATAATGTTACAGACAGCGGACTCGATTCACCAAAAGATAAAGATGAAAATGATGAAACTGCAGTGAATAGTTGAAGTTAAATAAGATCTAGACAATTTTGTTATAGCTTAATTCCGTGCAAAAATTAGCCGTTTAATTGATTGTATGTGACTGCTAATTATGTCAGCATTTCGTCAATAACTTGCCTGCAGAAACTGTTTGGCTTTGAGTTGGTTGTGCTTGGAGGTTACTGTTTCATTGATAATGAAAAAAATGGGAAAAAAATCTTTTGTAAAATTTATGTTTTTATAGAAAAATATAAATTTTACTTTTTTTTCAATTTAGTCATTGTCAATGATACAGTTACCTGTGGTTGTGCTAGGTTGATTTTAGAGTTTTATAACAAGTGTGATAATGATATAGTGCTAGAATATGACACTGCATACAGTTTTAGTCATTGATTTACGGATGAACGAAAAGAAATGTAAAGTGGTTATGTTATGTTTATATACTTACATATCAATTCATAGTTGCCTTCCTTCCTCCTATCATTCATAATGTACTGAATCAAAACTGATCACATATCAGAATGGACATACTAGGGTATGTGACTTTTTTGCTAAGTCTGCAAGTAAAAATATGATACTTACGGTTGTTTTTAACTTTTTGTTGGCATATATTTCTTGCAGACTTAGCCAAAAAGTCACATGGTATGGGTACCCTGCATATAATACACTGATAGAATGATCTGAATGTGAGGGATCTGACTATTATAAGTAGGTCAGACATTTCTTTGGTTGAAGGTTAATTGTCCCCTTTCTCCCCTACCAGAGGGGACTATTGGTTTGCCGTCTGTCAGTCCACCCGTTCATCATGGAATATGGGTCCTGCCATAACTCAGTTTTCAAGCTAGGTTTATGAAAGTTAGTATGTGGATAAGGACCAATAAGGAGATTTGGCATATCTATTTAATTTGTTTTATTTTGACAATATAATTGTGGTTGCCATGGCAACAGAAACATTGAAAACCAGGTAGGGGACTTCTGTATTGCTTGCAATTGCTTAATACTTGTTCATTATAATAATGTTGTATCACAGCTTTAATCTTGAAAAGGAACGATATGGTTGCATTGATAAAATATTTTGATAATTATAGTGTATATAAAATTGTATATATGACTTATAATGTTTATAAGCATGTAATTCAGCATGTTTTGTTGTGCACTCGTATATCTTCATTCGGATTCGATCAGAATTAGCAGAGTTATAGCCCTTCATATGATGAAATGAAATATTGGTCAGTTTATGTAGTTGCCCACCTAAATATTTGAATTCGGATCTGACCTTAATAATTGAGTTGTTGCCCATGAAATGATTAAATTTGCTTTTATTTTTATGACTCTGTTAGTTTTTGTGCTATAGTCATCAAACTTCATAGGAATATTAGTTAGCATGTGAATTTGAGTTACAGGTACGACCCTTGACATGGTCCTATTGCAATGTTGGGGCATCAGTTTTGTATGGACTCATTTCTAGTTCAAATAAAAGGTGGGAGCTGTAGGAAAAAAACTTTGTCATAGTTTCAAATTTCAAATTACTGACAGTTGTTTAAGCTAAGGTGTGTTTTAAGATGTATATTTTATTCAATCTCATTTAAATCAGACCCTTAATACGCTTCACTTCTTTACACTGATATAGGATCTGATGACACTCCATATGGGGTCATGTCGTTGTGAACTTTACATCATCCAATCAAATTGCTACTTTTACAAATCTGAAAGTGCAGAGAATCCTTGCTGTAGTTTACAGTGAGAGAGTTTTTTAAACTTTATGCATAGAGAGTTAACTTAGTCACTAAGGAGGTTGTTTGAACATGACCTCTTATGAAGTGTTGTCAGATCTTACTAACAGTGTAAAAGAATGGACCAAATGTCAGGATCTGATTTTAAAGAGATAGTATATTAATGCATCTGCTACAAGTATATTGTGTAAAGTTTTGTTATCCTTCAAATACTTTTAAAGTGTTTATTTATTTATTATTTGTGGTTGTAGTCATAATTATATGTATTTATTTTTATAGGCCTATCATTTTAATATGGATATCAGTAGTCCAAAGTGTGTGTTAATTTTTTAGACCTTGTATAGCTAGTTTGCGATAGAAAAAAATCGTGTTTTTTAAAGATTTCTGAAAATCTATTTATCAGATTTTGGTAAAAAATTACACAGAACTGCATTAGCTTCCTACCTACTCCCGTTTTGAATTTCATAATTTTTAGTCACCAATTAAAAGACATTTATTCTTAATTACATATTGAAATTGCATGCGTATTTACATTTTATCGCAGGGAGGTAATCTGGTATTCCATTGATGGTTTACTATCAATTATTTTACCTTTACAATCCGTGATCGGCGGGATTGAAATTGCTGTTATAAAGACAAGACTTAGGAGGCTCGTATGATTTGGTCTATTTAGGCGTGTCGCCTATAAACAATGTACAGCAATTAAATGTACTTTGTCATATTCATAGACGGGCCTCGCATGTGTTAAATTAAGTAGGTGGCAAATACGCAAATATACCGTTATGCGTATCACATGACGGTAAAATTGGCTGTTGCAAGTATCAAGTCTTCTAACTTGATATTTCATACAAAACTACAAACATGTTACATAGAACTTATGAACAAAACATTTTTAACTCATGTCTGATGTTGCTGAAATTTCAGTGTGTATTAGGTAGATATATTTCATTTATTCGTACTTGTAGGTTGAGTAATTACATAGAAATGCTAAAAAAACACGATTTTTTTCTATCGCAAACTAGCTATAGTTTTATGAGAAAATTAAGTACATTGTGTTGATGGACATTATTTGCCTAAGCTATTTACTCCCGATTGAAATTAATGTGCTTTGGGAGGTATCGGGAACAAGGAAATCACAAATTTTCTAATCGCTTACCCGAAGCTTTACCTTGACTGACAGGACCCTTTTCCTGATGAATTCTGATGCTCATTTATCAAATTGGTAGTGCATCGCCAAAGCAAAAACACTTAGTACATGGGACCTAGGCTTCACAACTGAATTGGTTTGGGTTTTGGCATTTGCTTGATAGAAATTAGTAAACGGCTTAGGCTTACCAATATAGCCGACAGAAATTATGGACAAGCTGTTTTCACTCTATTTACAATAAGGCTGGCTTAGAATGAGAACGTTGTAAGTACTAAATTGATCTGTTGAGAAAACAAGAAAAATTAATTACTCTGTCTGAAATTTACTCTTTACTTTTGGCAAAACAAACTTTTACAACTTAATTTTGGTCCACATGAAAAGTTCTGATTTTCACGAAAATATGCTTGTATGAAGTTCCTTATGATGCAGATTTCAAATATGTATCAGTCTTATAAGTTGTTACTAGTAGTTACAACCTTGTTATTCTGAGCCAGTGATATATCACATGGTGTCACACGAAACAAATGGTATAAGTGACACACACTTCATGACGGCAAATGAAGTTGGTCCATTGTTACTTACTGGTTAGGCTAGATTCTGTAATGTACTAGTTTGCAGTTTAATGTGTCATGCAAAAGTTGGTCATCTTGTGTTTTGAGCAATTTTTTATTGCAATGTTAATACTGTGGTGTTCTGAATGTTTTTCAAAAACTATGATGAATGGTTTAGGTAGCACTTGTGTACACTATTTTATATATTATATGTAATCAGGCCTTCAGTTACTGGTCGCTAATTTAATATACCTTCCATTGCAAATGTTAATGAAAACTTTCAATTCATGAAACTTGAGTATCCATCAAGACATTTCTTTCAAACTTGGCATACTTGTTTACCAGTATGAACACCTAACATTGTCAATTCCATGTAACACTATCCATCATTTCAACAGAATTACAGCCCTGATTTATTTAGAGCGTTAAGAGCATTGCTTATATATCTAATTTTATTCACAAAATTATTCAATTAGAATGGAAAGAATCTTTATTATCAAGAAACAGAAATATATCTTTTAATAATTAAAAATTAATGTATAATGAGCATTTGAAACATTTGTCTTCATAAAATGATGTGGTTATATGAATATGTTAGTTTATAGGGTGTGGGTATATCACCTGGCTGTATTCGTTTTTCAGTCCAATCAGCCCTGCGTTCAAGGTAGAATAACCTGATGGAACGTTTGTAACGTCTACTTAACATTTAGTAACTGGTTTGAAATGTTACAAACGTTATTCTACCTTGAACACTGGGCAGATGTATGTAAAGTCCTTGATTGTAATTGTGTGTATTTATGTATGTTTGTTTTTGTTTGCCTGTAGAACAAACACATACTACATGTATACATATAAATGATGGACTGTGTATGTTATGTACACAGTATTACAGACCTTTTAGTGTATGCAGCTGAACATTAAAGTTACACTCTGCAAATCAAATCTGTTATTTGTTATATATTATAACAATACCCTGAACTACATGCAAGTTGCAAATTGATCTGGGCTGGTAGTCACAAAGCACCTTAATTATTCTTAGAAGAATACTTACTAGTATATTCCTTAAGTATGCAGCGTAACAATCAAATTATTGCTATAACAATCAAATTATTGCTATTTTAGCATATGTTTAAATAATTTTACAATAAGAAAACATTTATTAATGTGCTTAAAATTGAAAATATGTGGAACACACATTTTTAAATGAAGTCAAAATGGTTTCTACATAAATGCTTTGTGAATACCAACCTTGATCAAACATCATTCTGTTATAAGATGAGGATATTTGTAGCATTTCGGATCACATACCCCCATTCACTAAGCATGTTTTTATACCAGTGGCACAGTAATATAGAAGTCAATCTACAGACCAGTATTAACGTCTTCACACCGTTTAACTCAATACATGGAAATCAGATGGCATGATGAAGACCGCTGTCAGTGTTAAAAAACTCAAAAACGAGTACAAATAGTATTATATCGTTATCAAATTTTGCAATAGAACGATTTGTATTTTGCATTATTTGTGTCATTTGATATAAAGAATCTCTCACTTGCTGTCAATTGATATATGTATATTAAACACACCAAAAGCTTGCTTAAAATTTCCAGAAGTTATTTAATATAATTCATATTTTTATCATTTGACAACTCGTTACAGATCATCAGGGTTTCCCAGAAACCTGGACCTACCCAAAACACTCGTAACTCATTTATATTTGATAAATATGACTGTTAATCTAAACTACAAAGTGATTGATGGATTGCATAATATAATATATGCTACAAGCAGGCTAATGAAGTGTCCAAAACATAATCAACACTAGCATGCAACGACGATTTTTTCAATACCCATTTATCAAAATGAAAACAATTAACTTGACTATTTCGTCGGAACATCGATCGACTATGGATGGGTACATTCACTGTATCTATGATATTATCCCGTTGATGGTTTCTTCTTCTGCCCACTCTTCATGTTAAATGTTTAAAAATGTATGCCCCGATTTCTATGGTGATTTGGGACCATGACTGTTTCTTCAAATGAAGTATATCATGTATGACTATCGACGATATCTGCGTTAATGAGATTAATAGTACATGCATGCCTTTCTTCTAAAGTGTGTTAACTATTACTTCTCTATCTGTCAATAATTGCTTGTTTCCACCCAACCCCAAGAATATCATGCAGTTCCTCTAACTCGTCTGTATAATCTAAGTTGCCAGATTCGTTCTTGTTTTCATTAGGGTCAATGCTATGGTCTTAAAGTTCTATTGAGTCTGGTACCAACCTGTTCCAGTAAGTTTGTAGATTGGTGCTATCATATCTGTACCATTCGGTGTATCTATACTGCTTTGTTCTTATTGAATATCCCATAGTCCTCCTGTTTCTTTTAACTTGAGTGAATGCTGCATTCTTTAGGGGTTGCTGTGGGGAACTGGCAAGAGGCAATAAACTGATACCTTCTGTACACAACGGTGTATCTTTTGAATCGTCTGGACATTGTTCAGGTACGGTATGGCCAGTTGCTTCTGTAAGAGTGGGAAATATATCCACAAGTTCAACTAGTTCATTTGTTTCAATTCCTTCATCTGTCATGCCAGGGATGCTGAACATCAATGGGACCCAAGCAGAGAGAATTCCCATGCTGTATGCTTGCACCACTCTCCATTTTCGCCTAGATGGAATCCATGGTCACTCAAAAATACTACCACTGTGTTACTGTTAAGGATAGCGTTATTGTTTAGCTCATCCAAAACTCGCCCTATTTCATGATCAACATATGTCACCGCACTGTAGTAAGCCTTCCTTAACTCCAGTGTTTCATCTTCTGATAAATAGATATTTAGTTCTCCGGTGGGGTCTATGTCATTGTATTTAATACGTAGGTTCCTATAACGACTCCATGCAATATCTGGCATATCTTGTGGAGCATTAGGATTCGTAGGCAGAGTTACGGTGAAATTTACCTTATAATTGTCTGGAAATACAAATGACAGATGCGGTTTATGAAATCCTACAGCGAAAAAGAAAGGATTTACACCACTGGCGAGATTACGCAGCTGTGTGATAGCCTGTGTGGCTATCTGTGTGTCTTTAAGGGGTGTTGCTTCCAAATTTGAGACAGGTTCTGCTTTCCAACTGCAACATATGTTCTCGAACTCTGTTTTGCTTGCTCTGTGTAAATCTTCGGAACAAGAGTCGTTATACTCCATGTTTCTTTGCCATATAATTTAATATTGTCAATTTTAAGTCTGAGTTTAAGTATTACAATATTGGCGAATCAGGCCCCTGGTGTATTTTAGTTAACATGTGTGCAGGCACCATGGTTGCAGTAACATTCATCGAAGTGAAATAAATGAATAAAGAAATGTTATTCTAGACACTTTTACAATCAGTTTATTATCATGAATATGGAATGCTGATTTGGTATCATATGAGGTACGGCAGTGTTTTCATTTCAATCGTGGGTAGAACTATTCGTGGATTTCCGTAAAATGTAAAGTAACAGATATAACCATTTCTGAATTTCCGTAAAATGTGAGTTTGTGGGTACTTAAATTACAGTTTTCATTAAATGACCATGTTTAATAAATTACAAATTGGAAATCGATTGTTTTTGTGAATAGTATATAGTTAATGTTAACATCCCCTAAGCTCCCCTCCCCACGAATCAACGAGTGTTTATAAGACTAGTATTGGTTAAGACGTTTTGTCTAATTTGAACTTGGAATAATCGGGGAATTTGTCACATCCGGTCATCTTTGTGATGATCCAATCAGTAAGCCATGTTGGTAGATAGTAATAGTAACGTGCCAGTGTCTAAAATATAAAATAATCAAATTTCAAATAAAATATTTTAATCAATCCATAATCAAGTATTTATAAGGCAGCCGTGCGAGGGACAGATAGAAATAAAGAGACCTTGTTGTAGCTTTATATGCCAGCGGGCACGCAGATCATAGGTGGGTAGGTAGTCGTATGAAGGTCAAACAAGATGCAAATCGTTGGATATTCCGTTGTAAATAGGTAAAATACCTAGGTCGGAAACAGTTGCTGAACTAGTCGGCACCTTTCAATTTCGAACCATGTAATTTTTTAAAACATGAACATCCACTTCCAACAAACAGTTCGCCAAGATATAGGGTACTCATTACTATTCTCCTTGCTTGGTGTCTAGTTTACATTTATTAGGGATACTGGCTTGGCATCTCCAATACCTTATTGGCGACGAGAAACATCAACAGTGAGGTGTTGAGAGTGATTAACATAAGAACCCGTTTACAGTTTACACCTAAATAAATAAGACCAAACATGAAGCAATGTCCGTTTAATAATTTAAGAATGCTTTGCCCTTACATGGAGGTTGGCCAGTATTTGTAGATTACCCTTATTGATACTGCAGTCAGTAGATCCAATGTCAAGGTCACTGTGGCCTTTACCATTTCCGATAAGTAGGGTGCAATGGCCCATGCGTGTTTTACAAACACTTCTTGTTCGTTGTAATACTAAGTATTAAATCACGGTGGGGGATCCAACATATCGATACCAAAATGGGTTACGCATAATTTCATATGTCGAACTTCCTGGTCTACATATGTTGTACACATTTCGACGAAAAAAATGTAATATTCTTATTTGTTATTGGTTTATGTTAAAATCAAATTGTTTTGCCCAAATATCTCAATGCAGTGCCACCCTTTATACATTTCCAAACATGTACGTGTGTTTATCTTATCTGTACGTGTAGCAATAACGGAGAAAAACTGATTCTCCGTCAGGCGGTGTGGCTGAAAATTCGCCGCAGTTTGATCACCACGAGAAACTCATTTGTATTTTCACCTCATTTGTTTGATTATTGTTACAGAAATATAACATACCTTTCATTACACACATGTTTAAAATTTAACAGCGATTTGATGGCTAGAAAAATATTTATTGTAAAAAACAGCATGCTCTACATATGTTGTACGTGTTTTCCATATGTTGGATTGAAAATGTTTAATTTGCCGGTTTTATTTTGAGTTTAAATGGATTTCCTGGAAAAAAATCGAAACTGAAATATGTTTAAGTTATCATGCCACCATCGATGAGTGGTATATTGCTTTTCTGGTGACTGTCCGTTTGTCTGTCTGTCTGTCGTTAAACCAAATGCTTGTCGTTCAATAACTCCAGAACACTTTGCCCTATGATCTTTAAACTTTGCATGAAGGTTGATCGGAAACAGTCGATGACTCCTAGATATTTTGAGGTCAGCAGGTCAAAGGTCATGGTCACTGTGACCTTAACCATTTTTAGACCGAATGCTTCCGTTCAAAACCGAAGAACGCTTTGCCCTTGTATCGTCAAACTGTACGCGGAGGTTAGTCAGTAACAGTAAATGAGGTCAGGGTTTGCACAAATCAGTTTATTAATAGTACTTGTCTGTTTGAGCGTCGATGAATTCTTGTTGAAATTAGTCGAAGAATCAAGATTACATATAACTGTTGGGGTTTTTTTAAAAAAAAAGATGAAGAACACTTGGTATCTACACATCCGTGTGGTGTTAATAAGGTCAAAATTTAAATCGCATACCTCGTTTTTATCACTGATTATCTCTTGTTAAAACCTCCTGACGGACGCTGTATCGACCAACGCCAGGTTATCTAACTCAGCGTCATGCATAATCAGATTGATATACAAAAACTTCAATTTCAATGCATTCCAGTAGATTCATACCAAATCGGACTATCACAATTACCTGTCTTTTTAAGAACTAATTTGTCATTTTTACTGCAAACACCTCCTGATATGTAGTGTTACCTTAATTGGCTCAAAGTTCAGAATAAAGTCATTCAAATGTATCATTCAATGTATCGCACTAATGCATTGACCTTGAATTTGAGTTAAAACAATGAGTTACCTAACGGCAATCAACATTTTTATTCTTGGAAGAAACGTGAAAAAAATCAGAATTTTACATAGAAAATAACACCAATATGTAGCCGATTGTCTAATTCAGAAAATTAGTATCGACATGATATGCTTCAGTTTTATAATAAAGAAGTTACGTACAATTCAGCGATCAATCTGCCGTCAGTAGATCCATTTAAAGTGTTTAGAGCTATATCGGAAGATATTTTTTTTAAAGTTTCATAAACTGAAAAACAATTATGCTTTCATATCCATTAGATCATTTTTCGCTTCAGTTTTAACAGAATTTCTTTCTGTGATTTATTGGACATGCAAACTGTCCATTTTCATACAAAAGTGTTCTAGAACACCCTATGAGACTATAAGAATAGTATATTTTTCGACGACTGAATCAAAGTACACTGAACCCATCCAAAGTTTTAATTTGCAATTAAGGTAGTCTAGTATCATACTAAAAAAAAATGCAAGTAATTATTTTGACATTGAATGACTGTTAGAATATAGCTCTATACACTTTAAGTTTGATGATAGGACTGCTCGAACTCTTTATTCCTATATTTCGGGCCACCAATTACTGAACATGTTTTGCCTAATTAGTGTATTCGTAAGTGTGTAGTTTTAACGAAAAAGGAACTGCATAAATATACATAACAGGTCTAGTCTGCAATTAGCAAACATTTTGATTAGTTAGATATGCAGACATTTGCTGAAATGAAAATACATGTAAGTGCGTAAATAAGTTGGTGTAACGAATACGAAATGATATGAAGATAACTTAAACAGATTTGAGTTTGTGTTTTTTCAGGAAATATATTTAAACTCAATATAAAAGCGACAAATTAAACATTTTCAATCCAACATATGGAAAACACGTACAACATATGAAGAGCATGCTGTTTTTTTACAATAAATATTTTTCTAGCCAACAAATCGCCGTTAAATTTTAAACATGTGTGTAATGAAAGGTATGTTATATTTCTATAACAAAAATCAAACAACTGAAGTGAAAATATAAAAGATTTTCTCGTGTTGGTCAAACTGTCGCGAATTTTCAGTCACACCTCCTGACGGAGAATCAGTTTTTAGGCTGGCGATTTGCGCCAGACTATTACAATCCTAAAAAGTGAAATCCACTAAGATGAATTTACTCCCGAAACTGAAAACACAGAATCTATACACCCAATGCAAATAGTTCCTCCTCGTGAATCAGTTTTGCAAGATAAGAACATTCAACTTTCCTTGTTTCATTTATTCTGTTCGATTGTAATATATTAGTTTCTTCTTGTAATGGAAGGAAATTGTATGAAATTAAAAGAATAGGTGCTTAAATGTGTTGATAAGTATTACTACGCGTTACCAGAGATCTTATACAAACTAGATCCTGGCGTTACGAAACGCGATATAGAGCGCGCATCAATGATTTTATTATGTTAAATTATTTAGGTCACTATTCTCTAACGAGATCGTGGCCGAGTGGTTAAGCAACTCGCTTGGTAATTTTTCTGATGCTAAGGTCCAGCGATCGAATCACGGCGGCGCCAATTTTTTTATATTTTTATTTTTTTTATTTTTTATTCTTTGTTAAGTCCAGCACTTACCTCTCTTTCGACTTAGAAAACCACTTGATGTTATATTACTTAAAAAGCTATTGTCCCTTTGCAGTTCGCCAGCCTGTCAGTACTTTCAGTACTTTGATTCTTATTCATTGCTACACGTACAGATAAATTAACTACATGTACATGTTTGGAAATGTATAAAGGGTGGCACTGTTTTGAGATATTTGGGCAAATTAATTTGATTGTAACATAAATCGATAACAAATAAGACTTTCGTATTTTTTTCGTCAAAATGTGTACAACATATGTACACCATGAAGTTCGACATATGAAATTATGCATAACCCATTTTGGTATCGATATGTTGGATCCCCCACCGTGTAAATGATTTAAATCATTGTAAAATTAAACCGTAACGTACCGTATATCTATCAAACCATGTACCCCCATCGACGAGATAGCGTGTATGTGGCATACCACTAACCACAGCATCTTCTAAAGCATCGATAACAGGTTTAGTTGTTGTAGCACTACCACTGATACTCACTTTCTGTAGAGCTACAGCATAGTCTAAATATTTCTTGGTGTATGTTTTACGTACATCGTCACTCGCATTCTTCCACATCTCGTCTGCTTCTTCTTGATATCGCTTAAACTGTAAAAAATATATCATAAGAAGTAGTCTAATAAATGTACGATTTAGCAATAAATAATGCCAGTCAGTTAATACCACAGCCCCACCCCTTGGGATGGGCCAGGATTTTTACTTTTGGGCCTTATAAAGCCCGCCCTCCAAGGCCCTGTCGGGGAAAGCTGATAGTAAAATCTCCCCGAGATAGCGGGAGAATCTGGAAGATAAAAACATGGTGGTCCCACCGGCTACCCCGAGGATCTCCGGGGTGGAGGGGCGTGGATGCAACTGATTGGTGCATAAAACTGAATGAATTGAGGTTTTGGATATGAGACAGATTTGAAATATTAACTTGCTTTGTGATTTCAAATTTAATTCCTGTCTCCCAATGAAATTATCTGAATGACACGTGTCATTTTTAGATGAGATTAAGGGTGTGAATCAGCCACAGTGAAACCATTTTATGGGGTTGTCGAGTGATCTAATGCGTTCCGATGTCACAGTGCCTTGGTCCTGCTGAGCATTTTTGCATCGGCGAAGTACTCCCGCTTTGATAAATGGACATCGAAAGGCATCGGGAAAAGGGTTTATGTTGTCTAGGGGAAGCTTCGGGGAAGTCATAAGAACATACTTGTATTTGCCTCCCGAAGCAAATTTATTTAAATCGGCAGTACATCTCCAATGCCAAGAATGCTTAGTAGGACCTAACTACGGACTAAAAACGTTCGAATCCAACTATCACAGATCTGTTAAAAGGGCCCAAGATCGCTTATTTATGCATATAAAAATATAGATATTTTATGTAAATAAAGGTGACCTGTGCCCATTTTAGACAATAACTATTTATTTTACATTCCTAATCATACATACATGCTGTTCTGTTTGGCACGCTGTGGCCGTACTGAAGTTTCCAGGTTCAACCATTGATACCTGAACACCAAACTTGAGCATCTCCAGACGTAACGAGTCACCTACTGTTTCCAGACCATGTTTTGTGATATGGTAGGCGGAGTTATTGGGCCAGGAATAACGCCCTTTCACACTCGTTACTATAACAACACGACCTGAAACACAATAGTACAGTCAAAAACTATGTTTAAAAAAAATAGGCCCGGTGATTATAAACATTGGAGAATGTACTCCATGCTCCAACTCCACACTGCGTACTCCAATTCGAACAATTCTTAGTTACAAAACTGCGTTTCTTCTTTATTACTAAATGTAAACATAATTACGAAATGGGGTGCATTTTTTTAATTAGATAATTTTGTTGGTGTTTAAGTTTGTGTTGGTATTGATGCAAAATTAGAAAAAAAAATGTTTTTCAAGTTGGAGCATGGAGTATGGAATTTGAGTATGATTATGAGTATAAGTATGAGAATATTTATAATCACAGGGCGTGTATAAAAATAGGTGATATTATATTTAAGACATAGTTCAATCTGTCCATAAAATGGGCATAAAGTGATGTTAGATATTTGTTATTATAGTAGATGTTTCAATGATTGCTACGTGTAGTACATTACGATCGATCATGTCTCAAAATTGCCGTACCAACCTGTAGCATACTGTTTGAACGTAGTTTTCACAAAATTGGTGTGCGTGAATAAGGTCATTAAGATTGTTGTTCAATCAAGTTCATAATACGTGCTCTAGTTTCAGCCAGAACAATTAAATTGAAAAAAAATGGTCTACTATTTCACAGATTTAACATTCTACCGGCGAGTATTGGCATAATCGTGGTTCCTTAAATCATTGTATTTAATGGATGTTCGGAAATTAGTTGCGGGAGCAATACTGTGGCTTTAAACGATGTTTGCTCTATTCATATAATCTTTACCTTTATTTCTACGGACAAGATAGAGAAAGTTGCGTATAGTTCGAATCGCTCCGAAATAGTTGACATTCATGATCCTCTTGTAGATATCTAGCGTAAGACATTCCACGTCACCGAGAGAATTATAGCCTGCATTGTTGATGATCGCCCACAAACCTGCATGGTACAATAATATTCAATATTATAAAGCAGATTTCCTTGTTTTTATTTTCATAAAGTCTGCTAACAAATTTGTGAAAATGGAATAGAAATGTATTATTATAATAAAAAAAATTTAATAGGTCGCACCATTGATATTATAGGCACTGTTTAGAATAATTACTGATATTGCGTGAGCGACTGAGGGCTCAAAAGGAGCATTTCGTTATATAAGTATAGTTCTATTTAAAGGTCTCATATGTCTACAGCAAACTCTTGAAAATGTTGCTATTGGAAGACGGGAATCGGCATTAAAAGAAGAGGACAACAGTGACCATAAAAGTCGATAAACCCCAAGGTCATGAGAATAGGTCCCCAAACGACCTCTTGATATTTATCTAACAAAATTAATGTGACCTAAATATGCTATTTAGAATTTGATAAGGGCACCTTAGGGGTCATGATTGCCACTTAAGATATTTTGCAAAATAAATAAAAGGGACGAAGCATTTTTCAGAAAAAATACTATTTATGTAATACTAGCATGGTCAAGATTGCAAACAAATAAACAACCCTTCAACCTTCGATTACCGTACTAAGTGCTGATAAGCCTATGATTAAGTACTAAAATATTGTATCTACGGATTAGATTCAACACATGGAATGGTATTCAATGTTGATCTTACTTGATTTAAGGATACAGACAAAAATCAGATCGCATCATATAAAACTATTGGTCATTAACAGACGGTATGATTGGCTAGCCTTATTCTCAACGTTAATGAGAGCCCGGGTGGATGGAGAACATGAAGCAGGCGTAAGGAAACATGTAAATGGACAGTAGATGAGGCAATGCAAGAACAATGATTAGCGGTGACAATACAGAACAGACACAAATACAGGGAACTTGTTTATAGCAATTTTCTCAAGAGGAAGAGAAGGAATCACATCAAAATTTAGAGTCAAACTCCCAAGAACGGTTAATTCCCTTGTAATGTACATACAAAGGGTGTAACTTATGTGAGAAGTCGGTGTCTGTAATGCACCAGCCAATTTAAGCCCTGCACCCATCGCAGAGGAAGCACCGGTAGGGGAAGGCGGGGATTCTCGCGTTTGCTTTTTTTCATGTAAAATTCCTGCCCCCACTAGGACCACGTAGAAGGTAAAGGACCTCCGCCCTAAACTTGAGAAATGTGACGACTATATTTCCCCGCTTTTGGCGCGGAAAGGTAAAAACCCCGGGAATATCCCCCACCCTTCTCCGGGTTTGGGGCCGGGGTATCAACTGGCAGGTGCATAATGTATAAGTTACGTACCGCTAGGTGGCAGGTTTTTGACAACGTAATCATGTGCTCGTTCTACACTTTCATCAGTTGAAACATCTAATGGTACACTGTGTAAACGCTTAGAACTGTTGGCTTTCAGTCTCTTAGCTCCTTCACCATCTGGGTGTAAACAACCAGCAAACACGGTAAACTCGAGGGAGTCTAGTCGCCTAGCGACATCATGGCCAAAACCTGCAATGCATAATCGATGACAAAGCTTAAATAATAATCTCATAATCTCGTTTAACTTGAAAACTCTATATAATTTCGACTTTTCACTATATCGTAGTTTTATATCTTCCATGATCGTACCATTGTTTTATCACTATCGTACATGTATTATCGACGTTTTACCATCGTACCAGTTATCGAGTTTTTACCTTCATATTATCAAGTTTTCACCATCGACTTTTTATAGCTATTCGGTGATGGCCCTAAAGGGACACCGTAGACTAGTATACATGATGTGATTCGGTAGTACGTAATCGTCTGTATGAGTATATAGTTTTGTAGTGTCTAGAATCTAAAACTTGAAACAGTTCAAACAGAGCTATGTATACATCCATTCACCGCTAAGAAAATGCCCGTTGAAGTATGCACGTATACATGTACCCTTGCACCCCACCAGCTACGTGACTGTCTCAATAAACAACAGATGAGACTCGTTTCAAAGTGAAAGTAAAATGAGCTTGAATAAAAAATAACAAAAACTTATTAACTTAAATCAAGGTTATTAAACTGCTAGATGCATAACCCTACCTGTATCGCAGCCTGTGATGAATATTCCTTTACGTTTGACTTCGATTCTTCCTGCTGACTTTTTACGTATTAACTTCAAACACACATACAATAAACCGACACATGTTAGATATGTATAAGTACATGAAGAGATTATCGCATATACAGTAACACAAAGTATAACAAAGAAAGAAAATTCGAACGTTTTAAGGTCAACTAATTCAGTAACATCCATATTGTACTTTGAAATATGCTGTGTTGTGCTTATCTGTCGCTAAACACATGTATAGTCCGAGAATGGCTGTTTGACACACATACGTTAAGATAAAGAAATGTCCCATATTAACCTTGGTTCACATAAGATTTAATCTACTGGTCCAACAGTTAGTGCAATTATGAGACAGCTGAGGATCTTGCTCACATAATGTACAAAGTTATGCAGTTCACGCACTTGAGTTTCTGACAATTAAAACCTACATTTTACCTTGATTTCGCAATGACAATCACAATAATTACTATTAAATATTAAAAGTGATCAACTGCGGGTTAACAGGGACGTACCTAGGCACATTATAATAGCACACGTATTGTACAAGATTGTCGTGTGTAGTACACGCATTTAGTGCATCCTTGGTTAACCACATCCGCATTATAGTAAAGTAATACTTGTCATTAATTTGTTGATAAACGACGTAATTCGGTTAACATTTCTAAATTATCGTTTATCCCAGTGCTGCACTGCACTCGTGCGTAAGTGTTATCCACCCCTACTTACGAAGGTTGGCGACATCCGCGTGAAAGTAAAAACTTATTTATCCGTCTATTTACATGACAAAAAGGCCGATATGATCAGAATGACGATCGCTAAGACTTTCGAAGTTTTTATATTTGGTCAAGATATGAAATTAAATAATAAATACCAGTGGTGCAGTTACAAAAGAATGACTGTTTTGAAAAATGTATGTAAGTATCGATGTACGATAAGGAACGTGACGCCGAGATGACGTCAGTGGCAACGATCAATAGTAAAGTTTAAACAGTTTGTTCAGATTCCAAGTAAATGTTTTAAGTGTTTTGAGTGCTTTGTTTTACGTTATCCTTTCTCAGCCTATCTATAGCTCTGTTTCTAGACATTAGCTCACAGAGCAGCTGATATAATAGCGTCTTGCTTTTGAAATATAAACGACAAATTTAGTAATTTGTGTAATTCCGCTATATTCCCAAAATTACCGACCTAAACGTTACGCTGGCTTTGGCGATTTGATTACTCACTGCATCGTGCATTTACCTCAGGACTTTGATATTAAGCATTACAGTCGTTTCGGGTAATTCTGCGCATCGGGTAATTCTGCGCACCCTAACTTTCTATTTCCTAGAGACTTTGCTGGGTCGTTTTTCTTCGGTCCTCCAGTGTTTTTGTAGATGTGGGTTACTTATGTAAAGTTTTATAATCATTTCAACAAAATCAGAAAAGTATTTATACGAAAATTTGACCAAAATGAGTGTCAACGGCGATTTTCGTTAATTTGATATACCACGTGACACACAAATTGAATAAAAGCACTTTTGTAATGGATGATGACTTTTCCTTTTTTGTCAACATTGGCTTAATGACTTATTCTTTCGATACTGTGATAAATTTCTTGTGAAACAAATCTTTGAAACAGACTATACAAAAACACAACTCCACCTGCGCAGAATTAGCCGAAAAAAATTACGTCATGAAAACCGGAAGTCATCTTGTTTTCAGACGACATTTGACCTAGTTTAGCGAAGGTATGATGTTTTGAATTGTTAACATTTGTCAATGAAGGTTGTTTCTATCCAAACAGCACCATACTCTATTCTAAAAATCAAATAATCTGAAATGTAGAAAGCCAATACCCGTTAGGTGCGCAGAATTACCCGACAGCACTGTACTTAAAATATCATTGCGTACTAACAGTTATCATAGAAATGGTGCACATTGTTTAGTTGTAATGAAATGCGTTGTATAACGAAGTAACGACCAATAAGATTAACGATATAAACATACTTGTAAAAAAATAAACACGACCTTCTATCGTATGTAGAATACATTTATGTACATCAAATATATCAGAAATGTTATCTGCACACATGTGTCATGCAGCTAAATATGGTGGACCATGACATGATTTTATAGCTTGGCTATATAACAAGGTTCTTGCTTAGAATATATCAATTTCCGCGAGCGAATCGTGCAATATCGGTATTTCAGATTTGTGTTTGTATTACATCTCGAGCGTCTCCGTGATACTTCCCGATTATGAAAACATTCAGTCGGTGTTGTAAACGTATGAAATATTACAACTGTTAAATTATGCAAATCGAAAGGTCAGGCTCGTGTCAAATTAGCCAAACTATACACAACTAGAGAGATAAGCATAATTACAGCACATTTGAAAGTACAATATGGATGTTACTGAATTAGTTGACCTTAAAACGTTTGAATTTTCTTTCTTTGTTATACTTTGTGTTACTGTGTATGCGATAGTCTCTTCGTGTACATATACATATCTAACATGTGTCGGTGTATTGTATGTGTGTTTAAAGTTAATACGTAAAAAGTCAGCTGGAAGAATCGAAGTCAAACGTAAAGGAATATTCATCACAGGCTGCGATACAGGTAGGTTACTCGTATAAAATTGAAATTATAAGCAAATAAGTGCAAAAGAAAGAAACGTATTGTGAACCCATATAACGGTTGTGGTCTAAGTACCCGTTTTGAGTTTTTTCTTAATATTGCAGTCCGCCTCGATAGCCTAGTGGTAAAGTGGTCGATTCGACTGTGGCATGACCAATGTGGCTGTGCTGTCTCTCTAATATTACAACTGAACTTAGAAGAACCAGTGGAACTTAAAGCATGATATTTCATTTTTTACCCCATATATTGCAGGTTTTGGTCACGATGTCGCTAGGCGACTAGACTCCCTCGAGTTTACTGTGTTCGCTGGTTGTTTACACCCAGACGGTGAAGGAGCTAAGAGACTGAAAGCGAACAGTTCTAAACGGTTACACATTGTACCATTAGATGTTTCAACTGATGAAAGTGTAGAACAAGCACATGATTACGTCGTCAAAAACCTGCCACCTAGCGGTACATAACTTACATTTTTAGTAACGAGCTCCTCTCAGATGTCCATAATTATATGCCTAAACGAAGAGTTCATAACTCTTGTTACCTCCTCTCAAAGGTGTCATTTCACAAATCCCAGCATTAGCTTACTTGGCGACCGATTACAGTATTTTGGTGACTACTAGTATATGTAACGTAGGGCCTATCCTTCCATCGGGATCTTTCTCCATTATGATTCGTATAACAAACTACTATGAAATGTTCCAGAATTCGTTTACAATTAAGTTGTACTGGACGCTTTGACGTATTAATTTTTTAATATTCAACCCTTGCTTTAATAACAAAATGCCCTTTTGAAGCCCTATGTCGATCATACAATCTTAAAAAAGTTATGAGAAAATCCGACAGGGAAGGTAGCACTCAACCCGACCATCCGAGCACAGAAATCAGAAACACTACGACACAACAACCCCGGGGCGTGACCTAGGTTAAAACACTAAGGACAATTACCTAACGTTATACGACCTAAAGAGGCACAACTACGATTTGACCTAGTTAAAATAGGCTTGTTTCTCTCTTGACATTCATGTATTAGCATTTTCTTATCACAACAAAATGACTTTCAAACAAATCGTATAATTTTATGATAAGTAGAACAAAACATCCTTTTGGCTTATTTATAACAATATGATATCATACTATACAGGTTTGTGGGCAATCATCAACAATGCAGGATATAATTCCCTTGGTGACGTGGAATGTCTTACACTGAATATCTACAAGCGCATCATGAACGTCAACTATTTCGGAGCGATTCGAACTATACGCAACTTTCTCTACCTGGTCCGTAGAAATAAAGGTAATGATTCAAATAATTGGAATGAAAAATATCCGAACACACAAGTCTTCACCTCTGTTACTCAGAAACTGTATGCTTCCTATGTTAAGTACTGCATTCTGGTTTGTTTTTTATATTTATATATTTTGTCGATGCATGTCCTTTCTGTCACATATGATTGACTGTATGTACACCCTATTTCAGGACGTGTTGTTATAGTAACGAGTGTGAGAGGACGATTTCCCTGGCCCAACGACTCAGCCTACCATATCACAAAACATGGATTGGAAACAGTAGGGGACTCGTTACGCCTGGAGATGCTCAAGTTTGGTGTTCAGGTATCAATTGTTGAACCGGGAAACTTCAGTGCTGTAACGGCGTCTTCAACTGAACAACATGTAAGTAAGAATAGCGTAGTTCAATACTAGTAATCCATTTCTCCTATAGACCATCTTATTAGAATGATGGCCACCTTCTGAGATGTCAACGGAGCAAAATGTAGAAAACAGCATACCAGGTGCGGTTCAACCCCTTTGGACAAATATGGTACATATACTTCATGACAGATCAAACTGACCATAACTTTGCCATTTCTCAAGACATGTTCATCAAATAACTTTTATTTTGGTCAGAATTCATGCCACTTTCAGAGAATGTAGATCTAGATAACCGTGAGTAATAATGAAATACATTGAGCTACAGAAAGTGCTATCATTTATGGTTCAGTTGAATGAAATAATTAATGACACTAATTGGTAGTAGTAAACTTGTATACCAGTATATCAATTGGCTAATAGGGCAACCGACGCCACTATTTTCAGTTTAAGCGATACCAAGAAGAAGCAGACGAGATGTGGAAGAATGCGAGTGACGATGTACGTAAGACATACACCAAGAAATATTTAGACTATGCTGTAGCTCTACAGAAAGTGAGCATCAGTGGTAGTGCCACGACAACTAAACCTGTTATCGATGCTTTAGAAGATGCTGTGGTTAGTGGTATGCCACATACACGCTATCTCGTCGACGGGGGTACATGGTTTGATAGTGACACGGTAAGACATAATAAAATAATTGAGGGAAATCGTGACACAACCCCATTATATAAATCACCAGTGCATGGCGGTACGACCAAGAGGTCTTTAGTTCGATTTACGGTTGGGCACTGAGTCGTGTCTGAAAAGCTACTCAGCGTTTCCCACCTAGCTAGAGATGGACTGTATGTTCGTGTATCGATGCTGTACATCGGGCTAGTTAAAGAACCAAATACTCGACTAGTATTCGAATGGAGCAACAGTGTCGTCCCCCGGATTGCTAGTGTACAACACTCATATTTCTGTCATGGTCCCTCAAAACCAGGTTTTAATATTTGCCAACATCACATGGAAACAGAATGGAAAAGCCCTTACGACTATCTCAGTCAAACTCAAAAACAATCAATTGAATAATTATCATTCCTTAATGTATCAATTGCGAGATGAGAAGCATGTGTCCTTCCATGTTATATGTTGGACGTAAGCAAAATAAAAACTAATAGCACACCGTACCTTAATACCGAACGCAATAACGGTGAGTAGTGGGATATTATGTTTTGCTGAATTTGTAAGTAGTGAAAGATACACTCTTATTTCAGACGCTGGCACGTTACTATTACTATCTACCAACGTGGCTGACTGATTTGATTATCACAAAGATGACCGGATGTGACAAATTCCCTGATTATTCCAGGTTCAAATTAGACTAAATTTCTTTTATACTCGTGTTAGGGAGTTTCGCAGAAAATACTCATTAACAGAGAATAACATAAACGAAAATAAAACAAATACGATTCAAGGATTTTCCTTTTGATACTTTTAAAAAATTATATTTAAATAAAGTGAATTTATGAAGCCTTGCATTTTAATCAAAAATGTTATATTTGTGTTTCTTGGTCGTCCTTCTGCTGCTGGTAGCCAAGCAATTCCGCAGCGAGAGCGACCAGGCAAACTTAATCACACACCACAAGGATAACAAACAAAATCAACACGAAGCTTGAACATGTACGGTTGAAAAAGAACAAATCAGCCATATGCAGGTCCTCGAAATTGACTAGGGGTACATTCAAATGGATACAATAGAAGAACTTCGTCAATATTGAGGCTTACAATGTATTTATAAGTGAATATTGATGAGCATAGCCTTTATTTGCCAGTCAGCTTTTCTGCTGAAATATGGCAGGCATATATCGCTGGCTTAGAACAAAAAGGTCGTAACTACCAAATCGATATATTGAGAAAACAAGAGAAAACTGTCTGTAATTTACTCTTTACCTTTGGGAAAACACGTTTTTAAAACTTCATTTTGGTCAACATGACAATTTCAGATTTTCATGAAAATATGCTCATAGGAAGCGCCTAGTGAAGCAGATTTCAAATATATATGAGCCTTATAAGGTCGTAAGAGGTAGTCACGACCTTCTTGTGCTAAGCCATCGATATGTATGTGCCTCGAACCGGATTTGAACCCAGGTCGCCAGATTAGACGTATACAAGTATCGTATCGGTGGGTGTTGACTAGAGCAATGCTCTATGTGATATAATTATACGGTTAATATGAGTAAATTGCTGAACAGGAAAATATGTTACACCTTTTATTGAATCAACACATTCACCTAAAAAGCGATTGGAGATACAAAAGGAAAAGTATATAAATTCAGTGAAGCAATACAAGATAGCATAGCATGGAATACAAAAATATATAATATACATGTTTAAGCCCAGTTCCTGGTCTTCCAAAGCATTTTTAAGCACAAATCTCAACTCAAAATGCGATTGAACCCTAGAACAGAGTATCCAAAACAAAGAAGTTTAACTTATTGCAATAATTTCAATAAAATGTTAATAGTTTTTTACTACCAAGTCCACTAAATTGGCAGCAATACATAAATTGGAAATTAACTCAAACAGTTACGATAATATATTTGAGCTGAGTGACCCCAAAACAAAACACCTAAATACTGGCCAATCAATTTTATTACTGTCAAAATCTACCCACAAACATAAAGCTTTCTGTCGAATATTAATTTTATTTAATGAAATGAAAATTAAAACCGCAAAGATAAACTTTCTGTCCAATACACAATGTACATTTTGTGAAATGAAATGAGAAAAAAACGAAAAAGATGAGAGTGTGTGTCCAATATACGTTTTGTCAAATGAAATGAGAGGGAAAAAACACAAATAAGATGGACTTTATGTACAATATACGTTTTGTCAAATGAAATGAGAAAAAAAACACACAAAAAAGATGAAGTTTGTGTCCAATATACATTTTGCAAAATGAAATGAGAGGGAAAAAACACAAATAAGATGGACTTTCTGTCCTATATACATTTTGTCAAATGAAATGAGAAAAAAAACACAAACAAATGGAGTTTCTGTCCAATATACATTTTGTCAAATGAAATAAAAGTGTACAAATCACCCATCAAAGATTAAAATGGAGTTACTCCTGTTTTCTTTGTTAATTTCTGGTTTTCCAAATTCACCTCACTTTGAACATAGGTACACTTGGTTCATTTTATGATCTTCTGTCCCATATGTGTGTGTATAACCACTAGAATTAATAAATTCCTTATTTATGCTTATAAATCCTTTTTAAATCACATTTAAGTGCATTTTGTATGTTTTGCTTTATCACTCCTATTTTGGATTTAACTAGCGTGGCATGTATGTCCCTTATAGTAGTTGATACATTTTCACAACATCACTACCATGCATTGTAACAAACATTCTGTTCAGGCCCTGGTGAAAGCACACTGCACGTGGATACTGTAACCCATCACTTTCCTTCACAACCACACCAACTGCCTGTCCTGCCTCACTGAATTGTACAATATTATGGGAACTGCACCCGACTACAAACACATTTCCTCCGACGTCCACGCAGACATCTTGAGCATTGTTTAAACGATTATCTTTTACAGTGGACACATATTTACCCAAGCCATCCAAACATACAAGTCCATTGTATCCACCCCCAATAAACATTTTGCTTTCACTTATGGTTATTTGTCCACTTGGATTGAACAGTTTATTGCCAGCAATGTCATGGGTAATTGTACTCAAGCATATACCATCCATATCGTACGTGTATACTGTAGCATCCCAGTCTGTCACATAAAGTTTATCATCCTTAAAGCCAACACCATAACACCAATGCGACATTTTGAGCTGCCTAGTTGGAATCATCTTGTTCTGAATTGAAACAAACTGGATCTTGTTTTTATTCTGACATGCAACTGCAACCTCATGTTCACTGATAGAGCAAACGCCGTACGGGTCAGAGTCTAATGTACAATGGTCAACAATTGACATATTCAGTAAATGAATGCGTTTTAGCTTCTTATTGTTAGCATCCGTTACGTATAGTTGGTTGTTAGGCGTTAGGCAACATCCGAAGGAACAGCAGTCCTCAGAATCTTTGGAAAGTTTTATGGAAATGTCTCTGCTTTCCTTTATTCGACAGAGATCATGTGTTTGCCTATCCTTCGTTTGCACTTGACCAACACTCTGCAAAGATTTGGCATAATCCATCAACTCTTGGTTTGGAACGAATGGCAATTGTATGTTTGCATTCATATGCACTTCTTGTCTGATAATTTCACTGTCATATTTGATCATCTTTCTTTGAGCTTCAGCTGTGCAAACAAATCGTTGGGCTCTATTGCCTGCACATTCTGTCAACTTGTCACTTACTTGCTTTAAGTCGGCATAGATGTCTTCAATCGTCTGTTTATCTTCTAAGATGTCTGCTTCTAGTCGTTTATATTCTGCTTCAATTTCTTTTCGTGAAGACACAGCGATTTTAGACAGGATGGCTGCTAACGCTTTCACAAGCGCATTTACCTTTCGCAAAGCTTCTCCCTTCGCTTTGACCAATATTTCCAATTGGCTATCCTTAGACATACTCTTTGTTTGCAAGGAACTAACCATGTCCTTAAGAAGAGCATCTGTTTTCATGATGTCAGATAGCTTATATATGGTGTCTATCATGTCCGGTATGCAGTGAATTTGACTGTCAGGACAAGATCTGCAATTGAATGATTGCAATGCGAATTAATACAACACTACATGTATTAAAGTTCATGCATATATTCTGAATTCATGGTGCACCAGTCTTGTTTTTTCGTGTCCTCTTCTGAAATACGTGACCTATGATGTGAACTTTCGGTCGATTGTAAACAATGTTTACCTTTATTTTTAATAGAATTTAATAACTTAATGAAATTCTGTCAAAAAGAAAACAAAAAACTTACTTGTGATCCTTGGCAATACAAACATAACAACCGACAGCTTCATGATGTTCACAATACATATCCACGACCTTGGCCTTGTGTATACTACATCGTTCTGTAGGGAGTTCCAGAAAGCTTTGTTTATCACCGCTCGTAAGATGTCCTCTATCACTGACCTCCAACAAACTATGACACTTCAATGTTGGAAATATCTTGTGCGTTTCAGTACATGACTGACAACAGTATCCACTGCACTCAATACAATATTTCACAGCTTCTACCGTCTTGTTGTTTTGAGTACACGTCGTGCACACAAAATTAAAAGTTTCCTTGGACATTTTAAAACTTTGTCCCCTCCAAATGCCAGTTTATTTACTAGATTTGATTTTCGAAAATCCTACTTTCGTTTTCGGAGGAGTTGGAAATACCCTCATTTCAAGTGTTGAGTTATCTCCAATGTATACACTTAAATACAGTTTGCTGTCAATATTGTAACACGTGTTTACCACAAGGCTCAGAAGTTTTCTTGAGCGTATGAGTTAGTAGATTATGAAACTGTAAAAAAACTATTTATGTTGCAATTAGATTGAGGTTGAACATATATTCCAGCTAAAACGACTGACCTTCGTGTGGGATCGAGTACATAATTGAATGAATATCCAACATTTTAAAATTGACACAGAGAAATAAGTATCAGGCTGAGTTTAGTTGGGGTATTTTACGTCAATCGTGAAAGCTCGATCATTTTTTGTTTCCGGTCAATATTTTGCAGTCGATAAAGACCGAGGTGATCAGAATGATACGTCATGTGAAGATGGAACCTTAATCTCTCATTTTTAATCAATTGTCTGATTGTCGGAATCGGACGGTAATCAAATATTGAATGCACAGTGGGTAAAAAATATGTATTTTCTTTACAAAAATTTTTTTTCGTTTTAGTGCCTATCAATGCACGTAAACCCACGCCGAGTTAACCAAATCACTGTATAACTCATTGTGGTATAACTTATTGCAATTAAAAGCACAAGTAAAATCTGATCACTGTATGACTTACTGTCGTACTATATAATACCACTGTATGACTTACTGTCATACTATATAATACCACTGTATGACTTACTGTCGTACTATATAATACCACTGTATGACTTACTGTCGTACTATATAATACCACTGTATGACTTACTGTCGTACTATATAATACCACTGTATGACTTACTGTCATACTATATAATACCACTGTATGACTTACTGTCGTACTATATAATACCACTGTATGACTTACTGTCGTACTATATAATACCACTGTATGACTTACTGTCGTACTATATAATACCACTGTATGACTTACTGTCGTACTATATAATACCACTGTATGACTTACTGTCGTACTATATAATACCACTGTATGACTTACTGTCGTACTATATAATACCACTGTATGACTTACTGTCGTACTATATAATACCACTGTATGACTTACTGTCGTACTATATAATACCACTGTATGACTTACTGTCGTACTATATAATACCACTGTATGACTTACTGTCGTACTATATAATACCACTGTATGACTTACTGTCGTACTATATAATACCACTGTATGACTTACTGACGTACTATATAATACCACGTGTATGGCTTATTGCAATTGCCGGAAATCGTCTCGTTCATACAATTTGTGCATAATTATAACACACACTGATAGTGTTACTGCTCGATAGACTGTATATGTTGATCATAATATGTACTAAGAGAGACAAGCTTGCAAGTAAGAAGTAAATTAAATATAGAGGTTGATTCCCTTGGATAGTAACAACCCTTGGATATCACAAATCCAAGTGTTAATAATTGTCAAATACGGTAAAATTTGAATTTTATTGGGACAAAATTTCGTGATTTTTTTTGTAAAAAAGACCATTTCGAGGGGATGTTATTTCAATGATACAATACCCGCTAAGTCTTTAATATTCGCGGGGGATTTAAATCCTCGAACTCAAACCCCTCGCTAATATTAATGAGTTTACAATAGTATAATTTACAAGTTAACACTTTGCATAACATTAACTCAATTCATTCAATTCTACATGATGTGTATTGCTTATTACTACTACATGCCATTTACATTCAAATGGTTTTGAAATAATGCAGATATAGCTTCAATATTTAGGACCACAATCTTCAATTCAGAACAATATTGGTTCACTATAAGACCGATTCCCCTAAGTTAAGGCTACCTTCCTGGGTCAATATCAGCGGGCATTTTTTCAGCATTGTATAATTATTTATGTCAACAAGTTGGCAGTAAAACTACTTCATTTCAATTCCAATTTAATATCTGGGTTAGAACTATTTCTACTGCCTGAAATCTCGTATTCTGCGAAATTAATACCATGATTCTAAACAATTGATTTGTCGAAATTGTATTTCTTGTCATTCATTTTGCAGTGCATGTCAAACAATTTAATTTAATTTAAAGTATGTGTTCAGACTGAAAACGATCAAACGCTGTTAAACTTCTTACGAATGACATCTGTAACTGAACGGGAAACTCCGGATTCGGTGAGCGAGTACTATTCTTGAGTAGTAGTATTATATAAAATACAGGTTATTAAAGGCAGTCACTTTTGTTGTAACCGTGCGAACTCCCCTATAGAAGACATGCAGTTTTAATATAGTTCAATTTTGAACCATGAGCCATGACCTTTTAGACGAGTCTATTTGTGCGGGTAACCCGTGATTTATTGATTTCAATAGTCATGATTTTAAGATATGCTACCTATTGAATGTGTGTTATACATATCTGAATAGTCAATCCTATGCCAATCTTTATCGGCGAATGGATTAAACTTTAAAAGTGCAGTCACGGCTCAATGCTCGAAATCGAACTATAGTCCCAGTGATTTTAAATAATGACGATTTTTGTTTGGATGTATGTACAAAAATGCATGTCAATGGATTTGTGCGAAACAACACTCGTATCAACTCCTGTAGTAGGCGGGTCTGGAAGGCGTCTGTACTAGGCACCGAGACCGTTGATTCTGGGAGTAGGTACCATACAGTGACAGTTCTCACAAAGAATGTGCTGGCGAGGGTATGGAAGTAAACCATTTCCTGGTATAGGCGGTGTTGACCTCGTGTCCTGGTGTCACTTCTTTGAAAATAGGTGTCCGCTGCGATGCAAACAAGCCCGTTCTGAATATTGTGCATCATGCACTGTCTGTAACGACTCTCAAAGGACTCCTAGCTGTTCATGTCGTTCAGCATATTTGAGATTGAACTTGTTCCAACTTCATGATATGGTACTTGTATCTATAAATTTAGATTCCGCTACCACAGTTTTGCAACGAGCCTTCGATGTGATAGTTCTCCATTGAACGCGACAGAAAGCAACAAACAGTGTTGAAATATGCAATTATTAGTGACAGATGGACACAAACTCCTAAAATAGGCAATGTTGTGTGACAGATAAGTTCGTAAACTCATAAATTCATTAAATTGGCGACCGTACGGGCAGATATATATGTAGGTCTTGTCAGGAAAAGAAAATGATACAAATTATCATATTGCGTCCGTCATTATCACGACTTACGTTATATTCCCCTGCACTCACACGACAGTGTGGGGGACATCGCAAAGTAAAATTACGTGTACAATTCCCCCGCTACCCACACCGTTTCTCGGGGATTTGGTCGTGGGAGTTAAATTCAATGCCAGCAGGTCTTGTGGAATTCCAATGGCATGTCGCCAAATCAATGAAAACGCGCTTACTCGGGATAATAATAACATAATTTGACATTTATTTGCAATGAAAAAATAAGATTTCAATTTTTTAATCTTAATTACCATCCTTCAAACATAGTTTCAATGTTTCAAAAATTCATATGTTGGTGGTCGGTCATCAGGTTCGCAGCGCGTTTAAGCATAAACTTAAATCAAGAATGCCTGACCACCGAATTCTTACCATTTCCTTCATTTATTACACCTCTCTTCCAAATATTCATCACGACTTTTATTTTCATTGGACTCGGATAAATTATGAGTGACATCATGCTATTCAAGAAAAAAATTCGATGTCTATTTTATTGACAGTAAAATTCGAAGCAAATATCACTTTTCGATTTGCCATGGTCTTAATGTTACACAGCGTTCCCTAGTTATTTCTAGTTATTACCTTGGCGATACCTAGGTACAATTTACCAGGGACCTTATTCACCAAAGTTATAAGAATGAAACTCAGACTTAGACTTAAAACTGACGTATTTATGGTGGCTGCTATTTCTTTTCAATCAGATTTAACCATGTGGAAATGTATCACATTATTTGTTGTAACACACTGAATATGTATACATATTCTTTTCAAAATTGGTACATTTAAAATAACTTGAGAGCGAAAAGGACCTTTGACAATGTTAAGTCTTAGTCTGACTTTTAGTTCATGTTGGTGAATAAAGCCCAGCTATTGGCTCGTCGATCACCCGTCATACCAGAAAGAACCCATTGCAGGATTTTACCAAAATTACATCGTACGCTTATTACCTGAATGCCACTCCAGTGTACAACCGACCACGGCAGAAACTTAGAAGCGTATCTGTAAACTGCAACACATTTGTATTTGTAAGCCACCAGCACAAATTGATTAAACAATCCACAACAGACTCTCGCTACGCAACAACATGTTGTTCCAATTGTGTAATTTATTTATTTGACATATTCAATATATTCCGTCACTTAAATTAAATCCATTTTGTTTATTGCTTGTCTAGCATCTTAACAAACATAATGGTATACAATTGCTTCAAGGCACCGTATTAAAATATCAGACTAGCTTACAGTAGTGAATAAATATCAGAAAATTTGAGTTTCTCATGTCTGGGTTGGTTTCATTTCATTTCCGAATCTTCAGAGGGTATTTCTACGTGCTTCATTTGTACTTTTATAACGCTTTCTTGACATTTTTACATAAACTGCACAATCACTTATTTTAACATCCGATTTTACAAAGAATGCAATTTAATATTTAGTTGCGTCGTAAAACATGGAATGTGAACTTTTTGTACCGTATTTGGAGATTGGATCATCATGGGGTTGGAGTTAGTTATCAGTTTAACCACGAAATCAATGAAACATTGACACCAGCGACAGATACAAATTTTACATTCTTATAACCTTTCAGCCATATACGACAATCAGTGTATGAATTAACGTAGAATCCCGACATTGCCCAACATCGTCAAGGGACAAAGGACGAAATTATCAGAATGGACAGATCACTACGATGACTTATTAGGCACCCCCTACATTAAGTTGAATTGAAGACTAATTTAAAATAGTTTTAACTTCCGATTTCGTCCACCGCTTCAGTATTTAGAGACTGAAAACCAAGCTCAATATTTCTGTTGAACCCGGATCTCTGTTCCCTACTTCTTCACGCAATCAATTAAGGTTGAAATTGAATGTCTTTTTTTATTAAACTTCGAACCTTGATTATGCCACGCTTCTTATATATACCGCAATTAACTGACGTTGAAGTTCAATCTCAAGATTTTTTAACTTACAACATGGTGCCTACCTTTTAAAAGCGAACGGCGGAAGAACAGAACAAACATTCTGCAGACATTATATGTTGATTTAGACATACTATCCAGATATTACAAATATAAAAATAAAGAAAGATTTGGTTTCATAAATAAATTTTGTAAAGCTCTTAACATTCATTAATCTCAATAACGCTTTTGTAAGACGTTTCTCTGCATGATAATATATTATGATTTATTTTGTATCTTTATATGTAACAATAATACCTGTATCAATACACCATTTTCTGTATATATGTACACTATGTATATGTAATTTGTTGCAAATAAACCATAGAAAGAAAAAAAACTTCCGAATATCAACAGTGAGACTAGAGACCGATCTTAAAGGTTATTATTAGGTATATTCATTTTTGAAAAGGAGCGGGATATATAACTTTATAACCACATATTGTAAAATAGGTGTGGAATAAAAACTGTATAAACTTTTAAGTTAAAAACTTCAAAAACCAACGGATCATCAGTTCCACAGTTTACTGCCTATTCTTGCATTTCACGGTGCTTCGTGAGAGAGACAACGGATGACCCGTTTACAGAACAGGCGAAAATAATATGGGAGTTGTTTCCCTTGGAGTTTGGAATTATCGTCTGCTGAAATCACGTGACTACAGATGCGCTAATAGTAAAGAGTGATATTTGCTGTTGTTACTCATTCTGATTTTGTGTACAATGGCGAACTAACGAAGGACAAAATGATTCCCAAATTTTATGGAAATTTACGATTGACGTTTTGTATATTTGTGATTATTTGTGTGTTCAATGTTCGTGGATTTTTTAACTTTGACTTTGGAAGTATTGAGAGGGTTTGCAATTTGAATTGTGATCATTTGATGGTACGTATGTATATCATATGTAATGACATTAATAAGTCGTTGTGTCGTTTACTACGTACCTAAGAACACGTATGTTGTTTCTATGTTTTCCTGGCAGCGCGTCTATTGTGTTAATGCAAACGCTTAATTACTGGTGGTACATGTACTTATTTTTATAACAAAACTTATAACAAATAATGTATACTTTTATTATGTAAAATCTGCAAATTCTAGATTTTTTCTTGCGAATATGAAAAAAATATGTTACAGCTGTTTTAGAAATACATTCTGTGTAATATTATGTATTTTTATCAAATTTACAAACTTTTAATGGTGCATTTAACTATGGAAACCTATAAAATTGATAAACAAATCACCTACGTTTTTATTTTGCATGCACGGTTTATTTAAACATCTGTTGGTGATGCTTTTTGTTACGAGACAGACGACAGTAACATCACATGTACTACCACAATACATTTAAAATGTATAAGTTAATAATATTTCCTGACAATGATGCATTTGAAGTTTTGAAAACGAAATACATTTTTTTAGATTTGAATTTTATCGACAGTCGGTGTATCATATTATTTCCTCATGTGCATATACATTTGCATGTTGGTGTTGTTTTCGTCTGAGCAGACTAGTTTCATGTCGGCTGCCTTATTAGTATTTTAATGTGTTTTTGAATGCTTAGAAAATTGCTGTGACATTCACGACGCCTCCATAAATGATATCCAAAACTTTGTTTCCTAGTCGGTATTGAATTAATAATGGTGGGTATAGAAAATTTATTTCACTTGAAAGTGTGGGATAAACTGATTCAATTCTCATAAGCCTTTACTATCACCACGCATAAATGGCTTATCAGATGCTGTAAACGATAGTTAACGAACAATTAGATAACTCAAGAAGATAATGTAGCACGGACAGTGATTTGTAAAGTTTTTAAGTTTTTGGAGTATTATCTTTTTTTCTTGCATAAAAAATCACAGTTTACACACGTGTGTTTTAATGCAAACGTGTGTAGTAAATAAACCCCATGAGGCTAGCTTTCAGTAAAAAGCGCGGTAACAGCATCTCAGAAGTTCCCAAGAATATCAGATTACGAAAGGTTCCAGCCAAACTACTGAGAGGGGGATATACAGACTGGGTGAAGCAAAAGGGATGTGTTTGTGATAAGAAAACGAACCCTAATTGAAAGAAAGATAAAAGAGGACGTATTTTCTCAATCAAACTGAATCATACAGACACGGTACGGTCAAAGAGCGTTTGCTAAATATTACAGAGAAAGCAGCCTCTGCAGAGCCTGAATTTGTCCAGTTAGCGTTGTCGGTAGAGCGACCTTGGCTGTCACCCGGACCAGCTGGGTCCAATTACTGCGTTTGGCATTGACATTGGAAACGGTCATGTATTTTCCACATGTAGGGAATGTGTCAGTTGTTTGCGGAAGATTTAGTACTAGTAGATCGACTGCTTAGGACATCTGTCAACCATACTTGTTTGGAAAACATTTCTCAAAGGTGCAAAACTTTTACAACGATAGTCGAAATAGGAATGCATGATGCTTCGGATGCTTCCTTTGGAAAAAAGATTCAGTGATTAAGGTTAACGATCAAATTTTCTTCCAAGCGCCTTGAATGACAGAAAATGTAACAACACTTCTAGTAATAAAAAGGAATTCGTTTCCATTGATTGATTTAGATCGCTCATCGCCCAGGTTATTCAATTAAGAACAGATTTACACATTTAAACCCGATATAATTTATTGTTAATACAGACAGAGTGCGTTCTCACCTGTAGGCATGTTTTCCTATAATTGTTTTTCTGATAATTTAAATCCAAGAAGTTCATCATGCGTATTGCGCTATCCCTAAACATCACAATAATGACAGTGAGTGTCCTCCAGGGTACTGCATTTACGAAAATCTTTAACTTGCGATCAAATCTTAATTCTTTATAAAACTTTAACGACTATAAAATGCGAAATATGGAGCTATTATACTATTACTAATAAGATTCAATAATGAACTCCCCAATTTGCTGTTTTTAAAGAATTATACAGAATATAAAGTTAGTACGTTGATGAAACAGTACAGTGGATGTTTTGGGAGTCGGACTTTAATAAAATTGTTGAATATTGACTTGAATTGTAATAATTTTTATATGTGTCCCAAAAAGCTGCAAATTAGGTAGAATGCACGTACAAACATTCAATGTAATATGTGACTAGTCCCTTGAAACCGGGTGTCATTGGACAGACCTTTCAGATTACCTCGGTCTTGTAGCAATGTATATTTACAGGCGACAAACGGAAATGTCCGCGCTTTCACGACTGTGGACAAATAAGCTGGACAAATCCAGACGATCACGCACACATGGCCTGGAAGGTCTCAGTCGAACTCATTTACTGAAAACAACATTATTTGTATCCGAATAATGAAGATAGCAATCCTATCAAAGCCAAATAATGAAGATTATAAACATTAGCTCGTCTGCAGGTAAACTATGTTTATCTAAGTTTAACTTAGGGTAACTCAGTTAACAGTAGACACCACTATTCTTTCGAATGGGCTAGTTCGCTCATTAGTATTTCCTGTTGAATCGACTGTACATGTTTCTTATTGAATTGACTGTACATAGAGTAAAGGGTAAATGTGGAGTTATTGTTATAAGAAATTGTCTAAGTTATGTTGCGATAGCACACATTGTATTGAATGTCACTGCAATGAACCAGAAGTAGTCTGGCCACCCGACTTAATAATATATTTTATCAATCAAATAGCATAACATTTTTCAATTTTCACTAGATTTTACTTTGGGCTTGATTATCTATTAATTGTTCTGTCACCGACAGACTGGACCTGGTAATCAAAAGGCACATGCCAGTTCCCCAACAAAACCTGGATACTAGATAGTTCTTAATGGCTATATTTCATACAATATCAATCATTTTATTCAATCGTTCTGATCAATCGCTAATCAAACAAACCTATGTTTGAGTGTGCAAAGGGAAATAATTTCATGAGAAAAGAGTAGATTCAGGAGTTGTCTTTCTAAACATAGGATATGTTAGACAAACTAAACCAGGAGCAGTAGCGTTATCTAGGACTATAACATACACTGTCCCACAGATCCCACATTGTTTCACATGATGATAATAACAAGATACGCGCGTTTAGGGACACTGTCGGGATTTATAGCACTACCATCCGACAGGCGATATTTTAAACGCTCAAACTACCGGATGTCACACTATCAGACGACAATTAGATGTATTGTATAGTATTAGTCAGAGAATCAGAGAGATATAACATCTATTCTGTATAAAATATTCGTATCAATGCTGTCTACACTACATACATCTCCTCCGATGGACATTTTTCTATTTTCCTCTAAATCGTCGTTTAGACCCTCTCTGGAAGATTAATGTTTTTTGGTGAATGATATTTTTGATCTGGCAATATTATATATAGAGTGGTGTTTGTGACTTATTATTGAGAATATTTCAGGCGTGTCATATATAAGTATTAAGGGGGTTGCCCTCCCTTTTGTCAAACAAAAGGATTTAGGTAAAGTCTGACCTTCCTATTTTAGTCTTTTTACTCTTAAAGCAATAATAATAACAAGCCAAACATGTTGTTGTTGTTGTTGTTGTTGTTGTTGTTGCTGCTGCTGCTGCTGCTGCTGCTGCTGCTGCTGCTGCTGCTGCTGCTGTGGTTGTTGTTGTTTTGTTGTTGTTTGCCATTGTTTTAGTGATCGTCTGGACTATTTGGACCTATTGTCTGACCACGCGTATTATATACTAGTAATCAACTGTCGTCTGCGAATGATAAAAAACTTAATTTCTCTCCGATGGGATTTTTGTAACATGTCAATTGATTATGTCGTCTGTGTTAACTTCATCTAAACCATTACTGGTTTTATGGCATGCGTGACATCGATACGGTCATCCAAATCAATACATGCACACTAGCCCTGTCAAATGGCATCTTTAGTCCATCCTAAGTTTGATCTTAAACGTCGGTTATGAAGTTCTTTAACTTACATTAATGTCTCTTGACATCTAATTTCTGATTCCATTGTCACGTTTAACTGAGCTACTCATGTGCCTTAGTAGTGTGTTTTATAGCATCATGTAGGCACGTGGGGTTGGGTCTTCCTTCGTGAAATTGTCCGTATTGTTGAACTGTCCATTTTTGTGAGTCTTTACCCGAGAAGGCTCAGAAACTAGCAATTTAGAACCAAGTGGACAGAGATCATCGCAGGCTTATGTCTCATCGGGAACGAGGACGAATAAGTAATTAAGAATAGCTTGGCTTTTTTTACCTGAACCTGACCTTTATGTAAGAATATATTACAAGGTTCTTGTTTAGAATATATCAATTTTTCGCAAGCAAATCGTGCGATATCGACATTTAAGATTTGTGTTTGTATTACATTTCGAGTATCATCGTGATACTTTCTGATTATGAAAACATACACTCGGTGTTGTAAACGTAGACTATATCGACTGTTAAATTATGCTAATCAATAGGTCAGATTCATGTCAATATGGCCAAGCTATAAGTTCCATGAGGAACTTGATATGCACATGCTTGGTTATTCCTCGTTTTCTGTCTGTCGTCTGTTCGTTTTTTTGGGATGTATGTTGTATTATTTATTCCAAAATATCAGAACTTCTACATTTTGATTGATTTCCGGACATTTACCACTCAGGAATGGTGCCCATATATTCTGTCAGATTTTGACGTATTAACAGATAAACTTTAACCGGAAGCAGTGTCTTCTGTCTAGAACAAACATACGAGACGAAACAACAAATCCATAACTTTCAATCATATAGTAAATGTAAATATTGTCTGTTAAAATAAGTATTTCCTTATACTATTCATAAGCACTCATAAAATTAGATATAATAATGCATGCGTTTGCTCCTTTTCTGAAGAGTTTGAAATAGAAATCTATCTCAATTATAGTGTTTTGCTACGAATATTATTCTATAAGTTCATTTATAATGGGTAGCTATATCGTGCTATCCCCTGACAACAGCACATTAAACCACGCAGCTATTATATAACTCTTACCTATATAATCATTGTAGGGATAATGATAGGTTATAGCATGCACTTCTATTGATTTTGAATTTTTGATGTCGTTCGATGGAATTATTCAAATAATTCTATGCAATATAAGTCACAACACCATTGCACCAAATCGAATTGAAAAAGGCGGATGCGAAATTCAACAACGATTGTCTTTTAATGATAACATTAAGCTGGTTCTGGCTGGAACAATTGAATACAGGTTTCATTATTGCGTGCATCTTTAAATTGAGGTTAAATTGAGAGCAAAAAACGGACCTGGCCCCGATCTCCCGAAACATCTCATGTAGAAATCTCATTTCAAATTGAGATTTTGCGAAAATCAAAGTCTGCATTTGAGATTAATCTTAAGTTCAAACTCTTTGTATTTTGCTATAATAAATTCAGAATATTGTTATCTGTTATGTGATGCCAATTTTAATCCAGTTTCTCATGGAAATTAACTAAAAGACACATGCCGATATTTGAGATGAGATTTAACTCAGATTGAGATATTTCGAGAGATTGGGGCCTGAAAATTGATGTTCTAATTTTGAAGTGCTCTTATTATTTATGTATTCTTTACAAAGTCTTAAGGTTTTATGACCATGCGTTTGACCATTACAGTAATGAAGTCATCGGTTCGTGTTGGCAGTATTATGTGATATGCGCCAATTTGATAAAATTAACTACTTGTATATTACCGTTGATATTTGACGCCCAAGTAATTTTCAACATTTCATAACTATAATCACAGATTACAGCTGTATGTTAAACGTTAAAGTCCAGGTCTACCTAACTACGAGCGGCACTTTGACACTTGTTTTAAATGTTAGATTTCAGTCACTCTGTGTTTAATGCAGTCAATGTCAGTATTGAAAGACCACCTACGAATAAATTATTACGTTAAAAAACCTAAACAGAAGAAATATAACCTCCGAAAAGTTTCCACAATCGTAACTTCTCGGGTCTCTCCGTGACGAAACCGGACGCTCCGTTGCGTTAGTTACATCCGATGGGTCCCGATTGAAGTTTCCAATGATAGTTTATCTGTTAAGAAGTGACCACATATCCATAACGGCCACTTGTTGTTGACCCATAATAGGTGGTCTGACAAGCGAGGTTGACTGTAAATACAAACGTATCAACCAATTACGTAATATTTCAGTATAAATCTTTAATTATAAATGTATATTCGGTGAATTGTCCCATATGTAACATGTCTCTATATCATCGTCTTATAGTAGTTCTCAGTAAAGTTTAAATTGTCTAAAATCCCACAATTTCAATACATTTACAGAATTCATTCAGTACACACAATATTCCACGCTCCACAATCTGACAGCAGCCTTTGTAACCTCCTGATTAAAGGGATCTCTTTGGTCCAGTAGATTTCCGACACATATCTGATAAATATTATCACATTTCCGGTGAAAATATCTAGAAAATATATCAGTATAAAATTAACAAACTTTACAGAAATTCTGTAGATTAGCTCGATGGTAGAAGTGAATATGTTACATGGATATTTTATCATAGACGAACTGTCACTTTGATCATAAATTGTGTGAAAGAAACGAACCATTTGTTCATTTTTAGGGTCAGGCCAATTTGAGGACCGGTTAATGTAAATTTGACAGATGAAGAAACTATGTTTTTTAAGAACATGTCAGAACTTTCCTTCTTCTGTCAACCGTATGTATGTAAACGTGTGGAAACTCGGACTATATGACGTACCACTCTAGCCTTCCACCAGCCAAAGGGGTAATTTCATAACGAACTCCACTGTGATTTTATCCTTTGACATCCACATTCCAAGGCGATTGTATTCAGCTCGTTAGTACATGTATACGGGGGTCAACTTACGTCAAATTGTATTTTTAGCTCACCTGTCACATAGTGACAAGGTGAGCTTTTGTGTTCACTCTCCGTCCGTCCGTCCGTCCAGAGAACGTCCGTCCGTCCGTCCATCCGTCGTCGTCGTCCGTCGTCCGTCAACAATTGGCTTGAAACTGGGTCATGTGGGGTCAAAAACTAGGTCACTAGATCAAATCTTAGAAAAACCTTGTGTTCACTCCAGAGGTCGTGGTTTTGATCCAATCATCATGAAACTTGGTCAGAATGTTGTTCTTAATGAAATCTAGGCCAAGTTTGAAACTGGGTCATTTGGGGTCAAACACTAGGTCACTAGGTCAAATCTTAGAAAAACATTGTGTTCACTCCCGGGGTCACTGTTTTGATCCAATCTTCATGAAATATGGTCAGAATGTAGGTTGTACTGTTACCTAGACCAATGTGCAACAGGTGAGCGACCAATGACCTTTCAGACCCTCTTGTTTATCCAAACCTACTCAGGTGACTTCAGCCCATCTATCATATTAACACTCAAATGGTTAATAAGGTCTTCAAGGATGACATGCCTTGTTTCCAGCGTCTTTTGGAACTGCTGACGTAGCTTGCTCCGTATCTAAACATTTTGATACATGAGACGTCATGCGAACTGTTTTACATGCTAGATCAAACTAGGGAACAATAGGTCTAGACATTACCTCGATAATAAATTTAGGAATTCATACAAATCCATACGTAACATCCAGGATTACCAAATTGATTATGCCATCGTCGGAAAGCACGTTTTCCCAGACCTGCTTCGGAGAAGTGCAAGTGAAATTATTTTAAACGCACAGTTGACCAACGGGAGAGAGTTTTGTATATTTTTTCCCGGCAATAAAAATTGAATAATTTCAATAATGGTAACGTAAAATCCAACGGATTATGCCTGTGATTTATAACATATAACCAGATATCAAATAAATCCCTCATTTCTTGGTCAATGAACTTGCAATCAGGCAGTGCTGTTACGACGTTACTGGCCGTTAAACCTTCAGTTAAGTCATCTGTGATGTCTCTATTTATGATGACTGTCACATTAACATCGACTTTTATATCCTCGGTCAGTTTAATTATCTCATTGGCTGTAGCATAGTTTAATAATTAAGGATATGAACTTCTTCATTTGTTCTGCATTGTCTAATGGATTTCTTCATTTGTTCTGCATTGTCTATGACATTGTTCAATGTTCAAATTAGCGGGTTTTTGTTCTCTTATTGCAGTAAGAGCGTTATTCCCCTAAATTCGATCCGAGGACACTTGAGTCTGCTGCTGTTGCTGCTGCCACTTCTGTTCTTTTTGCAGTTGTGGTGGTGTTGTTGTTGTTGTTGGTGGTGGTAGTTTTATTTTTGTTTACTGATTTCAGGATAGTGTCATTTTGATAGTTAAATAGGTATGGAACAGTATTTGGTAACTGCATGATATAATTCCAACCGTTGCAGAAACCTAATACTCAACCTAACATTAATTATAGTGTAGTTTTGTTAGGGGTTCATATAAGCTGCTTGTGAGGTTTTCCCCATATTCATGTACATGTATCTAATAAAACCTGAGGTATTTTACGTTTATTTGTATAATTTATAGTAAATCCTAAAACCAAACTTTCCGGGGTAATTAAGTGCTCAGTCTCGAGTCATCTAGTGATACTCAAAACAAACAAATGTACATACACATGTATTCGTGTATCTAAGTAAATATTGGGTTATGTATTAATAATTTATACTTAAACATCTCTATTGTTTCGTTTAACAACGCACCCTATCACCTTTATACGTAATTCTGACCTACCCTGTATCTCATACCAAACCTTTGACACTTGATAAATACTACATCGCAACCCGTCTTTAAAAGCCAGAACTAGGATTGAATAAATCAAATGCGACTGTTTATAACAGGCGTTTTTTTCAATCACCGATATAAAAAATCGCGATTTGATTTTTATGCCAGCCTATAATATAATGCAGGTGGTTGCTTAATTGGGACAACCACTTTATATCCAAACCCTATGTTAAGGCCCACCTGACAACAAAGACCTTAACAAAACTTGAATTTAATCTCGCATTATTCCATCTTGTTTTCAACAAGTAGTCCATCTTGTTAAAATTCACCGGTTTTAAAGTCAAGGTTAAAATACACAATACAATGGCATCTGAAAAATACAAATGTTGTTCCTTTTCTATAAGAAAGTGTTGGTTCTACATTTGCATCGGGTTATGTGTAAGTGGTGTATATTTTGAGAAATAAATCACCCAATTGATGATCTGTGGTTTGCATGTTTAGTGTATTTAAATCTCTGTATCGAGTTTAGCATTTTCCCTAGACTTTCTTGTAGTTATAAGGAAATTAAGCAAAACGTAGTGAAAATCTCACACGAGTGCTGCATTAACAAAATGCAAACTCTTCGTAAATCAGTTAGTGTATGATGATGTAACATTATGACTACAGTTATTTTTGGCTTGATTAGGGATCGAATCCGCTACAACTTTCAGATGAGAATAATTGACCACCGTAAATTACTAATTGTCCTTTGACTTTGATGTACGTGTACAATCTTCCTGTATATTTATGTATGTCATTATATCTTTTTTGCATGGGCTGATGACCTTACCATGCAGTAAATAGTGAGCTTGAACTCTAAACGTCTCCGAACTCCACTGACAAGAATACACCATTTGAAAGTCTTGTTCCAACAGTAAAAATCTGCTGCGTTAGACTTATTTGTACAAACGTAAAATTGATGAAGCTAATTCACTGACAGTTGAGTATAACTAATTACGTGTGATGGATACTAGAACAAGAAGGCATTTTATTCTCAATAATTACGCTGTAAACAAACATATTAAACCGTTCGAACAACGTTAAAATAGCAGCGTCCACCAGCACGAACACCGCGGGTTCCACAGGTTGTTGACTATCATGGTACACTCGTATTTTGATTTGAAATCTACTGAGCTACAGACACCGTAATTAACGAAAGTTCAAAGCGGTCATTTTACTACCATAAATATTAATTCCCCTAATTTGTCCTTCGTTCGATTATGCAACGTATAAGCAAAACTTTTTTATGATTGTAATGTTATATTCTGTTTAGCTAGAATTTCGTTCGGTCTTCGGTTAAGATTCGGTAAAACCACCGGAAAAGAAAATTGCCAACAATAAGTAGGCACTTTCTATAACAGTTGTACGTACTTCATTTTTGGCGGGAATATTTAATGTTATTTTGTTGAGTGGATGTGCACGTACATGCAATTTGAAGCGACGATTGATGTGTTTCAGTCTTGTGTTTCTATGTTAGAATCAACGAAATACGTTTGCTGAGCGACTCACTCTCTGAACTGATAAATTGTTTGTACAAAGTACGTAAAATGGGTGTGCGAACATTAAGGGAGTCCGCGTTACTCATGTACAAAATGTAAAACACATGCTAGAAACGATACGGCGGCAGGAATAATTCATGTTGTTTTGTGTAAACTAGAAAATCATGACACTTGTTTGTGCTGTGTGATTCCTCTGGAACAGGGGGATAAATTTTGAGAGAAAAATCAAAGTCGCTCAAACGTGCACTAGGTTTTTTTCTAACCCTCTTTAAGATAAGATGGCAATTACATCGATGGCTAAACGACGTGGTGTTTCCAAGATCTAGGTTCATTAGCTTAGATGTTGCGTGTATTTGCTAACCTCGTATGTGACCGGTCTATGCTATCATTACGAAAGCAACACTACTTGTTTTCTCTAGTAATTGTCATAATTAAGAAATTAGGAGACAAACAGGGTTTTTTCTGCAGACAATTAGGAGAGGAAGTCAATCCGGAGAATTCGTGTTTACATGCGGGTGTATGTATGTATATATATAACATCTCTAGATACATGGGCAGACGCAATTGTCCTGCATATGTACCGCATTTGTATACAGCCAAGGTTTTTCTTTCAATTGCATCATGGCGATTATAAGATTATAAACTCTATTGAAATGGTGTCTGTATTGTAATACAGGACTGTTTTAAACATTAAAAACATAGGTACCTGAATGATTGAAAAAGAATAACAACAGTTAGGTCTTTGACACGACGTTTACGAAAAACATAGGTCATTCTACGAAGCCGTACCTTATTACCTAAACAAATTTCTACAAAATTGGAAATATGTTCGAAAATTTATAATATCGAGTGCATGTATGCCTTAAACATTTGTCACATTGAGTGCATATAGGCCTACTAATGGTTTAATGTATCGTTTCTGTCGGTCGCTGAATTGTTTTTCCTAGAATATGACACAAGAATAGCTTTTCTAAGTCTGCGTATAATGCGAATCCTTTTAGTCGTAGTTTCCGATACTTTCAAAATATTTATCTTAATTTGATTCAATAAGAAAATCTCACCATTAGCACAGAAGCCTTACAGATACATCAATTATACTCACCAGCTTGCGTACACACCGCGTAATAATGTCTATATTTGATGCAGTTAGATATACATTTCTTGTATAATATTCTGTTATTTTTCAAGTCACAGTGTCAGACTTTATTTTTTATTATATTATCTAATATTTCGTCGGTAAAAACGACATTTTTTTTTTAATTTACTGTACAAAAGGACCAATTCAAAACTCGTCAAATGCTTGACAAAATTCGAGTCCGTGAAATAATTCCAGTCTATGCTGTAAAATCTGGGACTAAATCAGAACTAAGACAGCCTGAGTTCGTGAAATAAGAGTTTGTAAAATCTAGTTAATAATTTTTGTTGACGTTTCGAATGCGTATATCTGTTGGGGCATTATCTCAGCTTTATCACAATCGTATAGAGTCATTTATTTTTACAATGTCCCCAGACAAGCGGATCTAACATGTCTCTGGTCACATTGACTGGAATAAATGAAATTAATTATCACCTAGAAACGGGGGAAACACCCTTCATTATCTCGTCTGCTAGTGATTGTGATCGTGCAGCACTTCCGGTAACTACGGGAATGATTTCTCTGTATGATATAAAACACCAATACTGGGTCATGTCTTCAAAAATTGTAACAAGGGCACATTCTAATTATTCTCAATCTTATGCAGTTCTCTTTTATACTTTTATATAGTCTAGTCAGATATAAAACAACAATACTGGATTATGATTTCAAATATTGTAACAATTATCCTCGATTTTTGACACTTCTTTCTTATACTTTTATATGTTAAGGTCGTGCTCATATTGTTTGAAAGCATATTTTGTGAAAATGGTTATTTATGAATGCATTTCAGGTTTGAGTAGATTCCTCTGGCCCCGATCTCTGTCAACATCTCCTGTCCGAGTGTATATTGTATTCTCTCTAACAGTTTTCTTCGTGAGTGTGTATGATACTCGTAATATAGACTAGATACGTACAGTACCGATTTATAGATGAAGTTTTCTTACCAGTAAATAATACCCTTCAGATATCGTTCTTCTGACTCGTGTCATCTTCTAATGTTTGTTTAGTTACTGCATCTGACGTCTGATAGACAGGAATGCAACTTAGAGGGTAACATCATTTCCGACATAACCGTTTTGTGTGTCAATAAACATCTATATTACTATACGTGAGGCTTTCCTGGCGAAATCGTTCTTATGTGCCTATCGTAACCTGATTTCTTTTACTATTAACTCTTTCGGCAATTCTCGGAAAATCTCGAAGATTTCCGGCACTTTCTCCGGATTCCAGTTCGGCGATTTTCGGTAAAGATTTCCTGCACTTTCTCCGGATGTAGGCTATATGATATAATTACTTGATTTTAATAGTAGGATAAATCCGGTTGTAATCAGTCGTTATGTTGTCTTTTTGTAGTATCTAGTTCGGCGATTATCGATAATATTCGGAACTTTCCGGCACTTTCTCCTGATATATATAATTACTTGTTTTAAATAATAGGATAACGTTGGATAATCAGTCGTTAGGTTGTATTCTGTTCGGGGGTATTACACAATGATTGATGAAGCTCTTAGGGAAGGGTTAATTCAGTTGGCAATATATTCACACAAAGATTGGTCGTAATGGGTGCGATGGAATAAAATCTGGAATCTTTATAATGATACTTTACCTTCTAAAAGATGTATTGGTTGTTATAAGAGATTGCAATAAAATGAATATTAGTATTATCAATTCAGAACGAAAGACAACTTTTGTCGTCATTCTATAATCTTTTTTTTCGGAACTATGATCAACGAATACATCTGCAACCTAAACCGTAATAGTGCGAGATGTATTCTTTCATAAGATGAGGTTGTTTCTGGAATTAAATATTACTACTGAGAGGCACATTCTCATGTACAAGCGCATTCTAGCACGAATGTGGAGTATCGTCGTATTGTATTGTATTGGAGCATGGTGCGACGGAGCGAGTGAGGCTTCTTTCTACTTCACGGAATCTCTCATTTTAAATATCTCAATTGGGATGTCATTCAATATCGATCTTACTTGTCTAACGGACATAAAGACAATCAGTCAGCTCACACCATAGTTTTAAATTATTGGCTGTAAGAAGCGATATGATTGGCTATCCTTGTTCTCCAATTAAATAAGATCAATATTGAATATCACCCCTTAGCATTTTGTGGGCTATTTCCATCACCAGGGGTGTACGTCGTTCGTCGTAACCTTTATGAAATATGTATCTCAGTAAAATACACATGCCAAGTTTGCAAAAAATGCCGTCAACACGACGTATCAACATAAGACGCCTCCATATTATTCCCACGTGGGTCAACGCCTCAAAAACAATGCTTGATCTTGTTTAAAGGATTATACGTGGATTTAATATTCCCTGTCACAGTAATCCGCTACGCACTGGACAAATACTGAGTACCCACGCACACTTATAATGAGATCATTGGCAGATTTTTGTTCAATATTAGTAGGCCTACAATGATTCAAGGGGAAAAGATCAGACGCCGGTAAAACCTATCTCCGTCCGTACCGTACGTAGCTAATGCAGTTAATATTACACTATACATAACCATAGAGTTAATGTTATAATTTTGACATTTCTTCCCGTTAATATGCATTAGTATAATGACAGTTTTTACGAGTCAGAAAGTGTATTTTCTCAAACAATTATATTTGCCATGTTATCTGTAACCTTATTCTGATCACATCGGCTTTCGATCGTAACTACTCTGGTCTTTCCGTGACTGGTGATTCGTCTTAGAATGTGACTACTCGGGCATTTCCGTTAATGAGAAATACGCACTTTCGTAAGATAAACGCCAATTGTTGTCCGATGTGCGCCGCTTGCAATGTACATTTACCGGAGACAAACGGAAATGGTCGCGCTATCACGATTGCCGTCGCCTTATACGTACTGAACTATCCTTTAGAAAGAAGTCACGATTCACCGTAAGATAAATCTTAGAAAATTTTGACTTTTAAAAGTTAAAAGCTTGAGCTGCACACTGCATTATAACCCATGTTTTATGTGTGATTATTCTAGCTCTCGACACCATGCTTCTAAACTTTGTTAAAGTTGATAATGTCGATTTTCCTGTTTAACTGATACACAAAAAAATTTCAAGACTTTAAGAATATTAAAAGGTTTTATTAAGATGCTTTGTGAATAACACCCACACGTCACAAATTACTAGAATGTCCGATTGTGCACGTACGTGTATTTGAATTTTTGAATCCGTTGCGTACTGTATATGTGTATTTTTGGGTACTAAAGGTTTGAGCATTTTGTAATATCTATATAGTGAACACAGAGCCTAAACACAAGTATACGCTCAGTACATCTAGAAATTTTTTTTTACAAATTTGTGTTTCGCTACTTGTTAGCCGCACTATACACGCAACCGCAGTTCAAGCGCATCGTTAACACTATATGAAACAAATGTTACTGTTGTATCGTTCATGGAACAGAATATCATCAATTCAATGCAGTCTGATTGTCAACTATAATTGCTTTTGAAAAATGTTGACAGTAACCCCAGGGTTGCGTTTCTAGATGTGCTCAGTAAATAAACGCAATTTCATTGGTTTGAAATTCAATGGAACAGTTTGGTATATAATTACATTTGGAAAATTTAAAACTAAGCTCCATTCTTGAAATATCCTGTCGGTGCATATGGGCATTGGCCTTGATCAATAACAAAAAGATCAATTTCATTAAAAAAAATTGAACATCGTAGTTCGGTATTTCGTTTGAATCACTTTAAAATCGAAATACCTCGATTATTTGTTATTTTGTATTATGTAGTGTTGCTATGACTTTCTTGTCTTCGGATTATTGTTGGAGTGTATAAAATATGGGCACTAATAATGCAACAATTCCTCCAGAGACCGGGCTTGATATTATTGAGATAAGAGAAAGGAAAATTGATAACACTAAACGAGACCTTTACACGCATGTAAAGCATTTGTGTTGTGATTTTCTAATGGTTGTATTAAATGGTATACATCACATCATGTACAGGAACCAGTCATAAAATGGGAACCAAAAATGGTCTGCCTCTGGAAGGAACCAATTTACTTAACAAGAGCGCCGGGAACCAGACTGCCACAGAATCAACATTGCTCGTGATCACGTGCAGTAATGTTATCGAAGCTTGCAAAGTCTAGGTTAATGAAGTACGCCATTACATCAACGTCGAAATTTCAATTAAATTCGGTCAATTATTGAGGCCTGAGTGATTACTATATTGCCTTATATATTGCATTTCCTTGTCCATAATGTCTAGCTCCGGTAATATACAGTAAAACTTCACCGAAAGGCCCCAAATAAGACGGACCTCAAAATTAAAATAAAACGTTCATTGTATATCTTAATACAGAAAACTTTGAATGCATGTTTTACTAGTACATGCATATTACAATAGTATAAGGCCTTTATATTACAATACCATTTGTTTGAATAACAAGTCTTTATGTCGCATAACGTTAGGTCACTGTCCTTAGTGTTTTAAACTAGGTCACACCCCGGGGTTGTTGTGCCTCATTTGGTCGCCGTTTTTAGCATGGGTTTCTGTGGGCATTGTTCGGGGTAGTTGTGTCGTGACGTTTCTGATTTCTGTGCTCGGCTGGATGGGTTGAGTGCTACCTTCCCTGTCGGGTTTTCTCATACCTTTTTTACTCGTTGTGTCAATATTGAGTTTACTACGTCCTTTAATATGAGTAAGTGACACGTGTGTATCTCACGAACAAGATGTAAAATGATTTACAAACCTCCAGATTTGGGGTATTCTATGTTTTTTTCTGTGGTTTGGTGTGTTTTTGTTGGTATATATTTAATGTTGTTCCGTGGTTAGTATACGGCTTATTCTGATACAGTTTATGTTATTTTGTGGTTGTGTTGCAAATGTGCTCTACTTAAGCACCGTCATGCACAAAGAGCTAAACTCGATGACTACACACGTTGTCCTATAGTACCCGTCTCTGATTTAATTAAACACAATGATGTAAAATGGTCATAAAATATATACTCTTAACAGTCATCCGAAGTACAACCAAAGGTAAATTACCCCGCAAGTACAAAGCTGTAAAGTCTATTACTTTGTACAGGATCGGACAATAGCTTACGTCACCGTATATACTGAGCTTTGTTGACCCTATCATGGAGAGTAAATAGTAAATACGACAAAGGTGTTAGCTAAATATTTAAAGCCAATGGTCCCGCATTATTTAAATTCCTATTAAAATAGTTGTGGTTTAAACTGGTTACTGCAAAGCCGTTATTTAAATGGTTTTCCAATGATGCTATTATTGACAACAACATCGTCTATGGGAAATAAAGCTGTCTAAAATACAATATTATGTTCTCGTATATAATCTGGAAAGAGAAGTTGCTACATCGAAGGTTCGATAGCAAAATACGGCTATTTAATTGGTTTTGAAAATGAACACAGTTCCAGTAACAGAAATTGAATGTTACTGTCTTTAGTTTGAGGCGATGTTTTATGCGCCGGCATCTACTGATGCATCTAGTTGTGCATCTGTCTGTCCATTTGTCCGTTGGTCAGTAACAAAATCTTGAAACTCAAATATTTTAAGTACATCAAATATTTTAAGTACATCTAAGCATTTTAAGTACATCAAAGCATTACTTTCAAACTTAGTATACGTATTTACCATCAGATACAAATGACATTGCCAATGCCATGTAACACTTTCCAACAGTCCAAAAAAGTTGCGGCCCTTGGTTGATGTTTTCATCAATGTATTTTGTGTAATTTCATGAGACTGATCAAGTCTGACCACCATGTTATAACAAATGTTGTTTGTATGTTTTCAGGTGATAGATAAAGACGTTTACTACTGTGATAAGGATTGTCAATTAGAGCAGGTAGGTGGAGGTTTGATACATCATGCTCCTATAGTCAGTATGGGCATCATATTCCTACAGTCAGTACTGCATGACTGTTGAGGCATCATATTGACAGTAGGCACGAAACTGATGTCTTTTTCTGTAAATCGAATGTAATGCCTGGAAAAGTTTATCTAATTGATGTAAAAGCAAACTATTAATTAAGTGTCGTATTTCGACGGAAAGAGCATAAACGGGGCTTCGTTCTTATGTAAATACTTTAAGAATGTCGTATTTGATATATAAGACAAATATCCTACATTTTAAAAAGAAAGTGACGTCAAAAAATGGTGTCACAAGTTGCGTCAAACGCAAGACCGCGTAATGCTAAAACATTCATCATAACTCCTATAGTCAATACCACATTATTGTATACACGTGTATGCCTGTCTTCCCAATCAATCATATTATGCCAAAAAACTGTTGCGCGCATACGTCGGTAGATTCATTTACATGCTTTTGTATGTCAGGTTACTCGGTATATTATAGTATTTCTAGAGTTGGGGTAGTTATGTCTGGTGGGCAAAAAACAATCAATGTTCTCATGGCAGTAGCTATTGGCGTTTGGCGTTTTTTTTGCTCTGAGCTAAACTAGATGCATGATGCTAGTAATCGCTGTGTGTACACCTATACTACAAAATGTCTGTAGCCTAGACATTCGGTAATCTTTATTATTGTGTCTGATTCGTATATATTACTTAAACGGTTCTAAACTGGTTTTTATTTGCTATAACATCATAATGATACTACTGCTTGTCTGATCCATTTGTCCATCATTGACTATTTACTGGAGGAAACTAACAATCTGTATACGATCGTTCGGGGTCGACATGTCAAATATAATGCGTACACTACCTACACTGAATAGATGGCGGTAATCTTCGCAAATATTTTAATACAGAGTAACTTAGACTTGAAACTAAAATTTGCAATATATTTTTATATACAAAACATGCTATTTCTTTTCCAAAGATTTTAAACGTGCGAATATTTGTTTTGGAAGTCTGGGCGTATGATTGGAATATTTGTTACTAGGACCCAGGAGTTTCATCCTAACAGTCAGTCTTATTTCGCGAGAAGTTGATGTTAGTAACAAAAAATCATGCCGTGTTGCGCAACGTCGTAGGAACGTTATTACAATATTCTTACAAAAAAAACGGTCTTGTAATTTGTATAAGTGCGTACTTTTACTGCTACTGTTTTCCTTGTCGTAGATGTTTACTGTTATGTAAATGTTTCTTCGGTATCTAAAACGTATATAACATCTTCTAAATATATAATATAGTGTGTATCCTTTGATGCAAAACAATATCCCATCAAGTATAGCTTGCTTACTATTGCAAAACATATTGTTACATTCCAATCATATTGTAAGTACATTATTCCAGTATGTGGGGTGTTCACAATATTATCATTCTAGTACGAGGGGTGTTCAAAATGTTGTTAGTTCATTATTTTAGTATAAGGGTTGTTCAACGTATTGTAAATGATAGTACGAGGGGTATTCAAAATGTTGTTAGTACATTATTTTAGTACGAACGGTATTCAACGTACATCGTTCCAGTAAAGGGGTACATGATTTGTGTACTCAAATGTTGTAAGTACGTGTGCACCTGTCTAGAAGAAGGGGTGTTCAAAAATGATTTGAGATAAGTCCACAGAAACAACAATTGTTTATAAAACTCATTCGAGGAGAAAAACAGAAAATGCGATTATAGCCAGTTAGCTGACTTATGGCCGAAATGGTCATTCTTGATAGCATAGCTACGAAATACGCACCGTTAATATATTTTCACTCAAGTACTCAAACGATAGTCCAATGCCTGAAATGCACCGAATAATCCCTCAGTGACACTGATGCACGCAAGTGCCAATTCTATAGTCAGGATTTGTATTGACGCGGCGCCAATCACTCGTACATGCACACAAGTGTGATATTGTGCGCCCAATTCTGCAAGACCAACAAGTCATACACCTACAATATCCTCTATAGTAATATATATAGAACTGATTTGACTACTATTTTACAGGACTAACCTTTTTTAAAACGTTTTGAATACCCCATTGTAGTATTGATTAGGGCTATATTTTCATGAAAATCGGAACTTTTTTCCACAAGTAAAGAGTAGTTTTTTGACAATTGTTTTTGGAATCGCAAAACAACGTTTTTATCCTAATTACGACATTCTCATTCCAAGCCAGCAATATATACTAAATATTATAAGAAATGTTTGTAATGAGTGTAAACAACTAAGATGAGTGTTTTCCGTCATATACCACAATACCAGCAAGTTGGTCAGTATTATGTCCACAGTGATTATTACTGTCATATAACATCACTTCCTTCAATCGGAATTTATTCTAGATGTACGTACACGTAACGCGCCATCCAGGAACAAATCCAGAAACATAAAGGATATAGGTACAGGGCAGTTCTACTGTAGCTTTCATACTCTTACAACACCCAATTTGACCGACTTTCACGTTGTATACCTCTTACTCGAGCATGTCATTATAATTGGCTTTTAATTGTTGAGTCATTGGACAGCAAAACCAATCCCCGGGAAATAACGGGATAGGGGATATGTTTCGTTGTGCACCCTATTTTTTGTAAAGATTGTGCAAACCAAATTCACAAGTAACTGTATCAATTAATTTTTTTATAAAAAGTAAAGGTTTTTGGTAAAATTTATGCATGTACTTTATGTCTAAAAAACTGTACATCAACTATGTAAAATGAACCCAACTTCTTCGTCAATGAAACATTTACCTATGACCAAACCACATTGTTTCTGACAACAACAGCAACAACAACAACCGTGTATCATGGATGGATTTGATACAAATAATAGGCGCAATTACTATATCCAAGAGAATACAGAAACAGATCGTGCACGGAAAAGACTTGATATTTAAGTAGAACCACATGGCTAGAAGATTTAATGTATCATCAATACTACACGAGCGAGTGCTGTAAATTAATGGTTCTGTTTTATGTTGTTCTGAGTTATGACAAACAATATAGTCTATGAAATATAGTGACATATATTTACAGTTCCTATACCCATTGTTTCTTCGGAACGTGGAATATAAACCTCATGTAGATCTAGAAAGAGATATAGATAACTTTATTGTTCTGCTGAAGTGGCCATGATTTTCAGAGCAGAGGTAAATGCATATGTGCGTGCACATGTGACGTCTACAAACTAATGTGCAAAACCTTACATTTTCTACTACGATTGCGCATGTTTGACATACGGTGGGTGTTATTGCAACAATTAATAAACATAGAAACTTAGCTAGCAATTAATGAGTGTACTAAATGAAATTTACGTCTTCGAGTGTGCAATAAACGTTACATCATTACCCCATATTATAGAATATACTGTCTGTCTTATAATTATATCGACCGATTATTTGATAACCTTACATAATAAGTTGACATATAAAAGAATACACTGCCCTCCAAAAGTTCCTTCACACATAATATTGACAGACACACGTGTAATGGCATGGTTCCTTCCGACCCAAATTTGGTGGTTGTCTATTTAATATTTTTATACATCATTGTCTTATTCCATGAACATTTTATCAATGTTTATCTGTAATAAAGCTTTAAATTTATACCGTCAAATTATGAAATCATATACTTTTTGGAGTGTGAAGGAACTTTTTGGGGGATAGTGTATATCAGAATAAAATACAATTCTTGGTTTTATTTGCAGTGCTACTTTGGATGTTCCAAATTTCCCGAGGCAGTATCTGAAGCACCATGCTCAACAACGTGCTCAATGTCGTACGAAAAGGTAAGATATTATTAAGTTCTTATATCTATGTATTCAAAGCACTATGAGAGGTATATCATATAAACATGTAACTTTGTAACATACTGTTACATGTATATTCTCAGAAACGTCAAAAGAGTTCACAATAATGAAATTGGGTACATTTTCTCGAACCATTATAAAATCGTAGATTTGCTCTTATATATGATGGGTATGTTTTAGACAGTAAATACCGTCCTTGAAACGTTATGATATAATTTCACATTTTCCTTAATCATTACAAAATCGTGGATTAGCTAAGCTATAAGTGAACCAATATATTTGTTTGTTATATATCTATTCGATTAACAGGAATGAAAACGAACGAACAGAAAAATAGTGCTTAAAGTCATTTAGTTTCGATGTGATGAAATTTCGTGGTTTTGGTTGAAAACCGCATTTCGATGGGACGTTAATTCGTCGAATATATATTTTCCATTAAAGGTAATAAATAAAAGGGTCAAAATTATTGTTCGAAGGGGTTTGATTTCGTGCTTGAAGGTGAACCACGAAATTTACCTCCCCCCTCGAAAATTATTTACTTGGTTGATGGTAAACCACGAAATCCACTAAATTTACCCCCTCGAAAATAAATTATTTTACAGTACTTTGGTTCATTAGCATTCCTACTACTAGTATGAATTGATAGTTTGAAGTATCATTTGTCTTGTCTCGTGTGATGTCAGGGAGGGAGTAACACTGAATAAACTCTGCTATGTACTCAAAGTACACAGTCGTGTCAGGAGACTTGAAGCTAGGCAAAGACAAACAGTTAACCCTTTGACATAACACTAGCAACATAATTAATAACTTGGTATAAGTCAATCACGCGGAAGGTGGTATCGCGTCTAGTTAAACAACGCAAGAGCTTTTGGAGTGAAAGCTTACAATATACTTTGGATACTTGTTTACGCAAGAAACTTCAAATTATTAGCAATACATATCATAGAAAGTGACCATTTTTCGGGAGCTGTTTTAAGCTGTTCAGCCGCTCAACCACTCTTGACATTTTAACTCTCCCTTGTCATTGGGACTTAAATTCGAGTCTTCCTGTGGAGCGTATTTCTCTTCCTGTGGGTGTGGCAGTCAATTTCAATATGCAGCGCCCAGGAATAAACACTGCATTCCCTAACAGGTACCAATTTACACCTTGTTGGAGTAATTGTAAGTTCTCATGAAAGCTTTACGTAAATGATTGCCATAAGAAGAAGTTTGGAATTGTTTGCTCCGTATACGCATGTATAGTCAGTTACATTAACAACTGAAACTATGTTGAACGTTTGGATAATACCGATAGATCGACTGTATAAACATTTACTGGTGAGCAATTCAAAACATGTTTTACAAAAAGATGACTAAATGGATGACACGAAAACACGATATTTTCAACACAATTAAATGATATTACGAGTACAAATTGTCTTAGTTTGACGATTGTTAAAATTCTAGTGCGGGCCGCGGCTGATTTTTGACAGGAACCATTTTTTTTTAAATTAATGATGTTTGGATAATTATCCACATTATGATTGAATTTCCTTTCAAGAAAAAGCAACATCCGGAATTATACATGAGATGAAGTTTTTGTATTTTTATTATTATTATTAATTGCCAAATTGTAAGTTTCTAGTGATCAAAATGTGGGTTAGTGTAAAAAAGAACCTTAACGAATGCATTCTAGAATTTCCAGAAGAGAGCTCAATTATACATAATTCTCATCTGCAGAACGTGACTAAATAAAACATGGACTTCCTCTCAGGGAAATAAATGCGTAAGATGTTTTAGGTCATTTACTTTTTCCCCACTCGATTGATATCATTCATACAAATTGTGTATGATTATAACCGAATTGTGTAGAATCTGTTTCTGTCTGTGATGAGGAAATTATAAGGTATTGAGAAACATGGCAGAAAAAGATGTTTTGAAATTCAAATTTATTAGTAAAATGTCACATGGCCTTGGAATGAATAGCTTTCTAATGAAACGTTTGAAAAATTAATGTTTAGAAGAACTCTGTATTTGGAAGTTGAATGTCTTCTCAGGATTCTCAAGATGTTGTATCTTCAGTGTTTATATCATGCTGATCACCTCGCTGTTTATGCCGTGCATAATAAAATAAATAGTTGGGCACAAACCAAAGCCGTGTACAGCTACGACGGCAGCGCCTAGCCACACACGCAAGAGTCAGACATAGTATAAGCCATCCACATCCCCAAAAAATGGATGTTTAATGTATATTTACCGGAGACATGCGTTTACGTTTTGGTTTTCTTTTTCATTTGTTTCACTTCTACGAAATGGACGCACGTATAATATGCAAGCAGTATATGAGTTGCGTTTTGGGTGGTGTATTTATATAAGCTGATGTTTGGTCATAAACGGTCGATTTGATCTGAGAAAAGACACATCGACAAACTCAAAGCTCCTAAAACAGAGGCGATATTAAGTCCACGTAAGGATTTTTGTAAGTGCATGTTTTTTCCGAGTCCGTTTAACGAAATTGGAAATTGAGTGAATACAACCTGCTAAACGATGCACAACTTCAAAAGAAAAATGTGGTAGTACGTTTGGTGTTTTCTTATGGCACACAGTTGCACTAAATGTAGAATTGTGTAACATGATACTGTAGTACAATAAAACTTATGCAAGATAAGCGTAATTGTCTATATGATAACATTTAATCTGTCACTTCCGTTTGAGTCTCATTTGTTCCCCGCCGTAGTTGTTTTATCTGCTGTTGTAATATTATATAGGACATGATTTGTACATTGTTTGGTGTCATTTGAAGCTATTTGTATTCATTCATAACTTACCGAAAGAATGTTCATAGAAACGGTGTTTGCTGGTAAACGATGCCCAAGTCAAACTGTGTTTACGATGCCCTGTCTGTGAGCGTTTTTGTGATAAGGTGTTTCTTATGACAAATCCAGTGCAGATCTACTGACAGAATTACACTGGCTTCCAGTTAAGGCCAGGGTAATGTTCAAAGTTCTGGTAATCTTATTCCGTGTCATCATGGGTACAGCTCCATCGTATCTAAAGACATTGTTTGATCCTATTCGGCAAGGGTACAGACTACGATCACAAAATGACACTAACTTTCACATCCCTAGACGGCGAACAAAATTAGCAGACAGATCTATAGCCGTCACTGGTCCAAAATGGTGGAACGATCTACCAAACTATCTTAAAGACATCAAAAGTGAAACTAGGTTCAAAGCACATTTGAAAACTTATTTGTTTAGGAAGTTTCATCGGCAATGAGTGTGCTTTTTATCATATGACTAAATCTAGTTTCTAGAATCCAGGTTTTAAACTGAATGTTTTAAGTGAATGTATATTAGTGTAAAGCGCAATAGAATATGATTTCATAATTTTTGCGCTATACAAATGACATGTATTTGTATTTGTATTTAAGGTCAAAAGGATATGGGAAAATTGGACAGGGAAGGCAGCACTTAAACATTACCAGCCGAGCACAGAAAACATGAACAAATTCATCATTTAACGCAAAAATACACGGCCCAATTACCATAGCATAACGAGAAAATGAAATGCCCAAGTCCGAGCTGTAAATAAGCTGGATAATCTAACGTTTCATAAACTTGTACCAAAACTTTGCCCGAAACTAACAAAACGAGTTGTTACTGTTACTTGACCCAGTTACTGTTTACAGATGTCCCTGAATACAAACTGTGTTTAGCTCAATTCTGTGGTATTTTGAATACTTCCAATGTCATGTCTTCTATCACAAATTATACCCATTATCAAATCAGAAACTTGCTTTCATAAGAGAAACACAGATAAAAATGCCTCTGTATTTGCATACAGACGAAGGAAATAAGGATTGTCTTAAAGCTATGTCGGCTCATTAAGCACAGACAGGTTTTTATTTCCAACAAATTGAAATAGATAATGCCTATGGCCAAACTGTAATCGTGTAAATATTGGATTTAGTCTGGTACAAGTTAACGCTTAGTTATTTTGTAATTGTCACTTGGCTTTCATTATAAAAACGCTCGTTGTGTGTTGTCGTGAAATAATAGAAGCAACATGTAAAGGTTAAAAAGTTTCAGAGGACTGTTTTCAGCTGTTCAGCTTTTCAGCCGTTCAACCACCCTGTAACATTTAACTGTCCCTGGTAAGTGGGCTACATAAGGAAACCTGCGTTCCAGTTTTCATGGTGAGACTATTTCCCTGCTGTGGGTATGGCAGCCAACATCAATCTGCGTGCCCAGAAATAGCTAGACACTGTCCTAACAGGTACCAATTTACACCTTGAGGGAGTGGAGCATGTTGATTATTCTTGCAATGAAAAATAAACTAGTGGTCAAGACGGGGTTGAGCCAAGGACCACTCGATCCCGAAACGCGGACCCTGCCTCTAGTCCACTGCTCCGAAAATTCGAAAGAATGACATTGCGTGGAAAAGGGAGAATCAAAAATGCAACATTGCAGGAGCAGTAAGATGAAACCCCAAGTTAGGCCGTGCCTTAGTTCATATTACATTTCCCTGGTACTGACAATTCAATTCCAGCAACAACAATTGCAGTTTGTGACAATGAGTATCAGTATGTGTATGTTGTTTACCCCGGGTACATGTACATGGTTGCCTCAATATGTGACCTCTAGATCATTATTATGTGTTTGTTGTTTACCTCGGATACTCGTGATTCCCTCAGAATGTGACCTCTAGATCAGTATCTCGTGCAACAACATACCGGTAATTACATTACTAGGTAACCCGGTTAGATGCATTGACCAATCAACCAGTTAATTATATAACAACATCAACAACATTCACGGCAAATACATGTACGATGTAGCTAGGTAATTGAGTATGTGTATTCGATGAGAACGCCCAGACAACAGTGATAGATATGAATACTATCCTTTCAAAATTAGCGAAGTTTCCATCCAGTATATATCAACGTAGCGAACCATTGAAATTAGTATTTTAAAACTATGCTTGAAGATTGTGTTCTTACGACTTTCCCATTCTAAGCCAGCGAATTGTCCAACTTCTAAGAAACATCAAATAGAAGTAGCTCATGCACTACAGTGTCAACACGTAAATAAAATTATGAATTATTTTATTAAAAGTTGAACTTTCTTTATTCTTACAGAACGCTACGAGTCTAGGGGCCAGCAGCACTACTACACAGACACATGTAAGCCATGCATGCCATAATGTGTTGTTCTATGTTGTATGCACTATATGTTTTTGCTACTAAACTGTCTTATATCACTTTAACAATATTTTGCACATTGTGGTAATATGATTGTGTTTGTCCCCGAAGAAAATCCCTCTGTGGCTTTCACAAGCAGCTGCAGGAGAACACTGCATGATTGATATCTTTGTCTGCTTATGTTTCGTGTTTCAAATCTGTATGTCAATGCAATCCATATAACTGCTGCGGCAACTTGACTGTTGTTCTGGATACGTGTATTTTGATTTTTCTGTGGGACCTGTCTAAGTTACAACCGTTACATGAATTGGCATTCTGGTCACCTCGGCATTTATTCAATTTACCTGAAAGAAATGGAAATTGCCGATCGTTAACAACTGCAGGAGTTGGGTCACCATTACCTTCATAAACATTATCAATCTTAGCATTATAATTATCGTCTTCATCATAATCATTGTCAGCTAAATTATTAAAGACGAGTTCTAAAGAATCAAGAAAAAACACCCGCGGCACAATGGTACAATTATTGCGCTTAATCTATAACATGTTGATCGTAAAAAACTCATTTTTGCAGGAATACTATCATTGTACGAGACTAGCATTATTCAAGATTACTATGGCAGCAACGTGTTGCATTCCTGATAGACATTTTTTCTGTAGACGTATTTTAGTTATAATCAATGTCAGTTCCTTTTTCGAGTGATACTTTTATTCCTGTTGCCTCTTTATAGTCAATGAGTTGCCAGGCTATATATTATGTCCCCCTGTGTCATCCTTAGTATATTGTTTGTTTGCCCTTACGTGACCCAAGGTGTTGGAGGTGGGTAGGTAGGTCGAATTTTATTTGTTGAAAGGAAATAATTTCTTAGACAACCTGTAAAACATTCTTTTCGATATAAATTATATAAGGAAGTAGGCTGAAAAAGGAGTAGGGACGATTTCGATGGGTAGGTATCGTTAGGGCAAACAAACACATGCATATTATTAAGGACGGCCCTGTTGTTTATAGATTTGTGTTTTGTATCTAACTGTATTTGACACATTTAGTAACATACCCTGTATCACCATAAGTATAATCATAAACACTCAGAACACGCAGAAGACTCTGATGTATTTTATAAGAACTCGAGCACTGTATTGTTTAATGACGAAACATCTTGATATCTTTTCAAGTATGATTACTTCTGATGTGTCTCTACTGTGGAGCTCAAGTACTTACAACTATTGCATAAATATGTATAATTCTTTCTTAGAATCACATACTATCCCTTGTGTGTCAATAGTTTTCTCTTTAATTTGTTAATAAAAGACCGATTCAAAACTTACTCGGTAGGCATATGGTTGTCATTAGGTTCTAAAGATGTTCAGAGTAGAACAAATACCACTTTTAATATCAAAAACATTTTCAAAGACGGATAAGACGTAATAAGCTCTTATTATGTCATGTACAGATCAAAGGTATACCAATTGTATTTGATTGACAAGCATTGTATGGATGTGTAACATTACAGATTAGTTTATCCATCCTCTTAAAAGCTTGTCTCACTCGATGAAACAAGCATTTCTTTGCGTGCTAAATATGCTCCAAATGTGAGACGTTTGATTCATGTACTGTTTTCTAACGTCATAAGGAAAATTCGGTCACGTGTATATTTATACTGCTCTTGAACACCCACACTTATCTCGGGATCAAATATCTGTCTTGCGAGAATTTGACGCTAAAGTCAAAGCGAAAATGTGGATTCAATAGGCAACCAATTCTTCGTGTGACACATTATCTGTTAACCATGTAGCAGATATTGGACTGCATGTGCTTTTGGATGTGAAAACAATGGTTGTTCGTCCAGTAAATGAAAGGTTAATTTCCCATGTATTCATTTAATTGATAAACGGTAAGGTATTTAAGGACTTAAGGACTCCAAAGAGACTTTTCAGTACTTAAATAACCTATCTAAAGTCGCCATTAGTGCTTTGTTTATTTGTCATTTTGACCGGGCTTAATTGCATGCAGATTAAAGGAATGTGCGCACTGTCTGTTACTGTGCCTTTCGTGATATGTTGTTTTTGTTGAATGCTTCATAATCCCCTTGCCATTTTGTTATTGTGATTTCGTCACTAAGAATATCACCCAGCTTTCCATGGCAATGAGGGATTTTTAAATTTGCAGAATATTACTGTTTTACAGTAGGGAGAATGTTGATTAGAAAAAGTTAAATCGGTGAAAATCGTCGCTTTTGGGCATACTGCAAAACATTATTATGACTCCCCATCTTTGATGAAGGTGCATATTGCTTGGCACATGTCAGTTGGTCGGAAGACCAAAATGGTTTCATTTCAATAACTCAAGAACGCTTTGCCCTTGAAACTTTTAACTTTACTTGGAGGTTGACCAGCAATTGCGACCCTTACCAGTATCGACAATATGCTTCTATGGGGGCATACGTGTTTTCCAAACATCTCTTGCTTAAAATTAGTTTATTCAATTACCGTTGTAAAATATGACCAACCCAATGTTATGTTGTCATTGCAGGTTCAGAGTTGTGTACAAGGTTGTAACTTTGGTCTAGATATATATCACAGAGAACTTGTTCCTCGTAAGTATAGTTCACAGATATAATTATATATCAGAGATTCCAATAACCACACAAGTTTGTCAAATAGTGATGCTTAGATAACTAAGAATTACAACATTATTCATAATGAAGCCATATTGCTACATGTCTACAGGTCCTTCTAGTTCTTTAAATTGTCACATCTTTCTTTGACTTTTTGGCATACCATAATAACACCCATGTATGCCGTGAAAGAAAAATATAAATTTTACAAAAATATATATTTTTCGTTATCAGTGAATTGACATGTTTCATTGTAAACTTAAGATGTACAAACTATATTGCAGGAGCTGGTCTAAATCTTCCGGGACCAGATATAGTAAAAGACGGCATCACACATACCTCTGTCTTACTGCATTGGGATGGTGACAGTATATACAGAACATTCTCCGAGGCTGAAGAGTTCTGGGCTGGTGATTCCGTGTTAGAGAATATCACGTTTATATTACAAAAACAGGTCGTGGAGACACAATCTGAATGGCAAAGTCATTCCAGCATGGAATTACTGGACTCTCATAGAGTCAACGTATCAGACCTACATCCATATCTTACATATCGGGTAGGTTTTAGCACAGAAACCAGATATTTTTCATATAAATGGCCCCAAAACCACTATCCAATACCCCTTGAGTGACGAACACCCTTAGAGAAATCTGTTTTTCTCTAAAGATGCGAGTCAGTAATGAGGTCTTGGATACTCAGTAGTGTTTTAGACAATTTATATTTAAAAAGAATATCATGTTCATGCGTTTTCAGTTTGTTCTTTGACCGGGACTGTACTAATTCTGTGTAACAACTTTAAAATGGTATTTTGTTTATACTTACGTACAAAAGGACCTTGCATTTGCACAGAGCTAGCAATTTTACCCTCAGCTGTTTCTTTTAGCACTTCATGATTTGCTGTTTAATAAAGTTAAGTGTTGCCTTCCCTGTCCGACTAGTATGTATTAAACTATTTACTGTAAAGAATGTACACTCCCTATGAAATGTAAAGCACAGATTCGAACATTTGCAAACATGAAATTTATGCATATAATGTTAAACCAAAATTGGTATTTATGCATAATATGTTGTTCGTTGTTTTTATCCATCTGAATTCTTCAAATGTGTATACAAAGTAAACATTGATGCCTATCATACAATTTCTAACTTTTCATGATTCTGTTAGAACTTAGAATATATAATTCATTCCAATGAAGTTACATTCATTTTTTTGTTTGTTCAATGATTGACATTGGCGTATAGTATTTGTCTTCGTGTCTCTTTCAGTTCAAATTTATATTCCAAATTACGACATCCCATACTGTGGAAACAAACTATTCAGCTCCGGTGACAACTCTTCCATTTGGAGGTAATAAAACAATGCACCTATTATGATATCATATTTATACCATGTTACAATATACGAATGTATATGAGCCGTTCTCCAGGAAAATTTGTCACTAAGCCCGGTTTTCTTGGAGAACGGCTCATACCTATTTTAATTTTATTACTGTTTACTGCAACCGACTATATCTAGTTCCTAAGTGACTGGACGTAACCATGCGGTCATGAATATGCAAAGTAGTCAATGGCAGGTGTTGGTCGGATGAACAATAATTCAAAGCAATTTTTTAAGCCAAGTGTCATAAAATTTGTGTTTTACGTAGTTCAGTTTCCTCCTTTGCTTTAAGAGATCGGTCTTTGGCATGTATACGTCAACTGTTGCGGTTTCGTTCCCTGACATGTTTCCCTCGTGATATTCTTAGTTTTATAAAACCATCATATGAATTTAGGGACTTAGTATCATTATTTATGTAATGTCCTTAGTATATACATGTACGATTATATATTTCAGTTCCCTCTGGAGCCCCTAAAATCATATCCCTACATGTACCATCCCCTACTATGGTGTCTGTTTCCTGGGCGTCCCCAGTCTACATGAATGGTCCGTTGCTAAGTTACCGACTTTCTCTTCATTCATTGGATGATCATGGTCATGTGACAAGTGTTGAGGTTTCACCCGAGAAGACATCTTGGATATTTGGATACCTGGAACCTGGAACTCGTTACGAAGTCTCCATATTGGCTGTCAATGGGGTTGGGGAAGGACCAACGCAACGATCTAGTGTGTCCACACCAAAACTATCAAAATGTAAGTGTTTATATTTAATATATGACCCATTGTCTTTGTAATTTGCTGGAATTCTGTTGCTACAGTTCGGCACTGAAGTTTTAACTTTTATTCAGTCCATATTTGGTATGTGATAGTGAATATATGTTTGAACACAATGTTTTTTGCCAAAAGTATTCTTGGCCAGTTCAAGGATAGACGTACATGCTGCCGTATAGTTACTGTTTCTAATTTCTCATTTTCAACCATCGTGTTACTGTACAAGTCGAGTTGCTTTTAAAGTTTAACTTTTCAAAGGGAACCAAAGCATTGAAATGTAATGACAAAGGGTAACTTTGCAATTACACAGGGTAACTTGCGATTACAAAGGTTACACTCATTCTCAAAATTTGGGCCAATATCGAGAGTATAAAATCGAAAAATCTGACCTTTAAATATATCAAAAACGTCTATCGGACATGAAAGTCGAACATCTTTAGGAACAATTTTTATACATGGCACCATGAACAAGATTGCGTGTTTTTCTATGTCGCTGTTGGAAACAAGCCTGTGTTTTTGCCCGTGTATTTTACGTTATGATAGTATGTACAACATACGTATTACCCTAGAGAACACAACAAAAAAGTTAGGTAATGGTTGTGTTATATTTTTAACCCCAGTACTACGTATTTACACATACCAACTCTCCGAAAACAATACACTATCAATACATTTATGAAACCCGCATAACATCATAACATGCTATTTCGTTTATACTATATTTTACTTTCATGTATCTTATATCATTTTTGAATTAGAAGTAGAAAAGTTTGTGGGTAGTAAAGTTAATGTCACCAATCTGACTTGGAACCTATGACACTACTTTATAATTTGGGAGATGCATCTCAATAAAACTCGGCTAAATATACATATGTTGGCAAATGCTTTGTACTGACGTGTTCGTCACGTAAAATACGACAGAAACGTATCCATAAATACAATAATAAAATGCTACAAGTTGTGCTGTAGAGACGATTCTGACCCCATATTATTACAGTTTTTGGTAAACAATGTACAAAAAAAAACAAATCAATGTATATAGTGATTATATGGATAAGATTACGTGTGGAATGAAATGTTGTCACGTAAAATACTATTGTATGGGTGAAATAGCATGAAATAATAATTTGGAACAAAACTAATGCTAACTAAAGGTTTAAGCGTCTAGGCACGATTTATCAGTTAAAATACAGCTTAAAATGCTCCGCATGGCTTATAGCTTCACCATTGAACATCTATATACTGTCACGTAAAATACCAGTCTTGAAACATATTTTTCAACAGCAATTAACGCACGTCAAGCCTTTAATCTGGAAGCAAAACTTGTGTGCACATAACTCAGTTTTATCACACATTATTTCTGAAATATATCCAGTAACTAGTTATGGTTATTCTTCTGTTGTGCTTCCATGAAAGTCATGTGCAGTCGTCCGGAAATTTGAAAAAAGGAATTTGTTTCCAACAAAACACGAGCTCTTCCAATTTGTACAGTGGATATTTCGTTTTTATTCAAATCTAATGAAAGAAAATATTATATAATGATAAAAACTTGTGATATTAAATAAATCATTGCCACCATGCCAATAATCAATTGTTATATTGGCTCAAATAGCTCTGGTTTTTATTTGTATTTTACGTGACGAAAGTTATACGGTTATCAAACACATGGTGGCTGTCATAATTTACGCTTTTTTGCCAAGTTGTAAAAGCTTATAACTTAATATGTATTTGATAAATGTAACAGATAGCATTGCCTCTCATCAAAATCAATAATTGCAGTAATTTAGTACACTTTATGTAACTTCACAGACTAAAAATTATACACATTTTTACTCTTCTTACATCAAATGTCAAATATTTAGCTTGTTTTACATGTAGCTTGCACAAATACTAGTTGTTTAAAGGTAATACACTCTTAAGCCATGTTATAAGTCATCAAATGTAAAAAATCAAACATAGGTTCATAAAGAAATCGAAATATGAAAATTTAATTTTACGTGACACTAAATTGTATTTTACGTGACGAACAAGATCATGCTGACCAAGCAATAGACACAAACTATCGGAATAATTCTAGAATATAAATTGATTTACACCAATGTCTTTCAAGAATGAATATTTATTGTGCCCCATATGTCAATGATTGACCACTTCTGTTGATGAGCAAATAATAGACTATTGTGGTATACGTACCGTAAAATTTCAATTTCATTCTAATTATGTAGTTTTTCCATGTATATATTGACAGTAAACATCAACTGTGTCACAATGGCACAAAATAAGACATATTCCATATCATTTTTATCGTTGTAATCACGTTTTTTTTAAAAACCGTCACGTAAATATACAGTCACGTAAAACTTTTTTCGCTCTAAGATGCATTTTTTCTTCATTCATTGTCTTTTACAGATGATTAACTTTTCTATATAGTTAAATCCGTCATATGCCAGACATATTACAAGGAATAGATGACCATTCCTTAATAAATAAGCGAGTTGTGGCTGTCACGTAATAATACAACATAAATGTCCCGGTATGGTACAGGCTTAAAATAGACTGACGTTTATTTTTTCTTTGTGTATTTTGGTTAAACTTATGTGTATTTATCGATAGTGCATATATCAATAAGCAAACTGGTTCAAATAATTTATAAATTACCACAAGCATAAGCGTTGCTATCACATCCACAAAACAGTGTCACGTAAAATACCTCTTGTGGGTGACACAAACTCTGTTGAAATAATATCAAAGCAACAAGTTCATAGCACTCTCACGCATTTATGGGTTCATTTCCCAACTTATTTGCTTACATATAAACAACAAATTTAAGACGTTTTGACTAGTTACTAATTATGAGAAGCATTTAAATTATATATTTTGTGTGGGTGACAGCCGATTTTGAGAAGGGTGTCGTAACTTGCGGGCTTGTATATTTTTTCAAGTTCATTATTTCTAATATTATTTGTATTTATTTTTTAAATACTATATAGTATTAGTGATAGAAATTGATTTAAGACTTCTCATACTCGATTATTCGTTTCTATAAACATTATTATAGTGGTGACAGGCAGTTGGCTCAAATTTTGAGAATGCGTGTTAGCTACACCATTGGTATGTAATTGCAATAGTAGTATGTTATTATAAAGGGTAGCATGCAATTACAAAATATAACATGTTACTACAATTGCAAAGGGTTACTTGCAATCACAAAGTGTAATTTGCATTCACAAAAGGTAACTTGCAATCACAAAGGCTAACATGCATTCGCAAAGGCTAATATGCATTCACAATGGGTAACTTGCAATCACAAAGTGTAACTTGCAATCACAAAGGGTAACTTGCAATCGCAAATGATAACTTGCAATCACAAAGGGTAACTTGCAATTACAAATGGTAACTTGCAGTCACAAAGGGTAACTTGCAATCACAAAGGGTAACATGCATTCACAAAGGGTAAGTTTGCAATCACAAAGGCTAACGTGCATTCGCAAAGCGTTACTTGCATTCACAAAGGCTAACTTGCATTCGCAAAGGGTAACTTGCAATCACAAAGGGTAACTTGAAATCACAAAGGGTAACTTGCATTCACAAAGGGTTACTTGCATTCACAAAGGCTAACTTGCATTCACAAAGGCTAACTTGCAATCACAAAGGGTAACTTGCAATCACAAAGAGTAACTTGCATTCACAAAGGGTTTACAACTTGCAATCATAAAGGGTAACTTGCAATCACAAAGTGTAACTTGCAATCACAAAGTGTAACTTGCAATCACAAAGGGTAACTAGCAATCACAAAGGGTAACTTGCAATCACAAAGGGTAACTAGCAATCACAAAGTGTAACTTGCAATTACAAAGGGTAACTTTCAATCAAAAAGGGTAACTTGCAATTACAAAGGGTAACTTAAAATCACAAAGGGTAACATGCAATCACAAAAGGTAACATGCATTCACAAATGGTAAGTTGCATTCACAAAGGGTAACATGCATGAATTAACAAAGGGTAAGTTGCAATTCAAAAGGGTAATTTGCAGTTAGAAAGGGTAGCCACAACTTTGACATTCAATCACAAAGTGTAACTTTGCAATCACAAAGGGTGGTGTTATATATCTTAGTGTTATGTATCTTTGTTGTTTTGTTAGGTGGTGGATAGCTTTGTATCTCTGTTGGATGATGAGTATTGATGTTGTTTATAAGAGAAAACATGTTGTATCTCTGTCAGAGAGGCCCTTATAGCCTTGATATGACTGAATAGGTAGTTGTACCTATAATACTGCTGTAGCTGTAGTATTGTTTGCCAGAACATGATTTGTTTGAATGAAAAACACAGCCAAATGTTTATTTTTGTATTACCTATGAGTGAATGTCCTTGTATACTCCCGGGATTACGTTGATGCGGGATGGTATATGTTGGATTGCCAATAATTTACTGTCACATTGTTTGAACAAAACATAGTTTGGCCAAACATTACAAATGTTTCCCATAATTCAAGTGTCAGTAATTTTGAATGTCTTTATAAATACATTTTCATTACTATTTATGAGGGTTTTGGTACAGCATTATGATAACTGCCGTTTGCCATCACTGAACTCCATATGACCATTAATATAGGAATTGTAAACAGGTTTTATGGCTGTGGAGATTACAATGATGAATTCTGGAATGATTTAAATGTTTTGATAAGGTAATGTATGCTATAGTATTTCAGTATCCTCATATCTGGATATATTGTATAAGGTTAAGAAAAATGTGCAACCCAACTGGGCTACCGGGGATCCTTCGCTTGCAGGGTGAATGCTTTACTGACAGAGTTAGCAAGTTGCTTACACAAGTTCCCCCTCTATTTCTAATTAAATCTTGTACACTCACACACTACAATATTGTTCAGTTTCAACAACTGTTTGATTATTACTCATGGTACAGCTTTTTATGCTCTTAGTATTATATACAAGTTATGCAAACTCAGTATGGAGATTGTGAGTACACAACAAGTCTTTCAGGATACAAGCTTAAATGATAAGGGATCTGTGATACCGTAAGGGGTTAAATCATTTTATTTGTTTGACTCCTGTTTTTAATGCCATTTTTACATTTCCCCTTGTAGGATTAAGTATGCGTGTAAAATAATTTCACTTTTCCTTACACTTATATCTGAAGTCAGCCATCAAATTAATGGGAAGAAGATAAACTTATTTAAAATTGATAGACACTTCAATTTATTTTACATTTTATTGCCAAAACTCTTAATTTTGTGGAGGTTTTCAGTGTAATTCAAAGCACTTATCTGAAGATATTTACAAGTTCTGCAAAGATGGACAAATTTTCCACTTTGACAGTCAAGTATCTGGGTGAAACAAGTGTTGCTTTTCAAACATGTGGATAATTAAGAGCATATGAAGTATTTTATGTGAGTTTAGGGGCCCCCTGGTAGATTGTATCTCGGCTGTCTGAAATGTTTTGTGTGCAGTAGACCAGGGAAGTTCTAAGGCTCTGCATAGGGGAGTTTCTGAACTAATTAATGGAAAACTCCCAATGGTACAATGTTAACATGTATATTACACAACTTCATAAAATAAAATAATTTCATTGGTGGATGGAGGGGGGATTTGACTTTGACGTGAGATTTTTTTCCGAAATACATGTAATGATCTTACAGGGTTAATACATGGGGTTCTCTTTCAGGTTTTAGATTCTTGTGGTTAAAACAGAAGGCAAAAAACATGAGATATGAGGTTTTGCACTTTTGACAAGATTTTGGTGTGTTTAATATGTGTCTGCTTCAATTGTTGGTCGTCTGCCTTTCTTCAAGATCATGTCAGGAGATGTTATATTTGATGTATCCCGACATTGTGTCCCGACAAAGGATTCCGATTCTATCTTACACAATTGGGATTTGGGTTGATACTTATAGCTTTTTGAAATTATTCTCCGATTTATTCGCTCTCCAATTAAAATGAAATCCATCATTCAGCAACAATACAACCTCACTGTGAAAAGAGGCCAACATTCAAATTTGATTTTAATAAGATTGATTAATATACATGTGTCTATATAGAAAAAATCTCATATTTTTTGTTGTAGATTAATATTATCATATGAAAAATATTAAATTGTGCTTTGAAAAAATGACAAACATTCTGTAAGTTTTCTGTTAAATGGTGTTCTATCCAATTTGTCATCAACCATTTGTTCTAATAACATCTCCTCCATATCTGTAATGGTCACTTTGTTAAAACTTTTCTAGATTACATTTGCTGGGATGGTCATTTTTAAGATGCCTTCTGAGCCATGTTGATTTGTTAGAAAAACAAGGCAACCAGGGGTCAGGGCCAGTTTCTGATTTTTTCTGTAATTGATGGGTTTGAATTTTGACATTTTTATTTTATGCAGTTGGTATGTTCAAAGGAAAACGTCTATGATTACATATACTTAAAACGGTTATAGCTATCATGCTATTTGGCCTTCAGTCAGTCTCAGCATGAAAGTGTATCACCATTACCAATTTTTATTGGTTAAAGCCAAGTTGCTCTCAAACACTGAAGTGGGTTAGGGTAAAACAGTGAATATTTAGAGAATAAGAGAACTGTGCACTGTAGCCATAGTATGCTTGCTGTCTAATCCAGCGACCTGGGTTCAAATACAGGTGGAAGCACTCATATGCCTACCATGTTTTAGCAGAAAGCTGACTGGCAAATAAAGGCAATCCTTGACATTTAACCAAAAAAAACAACAACAGGAAAACCCTAATACCTCTATTTTACCATCTTATATCCAATACACACTGAGTCAGTAGATTGAGTCAAACCTGTTAGTCTGCAGTAAAGATAGATGTCTGCAGAAATTATATCATGTCAGAAAAAGGGCGTGTCAAAGTCAACAAAGTGAAAAAGGGGCACCGTATGATTCCCTAGTTTTCAATTAATTTTGAAAAATGGCAATGTGAAAAGGGGCACCATATAATTCCCTAGGTTTCAATTAATTTTGAAATGGGATTGAAATATCTGGTGTTTGTCAAGCCATGAGTTGATCAGTGTTAGATCTTGCATGTTTTAAACCTCACGTTGATGACATGATAGAATTTATTGAAGCTCGCTGCAGTGAAATACAAGATTGCGTGCATGTATCCTATTCCCTCATTTCCTGTCCCTTAACACTACTGCCTTTGTTTTAATTGCCTTTATCATTGGTGTCTTTTTTGCTTCATTCATGTTGAATATTTCCTCCTCTTGCTGAAGGACATTCCAGGGTTGTCTGCAAGATGGTCGTATGTCCTTCTTTAATTATATGCTGTTACGACAATCTTACAGGCAACCCTCAATTTATTTGCTGAATTGCTGAATGCAAGAACCTGTTATTTTTGTAAGGTTTTTTTTTTCATTGATGCTAAAATTGAGACTTCTATGCATAAATTTGTTATTTTCAGATATTTTTTACTATTCTTGATAGTTTCTGTTTCTGCTACTTTCTGTTATGCCCTTTGAAAATAAGATCTCTATTATTGGTTAATTGAAGGGTTCAATATTTGAGGAATGTTCATGATTTAAGGGTTCAATATTTGAGGGTTCATGATAAAAGGGTTCACGACTTGAGGGTTCAAGATTTTAAGGTTCAAGATTTAAGGGTTTGTGACTTGAGGGTTAAAGATTTTAGGGTTCAAGATTTAAGGGTTTGTGACTTGAGAGTTCAAGATTTAAAGGTTCATGACTTGAGGGTTCATGATTTGAGGGTTCAAAATTTAAGGGTTCATGACTTAAGGGTTCAAGATTTGAGGGTTCAAGATTTAAGGTTGAAGACTTGCAGGTTCAAGATTGAGGGTTCATGATTTAAGGGTTCAAGATTTGAGGGTTTGTGATTTGAGGGTTCAATATTTACGGGTTCACGACTTGCAGGTTAAAGATTCAGGGTTCGTGATTTAAGGGTTCACGACTCTAGGGTTAAAGATTTAAAGGTTCAAGATTTGAGGGTTTGTGACTTGATAGTTCTAGATGTAATACTATGGGTTCCAGATTTGTTGAAATTGTACATTAAATTCTGCTGTTGGTATATATAAGGAGAACCAACTAACCTTCGTAATAATTTGCCCCAGTTTTTATTTTTATTTTTTTTTAAATAAGTAGCTTTGCACATGCAATAATTAAATCAGGGTGACCATCCTTGATTCCTTATACTATCTAAATACCATCAAACTGAGTGTCAATTATTGATAGTTGGGATTGTTCATTTTCTTAAACATAGGCTAATGTGATCTGGATTTCAACTGCAGAAAAACATCACCTTTAAATAGGTTTCCTATCATATGTAGATACTATCTGGTTAGTTTTGAGAAGTTGATTGGTCTGACAGAGAGATGCTGTGGCACCGACATTGAATTGCTTAACCCTTATAAAAAAACCTGCAGCCACCAGTCTCAATGAATTTGTGAGAAAGTAATAAAATGAAATTCAATACATTTGTATTATTCTTTTATAGTACTACAATATAATATTTCCTGAATTACAATGCTGTAAAATCATTTAACTTTGACAGGATAAAATTCTGTAGTTTTGGTAAAAGAGACCATTTCAATGGGACGTTAATGTGTGGATTTTGCATTTCAGGTAATAAATTAATACAGGGTCAAATTCTCACTATTTCATATACCTTCAAAGGGGAGTTCCTCAAAAAAAACTGCCCAACCTACCTTCCTTCCCTACTTTGGAGAGCATATCTTCAGAAACAAACATGTTGCATGACCTAGCTTATAAAAAGAAAAAAAATAGATAGGCACACCTTGCAATAAAACTAATTAGGCAGCGATATAAATATATAAACATGATCGTTTCAAATTAAATTCCAACAGATGACTTAAATATGCAAATAGAGGAGTGCTAAGAGCGCCATTGTGAGGGAGTGACTACACCCTTGTAGCTGCTGTAGACTATATATAGCGTATACCAAAAGGTAAACACTCAGAGCGCAGATTCTATCTATGGCAAGGGAGTGTTTGATTAATTTGTGGTGTTTAAAACTGTGAATTGATCAATGATTGATAATGCATAAATAGATGGGTTAATTAATGAACTATTTATTTTTACTGTCAATGATCGCTGCTAGTTTTATCTCAGTTTATTAGTATTTAATTGGTATTAATTAACTTTCATTATCAATGCCAATGATTGTGTGTAACATATGTGTTTTAAAGTAGCTATCATGCTGTGATTATGTATGATAGTACCATCCCTATTCAACCCTTTACTCTATAGAGCTCCAACAATATAAACTGTACTCATTATTCTGATGGGCAAATATACCATGTGACATTTTGGCTAAGTCTGCAAGTAAAAATATGTTAAAAATATGTACAAAGTGTTAAAAACAACCACAAGTATCTTATTCTTTGACTGATTTGGATGAGATCTTTTTAACTTTATCTAGGTTTAACTGGGTATACATGAGTTAACTGTAGTCCCCACTATTCTTTCGAATAGGATAGTTACCTCATTAGTAACTGTATAACTGATTGAATCGGCAATACATGGCACATTAGCAAACCATCCCTTTTGATAGTTTTATATACAAAATAATTCAATTATAGTCAGAGATAAGGTCATCATGTTGTTGAGGAAATCCTATGACATCCCGGACTTCTCGGACTTCTCCAGAACTTCTCGAGAAACTTCTCCATTTATAATCTAGGATGGATGAAGTCATACATCATAAGGAATTGATATATTGATCCACATTAGGGCGGACATGCAAGTAGAGTTTGTATCTCTACAGAAATGATCCCTCATTAAACACTATATGATTGGTAGGCAGGAGAAATGATTCTATTCATGAACTCTTAGTCGTTAAGTATAATAAATCCTAAAAACAGTCATTTTCTTTATAGGATGTAATTATGTATGGTCTTGAAATGAGAATAATTTGAAATGACTGCTGAATTAGGAAATAGGTGATTTTGAGGCAAAGGATATTTGCAATGGTTAGCAGGAGGCCTTTCGCTATAAAACTAATTTGTAAACGTTCTAAATTAGTTTTTGTTTGAATGTATTTTAGGAAATTTTGTTGGATTTGGATATACAACTCCTACAAGCAAATTTGTGCTTAATATGTACACTCGTCTAAAACAATACATAGCATTGCTCAGCAATTGTCCCAATTTGAGACCCCCCACTCATAGATAGTCAGCAGAAGAACACACATAAACTCCATAAACTCCAGATTACTGTTTCTATATATTAACCTGTTCGGTGTCCTATACAAATATTGTACCATTTATGGTCATTATATCTTGGTAGAGGATGACTTTATCACAGTGATTATCTGTCATTTATTTCTCTTTATTTCCCCTACGATTTTTTCCTTTTTTTCAGCAATTTTGCTCCAATTTTGCGCGCATTTGAAGGCAGGAAATCCACAAAGATGAATGGGATATTACCCATAATGCCTCTGTCTAGATCTATGTACCGTCAGACACAATTGAGCGAGCCTTTCTGTCATTTGGGTGAAATACAACTTCTAACATGGAACATTTTGGATGAAAATAAAAAATTAAGTCAGTCTGATATTTGGTTTTGATATGTCTCAATACTGTGATATTATAACTCTTTATTTCTCGGGAAAATGTGTTCTATTGTTAGTGGGTTTAAATAGAATTGGAACATAGCATTTATCTTCTAGAAAGTCTAGTCATGCAATTTATTTGCCATCAAATTGTCAAAACTATTGGATAAAAATTAGAATCTTGTTTAAAATTCATCCTAGGTTCAAGGTCATACTAAATCAGAACTATAATAGATCAGCTAGAATAGCTAGAGTAATTTGTTTTGTAAGTTTCTTTGAGATGTTTTTCTGGAATAGAAAGTAGTAAATAGAAAAGGTATTTTATTCTTTTCTTAAGAGAATCTCATTATCTCACTTAAAGTTACAAAGAAGAAAATCACAAAAAGTAGACGGAAAACATGTGCCAGTGAATTTTTCCGCCTTCTGGCAAACATGTGCCAGTGAATTTTTCCGCCTTCTGGCAAACATGTTCAAATAGCCAGTGAATTTTTCCACCTTCTGGCAAACATGTTCAAATAGCCAGTGAATTTTTCCGCCTTCTGGGAAACATGTTCAAATAGCCAGTGAATTTTTCCGCCTTCTGGCAAACATGTTCAAATAGCCAGTGAATTTTTCCAGTGAATTTTCCGCCTTCTGGCAAACATGTTCAAATAGCCAGTGAATTTTTCCGCCTTCTGGGAAACATGTTCAAATAGCCAGTGAATTTTTCTGCCTTCTGGCAAACATGTTCAAATAGCCAGTGAATTTTTCCGCCTTCTGGCAAACATGTTCAAATAGCCAATGAATTTTTCGCCTTCTGGCAAACATGTTCAAATAGCCAGTGAATTTTTCCGCCTTCTGGGAAACATGTTCAAATACCCAGTGAATTTTTCCGCCTTCTGGCAAACATGTTCAAATAGCCAGTGAATTTTTCCGCCTTCTGGCAAACATGTTCAAATAGCCAGTGAATTTTTCCACCTTCTGGCAAACATGTTCAAATAGCCAGTGAATTTTTCCGCCTTCTGGGAAACATGTTCAAATAGCCAGTGAATTTTTCCGCCTTCTGGCAAACATGTTCAAATAGCCAGTGAATTTTTCCAGTGAATTTTCCGCCTTCTGGCAAACATGTTCAAATAGCCAGTGAATTTTTCCACCTTCTGGCAAACATGTTCAAATAGCCAGTGAATTTTTCTGCCTTCTGGCAAACATGTTCAAATAGCCAGTGAATTTTTCCACCTTCTGGCAAACATGTTCAAATAGCCAGTGAATTTTTCAGCCTTCTGGCAAACATGTTCAAATAGCCAGTGAATTTTCCGCCTTCTTGCAAACATGTTCAATAACCAGTGATTTTTTCCAGCAAGCATATTTAAATAGCCTGTCAATTTTTCTGCATTTCCAGCTCATTTCTACACCTCTTAACTGATGTTAACCATTGCATACTTTATTGATGTTGGATTATGTGGAATAAAGTGGTGTCAGTAAAAATTACAAGGCATATAATTAATCTTACTAGTTACAAGATTTTAAGTTACTCTGACATTCCCCCTACTCTTTGTAATTTATGATGAAAATCACACCAGTTACATAGTATAGAGTATAACTTCACACAAGTGTTTCTCATCATCGCGCAGCATGTGGCTTTTTCTGCCCCATAATTCCAGGAATTATGGTATACCACTTTAGTTCCCACCGCTCTGTTCTTGTCGACTTTGTTTATCCCTGCGACTGTATATATGTACCCATGTACCCAGTACCTACAGTTACGAAATTGTAATTAGGAAATTTTATGTTCATGTGTTGACATACAAAATTAATGTACATATACCAAGAATGAATGTTTCGAATTGCGACTTAAATTGAAACTTGTTTTTGTTGTTACCATTTAAAAACACTTGTCAGAGCACTTGAACAGAATACATACTTTTATTATAAATGGTCTTCAATTTTGTTCTCCTGCAAGAAAGCCACCTGCACTCCATGTAGGCAATCAGATTAATGCCATCTCACAGGTACAACATATCAGAAGCCATTCTTTCAATATAATCATTGTCCATTTCTTATTTTGATACTTTTTCCCCTGACTTTAAATCAAAATTTTGTTTTTTTAAATGTTTCTATAGCTTGGCTATTTTGACGTGAACCTGACCTTTATGCAAGAATATATTACAAGGTTCTTGCTTTGAATATATCAATTTCCGCAAGCAAATTGTGCAATATCGGCATTTCAAGTTTGTGTTTGTATTACATCTCGAGCTTGTTCATGATACTCCCCGATTGTGAAAACATACAATCGGTGTTGTATCGTAGGTGATATATCAACTGTTAAATTATGCTAATCAAAAGGTCAGGCTCATGTCAAATTGGCCAAGCTATACTTATAAACAGCTATCAACTATTTAAAGACATGGAATTGTTAATGTAGCTTAGTATACACAACCAAAGGAAGTTTTTCTATATTTTAGCGTAGACCAACGCCTTGGCTTTCACCATGGCAAGCCATTTCCAACAGAAGTTTTAGCATAATTTCCAAGTACATGTACACTGAGGAGCTGCAATTAATCACTCTCTCGTCATTAGAATTGTCTTATTCCCTCTGACTTGATCAACAATCCTGAAAATTAAAAAAAAAACAATGAATAAAAACACCAATGTGTTACACTAGTAGATTAATTACACTGATAGTGACAACCATGTGCAATTAACGAGGTACTTGCCTGTCACTATTCTACTCCTATAAATAACTAGATAACAAAAAATTGTGTAAATGAGAAAAAAATATTATCTAAATTAACAGTGACATGGTAATGGTCATTTGATTCCTGGTGACTCCAATCTCATAAAGTTCCATGTAATTACGATACTCACCGATGTCAGGGAAAATTACACATCACTGCATGCATACCAGTAGGGTCATTTCCTGTCCTTGTTTTTCTCGCTTTGATGGTAATAAAAACATTCTTGCTGTTACTACGGAATGCTGAGTTCCAAGGATTGGTCCTGAATTAAGTGAGGTGTCCATAAGATAAACTATGTTAAAACCACTGCATTGCAAAAAAAATGTCAAAATATGTTACGCTAGGTCCTTCTTTTACCATTGATAGGCTTTACTCAATAAGCTTTTCTTAAACAGGCTGGAAGCTATAAGAATATTGCCGCAGAAAAAAATCTCTGTGAAAAACATAGTACAAACATGTTTAAAAAAAAATGTCTTTGATAAAATAAACATTTACATTGTCAGCATACTTTAGATTTAAGTTTTGTAATATATTTAACTTAGTATTATCTTCAAGTCAAATCTTTATTTTTTATTTTTTGAGCTCTGTTTATTTTACTATACATCACCCTTATCTACAGCATTTAATAAACTTAAAAAGCCATTATAACCAATTGACCGATAACACTATAAAATTAGTGTGGTTACCAATTGACCATAAAATAATTTGAAAGTTTTTAGGTTATGGTACTAAAAAACTCCTAACTTGAAGTCTTGGAACTGCCAGGATCTTGTGGTGCCCTGTGAAGATTTTATGGTATTTTCAAAGTTAAATGAGAACAGTGATAAACAGAAGCTTGTCTGTCAGGTAAACTATGTTTATCTAGGTTTATTGGATGTAACTGATCCCCGCTATACTTTGGAATAAGATGGTTTACTCATTTTTAAAGTATTACTTATTGAATCAACAGTATATAATTTAAAACAATTAGAATCAGTGTTTTTCCTGGAATCAGAGCTCAAAATCGATCTCATGTCACTAAAAAGGGTCTGTCAGGTAATTTGATGCCTTCTCATAAGAACAACATATAACAGAAGCCTTGTAGCAATATTATCATCATAGTTCATTTCTTGGTTTGATACTTTTTTCCTGAGCTAGCTCACAAATTTGAGCAAGAATCTACCAAATTCTTTTTTTGTCTTTTTTTTCTCTTATCCATCTTACAATAATAAAATACAGGCATGCATAAATTACTTGGTACCACCCTTACAACTGTGACTTCATCAGGAGGGACCAACCTGTTTTACTCACAAACTCCAGTAACTTTTCAACGTTATTGTATTACATTATGAGCTTTTTTCTTCTCTGAAAAACAAAAAATGTTTGGCACTAAATGAAACACATAACTGACAAATTGCTGTAGTTCTGAGTTTTGTAAATGTAATTATCTGTAGCCTGTTCCATGCTTATAGACATTTAGCTACACCGGTTTCATGCGTACATACATTATGTGCAGCCAGTCGGCTTGCGTTCCTGAATATACTGAAGTGTTTGAATGCCTTCGTACACAAGTACATCACTTATATCATCGAGAGACACGAGTGAGTCGAGAGAAAGAAGAAGGATTACAAAGTAACATGCTATTGTCATCACAAGTGTTTTCGCAAGATTCTCAATTCCAATTTACAATTACTACTCCTCTATGTGGAAAGTTACTTACCTAGAACTAATGGTAATTAGTACAAACACATGTTTACCAAATAAAACAAGGCTGAATCAGTGGCTGTGAAGGTCTATTCTCTTACCACTGGTTCTTAGATTAATATATTAATAGGACTGCAAGTACTAATGTATTGTTGTTAGATTTATTTGAAACAGAAAAAAATAGCTGTATCCTATGGAAAGTGTACTCAAATCACACTTTGTCCAAGCAATAAACGTGATATATAATGTCTTTTGTACACCCTCTGTGTCCTATAGCTAATTGATATAGTTTCCTTCCTTAGTTTCATAAATACAAAAAGTCTGAAAAGATGTCTTTTGTTATACAGCTTGAATGTACTTGTATCTTTCAGACATGTCAATGATGCAGTTAATCATATTTAAACATGTCATTTTGCGATAAACACCATGTCCCTGTGGCCATAGACTAGTCCATTGTTGCAATAAGAAACGACTATTGCATTGAAACCGCCATGTCCCTGTGGCCATAGACTATTCCATTGTTGCTATAAGAAACGACTATTGCATTGAAACCGCCATGTCCCTGTGGCCATAGACTATTCCATTGTTGTAATACGAAATGTCTATTGCTTTAATAATAATAACATTTTTTTCTGTGGATAGCGTAATTAGTAGACAAATTGTCATTATGCCCTTTGCTTTGAAACCACTATGCACTGTAGCCTTAAACTATTCTACTTGGGGACAATGGCATTGTTGATTTGCTTGACAGCTGTGTAGGTGACTCACAGTAACAGTGATAATAAAAACAAAAAAAGAAATTATAAAAGATATAAATTTAAAACAAAATGTTTTGTATTTTTTCATTTTACTATTTATCAATGATACTGTTACCTGTGGTCACCGACTGTTGACTTGTTACAATAATCTTGTCTCTTTGGCATAACTCGGTTGTATCTTACGATATACTATCTAGACAATGTGAGATGCAACCTTGTTGCACCAAAGGGATGAATAATTGTTGCTTTGCTATTGTAATGCTGTTGGAAGCGAATATCATTAATTTAGCATTCCCAGTTACAACAAGCACGCCTCACAATAAATGTTGTTACTCTTACATGTGGCAATATGGAGACTTCATGCTAGTTTCAATAAGCCTGATAAGATTAATCATGTTTTTACAGCAACAAGAAATTGTGATTTTGATTCAACTAATTAGTACTTAGAAATGTTTGTATTTGCTGTGAGAAAGTCAGATATTCGCTCTAGGGCAGGCAAAGCCCAACATAATGTGACTGTACCTGCACCTGTGATGTGCTGATGTTATGGAGCAAATACTGGGGGGGGGCGAACATGGCATAAAAGGGTTAAGGAGCCTTTGTATTGTTTACTTTGTATGTTTGTGAAAGGGGTTACTGTTCTAATTTAGATTTGTTATGGGAATCTTTCAGGATTTTTGTAGGATAAATATAAACATAAACACTATGCATTAATTGGGAACAAAGGTTTGAGTCATGAATGTTGCCTACTACTTACGACCTTATGAGACTGGTAAATATTTTAAATCTGCACCATAACCACGAATTATTGTCACATTGAAATTAAATAATCTTACAGTAATCAGCAGAATTTAATGTACACAAAAAGCTCATGCAGAAAAGAGAACATGATTCACAATCTAAAAAAATGTCGAGCATAGCCTTTATTTGCCAGTCAGCTTTCTGCTGAAATTTGAAAGGCATATACATGTATATGAATGCCTCTACCCAGATTTGAACCCTGGTCCCAGGATTAGACGCCAAGCACACTAACCAGTACTGAGCTACGGAGGCATAATCAAACATAGAAAATAGATAAGTAAATAAATAGATTAATTATGATCGTAATTATATGTAATTATAATACATAATGAGGTATACCCTTAATATCCTCCTCATAATTTCCAAGTCTACAATATTAGCCACTTCTTATTATACTGATGCTTCATATTCTACCTTCATTTATTGAGATATTAATAAATTGCGTATATCATTATAAGCATACCCTTACCATTTCTTACTCAGTAAATCTGCTTATCAAGCACATTTAAATGATTATTACGAAACCTTGGGAAATAATCTGTTGAAAAATTATATGAAATGTAAATGATTTTCTAGTTATTTATATCCATGGTTAGTTGTCAGATCATTGGATGAATGTGGCTTAACTAATGATTTCAATAATTACAAAGTATTAACTCCTACAGGTAGCATCAGTGTTTTCAAACAGACTCACACTGAGCTGTAATTTACAGTACCTCTAAGGTAGCTACCATAGGAAGATATTTCATAATGATATTTTTAACTCATGTGAAATCAACAAATCAACAGCCATTTTTGATATTCAAAGACTGCACAATTTATGTAATTAATACCCAAAAAGGTATGAGCTGACCAATTTTTAGCAAGCTCTATGCACCACAATAGCGTATGTGTATATCGACGGTGCCGAACCAAAACCCCGTAACTCAATTTTGGCGCGAAAACTTATTGATTTTGAGGTTGGTTGGTCAAAGGTCAAGGTCACTGTGAATTTTACCAGTTGTGGCTTTTGGGCTGCCATGGGGGCATACATTTTTCACAAACATCTCTTGTTTATCTCTATGTTATATATATATTACCTGTTTTTCTGTCAAGACATTGTGGTTAATGATTCATATTGTGATGTTACTAATAATGTACAACTTGCTGTTACTACTAATATCAGTCTACATATATACCCATGCTTCTTTTCCCAACATTTGGCAAGGTAACAAAATAGTATAATGGCGTAAACAATAAGAATGCGTAATTCTATTAACTTTACAGAGCAGCCAGTACATGGTACACATATCTCTGTGTCTCTAAAATCATAGTGTAACTGTTTGAAAGACAAAGCTTAATGAGTTACACTAGGCTTTCATCATTTCTGCACACTTATTGCTAATGTACAATGCAATGTTGCTGGTGGGTGCACCTTCTGTGGTCAATGGGCCATCCAAAGCACATGTGGTGGTCATACCTTTGTCACTAACTAGTAATTGGTGTCTCTTGATGTGTGCTCACCCTGGTCACTTGTGGCATCATCTTTATCAATTTGCTGTGGTCATCTTGCTGCTGTCCTCTTTTGCTGTGGTCATCCCTGACCTTTGCTGTGGTCATCTTGCAGTTGTCCTCTTTTACTGTGGTCATCCCTGCCTGACCTTTGCTGTGGTCATGTTACTGTTGTCCTCTTTTGATGTGGTCATCCCTGACCTTTGCTGTGGTCATGTTACGGTTGTCCTCTTTTGCTATGGTCATCCCTGACCTTTGCTGTGGTCATCTTGCTGTTGTCCTCTTTTGCTGTGGTCATCCCTAACCTTTGCTGTGGTCATCCCTGTACCATTCTGCAATTCTCAACGTTTACTGTGATCATCCCATCCTCTTGGACATGTGATCTATTCTTGCCTTTTGTATTTGAAAAAGTAAGTGTTCTGGCAAACATTGAAACAATAAAATGACATAAAGCATTCTTACTCTTCATTATTTCCATGGGTTTCTCTGTCTGTCTTTTCTTGTTTGACATGTGCTTGTATTTCAAAATGTGTTCAAGCAAACATTGAAACAAAACAATATGACATGAAGTGCTCCAACAATAAGCATGCAAACAATGGCATGAAGTGTTCATGTTCTGCAAGGGGCACCCAGTACATCATGTATGTAAATTGTCTGGGTGATTGCAGTTTTGTGGTTTAGATTTTGATGTCTGTCTTTAAAGCTTAACTCATGTTGAGTTACATGAGTGTTTAGTGAGTCATTCTATGAAATGATTCCCACAGAAATCATGCTGTACTATCACAGAATATGCTCGATTTCTCGTTGTTTATCATGGCTGTAAACACTGTTCACTTGGTAATCACAAGCTTTTACAATGTTACAATGATAGATATGATGATTAAGGGTGTGGTAAAATTATGTCAAAGTGAATTTTATAATTCACTGGCTTAGAATCAGGGTGGACATACCACGTAACATTTTGGCTGACATATGTATCTTATACTTTGACAAATTTTCACGAGATATGTTGGAGGCTTAAGCTGAGAATCAGCACTACACATGAAACCTAACAGTTTTGTGACACAGGTCACAGGTTATGCCTGAAACTGACTCAACTGCATTAAAGCAGTTGAGCCGATTTCAGGCAAAAACTGTGACCTACTGTTGCATGGGTAGTGTTCAAATTAGAGTGGAGGCACTGATATGCCTGTCATGTTTCAGCAGAAAGCTGATTGGCAAATAAAGGCTATTATTGGCATGAAAAAGATATAAAAAATGTGTCAGTTGGAAAAGGCCATTGCTTGAAAATGATACTTTTCATAGAAATAGTGATTAATTGTCTGTAGTAACTATTTGTACTGAGATGTTTTATATTGAGTTACATTATCATTTAGTGATGATGATAATTGTATCATTTAATGTTAGCAAGGAAAGTAATGTAATGGTACTTCATATGTATCTAATGGAATATTAGTCCTCTTAGAAACACCCTGGTAATGTTTATACCAATATCATATGTTTGAAGAAAAAACAAAACAGAAACATTACTAGATGTTTAGAACTAACCATATAACAGATGTTTTCTATTTAACATCTGTTTTATTCAGTCTGTCCAGTTCTTCATAAAGTGGTTGAGTGACGTTATGATCTTTTATCATATATATTTCAGCAATGATACATGAACTGACATAAATAAACCGAACATAATATGCCAAAAGAAGTTCCATAACCCGTTTAAAATCTCAAAAATCATTTTCCATGTAATCATATGAGCTGTGCTGCTATTCTGCTGTTATGCCGTCTCGCTGTTTGGCTGGTTTCACTTTTACTCGATGGTATAGGAAACCTGACAGAATTTACTCCATTTACATTAAGTGCCAAAACATCTGGCTTTTACTTATTGCCACTGTTTTTATAGCAGAACATTTTCTCATGTAGTTTGTCCCAGAAACTGGGAATTTCTGCCTCCCTTGTCAAACAAGTCGACTGATGTTGTTCTAACATAGTAATTGTTGTTGTGTTATTATTAGGGGCTGCGGGGCTGTGGGGTTGTGCTGATTGTTACGTGCCATTATATGTAGATTTGTCTTGTTCTTTGTAGTGTTTGAGTGTCAAACAATAGACTGACTGACATTAATGACTCCTTGCTATGTCTTTGTTTTGTATCCCGCCCTGTGACAGTAGGCTGTGGCCACATGCATGTGGTGTATGGAACTCATTATCAACTTCTTATAACCAATTACCATGCAATCTTATTTGGTAGTTATTGCTTAAAATAAAATATTGTTTGTTTGTGCCTCCTACAACACAGATCATATAGTGTTGGTTAGATCGGTAGTGTTTAAAAAATATTTTACCGAAGTTCTTATATTATTGAAATACTTAATTTTGGGTGGTTTTATGCGAAAATAAATTCTGTAAAGTCTGACTTCTCAATAAAATGATCAATAGGTAGGAACAATTTTACAGAAAGTTATGAAACTCTAATATTTTATTTTTGACCTATTAACTATTTCTCTACTTTCATTGTTCATTTGAACTAGGCCCTTGGGAGTTTGAATTTTAACAGCTCTGAATGTCACATTTTATAGTTTTTGTCTGAAAATGTATTATAAAGATAAACTATATTAACAGTTTGGCTTTGAATTCTTTCTCAAAGTTCATGAAATATTATTTTCTGCACTGATTACTTTTAAGTTGATTGTGAAAGAAGTTTCGCAATTTACATTTTAGAATCACTATTATGAAACAAGTAAAGCTAATATTAATCATTGGACACCTCATTTCTGATGGTCCCAAGCATACCTGCCCAGATAGTTAAATTCAAAATAGGATTGACCAATTGAGTCACTAGATGCACTTAAATGTGATTTAAAGGGGATTTAGATGCATAAACAAGGAAGGCTTTCAAGTAGTTATAAATATGGGACAGATCATTAAATGAACTAAATTTACCTTCCTGCAAAGGTCTAGGGGAACTAAGAAAACCAGAAATATATCAATGAAAATAGGAGTAACTCCACTTTAATAGGAATACTTGACAGGTATGGTCCCAAGGGTATAATGAGACAGGTCAGATAAAAGATAATGAAAAATTGTACTGGGAAGGCAGGACTTGAAATAAACAGTGGGGCACAAAGATTAGAAATAACACAGACAATCATATGACAAAATATCAAACTCAAATAAATGAGAAGCCACAGTAACAGTAAGATGCATTTAAGACTCTTTAAATTAATGTTACAAGTTACCCTAGTTTTGCAGTGAACCTTTGCACTCAGGTTTCCAACTTTTGTATGCTGATCAATTTTTCTAATTGCGTTCCCTCCGAAAACCTGTTTTAAATTAAAATTTAATTTCTCATTTTCATTAATTTAATTGTTCATATTAGTTATCCGCTAAGTGGTACTACAGGGGTAACTGGATAATTGTGTTTTGATTTTTCTGATTTCTCTCATCCATTTGAAATTGGCCTCATTTGATAACTTCTATGTTTGAGGGCAAACACTTCAAACTTGACAATTAAATACACCTGAAAACCTCTTGAAGCATTTCATGAATTAGTTTTCCTAAGATTTATATATTTCAGGGACGCTATTTTTCAAAATAGCAACTAATTTACGAAATGTGACGGTGAAATTTTTTATCTAAATTTTACGATGTCAAATACCAGTATAGCAAAATCATCAAATTTAAATTGTGCTGTGGATGATCTGAATTCATATGATCACTTTAACCGAATTCGTCATACACATGCAGAGAAAATGTCCGAAGCCAAATGTCATTAAATTCTTTATATGGAATCAACTTTTTATTGTTGAGTATGATTTCTTGTTGTCTGTTGCACTTTATGAGTGTTAAAGCACTAAGAAGATGTTACATACGAGTAGATGACATCAGGTTCAAGTCAAACCCACTAAATCAGTGAAACATATTGTATGGCTTCTTGCTCATTGACTGTCTTGTTGCCAATGACATTTTTCATTAATTCAGGAAAACACTTTCTGAGGCAAGGTTATGCTTTGGAAAGGTTGTCCACTATTGGTATTCAATTGTGTGGTTTCCATTGAAGCTTTTTTCTAGCATTTAGACCTGAGTGCTTTCAAAGGAGATTGTATAAGTAGCGATTTCGGCCGGTCAAAAAATTAGCAAGTTCTGAATTTTGGACATTTTTTCCAAAATAAGAGTATGAAAGGGAGACAATCCATATTCAGAAAATGGACTTAATCAGATGGTCTAACCAAGGGAGATTACTTTGTGATTGTATCTCTTGATCTCTGCCATAGTTATAAGGTCTTTTGAAAGTGTGGAAGGGCAATACAATTTGAACTCAATATGAAAAGATTATAACAAATCTTGACACAGAAGAATCACACAAAGAATCAGAACAGGATGGCACACTATAAAGGACAAAGTGCCAATATTATCGCTAATTTTGCCTGAAAGTGGCTTTGTTAGTGGCCCAAATGTTTAAGCAAGAAAGGCACCAAAATAGGACTCATGTTTCCACTATGCGTCACTGGAATCTGTCTAGAATCTGTTTGGAATCTGTCTTTTAAAAATGCAGAGCATACTAAGCTTTTATTTCTACTGAAATATGGCAGGAATATATATATATGCCTCCACCTGGATTTGAACCCTGGTCTCCAGATTAGAAGACAAGTGCACTATTCACTGAGCGACCGAGTCTTATTTTTTCAAGATTTTGAAACATTCTCAGAATGTTTTTATCTTATATTTCTAGTGGATGAGAAGCTGACACCATATTTGATACTGGGTGCAGAAAATTTTGTAGTGAAACAAAGTCTACCAGAAATTTCCAGAAATGCCAAAAAGATCCTAAAAGAGGCCCAAAGTATCTTAATTATGGGTAAGTGTTAAAATCTTCTATTCACTGTGATATAATTAAGTTAAGACATCTACAGCAGAACTTTTGATGCCTCAAAACAATTTGGTTTGAACACCCTTGAAACAGGTTCAGCAATGTATTGAAGTACTTACTTAAACAGCAAAATGCTGTGAACAGGTAGATGGCTCGAACTAATGTCTTGGTCCCTATCATAGGAAGTTTGAGGCATTGAAGTTCTACTGTATTTGAAATAGGTCATTATCTACGATGATAAAATGTGATTTAATGCAATATGTTTGTTTCTGATTCGCTATTAAGCTTCTAATTCATTGATGTATAAAATGTTTTTAATAAAAATGCATTGAATGTTTATTTTTCTAGAACAGCTTCATCTAATATGGTACACTGGGAATAGCATTTACATTTATAGGTACTGTTTTATGAGATGTTTTCATATTGAAGCTCCATCTCTTATCAGAATAGTGAAAGATGTGTGGAATAAAGGGTTAAACAGACATCCCCATGTGTGACTAAAGTTTTGTTGTTCAGGTTGATGCAGATCAATGAAATTTTATTTCAGGAGCCTTCATTTTCCAGCAAATTTGTTTTACTTTTTTACTTATAATCTCTTTACTGTTTCTGTTGTTTGTAGGTATATTAAGCACATATCACTTGGAAGACGGGTTTTTGTTTGTGCGAAAGAGGGGCCTCTCGTGTTAAATAGCATATATAATCAACTAGATAATATGTCATAAGAAATTCATCCTTTTTACATTCACTTTTTTGCAAGATTTAGCTAGATTTTATTTGGCTTATCTCTATGTGTTAGGTTAACAACTAGTTGTCTCAATATTGCTCTCTCCTTTGCTTTAATCTTTAAAACTCTCCCACTCCCTAAAAACACAACAAATAAAGGGAGACAATCCTATTTCAGAAATGGACTAAATAAGACATTTTACTAAGGGAGGTTATTCTTGATATATGTCCTTAAAATAACATAGAGAATGATGTTCGTGATGTCACTCAAAAAGTAGGCAGTAGTGGTTGGTTTAAAAATTATATAACTTAGTAAGTGTATGTAATAATTTGTTCAAATTTTCGGAAACATGTTCACAAGAGTCTCCTCTTCCTAATCATATATTATCATCATTTTCACAATTTTGTCACTATAGAACTACAACAATCGTCGAGGCGTGACTAGTATACACTTAGTGTTCTAACTCTATAGAGGTCATGCCTTGAAGATTGTTGTACATCTATAAGCCCGGTTTTCCCGGAGAACGGCTCATATATGGGGCACAGGTTGACAGGACACAGTCACGAAGTCACTCTTCCGGATTTCTATAGATACTCGTGTATAGCACTCACCAGTAAGAATTTCATTAACAACTGACCTTCAAGTGTCCTTTTGATTAGTTTGTACTGATTTTTACTGTTTTATTGTGAAAATGCCTTTAATGTCAAGAAAACCTGAAGGTCATACATATGGCTGAAGGTCAAATTTGACTTTCTGGAAATTTCAAGGTCAAAAACATAAATGAAACCTGTGCAATCAGGTTTACAAATATTACCTGGCATATTCCATCACATAAATGACTCCTTTCTGTTTCTATAATTATATTATGTATGTATTACGTATGTATTACGTATATTTACCTCAATGTTGTTGCTAATGTCTTGTCGTATTAACATTCAGGTTACATTGATTGCTCCAGCTTCTGGTCGTACATGACAATGTGTTGATACATACAAACATTATACATAGATTACACTAATCTACAAATACTACCAGTAGCTTTTATTTATAGTACATTCATCTTATAATTGTAATTACAAGGTAACAATGTTATATCTCCACCCAGTTATACTACGGGTATTCTCTTGATACCTTTCTTACCTTTACCTTCATTTGTGCGCTATTGAAGAGCTCCTACAAGAGAACCTGATATTATAATGTTAAAAAGTATGTAATATCCACCACCCTCTAGTGATGTTCTGTCTATTTGTTTGTTTGTGTACAGCTCAATGTTTGATGCAGTTGTAAGTAGGTAGTAGTAGTAGTCGTTTGTTTTTTCCCATGCCAGGCTGGTCATTGACCAATGACTTTGAGTAAGAGATATTTGCTAGGTATTCAATTCTGCTACAGTGGCTTCCAAATTGACACCTTAGTTCTTGAAAATGCCCAATTTGCAGCACTGATACATGCAATATTTTTCCTCTTGGTTACCAAACTGTTAATCTCTAGTTGAAAAAGCGTTTCATTTAAAAATCCTGAGCATAGCCCTCATTAGCCAGTCAGCTTTCTGCTGAAAACTATATGGCTGGCATATGAGTGCCTACACCTGGATTTGAACCTGGGTCACCAGAGATGGTGGCAAACACACTAACCACTAAGGTACGGAGCCAATCTGACTAAAGTACTCGATCTTTTTCCATACGCCAAGCGTAGCGTAGCGGGTTTGAGGATATGATTTTAATCAGATTGAGTACGGAGCCACATTTAAGAAATGTCCTATTAATTATGTGCCCAGTGACCGAAAATGTAACCACAGACAGACCGTTTGATCTCACAGTTGTCAAGATCTTTATCAACTCGACCACCATGCCACTAGGTTATGTTCAGTATACCTTTCTTACCTTTATTTATGTGCTACTGAAGAGCTTACTATCATAGAAGCCTCATAGAATGGCATTATACAACACGACAACACTATAGTACTATGTAGCATATTTATGTCTTATATTGTTAGCGCTAACTATACTGTATGTCCTGGATCGTGTTAGTAGTAGAAAACAGTAATTATTTTTGTGTGGTATATTTCTGGTACATACCATTATTTTATGTAGATGAATATATACATAGTTTTGTTGGAACGATATGTTGATAGTACAAGCTAAGAGTATGTTGCAGATTTTTTGTGTCCTATAAAATTATATAACAATGAAACATACAGTTTTATCTTCAAGACAAGTTTATCATCCTCTGTTACAAGCAATCTTACACTTGTTGTTCCAGAAATAATAATTTAGTGGTGTTTGACCTTAATTCTATTTGACATTTACGTTGTGTCTAGCTATATTTAATACTCTGTAACCTTTTACTATCTTTCTGTTGGTAGTTCATATAGAAGCCTGGTTACTAATTCCATCCATCCTGAAAAATGTTTTATGTACCAATTTATTTTGGGCCAATGTTTGAAAGTTCTACGACTTATATTAAGCTCTCTGGACACCTCATTTCTGATGTTATCTATTGCCATAAGGGTCTTCCTTTATGCTGGGACAGAGAAAGATACTGGTGACATTAAAACAAATATTTTTCAACTTGATAGAGTAAGAACCTAAAGCTACCACAGTACTCAAACTTGACACTGACAGTTCACTGAAACGCTGTAAAGGCTGTTTAATGAGGTGTTGGTTCTTTGGTGTAACTCCACCTACTCCTCAGTGAAAATGTTCACCTTAAAAATTTTACTCCATAATTTTGTCAAGTCAGGCACACAATTACATTTCCATCACCCATATTTTTTCTAATGATTAATATGTAGGGGAGACAATTCAGTTACCAAAAAAGGACTTTTAACAAGATTCATTACCAAGGGAGATAATTCTTGATATTTGTCATAAAAAGCTGACATTTTTTTCTTGTTTTCTCAATATAACGATTGTGTACTTACAACTCTCTCATTCTAAGCCAGCAAATTGTTCTCCAAAGGACTTACTGTAGTTCTAATTTAAAAGGTGGATTGTCCTATAGCGTATAGGAGCATAATTTTTGTAGCTTTGCATTTTTTCTTTTATCTCCATACAATGTCATAAAAATGTTCAGGTATACTATTAGTTTGTACTCAGTCCATACAATGTCATAAAAATGTTCAGGTATACTATTAGTTTGTACTCAGTAGAAGGAGAGTTATTGTAAGTATCTGTACTCAAAACATCTCGACAAAAAAATCTCGAAAAAACTTCATCATGTAATATCACAAGTATGAGTAGCTCTGGAATCTGTTTGACTTTTTATTACGTTAATGAATCTTTATTTATCGCTATGTTGCTGTAATAATGCCATGATATGTTACCTAGTTTGTTGGATTGTGGATAATTCGCTTACGACTAAGTGTCTGTCGTTACGTCAAGGTTTGAATCAACTGTGTACGTCAGCAACTCATTTGTTACATAGCTAGATTTCGTTTTCTCTAACCGAGAGTTATTTACATCTCAGTGGTAATGCATTAACATGGTTTTAGGGATAAAGTATTACCTGTCTGCCGGAGCCATGCCCTTGCCTTAAGCTAGAATTGTGTCTAATTGATATTCTGCCGGAGCCATGCTCTTTCATTAAGCTAAAATTGTTCCAAATTGATATTGGGAACAGTAATTGTTTTGTTGTTAATGATGTGTACCTATGAATCATTAGCATTCACCTTTGTACACTTGTACTTTTAAAACAGGTTGATTAACATCCTGGACAGAGTTTTGTCAGTTTTTGTATTTTCATTGCCAAATTGTTATTTTTGCATCAGAATGAGTAATTGGAAGATCAGACATTTTCCCTAAATTTTATCATGTGCTAATTTTGAACATCACTATTTGGCAGCAGGTCAGTTGTTGATAAAAATATTTCAGGATAAATTAAACTATGAAATGATTGCCAAACCTGGGGTATAATTGCAATGTTTGGACCACTATAATGCTGATGTTTTAAATATCTGAAACATTTTAATATGCCCAATGCTATGACTGTTGTCGAATTAACAATGTTATGAAATAAGTATAAATAAGTGTAAGTTTCTGTTGGTGTTGATGCCAAAGGTGTCCAATTGGTACCAAAAGTATGCCATTTTAATATTTCTACGACAGCTCCTTGTAATGGTGACCTGAGCAATAATCAGTGTCTTTTCCTGCGCCCAACACTGAGGGGCAAATAGATAGCTTTATCTTTGACATTTCTAAGACAGTTAGACATTTTTAGATAATGTCAAATACTCAGCAACAATTAATTAGTTTCCAGGGGATATTTAGTAATGCTCAGTTGGCATTAGATATATATTCTACAAGAACATTGACAAGCCTTATCATTGCCACGACACATCGCTGTCACAGATGTATGCTCTCTTAGGTACCGTGGCATCGGGAATGCTATCTTAGTTCTCGGTCATGCTCTCTTAAGTTCCCGGGTATCCTATCTTTAAGTTCCTATCCTGTCACCAACTCCGGGTATTGGCCATATCTTACAGTCTGATTAACTGGTGGGTATAGGAGTATTTCATACAAATATGTATAAAAATTGTGAAGATTGGACAACAACCTGTAAATGTCACAAATAATGTGAGATAATGGTTGAAATTGAGATGTAATCACCAGTAGTACTTGAAACAATGATGGGAAAAATATATGTTATCTGATGGCTGGAGTAAAATTGTCTGTGGTTAATAGTCAAGTATTTTGACATGTATTTACTGATGCTATTTGCTTCAAGTTGACTGCATGAGCATTGTAAGTTTCTATAGCAACAACATCACCCCTGACAATTTGTGCTACAACGAGACAATTTCTTCAGATGTATGCAGCAACAGGACAATTTCTGTAACCATTTTCTGCAAATGAGACAACTTCTTTGAAGATTAATGCAACAACAGGACATTTCTTGTGACCATTTCTGCAGAGGACAATTTCTGCAAACATGACAATTTCTGAAGCAATAAGAAAATTCCTGTGACCATTTCTGATAAAAGGACAATTTCTGCTAACTGGACAATTTCTGCAAAAAAAGGACAATTTCTGCAAAAGGACAATTCCTACAATAACAGCAACAATGTTCCCTATAATTTCTGCAAAATAAATTGCATTTTACCAAAATCCGTCAAATTCAAAACTTCTCATGAAAAATTAGTTTTTAATGTGATAACTTTGATGTCACATTTGCAGAATTACAATGCAACATACAGGGTATATACATCTATCTTACGATGCAACATACAGGGTATATACATCTATCTTACCATATGGTACTTTACAGAAATGTAGTTCCAGGAATTATGACAATTCACTTGACAATCGCAGTCAATAGTAACATATCAATCTGGGTATAATTCTGTGTTTGTCTGTTCACCTAATATGATTCAAAGTATAAAATGGATACCACCAGGATGGGATAATTACCCACAATGCCTCATCAGTCATTATTATACCACTGCTGTACAATACTCTGTTGGCCGCTTATCTTCAGAATGAAAATCTTGAGAGATTTTTCCATATAATTTACAAGATTTCCAGATATTTTGATCATTTTAGACACTTTGATTGATATTATATGTCAAAGTTGGTTAGCATGATATCTGTAAGACTCGTACCGTATTTGTACTAATAAATGCTCCCGTAGGACAATTATTGGCAATACAGTACAATATAATCCAATTCCATTGAACATTCTGTTGCATTATGGTCTATATAAAGTGACTTTAAATGCTTTGAATGCTACATTTGCTCTCTTTATCTCACTCTCAAGGTCTCATATATTGTGGGATATTAAATCCTGGAGTTTACATAGATTGAATTGATCCTAACCACTATGCATGAATATAAAAGTACAATACAAGGTTCTTGGGTTGAATATATCGATTTGGGTGAGCAAATTATGCAATCCTTAATTGTGTTTGTAGTACACCTTGAATGAAAGAGTTTGTGATACTCACTAAGTGGCTCTGTAGCTCAGTGGTTTCCATTGACCTCGATTCAAATCTGGCTGTGGAGTCACTCATTTGTCTGCGTATTTCAGCAGAAAGCTGACTAACAAATCAAGGCTTTACTCGGCACCACTTCTTCAGAACTAATCAAGTTCTATACTCAAAAGCATATAATCATGAGGCATTTTAAGGATATATTTGACAGTTGTCATATTGGTAACTTCTTAAGCAAAGGGAGCTAACTGCAACATAGAGTTTGTCCAAATAATGAACACTTGTATTATGATAAATACGGTATTGAAGTTTTTCTCAGAAGGCAATAAACTAAACTTTTCTTAGATGATATTTTACAAGCAATTGTCATGTTTGCATTAGAAGGAAATTGTCTTTTTATGAGACAAGTTATTATGTGAAAAACCAATCTATGTTTCCCTAAAATGTGCAAAATGTTTAAACAATTTTCCAATTTTGGCTCATACTGTTAAACTTCAATAATAAAACCACCTTTGAGACTCTTGAAAACAGGTCTTATAATAGTTATTTATCTAGGCAAAAAAAAAATGAAAAATGAATGTCTTGCACAAAATATGAATCTAGTTTACTGTAATGTTGGACCTGTAGATTTTTCAAAGGGGTTCTGTTAGGACCTTGTTCATTGAAACAAAAAACTGATCAATAGTCGAATCTTGATGCGAAAAATAGACAGAAGCGGTCATTTTGGTGGATGACTTTGGGCTTCATCGCCTTGCAATACTAGTTTTAAAATTTGGATATGTGATTGATCAGCATTAGAATATCCCTGTTAATAAATTGCCTGATACCCCCCTATATAACCTGAAACTTGCAATAGTCCACACATTATGCAGCTGGCTTGCTTTTCAGAATTCCATGTAATTTGTCGGCATCTGGTAAGGAATAGGGTCTGAACAACTCAAATTCTTACACTTTTTTTCTTCTTCTTTTTCTATGTTTCTCATTAAAAACACGTCGAGTTTTACGCAGTACATTGGTTTACTTTGACATTGGTAATAAAAATTCTTAATTCAGTAAATGAGCATTATACATGTACAAGTGTAAGAAACATACTCTGAATACTGGAATGTTAAATAACATGTTTTTACTGGAATTGACTAGAAATATGCTACGTAAATTGCCTGTTAACCTGGCCAAACTTTGTCAAAAACATTTTTCACTTGGTAAATTGGTTCTTACCTTGGCCAAATGTTATCAGATAATATGCTTAAGTAGGCAATTTGGTTGATACTCTTAATAAAACTCAATTTATAAGAAAATATTTTTGACATTGCAAATTGATATTTGTTACCTGACCAAACTTCTGGAAATATTTTGACTAAAGACTGTTACTGACTTGTGAAGCATCATAGAATCTGTCTTAGAAACCAATTACTGCATTATGTTATTTAATAACTTAGTATTAATTAGTTTTATTCTTGATGTAAGCTTTGATGTTATAAGATAATGAAATGCTCAGATATTATGTAGCCTCTTGTAGTTGTAATAATTTGTGGGTAGAAAATTATGATATTATCGTTTTGTGATAAGTTATGATAAGTTAGATAGTTTGGTTTGTGATAAGGTACAATAAATTAGATAGTTTATCGCTGCAGGGTGTGGAACTATATAATTAATAATTAAATATCACAAGGACAAGCAATGTAAGGAGATAATGACCCAGTATGAATATATTACAAGATTATTGTGTAGAATATATTAGGAACCATAAAATGTATTAAGTACTGCAAGCAAATTGTGCAATATTGGTCCTTAAGATTTGTGTCTGCATTACACCACGAACACCGTCTTGATTTTACTGTCGATTTAATAAGTAATATTAATGAGGGAACTATCCCATTCGAAAGAAAAGCAGGGAATACTGTTAATTCAGGTATACACACTTAAACCTCGATAAGCATACTTTACCTGATGGATGATCTAATGTTTACAACCATTATCAATTAATTTGAACAGACTGTAGAGTGTCTTTGTAAGTCTACTCTCTTATGAATACATACAACTGGGGTTATATAGCTTGGCTATTTTGACCTGAGCCTGACCTTTATGCAAGAATATATTACAAGGTTCTTGCTTTGAATATATCAATTTTCGCTTTTTCAGATTTGTGTTTGTATTACATCTCGAGCGTCTTCGTGATACTCCCCGATTATGAAAATATAAAATTGGTATATATATCGACTGTTAACTTATGCTAATCAATCGGTTAGGCTCATGTCAAATTGGCCAAGCTATACATATAGACAAGACATTAGGTATTACATTGTACTTACCGCAAGAATGTTAAGGATCAAGTCAAATTCTCCAAACTATTATACCCTAAAATCGTTGGTGTAGAAAAATGTCTCGATGCGAGTTTGACATCTTAACATACTCTGGTACTACATGTTATCAACCTTCTTACAGAAATCTTAAACACTTGCATTCAATTTTTAAGTCTTCTTAATTTCTAAGCAACTGCATTTGGGGATACATGGTTTGTATGACTCCATTATTCATGAAGTATTTCAGTACAATTTACCTGTCAACAAATTATACAGAATTTAAATTTGAACATAAATTTGTCAATTCTGTAAGTGCTTTGATAAAACTGTACCCTAAGGGAGACAACTCCCCAGCCTTCTACTTCATCATGAAATTATCTCCCTTTGCACACTCAAAATTGGAGAGCCAAATAAAATGTTCTGTAGCTAAAAATATTCTAGTTAAAGTTGAATAAAGTATGCCAATTTTATTTAGTTGATATTAGGTAGAGCTAAGTTATTGATAAATAAACAGTCTAACTATGGACATTCCAATTTATTCAAACTCATAATACAGCTAAGCTCATTATATACACTAATTATGTATATATTTGATGGCATTTTGATAAGTATTGTGCTATTGCTGTTTATATTTTATCAAACCTTTGAGGGACAAATTGTTTATTCTTTTGAATTATTAATCGATTTCTATGGCTTACGTAACACGGTAATAAGCAAACAAAAACATCTGTGTTTTAAGTCCTAAATCTGCTGTCTTACTGAGAATATTTCACATCTAAAGACCGCATTAACAAACACTGTTTTCCTAGGAGTTCTGTGTATTTTTCCTTCTCTAATCCTTAAGCAACCTTGCCAACTATAACATAGTATAAATGCTTCTATATTTTGCTCTTAGTCGCTAATTACTATCTAAAGAAGCATGCTATCATGAATTTTTTTAGTTTCGTCGAATGATTGGAGCCACACTACAGCCTCTACATGATGGCGTCACAGATTTTATTTCCTTGATCAAGGGTGACAGAAGCTTGTCTGACGCAATCATTTCATTATTTATGATTTCTCTGATATTTTAGGTAAACTACTGCAAGCAGCGGTTGTTAAGAACTAGATGGCAGTGCACTGAGAGTTTAATAATAATGTATCTTTTTTTCAGACTATACTGAGTGTAGTGTACTGTCAATATGCAGCCAATTTATGGCTTTTAGGCAATGTTATTGTAATTTAAACATTTGCAACATTTTACGAACCAAAGGGATATGTTAAATATATGGTGTAGTTTAGCTGATTGGTTACTGATATTTATTTAACATTAGCACAGTAAACTAACTTTTTTGGGGGTAGTAAGTTACCTTTATTTCCATTTAGGTATAGCTTGGCTATTTTGACCTGAACCTGACCTTAATGCAAGAATATATTACAAGGTTCTTGCTTTGAATATATCAATTTCCGCAAGCAAATCGTGTGATATCGGTATATCAAATTTGTGTTTCTTTTACATCTGGAGCGTCTTTGTGCTACTCACTGACTATGAAAACATACAATCGGTGTTGTATCGTTGGTAATATGTCGACGGTTAAATTATGCTAATCAAAAGGTCAGGCTCGTGTCAAATAAGCCAAGCTATATACCCACGGTATAATAAGTTGCAAACAGTGCGATTGATGGAACCTTTTAGGCACAAACTCGTACATATCTAGGATTAACCACCATTTTTATGTACTATGCATATTGATAATTTAAGTGCAGTATATCTATTTGTAAACAATTAGGGTCTTTAAAAATTCATAGAAATTTGTCTGATTTTGTCTGATTTATGTGATTTAAAGTATATAAACTCTTTTAGCTGTCTGCTCGAAGACATTGATCAAGTTTTGAAATAACTTGCAGACGATTTATGTCATGTATTAATAGAGAAGAAATGTTTTGTATAAAAGTCTTTTCTTAGATAAATGGCTCTTAAATGCATTGAAATAATCAAATTCAATATTAGCCTTGAAAATAATGGATTATTTAAAATAATGGGTATACTGTTATATCACGAAGGACTTGCAAAATGCAAGAGTGCATACATTTAGACTATTAATCTTTCTGTTCAACTTAAATGATGGTAAAGGGTTCTGAAAAAATTTGGGTAGGAATTATTTAATGCAATTTCTTTTTTCTCTCTTTTTCTGCTTCCGATAGACAACATGACGCTCTTGTTTGAAAGTAACTCGAGCTATGAACTTGTACAAGGTAAAATGTGGTTGACCCAATACCCTACATTTCATTTTTGTGATCATCCGAAGATCATTAAGTCCAACCCTTTCATTCATGTCATCTTCATACAAACCGAAAGTCAAAATGTTACTTTTTCCCCGTTTAACTTCCCTCATGGACCCTTTAAAACAATCATTTAGAAAGGCGTAGTACATTTTCCATGTCACTTTAATATGCACTCCCCAGTTAGTACATTTTCGATGGCATTTTAATACGTACTCCCAGATAGAAAAAAATATGGACGTCAATAAAATCTGCAATAATATGTCAAGCATCTCAGCATTACCAAAGACGTTTCTGATTTCTAGTTGTCTCGTTATATGATTGAATTGTCTCTTAAATAATCAGTTGTACCAGTTTACATATATATAGACATTTCTGTCTGGAAGTATAATTCTTAAGTAGTCTAAAACTGGTTGTACTTCATTTTAATTTTGAGTTTTATGACATTTATTCCTATTTGCAAACTCAGCCAATTTAACTATTTTTACTGGAATTGGTTATCAATACTAAATTGCTCCTTTGCAATGCGCTGATAACTTTTTCCCATTTGCAGCACATACATGACCTGACCATAGCAAAAATGTTATGGAATATAATAAAATTTTCTTAGACCATTTTATGGGCTTAGTGCAAAACTATGGTATCTACATCAATTTATATTGATACATATCATAGTTTTGCACTAAACCCTCAATTTACTGACAATTTCCATCTGTGTAGAAAATATAACTTGGAAACCAAATGTTAGAAAAAGATCATAACCTGGCTGACCTTGAAATCGATGTTGAAATCAAACCCAAGATCACCCATGCAGTTTGAAGTCAGACATTTTATCAATGTCGCTATTATAGCTTAAGGATGCCGGTGGTATTTTACTTTTCATGTTTATTTGAAAAAACTCCATGAAGTCTCATCAGTTTTTACCTCCCAGAGAAATTATTGATCTGGGATCAATTATCCTTTGGCATCATTTTCATTACTTAAGGTTTCGTATCCTCCCTACTCATTCATTTTCATTCACTTACAACTATTCTTCATTTAAAACTGTCACCATTAGTTTTATTTGGGTGTTGTGCAAAGTTAATGCATGGTGTTAGTTTTTTCAAACTATTTTTAGAAACCTGTGTTTTGTTGGCGAAGTGCTTGTTATCGTAATGTTGTTGAAATGTAGACCATAATTTGATGATTGCCGTCTCAAAATATGCTCCTGATGCTCATTATCATTATTACATATTGTATGTTCACAGTGTAACATTACGCTGAAGTTTTGGTGTCAATGGAATAAAAAAGTGTATACGAATCTACGTACAGTTTATTACCAGGCATTTATTATAAAACTATTTTTTAAAAGCTCAATACAATTTCCAAACCATTTTACGCATATTTCTTTTTAGATGATCAAATTATTTAAATCTCTTTATTGGTGTAAATAACAAGTGCTTAAGCATGTTCGATGTTTCCTTTTATCCTAAACTTTGATTTGATAATGAATCAAGTAAGCAGCTACGCCATTGGTCAATATTTAATATGAGCTTAAGAACAACCAATCAGATTTATTGTTATATAATTGGACAATGAATCATGAAAGCAACTTTGTCATTGGTCAATATTTATAATGAGCTAAGAACAACCAATCAGATTGATTGTTATATAACAGGGAACATATCGTGAAGTTATGGTTTCTATATTGATGTTGTAAGTCTTGTTACATGTTTGTTTCTTGTTGTTACAAATATTTCTATTAGGGGCTGAATACCAAACATACACAGCCCCTAAAGTGAAATCCCAAACCCTTATTTTTACTAAAAAAGATTTATGTTTATTTAATTTTTGTAAAAAAAATATTTAATTTTTGTAAAAAAATATTCTTTTAATTTAATTTTAAATTTAATTTTTTGTAAAATATATATTATTATTTTTTATAAATGTGTGTCAAGTTATTGTTGTTAAAACAGTTGATTATTTCACCTGTATGAAATGATATTTTGTTTAAATGAAATGCTAATGTTGAGAAAAAGTTAAGGGCATACTATAGGGTCTTTGTGGGAACTCAGCCCTTGATACTGTTATGTTACTGTTGAAATCATACTTTTTTGTTGCATGCCACTTTTTAGACATTTGTTAATGGTTATAATTGTTCTGTTTTTGAATCGCAAACGTGATTAATTTCTATATACTAATATACTACAATGTATATATTATTTTTCTATTTTATAATTCAATAAACATTGATGTCATCTTCTCTTTGATCTGAACATGTGAATTAACAAAGAAATGCATTTAATCATAAGTACACCTGTACACCTTGGAATCTTGCCTTAACATAAATTTAGAATACAAATACAAATTATGTAGCATGTTATAATGACAAGCAGTAATGAAAATAGACGTTTCTATTACACCTTAACATTATTATAATTATGCTGTTGTTTTAAATCCGCTACATGCATTCACAGGTAACAGTATCATTGATTAAGATGATTTTTTTTTTTGTAAAATTCATATTTTTCTATAAGAATTTTTTGGTTCTTTTTTTTCGTTATCAATGAACCAGTTACCTGTGCATGTACTTTGATTCAGTTAAACAATCAACTCTTCGAAGTTTGATGTAAATGATGTGTTTTTGTTTTATTAAGAAAGCTTTTATTTGATAGAGATTTGATGTGTTATTTTAGGTGTTGGCGTCCATGTTGATAAAGAGTTGGTCCTCGTGTCGGATGATAGCGGTCAGATCACGCTGGTGAACATTGATGGGCGTGTCCTAAGACAAGATATCTACCCAATGCTTGGACAACCACTGGCTATAGATATCGACTGGCTGCATAACAATGCATATATCACTGATGGGCATCGAGTAAGTCCCTTCCCTGAGTTCAGCAATGCTCTGATACTGTTGATGTTAAATAATACTGATAAGGGAACTATATCCCATTCAAAAGAATAGCAGGAATTACTGTTAAATCAGCTACACACGATTAAACCTACATAAGTATAGTTTCCCTGATGGACAAGGTTATGTTTATAACTGTTATCATTTAACTTTTGAACAGACTGTAAATGTTTTCATTATCTTATTGAATGTTTGGAATCCAATAACTTGCAACTAGACAAGAATTACCCATGGTAGTGATTTATTTAAAGAAATAGAGCAAAATACTATCGAATAGTAACCAGTTCCATTACAAGTATACTCTTACTCTCCAAATTTTATTAAAATCTTTACATTTTCTCATTTTCGAATCCTTTCAATTACTCCTAGATAATGGTATGACAACAAGAAAGCAAGCATTCACTCTGAAGCCTTTAATGTACAGTTTAATGAACTTCTAGTTATACTATAGATATTACTTTATCACCAGCAAGAATTTATAGATTTAAATTTGGACAATTTAATGCTACGCTAAGTGCTCTTGCAAATGGCCACATCATACCAAACACAAAATAAAAGGGATGCCAGTATTTCCTTGCCTTTGGAACATTAAAAAAGTTAAATGTTAAGTTATCAATTTTTCGAGGGCAGTTTTCAGCTGTTCAGCCGTCCAATGACTCTTTGACATTTAAACTTCCCCAGGTCATTTGGCTACCTAATGAAACCAAGGTTCTTGCCTCCCTTGGAAACTGGCTTCTCTATCTTCTCCCAAACACACATGTAGAATGATACCATCAGGAATGAGGGGTGAAGAGTATTCTTGCATCATAAAGTTAAAGGGCTGCTTTCCCTGACAAAATTGAAAAATAAAAATAAAATTAATGTAGCATATGGTGTTATATTATAAAAAAGACCAACATTTGGGGAGTGTTACGTTATATTTTCTCAAATTTCCTGTTAAAAATCAATACATTGTATGAATGGATTCTATCTTTCATTGTTCGAATTGGTTGAGTCTGACTTAATTAGTGTCGGTGCACTGTGGTGTCATGCGGTTATATATTGTCGTTACATTTTAGGTTGTTTTTAGTGAGCTAATTATGTACAGGTCCCACGAGTCTTAAATTAACGTAAAATGATGTTAGGAATAAGAAATTGTTTGTTTCTGGTTTCCCAACCCAGGCTAAAACTTTGTTTTAATCATAGATGCTTTATAACTAAAAAAAAAATCTTTGTGTTTTACTTATTGTATTCAAGTGGTATGTGCCCTTTTTCTATGTCAAAAAATCCATAAACCCGAAAATTTATTTGAAACTAGGTTACCTTCTCTGAGGACTTTGTCATCAGAAAAGAATAATTAATTGGTAGGCGTAACAAGTGCATGTGATTGTGTCACATCTGTTGTGTGTATTATTGAAGTTTTTTCATAGGGTTTAAGAACAATTAGGGCAATACCCTGTGGAATTAATAAAAGACAATTTGTGTGTGTTTTGCCAGCTTAATGAACATGAAGATGAATTCCATAAATTTGAAAAAAAAGTTAGTTTTTAGCTAGTACATCTCATGGTAGTAATTTAGGAAATATATGGGTTGAATGTTATCCAACAAAATTCCAACCCTGATATTTGTTGTTAATTAGTAACCTGCACTGTTCCTGTCTAAATTGTTTCACTACATACTGTAAAATCGTTAATTTTCACTTTCAACCAAGAAATCAAGTACCATCGAACAATAAGTTTGACCCTTGTATTTCATATCTGCAATGCAAAAATCCACGAATAAATGTCCGATCAAAATGGTCATTTTTTTACCAAAACCATTACATTTTTTCCCATTGTAATGAAATGATTTTACTGTAGCTTAGATTGCTAGGGATGTTTGCAGTGGTTTTGCTTGCCGGTTTTGTAACCAGGAGAACGTTGCCTAAGTAAAGCACTATGTGCGCTTTCCAAGGGAGGTAATCCATTCCTTCTATATTAAATTGAAAGGGAGGTAACTGAATGAAAGCGCTCGGTAGTGCTTTGCTTACACAACAGACACCTGACAAACTAGGTATGATTGTGCTTCACATGTGGAGAAATTGCTAGTACCTGATGGTAGAGTAAATCATTGAGTTAGAACTTGATTGGATTGCTTTCCAGAAATCTGGTAACAAGGTAAATCCGCCATTGTGACCATAAATATATAACTGAAAAAATTGTCATAAAAAGGCATTAACCAAATAGTCAGACAAAGCTAGACATATTAAAATATTTACTTTCAGTTAAGGGGACGTTGAAAGTGATTATCAATGATGTTATGACATTTATCCATTATTTAAGCTACAAATATAAAAATAATACTCTTCCTCAAATGCTATCTTTACAATAGAGTCCAATAAAATTTGTTGTAATAATTTAAAGTGTATAGAGCTATATTCTAACAGTCATTCAATGTCAAAATAATTACTTGCATCGTTTTCAGTATGATTCTAGACTACCTTAATTGCAAATTAAAACTTTGGATGGGTTCCGTGTACTTCAATCGTCGAAAAATAGTCGAAAAATATACGATTCTTATAGTCTCATAGGGTGTTCTATAACACTTTCATATGAAAATGGACAGTTTGCTTGTCCAAAAAATCACAGAAAGAAATTCTGTTAAAACTGAAGCGAAAAATGATCTAATGGATATGAAAGCATAATTGTTTTTCAGTTTTTGAAACTTTTTTAAAAAATATCTTCCGATATAGCTCTATACACTTTAACTTTACGGGAATGTTTAAGTATGATTAGTTTTGTTCCAATAATCTTCAGTCAAACAGTCAATCTTCTAGTTAACTAGGCTTTATGTTTTGGCATTCTTATTCTCCTGACAATTGTTGTCGTTTATTTCTCTCGATCCGTACTGGGGAATAGGACAATCTCCTTATTTGGCCCCTCGTTTATTTCTACCATATTAGAGTATGGGACATGCTCTCAGTTTGCAGGTAGTCTTGCCACACGGAATCATGCTCGATATAAAATTTCAAATAATCAGATTTACTTTAAACCTATATTTGACTCCATTTATGTTAGGGTCTTCAAAGGGAGATAACTTTGTGAAGAATACTGTAAACCTAGAAACTTTCGCGGATACAAACTTTCGAGTTTTGCCGATCATCGGCATATTTGCGGCTACTTAATTGTTTGCTAGTAATACATGAGTTATCTCCTAGGAAATATCTAAAATATAGCTTCTGTATATGGACAATAGTTGTTATATTTATTGGCTGTAGTTTCAAGCAACTTTATCTGATATATATATTGCCTACTTAAATAACTATGTTCCTTTGAAAAATGTTAGCCCTGTAAGGTATAATGATAAATCAGTATTGTCTTGATCTTCTTAAACTTGTATTATTACATCTCACTTGTGCTTTATGAGTTCATGTATGTTATATATAAAGTAAGGTGCATGATTGACCAATGGTCAATTTGAGGACACAACTCCCGTGAATCACTACATGTAGATATGACTGGGGTTCATGAAAATGAATTGAATTCCATAAATCAAGAATTTGACATGATAAATCCATGCATGGATCTAGGGGTCTATAAACTGTTGTTTTTTTTCTCAAGAAGGGGTTAGATGGATCAGTTAGTCCAATCAACTACTGGTATGTCCTTGATAATGTTGTTTTGTTTTTTGTTTGTAGATCTATCAATGTACGATCACGGGTGATTGGAATTGTAGTGTTGTTTTGGATCTTGTTGATAGTAAACCAGAAGAGATAAAAGTTGATCCAATTAATGGGTATGTTGTTTAAATTCTTAACTCATGTCACCTAGCATAATCTATCTTCATTACTTTTCAAATTTATCATTTACTAATATTGCTTATGATCAAGATCAAGAACAATCATTTTTGTGAACTTCTATATAAAATTTACATTTATCCTTCTTTCCTATAATTTCGTGAATTCCTATGGTTTCGTGAACCCTGTTTGACATATTTCTGCTAAACGTGCAGGTCCAAAATTATTGACAAATGATTGAAGAAGTTAAAAAAATGATTTTCCCTAAATATTTTGAGCATACGTCTCTTAAAACAAATTTAAATGGAAAAAATATAAAATACCCCTAAAATTCATTTATACAGAGAAGCAGATGACCCCCTGTCTATAATTTCATCATTTTTATGCGTCAGAATCATCACACAGCGACCATTTTGTGAATACACATGCTGGAAGAACCCCCAATGGAATTCCGTTGTGAACCAATTAAAACAGAGTTCTAGAATGATTTTTACAGACCAGCCAATCAGAATTCACGAATCTTTAGGAAACTTATCTTCTGATTGAAGAGTTGGAGTCCACTCTGTAAGATGGCTGCTACTATGAAAATACGATGATTTCTCATCATGTTTTGTATTCAACTTGTAGAGAGGGGTTCAGGCATTAGTTTCATTGTAGAAAAATGTTTATAAATCAACAAACAATTGAGCATTCTCCAAAAACAAGTCTTTTATTCACGAATTCACAGGAAAGCAGGCTACCTCTGATGGCAATTTTTGATTTTACAATTATATAGCCAAATAAATCAGTCACCATGCATGGCAACCATAAGTTTTCAGTACGACATTTTTTAGAAGTGATACAAAAATCGCTGGCTTAGAATGAAAATGTCGTAAGTGAACGAACGATATTTTGAGCAAACAAGAAAAAACAGTCCTAAAATTACACTTTACTCATGGTAAAACAAGCGGTTTTGACTTCAGTTTGGTCAACATGACTAGTTCGGATTTTCATGAAAATAGGCTTATAAGAAGCACCATGTTATGCTAATTTTGAATATGTATCAGTCTTATTAGGTGGAAAGTAGTACTTTCAACCTTCTCATTCTAAGCCAGTGACATGTAAAAGACTATGACACATTTAGCCTGATTCTTAAGTCAATATCTAGTATCCATTTCTTTTGTGTAATTATGTCTATTAGGTATTAGCACTGTTTCTGTCTTCTACAAAAAACAATCGTATGATTTATATGAGAGATTATAATGTCATTGTTTCACAGATTCCTGTACTATACGCTACAAGATAACCGTGGATTATATGCCATCGAGCTTACAGATTTCTCCCTGCCTGTAGAACCAATACCAAGACTTATCATTGACACAGAGATACAGACTTTCTTCATTGACTATGAGAACTTGTTACTATATTACCCGAATCACACACACAATACTATCATGTCCGCTTATCTGGATGGTTCAGGTGTGACAGACATGCGATATGGAACAGTTAAAACACCACACTTTCTAAATATTGAAAGTATTATTTATTACGACCGCAAGTTTGTCTGGACGAATGGTTCGAAGATCTTCTGTGAGGAGTTTGATTCTGGTAATCGTACATACTACCATCGTTCCATAGCTCTGATTGAGAGACATTTCCGAAGTTTCAACTTGTACCACCAGAATTCTCAACCGGTTCCTGGTAAGTTGTCGCATCTACCACTTGCAAGTCGGATACCATTGGTGATTGTATCTACCATTACAGGCATTACTGCTAAGAGAGACCATCTCTCATATAGTCAAATCAGTATTTGTGGCCACCTTGATTAAGCAGCCATCTTAAATCTTACTTTGTAGACAATATTAGTAAGTCCCATCTGGTGTCAGTCAAGGAAAACATGCTTTGTAAGCTGTCAACCAGAAGAATTTGTGCATTAGAGCCAATGAAAACATGTTTTACAAACACTCAACTGCAACATTGTGCAAAAGCCAATGGAAACAGTTTTTACAAATTGGCTACTAAAAGACATTGTACAAGAGTCAATGGAATCAAGTTTTACAAACACTCAACCACAACATTGTATAAGAGTCAATGAACCAATGTTTTACAAACACTTACCCAAATATACACTGTACAAGAGCTAATGAAAAAGTGTTTGAACAAATTTTTTTACCAATCAGCATTGATTTCACTGTGATTATTTACTGTTTTACAGTTCCCCTGAACCCACCAGAGGAAGTACAAGTGTTGTTTACAGCATTTAAAGCTATTGTTGAATGGAAAGCACCAAAGATGATGTCATTTCAAGGTAAGAATTCATGTACAATAAAACTTCACCAACAGACCGTCTAAATGATAAGACCATCTGAAAATTAAGACCAATACTTTCAATTCTATTTCAACTGTTTTGCTATTTATTTAATATCATTAACGACATTGTCCATGATTTCAAGTGGGATCTATAATTAAATAACCCGAAGAAGAAGAATAATAATTAAGAAGCAACTCAACATAAAGACCAGATTTCTTCGGTCCGATTGGTGGTCTTGCTATAGAGTCTATACTGTAGGATGTGCATTCAATTTGAGATTCTTATACACCAACTGCATTTCCAGAACCCCTTTTTAAACAGGGGGCTTTAGCACTCTGATATATATTAATATTAGCGTAATTCCAAAATTAAACGAGACCTTGATACTAAAAAAATCTAAAATTGGCCGTTCACTTGGATGACTTTGAGCTTTATCGCCTTGCAGTACTAGTAGTGCATTTACCAAAGAAAACAGAAATGTACATACAATGCTCCCCCGTGTCACTGGTTTTGTGACTGGAAATATAGTTGTCTGACCACAGGAACCAACCCTGTTCTTTCAGCCCTATCAGTGCTTTGATTATGTTCCAGATCTGACATGTTCCGGGAATTCTTGTACATAATTTAACTCAGAAATTGCCAATATTTACAGGAAGATTCTGTTATAATCTTTCCAAGTTAAGATAAGAAATGCAATCTGTCACACTTAAACCTGTATTCACTTTGTTGCACTATTTTGCATATAATGCAAATAATCTGTAAATAGCTTTGTTCTAGTATGCGAAATTATACATATTTCAAGAATATGGTATAACAGAATATTGCATAGCAGTATATTTTCCAGGAGGTTTTAATTTCGACTATGCTGTCTATATCCATCTACAGCATAAGAAAAAATACTGCAATGTTTTTATTAGACAAATTTTGAAAGGAGTAATACAGAAAAAAAAAGAAAATATTATTTTTATCCTTTGTATCTTTCAATAATGGGTAACATAGTAGTTGCCTTTGTATATACTTATCCTGGCGAAAAGATTTCAAGACTTACATCATTCATGCTCATTTAAAAAAGAATCGTCCGCTTTGCAAACCTTCCAGAATTTGTTTGTTATCTCCCCTTGTCACTTTATGAACCTCTGTTAAGACTTGCAAACAGGACCTCCCCTCTCTCTTAATATTAGACAATGTCAAATTGCTTGCTTAGAATGAAAAGATTGATACATATTTAAAATCAACATCACAAAGGGTTTCTTATGACACTATTTTCATGAAAATCGGAAATTGTCCTGCTGACCAAACGGAAGTTGACACAGCTTGTTTTACCATATTAAAAGTAAAGAGTAGATTTCTGACATTATTTTCCTATTTTCTCAAAATATCAAGTTTGTATTTACGATCTTCCCATGCTAAGCCAACAATATTTCATGGTTCAAAACTATCTAGAAAACACAAACGTTTGTCACCACCAATATTCCCTGCAATACAGTAACAGTAGGCTATTGTTGTTAACCTCAATTTAAGTGGATGTCATGCAATATCGTAATATCACATACATAGGATCAGAATAATCTACCTAGAAACAATCGTTTTCTTGTCTTTCATGCATATTGCAACAAGAGATTTGTTCGTATTGATAGACAATTTTATATTTATAATGACGATATTTACATAATGAGGGCTCAGTGCATATAACTATGGTACTTTCTAAAGCATGTAGAGACTTGCAGTATCAGGAGCTTCCTTTCAGTAAATCTAGCTTTAAGAGATATTTTATACCACCCCAATTTGAATTATTGTCAAAGGGGATTAACCCATTACTCCATAGATGCATTAGTTCTGTCCCCTCTACCATGTCCATCACCAATTGCGTTCCCTATATTTAGAACAGAGGTGAGACAATTCGCGGCTATTTAGTTTCACAAATTTCTACCACTCACAAACTCCACATAATTAAATCACACAAAATTGTTTTTTGGTTTACAGTATTTCTCTATTGCCTTGTTCTATTGTCTATGTATACATATTGTGATTTTATTACTCAGGTGAAGGAGCGTTCAATAACTGGCAATATGAAGTTAGAGTTGTACAAGAAGATGGTTCCCGGGACAACATACATGATGCATCTCGAGGCAAGATATTAGAAGTCACAGGCCTGGAACCAGACTCCAAGTATCAAGTACAGGTTCGGGCAAAATCTCAATCTGGAGCAGGCCCATGGTCATCTGTATTCCATGGTAGAACATTGAAGAAAGGTGGGTTACAAATTCATACATTTTTTTAAGCTTTTCATTTCTGACAATTTATATTAATTTTTCAGTTCAGGTTAGTTTGTTGGTAATTAGTGCATAGGTCCCAATGAGCAATTTTTGGCCTCGGCAATGTACTCCCAATTTAAATAACGTAGCTTCTGGAGGTATCGGGAATGGGGATATCACAAATTTTCTGAGGATAGAGCTTCACCTAGACCTTTAGAACCTTTTTCTTGATGCCTTTGGAAGACAACTTGTTTAATGGGATGTACATTGCCGAGGCAAAAAAATCTCAGTGGGACCAGAAAAATACATCACTTGCATAATAGTGGACCCACAGTAATGGGAAAGGTGGGAAAATTTGGTATATGCCACAAAGGTGGATTAATCAGACATGCATGATTTATCAATGATGTCTATAGTACCAAACTGACCATGATCTTTTTCCTTTAGTAACTTTTCAAACCAATTTTACAACAGACTTGACCAAACTGATATCCTGGGCTCACTTTACAAGTATTCAGCCGTTTATTTCTAGAAAACTAAATAGTATGTTCCAAGAATCAGTTACAACTACCCCGAAGGCAAAGTGGTATGATGGTATGACTATTTTAGTTTCTACAAATGTTGCTGTACTGAGGTTCTACTAGTTCAAAAATCTATTGTCTGGTACAATTGTTGTATAAAGTCAGCACAGAAATTATATGGCACGAGATTTTGATGAGCTTTATATAATTAAGGCTCAATTACTCCGTGCTACTGTAAAATAATTAATTTTTGTGGGGTATTAAATTTTGTGGATTTCGTCGTTCACCTTCAACCACGATATCAAATATCATTGAACAATAATTTTTACCTCATACTTTTAAATTTTTTAGCTGAAATGCAAATTCCATGAATTAACGTCACATCGAAATGGTCTTCTTTACCAAAACCACAAAATTTTGTCCCATCAAAATTAAATGATTTTACAGTATATAATTGAATTGTTTTGTAGGAAATTTTTTCTTGTGTTTTGTAATGTTGTACTATGTTTTCCAATTAGGTTGTCTCATAATGGCCCATATCTTTGTAAAAAGCTGTATAGTAAAGTTTGCTAATTGAATTTGATATATTAGGAAATTTCCGAGTTTACATTAGAAAGAAACCTTGTGTGTTTAATGCCCAATTAGATCACATAATGTTTGCTTGTGAAGTAGCATTTGTTTGTTTATTTTGAAAATTGAATAAACTTCCTGGTACTGCTTTAGTAACATTGCATAAATATTTTTTGAATTTCACTTACACTGAAAAAAAAAAAAATAAAGAAGGTTTTGTTAACAAAGTATTAGGTTTTTGCTTGAACGTTCTTGTTGCATTCTCTTGCATGAGAATCTAATATTGAACATATGCTGTGTCACAATTAGTCACACCAAATTTAATATCGAACATAGACGGTGTCGCAATTAATCACACCAAATTTAATTCTAAGCATAGGCTGGGTGGAAATTAATCACACCAAATTTAATACTGAACAATTAGGCTGGGTCGCAATTAATCACACCAAATTTAATATTGAACATAGGCTGGGTCACAATTCATCACACCAAATTTAATATTGAACCTAGGCGTGGTCGCAATTAATCACACCAAATTTAATATTGAACATAGGCTGGGTCGCAATAAATCACACCAAATTTAATACTTAATATAGGTTTGGTAGCAATTAATCACACCAAATTTAATACTGAACATAGGCTGTGTCGCAATTAATCACAAGAAATTTAATATTGAACATAGGCCGGGTGGGAATTAATCACACCAAATTTAATATTGAACATAGGCTGGGTTGCAATTAATCACACCAAATTTAATACTGAACATAGGCTGGGTCACAATTAATCACACCAAATTTAATACTGAACATAGGCTGGGTCACAATAAATCACACCAAATTTAATACTGAACATAGGCTGGGTCACAAGTAATCACACCAAATTTAATACTGAACATAGGTTTGGTCGCAATTAATCACACCAAATTCAATACTGAACATAGGCTGGGTCACAAGTAATCACACCAAATTTAATACTGAACATAGGTTTGGTCGCAATTAATCACACCAAATTCAATACTGAACATAGGCTGGGTCACAAGTAATCACACCAAATTTAATACTTAATATAGGTTTGGTCGCAATTAATCACTCCTAATTTAATACTGAACATAGGCTGGATCGCAATTAATCACACCAAATTTAATTTTGAATATAGGCTTGGTTGCTGTTAAACACACCAAATTTAATTTTGAATATTGGTTTTGTTGCAATTGATCACACCAGTAGAGTATGTTTTGCTTTTGCTTGAATTTTGTAATTCCCACAGCATAAAGACATAATCACCTGATCATTTTTATTGTGCTATATACTAATCAACTTGTATGACTTATTGCAAGAAAAAACACCTGTCAACTTCTAGTCACTGTTAAGGTTAAGATTTTCATCCAGTGTCACCCCTATTTAAAAGGTCAGTCAATTTTGACTTATGAGACGACACTTCTCTTCATGCATACAGTATACCTTCTGAATCCCTTCTGTATTGCTGGGCACTTGGCAGAGATGGGCATAAGGGAACAATTATTTAACTTAGCTGGCGGCTCACCAACAGACCGCATCAGTTCTAACAATTCTAACCTGGTTTCTACCTAGACTTGAATCTCCTACCTCCTACTTCCAAGATTGTGAACACCTTCAGTACTCAGCCACTGTAAGGGACTGTGTCAGAGTAATTAAATGATTTATACATTGTGTTTGTGTTACAGACTTGGATTCAGCCAAACTGATTGTTGCTATACAGAGATCAGATTATTTCAAGACTTGGGATATCAAAGAAGTTGGTTTAGATGGAGAAATCATTGACACTCTTGTACAGACATCTCCAATATATCCAGGTGTTACAGGTACGCTAACAATATCTCTACATAAAAAATGCCGAGCTTAAATGCCGAGCTTAGCCTTTATTTGCCAATCAGCTTTCTGCTGAAATGTGGCTGCCATATATATATGTGCTTCCACCTGAATTTTAACCTAGGTCGCCAAATTAGACAGCAAGCGCACTTACCACTGGGCTACGGAGGCACACATGAACATTTGGTTTCCTTCCACTAAAAATCCACCATTTTACTTTTCAGTTTCTCTATTTGTGTTCTTGCCAGTTTTGCATTCTTTGAAGTTTTCGAATAAATTTAATGCTGGATGAAAAATTATATTTTTCTCAGAAAGTTGTCAATGAAAGTTGTGATAAGCAAAATCATTGGCTGATAGATTGCTTCAGGGATCAAGCTATAAACCATTATACCATATTGGATCAACCATTGTCCATATGGGATCAGTCATTGTCCATATAGGATCAGTTATTGTCCATATGGGATCAGCCAATGTCCATATGGGATCAGCCATTGTCCATATGGGATCATTCATTGTCCATATGGGATCAGTCATTGTCCATATGGGATCAGCCATTGTCCATATGGGATCAGCCAATGTCCATATGGGATCAGCCATTGTCCATATGGGATCAGCCATTGTCCATATAGGATCAGCCATTGTCCATATGGGATCAGCCATTGTCCATAACAGATCAGCCATTGTCCCTTCGGTATCAACTTCTGTCTGAGGACAGATTATTGTATATCATGTTCAATAATTATTTATGTTTTGTTTACAGATCTTGCTTGGTATGATAATATGATATTTTGGACATCTAAAGAGCGTGACATGTTTGTGTACCTGGAGGATAAAGACGAGGATGTATTACTGGACTTTGTGAGGTCTGCTATGTGTGTGACATATGACTGGTTGGGTGCCAGATTGTACTGGTCTTCATACAGACCGGGAGACGTAAGTTTTGATTCAGACATCTATATTTGGTAGCAAGGTGGGGCCAATGTTTATACCGCCTTAATTTTGCTTTTAATAAAGGGCAAAATAATGATCAAATGATGCATTTTAACAGTCTAGATCATTCTGCATTCTTAAATGTAGGTTATGTTCTAAATTTGTGCAATGATCAATTTGTTTTATGTTTTTCAGTCACAGATTCGACGAGCCGATATATATGGCGGGGAGGAAGAGTTTGTTTTCCAAACAGAGGCCAAGGACTTGACCTTGGATAGCATTGAAGGTCGTTTATATTGGGTAACCACAGAATCTGTAGAATCAACATTTCTAAACGGAAAGGATCATTTCACTTATTTCAAACTTGAACCGTTCTCAGGAGTGCGTGTGATCAGTTTGACGATTGATCAAGATCACGGGAAGCTTGTCTGGTATGTGAAAGCTCATAACGACCAGTCGTTGTACGTCGCCAACCTCTACAGTAGTCATAGCAACAGAGATGACATCATCAATTCTGTTAAACTTGTTGGAAAAGTTGACAACATTTACAAGTAAGTGAATATGACAAAAATAATCTGAACATTATCAAGTTATGTTATTCAAAGATGTTATTTATGTATAACAAAACTTCAAATATTAAAAAGCATAATTTTATGCAGTCATGTATAGTACAACCTATGTATAGCAACATCCTTTTGGAGCTGCTGCAAATATTGGCCTTTGTACAGAGATTGTTGCATTACTAAGGTTAATTTATAGTGAATATAAGGTTTTGGAAATTTTGAAGGCGTTGTTTTCAAGAGCCTGTTGCTCTACAGAGGGCTGTTCATGAGAGGTTGTATTATACTCGCATATCAATTTACCATAGTGTAACATTTGTACTCTTTTCTTCTTAATGTACCTGATTAGTTGCTTGCCATATTGAAACTACATCAGCATTAATTATTGGTATACTGTTATTTGTAATAAGCATGATAAAGTATGATCGTCCAGCTCTCAAAGGTGGCACTCTCATTGGGTGTTTCTTAAAAATGTGTTGGTAAATTCTTTGAATTAATTAATTGATAGTACATAATCTATAACATACTAATATTAGATTGGTTATGTCTATACTTTCTGTATTGGTTATGTTTTACAGTTATTCAGCTATACAATACCTGTCGGATCGTTTATACTGGATAGATGAGCGTGCCTCACTGAGGGTCGGCGATACAAGGGGAAACTACTCTGCTGCATTATCTACTATCAAAGATGTCGTGTCAACGTTTACAGTGAAACATGACTCCTTGCATAAATATCCAGGTAAAGTATACCGTACCTAAAATACATCTTTTGTTTCAGATTTAAAGGTGATGTTTTCCAGGAGTTTCTAAAATTAAAAAAATGTATCTAAGGTCAGTACAATACAAAAATTGAATGAATCAAAATTATGGCCACAGACAAATATTACGGAAAGTTGATACAATTTTAGAAAAATGTGCCTACAAAATTAGAAAATTGGCAAATCAATTATCATTATTTTCCACTAAAATGGATAAATACATGTATGTAGTCTAGAGGTCAATTAAAATAGCAACATAGCAAAATATTTTATTTTTTTAAATTTCATGCTAGAAATAAGTTTATTTGAAATAATTTGATTAATAAACTTCATTTCATTTAAGGGCGTATAAATTTGTCGATATGAATTTCTTACCGTGCTGTTTAGTATTATGTATGATTATTGTGTTTCATAGTTGGTATGAATGCAAGTACAGTTTCTGTAATACCGAACATTATACTGACCGATACTATCATATGTAATGGAGAAGCTGCAAGGTTCAACGTTACCTGGCAACCATCTGTTGAGGTCAACCATGGCAAGGTCATGTATGAAGTGAATATAGAAGGCGAGGGCATGACTGACGTCAAAGAGGTTAGTTATTATTTAAGATAATAGTCTGGCATTTCAACAGTATTTTAACCATAAATTAAGAGTACATTCTATGTTGGGTATCAAGATTAAGACAAATCATACAATAAAAATGTCAGCCATCTTTGTCGGCCATCTTTGTCGGCCATCTTTGTGTTTGTTAAATCTGCTTAACATGATACAGATTCATGCGTGTATGTTATCTTGATTATAAAATTGAATTATTTGATAACCATTTATCTAATTTTCATATTTAATAGTTAAATTGTGAATCAAGTTGCCTAGCTTCTCTAAGAAATAACAAAATCGCTAATATTTTCTAAATATTTTTTTTTCGCTTTTACAATTTTTATGACTATTTTGTAGGTTTTGGAGGAAGCTTGGTATGAAGTAAAAGGGCTGGTTCCCTACACACCTATCACAGTATCAGTGCGAGCAAGTACATACTGGGGTACCGGACCAGGTACCAAAACTATCATCAAATCACCCATGGCTGGTAAGTACAATCAAGGCATTCAATTTCAAGTGTCTTGGAAGAGTTAAGCTTAAAATTGACATGATTTATAATCACTGCCATTTCATTACATGCAATTAGATTTAACCATGTGAAATTTTATTTGATTATTTGTTGTTACCCACTGTACATGTATACCAATTTATATCAAAATCGGTACATTTATTACAGTATGAGAGCAAATGTAACCATTTGGCAATATAAAGTCTAAGTCTAAGTTTTAGACTAAAAGCTTTGGTGAATAAGCCCCCTGATACTGGACTCAAGTCTGAGACCTCCTCGGGACACTCTACCAACTGAGCTATCATACAATAAAACGCTGATTATAGTACTCGTTGCCATCCCTTTTCATGAATATAATTGGGTGGTTTTTACCTTATGATTAAGAAGCAAGTAATTATTCAATGTCCCCTTGAAGTGACCAAATCTAGATGTAAGGTAATGAAATAAGTCTAGCTGTAATTAAACATGTCCGTGACCAGAGGATATTATTCTACATTTTATTGCTATGGAATTGTCCTGTTAATGTGAGAAATGATTATAAGGTTATATCATGTCTGCGCTTTGTGCACTCAGACTAGAATCTACGCTAAAAATTTCCCTAAGACAAAAAAAATATTATTTAGTAATACTCTAAATTTTACATAAATTATGCTGAGCAACAACCTCTATACAAGGCCAATATACGAGGGTTGTACCAGAATTACGGTGACTTTTGTCATACGTTCCATACCATTCATCATACAAACAAATAGTTTTGTGTGGAGTGCAAATAATATTTACTCCGTAAGTACGTGAAATTTCAAAGCCGTTTTGTTCAGTCTCGACCACAATTGGTGCGCTTGTGTCGTTTGAAAAATAGGTACCTCGATACAAGAGATATAGAGTTAGCAGGTTCCAATATTAAAAGCGTTTGTTCTGGCATCTATCCGAGGTTTACACAAAAATTAACGTCGATGTCATTTCCAGCCTTAATCGCTGACCTCATATTTTCACTGGTGACGTGCAGCAGCTGTTGCTTGTTTTGTACCATAAATCAACAACAGTAACCTTTATGAAGTCGAAATTTAAGGCGTTTGTTCCAAGAATATTGCGCTGGTATGTCACGAAGTCGCGTTAAAATTAGACTTGATATCTGGTGAGGTATGAGCAGTAATGCAAAAAATGTTTTTAAAATTCGCTGCCCTGCCTATCCAACTATTGGTTACTATGGCGGCAGATTAAATGACTTTCTAACCTTCAATTAGAAATTATTTTTACAGATTCTCTTGAAAAATGTTTGAAGTTGTTCTTCGACAAATTTGGTGATAATACATGCCTAAATAAAAAAGTTATGACAAAAGTCTACGTAATTCTGGTACACCCCTCGTATGCTGTTCCCAAAGGGTGTTCTGCTGAGGTTGTTATGTATGTGTAACAGAAGTCAATAATACTGTAAACATAGAAATAATTTTGCCTGATTTAAGTTCGCCAAGTTTGCCAGTGACAGGAATTTGTGAAATTAAGACAATGGAGAAGACTTAAAAACGCCAAAATTTGTGGCCGGAATATGCTGACAATCTTCAAAACACGAAAGCTAGTATACACGAAAGTAAATTGGTTTACAGTAATTTGAACTATTTTTGTTTTATCAGCCCCGAGTATTCCACTGTCGCCCAAAGTTTATGTTACACAAAGGAAAAATGCTGCTATCTCTAAACTTACCCTCGCTGCTGACTTCCGTTGGACAGAGCCGGAGCTTCTCAACGGTATGTTAAACCGACAGAATGTTTACTACTGGCAGAGTAACCAGCCGGACCAAGTCAGTACCACTACACTTCCACCATCTGCGAGACATTTCATCCTAGATGACTTACAAGGAAGCACCACCTACTTCTTCCAGGTATCTATCATATTAATGATATTATCAAAGTATAGTCTTATTAAGTCCTTTCAAAGTTTAGTGATTATGGTTATATATATCACCTGTTCGTCAGGTAAACTATGTTTAAACAGGTTTAACTTGGTATACCTGAGTTAGCTGTAATCCCCATTATTCTTTCGAATGGGATAATTTGGTCATAAGTTTTACTTATTGAATCGACAGTAACATTGTATTGTAAGGACTAGTTTTGTTAATGTTCCACCTCAAGTTTTTCACCTCAATCTTTTAAATGAAATAGTTATTGAATAACACATTATTCTGCAAACTGTTGCTCCAAATCATTATATAATTTTTTTATCAAATTTTAGCATATTCTCAATCAAAATGAGAGCAAATTTCTTTTCCATAAAACTTTAAGAGGACCAATAAAAATTGTCTCTGGAACTAGTGTTATAAATACACATTGAATACATCATCCTTACTCATAAAAATTCAATATCTAGATTGGTACCTTTATAAAGACATTGGAGCCAAAACTTTTAATAAACCTATATTTAATTAATGACTTATGTTGTATTTTATAGGTTGAATGTTGTACAGAGGCCGGGTGTGGTCCTAGGTCAACTACTGTCAATGCTACAGCTGATTGTGAGTACTCATACTTTTTAACGCTCACCATTAAAGAAATGATGTACTTCTGAATTTGTAGGTGTTTCATTTTCGCAAATTCTTTAGGTTTGCTTAAATTTAAATACCAAATTTAATGAAGTTCCCAAATGAAGATGTCACAAATTCATGTACTTGTGAATGAATACTAATCAAAGAAGTCCAGAAGTAAAGTTCCCATGAAAATGATGACATTTACAGAGCCGACAGTCAGTTCAGTTAGTTTGTTTGAGCATACTCATGCAAAATGCAAATGAGACCCTGTAGGTTTGGAGGTCAGCAGGTCAAGGTCACATTAGCTATTAACTTACATAAATCACTTGCAATCCTGTAGGTCCCTTGCAAAATCTTACATTTTCTTTTGTAGTCTGGGGAAAGGACCTTGTGGTCAAATTTTATGAAAATATTGCAACTAACTTCAGCATTTAGGAATTAAGTTGCAAGCATAATATATACTGTAGCTATATTAGCTTTTGAACATCACATGTGCATATCAAAAATAGCTACAAGCCAAAAAGTCTAGAAAATCATACTACTTGCTATTAAATACACATTAATGCTGTAATTAATTCATACTTAATGTCTCTATTTTTTATTTTCTAATTCAGGGAACCGCCCTTTAATTAGTTAATCCCGTTCAAGCTAATATTAAGCCCCCCCCACCCCAGTATTGCAGCATAAATTGGCCCCTAATAGTTTACTTGGTCTTACGTTAGCAAGGGTAGATTATGGGGAGCTTATATATGATATATCATTGCTATTTTATTTGTAGGAAACTACATATATATACAATATAAATGCATGGAACTATATGGCTATTATAATTGCACAGTGCACCAGTATTTTGGTTTATTAATCATAGAGCCTTGAACGTTATCCAAATTCATGAAATATGATTAAGCGGAGCATAAACCTTTATTTGCCAGTCAGCTTTCTGCTGAAATATGATGAGAATATACATGTATATGAGTGCCTCTTCCCTGATTTGAACCAGGGTCGCTAGATAAGATACCAAGCGCACTAACCACTGAACAACGGAGGCACATAGCAAAAATATAGTGATTATTTACAGTATCTACTCTGCGCAACAAGCTTCGTCATTTTACTTTTTGAATTTCAGTAATTTTCATGATTTAGAAAAGTATAATTACTCAAACATAGTGAGTAATTGCTTGGAATAGCGCCGTTTAATGCAGACATAGAGTTATCGTCAGTAATTTTTGTGTCTTACGTAATTAGACGACTTAGATTTAAGGTTAATTCTACTACGGCATCGTTGGTTTAACAAAGTTGAGGCAATTTGTATTCTCCCATTTTATGCCCCTATGACTCCATTCCAATTTTGTTCATACCAATTTAATAGAACATAAAAGTTTGTTGTGATGCAATAAATTTGTTATTCTTGGAATTGGTAATCTTTGAAACTGTACATATTTGTAAGAACTTCCAAAACTTGATTATGTTGCAATACATTATAATGGCTGAGGAAATGAGCCTTGGATCAACCCTTGGTGCCTTATTTGCATTTTTCTCAGTGACTGCAGTACCAAATGTTCTGCACTATCTATGTTTCTAAAACATGCATACACACAGATTTATAAGGAATATGGCTTTAACTACAGTTATGCTTTTGTTAGGCAGTTTAGGTATGTTTTTTTTATATATTTCTCAGGGATTTTTGGCTGATTAAAGATTTTTTTGGGGTAGAATTTAGTAGAAATAAAGTGGGAATAAGTAACACAGAATTCAGGATTTTATTGGATGTATATCTTAGGCATTTTAGGGAGATTAAAATACTTTTGGTAGAATTTGGAAGATATAATTTAGGAATAAGTAACAAAAAATTCATAAAGTTTAGTTTGGATTTTCTTTCATGCTAATTGCTTAGGCAGTTTAGGTTAGAATTGTACAGACTTTCTTGTATGGATGGATTTGTTCGGCAAAGAAGTCATTTCACATATTTTCTATTTCTAGCTGTCAATCCTGTTCCCAAGCTTCTGATTGCTACAAAGGATGGTATTCACATAGCTGAAGCAGACAGTGTTAACAACGCTACAGTGAACATGACAACAAAATCGGTGGTTGCAATTGGTTACCTCTCACAAGATGAGAAATATTACTGGATTACTAGAGATAAATATCTGGAAGAGTTTCCTCCAGCGAAGAGGGTAAGGTGGTGCTTATTTGAACTTTTCGTGTTTACCAATAAATGACCAAACAAACTTATTAAACCTATCAACAAAGACGTACGACTCGCAAAGCCTTGTGTCATTTTTTTGTTCAATAATTGTTTTAATAAATTTTGTTTGCAATGAGTACTCATGCAAGATCCTCTATTTCATGGGCTCTAAACATTTCATAGAATTTTGTAAAATGAAATTTTGTGACATTGTTTAAGTTCATTGTTAATAGAGAGTGGATAAAAATTCATTGGTATATTTTCCAGCTGTCATTTATTTTTGGGATTTAATTCGTTGATAAGCTCATCCATGAAATCAAAAGAAAGTAATTTCCACACGTCAATTGTTAAATACTATGTATATAAGGTTATACAATTCATCCTATTTCAGATGAAGCATCTTAAAGGTGAAGGTCACAAGATGACCTTGGACTGGGTCAGTAGAACATTATATATTGCTGAGAGTAACACTACGTCTGCTGCTATAGTTAGTTACAGTCTGGATGAAGGGGAGCAGCATGTTATCATTGAGAGACAGTCTCAAATAGTGGATATAGTGGTCGACCCTTATACAAGGTGAGTTATGATACTGACAGGGGTTACTATGGTAACAGGGGTTTATTAGAGGCTCAATCTTAAGGGTCATTTTGATAATTCCATACAAGTGTTAAAGCCAACATATCAATAATTTAAAGAAAAACATATTTTTCGCTAATTCTTTAAGATAAGCCGGTTGCTAATGGAAGAAAGATCTATCTTACATGGGTACACTGCACTCGCGACATAGAACGGGATATTTACAGGGTTCCCACGGTCAGGGAAAATTCAGGGGAAAACATAATTTTTTCTCGGGATAGTTTACTAATTATTACTTCTTTATGTTGATCAACAGCCTTAAAACTGCTATCTGAAACTTTTTGGTTCCATATAAAGCAAATATTATCTCCTTTTCACTGTTTCTTATGAGCTATTTTGCTCTAACAAAAAGGCCCGATCGCGCGAAAAAGTCAGGGAAAACTGCTTTTGAGTCAGGGAAAAATCAGGGAATTTTGTCTTAAAATATTTTGGGGAACCCTGATTTACCTGTTATTGGCTCTATTTAGCTAACAAGATGAACACAAATAGGCTCTATAACATTGAAAATGTCTTTTCTGGAGCATAACATAACAAAGTACACTTTCTTAACGTCGTTATTCACGATTTTTTTGAATACGAATGTACGGCAAATGTCACGTTATGATGACGTCACATTGACGCCATGAACGCTTAATAATGTTAAAAACTCAAATTTTCCCGAATTACGTCGAAGAAAAACGATCCACCATTAGACAGTATATGTAGGATAATTAAATCTTACCCTTGAGGTTGGAATTTTAACCTGGTTAAGATCCGACCCCTCGGGTGAGATATCCTTATCCTACGTAGAAGCTCATGTTGGATCCTTATATTCTCCTCAGAATCCTGGGTGTCATGCAAACTTTCAAAAGTGCATAAGTCCTAAAAAGTGTTAATTATACTTATTATTTGAAATCATTGGATTGTTTGTTTGCTATAATATTTAGGTCCATAACCTTTTCTCAACATGTGTTTTGTTGTATATGGTGGCTGATTCCGCAAACCAACTTTCCTGCTTATTATTTAATAATTAGACTTAATTTTATTTTTCATTATTTTTGTTTATGTCTTCCAGTTCACTACTATGGTCTGAATACAATCCTGCTGACTCCTCATGGAATGTGATGCATACGACAACCAACAATCCGGTAGTTATGACGGATTTCTTCCGACATCACCGTATCCGACGTAACACCGATGACATGTGCGATTGTCCCACGGATCAGAAAATGTCGTCTGCCATGACGGTAGATCTATCAGCAGACGGACATACACAGCTGATTTATTATGATATGAACAAGATGGCGCTGTCTGCTGCTGATATGTCGGCATGTAAATGTGTCACTCTGCTTCAGGCAACCAAAATAGATAGGAAAGGTAGGTGCTGATGAATTATCTTCTGTTATCTTTTGTTATTTGTTAACAACATTTTTAACAACAAGGAAATACAAATTTTTGCCTACTATATCAATTACATAATGAAGGAGTATAAAAATTCACCTTTATTGTGAAAATTCAATATTGAATAGCTCATATATTATGTCATCTTTAACAATATTTCAATACATATTTTACAGGTCTACCACCAGACTTTATGACAGTGGATCATGTGAACATATACTGGTATAACACACAACAACAAATGTTATACATCATGGATAAAGCTACCGGCAGTCTGACATTTACTAGAATAGACAAAGTAACAGATATACAAGCATATGGTGCCCACCTACATCCATTACCAGGTATGGTTAAGTCTGTCATAGGCAACAGGCAAATCAACAATTATAAATAACAAACTAATGCTATTTTTTGTATTAAATACAAATTTTACTGAAAGAATATAATTACTATTATTGTTAATAGTGTTTTCTATTAACGTATGAATATATAAGAAGGACCTTACAGAATTTATCAATTTCTGAAAAATCATGCCCGATGATTCAAAAATATTTTTGTGTTTTTAGTACACCTCAAAGAGGTTTAATACCTTGTAGTACTTCTTGTGAACGACCCTTTTAACTATTTGAACCATAGAGTGCGCTTTAAAAAGTTGGTGACTTTCAACATCTTGAAACTTAGATAATTTGAACTAACTTTCAAATAAACCTTGAAAAAATTATGATATGTCTGTATCGTTTTAACTTCAAAATATATTTGATAACTTTCTGAACCACCCTCAAATGTATTTATAATTTACAGGTTCTGAATGTTTGGATATACAGCCATACTCTGACAAGTTAGAGATTGTATCATACACTAATACCAGCGTGAAGGTTAGACTTCATGATGTGACATGGCCTGAGTCATGTACCAGTATAAGTCATCCGGCCACCAAATATACCATCTACCATAGAGAACAGAATGATATGAAACCTAACGAGGATTGTCAGGAAGCCAAGGACATGTGTACTACTAAGGTAGGTCTTTGATGACTTTTTGAACAATTTTGGTAACTTTTAGTGCAAGCTTTAAGTCTTTACTCCAAAAATACCCTTAGGCTAGTTTAGCATCAAACCCCTAGCCACACAAAGGCGCATGAAAATTTTAGAAATTAACACAATATGCACGTTTTTGAAGAAATAAATGCCTCAACTAGACCCTAGAAAGAATTTGCCTCGCTGCTTGTTGACCTGCATGTCCATTACAATTTTTCTTAATATTTTATTCAACACAAGTAGAATTTGCTGATACCTTGTGAAAGGGTTAGTCAGTACTGGTAAAGATGCAGTGAAGGAAAACAGATCAAGTCATATTATTGAGGCAGGTTATTTATGATATGTGTCCATAGGACCAACCACAGTCCTTTCAAAGTTAAATGAGAACAGTTGTAAATATACTGTCGTCCGGCATGTGAACTGTGTTTATCTTGGTTTAACTGGGTATACCTGAGTTAACAGTATTCAACACTATTCCTTCGAATTGGACAGCTCCCTCATTAGTATTACTTGTTGAATCGACTATACAAATCTGTGATATTTTCACTGGACCATTAAATTGTGTATTATTGAATGTACTTGATATTTCAGATGAGTTATTCAAGTGAGATAACTATAGATAAGTTAGAACCTTACACATACTATATTCTACAAGGAGCGCTCAGTAATTATTACTCCGAGTATTCTGTGAAGTCGTTAGGGAAGGCAACTCTTGTTAGAACTAAACCTGGTGGTAAGTCACTTATCTACTTATAAATTCCTAGTCGTACACTTAATAGTCGTAAAATCTTAAATATTCAGATCTGGAAGATTTAGCCAACATTGGTTGAGTATAACAGATAAAATAAAATGCACAGGTAACTGTATAATTGATAAAGACTAAAACAAAAAAAGTTTTATTTTTACAAAAAGATGTTTTCATTTTTTTCCTTATCAATGATAGTAACCTGTGATAAAAGGCACACCAATGACCAATAAAAAATTACTGAACAGCTACAAAAACCTATGGCAAACCATAATGCATTATTATTTAAATCATGTCCAATTTAACCAATACTATTTTTTCACTCATTATAGTAGGTATTTTATCAAGTATTTGAACTGCATGCCCTTGGTATATAGTGACCCTACACAATAGTTGTGCCACTTCACTTATTTATAGGTGGGGGCATATATCAGTGATGCTATCGGTCTGCCTGTACGTAACGCAAATCTTGTCTGTTGGAACTCTCAGAATTTCTTCAAACTTTCACAGATTAACAACATTGATTTGTAGTTGACCTTTAAGGATGGAATTTCTGCTGCGGCAATTTTAACCAGAGTTATGGCCCTTTGTTACTTTCACTATATATCCCAATGGGGGGCACCCATGTCGATGGACACATAACTAGTTTTAAATACTCATGGAAACTTAATGTGTTTTACTTTCAGTGCCTTCTCCCATAGAGTATGTGGATGCCACGCCACAGAGTCCAGATCGTATCCGGGTATGGTGGTCTCCACCCTCACAGCCTAACGGACCTGAACATCAGATTGTTTACTTCCTGAAATGGTCGACAAAGATCAACAACAGTTCTCACACGTTTATGACTGATGCTATAAGATTTGATTCTATGAATCCATTCAGTAACGGTCTATTTGAAATCAATCGTGATGGACTCCTGTCTAATCAGACATATTCTGTGCAGGTAAGTAAAAATGCCGAGCATAGCCTTTAAGGCTTTATTTCTACTTAAATATGGCAGACATAATACCTGCCTCCACCAGGATTCAAATTCAGGTTCCCAGATTTGACGTCAAACGCACTAACCACTGAGCTAAGGAGGCAGCACATTACGTAAAGTTCTGGCATTTATATATATGCTTCAACGTTCAAACAGGCCTTGAAAAGTCCTATAATTTGATATCAATCTTTAAACACACTTGAATTAAGTGTTGCCTTGAAAAAAATGTCAAAATGGTACTTGAATTTAAGTAAAAATTTGTGAATTCAGGCAAGCCTTTACATATGAAAATTGTGAGGCTAAAGTTTTCATAAATTTAATAAATGTCCATTTATGATATTTTAGTAAGTCTTTATGACAGAAATCTATTATATATTTGTTATACCTGTGTGTATTTCAGGTTATATGTAACCAGACAGAGGGAGGTTATGTAACAGAGAGTGCTCCTGTATTAGTCACTACATACCAGGCCCCTAATGACCTTGACCTTGTTACGGTCACCAATACATCGATGGTATTAATGTGGCAATCACCTAGTGATGATAGTACCCTGGCTATGTCTGTATTCAATGAGGTATGTAAATGTATAACTTACTGGAGGTCTTATTCACCAACATTGTGAGACTGAAACTCACATTTACAATTGACAACTGTTTTACATTTTATAGTCACTGCCATTCTTTGCAATTAGATTTAATCATGTGGAATTTTATCGGATTATTTGTTGTTACCCACTGAACATGTATACCCGCTTATATCAAAATTTATACATTTATAACAACATGAGAGCGAATAGAACATTTGACTATGTAAAGTCTAAGTCTGAGATTTAGACTTACAATGTTGGTGAATAAGGGCCCTGCACATTCATTATATTGTATGATATCAGTGCATATTTCTTCTAGTCAAAAAGTTGTGAGAAATATCAACATTTTTAAAATTTCTTTGTAGATCTAGAGCTTTTTGTTGGTAAAATTTTAGTATATTAGCAAATTCAATATTCTCAAAACTCTTGTAAACAAGTAAAATTCCAATGTTTGTATTTGGATAAAATTCAAAATTCTGTATTATTTTCTTGTTTTCCAGGAAACAGACTCAATCATCTCAACATTTCGTACAGAGAACAGTTCTTGGTACAATGTGACATTCGATGATCTAGTACCGAATACCGAGTATTCATTCCGTCTTGATATCATCTATAACTCATCATCCTCGTTTGATGCTTTCAATATTTACTATTGGCCTAAGTTAGACTCGGATCTAAAATATGTCTTCCGAACAAAGAGTATGTATCATTAGCTTTTTATTGACTGTTAAGATTTTTATTCAATTTTGATGCATAGTTTTTATCAACTACATTATAGTTGCAGTCCAGTTAGGGTAAGAATACAGTGAAGCAGTGGAACAATCCACTATTACGATGTAAAAACAAGTATAAAATGCTTAAACCAACGGTTCAATACCTTACTATACTCTACCTGTTTAAACAATGGTTTTGATCTTTGGGTACACATAAATGATGACGTCACTGTCACAATATCCTAACTGGACTATACTGGATGAGATAAGAAGAGGTGGCTGCGGGGAAGCCACTATGCTTCCGAGTTAACCCCATTTGAGACTGATGACTGTCACTCAGCCACTATACTGGATTAGTTATTGGAGTCTTTGTTGGTTTAATATTTTAATTGGTTGCCCTTAGGAATTTTTGTTTTAAAAGGACTTGGTTTAAACACAGGATTCAAAATTGGAATCTTTTCTCTTAGACCATCTTGGGGATGGATACCTTCAGGAATGAACGGTGAGGGTGATGTTTGTGATAAGTCATCTTACTTATTTAGAAATTGGCTTAGAGTCAAGCATTCTTGTTCAACCAGCATTTGTTTTCGTCCAAGACTTAACTAACCACTGATTTATGAGGGTGAGAGTAAAGTAACATATATGTACTACAAAGTTGTAAATATGGAATGATTTATAACACTGGATCATCTATTACAGCGGGTATACCGGGTGTACCAGAGTCACCTGAGGTGAAGGAATACAAGGATGGCGAGTATGAAGTGACCTGGAAGATACCAGAAAACCACGGAGAGACTATCAGTCATTATATACTTCAATACAGGTAATACTATGTATTCTATATTTATGAAAAGCATTATAAGTTGGCACATTATGGAGTACCACACCCTGATTCCTTGTATCATACACACAATTCTTTTCCTTAAAGCTGAATGTCATCGGCTATATGGACAGGGAAAAAATAATCAAATGTTATTTGTTACAGATTTGTTGACAAGGCAAACTGGACGGATGCCTGTAATGGCAGTGAGACACGTTGGGTGATCAATGATGGTATACTCAACCGGGGATTTACTTACATGTTCCGAGTCAAAGCTGAAAATATCAATGGTTGGGGACCATACAGTTATAACAGTACTTTATTCTCTTATCCTAGTAAGTGTGTTTCGTTATAACTGGAGTTTGTTGTGAAATGCAATGCATTATGAATGCGTAATAATAATAGTGGTAAATACTTAATAATCAACTTGTGTGTTTGTTTCAACCTGGTCACTGTGTTCACTTAATCGAAATATCATAACCTGTAAGGCTAGATTTTTTTTAAAGTTAACACATTATCACATAAGTTATGGGCAAACCCAAAATTAATCAATGAATTTTAGTTTTTATAATACAAATTTGGAAAAAAAGGTCTTACAAAACTAAGGGAGATCTCTTCTGGGTCTTTTCTAAGAATATCAAAAAGTTATTAATCAACAATTGTAAGAAAAAATTGCAATATGGACTTTGGTTAAATACAGACACATCTAATCAAAATGTAAGATTTGTATGTACATCAATTCTGAAAATAAATGTAGTAATATTTGACTGTTTACAGTTGTGGAGGAAGCATCTAGGGATGGAATGATAACTGTGGTCGCTGTAGTAGGAGCTTTCTCATCTGTAGTGTTTGCTTCATTTATCATAGCTATATGCTTCTGTAAGTATGAGATATATCATATTCATTATTACGATACCTGCCAAACTAGTTAAATCCAAAATAGGATTGATAAAATGAATCAAATGTACTTTAGTGTAAAGTTTGGTGCACTTGGAAAACCAGACATTAACAAAGCAAATTATAGGAGTAACTCCACTTTAATAGGAGTACTTGGTAGGTATGTATTACCTCGACCTATTTTGGGATTATTTAAGTCTTTACTATTAAAACATCAATTACCATCCCTATTAACTGTAGAGTGTGGACAGATTGGGAAATTAAAGCCATTATGACATTGCTTTTGTGCATGGCCTCAGTATTTTGTGCACTTGCCGACTAATTGGGTGACCTGGGTTCAAATCTGGATGGAGGCCATTACATATGCCTGCCATATTCAGCAGAAAGCTCACTAGCAAAGAAAGGCTATGCTCGGCATTTGCTCGGTAATATTCATTTACTGTTAATATAAAGTTTGGCCCAATTTAGATCTTCCGTCCGTCCGTACCTTCCAGAGTCCGTGACCTTAAGTCTGGAGAAATCCTCGTTTAATTAAGAAATGAATTCCAATCTAACTTATTTATAATTTACTTGAACTTGTTATGATGAATGTATGAAATAATAAGCCCTGTTGTGGTTGTAGCGATGTGTCGTAAACGACGTGATGAGAAGAAGAAGAAGAATCAGGAGTTTGTAGCTGTGTCACGAGGACCGGACTTAGAACTGGCAACATTGAGGGAACTACCCATGACACATACACAACACACTAATACATTGTATGCTTTGAAGTATGTAAAATAGTCAATTCACAATAAGTACCATTGAATCTAGATAAATATCTCAAATTTTTCTTGACTTCTTAAAATTATTTTTGAAAGTTTGCCATAGACTCCTTGGTTCATAAATGCCAAAGTCCTAAATATAGAGATACATGCGAGACTTGATTGCCAACCAGTTCATCAAAAGATGAGATTTCAAGCATGTTTTCATCAGAAGCGATTATTTAAACATGCTCCCATAATTATGTTCTGTTATTTTTAAAAAAAAAGTTTGATCATCATATTGAACCTTTGCATTATAGTTGTTCTTGCATTTCAGTATTATACTCAATCTATTTCAGTATTATACTTAATCTATTTCAGTATTTTACTTAATCTATTTCAGTATTATACTTAATCTATTTAGGCATTATACTTATTCTATTTCAGTATTATACTTAATCTATTTCAGTATTATACTTAATCTATTTAGGCATTATGATTATTTTATTTCAGTATTATACTTAATCTATTTCAATATTATACTTAATCTATTTCAGTATTATACTTAATCTATTTTCGTATTATACTTAATCTATTTCAGTATTATACCCACTGATGATGAGATTGCTGCTCTGCCACACTTTCGACGTGATCAACTTGTACTCTGTAAATTCTTGGGTAGTGGTGCATTTGGTGAGGTGTTTGAAGGAATTGCTAAAAATATTATAAATGAAAGCTCAGGGGACACAAGATGTGCTGTAAAGGTTGGTATTGTTTTATTTTGCTTTCATAGAATATTTGTTCTACATACTACCAATAAAAAACGTATTTTATTCTTGAATGCCTAATGTTTTTCCCAATAGTTTTCATGAATTTGGCTCATAATGGTACTTAGGTATATAGTTAATGCAAAATTTCACCCAGCTATATTTTTTTAAAATCAGTAAAGTATAGTATCTTAACAGTATAGTATAAGGATTAAAGTGTTTTTCTTCATTGGTGATTTGGTTGTTTACCAGTTTATAAACACTCACATATTTATAGTGAAAACAATCCTTAAATTCTTTCCACTTCAGACATTACGTAAAAGTGCATCGGACCAAGAAAAAGAGGAGTTTTTGAAGGAAGCTTTATTGATGAGCAACTTTCATCATGACCATATTCTCAGCTTGCTGGGTGTATGTTTAGATAATGATCCACAATTTATCATCCTAGAGCTGATGGAAGGCGGAGATTTGTTATCATTTTTGAGGGCGTGTCGCCTATCATCTGTAAGTCACAGTTTCTTTTCTTTCATTTATAATTAATTATTAACAAGAAAACATTGATGTAAAGCATCCAAATAGTGCCGCAGAGTTCGGGACTATGATATAAAGAGCTCTTAGATCACAATCCAAAATTGATATGAATCATTTCAAAACCAATCAAGATATTTTAAAGCTGTTTGCATGAGGTTGTTATGTAAGCGATTGAAAGGCACAAAAATAAAGAGCAAACAGTGTACAAATTGCATGCTGCATGAAAGTGGTGCTGGTCAAAATGCTATAACAGTAAGATTTGAAACCTGATGTAGTGTTATGAAGATTCGTCTCCAATCGTATGATGTTTCTATTTTGTTCTACAGATACAGAATCAAAACAGAGCGGAGTTATCTTTGACAGATCTAGTGAAGATTTGTGTACATGTGGCTAGTGGTTGTAAATATCTAGAAGACATGCACTTTGTACATAGGTAAGTCAATATCAGTGTTATTTTATACTGTAACATGTGCAGCAACTCTACATCAACATACCTTGTCAATGGGAAAAGCATGCTCACCGATCAATGGTGGTTTACTGACCTTATATTCTCAACCTTTTCATGTGTTACAATCCACAGATCTTGAGTTTCTAATCTGCATATTAGACCTACAACTGAAAGGATGTGAATCAATTTAACTATAACTGTCACATTAGCAATTATACATTGCCAACACTTCTATCAACCCAGAATTAACCGTAACCCAAATTTGGATAAATTTTTATGCTCGTTAACTACACAGCTTTAGCATTATACATGGCGCTTTAAAGTTATGATTTTCATAATTTTTTGCTTTTGACTTTGTTTTTAAAATTTTGTCACTTACATAAATGCAATTCCACAATACACAAGACTTTTCATCACATATTTTGTGTGCATTTATATTTATAGAGATTTGGCTGCCAGGAACTGTCTGGTGTCATCATGTAATCCTAGTACAATGGTTGTGAAGATTGGAGACTTTGGTCTGGCACGTGATATTTACAAGAACGATTATTACAGAAAGGAAGGTGAAGGTTTATTACCGGTGAGGTGGATGTCACCCGAGTCGTTAGTAGACGGTGTATTCACTACACAGTCAGATATATGGTATGTTTTGTCTATTTGTTCGATTCCTCCAAATGTTTGAAATATGTTTTAGGAGAAATTAACGCGATAGGGACGATTGCTGGTCCCAATTCCACAAAAAACATTCTTGGAGAAATCTACATCAAAAGACCATAAATATTCATGAAGTTATACAATAAATTCAAAATATCTCACTTAGCTATGCAGTGACTAAACTTTTGTGGAATTGGGGTCAGACATAATCGACCAGATGTATTTATTTCTCATATAAATAATGCATGCTTCTTATAAGAGAGCCCTTGAATATAATAAATCAACCGCTCTTTAGTTTTGATTCGTTGATTAATTCAGTGTCTTATTATTATAATTTGGGGGGGGGGAATCAATTTGCCTGAGACCTTGGGGCTGTTCTAGTAGTGCACAGTATATTATTTCATTATGACCAACATGTTGTGAATATTGTAACTTACCTTGACAATTAATGATTATGTTTCAGGGCTTTTGGTGTATTGATGTGGGAGGTGGTAACATTTGGTCAGCAACCGTATCCAGCACGTACCAATATTGATGTCTTACATTTTGTACGCAGTGGTGGACGTCTGGATAAACATGAATGCTGTCCAGATGACTTGTAAGCATTTCTACTTTCTGTTTATTTACCAAATTCAGTGAAAGTAAGATTTCTTAGATTATATTTGCTGGAAATCTTAATTTTTAGAATTATAAAGAATGGGGTCCAACAAAATGAAATGAAGTGCATGGTCATTCCATTCTTCTACCCCTGACTGATTTAAGTCATGATTGGTGTTTAATTATACTAGTCGGGGCCAAATTAGCATTCTGTATTCAGATTTTGCACGGTTCCGGTTTTATCAAAAGCTTTTACATTGAAGAGACATTTTAGGATCAAAATATATGTTCGGTCTTGATAACATTCCGAATTTCTGATGTGCCAGTTTTCTCACATTACATTGTACAAAGAATCATCCGTTTGATGCTCCAGCCCTTTTTGACTTTTCAGTCTTTGTTTTTAGAATATAGATTTATGTTATTTAAATTAGATTTATATTATTTATTATTTTAGCTATCATCTGATGTGTAAATGTTGGAGTTTTGAACCTGAGGACCGGCCCTCGTTTTCATTCCTCCTACAACAACTTGAGAAGTTCCATGAAACATGTACGAGTATATCAGAGTATCTGGTCCCTATCCGATCCAGTAACAGGACCCTTATAGCAGGTAAGGACATTGTTATATGAATGCCAGGGAAATTAAGTCTCTGTATTAGGAATTTAACCAGTCTGTGAAATAATGTCTGGGACAAGTAATAATTGTTGATTTGCAGTCGGGCAAGTAACTTTTGCAGTTATTATGTATAGAGTATTTTAGGGAAAATTCGGGCAAGTAGTTTTAAATTCTGCATTCGTAAACTGTTAGACTGTATACATTTTTGTATTAGTAGGCGTCTTAACAAAACGGTGTATAAATTAATGCCCAACATCATTAATTTTTTCCATTTTTCCATTTCTCCAAAAATATTTGTTCCTGTCTTGTTGTTATAAGGACTTGACTTAATTTGGTTGTTACTGCTAATATTGAAGGTGGTATAAACGTAGTGCCGGCTACAAGTGATCCTCGATGGCCGGCATGGCGCAGGGGCCAGGATGTGCACCCATCTGTCCCCAAACCACAGGGGGAAAGGTAGCACCCATGTTGTGTTGAGAAATTGTTATATTTTCACCTCGTTTTTTCCCCTCGTCATTTTCACATAACCCTACATTACCTACATACATCAAGGCATTTCTGGATGATTTTACACCGAGTCAGCATTTTTCATTACATCATGTTTCATCCAATGCATGTCTTCTTCGATATTGTGTGGAATTTTGATTCCTGTATGTTGCAAAACCAGCGTTATTGTTTCTTTAACCTTTTACTCTATAAACTGTACCCTATTCTGGTAGGATATGAACTATAACATGTATGTATATATGTGCACCTTTTTGGGACAAAAATCAAGAATAATCTCCCTTGATGAAATCTCTGGTTTAGTCAATTTCTGTAATTTGGGTTGTCTCCCCTACATACTTTTCATTATTAGAAAACAATTGATGTTACGCCAGAGAAGAGATCACTCCATCTGATTGTTTGTCAAAGGATTTCAAGTTAATCCATTGGTCCATGTGCTTATAATTTACAGTTAAAACTGATTTAAAGTGTATTGATTGACAACTGGCGTAATGCCAATTGGTAATGGAAATAGGACGGGGGGGGAGGGGGGGGCTAATTGAATATACATGGAGTAGAGGGTTAATAGAAACATAATTTGATTTCAGCATTAGTGACCCATTGTGATAATATTGTTTATAAGAGACCAAGTTTGTTTTATTTTTCTGTGTGCATTTCAATTGTTGAAACGTACAGTACAAATATGTTTGTTTTTGTGTTGATCTATCCATTTGTTGTTTGGCATTTATTATTTTTTAAATGTGTGCATGAAAGTTACTTGATTCTGTCTGTGTTTGATGTTTTTGATTTATTTAAGTGCCACATTATGGACATGTACTTGAATAATTTTTTACCAAAGTTTGGCTTCAAGACATTTTTCACAATAATAATAGTTAACAACTGCAACATTGAAATGCAGGTGTCTCATGCATCTAGTAGTTGGTTTTGCTAGCTCCACTAGTTTGGGGTTTCTTCTTATAAAATTAATAAAGTGTGTCATGATGATGGTAATCCATTGACTGGTGGACAATTTTATCATTATTATGCCCCCAATCATTGATGAGGTGGTACGTATATTGCTTTGCTCATGTCTGTTGGTCTGTCTGTCGGTAGACCAAATGGTTTCAGTTCAATTTTTAGGTCAGTAGGGCAATATCACTGAGACATTTACTATTTCAGACTATTGGGCTGCTGTGGGATCATATGTGTTTTGCAAACATCTTGTGTTGAAAATATCTTTGATAGATATAGTCTTTGTTTGGCAAAAGGTTTTTGATGTTAAAATGTTCACGTAATAATTCTGCTGTGTATATTACAGTGGCTGGACTGAAGTATCAAACGAGGATAAGGAGAACAGCGTCGACCTCATCAGATGGAGCTGAATACTCACATATACATCATGTAAGTTATACCTCACATATATGTCATGTAAGTTACACCTCACATATACATCATGTAAGTTACACCTCACATATACATGTATCATGTAAGTTATACCTCACATATACATCATGTAAGTTATTTATACCTTGTGATCAAACTATGACTGTTTTATCTTATCTATGCTTTTCTGGTAACATTCCCTTATATAAAAGCGGACACAAAACATCTTGAACTTATGCACCAGTCAATATTATGCCCTCCCAGGCATCTCCCAAACAGGCAGGAATTTGACAACCTTATTGACTCCAAAGTCCCGGGGAATAGACTTTGGTCCTGTTCCAAGACCCCCAGGAGTTACTACGTGATTACGTGACCCATCCCCGGGGATTTAGATAGTAAGAATTGTCTCCAGGATGGGGTTTTAGACATCAAAAAAAGGAAATTGTCTAATTCCCCCTGGGTCGCCCGCCGAAATATGATTTCAGACTGCTTACGTCCCCAGGTTAGACTGGTTAGCATGAATTCAATTATAACATGTTATGTTTTGTGTGCTTTCAGACTGGTTATGGTCATCACAAGTCGTACGGGAATATACGTCGAGCGACTTCATTTGACTCACCGGAACCAAAAGATGCTACACAACAACTACGGACTGATTCTGCCAACTATTTGGAACCAAAGTCAAACTATGTTCCGCCTTACATCGAATTCTTACCGGAAGAAAGAACTATTAACTATATGTACAATTCTGAGGGAGAAAGAATTCGTGATAAAGAGCTTAAGCTGGAGGAAACGGTTAAACCTGGTCCAAATTATGTGCAGACGACAGTTAAAGAAAATTTTGGTGCTCAAGGTCATGACTATGTGAAGTATGTTAACCAGAAAAGTAGTTCCGTCAGTGATCAAGACAATGACTCAGAGGTGAAGAGGATATTCTCCCACCAAAAAAATAGTGCTGATTCAGTTATTATGAAAACAATTGAAAATATTCCAAATGCATGCCACATGAATGACAGGGATGTGTTAAATAATTCCACAGTATCCCGATCAGATTCCGTTTTCTCACCATCGCTGAATTCAACAAATATGCAAAATGGAGCACCTCGGATTAATTTCAAAAAACATCGTCTGGATTCGTCAACATCAGTAATGTCATTTGATTCTGTTCAGACTGAACCTGTCTACAATGGGTTTCATCGGTCAAAACTTTATTCTTCATCATCGTCAAAATCAAACTATTCGATGACAAACATTTCCGAATCAACTGAGCAAATTTCTCCTGACACGCATCCAAAGAAGTTTTGGGCAAATACCAGCATGGATTGTGAGAACTTAGCGATGAAAATGGAACCAAAATCTCATGTGGAGTATCTTAACATGACAGCAAAGTCTCAAGTATATCCCGAAAATGTCGGAGCACTTTCCGGTTATGACATTGTGCATGCTAGTTTGGTGTAAACTCATTCGGGAGGATGTCTGTCTCAAAGACGTTTGTGTGAATATAAATTTGTCGGCATTACGTGAAATCCGACTTCCAATGTTGTTTTTATTGCTGTCTCTCACAAATTTACTTGTATTGTACAGTATGTTTTCACTGTTTAAATTTGAACATGTTCACAGTAATTTGACATAATTTCTCACTTTGTCATCATGTATATATATTGACTTCTTGCAACATGATAAATGCATGGTACCTATACTGAATCTCAGCCAGGCTGTGATATAGATGGCTGATACAACATGTAACATGTGCTGTATAAATGGTTTAGAGTTCTTGACCGGTAATATGTGCAGAATTTATAAATTTCACAAAAATCTTGTCAATTATCAGCCCACATTTTTGTTTGCAAATGGACGGATAGTACATAATATGTGCTATTAAACCTGTTGGCCTTTACTCCATAGATATATAACTATGCACATATCCATACCATGGCCGATACCAATTATTTTCCAATTATGAATATGGAGGGGAGACAATCCAATTTCAGATCTTATCAGGGGAAGACCACTCTTGATATTTGTCTCAAAAAAACTGTATGTGGATTGTGTATACATGCTAGCTAATATCTTTTGATGGAGGTGAACATTATAATTTAGTAAAAAGTAAGGCTATGGCAGATCTCTGTGCATATTTCCTTTGGCAGAACTCTGTGCATATTTCCGGTACATGACTGTAGAAAGGGACTGAAACAGGTACCCCCTTGGACAACCAGTTACAGATAACCTCTTTCATTACTTTGAAATATTTGCAGTACATAAGTGACATATTATATTTTCAATAAATAGTAAGAACTACACTTTAATCTGAATACTTGACAGGTTTATAATAAGTCAACTTCTTCTTTAGTCAATGGAAATATCAGTGGACCGACAAACCAGCAATGTGTAGCTATATTATATTCTACGCTGGTCCAGCAGGATTTCTGCATATTTGATCTCAGCGAAGGAATTGACAGGGTTTTTTAAAAATTGTGACTTTTTCACAAAAAGTATCTGGGCTTATATTCATTGCACTTATTAAAGCAAAATGTATATATATTGGAAGACTACCTGATGTAACAGTCACCAGGGGCCTTATTCACCAACGTTGTAAGTTTAAAACTCAAACTTGTCATTATTCATACTGGCATTTCTTTGAACTTAGATTTAACCACATGAAATTTTATCGGACTGTTGGTTGTTACCCACTGAATATGTATACCAATTTATATAAAAATCGGTACATTCTATTACAACATGAGAGCGAATAGAACATTTGGCAAAGTTAAGTCTAAGTCTATGTTTTAGACTTACAACATTGGTGAATAAGGCCCCAGTACTGACCCGCAGATACCTGTTTCAGTCCAACTGTAGTATACAAGGTTTTTTGTGTTGTTATATATGTATATTATAGGTATGTTATGAAAACGTGCTGCATAATACTCTAAGAGTGCTGACTGTCTGTGAAGACATGTTAATTGTGTTTATCAAGTTTATCATGTGTTAATTCATTCTCATCATTATAAAGTTTATTTTTATTAAATGTATAAATTGTATGAAATTTGAAATCTATGTCATGTTGAGAAACCCTTCTAGTGTAGATGTTTGCCTTTGACAAGACTGTAGTAAGCCTAGATTGAAGGTTGAATGTTTATACTTGTTAGACAAATTATAAATGAGATTTATGCTTTCAAAGTTACACTGATATATGGCTTCAGTGAAAGGGGATTTATAGAAATCAAAGTGTAATTTCATTCCACACCCCCCCTTTTTCCTGGACCTTTAATATGTTGTTTTAACATTTCGGTGATGTTGTTTTTCTTTGAAGTAGCTTATATTTACTACAGAAAATAAAAACGTTATTATTTTAGCTTTTAAAGCAACTTCATCGTACATGCATTACCTTTTTACCAACGATATGAAATCAATTTTGATTTTCAAATTTTGAACTTCTTGTCCTTGATCAAAAAACAAAATAGCCACTCACTACGACTCTCTCAAATTACCTTTATATTCAATTTGACTTACTAAACCTACTTACTGGTACATGAATTACACAGGGGAGTAGATTACTCCTTATGGTCCAATGGAGGAAAGGGTTAATAGCAACTAGTAGGAAGGTAAAATTGTGGACCAAATGTTGTTTTTACCTCATGGCTAGTACAGTAAGCATGTAAATTTTGTTGAATTGTGCTGTAGTGTTTAAAACCACTTTCTCTGTGACCTATTCATTAGGTGCTTCAGTCTGTAGAAACTATTGGAGAACTATAATATAAAGTAAATATGATTGGTGGAATATATTTTCAGTCACATACAGAATTCACAGGGGTCCTACTAATAATATAGAGCCTAATCCGGTCTCTTTCTGTGGCATTAGCATAATTATGTCCCTACAGCAATTTTCTGCTTCAAGCATGTTTCTATTGCTAAAATTCAGCTTATGAAGCATCATATGACTTTAACGTTGTCAATTCTTTGAATATTTTCATGAAATAACTTTAATTTTCTGCAGAAAAGCTTATTCTTTCCAATACAGCAAATCCATATTTCCAGATTATTCCGGCTTTGTAGGACCCCTGAATTCACCTTGCTCATTGTGTTCACATTCCTTGTTATACAATCCTTGTAAAGTCCGAGTGGTTTCATATAACCTAACATTCCTGGGTAGTTTTAGCATAAATATATAGCTACGTAAAGAAGGGAAATTATAGAATTATTATAGTAGTCACAGACTGTAGGTAAATATACCCAACATAGTACAGCGGAGGCAAGTTGACTGCGATGGTTATATCTTAATACATAATGCATCATTATATAATACTATTGTGAAAAAGACAAAGGGCAATAACTCCCAATACATTGTACATTGATCCAACTGATGTTCGCGGACGATATTTTGCCAAGAAATAGCCTAGATGAAAAAAATTTTATTTGACAAATTTATAAGCCTCAGTTGGTGGGGGATATAGATAAACTAAGGGCAATAACTCCCTAAAATTGATCCAACCAATCTGTAGTGATAATATGCACAAGTTGAATGGTTACCTAGAAATAGTCCAGACAAAAATCTGGACGGACCAACGGCCATCATTACTCCGTTATAACTCCTGTATACTTTGTATCTGGGGGGAATATGATTAGCAGCCTTTATGTCAACCATCGTGGTCAAGTTGGATCCACTAATATACCTGTATGATGTCATTCCTGTACAATTTCTGTTATTATGTATATATTCGTCACCTTGGCATTCAAGCTTCATCTACTGTAAAATCATTAAATTTCGATTGGTCAAAATTTCGTGATAGGACAAAATTTCGTGGTTTTGGTAAAAAAGACCATTTCGATTAGACAATTTCAGGTAATAAATACAAGGGTCAAAATTATTGTTCAATGGTATTTGATTTTGTGGTTGAAGATGAACCACAAACACCATAAAATTTAATCCCCCACGAAAATTAATTATTTTCAATATATCGATGTATAAGTGTATAATAACATTGTACATGATTGTTTTAGGATACATTTTGTAATATGTACATGTGCCAAGCATGTGTTTTATATGTCATATGATCTACATCTGTTGTTAGTGCTATAATATCATCATATAATGAGTTTTAAGTTGGTATCAAGACTGGGGGATACATTGCCCGAGAATAGCGCTTTCAAAGGGAGGTAACCCATGCCTGCTATGTTTAATTGAACGGATAATAATAAATTGGACCCTTATAAAAGCTCTGAAGATTGGCTAGACGAGGGTATGACAGATAACATGTTTCTATTGTTCAATTTGGCATGCAGTGACATTTAACAAAAATAGGATATTAACTTGTGATACATCTATCCATGAGCATTTTCAATTTTATGGGTTAAAACTTCATGTACATAGAGCTGACTTACAGAAAGTCATGAATAACAAATGAATTTTGTTCAAATGGTTGGCCGACCTTAAAAATGATAGCTTTGAGTTGCCCTACCTAAAACTAAATTCCAAGCAACTCAACTTAACTTCTTTTGCCTTTTGAGACATTTTTCGCTCTACAAGTGTATGTAAAAAACAATTTTTAAAAAATCCCTACCTATCAAATCATCGAAAGTTTATAGGGCATTATAAACTCCAGACAATTAATTTTAAGTTCAGCCCGATGTGGCGGCACCCATACTCCTTGATTTTCCAAGACAATGCACTAGTTTCCTTGTATGCTGTAGTGAGATATAAACTTTGGTATTTGATGAATATGTTCTTGTTGTCATGAAGATAAACTGTATGAATCATTTGAAAATAAAGAATTGTATTGTAATGTTCGACTTCTTATGACTTCTTCCGAACTAGTTTTCACGATGAGAAGTTTCATTGACATTCAAGCAATGGTTCAGGAGAACACGTGCAGACTAACTTTGTTAATCTTACATACATCCAGCACAAAATCAATACAACTCAACAACTTGAATTGTGTCTGACACGGGTGCTCCCATTGGGGTATATAGTAAAAGTAACAAAGGGGTAATAACTGTGGTAAAAATTGCCACAGCAAACATTCCATCCTTTACAGTCAACTACACATCAAGGTTGTTAATCCGTGAAAGTTCGAAGAAATTTCACCCAAAGGTTTATCAGGGGTTCAACACACAAGATTTGCATTACATACAGACGGGACCAATGCTATATGCCCCTAACTAATAAATAAGGGGGCAGAATTAAATATGGGAGGTAGCCTCAGGTAGGCACAAAAAGATATGAAGCACTGAATACAAATCACAGAAACTTTATTTCCAGTTGTTTCATGGAACAAAAAGTATACAAAATATACAGTATATAGCTTTACTTGAAGTCATTCATGTAACAAAACAATAATATAACAATGTAACAACAATAGTTCAAAACAATGATCATCACAATAAACAATAACAACAAATTGGTCAATTGAATGGGGTCAAACAATAACAAATTACAACTAAAAGATTGAAAAGGGTTCAAAAGTAATAAACAATAAATCGGTGAACATAGATCAGAGGGGTATTTAAAATAGATCAAGCTCCGATCTCCCGAAACATCTCAATCTTCGCCAAATCTCATCTCAAATATTGCTATGTGTCATTTGGATGATTTCCATGGGAGGATGGACTCAAAATGAGCATAAAAATAGCAAACATCGTTTGTAAAAATTGTAAAGAGTTCTTACTTCAGAATTATCTTAAATTCATACCATGATTTGGCAAAATCTCAATTTGAGATGACATTTTAATAGAGATACTTTGGGAGATTAGAACCTGGTCTGGGATTAACAAAACAAAAACTCGAAAATCACAGAAATCAATTTACAGTGATCATTCAATGAAATATATTGATAGAGTCAAGGATGATAGGAATAATACTAAATTACAATGCAGATAAGCCAACTTGTCAATTTGAGAAATTTGCTAATATTTCCACATCGCTTAACCACGTTAATATCCAGCAATTCCAGAAATTATTGATTCCAAATCCTAAAATTATCACATTGAAAACCAGGAACAATTTTTAACATGGTTTTATATACACACAGTTTAATATGACTAAAACTACCAGTTTTAATCATAGTTGCAACGATTATATGTACAGTATAACCTCCGGAAACGGCACCTCTGAGAAGCGACAACCTCAAAGAAGCGACACTTTTATTTCCCCCCAATCGTTTTTACTCTTATTTCAACCTCTAAAAAGCGACAACTCCGTAGAGCGGCAAACGGCAGTCAAAATGCGTTCCCTCCCTTGACTTTAACCTCTGAGCAACGACAGTTGTCAACAGGTGCGATCTATTTTTAGAACACGGCATAAACGCGTGTGTAAGATCTTCAAAAGTTAACACGTTAGGATTGTTTGTAAATTGGATGTGCATTGTACAATGTGTACAATTAGCGCTAAATTTACGGAGATTACAATGGAGAGGTTTAATAGGTGTTATAATTATCAGGTAAATTACTATAGCTATTGATTTTGGATTAATTGTGTCAACTCGTGTACGATGTAGATCTATGCATGTTTGTTGCATAAAGGCAGCCTTATTATTGTGTAACGGTGTTTGAAGATTAAAACGTTGTCTTTCTCAATTATTTCATAATTGTATAATTGGGACGTTTGCGTATTCATCTCGCCGTCTCTTTATGCTGGTAGCTAATTGAGTAAGGTTAATTGCGTTTACTCGTGAAAAATGTTTCTGGTAGTCGAACATCTGATCGAGGTTTATAGGATTACCAACCAGTACTAACATCTTGTTCCACGCACTGTAAATTATATCTAGTGAGATATAATCAGTAGCAATACACTGAGGATAGAATGCTGACAGGATGCTAACAGGATGCTAACATGATGCTAACACGATGCTGACAAAAGCACCTATACACTTAACTAGGAGCGTACAATTTATTATAATGATAATAATGATATATTTATAGCAATTAATCTGTTGGATGAAATAAGACCTTTAAATAATTGGTCTTAGATCAGCCAGCAAACTACATCAATGCAGTTGCAAAGATATTTCCTATAAACATATTATTATCATAATATTAAATTTGTTATGTACAAATATATGCAAACAACTCAATATGAATATACTACAGTATAGTCACATACAATGTAAAACAAATCAAATGTACATAACTATGTACCTTGCAAACACAACGACAAGGGACTTAACTCATGTCCGAAAAATCAAGAACCTCTGCAGAGCAACACCTCTGCAGAGCAACACCTCTGCAGAGCAACACTTTTTCCGGTTTCCGCCAGATGTTGCTCTGCGGAGGTTAAACTGTACATGTAAGCCCACGTTATGTCATTTACCATAAACCCAGTCATCAAATACAGGTCATTTGAAGGTCATAAAACAACATCCCTACCATGCTTGATACATGTAGGTTAAAATATTTACTCGTTATCAAACGCACCATGTTAGGCCACCTGATAGACTGACCTACATATCAGTAGCTTAGATTGAGAATGTCGTAAGTTATACTTAAGACCTTTTAAGACTCATACATATTTGAAATCGGCATTATAATGTGCTTCTTATGAGCCTATTATGATAAAAAATGGAACTGATCATGTTGACCAAACTGAAGTCCAAAGAGTTGGGTTTTCCATAAGTAAACAGTAGTTTTAAGAATGTTTTTTCTTGTGTGTTTTTTTTAAATATTGATTTTGTACTTATGAATTCTCATTCTAAGCCAGGAATACGAAAGGCAATATATCCCAAAAAGTTCAAAATAGGGGAATATCATTACTGAGTATATAAGACTATTCAATCATAGAAACAATAGAGATCAGAATCAAGTTATATAACAAGACTGTGTTCAGTAAACATGTATGACCAAGTGGAAACCTTGCCTGTTACAAGTAGCTTAGTCATTCAGGGGCCATAATTATGATGAAATGTTTGATAGTGTTACATGGATTTGATAATTTGATATGATTATGATGGTAAACAAGTATGCCAAGTTTGAAAGCAATGCATTGATGAATTAAAAAAATAGTACGAGTTTCAACATTTTGTAACAGACAAACGAACGGACAGGTACATCGCTATATGCCTCCAGCATCAGTAGATGCTGGGGCATAAAACATGTAAATGTAGTATGTGGCATAGCATCAATACAAAGTCAACCATTCATATTAAACAAACTTTATGAAAACCATTAGGCTCTTCAGATTCCTAATCATATGGCACATAACATTCTCCTATTCAACAATGTGCACTAATACTGATGAAAGACAAGATAACAACAAATGTTAAACTTATAATACAACCAAAAAAAGAAATTCTCCAGGGGTGGTATAATTCACAAAGAATCTTAAGTCAAAACTTAAATTTTCTCAAAACCTTATCATTTCCATATGTGTTTCAGCGTAACAGGAAAATCAAGATTATCAACTTTTTGCTTTGTTTTGAAGCGTTATTTTAAGCACCACAATAATCACCTAGAAAATATGGGTAACTCTTAGTTTCTTGCAAAATATGTGCAGCTTAATGTTTCAACAAAAGTCAAAATATTTAAGTTTTCCCTTAGGATGCTTTGTTAATACTGGTCCAGGCCCTCAAAAAGGCCTGTAACTATACTGAAATACAAAGGAGACATATGAAGTTGAACAAATACAACTTATTTACAAAGGTCGCACCCAAATCACCTCTATGAACAATAATCATGTAACTAAAGTAAATTAACCACAGTGCCCTATTCTGGCACTCATCACATAATACAACATCACCTGGAAATAATTTTTATAGTCCTGAAATGCCTGATAAAAAAAACTGCACTTGGATCCAAGTCATTGCAAGAAATATGCATATCAAATTTAAAGTCATTTGAGCTCAATTTGACAAAGTTATGCTGCTGACAAGAAATTCTCTAATAAAATCAACCAAAGGGAAGTAATTAAAACTAGAGCTATCACAGGAGTGATGAATCATACCCCCGCAGCACCGCCTTGACACAGGAATATTATTTAAAATTATAGTCTAAACAACACATTTAATGGAAATCTGCTGCTATACAGATTGAAAAACACCATGATTGAAATTTCATGACTTTGTACCAAGCAATTTTAAAATCCAGTAATAAATGACAAAGTTACTGAGCAGACACGATTTGCATGACTATATAACCTTTGACCGGTAAGTGTGACCTTGACCTTTGAGATAGGGACCTGGGTCTTGCGCATGACACACCGTCTAGATGTGGTGAACATTTGTACCAAGCAATTTTAAAATCCAGTATGAAATGACAAAGTTACAGAGCGGACACGATTTGCATGACTATATAACCTTTGACCTGTAAGTGTGACCTTGGCCTTTGAGGTAGGGACCTGGGTCTTGCGCATGACACACCGTCTTGATGTGGTGAACATTTGTACCAAGCAATTTTAAAATCCAGTAAGAAATGACAAAGTAACAGAGCGGACACGATTTGCATTACTATATAACCTTTGACCTCTAAGTGTGACCTTGACCTTTGAGATAGGGACCTGGGTCTTGTGCATGACACACCGTCTTGATGTGGTGAACATTTGTACCAAGAAATTTTAAAATCCAGTAAGAAATGACAAAGTTACAGAGCGGACACGATGCTAACGTAACGACAGACCTTCAGACCAACATGGTGACTCCAGTATACCCCCTTCAAACTTTGTTTGCGGGGGTATAAAAAACACAAAAAATAGAGTTACAGTTTTTCCACACTGCACTTCTAGTCAGTGAATGAACTTATTTTCAAAAATAGCACCAAAATTACCTCTTTATGCATGTGTCATAAAAATAAACAAGCATCAGTGCCTTATTTTAACACTAATAGCATAATACATCATCTCAAAATGATATTTATACTCATAAAATGCCTAAAATACCTATTGAAATACAAATGGATTTCAATAGAGCCATAAAACATCTCATCTTCCGGATATATTGAAATACTTGGAGGTCATCGTGTTTCTTTCAACAAAATGTTCAACCCATGAATGTTACTGATCTTTCTGTAACATTGTTTGTCTTATTACAATAAGTAAAGCACATTTATGTAGAAAGGTATGACAGGGAAGTGTTTTCATTAACATTTTGACTAGGTTTTAATCATTGGACTACATTGTGCTAAATAGTCAACTCACTTCTTGCAGTCAACTATACAAGCCTTTAAACTTCAAATAAGCTCATAACTTTAGTTGAGCTTAACCTTCAGTTTATCTTAAAACTCCAGGTAAGCTCATAACGGTAACTTAAGTTGAGCTTAAAACTTGGTTCAAGCATATAGCTCCAGATAAGCTTTAATTGAGCTTAAAACTCCTTATTTTATAAGCTATAACTTCAGATGAGTACATTACACAATGCTGACTGTAAGGAATAAAGGTCATATATCAAAAACATCCAAAACATTTAACGACATCACTAATCGAAACATTCATCGTCGTGAGAGACAGTCAAAACTTTTCTAGAATCACGAATCCTCTGTCGTTCTTCAGGTGTTAACTTATTCTTTGTTCTCTGTCTTGTGCTTTTAATCCCACTGTCCGTAGTTTCTGACCGAGAACTTGACATTTCACGGTCGGAGTCCATGTCTAAGTCTGGTAAATCATCCAGATCTACGGAGGACGCCTCCTCTACCATATTAGCCCAAGATTTACTTTCCTTACTAGTCGAATCCTCTACGGCTTCCACAGTTCCTTCACTCCGATCTCCTTCGTCTGGTTCCCTGTCTGGCGCCTCATCAGGTCTCCTATCTGGTTCCCTATCCAACTCGCTCTCGCGTTCCTGGTCAGATTCTGTATCAACAGTAGTCACTGTCACCGTGGGATACTCAATTTTCACCATGTTTGAAGTAGGAGTATTGCCATTTACTTCACTGTAAAAAATAAGAAACATTACCAACTGTAAAATCATTTAATTTCAATGGGACTGAATATTGTGATTTTGGTGAAAAAGACCATTTCGTGGGGAAGTAATTTCAAGGATATCATATCCACTTGGGCTGTAACAGTGTACCGCGGTATACGAAACACCGCAGACTTCATTTCTGCATGGTTCACTACTTCTAAATTTTGGTACGGTTCGGTATAAGCTTTTTTATCAGAAAAATAATATTCAGACAACGAAAACATCTGACAGCCTTCTGATTAAGTATAATTACCATGTTTGACTTGTTTTAATTGTATTGAGATATGCTTCATATTGCTGAAACTCATTTATAATAGTAGATAGGCACCTAATAATTGCTGTTATAGAAGCGACAAATTCATTATAACTTAAAAATTGAAGTATTTAAACTTCTGTTGTATCATACTGAAATGTGAGCGTACCATTACACCCCTAATACTCACCTTCTCATATACTGTACTATTGAAATTATTAATATTTCCTGGGATTTATTTTTGTGTTTAAGATCATTCACAAAATAAAATCCCCCTGGACAATAAATTTTGAAAATCTTGATGATTTCTAGTTTTGTGATAAGATTGCCTCCCCTCCATTTTGGAAAATAACTTGTGGACATAGAAAAGTGAATAGACAAACAAAAGGTTAAATTTTGCTATTGAAGTGTATAGAGCTATATACTTACAGTCATTCCATGTCAAAATGATTACTTACTCGTTTTTAGTATGATACTAGACTACCTTAAATGCAAATTAAAACTTCGGATGGGTTATTTACACTTTGATCCAATCGTCGAAAAATAGACGATTCTTATAGTTTTAATGGGTGTTCTAGAACACTTTCGTATTAAAATGGACAGTTCGCATGTCAAAGAGATCACAGAGAGAGTTTCCGTTAAAACTGAAGCGAAAAATGATCTAATGGATATGAAAGCATAATTGTTCTTCAGTTTTTGAAACTTTAAAAAAAATATATTCTGAGATAACTCTATACACTTTAAAGAAGGTTTAAGTATAATACATGTTCCTAGATGAGGGCTTGACACTTAACTCTTTTGGTCACTAGTCCGACAAAATTGAAGAATAAAATATGTAAACAAAACAGTTACTGATCCTTCAAGACTTTCACTGGCTTCGGGCCAGCAGACCGGCAATATGGCAGGTATAGGGGTGCCTCCACCCGTATTTGAACCAAGGTTTTCAGATTAGTCTGTAAGCGCGCTTACCACTGAGCTAGGGAGGCACAAGTATAACATACATACCTAGATGAGAGATCAAGTTGAACGTATCCACCATCAATCACAGACTGATAAACTAATCCATTATCTTCACTACCATCATATAACTCAATACTCAGTGGACTCTCCTTCTACAAAATTTAATATATAGATAAAGTCAAGTGCATATCAACAGGCAGGTAGACAGTTGGTTACCATTATTTAATGGCAACTTATGAGCTTTAAATCTTGACCTTATACTACAAAAGAGGATGCTTAAACCACTCAGCCATGTTGATGTTTGCATATTTTCAACACAATACCAGTAGGTAAATACTAGGTTATGCATGTGTATGTGCTTTTCAAGTTTTTTTAGTAGCTTTAATTGTAAAACCCGGGCCCTGTTAAAGTCTCTGAATGCAATCAGTTATGTTAAAATCCAACTAATTGATACTGAATTACTCTAATAGAAGGTTGAGAATTGTGTCAAGTTCTCTGGACTATACTCACAACAAATTTGGCCAGCATTGGTTTGTTAGTGACGGCTGCAATCATTCTCATTAAAGCTTCCTTGGTCCATGAGATCACATCATTGACTGGTATTATATCAGCCAGCTTACATCTTGTTGATTGACTTGGTAACTGGAGAAATCTAGGTGTCATAGCTCGTAATCTGCAAACAATTGACAAACATGACATATATATTAATTAATGCTGTTTTCAAATGAAAAATAATAACTATTTTCCTGTATGGTTGGTGTATGGACCGTCTTGTAGAGCAAGTTAAGCCTGGTTCTCGACCCCGATATTGCGGTATATGACAACTTTTATTGGGGGTTGGGAACCAGACTATTACCTGCTCAACAAAACAGCCCAGTTGAAAAGGCCCTGTCTGTGTTGAGTAGAGTAATATGTTACAAGTCAATGAAAAATTGCAAGCAATATCAAATTCCTCTACCGCATTGAAGCCATCAGACATATTAAGATTTTTTAAATATATATTTCTATCTCTATCTTCCTCTACTTCTAAGTTTCATAAACCTAACTTGGAAAATAAATGAGTTTTGGTACACCGAACAAACAAGAATTTTGGCTTACATGCTATTAATGTGTTTGAGTAAGTCAGTGGTGAAATTTTACATGTAATTTGAATATTATCATTAGTACTGTAAAATCATTTAATTACGTTGGGAGGAAATTTTGTGGTTTTGGTAAAAAAGACCATTTCAATGGAACGGAAATTCGTGGAATTTTCATTTCAGGTTTTTGTTGAATTTGCATCACTATTATTGCATTTCAGGTAAGAAATATGAGGGTCAAAATAATTGTTTGTTGGTATTTGATATATATCGTGGTTGAAAGTGAACCATAAAATGCACAAAATTTAATCCCTCACGAAAAATAATGATTTTACAGTAATCCATAAAGTGTTCTAAGAGAGGGTACCCATACTTACTTATTGATGGTTGTAATCTCAGAGTTACCGTAGTCAACAAACAACACCAGTATCTGTTCTGTTTTTTCATAAACACAAACAACAACAGCTCTATACCAACACTGATCAAAACTGAACTGTGCACAACACGCCACACCTAAATAGATAATACATGATTCATGTCAAACAGATAAGTTATTGGGTTTTTTTCTTAATCAATTGCCAATGCTCTGACATGCAGATTGGCCAATGACCTTCGACTTCGAAAATAAAGAGACGGTGATAATAATAATGATAACAAAAAAGATTTTACGAAGGTAGTACATAGTAATTGTTGAAAGTAACTAGGAATTTTGGTGCATTACCCTAGCTCTCTGCATTCACTCCCTAGTTCTCAAGTGTCTACTGTACCGTACTGAGCACATTTTCATAGGAGATTAGCTCTGGGTTACCAACCAGTTTATTTCTAGAGAGATGGTGTATTAGAAATGACCAAAGATCAAACTGGAAATCTCTAAGTCTGTAGATATGATCATTATCAACTGGAACATCCCCTAGTTGTTAAATACAGTACAACTTCTCCAGAGCGACCATCTGTAGCGCAATACCCTCTCAATAACAACGCCCTCAAAATGTCCCTAAGTAATTTACTATTAATGAAACCTTGACAGAGCAACAACCTCAAAACAATGGCCAATATTTGCAATTACTAAAGGGTGTTCAAACTCTACAGGGGCTGTACGGTATGATGTTACTCAGCATGTTGTGGGAACTTACAGTCAGTAATTTAAGTACAAATAGAGAGGACTATCTAAGATAACATACCTGGTTTAGGATATGGAACGACAGGTAATGTATGTACTATTTGATTGATTTCAGTTGACAGTTTCTCCAGGTGATCCAGATGTTTATTGCGTAACACAGAAGCTGCCCCATCAGGACCGTTGTCATTGACTCTCATAGGTTGTATATATACCTGCAATAATAGTAAAATACTTCACCAGATTGGGTTTTACCAGAATCAAAATTTGTATTATAGTTCTTTTATGCATAGTGGTCACAGACAACAAAGATTGAAATTTTCTTTGTTTTCCAAAGTATGCAACCCCTGATCCTTCAGAACAAGAAATTACCATTTTATAATTACAATCAAATTGGGTTTTTTAAGATATGAACACTGTCACTTACAACATTAGGAAGCTCCACATGGGTCACTAACACTGGCAATAATTCTCCTACTGGAGGGATCTTCATCTGTTTATAAGGGTTTTTCTTCTGAAATCAACAATTATTGATTGTAAGAACTAAAAAATAATAATACAATGTTCTGTATGGAAAATAGTTCTGTTAATCTATTCTTGAGAGATCTATCTGTTAATTGCCAAGACTTGGAGAAACCAGGGTTTCTGTGCACTTTCCACCATTACCTTTTTCTATTTTACAGACACACAGACTAAGCAACATGTGTAAGGCAATAATATACAAGCACCCTGAAATCTCTGAGTTTGTCAATCAGACTGACGTGATGAACAATTTTGCCAAATCATTTTAGAATCCTTCATACAAAAAAGAGAGCAGTCATTAAAGGATGGATGTATGCATAGACATACAACTAGAAAACAAGACATGTTAACATGTATGTGTTTGTAAAACATGTATGTCCCATAGCAGCACATTTAAACTTGCATTTACTTGATACATATTGATCCTAAAGAGCAATGGAGTCAATTACTGAAGGTGACAAACTACCCTATAAAGTTTGAAAATCCTAGGCCCAACTGTTCTTTAGTCATTGAAGTGAAATAGACCTACTCTGGATCTCCACTAATCTGTAGGTACAAACAGATTTTTACTGTTTTACTCCTTGTATCACTTGAATAAATATATCTGGACAATAGAGTTGGAGTCAGTTGTGTTTGCATATGAATACATAACTAGGCCAGATTTGTTTGTACCTACATGTAAATTAAGGGAAACCCACATTGCACAAAGTTCCAGATATCATTCTATTCTGCACATTTACCCAGCAACAGCTCTTACCTGTAGTATCTGCACTATCTGTGAGCTCTGTAATTCTTCCTCAGTGATATATTGTCCACGGTTTCCCAGTCCATGTTGTACCAAGTATGAACCAAAATCTTTCCCATTCAATTCCAGATTGACACTCAATGGCTTGTCTTCATAGGTAAACTTCTCCTGTACAACAATACAATTGACATCACATAAATGTTATAACAAATTTCCTCCAATATTAAGATTTTGAACCATTTAGATTTTACCAATTTCCCAGCAAATTTCATAGGTAAATATTTTGAAGAAGTGTCAAAATTGACCAATGAGAGCTCACAATTTTGTAAGGTGAGTCAGTACTGACCAATGAGAGCTCCTGTTATAAGTTACCACCAAATGAATGGTTAACAGTTTTAAAATGGGAACAACCAAAGGTTGTTGATTACTTTAAAGCTTGTCGTTGTAAGTAATTACTCTGCTGTAATATGTCTTGTCTTATGACAGTAACTATCCAATAAATATGTCCTATGGTATATTGCCTAACAATGTGATCCCCTATCTGGTTGGTTGAACTCAGATCAATGATGTATGGGTTGCACTGAAGGATCCTGTGACCGTGACTACAGAAATAATGGAAGGCCAGGGTGGCATGTACAATAGACAGCAGTTAGGGGTTAGATAATCAACATATGTATGGATTCTGGAATACTTACAACTATAGTAATGATACAGTATTTGTTGACAAGTTCTGTGTGCATCAACTCTAGGGTAGATGTGTCCCACTTCTCAGCATCATTCAACTGTTAAATGATAAAACATCTCCAGTTTAATCATGGTATGGAGTAAAAGACATTGCTGATATACATATAGGATCCGCCATGAGTTGTATTTTGAGATCAACATTTCTTAAACGAGTCTAGAAAACATAAGAGCCTTTGTCGAGCTTAATAATTTGTTTTCATGGCGAGTTTAAGAGATGTTGATCTCAAAACACAACTCATGGCGGATTCTTTTATCACATTACTATAGTTACCAAGTCAAACCTACGTCATTAATAACAAATTTAAGCCAGCAATGTAACGTTTTCGCGCTGATAAGCTGGTGATGTCACATATTTGTTATTTCATGTGATTGAGAACATAGTTTCGTCATTAAATTTTGTAGTCACATGGAATAACATGTTATTTATGTGATAAATAAACGTCTACCTTTAAGTTTGATGGACATATTTGGCAAAATCAGAATTTGACTGAAAAGTTCTAAAAGATTGCTTATAGTAAGTAATTGAATGAACCAGTCATTGCAGTTAAGTGCATGGTAATCAACATTTTCCTTGCACTATAATAGGTTGCGATGAATTCCGTAGTCGAGGAAAGAGACATTTTGAAGTTTTGCATTGTACAATTGCTCTAATTATTCTTTGATAGGTCAAGCTCAACAGCATATGGATCCAGGTGGCCCCAATCTCCAGAAGCATCTTAATTTGAGCTATATCTCATCTCAAATATTAGCATGTGTTTAAATGTTAATTTACATGCTTGACTGGACTCAAAATTAGTATCACTAAACAGAAGTGTTATTCTGTTATACAGTAGCATTTCAAGAGCTTGAACTTCAGATGTATCTCTAATTCTGACTCAATTTTAAGCCAACTCTCAATTTGAGTTAAGATTTCTACTTGAGATGGCTAGGGAGATTGGGCCAGGGTTGACAAGGTAGAGTGAATCATACTTACAGGATGTATATCATGTAGGGTACAGAGGAATGTTTGTTGTGGGATATCTGTGAACTCTCCAATATCTGCTCGTACATCCTCACACCCCACCCATTCACTGTTTCCATAGTCAATGAAATGAACCTATACATAAATAAGGAACTCAATGAGTATAAAGAAAGGCTGGTAATAAAGTTCAAATAGTGGGTTTAGATTTTGGATGATGTGAATGAATTAAGATAAAGTTATGACAGCCACAGTGATCATGTGATCAATTAAGTTGGAGGCTCAAGCATTGTCTACTTATCCATTGGATAGATTTGGGTTCACAAATGGAGCAATAGACTTGTGTAAAGTAATTGGGACAATCTTCCCTGTTTAAGCATAATTCTCAGGCAAGTTTCAAGATCTTTATTTCAGATTTCATACAAAACAAGAGATGTTTGTAAAACACATTTGCCCCCACAGTGACCTTGATTTTTGACCTACTGACCTCAAAATGAATAGGGACCAACTGTTGCTGACCAACCTCCATGCAAAGTTTGCAGCTCCTAGGGCAAAGTGTTCTTGAGTTATTGAAGGGACACCATTGGTCTACCAACCGAGATGTGCTATAAAGTAATATACCACACATCAAAAATAGTGGGGCGGGGGACATAATAACACTTCTATGGACAAAAACTCAATATTTTACCTGTATTTTGGCTGTATCTATTTCTTTGATAGCTGCTCTATGCCACTGTTTATCCTTACTATAGTAAGCAGCACAAGCTTGACCCTTCACCCATAGTTGTTCTATACCATGTGGGTCACTATCCTTAAACTTCTGATGTAAGGTATCACACATACTTTGAAATATATCATCTGTAAATATAGAAATTTTGTTAACCCTTTAATCAATACACCCTACACTTATCTGAGAATAGATGAAATAGAATATGTACACATTCCTTAACACATGAGCCCTTCACCTTAGCAAGGGGCTACCAACCAAGCGATAAGCTAGTAAATGGCTTGCAGCCAATAAGCACTATGTAGCCGGTGAAGCGTAAATCTATATGCTATCAGCGAGCGCTGGCATTGAGCAGATCGTTGCACAGCGAAGCGCTACCATGCAATCCATTCTCATACCGCTAGAAAAGTGCAGAGAATCTGTATTTTATCAGCGCTCAGTAGCACCTTGGTTAAGTAATGGACACCAGCGGTTTGAAGCAAAATGATCTCCCTTGATAAAGTGTCTTGTTAAATAAATTTCCATAGCTTCACATTATTGTGCATTTCTCAATGCTAGCAGAAGGAGACCAATATTTCAGTCCAATGGAGATTGACAACTTGAAGTATCCAAACACAAGGCAAACTAATAGCTACCTGGCCCCGATCTCCAGAAGCATCTCATGTAGAAATCTCAACTCAAAGTGAGATTTTGCCAAAATCAAAGTCTGAATTTGAGATTAATCTGAAGTTAGAACTGGTCAAATTTACTATTATTTACTTCGAACATTGTTTGCTGTTATTGACGCTAATTTTGAGTCCAAAGGACACGTGAAAATATTTGAGATGAGATATTTCGGGAGATTGGGGCCTGGAACTAAGTATAATGGAGTTTCAAGCAAGAACTTCAATACCAGAACATTGTTAAAGACTTTGATACATCGGAGCCTAGCATTAAACCAGAGACGTTTCACACCGAAAGCGATCCGCTCTACCAAAGAGCTATTTCTGCAGACTTTAAGTTACCCAATTTCCTGAACCCTAGATGTCTCAATGACAACCAATGTAACTTACCTCCTTCCATGGTGTAACAATGTACGACAGCATCGTAGTCTACATATACTGGCATGACTTTATCTCCGGATTTCACCTCGGCTTCAGCTTTCTTATAATATAACACTGGATACACCTTCTCTTCATTATTCACAGCACTTCCCTTCCTGTGTCAATACAATAAATATGGTAGGTATGTGATTGAAACATCTAACAACAGAATACGTTCAATTACCAAGTATTTATCAGGGTACATTTCATGTACTGTTAACTTGATAGTGCCCTGTACCATCAGCCAATCATTTTAATTCTACGAAATGTAACTACCACCTTTCCTTTTGACATACCAACATAACACCCAAAAGGTTTGATAACATGCGAAAGTCCCTATCAAGTTTGATGAATGCCAGCTCAATTTTTATTATTCTACTTACTAAATACACAGCTACACAAACACCATGCAAGGACTGTCTTGCAAGTGACTACAATTTGTAGGAAGGATGTTTTAAAATCGACTATTGCATTGGCCTTAACAAGAATAATTCTTTATGCGACTATCCTTGTGATCTTGCATTTGACTTATTTGTGCACTGAGTTTAAACTGTCCCACTTACTTGACAACAGGTATAGCTAGTCCTCTCTCCTTGATCGCCTCAGTGAGTGAATTAAATGTCTTTCTACCGGGTTCTAGTGCAGACTCTTCCACATAATCCACCAGTATAATATCCACAGGTAGTCGACCTTCATCTATAGCATTCTATACACATATATATACATAATGTAATAACATGTCAGAGCAAGAATATCACAAAATTTCATCCAGAAACTTACAAGACTGTGTTCAGTAAAAGCTTATGCTCAAGTGGAAGCTTTGTCCATAAAAAATGGCTAAGTCATTCAGGGGCCATAATTTTGTTGAAATGTTTGATAGTGCAACATGGCTTTGATAATGTAATGTGTTTATGATGGTAAACAAGTATGCCAAGTTTGATAGCAAAGGTTGATGGACTTAAAATATTTGAGTTTCAACATTTTGCAATGGACGAACGAACATGACAATTACTATATGCCTTCAGCATCAGTAGCTGTCAGGGCATTGATTTTACTTAACTGTTAATTACAATATAATCAATATGGTTGAAGCATTAAGTACTAGTATATCTTTTATATGCATAGTAGGTTTAATTTCTTGACCGTCGTGTACACAACACACTTGAAAAAACTTGGATTTGAACACACCAGTTTGCAGTACAAAATTTGTATTTCCCCATATAGTTCCCTAGTCAATAATGATTTTTAAAATTATATAGCCTGCATATGTATAAGTTCTTATGAAAGGTTAGTTAGCACAGATCGAAAACTCCAGGAAGCTCTCTAGGTCAACTGACTTCAACAGAAGTATCATTGAAAACAGCATAAAATCAAATAATTTAAAACCAATATACACCTTCTTAATGAGTAGAAGAGTTCTATTTGTTGTCTGATCTTGCATATATTCACAAGCTGTCTTGGACCAATCCTTCATGCCACCTGCTGGGGTTACATCAGCTAGCTTACACAGACACGCAAAACAGCGTTGTTTCCTGTACTGAGGCAAGATCGGCCTCAAGTTGGTCGCCGTGACAACTTCTGTGAAGCCATAATCCAACATGAACACCTACAGCATCAAATTATCAGTAAAATAAAATCAATCAGGTTCTGGTATGAGAATTGTTAGTTTTTAAAAGGTGGATCTCAATAAAAAACATCTGGGTAGGTCTAATTTCTGACAATAATATGCCATATAAAAGAAACAGTCATGAGGCATTAACTCCCCTGCCACATCACTAAAACAGATACATACAGCAATATACAAAATCTCCAGACTTTCCGACTCTCATCGCCAAAGCTAATTTCAGGTTTTAAGGGAAAAGCTCCCAATTCAGTACTATCATTTTCAGATTATTGCAATTATCAATGGAAGATATATACAGAATAGGCGATATCTGGAACTTTGTGCAAGGTGGCTTAATTTACATGTAGGTACAAACAAATCTGGCTAGTTAGACTGGTTTTGTATTCATATGCAAACACAAGGGTAACTAACTCTCTTGTCCATATATGAATATTCAAGTGACACAAGGATTAAAGGTAATTATCTGTTTGTACCAGCAGATAAGTGGAGATGGGAGCAGGTCTATTGACAAAAAAGCTTGTGATCACGACAAACTACTGTAAAATCATTAATTTTCGTGGGGGATTAAATTTCGTGGATTTCGTGGTTCACCTCAACCACGAACTTTAATACCCTACAAACATTAATTTCGACCCTTGATTTATTATCTGAATCCCAACAAAATTAAATGATTTTACAGTATCATGTTTCCTTATTTACATCTTAAATACTGTAAAATCATTTAATTTCGTTGGGACAAAATTTCGTGGTTTTGGTGAAAAAGACAATTTCGTTGGGACTTGAATTCGTGGATTTAGCATTTCAGGTAAGAAAACATGGATCAAAATTAATGTTGTTGGGATTAAAGTTTGTGGTTGAGGTGAACCACGAAATTTAATCCCCGATGAAAATTAATGTTTTTACAGTAATTAACCTGTTATCTAATTAACATTAAAATAAACAATATAACTTTACCTCTACTAGACTTTTCTGGAAACATTTGATAATTTTAGCACGGTACCATGTAGCATGTTTGGTAGAGTAAGCGATACAGTATTTCCCTTTACTCCATGTAGATATCACCACCTCACTGTTGTTATAGGTCTCTTTTAACTCCATCATCAACCTGCAACAGACAACAATATTATGCGCCCAGGATAATGTGATATTTACAATCATTGACTGGAGTTGCCTACTGTTGAAATATTGGTTTCTTAAGTAAACACATAGGGTCAATTCTATACCAAAATTACACTGCTAAGTCTGATAAATTGTGCACACATGGTAAAACCACCTTTGTGGGATATGCCAAATTTACCGTCTTTCAAATTATCCTGGACACACTATCTTACAATAGTGTAGTTCTCATTCATAATTACCTCCCTTTATGGTAAATTATGCAAGAAATTCAAAGTCCACAGCGTGTCATTCTTTGCGGGTTGAGTATACAGGCTTGCTAGAAGTATCCATTTTCGAGGGGGATATGGATTGTTCGTTCTATGCCTAACAGATGTGTCCATGGCTAGACGAAGCCGCCATTTCTATGAGACTTTTGATTGTCTGGTCACAACAGTATTTACTACCATGCCACTTTAACAACAAGTTGGTATAAGAGTGGTTGCACTGCACCCAAATTTTTTGAAGGGTCCATATTTTTTTCCTTGAGACATTTATGGCGGTCTGTTTATTACATTAACATCATCACACAAATATCAGTTAATTGACAGAAATATCCATCTATTACTGGCCATTAATATTTATACAACACAATGTAAAAATTGTTTATTACCACTTGAAGATACATTATTGGCGAAATGTTGTTGGAAATTAAATGAACATCATTTTAAGTTTTATTACTTGTTTGATAGTTGGTTTTCCTTATTACAACATAATGTCATACACCAACCTTTCTAGACCATTTTCTCCACCAAGTGCTGATGAAGTTTGAAGATAGAATTCAGACGGCGATACAAAATGACTGACTAGGACTTCTACCTCTTCTGGAGCTTTATCCGGTGGTTTCTCTGGTCGGCTCACCGTTGCTACAACAGTACTTGTACCAGCATCCTCATTTACCTCTGTGGTGGTAGCTGGAGGCTCTGAACAAATAAATATATACAATTTTAATTATTTTTTTTTAAATGGGTCAAAACCATGAGTTTCTTTTAATGTTGCACATTTGTTTCTTTGTATGCTACAAACGTAACTGTTTTAAAAACAGTTCAAACACAAAAACCTGATTAAATGCATGCGAGTACCTTGTAACAGAGCTTCTGTGAAAGAAATAGAGGAGCTGCAATCTGAAGAATGGGACATCTACCAAGCCATCAGACATTGTTTCTATTTTATGATAGCAATAATATTTCATCCTTGACAAATGTGACAATAAGATTCATCAAAGATTGAGGTTGTTCAAGGGAGAATCATGCTCTAACAAACTGAAAAGACTGCGTTCAGTAAACACTTATGTCCCTGTGGTAGCCTTGTTCATAATACTGCAAAATCATTAATTTTCGTGGGGGATTTAATTTTGTGGATTTCGTGGTTCACCTCAACCACAAACTTTAATCCCAGCAAACATTAATTTTTACCCTTGTTCATTACCTGAAATGCAAAATCCACAAATTCAAGTCCCAACGAAATTGTCTTTTTTACCAAAACCACGAAATTTCGTCCCAACGAAATAAAATGATTTTACAGTACCTAGCTAAGTCAATCAACTTAATATTTTTGTAACAAACACATGAATGAATGTACAAACACATGGAACAAAATGGACGTACAGGACCATCACTATAATATGTCTCCCCATCAGTAGATACCAGGGCATAAAACCAGCAAAAATTATCATGAACATACCTTTAAGTGGACTTTTCTTCAGCAACCTCTTGGCGACCGTGGTTTTATCGGTAGACACTTTCTGTTTAGACAGACTAGACCTGTCAGGTGATGAGGGTGGGGTCAGTTTAGTCTCCTCATATCGGCGTACAGGTCGAGAATTCCTCGATTTCCAATATATTGGTTGATGTTCAGCATCCTATAAACAATTAAATCTCAATTACTGTAAAATCATTAATATTCAAGGGCGTTTTAATTTCATGTTCCGTAGATGATTTCAATCACGAAATAAAACCCACCAGAAATATTAATGATTATATAGCATCTGACACAGTGTAGTGGATAATGTATCCTTGAAATTATGTTCCAATGTGGTCTTTTCATCAAAACCACAAAAAATTAATCAAATTGAAATTAAATGATTTTACAGTATTCTGCAACAAATTTAACAGTACAATGCCTGAGCTGTAAAATCAGCAATATTTGTCAGAGATTTTTAATAACTGATTTCTTGGAGGAACTTTAATCAAATGAGATACATAAACGGTCAAGATTGATTTTTCAAAAGCCTGGATACTGGAGTAAATGTATACTATACAAGTATAACTAGAACTGTCGCCATTGGGCAGACTAATAATATACCCCAGTGGACAGAGGCCTAAATTCTAGCATAACTTATCTCCGCGCTAATATATTTTTTCATGTCCATCTACATGTTAAGGTTGTTCATGTGTGAAAATTAGAAGGAAATCCTGCAAATGCTACTTAGAAGTTGCTTTCACGAAGCGGAAAATAGTACTGTAAACCAACTTTCGCGAATACTGACTTGTGTTTTGCCGATTTGGCATATTTTAAAACGACTACAAATTTTTGCATTTTTAAGTCTCCCGATATGCCCATATAAATGTGAATACTTTCGCAGCTACTTAATTAACAAATTTAAACAACACACAAAATCCCGCTCAATTAAATTGCATGAAATAATTTCTTGGTTTACAGTATACCCCCCCCCTGCACACAAGAACACACGAACTATACAGTTTACATACACAGGGTTCAGGAAATGATCCACTACCAGAATGGTAGGATAGTTTGGGTGCATATTCATCCATCTGGTTACATATCTCTGTCATCCTTTGAGGAAGTGACCTGCAAAATATCAATAGTATACCGTATTCCTCCGAATAATACCCCCCCCTCTATTTTAGAAAAATTGTCTTTTGTTTCTTTTTTCTCGAAAAATCTTAAACTTATTGATGTTTTGTATGATGGTTATCAATATTATGTTACTGCTTTATCAATATTTGTTATGATTTTTCACCAATTTTTGTTTGATCCTAAAATAAAAGCCCCCCCCCCCTCCCGAATGTATGGACCCTGCCCCCGGGTGTTTATTTTAGGGGAAATAATACTGCTTAAGGGAACTTCAGTCACATTAGTCTGACACCAGGCATACCAGCAGTTATCTGGAACAAACTATGTCAAACATCAAACATAGCATGAGAGAGATATACCAGTACAACAATAACTATGATAGTGTCTCGCCTGTCATCAAAGTGAAACACAAGACCTCTGTCGCTCTAAGCGAACATTCTGCCACTAGGCTATCAAATATATAGCACAAAAGTGAACTTTGGCCTTAATTGGCAAGATTATGAATTCCCTATCTCATTAAATCCGACCCATATCAGCTGCACTAATTTACACTGATATAGAGCAAAGACCTAAATTAATTTAGGTCTTTGAATAGAGCAAAGGAATGGAGCAAGAATGGAACTGTCAGGATCTGATTTTAATGAGATTGACAAATCCCCATTCAATTTTAGATCTAAAGTTTCGTCACTTACCATGCACCTGTGCTTGCAGCTATGTGTTTCTCTATAACCTGTACATTAACAGGGTCAGCCATCTCGTTCTCGTCACGCAATACAACACACATGTTACATCTATCCACGCTGATCACCTTCATCATATACGTCTTCATTGTCACCAATTCAGACCAACATTGTAATGCCTGAAATTATAGATATATCGCATCTGTCAGAAGTTGTCTTTGGAGATCAACATTTCTTAAACAAGTAAAAAAAACACAAGACAATAAGTTAATCTTTTTCATAACCAGTTTAAGAAATGATGATGTCGCCAACTCGAACCCAACATTGTAAAGCCTGAAATTATAGGTTTATTGGTTGTAAAAGGTGTATGTTTGTTATATCCCTTCTGTAAATCTGCCATGGAATTCCATGGGAAATAGAGCGGAAATCGACGGAGTATTGGAACGAGGGATTTTGTGGAAATTGATGTAAAACAACGGAAAATGGGAAAATGAGGGATCAATTTAAGATATTTCCGCTTTTTTACGTGGATTTACACCAAATGCCATTGATGATGGCAAACCACGGAATTTGATGGTAAACGACGGAGTATTGGAACGATATTCCGCTCTTTTACGTGGATTTACGCCAAATGCCATGATGATGGTAAACCACGGAATTTGATGGGAAACGACGGAGTATTGGAACGATATTCCGCTCTTTTACGTGGATTTACGCCAAATGCCATGATGATGGTAAACCACGGAATTTGATGGTAAACGACGGAGTATTGGAACGATATTCCGCTCTTTTACGTAGATTTACGCCAAATGCCATGATGATGGTAAACCACGGAATTTGATGGTAAATGAAGGATTATTGGAACGATATTCCGCTCTTTTACGTGGATTTACGCCAAATGCTATGATGATGGTAAACCATGGAATTTGATGGTAAACCACGGAATTTGATGGGAAACGATAGAGTATTGGAACGATTCCAGCTAATATTGATTCACACTGTACGCTTGAGTCACCTTATACCTATATATAGAAAGAATTAAAAAAAATAATTACATGAATTATGGTCAATATTTTACTTCCAAAGCAAGACAATGCATTTCAAGGCTATTAGTAATGTCCCATTCATTGAAAATAAAATAAACAACAGCTTCAATGTTTTGTTCTGTTCTCAAAGTTTTGTTGATGATCTTATCACAAATTCTCTGGAAAATATTCTTCATGTTCTGTATCCATGGCATTTTTTTGTTTGTCATTTTGAATTGTCCTCTCATTAAATTGTCTTGCACCATGACTGAAAATCAAATTTAACAGTTAACATATACAATGTATCATAATTTAGAACCAAACGGAAAGACATTGAAAAGAATGCTCATTTTAATGTTTTATAAATGTTAATTTTTATCAATACACATATTTTAGTGGAGGATTTGATAGTGTTTTCAAACAATAGAAGTTCACTGTTCAAGTATAATATAATATCATTGGGATGCTGAGTTACATAATGGATTAAATTTATTTGACCAACTCCTCTTAAACTCAATATATTTTACCTTTTAAAGGAACAGTATAAATCTCTGCAATGTCTACAGTAAACTTGGTTAGTACTGGCTGCCACAATACTGAAGAAGCTAAATTCCCGGTCAAGCCTGCAGTCATGCCACATTTGTATCAGCTAGTGGTACCATCTGAGTTTTGACCTGAAATGTATTATAGAAAATAAACTATAAATTATAAATGTGGCACATTTTTCAACCTGACACATTGGTTTTATTTCTTCATACTGTTGTACTAATGCAAATTGTTTCATTCTGGAGGTGCAATGCTGAATTTACAAAAAAATGTACTTTGCAACACTATTAATTAAAGGACACTGTGATTAAAATCCAGCATAACTTTCCAGTATGCTAAATTACTGATAGATAAACCACTTTCGTAATGGTTGCATGCACACAAGTAACATGTGGCTTTCATTTCCCTTAGTCTTAGTGCATGGTTGATTAAGCCAGCTTTATGTTTGTAATTAAATAATATAAGAAGGCAACACATACAAATATAATAGCAATGTCTGAATTAATTATTAAATATCAACACATCTTACCTGGTGTTTAATTGGGCTGCAATCCTTTTCATTCTGTTCTCCAGATTTTCACTGATTGTAATACACCATGGAATGTCTCCCAAAATGTTGTTAAGTCTATTATTAACTGACATAATTTAGTATCCTGATACAAATAGTTTTCCTGTGATCAAGAATGTTGATTTATATACATGCCCTCAGAATAAAAGCACTGTACACACATACACATATTTGTTTAGTCCACCACACCTTCAAACATTCAAATCTGGTAACATATGTGTATGGACCAGTCTCCAGCCAATGGGTAATCAGATTCAGTTACAGCTGTGAGGCACACTTGGGGTGAAATGGTCAGTTGGTTATTGTATACATACCAGCACATGTATTATTCTGCCTATTGGTGCCCCTCTACTCATGTTACAATACTACAGAAACTGGCTTATCAGCAGATCTAATTTTAGAACCTTCTCACATTGACCAGCGGGGTGTAATAATCTATAAACATGTAAAGGTTACTATGATGTCAATCCTAGAATCAGTTGCTCCATAGAATGTATGGTAATTGAAAAATCAGGTTTATGAAATAGGTATTAAAACAATTATCAGCAATTCTGAAATGGGCATTTCAGTGTATCTTTTTCTTTATGACCAGTACATAATTCTTTTTAAATTAGCATAATTAATGCTGTTTTATACTTCATGGTTCTTATAATTTTCCAAATAAATTAAATTTACTAATGATTTAATACTATTGTATTAATAAGCACTATTTATAAATTATAAAAAGGAATAAATTATATACCAGTTTTTACAGAATTTTTATTTTTATTAATTATGCCTTATTTAGTCTGAAAATCAATAAATCAAATTAATATAATTTTCAGATTCTTCATTTTAAGTTCTTTGTTTTGAATCCCATTGTGCAGTGGAAAATAGTTTGGATTATGGCTTTATGAATTTTTAAAACATTTTTCATGTTTTTGGACTTAGAATATTTCACTCCCACCACTGGATAAAAACTTCTAAGTACAAGTCTGATAAAAATGTCTAAGTGATTTCCATCGATTTCCGCTATTGAAAATGACTAAGTTCAACTTTCCATCATTTTCCATGCAAAATTCATGGATTTTGATGGTATTTAAGGGAAGAAATAAGGGAAAAGAGCGTAAAAATAATTTTCCACTCTTTTCCACTGTGTTTTACATCAATTTCCATGGATTTCCACGGATATCCATGTAAAATGAGGGTAATTCATGTAATTTGATGGCAGATCTACAGAAGGGATATGTGCCTCCGTAGCTAAGTGGTTAGTGCACTTGCCATCTAATCTGGGTTCAATTGCGGGTGGAGGCACATACATATGCCTGCCATATTTCGGTAGAAAGTAAGCATATAAAGGCTATCGTATGCTTGATTATCAAAATGTCACTCCTATTGAAAAGTTCAGACCATTTGCCTTATGTCAGGCACCTATCTACTGATCACATTTCATCCTAATTTCTACCCTTCAAATTCCTGGCAGGCACCTGTTAGGTATTCAGACACAATTAACTGGACGATTATTCACAGAGACTATTTATTAAGCTCTCCCCCCCCCCCCCCCCCCCCCCCCCCTACAGGAATGCTGCACATTTAGACTTAAAGTTGGCATACAATACAGGAGTTAGTGCATGTGTATGAGATAGGAATAGGCAATCACAAATGCACACAAAAAAAACCTTAACTATTAAGCAAAATACTGACTTAACTTCCAACAGTAAGTATAAAGAATGGTTACATACCTCCCTAGACCATGTAGTATCTGGTTCAAGTGGTTTAACATCAATCAATGAACAACACATAGCCTGAAAGTAATCAACAAATCACTTAAACATCAATCAATGAACAACACATAGCCTGAAAGTAATCAACAAATCACTTAAACATCAATCAATGAACAACACATAGCCTGAAAGTAATCAACAAATCACATAAACATCAATCAATGAACAACACATAGCCTGAAAGTAATCAACAAATCACATAAACATCAATCAATGAACAACACATAGCCTGAAAGTAATCAACAAATCACATAAACATCAATCAATGAACAACACATAGCCTGAAAGTAATCAACAAATCACTTAAACAACAGAGGCCGGTATAATGCATATCTCTACTAGGATCCAAACATGTTTTATTCATTCTTATTTTACACAATTATTGACAGTGAAAATTATATTGAAATCTGAACTGCATTGACAAAATATGAGCAAAATGGTACAACTAGAAGTCAAATGATCAGTCTAACAATGTTGGGGAAAAGGCAACTGGATTTAATATTACTTATACTTGGGCTTTCACTAGCATTCCAAAATGAGTAGTCAATATTACTCTTGACTCCCAATTTTCAAGTCATCAGAGAATTGCAAGGGTTTGTATTTTAAGAACAGTACATATGACTCTTCAGCTTGAAGAGTTAATTCTGTAAATTTGGTCAAATTAAAGTGTCAACATGCAGTTTAAAGAGTCAAGTGAAAGTCTTATTATACATCTACAGATACTGTAAGAACATGTTACAAGTTGGTTTACCTGTGCAGGTAGTATCAGGAATGAGTCGAGTATTTTTCTCAACTTGCTGATGTCCACTGTCTCCAAGTTCCCATAGTCCACATATTGTACGGTGATCTTTTTATTCCCTGGTAACTCAATAATCCTAGCACGATACCACAAACCATCACCACTGAACTTTGTTACACATATCATACCTGGACAGACACATAATAACAAGTAAATAGGAATGGCAAGCAATACAGAAGTCCTCTATCTGAGTTTCTGTTACCATGGCAATGACATTGTTGTCAGAATCAAAATAAAATATGTGCATAATTTCCTTATTGGTCCCTATCCACATGCCATGTTTCATTAACCTAGCTTGAAAACTGTTATTTTATAGATCGGTTGACTGACAGACAGATGGAGGGCGAACAGGAGGGACTAACAAATATATATGCGTACCCTCTGATGGCATAAATTAGTATTTTTTCTTTGGAAAAAGATAGTGACAAACAATTCTGTCACAAAAATGGACAAAATGGTCATGCCTTCCAATACATGTCACATTAACAAATTATAGACCACTAACGGAGGAAGACTTACTTAACTAGAACGAACTACTTTAGGCAAGGTGCTCCATATGCGTGCTATACATACCAACTTGTGGACTGATGATCTGCCAAGAATCTTTCAACTGTTTCTGATAGGTGTCCTGTATATGGGCCATCATGGTCGCCAAGTAACTGATTTCTTCTCCAAGCTATAATATATATAATGTAAATACCATTAATTATCATAATTTTCAAAGGTTTAACAAGACATGCAGAAATTCAACAAAAGGTATCTTCAAACTATGCTTATTACTGAACTGAAAACGTGGTTGGAGTAAAAAAAGCCATTGCATATAACCTCACATGCTGACAAATATTCCTAATTCACATTCACTTTGTCTTACTGTTCGAGTCATCTCCATCAGCTGAAAGTTACAGCCAAACACAGATGCAAGTTATAATCTGACAAGACATGCTAATTATCACTGGAGATGTTTATTCACGATATTCCATACGAAATGAAGTCAGAAGAATTAATGGCAATAAAACGCCTACCTCCTGTACGTAGAAGCTATCTGGGCTCCCTGCATAGATCACTTTCACACAGTATGTGTCCCCTTCATCTTTAGGGGCTGGTGTTAGGTAGTTCCGTTTTTGAGCCGGAGCACCTTCAAATAAGTAAACAACTAAATGTACCTCAGACATTGACATGGAATCTTGTATTAAGATCTTCTAGGCATGGTAAGTTATTTTGAAAAGCCATTTAATGTGAGGAAGGCAGATCACCACACATATAATACCTTGCTACATACTTGACATTTCCAAGTGTCTGCACATGGAATGACTGTTTTACTCCTTTACTTGTTATTATTACTCACCATTTTATGAACTTTGGATTGAAGTGATGTGTTAAAATGTGTAAATATCTCATGTGCAGCTTAAGTAATTCCCGATGATCTGAGGTATCTATTGAGTAAAGGGTAAATCAATGATAATACAGTATATGCTATAGTATACCTACCATGTGGATCTGTAAGACTATATGTTGATTCCATCTTGGCTAGATCCATAAAGACTAAAGCATCTCTAACAGACATGGGACGATCATCTACGATATCCTCATCACCTGGTTTACTCAAATCTACCTGCATAATGTTGTTCTCTTCACGGACAACCTATAAAAAAAGAAGAACAAAACTTTAACATTCATAACACCTTATAATAAGACCATCATGGAGTTTAAGAACACAACATAATATTCTGCAGACATCTGACTTCTATATAACATCTGTATTGAAGATCTGAGCTTAAAAAATAATTGAGCCCATTTTCACGAACTGTTTGGCTCAATATATCAACCTCTATACAAACAAGAAGAGCAGTTTTCAAGGGTACAAGGGGTGGTCTTATTTACAACAGAAGGCACCTAAACATTAATTCAAGGTTCCATTGATACATACACACAGTGTAAAAAAATTGTAAAAAAGAGACTGGCTACATAAAAATTTCCAACACGTATCTTACTATGTCAGTATAATTCAAACAAATTGACAACTCTTGATAGCTCCTCTATTTCTCATTCTTACACATTTTAGCATTAAACTTACAGTCAATATCATAGACCGTCCTTCAACCATTTTAGCAAATGTGTTAACAACTTCCACTGACCATGTACCATCCTGAAACATCAATTTTACTTCTTATAAACACAATCATCCAAAACCAACTAGAAATGTGTCCATTGGGGTATGTAGTAAAATTAATAAAGGGCATAACTCGGGTAAAAGTTGCCACAGCAAAAATTCCATCCTTTACAGTAAACACACATCAAGGTTGTTGATCTGTAAAAGTTTGAAGGAATTCCACTTAAGGTTTACGAGGAGTTAAACTTTTATGTACAGACAGACGGACAGCAACAATGCTATATGCCCCCCCCCCCCCCGCTATAAATAAGTGAGGGGCACAAAAAGAGATGTACATACATTTTTAGCCCAACACTGATCAGAATAGAGCTGGGTGTATGAACTATTTATAAATGTTTAATAAGTCTTAAGATAATGTGGTGTTTCAGAAATACATTTTTATACTAGAAAGTTACTTTAAGGGTTTCATAAGCTACAAAGCCCTTAAAACAGTATGTAAGATTACCTTGTTTTTAGGGGCCAAGTTGAACAGTGAGCATTCAACAGAGAATTCAGGATGCTTCATAAATTTATCCTGCATCATTCTTAACCTGCAACAGAGAATTATATCATATAGACAATGTAGACATGTGGGATGTTCAAAATATCTTGAAACACACTTGACAGATAGAATAAAACTCAATTAAGAAATATTTCATGATAAAAAGATTTGATACCTATCAAAGTCACAAAATATATCCTCATTCTGTCTGCCAACATTTATATAAACACAGTAAAACTTTGTTATCTTGAGGAGTTATCGGGACAGGTAAACTGCTCGAGATACACAGGGTGCTCGAAATAGCAAAAGAAAATGTATTGATAATACAAGCTGATATAATTTTAACAAGAGCACCACCTTGCGGCTGCAGACGCTCATCTGATATATGTCACTGTCAAAAGGTAGAAAACCAAAAAGGGGCAATAACTCACACGAAAGGCAGATCAGAATTATGGTTCTTGCTTGACATGGTCAGGTATTGATGGTGAACAAGTGTTGAAAGTTTGAAAGCAATAGCACACATAGTGTATGAGAAAAGTGGACCTAAACACAAAACTTAACCAAGAAATTTTCTAAGTCCAAAAAGGGGCAATAGCTCACGCAAAATGCAGGTCAGAGTTATGGTTCTTGCTTGACATGGTCAGGTATTGATGGTGAATAAGTGTTGAAAGTTTCAAAGCAATAGCACACATAGTGTATGAAAAAAGAGGACCTAAACACAAAACTTAACCAAGAAATTTACTATGTCCAAAAAGGGGCAATAACTCATGTAAAATGCTGATCAGAGTTATTAGTCTTGCTTAATATGGTCAGGTATTGATGAAGAACAAGTGCGGCAAGTTTCACAGCAATAGCATTAATAGTTTATGAAAAAAGTTTACCTAAACATGCCAAATATGAAAGCCCTGTGCCAAGCGGTTTCGGAGAAGAAGATTTTTAAAGGTTTCCCCTATATAACTCTATTTAAAACTAAGGGCCCCCAAAACGGGGCCAATTTTGACCCCAGGGACATAATTTGAACAATCTTTGTAGAGGACCTCTAGCTGAGTCTACATACCAAATATGAAAGCCCTGGGCCAAGCGGTTTTGGAGAAGAAGATTTTTTAAGGTTTCCCCTATATAACTCTATGTAAAACTAAGGGCCCCTGGGGCGGGGCCAATTTTGACCCCAGGGACATAATTTGAACAATCTTTGCAGAGGACCCCAAGGTGGTGCTACATACCAAATATGAAAGCTCTAGGCCTTACGGTTTCAGAGAAGAAGATTTTTAAAGTTTCCTTTGTGAAAATCTATTTTTAGCCTGTGTGACCTACCCGGTAACCATGCAACGCCGACACCGACGACGATCAAGTGATGACAATAACTCATCTTTTTTTAAAAAATCAGATGAGCTAAAAATTGTTCAAGATAGACCTGGTGCTCGTGATATTGATGCTCGCCATAATGAAGTTTTACTGTACTTTTGTATTCACTATTCATGAAACAATCAGCTGTTTGTTACCTTGGGTACATTCATTTCTATTTCATAGCATTTATCACAAAATTATTTGGTCATCATGTTAACACATTTATCATAGGAATCTGTTGCCTACGCAAGGAGCTACGTAGTGATTACCACAGGAGGTAATCCATGCCTGCTATATTTCATTGAAAGGCAGGTAACTCAATAAAGGCAACCAGTAGTGCTTTCCTTAGGCACCTGACACCAGGACTATGAAACATATAAACCATAGTCAAATGACTCTAATGGCTGTTTAAGAAGGTAAGGAAAAACAAATGGTTTAAATTCTCTTGAACACCTGTCAAAACGATAGTAACTATTCCGGTTTTTCCGTGATGAATCTGGAAGCTCCCTCGGATGTATATAGTTTAGGAACTGAAGAAAATTTACACATGGGTGATGCGATCACACACATGCCAGTCACATACCAGTCACATATGTAGGCATGGTGTTTTAAAGCACATATATATAGAAAACATGCTAAGTTAAGAGTATATTTATGTGTAAGATGTTTAATCAGTGCCGCAAGTTCCATTTCTAACCTGTTTACAAAACTTTTTTGACTTCACTAAAGCCTGTAAGAACTGTTTGAATAATGGCAACACTCCATTTATGTCTGAGAGATGATAAGTCTTAGAATTGTCCCAGGTGCGCTGATTGCTGTCAAAAATATCAAATGTTTACTGTTCAGTCACATGGGGTTATCTTCATAGAGAGGTTTGACTGTAAACTATACTTACTTTTGGATGTTAACAACTTCGGTATTTCCATAGTCTATATACACAACTTCAACATTAGTATGCTTAAACTGTCCGTCTTCTGGTTCAATGATATTTTTAACACGACTACGATACCACTTCCCGTCCAGTGAATATTGAGCTAGCACCAAGTTGTCTGGAAATACATAAACAGGAACAAAATGAGCAAAGCTTATTTTCAATTTAAGCCAGCCCAAACAGATTTTTTTATCACTTAGCTTATAGTTAGAACATTGAGATGGCCAAATTTGCAGTTGAGATGTACATTTTGAGCTACATGAAGGCTACCATAGCAGTCAAATAGTCTCTTATGGTAAAGGTCAAAATGACCTTCACCTTCGAAGACTGACCTCATATTTAATAGGGTAGTAAAGGTTACAATGACCTTCACCTTTGATGACTGACCTCATATTCAATAGGGTAGTAAAGGTTACAATGACCTTCACCTTCGATGACTGACCTCATATTCAATAGGGTAGTAAAGGTTACAATGACCTTCACCTTTGATGACTGACCTCATATTCAATAGGGTAGTAAAGGTTACAATGACCTTCACCTTTGATGACTGACCTCATATTCAATAGGGTAGTAATGACCTTCACCTTTGATGACTGACCTCATATTCAATAGGGTAGTAAAGGTTACAATGACCTTCACCTTTGATGACTGACCTCATATTCAATAGGGTAGTAAAGCTTACAATGCCTTTCACCTCTGATGACTGACCTCATATTCAATATGGGGCAATCTTCAGATGATGAACAACCTCCGAATAAAGTAAAACGATTCTAAACCAAACCGTTATTAAATTATTAATCATAACCATATGGTAATACTGTAAAATCATTTTTTGTGGCGGCATAAATTCAACCAGGAAATTAAATCCCACTAAACAAAATTTTATCCCTTGTATTTATTACATGTAATGCAAAGTCCACGAATCAAAGTCTCATCAAAATGCTCTTTCTTACCAAAACCTTGAAACTTTGTTCAAAATTAAATGATTTTACATTAATTAAGTTTTCCACATACCAACTTCTACACTGGAGACTTTATGTTGTTTAGCTGCAGCACTGCTACAGAAGCTGGATAAACTGTGAGATAATACTGAGATCTTTGGTGAGTCACTCTTCAGTTGTACCATAAACTTACATGGACTATGTATGTGTGTCACAAACACATTCTCATGTTGGCCTGAAAGTACAATAAATATACAACAATATATATAAACAAGCATGCTTCAAACAAAATTTCCATAAACAAGGGCAAATCTATTAAGTTCCCCCACAAATACTTGAAGTAGGCATAAAAATAAAGTATATTTTAAGGATTTTCAAATACTGTAAAATCATTTAATGTTGTTGGGACAAAATTTCGTGGTTTTGTTAAAAAAGACAATTTCGTTGGCACTTGAATTCGTGGATTTTGCATTTCAGGTAATAAAACAAGGGTCAAAATTAATGTTCGTTGAGGTGAACCACGAAATCCACGAAATTAAATCCCCCACGAAAATTAATGATAATACTGTACATTTAATCAATTATCCAAGGGCAACATTCAGCTTTTCTCAAATTCCAAGAAAATAGCAGTGGACTAATAAGGATATTACAGTAACACATCAATAGAATATATACCTTACCTTTGAACCTTTTCTTTACAGGCAGGGATTTCTGTGTATGCTTCTTCTTGATTTTGGGTGGATTTTGGATTCTCTTGGGTGGGAATTTAACGGTTCTTATTTCACCAGATATAGATCCACCATCCATGACAATCTCTTGCTCCTCTGTCAGTATAAAATACACCAAGATAAAGTATATACAGGGTGTTAAAAAAGTTAGTTCTCAATGCTTAAGTTTCACAAAATACAACAAAATATGGTATAACTATCGAAATCAACATTTACAGGGATACAATACATCAGGGGCTCTACCGAGGAACAATGCCAAATCATGAAAACAAATTGCCAAAAAACTCTGTCTAAAGTGTTATTAGCATCCCTCAATTTTTTTTGATGAATCTAGTTACACATAACTTAACTTGAATGTACTAGCTGTTAAAGATGGCTAAAAATAGCATTTGAAAGTCGGATCTTAGCAAAGACATGTCTATGAACTGCGGCCCCTGGTCTTTTATAAAGTTCCGATTATAAGTTATGTTCAGTATATATATCAGCCTACACGTACCTTCTATGATAACATCTTCACTCTGTGAGGTCGCCTCAGATGCTATACTAGTCAGGTCAGAGTCTATGGACGATGGTGTAGTACATCGGGTAGTCTCAGAGTCCACAGTAACCAAATTGTTGCATTCAAAATCTTCAGAAAACTTCTCAGGCATCTCTCTGAGAGTATGCATTGTAAACCTACAAACACATCAATATAGATTACTGTAAAATCACTCATTTTTATCAGGGATCTCAATGCGCTTTAACCTAGCTAGCCAAAATGCTTAACCAACAGGCCTGATAAGGTCCTTAACCAACTATTTTCTTTAAATTGTGTATAAATTTCAGACGGCCAAAATGGTTTCTATGTAGTCAATATGGCTGTTATTGAGAACCCTGTGCTATGCCTTGGGAAATTCAATTTCTTGAATTTAAAGAATGACTTCAACCACAAAATTAAATCCCCAATGAATAATTATACCTACAATATGTTAAGTTTACAGTGGCTGCCATACTTGCTTTAATACTGGAATTTTGGAAAGTTTACACACATACTTATATCAACATGTAGTCAAACCATTGTAATACCAGACTATTGATTTTGGAATGGTGTCTGATATTGTTTGTAAATTTTGACAATGCTATTTTCCTTCACTAGATTAACGAATTCAAACTTGATGTGTTGGTAAAATATTTTTTAATAAAATTATTGGTTGGAAGCGCAAATAAAAACTGAAATTTCATAATTGGTATCATTCCATGAATAATCTTTTGTAGTGAACATAAAAATAATAAGAGTAACAATAACATATTAAAGATGTATGAACAAGAAACACCAAGATTGTCATTGGACTGTTTTGTTTTCTTTTGATGGGTATCATGCCCCAATAAGATACCCCGAAATTCAGAGCAAAGTTGTCTATCATGCACTCAGTTTGGCACACTCTGTTTTCATATTAACTTACGAAACCCCCTTCTTCAGGAAAGGCAACCCATTGATCCTCCTGAAGGCTGGGCTCACTCCCACTATCACCCAATGGAAGGCAGAGAACAAACTGAAGTAAATTATTCACAAACCTCTGTGGTATAGATCCTGCAATCTTCCCATACTCTGACAACATCACATTTAGATCTGACTCTTCTACAAATCTGTAAGAACATAAAGATGTATGTAAACCATATAAACTCGTTAAATAAAGTCTTTACTTACTTACTATAAATTGTACTTTCTCAGTAAGGTAAAGTGTATACTAGCCTTTACCAGACACTGGACGGAGGCTGTGCTATTCGAGATTCAACAAAGCTTGAAGGGTTTTAGTCCCTAACAATAAGCACAGTCATGCTAGATGCCAAGTATTAATGTGAAGTTCTATACTTTTTCATACTTGATAGTACCCATGCTCATCTGTGGGTGACAATTGTACGAGTAACGAGGGCAGATAACTCCATACATAAGTCACTGAGTTACCAGCCTATTCAGTATGGACTCACTCCCCTTGTGATGATGTATAACTATAATGAGTTTCAAAAGGACACCTTTAAAAGTTTTTGAGAAAATGACTGACAATAAACTTAACCAGTGACAACCATAGTTCAAATGTTTTAGGAGAACAAGAGCAAACAAGCACAAAAAATCTTTGCGACACCCATTTAGACATCTATCCACAAGTCTACCATAAAATCAATGTGATTATCCCACATAATATTATACTAGTGCAATACATTATCAGGGAGGACATACCCGCCTTGAGCATCGAACATATCTCGTGAAAATCAGTCGAACAGTAAGATACTTATAGTTGTTTTTAAATTTTTGTTTACATATTTTTACTTGTAGACTTAGCCAAATATTTACATGGTATGTCCACCCTGATTATAATAGAAACGTACCGTATTGAGACATCAGAATCACCATCTGGTTTCTCTTCAATAATACAGGGTATATCCTTGGCATGAATTAACTTATCCAAGATTTCCTTAGCATTCACTACAACTTCATCACTGTTTCTCATTATCTTCTCAGCAGCTGTTAGAATGACAAGTAATAAGCAGTGTCAAGTGATACAGAAATGCCCTACCTTGATTTCTAAGTTTTGTTGCCATGGCAACCACAATTTTTGTTCAAATCAAAAAAATAATTGAGATGACTTTGTGTAAAATTTTCTCAAATGTCCTTAGCCACAAACCAAGTTTTGTAAACCTAGCGTGTAAATTGTTTGATTTATGGCAGGATTTAGTTTCCTTGACAGACTGACTGACGGACGGAGAGCAAATCTATAGTCCCATCCGGTTGTAAGCCAGTGGGGACTCAAAAAACACATTAGTACAACTTTAAGCAACATTCTAAGGTACTGCACCATGGTAATTAAACAGACTGAAGAGAAATTAACAATGATGAATCATTCTGTATTCAAATACAGTCCAACATGTTTAAAATAGTACTAAGACCTCCTAAAGGATCAGCAAAGAGTGGGACTCCTCGTTAACATGAGAATCTATCTTAACAGAATAAATATCAATGGTCTTCTTTGAAAACTGGTTACAGTTTTATAATAACAATCTTCCCTCACACGTCATTGGGGTCTCTGAACAAGAAATATTCTATTTATATATAAATAATTCATTCTATCTTTTTTTAACTATGAAGTTCAGTAAACAGTAGTTTATAAAATAGCTTAAACATGAAATTAAATTATGGTGAACTATACAAATCATACATGAATGTAAAACAGGCCCCGATCTCCTGAAAAGTCTCAAGTAGAAAACTCATCTCAAACTGAGTTTTTGTCCAAATTAAGAGTCTGAATTTCCAATAAGTCTGAAGTTTGAACACATGAAATTTTACTGTAATAATCTAAGAAAAATGTTTTCTATTTTTAATGCTAATTTTACATCCTAGCATGGGAATTATCCAAAGCACACATAGCAGTATTTGATGCGAGGTTTATGACAGACCGAGATGTTTTGGGAGATCAGGGCAAGAACTAATCATTTATAGGAAAACAATCAAGTATGATCAGTAAGCCTTACCTTTGATTGTTTTCCCTAATTGTGTAAATTCATTCTGCAGCTCTGTTCTCTGTATATAGATACGAACGTTTGTTATAACAGAGCAAAAGTTGTACAATGATTTTTGATAATGTAGTAGGAATCTAAATGGCCAATAATTTACCAAGTTAACTGTTTGAGTGTCAGCACTTATTTGTCAAACACATTCTCTAAGCTTTTTATCTATATCTATTTCCTCTAACAAATTGTATTCCTTGACTATTAAATCTGACAATGCATTTACCAAACTTTTTATTGACTAGATTTTGTCACATACAGTCCAACCTGCCTTAAGCAGCCAGCCAAGGGATGCAGCCAATTTGGCTGCTTAAGCCAGGTGACCACTTAACGGAGGGGCTGAATACTGGGCAAGGGGGGGGGGGGTCGGTTTCGAGCATACATTGTACTTATTTAATGAGACAGGACCTGGTGTATCATAATGGGTTGTTATACATAAATGGTAATTTAAAGTATGCCTCTTGTTGTAAAGGGTTCTCTCTCTTCCATTATCATCATCAGGAACAACAACAACTACTACTAAGACAGCAAAAACACATAAACAACAATATATTTTTATTTAAGTTATATTTTAAATATATACATGTATGTATACTCAAGCCATATATTATAACTAGCACCGTTTAATCTTCCGACCGGTTAACCAAATAACGCATCATACATTTGCTAGAGACGTTATTTTGACGAGCAACATTTTCACCTGACATCGGTAATATAGCGTAATTACGCAGACGTTGAATGTATTATTACGTTTAGATCGTATAAAATTGCATAATAAAATGATAAGAACTTAGTTTTCTCAAAGCTGTTGCGTAAAATGCACGGGAGTCCAAGGTAACGTGCTCACAAATCTTGTTTTGACATGTCGGAGATTGAAGAGTCGTTCAAAGGGGAGAACACTTTCAACGGAAAGTGATTTACTGCGGCCCTTTTTTAAACTTAAAATACGCGAGCCGTTTAATTAAATTTAAACAATCCTTTTTGGTTCGATTGAAATATTAAGCTTATTATGCGTCTAGACAGTGGTAATCTATTCATAATTATATAACTGTGTAAATTAAATCGAAATGAAACGTGTGAAAATATTGCGTGTCATCAATCTGCGGTCAACCGAAAAACCCGAGTACTTCGACTGCCTTACGTAATTAACAATTTATTTTTCATGTCAAGTTGTCTATTGCGGATTATAAACAATGACCACCTGCAGACTTGGATGTTTAAACTGATGATTGTTTTCTTTGACACGGGTTTGAAATTACCACGGATGATTCAAGCTATATAGATGGCCGCCGGATCGGCGCCTGGCCGCCGGACCGGCGCCTGGCCGCCGGACCGGCGCCTGGCCGCCTAATAGGGGCCATATTGAGTATTTGGGAAGCACTTTTGGTGACCGCTGACCCCGGACAGCAGGTGACCGCTAAATCAACTTGTAAAATAGAACAAATTTCGTTGGGGGTGTCAGAAACTGACCGTTTACACCAGGTGACCGCCGATTAAAGGTGACCGTTTAGGCAGGTTGGACTGTATATATTTATATATTTCCGAGCTATTAAATAATTTTCCCACACTATGTCGAAGCATTCTGAATACAATTACTCAGCAGAGCAGGTATAGAAATATATAGAAAAGTTTTTAGGGGGAAGGCGATAATTTTACCATTATAGCTCATATAAATTTTACAAATACAGTGAAACTTCGTTATGACGAGTATCGATATCACAAGCACCCGGTCTATCTTGAGCAAATTTTAAACCAGATCCATTTTTACAATCAATACATGTCCTTTGGTTATTTCAAGCACCTGGTTTATCTCAAGTATTTTACCTGTCTCGAGATAACAAAGTTTTACTGTAAGCTCAACAACTTTTACTAATTGAAATTGAGAAATGTTTACCAATTGCTCGAAGGGTCCAACGCCCACTTGAACAGTGTCTAGTATCTCTTGTTCCATGTGATGTTCTCGTAGCTGTAATAATCCATGTAGTTGTTGGAAATGAACTCTCATATCATCGAGGACAGGATTTAACTCTCTCTTATAGTCAGGTATCATAGCTTTCAACTCCTGTGTAATACGTAATACAATAAACTCTTTGGTGTGGTATTCACAAAGCATCTTAAGTGAAAACTTAGAATTTTCTAAAAATCTCAAATTTGCCTCAAGTGTATCAGCTAAACACGAAAACTAATATTAACAATGATTTGGCATTATGTAAAGAGCTACAGTAACCATGTAGAAAACATGGGCTATTTTTCGTTTCTTGTGGAATATGGGCAGCTAAATATTTCAACTTATTAACTCAAAATATTTAAGTTTTTACTTAAGATGCTTTGTGTATGCCACCCCTGAAAATCAGATTCTGAAAAGAGTATCAACTAAAAACCATGCTCCTCATAAAACCAGGCAAGTTTTTTCAATGTTTCATTATTTTCTTATGATCACTATGAACACTTCAGCTTCCACAAGTCTATATCCCTATGGTACATGTTCCTTACACACTCTTTAAATACCAGACTCTTTGAATTGTTCACAACTTTTTGCAAGCACAAAGAACTCTTCAACAATTTTAACCCCAGAAAAAAACTGGACACATACACTACTGGAACAGCAGCTATTATCAAAGACTAAAAAATGACATGCCGTGCTACAAATTGTTGGTAAAACAACTTAATAGCCTAAGGACCATTTCACTAAATACAAAGAGATGTTTGTAAAACACCTGTTCCACTAGTCATAATAACCTTGGCTTAGAACTCCAAACAATTCATTATTGGTAATAACCAACCTCCGTATAAAAAATGAAGATGATATTGTTCTGACAGTTCAGAAACAACTAATTTTGGTCAACAAATCTGACAAACAGAAATAGCAATATGACTGCTGTATGTCGTACTTTAATTATAAACAGTTATTTCAGTCTTGCAGGCAACCCTCGAAATTTATTTTATTTATATATATCCTCGTACTGCCAATATTGGATCACAACCTAAATTCGATCAGCTATGGAAATGTTTCGAATTTTACTTAATTGACATTGATTCCGATTGCGTGCACATCGTTTGTTCACATGAACGACTCACAACGGTCAAAACAGTTTTATCGTCAGAAATAAGTTTCCAAATAAGTGACCGAATTATAGAAACCTACTAAAAATGGTGGGGATTTTCTAAGCCCAAAAATGCGAGTGATGAACACCCGCTATTTACCTGGAAAACATCGAAAATCTGCTTTGTTTACATTCTGTCTGCTTGAAATGGATATTTTCCAGGACCGAAATGTTGTCGTAAAAGAGCGGCAACATAAACTTGCCGAAAAATATAACGCGAGCATATATGGCTACGACTATCGTTGATTTCCTTATTGGAATTTAATTACAGTGTTATTTACAAGAAGTCTTCTCTTATCAAAACTATTTTACCTATTACAATTTTAAGAATTGTGTTGTGACAAGCATAATGAGCAGTTGCACATTGTTTTCTGCCCCCAATGTTTTAGTTTTGACTCGCTGGGAACCATTTACTGACCCAATTTTGAAAACTCAGGAAAACGGATAAATTGTTGAAATCAGTGCAGTGTAATGAAACTGATATGATTATACGAGTTGCTTCCCTTTGATCGAAAATATGTGGTGTACCTGGCATTTAAACAAAATAGCCGCCTGATAAACTTTTGCCGATTTAAAAACAATATTTTTAAGTAATAGAACTTTATTTCACAGAATTCTTGTAAAAATGATTTCTTTATACTATTTTATCGTTTGCAATAAGTTTTGCTCTTGTATAAAAATATGCTTCGGGCGATTTTAGTAAACTGATCAAATATAGGCGGTATGGGGATATATACTGCCTCATGGAATGTAGGAAGAAGGGGGGAAAAATAGTTGTAACAATTATTATTATAAAAAAGACCATTGAATATCAATAGTGCTATTCAATAATGCCGTATGATGAAACACCACTTTTCAGGAGAGGTGAAAAACAGGGTTTTTTTAAGGTCACAAACCACTAAATAAATTTGTTCTTTAGCTCAATGTAAAGTGACAATAGTCAGTCCCAGGTTGATACATGTTAAAGTCTATGGCCAGGTGGCAGACATATATCAATGAAATGAAGGGGCTACCAGCTTTAAGAAAATACAATTGATTACTCGGTACTTTCGAATGGCACCATCGATATACCATTTACCTACCCCATCAATTTTCTTCAGTCTTCTGTGAACATGATTTGCCATTTGCAGTTTAGGTTCCATTTCACTTATAATTGTTCGATTCTGAAATGGATAGTGAAAAAGTTCTTATATATTGCCCAATTATCATACAATAAAACTGCAATTCAGCACACACTATTTACAGCTGTTCAATAAAAATATGTCTTAGAAGCAAGAAAATGCTTTCTTTAAGTGACAGTGGAATGTCAAATAAATTCAAAGTGACACCCAAACTCTTTCCGAATACTGAAAAATCATTAATATTCGTGGGGGATTAAATTTCGTGGATTTCGTGGTTCACCTAAACCACGAACTTTAATTCCAACGAACATAGATTTTGACCATTGTTTTATTACCTGAAATGCAAAATACACGAATTCAAGTCCCAACGAAATTGTCTTTTTTACCAAAACCACGAAATTTCGTCCCAACGAAATTAAATGATTTTACAGTAGTCCTCAGTTCTTTGATAAGCCCATTGTTCAGCACCAATAGTCTCAGGTCATTACATATCCGATGTCCCTGTACTTCAGGAATTGAACCAGGGCAGGGGAGGAGGGTTTCAATCTGTAGCCAAGAGCCTTATCGACACAACCAATATGCCACACTCGAGCACACTAGTTGTATGCTTAACACAAATAAGGCTGTCAGAAATGACCAAATACACTTGCCAATATCATACCAGGGGCCTTTCAATCCAGTCAACTCAACCACCGGGTCAACTATTAAACAACTCAACCGCTGCGTCTCCTGTTAAACAACTCAACCACCATGTCACCTGTTAAACAACTCAACCACCATGTCACCTGTTAAACAACTCAACCACCATGTCACCTGTTAAACAACTCAACCGCCATTTCTCTTGCTTAACAACTCAACCACCTGTTAGAAAAACCAGTTCAATAGTTATGATCAGGGGTGAAGAGTAGTAGTAGGCGGTCAGTTTGAATTATATCTCTCCTCAAGTAACTTAAAGAAGTCTTAAAGAAGAAAATGATTAATATCAGGGCTTGACACTAACTTTTTTTGGTCACTGGTCCCCCAGCAAAGAAACGTAAAATTTGTAAATAAACAATTACTGGTCCTTCAAGATTTTCACTGACCAGTCCTTCTTGATTTTCACTGGCACTGTTAGTGTCGAGCCCTGTGATACTATTATTTTTAATGTCTACCGGCTTATTTCTACATTTCTTACTCCACCAGAAGAGTTCTCTGTTGTTCTTACCTTATCTTCTATGGAGGAGATGTTGTGACCTTTATGTGTTCCCATGATAACACAACGTGAACAAATCACTGTCTCGTCATCATCACAGTAATATTCTACAGTCCTGTTCTCATGTAGCTTACACATCTGTGACACTGGAACATCCCTGAAATATACCATCGCAAATATCAACATTCCCCAGCATAAAACTAAACAATCCAGGTATATTTTGGTCACAAAAGTTTTCAAAGTTATTACCTTATCTAATATTCCCAAACTGGAAATTCTGCAAATGTGAAACAAGCAAAATGGTTACATATTAGTCATTTGCTTACAAAACTAGAAACATTAATGACTCACAAACTTGCATCAACAGTTAAAATGTCAAAGGGTGGCTGAGCGGCCGAACAGCTGAAAAACAGCCCTCGAAAAAATGGTAAGTTTTGTTTTAGCATACAAAGGGCCATTACTCTGGTAATAATCATCAGAACTAAAATTCTTATTAATGCACTTAACAAGGCTTTGACCAAACTTAATTCATGTGAAGTTTCATTTAAATCTGACCAGTGGTTAAGGAGTACAAGCCCTTATAGATAGGCACGTAAATGGGAGACATTCAGCTTATCTGCTGTGCTAATGACATTTTCAGGTTTTCATGACAAATTTTGACAACAGAGGACCATCATCTCCTCTCTCCACTAACAGTCTATTACATGGTTCATCAGTCGTGAGAGCTCCAGACTACCTCTGAGTATCCACCCGAAGGTAGGTCTAACAGTTGATTAATTACCAAACATACTTACCCGTCTTCATTTATTGAAACTGGGACATGGAGCTGTAGGCTTCTAGACAAAGAATGAACCTTAAATAGAAATTAACCATACATACGAGGGGTGTACCAGAATTACGTAGACTTTTGTCATAACTTTTTTATTTAGGCATGTATTATCACCAAATTTGTCGTAGAAAAACTTCGAACCCTTTTCAAGAGTATCGGTAAAAATATTTTCTAACAGAATGTCTGAAAGCCATCTAATCTGTCGCCATAGTAACCAATAGTTGGGTAGGCGGGGCAGCGAATTTTAAAAACATTTTTGGCATTATTCAACTGGTTATACCTCACTTATATCAAGTCTAATTTTAACGCGACTGTGTGCCATACAAGCACAATATCATTAGAACGCAAGCCGTAAATTTCGACTGTATAAAGGTAACCGTTGTTGATATATGGTACAAAACAAGCAACAGCTGCTGCGCGTCACCAGGGACAATATGACGTTAGCGAAATACGCTGGAAATCGCATCAACATGAAGTTTTGTGTGAACCTCGGGAAGACGCCAGAACAAACGCTTTAAATGTTGGAACCTGCTAACTATAAATATGTTGTATCGAGTTACCTGATTTTCAAACGACACTAACGCATCAATGGTGATCGAAATCGAATAAAACAACACGAACCGACGGCGAAAACCAACGGCGAATGCGGCGTCACCAAGCGTTTTCTATGGCCACATAGACCTGGATCGACGCTCTATTATAAGGGTTATATGCGACATTACTAGTAATATATTGGAACTTTTATCACATTTAAGGTAGTAAATAAACATCGTAAGTTTTGTGTACGGTTGTGCCCATATTCATAGCTACAATGTACACAGTTAGGATCGAGCTTCCCTTATCCTTGAAGTTCCGCCGACGTCGTGACGTTCCGTTGACGTGCCCCGCGTACTGTACCCCTATATATCCCCGGAAGCTGCAGATTTTGATCCAAATAAGATACGGCTTTGAAATTTCACATACTTACGCAGTAAATATTATTTGCATTCCACACAAAATTATTTGTTTGTATGATGAATGGTATGAAACATATGACAAAAGTCTACGTAATTCTGGTACAACCCTCGTATATAGAGAATTCAGACTATGGTGATTATTACCAGATATTCACAAAAATATTAATTTGAACTATAAATTGGCTGGAAAAAACACACAATGTAAGGACTTATGAAAGAATTATGGAAGAAATAAGCCAAAATAACAGATTCCTTGGCTTAATAATGTGCCCCAACCAGACTCAACCATACCAAATGACAAATGTGACTTTTGGCCTTGGATCATGGTTTCAAAACAAATCGCCAATTTACCAATATTAAAAATGTTTACGTCAAAAATTTATCAGATTCTTGATCTTTCAAATGCCAGTTTACATTTCGTCAAAAAGTAGATAATGACGTTTGTGACGTCACTCATAAAGAAGGCGGTAGTGGCTGGTTTAAAAAGTGTTTAACTTTGTAAGTGTATGGAATAATTTGTACAAATTTTCAGAAACTTTTCCAATGAGTCTCCTCTATCTAACCATATATTATCAGCATTTTCACAATTTTGTCACTAAGCCTGGTTTTCCTGGAGAACAGCTCATATATTGTTTATGTCACAGTCTGAATGGTTCAGAATGTGTGCAAGCTGAGAGGTAGCTCTGTCGGGAGACCATACCCATCCATTCTGTAAGCAGTGTCCGCCGTTTGAGCCCCTGCCAGGCTGCACATTTTTTCACCCTGTAACATTTATGTCACAAACATTTTAAATATCATTTAAAATCTTACATTTTTACTGCATACAGCACACATATTACAGTCACATTTTGGGCAGTAAAATGTAGCCTTCCTCTTTGTGCATTCCTTACACAGTTTTCCTGCAATAAAATACCACAAAATTGTTAAAATAGAGCTACAAAAATTCATCAATATTGAGAATATATTGATCAATGAGATGATCAGCTACAATGTAAACGCACAGCCTCTGTAGAGAAACACAATATAATTGGGAGCTGTAAATAATGACTATTGTACAAAAGTTGTAAATATCAATTTAGGGAAATTTTAAAGGTGTTGTTATATATATAGGAGGTTGCTCTACAGAGGGCTGCTCAGGAGAGGTTGTACTGTATTTGTTACCATTCTGATTCATAATATTTGTCAATTATTCCAATAAACTTTAACCAAACCTGACCAAATATTTGTAATTATTCGTACATAGAATAAAGCTACCAGAGATTATTGATACCTCAACATTTTTCTGCAGCATGAATTCAAATTTCCCCAACTTTTGCCATAATTTCAGTTTTCAGTGACTAAATTATATTTTCTCTTTAATTCTATCTTAGTTCTAGACCTCGATAAAAGTTATGTTTAATGACTAAAGAAGTAAAATAAGTTCAACAAGTTAATGAAGAAGCATGCAAACAGCTAAATATAGGTGAAATACATTGAACAATTATTATGTAAGTGTTAAATAACAAAAGCATGCAAAGCATTAAAATGCATCCAGAATAGCAAAAATGAAGATAACATTAAATGTTAAATCAAAAAACAAATTTAAATCGTCCATATGACATGGGTGACCTCATTGGAATATATAGTAAACGTAACAAAGGGCCATAACTGCGGTAAAAATTGACACAGCTTAAATTCCATCATTTACAGTCATTTATACATTGGTGTTGTTTATCTGTGAAAGTTTGATGAAATTCCACCCAAAGGCTAATGAGGAGTTCAACACACACGATTTACTTTACAGACAGACACATTGCTATAATTATGCCCCCACTTAAGTGTGGGTGAAAGAAAACTTTGACTGTTTATTCAAGCCACTGCCGTCTATTCAGTGCACAGAAATAAGTAGGAATGTTAGAAGCATGCGCATGGCAATGTATGTATGTAATATAATTGTGAAACTATTAAGATTTATTTCAGATTTCATACAGTTTCTCACCAAAATTAAAATTAAACAACGTTTCCATGACAAATTTCAGTTTGTCATGATAGAATTTGTATTCCAGTTATGTGTTGAACTGTTTGTATTAAAAAAGACTTCAGAAAGCCACCTTAAGATTTACTTCAAGTTGTCTGCAGATACAAAGTACCTACAATCATAAAACTTTTATGGTCAGTCTTAGTTTACTTTTACTTTAATTTTCATATACCGTATAACAGTCAACTAGTACCCTGTAGAAAAGTTAATAAGAAACAGCCAACTTTCCCACCATATTAGTATTATAGTGCAAACAAATAAACCCAGTCCTTGACCTTTCTGCATAATTTAATATATTACTTATTTTCATGAAAATAGGCTCATAAAAAGCTCCTTGTAATGTAGATTTCACATATGTTTTGTCTTCTAAGGTCGTAAGTATAACTACATCCTGAGTGATGTGTTCATAGCACAGGTAAATAAATCTTTTTCTAACATTTATAGATTTCTATATTTTTTTTTCGTTATCAAGGATACAGGTGTCAGTGGTCTATAGTAAAAACAATACACCTCATACATAATCTTTGAACTCTCCGCTTATGAAAACAAGACAGTCTGCAAAATTAGCACTTGTCTGGGACAAGCAATTGTTGATTCGGGCAAGTAACTTTTGCAGTCGGGCAAGTAACTTTTGCAGTATTAAAATCATACATAAAGAATAAAGGGAAACTTTTAAATTTAACAGATTTGGACAGGTAGTTTAAAATTTTAAATTCACAGACTGAATAAGGCCACAATTCAACTGAACTTTAGACAAGAAGTCAACTATTAAATTAAATGCTAATAATAGGTTCAAGAATCGGGTGAATATGTTTGGACTATAGGTTACAAGAAATGTGATAGTTGACTGAAAGAACATACGGCTAATGACTGTACAACACCTCAATGTCAAACAATTCTAAAGACAAGTTTCAACTTCAATGATTCAATCGGACCATATATAGCAGTAATTAAAGCTAATGAATTATCACTTATAAATTATTTTTTAGGTCTAAGCAACTGCTTTCCCTTATACCATACAAAATAATTCCTGTTTGACTTATATGCCTGCCACGTTACAGCAACAAGCTAACTGGCAAATAAAGCCTACTGTAAAATCATTTAATTTCATTGGGACTAAATTTCGTGGTTTTGGTAAAAAAGACAATTTCGTTGGGACTTGAATTTGTGAATTTTGCATTTCAGGTAATAAAACAAGGGTCAAATTTAATGTTCGTTGGGATTTAAGTTTGTGGTTGAGGTGTACCACGAAATACACAAAATTTAATCCCCCACGAAAATTAATGATTTTACAGTATGCTCTGCATTTTTTGTCGACTTCTTGTCTGAAACAATGATCAATCATCCCTGACAAAAGAAGTGCTTAATCGTGATCAACGAACTACTGGAAAATATTTTTATTTTTAACCAGAAAATGAGATAATTAAATTTTCTATGTCAAAAGTATTGTTTTCTTCTGAAATTCACATTATAGACCAGTTTTGAAAGTTATAATTATAATACAACAATATTGAAACAAGTTACTAAGTTGCAATTAATACTGAAGTCTCCATATAACCGGTTAAATTATTTTCCATGTTTCTGTTCTCATAGCAACCAGAATTTTAAGGAAACTATTTCAAATTAATCATGACATTTATACAATGCAAATTTTGTTTGAAAGACATCTGGTGTCCATTGCCTAAGCAAAGCACTACATAGCGCTTTCCATGCCTTTGATTTTTAATTTAACAGGGGGTAACTGAATGAAGGCATTACAAAGCGCTTTGCTTAAGGCAACAGACTTGAACTGGTCTAGTAAAGTCATTAGCCTTGAACAGAATAGTACAAAGTACCTGGATCAATTTCTGAAAACAATTGTGAACTATCAGAACAACCTGACGATGTTGATGGACGACGTCCGCAGCTCTCAGTCATCTCCTTCAACCTGGCTAACTCACTGAGGGAATAAAACAGAATGTTCAATTAAGATATAGAGCTGTCATAGATAGAAGCTGGCAATATCGATGAATCAACAATATATTTAAGATGATTCACAGTTTAAACAAGAAATGCTTGTAAAACATGTTTGCCCCCATGACAGCCCAATAGTAAAGAAATTCTTGGGTTTGTTACTGTAGGTTTGAAAGGGCAAACACCCTGCCTTTCCCCAGGTTTGGGAGCAGGATTTCAATTGACTGGTGCACTACAGAAACAACAATATTAATGTAAGCCATAATGCCTTTAAACTCAACTGTACAATTTCTAACTAAACTTTTGTTTTCAGTACTTGACACTTACACAAAACGAGAGCACCTCCATAGAGTGCTGGACGCCTCGACTTTCTTGTTTTTTGATAGTAACAAGTGCAGATAACTCAATAAATATAGGTCACCGAGTTATCAGCCTTGTCATTATGGACTCCTTTTGTAATTTGATGGTGAATACCTATGCCAAGTTTTAATTGAATACCATTGATAGTCTTTGAGAAAATGACTCTTACAACAAACTTAACCAACGCACACGCAGACGATCACGACACAAAAGCTCAATTTTTTTTCTTCAGAAAGTCGAACTAAAGATCTGAGATAGTAGAAGATATAATTATACTTACTGGTCTAGTACAGTTTTCTGGTTGTAAATCACAGATCCCATAATGTATCTGTCTGGACAGAGTGACCTCACTGAGTTTTCACCGCCTACAAGCTCTGTATTCATCTGCATAGTTATATAGAAATATGTAATTAAAAGAAATAATTTAAACATTAACCTTCTTTCTGAGGTCAACACATATGAGTTAATATATATATAGGATTTTTTTTTCACCATTTGATGAATTAAAATTATTTGTTTTTCACAATTTCAAAAGTTACCGCACTAATTTTTTTCACAATTTAAAGACTTTACATGCTAAATTTTCACAATACAAAAGAGCTTGGGCCTCATAACAATTCAGCGAAAAAAGCCCCCAGATATAACAAGTAATGATGAATTGCAAGCAATACTAGTCTTACTTAGTAACTAGTACTTTCACTATTTTCGTATCCATAGCAACCAATATTTTAGACATACATAGATCTCATTTATATTGGCCCCTCCCACAACACCAAGTTTCCTAAACCTGGCTTGGAAACTATTTGAGTTATGGCAGCATTCAGATTTACTGACCAACGGTCTAACCGAGGACAAACCTATAGTCCCCCTTCGGTTAAAGACAGGTAGGGCTAAGGGGCTAATTAAAACATGTTTCAACTTGAAGGTAATGATTTAACAAACGTGTCCTACCTTACACGATGGACATATTATACTGGATCTCTGCTCTCTAGCCAGTTGATGTAAACATGACTCACAATATGTATGTCCACAGTTAAGTATGAAGGGTTTCTTTCTCTGTCTTCCATCTGTCAAACAAGAACAACAAATATCAAATTTTGAAGGATTACAGTTTAATATGAAGGGTTTCTTTCACTGCATGTACAGTCCACTTTCGTTATCTCGATGTTTTTCGGACTGAGAAAATTATATCGACACAACGAAAAATCGAGATAAAAATCGACAAAAGATCGATCATATTTACCAGTACATTAAAATGTTTTACTTTCGTTTTCTACGACAGTGTCATGATAACTACAAATCTTGATAGTTACTTGATGTGTTTGGTTGTATTGATAGTGAACAGATGAACATTATTTTTTTATGTTTATTATTAAAATAAATATTAGCCCTCCTGCTGTTACACCCGGGACTTGGAACTTGGAATTAGTATATATCTCTCAATTTGAGTGTCGATCTTCAGAGTCAAAGTTATTGAAACCCACGATAGATCACTTATTTCTGACATGTTTGACAAACAAAGGCCATAATTCTATGCAAGCTTGGATGTTTTAAATTAAAGGTTGTTAAGTTTTCAAATGCTGTCATTGATCACCGAAGCTGATACAAACAATTATGACATGTTTATACAACATTTTACATGACCATTATACAATGCTAATTATATCAACGGTATCGAGCGAAGGTGTGAAAAACTTTTGTTAAATATCATATCGAGATAAACATCGACTTATTGTACTAAAAATCGATAACGGGACTTTGGATTTATATCGACTTAGCGAAAATATCGATTCAATGAAAATCGAGTTAAACGGAGCTAGTTTATATAGATAATGAAGGAAAAAAGTTGGGACTTTCATTTAATATCGACACATCGAGAATATCGACTCAAGAGAAGTCGAGATAACGAGAGTGGACTGTATTCCATCTGTAAAACAAGAACAATTATCACATTTTGAAGGATTACTATTTACTTGCAGAAAAACTGAGCAAGTGGTTATTTTTAAGTGTCTTGGTTATTTATCATATTGTCCCTCTTATAAAAAGTTACTTTTTATTGTGCACCAATTTTTGTTTTCCTAAGCGCCCGACATCATGAAGCATCGTCGGACCAAGTTCGGTCTGCCGGACCAAGTTCGGTCTAATGGACAAAAACATGCAGCTGGACCGAATGTTTGATCTTAGAAAATCAGTCCCTTAAGGGAAATTGTGCAACTTCACGTAATATTTTAGTTTTAAATGTGAGTTTGTGTTTTGGAGTGATGTTTGCTTTGAATCTTAACATAAAAAGACCTATTACTGTAAAATCATTTAATTTCGATGGGATGAAATTTCGTGGTTTTGGTAAAAAAGATGTTTTCGATGGGACGTTAATTTGTGGATTTTGCAAGGGTAAAAGTTACGGTTTGATGGCATTTAATTTCGTGGTTGAATGTGAACCACAAAATTTAATCCACCACGAAAATTAATGATTTTACAGTATATTGATTTTGTCATACCTAAAACATGGAAATAAGACTCATCAAATTTTTGGTCTGATATTTTTATTCTTGTCCAGTACTTTTCCAATCTGCAGTCTTCGACTTTAACGGGTTGCCCCAAGTCCGGGACAAGTAAATTGCCGTTCGGACAAGTTAGATTCAAAGGAACGGCGCTCGAACGGACAAGTAACAGACAAAATGGCAGTTAGTTATACCAATTATCTGGTCTGCCGAATCACGACGCTTCATGCTTCAATCAAGGACGATAGACTCTCTGTTTACACAAAATTGCTCATTAAACTGTTTTTTCTGGTGCAAAACTTTGGAAACAACATCGTATTTTCTAGTTTTACCACAGTAACTGTATCGTAGGTTCGAGTCAAATATGACTAAATTATTAACACTTATAAACTGAAAATGTTGTTTTGATATTATTAATTTTGAACTATGGCTTTTGTGTCATTCAAAACCCACTACTGTACTCATGTTGTAACAATGCTTTTTTAATATTCATGTGTCTTATTCTACATTAAACATTTGACCCCCATTTTATTCGGGCAAGTGAAATGCATTTCGGACAAGTGATTTTTAGATGTTGTCTGCCCGAATGGGCAAGTGATTTTGAAAGCTTAGCGTGAAGACTGAATCTGTGCAGTACATGTTTGGCAATTTTTGCGATGTCTGCTAAGCGCTGCTTATGTCAATTTATAAGAAGTTAGTAATTCTTTGTTGATCTTGAATATTTTTTCTTCCAGATTCCCATAAAACACTCTTCTGAGTGATTTGATACAAAATTCAATGAATTATTCAACTAAATAAGCGTCTAGACCGTTTGTCAGGAAAAACATCCCTAAAACACACAGCACTTTTTTATACCACAATTTTAATACGACGATGCAGTTTTGAATTTGACTTCACTTGTTTTGTTCTATTCTGTTCTATTTTTTGTAGTTGTTGAAATCGGCATTCCACCTATCGACCAATCAGAATATGCAAAGGAAGGATTTTGGGAATGGGTTTTGCCGAACATTTCTTATTTTTGGGGCATTTAATTTTCACAGTACCGCACCCTAGTACACGTGAAACCAGTTACTCTGCTCCCTCACTGGAAACAAAAAAACTAAAGAAAAACGAACATTTGTTTATGAATAGATGATTTTTTCTAAATTTAATATTGATAAACAAACCTAAAAACAAGAAGAATTTTGACTTTTTATGCTCATTAACAAATCGAATAATGTAAACCAATGAATTCCCGGAAAGTGAGGAAAAAGTCTTTTAGGCTAGCCACGTGTAGCGCATATATTACCACACAGTGATTGTAGTAAACACTGGGTAGTAAAATATCCAATGTACTAAAACCTTATCTGTAGCTCAGAGTCGAGATTGTTTGACAAGACTGATCCAATAATTTAGTTGTCCTGGGACAATTGGACAACTGTTAATGTTTAGCCCTGGTAATTTTAGAACCCCCGATGGTACATGTACTATATTATAATGATCAAAGACGTCCAACACTGGATCTGAAAGTAGAGTATTTCTTAGAGCATTTCTGATTAGCTGATCCAAGATTATCAGTCACGTGATCAACCTACGTCACACGATTGAAGAAGACACTATCCGCCATCTTGGATTGTTCGGATGAAGGAAGATTTTTGTTCGTTTTAGACAAGAGGTTTTAATGTTTAATCCTCCGTCGAATTGAACAAATGTGGGTATTTACTGACTCTAAAATATGTATTCTATGTTTAAGTTACAATATTTTGTATGATACGTCCACTATATTAAAATAAACTTCAGATTTGTGCGAGTTATCGAAATGGAGTTTTCGAACCGACAAATTGGCCCGCAACAAATTATGCGGTTTGTTTTTTATTCTTTTACTGGCAAAGGAAAAGGTTCCGGACAGAAATCGCATAAAAAGCTTCCCCTGGAGTTAAAAATAGATTTTTTCTCAGATTTTTTTGTGTTTACAAATACCTTGGTTCAGGATCTTTGCTAAAAATAGGTTTCCCGAAAAATGACGTCACGTGAACAGCAAAATATTGGGGCCTGAAAAGGGGCACTTTTGTGCTATTTTCAACGATATTACCGTAGATATACCGGACAGTCTGCTTCGAATATTCCGCGACGAATATTTAGAAACATATTACCAGGAAATATTTAGAACAGGGTTCCTTCTTCACAATCATGCAAAAATATGTCAATATTTACGACATGACAACACGTGACGCACATGTTTTCAACCCAGGGGGCGCTCGTGACAGGTTAAATTCCAATCCATACCGATCTTGTTTACCGGCCGAAAATCGAAACAAAATGTGGAAAAAGTTTTTCAGATTTACTGCCAAGATATCAAAAAAAAAATTCTCAACAGATAATGAGGACAAATTTCCGTCTATTGCGCTAAAGTAAATGCTGGAAGAAAAATAAATAAAATAAAAAATAATTTTTTGGCGCCGCCGTGATTCGATCGCTGGACCTTAACATCAGATAAATACTTATCGAGCTGCTTAACCACTCGGCCACGATCTTGTTACAGAATGTTGAACTAAATAATTGAACAGCATAAAATCATTGTCGCTCGCGCTGTGCACGCGCTATATTGCGCATGCGCACTAAATTTGTTTACCCCCCCGGCGGTGCTGATGTCAAAATCACAACAGCAGACGATATTTTCGGTATATGAGTAATTATTTGCTGATTTTGATTTTTTTTTCTTCCAGATTTCCTTTAAATACACACCTGAGTGATTTGATACTAATATCAATGAATTATTTAACTAAATAAACCGTCTACGACCGTTTGTCCGGAACTTCTCCTGTCCGGAATCATCTCCCTTGGCAGTAGAGCTATTCGTACTCGCTATTTTTATGAAATATTATTTTTTGTAATCTTTTGACTGTCTTGAAAATACTTGTGGTAATGAAACAACTCCCTTTTTCTATTTGAGGGGGTAAAATCACAGATGTATATAAGAACGGATAGGCAACTCTATAAATAAATTTTTATCTGCCGAACGGTTTTTTTTGGTATTCGGTACACTGTAAGTCGATAATATGGCGATGATCCGTAACATACATTTTTATGGCTGCCTCGAAAAAACTTGCCTAATCATTAATAATTTATCGATTTTCAAAATTAAAACAATATAATGAAGATACACAATGCGTGTTTCATGCAATATACGAGGGTTGTTCATTTAATTCCCGGACGATCGATATTACTGAAAAACCATTGGACGGATATTCATGAAAACGCGCAATAGCACAATCACATCATTCCTTGATTCACATACAAAATTTCAACTTGGTAAGATGAAGCGATTTCATAATATTAGCGTTTTAGTAAGAGCATGTAACGTTAGTCGGCCCAGGTCGACGTCAAGAATGGCGACGTTACGACGTTTTCGCATCTAAAACGCTACTTTTTGCACGATTTGATCATTATTTAGGGGATAAGTAGTTGCCAGGACACATATATTCGCCACGTTAAGCTGCTCAGTAGTGATGTAATATGCTATTACTACGATAAAATCGTGTGTAGCTGCAATTTATACAGCACTTATTATTCTATTAGTGTCTACCGCCCAACAGGCCTTGAATCTACGACATTTTCTGTTGATGACTTAAGTTTTGCCCTTCCTTTGATCATCTCATGGTGGTGCTATATCATCGTAGAACGGTTTATTTCATATATAAACAACGTTCCGCATTTACGATAATTGTCTAAAGAGTTTTTCTTTAAGAGAGTCTTAAGTTTTACAGGTGTACGGCCAATATTTTCATAAAATCGTTTCATTACCTGTTTTCTCTAAACAAATCACGATAACCACAGAAGCACGCTCTTCGTCATTAGAACGCAAAAGGTTGCACATAATTGACAGCAAATGTTATATTACACGACATAGATACATACTTATTGTTGGCTGATGTTTTCTGCTTAAAATATGCGATAATACCAATACCCCTACCTAATTAACACTCTACATACCACTACAAAACTGGGTTGGGCCAGATAGTCATTTGTGTGGTTACTATAGTAACCATAGTTTGTGTTCGATTGGATAAAATGATTTCATGTTTTGTCAAATAATCAAGTTGGTGACTAAGTCTTATGAAACGAAATTTTACTACAATCTCATGTTCCAATCAAGTGCTATGGTGATCGTCCGGGAATTAAATGAACAACCCTCGTACAATGCAATTTAAATCAGAGTTACAATTTCGTGTGATTTGGAGCAAGAAACGAGAGACACGGGTGGAAAATGGCGGAGGCTTCGTCGTTACAATTTAGTCTACGAAATATCTTTTAAAAGAATCATCAGGACTGATTTTATAATATTTTACGAAACACGTTTCAAGTAAAACACCAAATAAGATTTTAATATTTTTCAATCTGATGATAGGAATTTGTCACAGTTTGAACTGAATTGTTTTCTCGCTTCGATATTCCCGCGAAACAGTTGTGTATTCAAACTCCATTTCTGGACATATAGCCAATAGAATCGATGAAATATACATACACACTAATCAAGGTATGTTTATTCTTTATCTACATAGTAAAATTTTCTCGATTGATTTTGAAATGTTGATTGGATTGGCAGATTTATTTCTGCAATTTTCTTGCAAAACAATACATCAAACAAAGATGGCGGATCGATGAATCTCGCCGCTAAAACTATGCGATTTCACCAAATATCGCGACAAACGTGAACCCGCGAGAATTAAAGTCGATTTCTACCGATTTCAACTGGGTCACGTGGTAGAGTTACCTATCCGTTCTAATATATCCTCGAGTTACCATAATTCGCCTACTTAAGCGTTAAACACGCAATAAACAATGGCAAACTTCATGTTTATATTAAATAAGGTCACTTACTTGGTAATATCAAAGACCTAAATTACAGTAATTTAGGTCTTTGGTAATATAATTCCTTCAATTTATCTAACTCAAATGTACACCAATAAAATGATAAAATACTCCAAGAATTGAATAAAGCAAACGTCATAGTAAATAAAAGTCGGCCATTTTGACCGTGACCTAAATACGTCACATGGCGCGCGCGATTATCACTGTTAAGTGATATTTACTCGTCGTGTATTAATTCTGATTGGTCGTGCCACACGCCAGTCTCTAATGGGTAATAAATAGACTTTGGCTGCATTATAAACGAACTTTTTTTACATCGCCATTACGGACGTGGATCACTTAATGAATTTTAAGATAATCGCCAATAGTGATGTGTGATCTGCCGATGTATGGTCTACAGAAATACAGAATTCGATATTTTTTTTGCTATTCTGACCGTAAGGTCGGAAGCAACTTTGACCGAAGATATTTTTGGTTTGACCTTAAAAATAATTTATCCGACCACGTGACTTTCATTCATGAAACTGTAAACAATGCAGACGTGTGAAAAAATATTCGATTACGTTGCACATAGCGTTTACTGGGGTATTTCAACTACACGACTTTTTGGGAATAGTGAAAATGGTATAGTTTTATGATTTTTTGTGAAAGTAATTGAAAATTACATGTTATGACCTCGTATTTTCAGAAAAAAATATTCCCGCTAAAAAAATACTATTTTGCAAACATTTTCTCAAGATATGCGCGCGCATCGTCCAAATCTCACGAGACTAGAGCCAAAACAAAATGGCGGTCGATTTGAAGGTCAGAGGCGATTTTAGGGCTCTCTATGATATGTCTGTGGTAACTACCTTTTGTCTACCTTTTGTCTTCTGGGGACACTTTGTAGCCCCTTAGGCTAATGAAGCCCCCTTAAACTTCTTCATTAAAACTGCTCGACTGTCTCCGGTCTGATCAATAACTCGATACACTTCAGCAACATCACATCCAGAATGAATTTACAGAAAAACTGTTGACTATACATAGATGTCTTTTGTTAAACTGTTCCATATTTTGAGTAGTCCGATGACCAAAGGAATTTAAACGTAATGACTTCTTAGCTTTAGGCTTGTACAGTTTTAGGTTATCAAAAACTAATACACTTCCACAACATCGTAACGCTTATCTGCCCAGAATTCATCTAATTTACTTTTGAAAGAATTTACAGAAATACTGTTGACAATGTCTTTTGGCAAACTGTTCCACGTTTGAATAGTGCGATGACCAAATGAATTTAAACGTAATGACTTCTTAGCTTTAGGCTTGTACAGTTTTAGGTTATGACCCCTTGTTCCACCATCACCAGCAAAACTGAAGAACGTGTCTATATTTACATCATCCTTTCCATGAATCACCCTAAACACCTGAATCGTATCAAATCTTTTCCTACGGTAGTCTAGAGACGGAAGTTTCAATTCCCGTAATCTCTCTGGATAGGATTGTCCTCTAAGTTCAGGTACCAATCGGGTAGCACGTCTTTGTGTGTTTTCTATCAGCTGTTTACACTTCTTCGTCACAGGAAAATACACCAAATTGCCATAGTCGAGATGTGAACGAATCAACGCTTTGTACAACACCAAAAATAAAGATTTGTCCATGAACGTAAACTTCCTCCTCACCAGACCAATTATTCTGTTAACTTTATTAACTGTACTATTAATATGCTGTTCAAAGTTCAATTTGTTTGTGAATAAAATTCCCAGGTCTTTCTCAGAATCATCTCTTGACAACAAGCACTCCCCAGCAGTCTCGTCAAACATATTATAATAATTGTGAAATTTTTCATTACCGTATGTAACCACTTTACACTTCTGTGTGTTAAATTTCAGTAGCCAATCCTTACTCCATTCACATAGCCGTTTAATATCCGCTTGGAGCTCTTCCTGATCTTGTCTAGACTCTATATTTCTGTAAACCTTACAGTCATCTGCAAACATTTTACACACTGATCCCACTTTTTCAGGCAAGTCATTTACAAAGATAATGAACAAAGTTGGTCCCAATATTGAACCCTGAGGAATTCCGGACGAGACTGATTTCCACTGAGACCTTTGACCACTAATGACGACACGCTGCTTCCGACTGTCCAGGAAGTTTTTCAACCAATTCAGAATATTCCCCGATATACCATAGGCTTTAACCTTTTGAAGTAGTCTACGATGAGGGACACTGTCGAACGCCTTTTTAAAATCCAAGTAGACAGAATCTATTTGCAAGTCATTATCAATTGCTTCAGTCCAATCCTCCATTACAGATAGAAGTTGTAGTATAGTATTACGGTTTCTCCTAAAACCATATTGACTGTCAGACATTAGGTTATGAACAGTGAGATGATTTACTATGGTTTCCCTGATGATTTTTTCAAGAATTTTACAAACTACAGAAGTTAAAGACACTGGTCGATAATTTCCAGGTGAAGATTTATCCCCTTTCTTGAAAATACATGTTACATTTGCAACCTTCCAATCCTGTGGCAACGCGCCAGTAGAAACAGACTTTTGGTATATTACACTGAGTGGTTTATACAACTGTTCTGCACACTGCTTCAAAAACATAGGGTGACAATCGTCTGGACCACAAGCTTTGGAAACATTTAGCCCATTCAAATACTTCAAAACAACATCAGGTAAAATGATTGTGTCAGAAATAACATCTTCTCCATTCAATTTGTCCTCAAAATCAGGCAACTCTGAGTTTCCTTCTTCAGTAAACACAGATGCAAAAAAGTCATTTAAAATGTTAGCTTTCCCTTCATCGTCAGTTACAACATTTCCATTCAAGTCAATAAGGTCACCAATACCCCCTTTACTTTTCGTTTCACTTTTAATATAACTCCAAAAAGACTTTGGGGATTTTTTAACACTCTCTGCAACCCCTTTCTGGTATTTTTTCTTAGAAAAACGTATAGCTTTAGTAGCGCAATTACGCAATTTACAAAATTCCTGATAGTCCCTATAACTACGGCTGTACGTAAAACGTTTCCACGCATAATATTTCTTTTTAACTTGCTTTAAACAATACGCGTCCATCCATTTGGGTTTTGTAAACCTAGACTTATTATGCCCAGTATGTGGTATATAATTATCAATACAATATTTGATATGACTCAAAAAGAATTCCCATGCATCATGAATATTCATCTCATTTATAACATCCCAAGGTACAGAATCAAGGTAACTTCGTACTTCAGTATAACTCCCTTTAAAGAAATTTGGTCGTGGAAGAATTGCAGTATCCTCTGCAGCAGTATACGGTAACTCAAATGTTATTCCCACATGATCACTCGCCCCTAAGCTACCAATAAATGTTATGTTTTCAATATCAGTATGAGCCTCACTCAATAGTAAGTCTAAACAGCTAGGATCCTGTCCATCTCTAAATCTCGTGCAAGAATGAATATGTTGACTAAAGAAATTGTCTCTCAAACATTCAATGAATAAAAAAGCTGGATGATTCTCATTTCGTTGAACAGCCCATGTATTCCAATCAATATCAGGAAAATTAAAATCACCAACAAGCACCAGGTGGTTATAGTCTAAAGTAGTTATATGAGATAACAACATATTTAAGTTCCTATGGTTGGCCATATCACTCGATGGTGATTTATATATACCACCTATCAACAGTGTTTGTGAGTTTGACAATCTTACCACACAACATACAGATTCCTTAAAGTCATTGCCTTGCAGAGCCTTACAATATTCTGCCGGAATACCATCCTTAATATACATAACAACGCCTCTACTATGTGCCAAAATATCTGATACAAAGCACTGATACCCTTTCAATTTATATTCATGCGCATCAATGGTTGTCGGTGCAATATTTTTAGGAAACACTTCTGTCACTACAACAATGTCAAAGCTTTTAATTAATACCAAAGTTTCTAGTTCATCAAACTTGTTCAGCAAATTATCAGCATTTGTATAATAATTTGCTGAACAAGTTTGATGAACTAGAAACTTTGGTATTAATTAAAAGCTTTGACATTGTTGTAGTGACAGAAGTGTAAAATTGAAGGCAGTGGCTAGGATTACGGTACCGTAATCCTAGACCCACAGGCTAGGATTACGGAAGTTCCGTAATCCTAGCGAGTCCAAGCTAGGGCTGTCTAGAGTTACGGAAGTTTTTATATCGAGTACAGTTAAGCGTGCAGGTCGCCTTATATTGCATGTTGATATTAATATTTCATGAATTTATACCAATATTAGTATATTTACCATCGACTAATCAGTTGTTATGGTAAAGATATACAGTATGGTAAAGATAATAAACGGCGGAAAATATCCAAATGCAAATACTTTTGATACTGTATTATAAAGCATGTACTTTTATCTACGCATTGATAAAGGTATTAAAAGGTATTAAAATTCGGAAAATATATTGAGATAACAGATAATAGCAGGATTGAACAAGAATACTTCAACATATATCATGAATGCCGCTCGTGTGATCAGAGTAAACACGAACGTATATACACGAATATTTAAGAAACTAAATATGACCATATTTGGAATTCGTATCACTACGCGCTGTCACAACGTAGATCCACTAGCAGGCTATGTAAATTGTGAATCAGCAAACGGTTTATAGCAACTTAATGTTTATTTCGAGGACCGAATGACGAACAAACATATCAGATCTATTACCGAAATTAGCAACACAATTTGTTTCAATAATGACAATCAAATTTCAATGGAACTACATTTGTGTATTCAACCACGTACATTAATTAATTTATAAACATTCGGACTGCCTCTATTTTCTTCCCCTGCAAAGACGAAATATTAGCGAAGTAAAATTCGAAGCATTAAATACTGATATTTCTATTAATTTGTCTATAAATATACCAATATTTGTATAATTTCATGAAATAATGATGACATCATGCAATATAAGGCGACCTGCACGCTTAATTGCACTCAGAATAAAAACTTTCGTAATTCTAGACAGCCCTAGCTAGGACTCGCTAGGATTACGGAACTTCCGTAATACTAGCCTGTGGGTCTAGGATTACGGTACCGTAATCCTGGCCACTGCCAAAATTGAATTCTTACTCGGGTGTCCAAATCCAAATTTCTGCTCGTAATCAATGTGTGAAAAACATAATAATATAGGTTGATAAAAACAAATTCTTTTGTTGTTGTCATTATGAAGGTTTATCTACTGGCGTGACATAAATAGCCTAGCTGGTACGAACTGTAACTTAATGGGTACGAACTATTTTGATGACGAATCGCAAGTTTTTATTTTCATTTCAGTTTACACACATTTAAAACATACCTTTTACTACAAATATGCCCGAACACCTCGGACATGTCGGACACTTCTGCATTTCTGGGTTGTCACGAGCTGGTGTGCAATATTTTAGCAATAAAACGGACTCAAATTGCTAATTTTCTGCAAAAACGCGGCGTGATCAGTATCAGTCAAACGCTTCCTGAAAATTAAGTGTAAAACACGGAACGCTTTTTTTTAAAGTAGAATTTACGGAACCAGTGGGACCCTAAATAACTTTTTGGTCACTGACGAATTTAAATTAATTTCCACTCATATTTAAAGATAAACCTTACCTTATTATGAATGTATAACATTTTATCATATTACACACAAAGTTAAAATGAAAATAAATAATTTCAAGTATCACCATTTTGACTAAACTGATAACAACCTTATATAGCATGAACAGTCTATTTACATGTGCATTGTTCATGCATATAGAGATGCGCACACCTAGACCTATATGGATATCTGTAAATTCTAAGCGTTAAAAACCGAGGCATTGACTCATATGAATTTGGATAAAATATAAAGCAGACGAATTTAAGCATGCATATTTCTTTGAGAAGCCCCGTTAAAAGATAAAGAACCTCACAACCGTGACCCGTCACTAGTACTAGGCTTGGTTTGCACATCTCTTATAGTGTATGATCAGACACAGTGTTGCTACAAGACGGTTAAATATACAATGAGTTGGATTTAGTTTGGTCCAAAAAAATCTCAAATGCAAACATTCGCATCAGAATTAAGGGCCCAAAAAATCTCAAATGCAAATATTCGCATCAGAAGGGCCCAAAATATCTCAAACGCAAATATTCGCATCAGAAGGGTAAAAAAATCTCAAATGCAAATATTCGCATCAGAAGGGCCCAAAAAATCTCAAATGCAAATATTCGCATCAGAAGGATAAAAAATATCTCAAATGCAAATATTCGCATCAGAAGGAACACTACATCTCTCTTAATTGAGATTAAGCGAAGAAGGCGGACATGGATTGGTCATATACACACACGTGTACATTGCACTACACGTGAAGGGAACAACCATGTGGTAGACTTCAGGCGCTGATGATGATTTCTCCAAACATCTCAATCTGAGCTAAATCTCATCCCAAATATTGCCATAGTCTTTATGTGAATTTCAATGTGAGGCCACAGGCGCATGGTATCATCGACTTAATAAACTTGCATGAAACCATTTTTTCAGAATCTTTGGTAAATAAGACAGACTGAAAAAATATTTCATGCAAGTTTATTAAGTCGATGATACCGTGTGCCTGTGTGTGAGACTGGACTCAAATAAGCATCACTAAATAGAAATGATATTCTGAGTTTATTGCATTAACATTTCAAGAACTGGAACTTCAGATCATGTTCTTTCTAACGCTGACTCTGATTTTAGCAAAATCTCAATTTGAGTTGAGATTTCTACTTAAGATGCTTCGGAAGATCGTGGCCTGTAGGAAGAATGATGAGAGAAGGACCAAGGGAAACTTGGGAGAATGTCACCAGAGAAGAAAATGTAGGCAGCAGCTTAGGCATGAACAAGTAAAGTCATGGGCAAAGGACATACACCATTTCAGATCTATTGTGGTGTATATATAATACAAACAACTCAGACTCAGCGGATTTTAAGGTGGACATGTGAGTGTCAGGTGATCGATATTGGTACTGTAAATTACTGTATCCAACATACATAGTATTTTCACACAACATGTTAAAAGATATACCAGGCCAACTGCACTAGTTTTGGTGATAAAGTGAAAAGTTATATATACAATTTATGTAAAATTGGTGAAAAGGGAATAGCTTTAAATTATAATTATGATTTGTAGAATGCTATACATGAATAGAACGTACTTATAATCATGTGGTGAATTAAATGGAACATGTACTGTATGAACTTATGTCATACATTTCTATTACATACGAGATACGAGGTGTGTTCAAAATAGTTCGTCTAAAGTCAGTGAGAAGAAACGTCCCGTGAGCACACTACAGACAACGCCGCACTCGTAAACTATATATTTTTTTATAATGTTGGCAAAGATTTTGTTTCGTTACATACATTTTGATGAAATTTTGCGTACATGCTCAGAACATTGATTGCATACATATGTATGTGAAAATGCGAAACTTATACGTAACGAATGATCTATTTTATATATGATCAACAAAGTACACGAATCATTTGAACACCCCTCACAATAGTCAATTGTCTACAATATCTTAAATGTCTGTATACTCGAGTTGTATATATATAAGAACATCATAAAACACTGACTGACACAGACTTAAAAGTCTAAAATGATGAGCATGCATGCAAGGTAAACATTTCCTATGTTTACTTATTGCAACAATTTAAAGAATCTGAATAAATGAATGACGCTTATATGTACTAGTTTATATGGTTGATAAAAAATCATAACATTGCCAACAGTTGCACATGTATAAACATAGAGGAAACTGAGTTGTGCATGACTTACCGATGAAACACAGTTTTTTTATTATACTAGTATATTATTATGCGCCCCTTCTTTGATGAGGGGGTATATTGCTTTTCTCATGTCTGTATGTCAGTATGTCTGTCGACCAAATGGTTTCCGTTCAATAACTCAGGAATGAATTGCCCTATGGTAGTCAAACTTTACACCGAGATCGCAGCAACAGTAGATGACCCCTGTAAAGTTTGAGGTCAATAGGTCAAAAGTCAAGGTCACTGTATCCGTTGCCATTTTTGACTATTGGGCTACCATTGGGACATACCTCTTTTACAAACATACCTTGTTTTCTCCAGCTATTCAAACGGCCAAATGGATGATAGTGTGTAACCTTGTAGGGCTAGCTACAGGTATGTATTAAATTATGTTCGTTTTGATCCTCAATACGATATCATACACTTTATAACACACCTAACGCATAATGTCAATATTTTTCAAATATAAATAAAGAGATATAAGTTTAAAATTATATACATTAATGATATTTCACTAATTTAATATATTCTAAATTTCTACAAAATACCTCGTGGTATTGGATACGTTGGAAATACTTCTTTGGAACTTTGGATATTACGAGCACCCGGTTTATCTCGAGCATTTCACCTGTCTGTCCCGATCACTCCCTGAGATGAGTTTGATTTTATTTATCGTGTATTTTGCTTCTGTAACTGGGGAAGAAAAATGAGCACCTGGACCGGGGCTAGAACCCGGGACCCTTCGCTTACAGGACGAATGCTCTACCGACTGAGCTAAGCGGCTGCTTACACACGTTTCTCCCCGATTAGTTATTATATCCTATACACCCGGCTACACTTCTAAGGAAACCAGATATGTCCAATATTTGTATTTTATTTCCTACAGGGCTTCTCATTGACATCGTTGTACCAACGACCAGACATCCTACGACAACGGATAGTTTAGATACATCGACTGGACATGGTAAGCTTATCAGCTTCTTAAGTACGCTTTAGCACCATCTTCTATCACGTTACATTTCTCAAAAACTGTTGTTTCCTTTAAACTGCCAGTGCTCAAAAACGGTTGTTTCCTTTAAACTGCCAATGCTCAAAAACGGTTGTTTCCTTTAAAATGCCAGTGCTCATTTTAATCACCTCGGTCTTTACGCATTGCAATATAGCATTTAGTATATATTTACCGGAGACAAAGGACCGAGCTTTCACGATTGTATCATTGCTTTCTTGTTACTTCTGTGCCTGATTCGGGGACATAAATTTCGACCTTGCATCAAAGTCGCTAAGGTGGACACCATACTAAGGATAAAAAGAACAAATGGACAGAAAAGTAAAATTTCTTTGGAGAGGAATACCACCAACCGAAACAACAGGGCAATAAAGACACAGCAATGTTGTATTTCTCAGTTAATGATGTAATGATGATGATGATGTGTGTTTACATCTCGTGCACCAACTGTACATCATAATCTGTAAAATGTACATCACCAAAATGAGCAATAAACGTCACCATCTGATTTCTATAAACTATAGACAATTTGAAATTTTGAATGCGTCATGGTTTTAACTCGCAAAATAGTGTCGTTATTATCATAACTAACTTTGTAAAATGAGACATTTGATGATTGCATCAATGATTTTTGTACACTCATGTTCAACACAATAGATATATATCAACAAGCGATGTCAATCAATGGAACACGTACTTCTCTTATCAGTTCCTACAAGGCCTTTAAACTTCAAGTGGAATTCTTTTTTTTTTGTGTTTCCAAATTCGCTATTTTATCAGTTTCTTCACAGTATGACTAAGTTCATGTACTAGATTACGATGTCCGAGTGAAATCAAAATTGTGAAGGGCAAGCTAACTATTATTCAGCGTTTTAAGAGACTCGAACAAACCATCCTCTTCAATCAGTGGTTTAAGTCTGGAGTTCCTTCCCTTGTTGTCAGTGGTTTGTAAAGTCCCCAGACTATATTTCACATGAAAAATACACTGGTTGAACGAAAATGAATATTCCTATATACATGTATTTAGATTGAACAAAGAACTGATGAATAGATGCTTGTATCTGGGTTTCATCGTACATGCATGCTCACCGTCAACTACTCTGTGTACACGTAACATATAAAGTGTGCATATTTATATATAGAAAGGCTTTCGATTTGGTTGATCATCAAATATTATTATATAAATTGAAATTATATCATTTTTTAGAGAAATCCATCAAATTATTTAAATCGTATTTGTCAAACAGGCGACAAATTGTTCAGGTAAAAAATCTACAATCAGAAATGTTAACCGTTAAATCTGGTGTTCCACAAGGATCCATACTTGGTCCTTTGTTGTTTCTTCTTTATATTAATGACATTTCGTCAATGTGTAATGATAGCCTCAATGTAGACATGTAGGCTAGTGGCCAAACCTCAAAAAGGTGCTTAGAAATGGGAGTAACCCCTCCCCATGGTAGAACATTTCACAACCTGTTTTTTATTGAAGGCTGAGGTCTTGGGCGTTGGAAAATGATGGTTGTGAATCTGGGATCAATGTAGGTCATTTTGAAAATCGACGTTTTATGTGTGTTTTTTTAGTATTTTGAGAGGCAATTTTACGACGTATTTTGTCTATGTACAGAACAAGGCAGGTACGATTTAGCCCAGGAAAAGCGAACCACAGTCGTTATTATTGTAGGATCATATTTCATTATGGATGGCTTATAACATCTAAAAATTCAGCTCTTTAATAGCTTGAGAAATCATACTTTTGGGGTAAAAACATAAAAAAATATCAACGAAAAGTGCGAATTTTAGGAATCGGTGCACCACAATTTCATATATCAATCTATTCGAAATAAAATCACTTGGGTGGGGAGGTAGTAATCTGTAGTTTAATATATCAAAAATCTATTGACCAGCTATTACTCAAATTGCGATAATTTTTGGCTAAATTGTTAAAAAAGCATAAACGAAATGTGCGAATTTTAGGAATCGGTGCACCACAATTTCATATATCAATCTATTCGATATAAAATCACTTGAGTGTGGAGGTAGTAACATGTAGTTTAATATATCAAAAATCTATTAACCAGCTATTACTCAAAATGCGATAATTTTGGGTTTAAATTGTTAAAATCATAAACGAAAAGTGCGAATTTTTGGAATCGGTGCACGACCATTCCATATATCAATCTATTCGAAATACAATCACTTGAGTGTGGAGGTAGTAACCTGTAGTTTAATATATCAAAAATCTATTGACCAGCTATTACTCAAATGCGATAACTTTGGGGTGAAATTGTTAAAACTATAAACAAAAAGTGCGAACTTTTGGAATCGGTCGACTACAATGCCATCTTTCATTTTATTTGATAGTTAATGACAGCGATATGTAGGTATGAAGGTCAGGTTTAATACGTCGAGGTTCTACTCGCTGAAATCTGTGCAAAACTCGCTAAATTTGGATCAAAGTTCACAAAAATAAGCGAAAAAATGCATTTTTTGGAATCGGTGGACAGCAGTGTTATTTATGATGTAGTTTGAAACCAAATCACTTCAAAGAGCACATAATAATATGTAGTTTAAAATATCTTAAGCCTAGGTACTCTGCAAAATTATGTATTTTGAGGTAAAATATAACGAAATAAGAACCAAAATTGTGAATTTTGAGAATCGGTAGATTTCAATGTCATTAATGAGTTTATGTGATGTTGAACAACTGTGACATGTTTGTAATGACATGCAGTTTAAGAGATCAGAAATATTATTTGGCTACTGTTTTAATCGAGATATTTGGGATAAAAAGATACAAAAATAAGCTAAGAATGTGAAAATTCGGAATCAGTTGAATACAGTGTCATTGATGATCTGATTTGATAAAATCCACTACAAAATGTGCTAAGTAATATGTTATTTAAGATTTCAAAACTGTTGTCCCATTCTATCGTTCAATATTAGGGTACAGCATCATTCGGTGTAAGCTTCAACCTTATTCATAGTGACATACGAAATATGCCTACATAGTACACATGTGACGATCTGGTGGAATATTTGGGAGAGGTACTACCTACAGCCGGGTGAGGGTCGTCTGTGGTATTTACCAAACAGTGAAAACCAGTCCATTGAAATCAGGTGTACTATATGGTGTTGACAAAGCGGACTACCATTGAAGCTGTGACTGGTTCATTATGGTTCAAGCTCTTTGACACGCCATCCCTACTTCGAATTAACCCAAACAATGCATACAGGTTACATATTCATACAATTATAAAAATAATAATTTGGTCAATGTTACATGAAGGAGTTCTGTATTCGAGAATACCATGTATACGCTCCATGACATGGGCCATGCTCGTTCAAAACGACCTTGGTAGTTTGAGTACTTTTCTACAATGGATGAGATTGACTTCACTGATAGGTCATGCTATGGTGTAACGAAAACGAGGGATCACCAAATCTGAGTATCGCTATTGATGCAGGAAAATTGATGTATGATTGGTTAATTAAATTATACAGTAAGAACATAATTATAGTAAGCTTACTTTATGTTTTATAGCCATAGTAACATTATTCTTGGTCACGCGGTTTTTGTAAATATTGTTTATATATGGAAAAATATAGTATGGCTTGGAAGGAAGGAGGAAGCGTACTTGACCATCATACGAAAGGGTATGCAGATGGCATAATGACAACATTAGATGTAACTGGAACAGAAGGTTTAGAACTTTACTGCTAGCAATAATACAGGTCTGTCAGGATCACCGAGCAACACCGGCACTGGGGCTTTGAATATACGTTTGTAATCGATCTTGTATGGTGTCCGTCATTGCATTGCTCATGTAATCGACTTGACGGAAAAGGACAGTTATGAAGCTCTCAATTGGCCATCCCACTCTCCCGATTATGCTTGTTAACCGTATGAACACGGCTGATATAAGTTCAGCATACATAATTTACCCAGCGATTTCAGCCACGAAGTGTCTAACAAACTAAAATAGTTCATTAGAATCATGATATGAAGATGATGGCGAGGAACATGTCGCATACCCGATACTATGTTAAATATTGTAAGTTTTAATTAATATTGATTGTTCTTAATCTACTAAAACACCAATGTTTTCTATTGGCGCCGTATTCAAGGGTAACACATAACAACATAAAACAATTTAACACCATAACCCCAGCTGAATCATAACACATGATATCAAGCTATAATATACGGAACAAAACAGGACAGAACGAAAGAAAGCCGAACCGATTCAAATTAAACAGAACATATCGTGTAGATTGAGACACTCGTTCGATTGTAAAATATTATTTTAAAACAGCTTGTCAACAAATATAATTTATATTCATACATGTATGCAATATGGCATGGTACAATTACGGGGTAATGGTGTTGTGACCAACAACTAGTTTCAATAGCATTACTCTGGACAAACGTTGAGTTGTACATGAATATGTAGATATTTGTACAGGCATAAGACATGCACATGATCTGATTTGGACCACCATAAAAAGCGCTGGTTATAAGAGCAGTAAACCTAGTGGCTATTTCCAACCTGTCTGTCTTACTGAGCAGCTATGCGTGTTATTTAAATCCGCAGTGGTTAAAAAATAACGAGTGTTAATCTCAATTTCCAATCATTCAAAAAGATGCACTCTCGATGAAACTAAATGAGTTTCGGGAACAGCATGCTCTGGACTTGGGGAAGCTTCTTGGGAGTTATGAGAAATCTACATTTGCATTTACATCGCGAGTATGCCTACACCGGGAAATTTCAATGAATGCATTAATTTTTCATTCCACATCGCCGATGAGGATTTCTTCAGTGGGACCTAGTCTCCAGTCGTATCCATTAATTAATATATCGTACAATGTAGATAATAATAAGGTTCGATTAAAGTGTTGCAGTCTATAAAAAGTCTTGTTGACATTTGATATTTATAGATGTATTGGCCTAAACGGCATTTGAATTCACAAGAACATATTTCATGTACATGTACGTTTTTAGTTTTGAGCATCCGATAGGACTCATGATGGTTGTAACAATAGGCGATTTGATATCCTTTATCGCTAGGAAGATTAATCTGCTAATGAAAACACATAGGAACATTTCTGGGAATTTCAAATGTTGGGGTAATATTTCAGCTTAACAGGGCACCAATTGTTCATGATGAGCTTATTTGATTGGCTTTTCTCTGTAGTATACTAGTATCTTATATTTTGTACGGCTTAACCTCAAAACATTGAATTGTATACAATTTCAAATTCACTTAGTTCAAGATATTTGTATTCTGCTGATTCCAAACATCCAGCTTTTCGGTTTAGAGGTTTGGGATAAAATATCTCAATTCCAACAATATCCAGACGCTACATGTTATGTTTCACACTGGACTTTATACATACACGACACGATTGTTCAATATCAAATAAAATCATCAATGACATTGTCGTCTACTAATTCTCAAAATTCACGATTTTGTTCATTTTTCGTGATGTTTTACCTCAAAATATCTCATTTTCCGTGTACCCATGCTTAAGATATTCTAACACCCTAAACTATATATTATTATGTACTCATAGGGGTGATTTTGTTTCAAATAACTTCATAAATGACTCTGCAATCCACCGATTCCAAAAAATCGTATTTTTGCTTATTTTTGTCAAATTTTGCCCCAAATTTAGCGAGTTTGCACATAAATTCGGCTAGTAGGATCTCGACGTATTTAACCTGACCTTCATACCCATAATTCGCTGTGATAACCTTTCAAATGAAATGAAAGATGACATTGTAGTCAATCGATTCCCAAAATTCGCACTTTTTGATTATAATTTTAACAATTTCACCCCAAAATTATCGCATTTTGGGTAATAGCTGGTCAATAGATTTTTGATATATTAAACTACAGGTTACTACCTCCACACTCAAGTGATTGTATTTCGAATAGATTGATATATGGAATTGTCGTGCACCGATTCCAAAAATTCGCACTTTTCGTTTATAAATTTAACAATTTAAACCCAAAATTATCGCATTTTGAGTAATAGCTGGTTAATAGATTTTTGATATATTAAATTACAGGTTACTACCTCCACACTCAAGTGATTTTATATCGAATAGATTGATATATGAAATTGTGGTGCACCGATTCCTAAAATTCGCACATTTCGTTTATGTTTTTATAACAATTTAACCCAAAATTATCGCAATTTGAGTAATAGTTGGTCAATAGATTTTTGATATATTAAACTACAGATTACTACCTCCCCACCCAAGTGATTTTATTTCGAATAGATTGATATATGAAATTGTGGTGCACCGATTCCTAAAATTCGCACTTTTCGTTGATATTTTTTTATGTTTTTACCCCAAAAGTATGATTTCTCAAGCTATTAAAGAGCTGAATTTTTTAGATGTTATAAGCCATCCATTATGCAATATGATCCTACAATAATAACGACTGTGGTTTGCTTTTCCTGGGCTAAATCGTACCTGCCTTGTTCTGTACATAGACAAAATACGTCATAAAATTGCCTCTCAAAATACTAAAAAACACACATAAAACGTCGATTTTCATAATGACCTTCATTGATCCCAGATTCACAACCATCGTTTTCCAACGCACAATATCTCCCGCTTCAATAAAAAACAGGTTGTGAAATGTTCTACCATGGGGAGGGGTTCCGACCAAAAATCACCCCTCGGCCACTAGCCTAATGTATGCTGATGATACAACATTGTATGAATCTGGTTTCAATATTTCGAATATTGAAACTAAATTACAAGATAACATAAACGGCATTAATAGTTGGTGCGGAACAAACAATATGTCTTTACATCCAATTAAGACTAAATGCATGATTATTGGGTCCAGGAACAAATTAAAAAACACAGATCTCTTGCACTTATATATTAACGAAACCTCGTTAGAAAACGTTAACGTCCATAAAGTACTGGGTGTATACATCGACAATACATTGAGTTGGCATAGCCATATTGACTATGTCTGTAAAAATCTAAATAATAAAGTAGCTCTTCTAAAGAATATTATATATTTTCTCACCGATGAGGCGAAATTGTTGTTTTACAATGCTTACTTGTTGCCCATTTTTGATTACTGTTGTTCAATTTGGGGGAAAGACAATAAACGATATGTACATAAAATAAGTATAATCCAAAAACGAATAGCACAAATAATACTCAACAAGCCTATTAGATCGCCAACAGCAGGATTATTTAAAGAGTTACATTGGCTTTCATTTAATGAAAGATGTAAATATCACACTGCAGTTTTGGTGTATAAAATATTAAATGATATGGCACCTGCATATATGTCAGACATACTTAGATTTTCGAACAACTCAAATCATAATCTTAAATCATCTGAACATAAAGATCGCGTTTTACAAAAGACACCTCGTACGAACTATCTTAAAGATTCTTTTGCATATTTCAGCTTAAAAACGTGGAATGATATTCCTATAACTATAAGAACATCTTTAACATTGTTTTCATTTAAAAACACGTATAAAAACTACCTATTAAATTGATTGGAATTTATTCGAAATAAGTTTAAACCTTGATATAAATTTTACGCATGTGTATGAGTTTTCATTTAACACATACTTTTAATGAGTATTTCTTCTTAGTGTCTGTCGACATATGTGTTTATTTATTGACGTGTTATATTGAGTTGTAGCTTTACTTTATTAAATCTAATTGTATGTTTCATGTAAATAATGGTTATGTCCATATGTGACAACATAGATTTCTTTTTGTTATTGCTTTATTATCATCATTACCAATTATACTGGTACCAGAAGGCCATATGAAAATAAGATGTATATTGTTTAAAACTCTGTATATTTTATATGTAACCTTCGTTAAATAAAGATATTATTATTATTATTATTATTATTATTATTATTATATACATAGTTTAGTCAATACGTGTTTGATCTAGCAGAAATAGTCCACATACGTGTGTAGCTTGGATATGTAGAATTACTTAATTATATTCTATTCAATTTAATTTTATTACAAGGTGATTACATTTTTTATAAACAAAATGAACAATTATTTGACATCAGCAAAAGGTAATATCGTACAATTTCTATGTATGTTCATTGGGTATTCGTCAGGTTGCTAATGCCAAGGTTCCACTGACCCTTTTTGTCCAAGTTCGAAAACATATCTAGCTATTATGTGACAAAAACGAAGCCCTAGCTCATAACGACTTCTGTCCTCATCATGAAACGGCTAACACATATAGCTTTCAAGCATTGACAATCATAATTACTTACTGAAATAACTGTAAACTTGTTTGTGTGAAATCTACTCCTCTATAGGGGCTGGGGCCATGGTGGTCAAATGAAGTATTTAAAGTATGCAAACAATATGGCAATGGATGTTGAAGATATACTAAGTAAAAGTTAACATACAAAATGCCCGAACCTTTCCATCCCCGGACGCTAAACGAAGAAATAATTTGGTATGACCGGAATCTTTTTTATTATACTTTCAGCAGGTCCTTGCCAAAACAAGCCGAGTATAGACTGCCAACTGTTGAACGAAACAATTGGTTTATGCGCCGAGATCCATCAGCCTAGAGTGATTTGTAGAAAGTACTGTGACCTTTGCAACATTAGTAAGTACATTTTTGTATTCAAATGCAAATGTGGTCATTTTTTATTTAGTAATATTTACCCTTTTGCAATTTTCATTCAGGCACGGAGTGCATCTCGGACCTCCTTAAGCGTAGGACTTATAAACTAGAAATGTGTCTATGGGACGTGGGTGCTATTATATGGTAACAGCAACAAATGACCATAACTCTGGTAAAATGGACGCAGTCAACTACACCTTAAGGTTGTTCATCTGTGAAAGTTTGAAGAAATTACGCCCAACGGTTAGTGATGAGTTCAACACACACATGTTGCGTTACGTACGGACAGCACAAACGCTATAATGCCCCCATGGACCATCACCTATAAGTAAGTGAGGGGTATTTGTGTGAACATGGACCATTTAGTGTATGCTCTTGTTATCTATAAACAGTTTTTATATTGTATTTGATTTTGTACAAAGCGAAATAAACTTTTACCTTACTAGTTGACACAACTCTGTACCTTTCTCAGTCAATGGACAATGGTGCTCGTGGACTGCATGGAGCTCCTGTGACGTAACATGTGCCAATGGCACACAATTGAGAAATCGAAAATGTGCATGTCCTACTGCTGCAAATAGTGGACTCGGTTGTGTTGGTGACAGTTCAGATTCTAAAACATGTATAAATCAGCATCCATGTCCAGGTATTTGTGTTTCAATTTGAGTATAACTTGTTGTAATGTTAGTGTATTTACACGAAAAGCACGATAAAAGAAAGAACAAACACATGCAAATACATGTATAAATAAAAAAGACAACTGTAAAAATCAACAATAAACTAAAAAATAAAACTCTCTCTAGGTTTAACTCCGATTTAATAGCTCATTTAACGACTGATCCCTCTCTAACACATATAATAGTGGGTAAATGGAGGGACACATAGTCCTCAAAAGTGCTACTCGTCATCACTGGTCAAAATAAATGGTAATATAAGTGTACATTATATACTGTGTGCAAGAGTATCATACCTGATTTAGAATGTATTTGTAGGCACGCTGTTGCCTGCTGGCTATAAACATTATTAATAAATGAAAACCAATCTGTGTTAAGCATTGTCTTTTTACCCCTTAAACAGTGAATGGAGGTTGGAGTGCCTGGGGAAACTGGGGGAGCTGTTCTGCAACATGTGGGACCGGCATGCAAAGACGAGATCGTAAATGCTCGACTCCAGTGCCGAGTGTGGGTGGTTTACAATGTCTAGGGGATACACATGAAGACAGGCTTTGCTCCAATGCATCATGCGCAGGTATACAGGATGTCCAAAAAGAAAGTATACAGTTTTAGTGCATTTTAATAAAATCTTAACGTTTTGCTATCGCAAAGAAATTTAGCACATAGTTAGTCAAAAGATGAAATTTTTGTCTAGCATCAGTTTAAAACTTGTGACTTGGATATTTTTTTAAATAAATGTAAATTTTCTAAAATTACCGTATTCTGTCCGTGGCGTCATTTTGACTTTATTTGCGACGTTTTCAAAATTTCTGTATTTCTGGTGTTTCCCGTCTTGCACGCATTCTTGGAAAATTTGCAATTTAATTTCACAAATGTCTAAACTGATATTAGATATTGGGTGTTGAGTGAATTACAAGTATCATTTGGTGTCAAAATACTTTCTATCAAATTCCACTGCAGAGTGGAATGGCCCGCCCACAGCCCGGGTCTTAAGACCATGTCACACAGTGGCGAGTTCGGGCTTCGAGTTCTGTACGTATATAGCTCGCCTAAATGTGCGCGAGTTGGTCCAGGACGAATTTCAAGGTGACATTTGTTCGAGTGTTCTCTCCGACATTTACACGATATGAGTACGATATTAACACGAGTTTAACCGAGATACGACATCTGTTCGACTATCGGAGACATGTTCTCAAGATTTGTACGAGTATAGACGAGTATGTTCGAGTCTATATGTGTTGTGTCGGGATGATGGCGTAGGATGTCGTGTGATCTCGCCGCATGTTGAGCGGATGTCGTAGACAAGTCTCCCCAACTCGCCGCAAACTCTTGTTATGTCGCAGAACGATTTAACGACTTTATTTCGTCGAAATGCTACGACAAGGGGCGACATGTCAACGAGATGTGTGCGACAATGCGCGAAATTGTTACGACAGTTCCTTGACATGTGTACGAGAAGTAAACTGCGGCGAAAACCGTTTAAAATTCTTGCCGCACACTGGCGAGTACTGGCGACATGGGGATACATCTCTACGACAAAGGACGACATACGTACGATATTAACGCGACACCGGGCGAGTTGTGGCGAGTTATAACTCGTGACAACTCGTAGCACCAACTCGCCACTGTGTGACAGGGTCTTTAATAATGTGGATTATTTTTGTTATGTGCTATCCGAGATCGCTTATGTACAATCAAATGTTAATATACACATGTACATGTTCTTCTGACTAACATCAATATGCAATTTACGAATACCTGTTTGTAAAAAATCTGTGTAAATGTAATCACCACTTTTAAAGAATGAGTGCAAAACGGGAAACATGAGACAGACGTCATAAAAACGTCATAAATCACGTCAAAATGACGTCACGGTCAAAATAAGTTTTTTTGGGGAAATTGACATTTTTTAAAATTTATTCGAGTTACAATTTTCAAACTGGTACCAGAAAAAACTTACATCTTTTGTTTAACCGTGTGCAAAGTTTCTTTGCGATAGCAGAACATTAAGAGTTGATAAAAGTACCCCGAAACTGTATACTTTCTTTTTGGACACCCTGTACTAGTATTATATGAAAGGTTATAAAAATACCAAAGGAGTAGGTTCACTAAGTGCCAAAAATGGCCCAATCACGGTAATGAATGAAAACTTCACAAGTTACAAGCAACAATGTAAAATGATGGAAAATGAGATTTTTAATAAAAAAATAGCTTCCTTTGTTGCCATAGCAACCAGCACTTTTATCTCCATCTGCCCATCTGTTTGGAAAAATGAATGTGATATTTAACTTTACGGACTCAACTCAAGCAAGTTAATGTTATCTAATATTGTGTAAATGTATTAAAGGAGCTATACATGTGTATGCGTTTTTATGTTTTGTCCCATAAAGTGTTGCTATGGCAACACAACTGTATATAAATAGCACATAGTATATATCAAGGAAGGGAAACAGGGAACATTAGATAACTCGCACAATTAAAAAGATTGGTCTATTATACTTTAGTAAGTGAGTAGATATAAATTAGGGGAATAAGCTTGTCTTGATATTTTTGGATTTCGACAAATAGTATCGTTGCCATGGAAACAAAAACAGGGGGGAAATGTAACAGGGAAAGAAAAATGTGCAACCAGACCTTGGCTCGTATCCGGGACCCTTCGCTTACAGAGCGAATGCTACACCGACTGAGCTAGCCGGCTGCTTACACAAGTTTCTCCCCTTTGTACGTAGATATGTTCAGACCGTGACATACACATTCAAGATGCGTTGTATGTAAACGGACATGACCTAAGCTTGTTGTTGTATCCGCGGAGGCAAGGTTGCATGCAGTTATACATAACAATATAGTCATATGTACGATATTAACGCGACACTGGGCGAGTTGTGGCGAGTTATAACTCATGACAACTCGTAGCACCAACTCGCCACTGTGCGACAGGGTCTTTTATAATGTGGATTTTGTTTTGTTTTGGGCTATCCAAGATCGCTTATGTACAATCAAATAATAATATACACATTTTCTTCTGATCAACATCAATGAGACCACTTGCTCGTACTTGACATAATCTCAACAAAATTCCTCATCAGTAACATATCGCTTGCTTAGACTGAGAAGGTCGTAAGTATAAACTCGAATTTTGAGAAAACCAAAAAAACTGTCCGAGAATAACTCTTTACTTATGGTAAAACAAGCTGTTTCAACTTCAGTTTTGTCAATATGACCAGTTCTGATTTTCATGACAATAGGCTACATAAGAAGTGCCTTGTGATGCCGATTTTTAATTATGTCACCTTCTAAGCCAGCGACATTGACTAAAATTTCACTTACAAAAAAATCTTTCAAACATGTCTAAGATTCTCCTATATTCATTATGAGCTCTACTCAATATAAAGTGACATACTTGTGGTATAGTTTACTAGTATCATAATTTATTTTTTAACGAACGTGTGGAAATTGTTGACAAGTACAAAACTATTTTAAATTACATTGGCATAATATGTTTTCGTTATTTAAAAACAAACTGTTTATTTATTTACCCCTTTAATCAGTGGATGGTGCTTGGAGTACCTGGGGAAACCGGGGAAGATGTTCTGCAACATGTGGGACAGGCATGCAGAAAAGAGATCGTAGATATAACAACCCTGCACCAAGTATGGGTGGTTTACAATGTTTAGGAAATACACATGATGACAGACTTTGTACAGTATCCGCATGTACAGGTAAGAGCAACACTTCTACATGTATCTGTATCATTAATAAAAGTATTTATTTTTATTTCTGTAATACATGTATTATATCTTAACAAAAATATGGTTTCGTGTTACTCTTAATAAAAAATGCTCCTAAGTAATTATCTAAGAAGCCAACATTCCGCATTTAACTAAACACATAAAGACATAGTAACCACCAAACTATGTTCCTCATTGGAACGAAGTTATATCGTTCATGAAATTGGTGATTGTAATTCATGCACAACTCAGTTTCCTCTATGTTTATATAGGTCTACTAATGGCTATGCTAGAAGTTATATTACATATATATTGTTTTCAAATCATTCAAACATTATAGTGCGCCCAGTATAATCAGATAATGTGATACATGTACATTTGTATTTGCAAACATTGACCGGATTTGCCTACTGTTAAAAAGTGGCTTCTTATCATATAAACACATATGATCAAATATGTACAAAATAACACTAATAAAGTGTGCACAATTAGTATTTTACACCCGGTGGGTTTTTCCAAACTCTCTCGCCTTTTTCTCGTTAGCATGGATGCACTATAACAAGCAGTTTGGTTACGGAATAAGTAGTTTAATAGACTACTTTTAGTAAAGATGTATTCAAACATATTACATGTATAAGCTATTTCCTATGACTTTGACACAATGTCTTATTATTTCAGATACTGGTAAAATGGTAGCATTTACAGCATACGGTAGCGATACGGGTTCGCCAAGTAGTGTGCTTCGATTCCCAACAACGATAATCAACTATCATAATGACTACAACGCGTCTACCGGAGTATTCACATGCCGTATACCAGGACTCTATCATTTCGCTGCCACTTTGACTAAGGGGGTTCATGGGACAATTGATAAAATTTACGCGTATTTTTATCTTTATGGCCGTCTCGAAACCGTACTCTATGATACCGTAAGTGAATCTATCAGCGGTTCGGCCACCTTTCATCTTTCACAAGGAGACACTGTGTTCATATTTGGTGCAGCAGATCACTTTTACAACAGCTCGTATACTTTCTTTACGGGGTTTCTTATTCAAGCAGATAGTTAATCACCAAGAGAGCAAATAAATTATGGAGTACATCCAACCACTTCGTGTGTTTTTTGTTTATTCCTGGTTCCAAAATCATCACAGTATCATAACTGGCAGTAATTTTACTAATGCTTTTATTAGTATATAGTTCAATACATTTGCAGAGAGCAATTCACGGTAATTTTCATAGAGTTCATAAGTATCACAAACGCCTAGGGAGAAACACTGTAACAAGAAACCATAACAGTTTCAAGAGAGTTTTTCCTCAAATAGTTGAGTTTGTATATTTTGTGGTGACATTGCTCATTCACGAATTCAAGTACCTACGTGTAACAGGGTGAGGAAAATGTGCAACCAGACCGGGGCTCGAACCAGGACCCTTCGCTGCGTACAGGGCGAATGCTCTACCACCTCAGAAAGCCTATTGGTAAATATGTTCAAACCGCGACTTACTCCCCCGTTAGTGGAACCGTTGCTGTTACTGAACACGCGCCACCTTGAATTACTCTCTGGGAGTGGCCATCGTTGGATGATGCCTGACCTAAACTAAGAAGAATTTATAGATTGGAAACCATACAAAAAGTTAAATGTATGGTCGACATACTAGTATATGCTACTGACCAATCTTTTGTCCCACCCATACTGAATGTAATGATACAGAATGTGGTTAAGCTAGAAAGCTTAATTTGTGACCCGGAAATGACATGTCCTTTCGAATGCCTATTACAGTCAAGTCCTCCAAATGTCACGGCTGTTAATGAGACACCGTTATCTTAAGTTACGCTCGCATACAGCCATTTCAAATTCTTTCTTCATTTAGCGTCCAAGGACGGATACGTTTGGGCATAATGGGCAAAAAACAACGTTTGTAACCTCTTATATCTTCAAAATCCATTTAGATATTGCTTTAATACTTATCATACTCGTTCATCATTATGTCCACAACCGATTCACAGCAGTAAGTTCCACACAAACATGTTTTCAGTTATTTATATAAGTTATTATGAATGACAATGTATGAAAGCTATATTTGTTGGCCGTATAATGTATAAATATATTTTTTCAAGGGCTCTGCTTTTTGTCTCATGATAGCTAGACAGGTTTTCGAACTTAAGGTGGACGCTAAACGAAAATACGATTTGGCATGTCCTAATCATACACGTATTTATTAAATGAACTGAATTCTGCAAAGTGTGAATTTGTGAACTCCTTGTACTTTACACGGCACTTATTTGTTGCCTTGACATGATCAGAAACTTATCAGTCACAAGGTGTCGGAAATCGTGTATGGAAAGATCAAGATACATGCACATGAATAAGTGCAACAAAAATTGGTTTGAATCTCACGATTATGAACTTATGAAGCAATGAAAATGTGGGGCACATGCCGCTCACATTAACAATGCATTTTACGTGTCCGTTTTTCAGTCCGTAACATGTATCCGCCCTGATGAAAAAAGTTTGTCTCCCATTATGTGGGGGAAAATTGTTTGTCCTAATGTAAACACCTAGCCCCCTCCCCTGAACACTAAATGCTCGTCCCCTTAGTAAAAATGATCAAAATGCAAGCCACTGACACTGCCAACATGCGAAATTTGACTCGATTGTGTTCAATAGCTTTTTTGTTTCAAAAGTTACAGGCCCAGTGTGATAAACCGTGGGTAGGGAAACATAATGGTCACATTCTGCCATTAATCGTTTTTTTTAAGGAAACACTTACTTACCGTACAAAAAATCACCTAAACGCGTCCATCTGGCGCTATTGCGTTCACCAGCACCTTAAGACCCCCACCCCCCTGTATTCGCATCCCTTGTCAACTACCACATTTGAGAAAACGCCTGCAATGGCCCCAGACCTGTCCTTTTCTGGCTAGTTCAGGTTGTGTGACGATTTCACAGACAGGCGGTGATAGTCTTGAAGATGAGAGTTGAGTGGTTTGCATCTGCTTGTATGGCCGAACATTATTAGTTTAGTGGAAGTTCGGTAATGACCTTAGGCTGAAATCAGCATCCAAGGAAATACATGTACATGCATGCACTTATTTGAAAACGGGTTAATAACATGTGAAGTGTACATCTATGAATTATTGAACGCTTATGTTCGACCTTATGCTTGTGTTTTTGTCCCCGATGGACGATAATACTCGAGTGATCAATGCATACATATATATGATATAGAATCGGATTGGACTGGCCTGCTAGATCACCGGATTTAACTCTAATCGAAGTCACATGGGATATGGTTCAGGTAGCGATGTCAGCTCGTACTGAAATGTCTACTAAATAGCTCAGAGAAGCGCTGCAAAAGGAATGAGTTCGAAGGCTTATTACCGGTATGCGACGGCGATCTGTTATAAATGCACTTGGGCACCATACAAGTTACTAAAAAACAACTCCTTCCAAATTTTCTATTCCCGCCCCATTCAAAGGTAGAACAGTTTTTGTTATTTGAACAGAACTCGACATAAAAGTGAATTTTTATTTAATGAACATGAAACGGTTAAAAACATATGGCATTTTGGAGAATCCTTTTTGAAAATATGCAATTTGGTCTTATTTAAGTTATCGTGGTCTTATTAATTCTAAATCGATCGTTATATAAGCTCATTTGTCGTGTCTGTTAAGATCTTTTGGTATAAAAGACAGCTTTTGTTTATCAAAACCAGGGCCCTTATTCACCAACGTTGTAAGTCTAAAACTCAGACTTAGACTTAATATTGCTAAATGTTCTATTTGCTCTCATCTTGTTCTAAATGTACTAATTTACAGTGAGTTATAACAAATAATCTGACAAATCTAATTGCAAAGAAATTGCAGTGATTGTAAATATTGTCAATTTTAAGTCTAAGCCTGATTTTCAGACTTAGAACGTTGGTGAATAAGGGCCCTGGTATAGCAACAGATAATAAACTTAACCTACGGTGAAGCATTAGTGACATGCATGTTATAGGAAGGATAGACTATGTTTAATATGGGCAATGCTTATTTTATTGTATTGTAACTTCTCATTGAATATGAAACAAAACCAAAAAGTGTAAAGCATACATAGTTGTGCTTACAATCAATGACTATAATAGAGTCAATGTAATTTGCATCATTGACATAAAATAATGCACTTGAAGGCTTCTATTTGATATTGCTCTATTATTTAAATGAAGTAATAATGTGTCTTCAAAATATATTTAATATTCTCATGCGAAAACCACATCAGTTTTTTGTTGAACATAACGTTTTAGGAGCTATGTATGTGTTGGGTTTTATATGAAAGACAGAGTAAAACTTTAATTCGCAACAATGACAAGGGGTATAACCTTAAGCATGGAAAATGGTGGTTTAGGTAAGACTTTTCATGGAGATTGCTGCCAATGGCCGATATTTTGATGTTTTTGTCACTTGACGGACACATTTCCACCAAAGTAAGTTCATTTTCTTGTTTTACATGTGGTGTGTATGCAATAACCACCTAGCCAAATGCTTAAGCTACCTGCCGGTGGTCTGTTTTATTCCGTCAGTGCAGTGATAAAAGCCTGAAAGAAGGGATGGTGACATCGGGTGTCCGTAGTCATTATACGGATACAGACCGTGTATATGATATGGCAAACATGCTCGGATTTGTCATTATTGTCACGGAGGCAGGCCAACTACTTTTCTCAGGAATGGGTTCGCCAAGCTATGCTCTCAGTAGTTACCTGGGTAGTTGTTTTCTTTGAAAAGTGTACTGATCAAAAGATCGATGTGTCTGGCTCGTGTATATACATGGACGAGATAAACCCATTTATCCAAAATTCAAGGATTCAAGTTCCGGTTCCACGAATGTCTAATTGTACGGAAGCCCTGGAGGGACATTTATAATTTAACAATTATTAAACAATTATTACATATTACTTGCCCTTTATTACCTAATACTTATAACCTATTATTTATAAGTTATTGACACGCGCCATATTTTGCGGCAAACAGGCACGATGAGCCATTGAAGATGGACATGCGTTACAGAAGGTATTAAAATCTGGTTATTTGAATCTATATTATATATTAAATCATACTATTGTTGTTAGCATCGATGTAGAATCGAATTGATAAATTCTGGCTCGAAATTGGGGAGAACGAAAAATCATTTTTAGGGTGTCCGTTGGCATGCGCTCAACTGGATTTGTTTTTAGTTCTACGACATCGTTAGTGCGTTTTGCAACTATTTTGTACCACCGTTAACTCTGCTTTGCCATTCCCAGCTTTATGCAAATGCATCCAATGCAGTGCATGGAGTCCAAGGCATGCTCATAAGAAACTTTTAATTTTAGAACTTCATTGATGGATTCTGGAGTGCTCTCAGACTATGTAGGATGCAAGAGTTAATTAGCAAAGTGTCTTCTAATCACATGTGCTATTAGTCTGTGAAGTTCATGGGCCTAGATATAGGTTAAATTTCTAAACCTGGTTTGCATAACCGGGGTGGCCCTTATCAAGCTTCAGGCCAAATAACAATGTGCTAATATTTGGCAGGGTTTATCAGTTTAGTTTTGTTTCATTCTTTGTGTAACTCGGTCAGATGTTGCTTCTCAATTAGTAAACCCTTCAAACCATGACTGTTAAAAATGTAAATAATTTGGCAGTTCATGAGGGAGAAAGGGGTCTGGTGCTGGGCCTTCCCAGGAAAGATAGTTAGGGAATCTGCTCATCTGTCGTAAGTGACATAGCATTTGAAATTGCCATTTAAACCAATCAACCACAAACAATCAGTTTTAAGTAATAAATTTAAAATAATAAGTTTTAAATAATACATGTTAAATTATAAGTATTAAGTAATACATTTTAAATTATAAGTTTTAGGTTATAACTTTTAAATAAAAAGTTTTAAGTTATAAATTTTAAATATTAGATAAATAATAATAACAAATAAGTACAGTCTTATATATTTTAAATAAATTATTCTGTGCTATTTTCAGAGCGTGGGTTCATATGAAAGACGTGGTCGTGGATGGAGAGGAAATCAGAATACAAGGTGCAAATACGCTAGCGGCCTTTCAGGAGACGTATTGAAGAATGGAGGGGAAAAAATAATGAAAATCGTTGTGAATGAACGTATTGAAGAAGGACAGACATTATACTTAAAGAATGTTATTTAGAGCATTGACCATGTGACTTGCGTTTACGACATATTGTGTTAAAGTGTTTATGTGTCCAAGTATGGTGTTTTTGTTTTGAAATTTAAATAAAGTAGTTAGCAGTCTATTGCTTTATTGTATTTTATCTCGAAGATACATCAGTTATACAGGTCAAGAATCTTCAAGTGGCTGTCTCATATTTGACCCTAATGGAGTGGCAGAGGAATGCCTGACTCACCTGTCACCAGGTGATAAGAAGTGTTCGTGCTGTCAAGGATATTCTCCTACATAGCTTGATTTTTATATAGCATCATGGGGCATTCTAATATAAATTGCTCTAATAATGGCACCAGATGATTTTGAAACCACCGCAGGGAATTGCAAGTTCCCACATACTTATATTTAGACTAGTAAGCATTGATGCGGTGAATATGATAACGGAGTCATAATTTGGGCAATTCATAAAGAAGTCCTTTAAAATGTTGATATATGGATAAAATGAAAGCCTATTATAGAAGTTATGGCTGGGGTAGCTCCATCACGCTTGAATTTGTTCACTCGCAGTGGCTTTGTCAAAATAACGGTTGTAAAAGCATGTGTGCTTTATTAGTGCCACAGTCAGCTCAGAAAATACAAGGAACACGCTTCAATGTTTTTATTGATTCAATATGGTAATTAACAAAATAACAATACATTTAGGATTGGTCATTAAACCTTTAACAACATACATCATTATACGACTATGTCCGGTTAATTCACATCTCTATTTCTGCATGGATGCATAAAACAAATTGTTTCTTTCGTCATATCCACCAATGTGCCAAATATCATTTTAACCTTTTGTACAGTTTCTTTGTATATGTGGCATTCGAGCCTTTCATTCAGGAACAGCACCTACTAAAGTCTTCTAAAACAGATACATTTTTTACTAAGTTGTTTTTTTCTCTCTATCAAGTATCTCAAGTTTCTTGCGACGTAAGAGTAAATATCCACAAAGATGTAAAGTATTTACTTCAAATGCCGCATTCTCAACAACAATATGTTCACAAAACATTAGAAGAACAATTTCACCAAACTTAAACTCAGCGTCAACGTATTCCATCACCAAGTTAAGTCCAGGATTGTGCATTTAATTCTCTGATGGCAGATATCGAGGCACCACATCTCCTGTGTGACTTATTCACCACATCAACACTTTCGAGAAAAGTACAGTGCTTCCACTCCAATACCTTTTCAACTTTCCTATAATTAATAATAATAATTTTACAAATTCACTTTTATAAAGCCTGTCATCAACACTCTGGTGTTAATACTTTTGAACAACAGACATCTAACAATAATATATGAGTTTATCGTTTGGTAATTGTCATTACTATCAGTTTTTAATAGAATACTCATTTTAATCGTCCACTTACTGAGATGACCCTGTCAAGAATTTAAACATACCATCATATATTGTTATAATATATTGAAGGTCATGATATCAAGTATCCACCGTGCCGACGTCGGAGCACTTCAACATCGGGATTTCGATGTCGGGTGTCGTATCGTCATTTGGTTTTGGTTGCCGACGTCGCGACATAGCATATCCATCGATAGTCACATGTTGGGCCAATGCCAAGTTCCCAGTTAGCTAGTTGGCGGTTGCGAACTTACAGCTTCGGCTAACTCGCGAACTTACAGCTCTGCCTAACTCAAACACCTTGGAAATGGACCATGAAAATAAAGCTTATTTAAAGTTGAATTACACCAAACATTACTCACCCCCAGTGACTTATTTCGCTTTGCAATGGATCTGAGTAGAACGCCTTTCACATAATTGTACTTGTGTTACGTTGTGTATATCCTTTTGACTAATCGACACGAGTCGTATATTTTATTTCCCGCCAGATACAGTAGTGTTCAGTAATAAATAATAAACTATAAATAATAAGTATTAAATGATAAATAATAATTGTTCCTAATTGTTAAATAATAAATGTCCCTCCAGGGCTTCCGTATAATTGGGATGTTAACTTCCTTAATAGGTCAGTTCGTTTGAGATAATTTCTATTTAGCAAACCTACATCACTATCTTCAACGACATCGTATACCGAAGACTTGAAATTCTAAGATGATAAGAATAACAGGTAAAATTATAGTACAATAAATGTATATGCAATATATATGTTCTAATTAATAATTAAATTAACAAATAAACATAAATTGTTTCACAATAGATCTGAACATTTCTAGCTATATTTTATCATCAACGCTATTTTGACAATACGGTGAGTGAAAATTGTGAGCACCTTCAAGTTGGTAATTAAGATGCTAATATTAGCTAATTGATAGTAACATCATTTCGTCGTATATTCTTTATTATTTTCAGCGGCTGCTCGTATGGCTAGATATGTGGTATTGTGTAACCTTGTGGGGATGTGTACAGGTATGTACATTGTGTAGTATGTATTATAGGAACACCGAGAACCTACATGTATAAAAAAAATCGATTTCGAGCATTGAGCCGTGACTGCACTTTTAAAATTTAATCCATTCGCCGATAAAGATTGGTGTGGGATTGACTAGTAACGTTATTCAGATATGTATAACACACATTAGTAAGTAACATATCTTTAAATCATGACTATTGAAATCAATTAATCACAGGTTACCCGCGAAAATAGACTGGTCTAAAAGGTCATGGCTCAGGGTTCAAAATTGAACTATATATACGAGGCATATAAAGGAAAACAATTACATACATGTTTAAGCCTATAACACGTTATGTGTATCAAATTTAGCTATTTTGACTGAACGTTACTATACTGATGGGGTAGAAACCACCAATTATGTTTATTCAATTTTAACAGGAACTATCTAATATATAATATTATAATTACATTGTTCCTGATTTTAATGAGGAACTTTTGTTATATACGTACCACAGTATATTTGAACATCATGTACGATATCTGCAAACGTTATCCCATTTCTGACACCATGGTGACATATTCTAACGTGAATAAATACGACTGAACGTTGTGATTACAATTATTGAAGAGCCAGCACAACGATACGGACGTAGCGGAAGGTGAAATGGCTTAAGATGTAAATTAATTTTCCAAAAGCGTTATTGACAGAGTGAATCCATTTTCCATGAGCATAAATAACATTTGGTGAGATTGTAAAGGACATTCGTTCCTTTTCAGTTGAGCGGAAGTTTAAAAATCGCTATCCCTTAGACGTATCTCAAGCACCTAAATACCATGATCAAAACGTATGCAAAAGTTTAAAATTTATGTGGTAGTACATTTTCATGTCCTAAAATCGAGATAATTTTTAATAATACATACTTATTTACATTATTGGTGAAAATATCGAAGAAACTACTGACCAGGCCTTACGAATTGGTTACAACGTTTGTAAAACGTCGCTGCACTCGATCATTTCAAAACTAGCTACTATTTTAAATCCGCACCCCGAACTATCTAGAAGAAGGTTATTTTGTATTTATTTCTTAAGGTTATTGACTAGCAAATGCAGGAGAAACCCTTAAACTGTTAACATATTTGATTATAAACATTTATTAAACACGTATTGTCGCGAATACTATAGACAACGGATGCAAAACGTTGATTCGTTTTGTAACCTCCCCTGATTTAAGCATTTCTGAAATCATTATACGTATTGCATATACGAAAACCGTATGTTGTTCAACGATTTTTCACGTTAAACATATTTTTTAATACATACTTTAAAATATAATTTAAAAATACAAATAACTTAAAAAGTATATAATAAACTTAAGTGTTCGAAACCTTATATGCGTAATTTCATGTATGTCAAGTTTTATGCTTTTTGAACCAAAACTTTTTCGGTAAGATGCATTTTTCAGTTTTTAGGGAGTGTCTCCTAAATCCAAGAATATTTTTAAAAACTAGCAGAGCAAAACTGTTGGGAATTTTCTAAATGATTAACATTAATCTGATATTCATAAAAAAACAGGTTTTATATACCTTATACAGAATAATTCAAAAGGAACGAATGTCCTTAAATTATAACAAAATATATACATGCAGTAATTATTTAGTAAGTATTAAATAATCGTACATTGGTATTGTACGTCCTAAAATCTGTAAATTTGTTAAAATATTGATATTTTATTTACGAATAGGACTTCTCCTAAAAAATGTTGAGTCGACATCCAAACCTACGTCACATCTGACGACAATTCACAGTGTGGTCTCGTCAACTGGAAACCGTAAGTTATAAACATAGAACTGTATTTGTTTTCTCTTTGATGTTTTACATGTCACCGCATTTTTTTGTAACATATCGAGCTGTTCTTGATACATTACTGGTTGGTGTACGTATAAGTACAAAAAGTGTTGATGCAAACATTTCGCTGGATTGTAATGAGAAGTTAGACTTACGACTTTATAAGTCTGATACTTATTTGAAGTCTGCTTCATAAGGCACTTCTGGTGGGCCTATTTTCTGGAAAATCGGAACTTGTCATGTTGACCAAAAAAAGTTTTAACAGCTTGTTCCCCATAAGTAACGAGCAAATTCCAGACTGTTTAAACTTTTTTCTTGTTTTCTCAAAATATCGATTTGTACTTACGACCTTCTCATTCTAAGTCAGCGATTCAATGACACCCTTTAATTAGTAGGCCTATACGTAGATATATTGGGTAATTTGTGCTTAGAATAACTTATGTTTTTTGTGTAGAACATGTGTTGGGCGAAAATAATAACTGTATGATCCCACAAATTGTATACGACATTGTTTTATGAAAACTTAAGGAGTGATGTATACTTGACATATGTTATGATCAGTTTACAAGTAGTCAAGGAGCTTATATTTAACATTATGTACACACGGACATTAAAACTGGTGCACCATTTCACACAGTCATGCTGATAAACGTATAATCAAAGTGGCATGATCATAATCAAGGACACATAGTTTTATCTATAGGGGATTGTGAATTGAAAACAAGACTGCGTTCTGTAAACAATGTCCCGCGGAAGCCTTTGTCATAAACAATGTTTTATTAAAATGATATGAAACAATCTTTAAGGATTGGCATTTTCGTAATTCTAATTTTAATGCCAAAAGTATGTCACTGAAAAGGATAAAATAAGGTCATGTGATATTGGTGCGTGGAGAGTGTTCAAATGCAACACTCATACGCAAGTATGAAAGCTTTGTCTTAAGCCATGTAGACGCAAATTTTTTTGCTTAATCAAGAATATGGCCCTTAAAAAATGAGAATAGATGATACCTATCGGTGCGTGGAAGGTGTTTCAATACAACATCGAAGTATAAAACTTTGTACCGAGCCATATTGATGTAACAAAAAATGGTCAATTTGGGTTAACCTCGTACGGATGGACAAACAGGCCCAATCTCTACCGAATCGGAGACATAAAAATGATTTAAATAGAAATCTGATGGGTCAGTAAGCATAGCATTATGACGCATTACATTTACCATTGAAGTTTAAAACAAATACTTAATATACATAAAGTGGTTTTTTAAGTATGACAGCACATTCATGACAAAGATGGCTTATTCACAAACATAAAACCTGTCCGATGGTTCCTGTTTAACTTCTGAGAAGGATCGGTGGCTATCGGGGGCCATCGAATAAAACTATGTATAATTCCACGTCGCCGATCAGGAATTTCTCATAGGGACAATATCTGCTTAAACACCAATCAACCACTCGTATAAAATCATGAACAACCCTTTTCCCTTCATTCCGATGCTTCTTTGCCACGCTAGTTTCAAGTAGGGATGTGTATGTAATGTTTTCATGGTTTTGTGAGAGACTTATTATAAAATGATCTACTTTAATCAACCATGTTTCTTGATTGGTAACCGATTTCGTTTAATTTAATTTCAGAATATTGCGAAGACAAACCTGATATACACTGTCAACTGCTGAATGACACAATAGGATTTTGCTCTGAAATACACAAGGCTAAAGTGATCTGTAGGAAGTACTGTAATTTATGCGATCTTAGTAAGTACTGAACGCGAATGCATCATGTAATTGATATGAATGCAGGGGTTGTTATTTCATTGTTTAGACTCAAAGTATTTTAAATTAGTGATAATTATACCCTATTTACAAAATAAAATCGTACAAAACTATATTATACGAGAACCTGCAGTTTAATGGTAAGTTATATTATTGTCAGGAAAGATTTATCTTTATTTATCCAGTCACTTCCGGCCAAATCAGCCCGATAACAGGGCGCCGGATAACATTTTCAATAAACCGACAAGTGGTCATGTGACTTGCAATAAACCGTCACCTCATCACGTGATCTGACGGACTTCTTCTTAAAGCGGGGTCGCCGGCTGAAACTCTGCATCCGAGGATGAGGTTTTCCTATTTAAAATGAGCTTGGGTCGATCAATAATTGTTCTACGACTTACCTGCGTGTACATGACGTTATCAAGATGTCCGACGTTGTTGTTTTGTCGTGACGTCAGTGAACGAACGTGACGTTACGCACAAATAATGAAAAGGCAAATAAATAGTCCCGACTTTTATTCCCTTTTTAAAGCAGATGTAGTGACCGGATAAATAGAATAATAGGTTAGTGCCGTGGTGTGAGTAAAAGTTTATCCGGCTCGGCTGCGGAAATTATCGGATTCGCCTACGGCTCACCCGATAAATTCCTGCGCCTTGCCAGATAAACTTTCTCATCCACGGCACTAACCTATTATTCTCTATGTGTCCATACCTTCTTAATTCTGCAACGAAGGTTCTTCAGAAGATAAGCCAGCATTCCATCTATGTCGGATTTTACGAATATTTTGCTCAATTTTCAAATTGCATATCGTTCTTGCCATGCTAGCGCCCTACTGGTCATGTAGTCTGACATAAGCCAGGTGTATTGCATATTTTAAACCTGGAAACGGCTATAGTTCGCTCAAATCGAACAGAAAATACGATACTAGTACCTAATTATTAAATATTACATAACTTTTAATACACTTGTGAATGTTCTATACGACACTTTCATGCATGCTTATCACCCTATACTACCATTGCAAACAATGAGGTCACATATCAAGTTGCCACAGGCCTAAGAAATTATATCCCAAACTACAGTTTTTATTTCCAAAAAATTGCCTCCATTCTATATAAATATTCCTTTCCTCTTATGAATGGGTGAAAATTGGGAATGTCAAAAACGCTGTTTTTGTGATGTAATTTCTTAGGCATGTTAAGTGGCGTATCCGTTCTGTCATTTAGGATGTAGTAGGATTCTTTTGCACAATTGAAAAACTGTATTAATACTACATTAGTAGAACATTGTGTTATAATACATGTAACTATACCTGAATGATGAACACGACTCTGTACCTTTCTTAGCTGATGGACAATGGTGTGCCTGGTCGTCATGGAGTTCCTGTGACATGACATGTGCCAATGGCACACAATTGAGAACACGACAATGTGCATGTCCTACTGCTGCAAATAGTGGTCTGGATTGTGTTGGTGGAAGTTCAGATTCTAAAACATGTATGAATCAGCCTTGTCCAGGTATTGAATAATGTTTCAACTCAAATATTGCAAAGTTGTAAAAATCAATGGGTACTTGGATGATTTGTTGGTTGTAGTGTTTATGTTTGGCCCCCATTGTTCCTATGAAAATATACACCTGCCTATCTAATCAGTGTAGCTCTAGACTCAACGTCAAAAACGAGCAAAAAAGGAACAAAACCAACAAACGTTACAACACCACATGCATATTACAAAGACAACACAAAAGAATGAACAAGAATAACAAACAAACTGACCAGCTACATAATTACAATCTACTTCAATGACAGAATGCCACCTTAGCTATTTAGGCATGACGGGTGTTATACTCAATAGACAATTAAGAACAAATCAAAGGGACGACTGGGACGTTCACACACAACAAATGCAACCCATACAGTAACAACCAGTTAAAGGGTTTTTTGAAAGAGATGCAGGACTTCAAAGTTGCACAGCGACAAAATATGTTATACAAATGTCTATGCCTTAAATTTCCAGACTTTAAATGTACTATCAGCTTATTTAACATTGCGATGTTATAATATACTTTATGCTAGATTGATTTGTAGAATGCATCCTAAAATATTTTACTAGATATCTGTAAATCTCTTTTCCCAGTGCATGGAGGTTGGAGTTCTTGGGAAAACTGGGGCAGCTGTTCTGCAACATGTGGAACAGGCATGCAAAGAAGAGATCGCAGATGTACCAACCCTGCACCAAGTTTGGGAGGATTACAATGTCTTGGGGAAATTCATGAAAACCGACTTTGCTCAGTATCAGCATGTACAGGTAAACAATCTAAAGGGGCTTACTTCCTTTCAAGTACTAGCCAGTATGTTTTATTCAATTCTGCTTAAATTCACAGTAAGCCTTAAATGGCTGTTGTCAGTAAACAATACTAATAAACTTGGAAACCTATCAATAGCACAAATGAAATAAGAATTTATCTGTCTATCCTATCTGAAGAATGGTGCATTATTAGCACTTTAGTTGACACCCATAAGGTGGAAACATAATAAAATGAAAGATTACATTACACAGCATCTAGTAGTTGGTTTGTTCACAAGATAATGATATGTAAATAATAAATGCATAAATCAAAATCTAAGGGAAGCAACACTTGCAAAATTAGTATTTTGTCATCCATACATTTTACAAATTATGATATTTGGTAAATTATTTCGAGTGTGTTTACTATGTTCCTTTGTTTAAAATGTTGTATTGATTGTTTATGCTGATGCCCATATGGGCCTAGCTTTGAAATAAAACTTGAAAACTTGAAACTTGACAAATATAGTAAACATTCTATCATCGATTTTTGGTCATTTGTGAAAAACAGATAATGATTCCATGATTCATAGTATTCATTTTCCCTCTGAAAATATACATTAGACTGTCGGCTAATTAACATTGTGATGTTACAAATGATCTGAACTTTCACATTTTCGATGGAAATCCACATACTTTATTGCTATGGTGACCAGTTTTAGAAAAGGACTCTGATTAAGAATAACGAATAGTTAGTTTTTTAGCAGTCATAGTATATCTCTGAAGCGTATTGGAGCGCGCAGTCGGGGTACCGGTAAATCGATATTTGGATTGCATCACTTCCGTTGGTTGAAATAATGACTGCTGAGCTGCCTTGCTTTATTTACTAGTTCTACGTTCTTTTTTAATGCAAGTTTATTAAAGCGATGAAACCGTGTGCCTGTGTAAATGATTGCTCAAACTATGTTATTTTGACATACTTGTTAACTGTAACGTCGAATAACGTTTGAATGACGTTTGCGACGTCAGACAAAAAGCTCTATCTATTGACCCTACAAAAACAGCTGTAACTTCCTTAAAACTCAAGATAGTATTAAAAGTTCTTTAGCAGGTTGCTTCATTAACATTGTTCCTAATAACTATGAAAATTTTCATAATTAATATTTCTGCACAATAGCAGGTTTTCCGAGACTTGTATGTATACTTGAATTTCATGATTATGTATATATACTGCAATGTGTTTTACCCCTAAAACAGTACACGGAGGATGGAGCTTATGGGAGAACTGGGGGAGCTGTTCTGCCACTTGTGGGATTGGCTTACAGAGGAGGGGAAGAAGATGTTCAAACCCTGCACCCAGTCTGGGTGGTTTACAATGTCTAGGGGATTCACACGAAGACAGGATTTGCTTTTCATCTGCTTGTGCCGGTAAACTATACTCTGTATTGAAATCTCAGATACCAAAGCCTTATGACTTAGAATCAGAAGGTTGTAACACAACAGTTTTTTTATAATATCAAGCCTGATTTTCCAAGAAAAAGTTTTAAAAAGGATTTTTATTCAAAATTGAAGAAAAATCTTCACAAGAGGCACATTTAATTCTTTTTGCAAATTCAATTAAATTTATAATGTTTTCTAAAACGTAAGGGTTCAACAATTTGCACGATTTTGATTATTTTTAAAAAACAATGATCTGAACCCGTGAACACTACTGCCTAAGATATAACCGTGGCATATGCAATACACCAATTAGTTGCATTCATGGCCCCACCCGGGGATGTGTGGTGGATAGCCGGGGAAACAACCGTACATGTTTTACCGTCCAGCTTCCACCGCACTGCCGGAGAAACGTTGGATTTTTCTCTCAGAAACAAATTCAACGGGGACAATATTTAGTTATATGGGATGGGGAAATACTAGATATTTTACCACCAGCTGTCCCCCGCAGGGCAGTGGAAGGGTGGGGGTTTTGACATCCCAAAAGTAAAAAATCCCAACCCATCCCGGGTTGGGGTGAATGCAACTGACTGGTGCCATGTGCATAATGATTTTATGGCTGGTCTTCGAAGTTCAAGTATTATTTATGGATACTGGAAAGTCTGGAAGGTTTCTTTTTAAAATGGTGTGTAATTTATGTTATTTTTGTTGATGTAGCAGTACAAATTGTATACCTTTAAAAGCTTAAAGTGCAGGTTATTCAGTGTAGGGAATCACGTGACTAAAATGGTACTCAGCACTATGAAATAAATCGCGAAAATCTGGATATTTTGACAGTTTTTTTTATTCTCCGTAAGTACTACATGTACTAGTTAATTTGACTCTTAATATAGTGCAGCCTATGTGAAATTAAACTCTCTTTCTAGTGGTAATTATATATATATATATGACTCATTCCTGTACTTTCTCTGGTTTCTGAGATACCTTCGAGGTTTTAAGGCGAACCAGAGGAATGTTTTGTCAATAAGTCTGCATTATTGTATTATACTACACAAAAACGGTATTTAAATGTAATACATGTATATTGAACCATGTTCAGGTGCATGTGCTGTTTTGTATTCAGAAATGGTTTTTCGTTGAAATATATAGACTACTAATGTCCTGTATTGGTTAATTTAAGCAATTTCTTCAAAAAAATGACACATCATTGAAATGGTACTTTCCACGGATTAACATATTTGTGATACTAACCACGGATCATTTTGAGCATGTATATTCTAGACCAAAAACTGTTAATATCACAAATACAAAATGGAAATACTGATACCATATTAAGGTTTTTAGTCGAAGAACAATTTAATACTTAAGTAGATTATCATGAACAAAACTTGTTCAATGTATGGCAGAGAAAATGGTGTCCAAAGCAATGTATAAATCACGGGTACCAGGCTTTACGGATTTAAGAACGCAACAGTGGGAGTGGTGTTGACTTTTACCAGGAAAACAAAATAAGTTTTAAATCCATATGCCTCAGATAAAAGCTGAACTTACTGACGTCATTTTGGTAGCACAAATGCCGATCACAATCTTTATTTGCCGGTCATAAGAGTGCCTACACTCGGATTTGAACCAGTGTCGCCGAATGAAGCGTCAAGCGCGCTATCCACTGAGCTACGAGGGAGGGGAAAATAATATAAAAAATCGACAAATACGAGTTTAATGAAATTTGCATAAGAAAGACATATTCCAGAAAATGAAAGCCACACTTTTGTTAGCATGAAACAAAACAAAGTTTTGTTGCAGTTGTTTTGAAATCACCTGATATGCCACCAATTTTACATAATTTACCATTGGAATTCGATAACTTAAATTACTTTATGTTTCATTTCTTACAAGAAACATCTTTTTATTCTTGCGCACCATGATTAAATGGCTAAGTTTGTGCAGCATCATCTATATACAAAACGAACGTAGCATTGTTTATTTTTTTTACAACAACACGATCGACTCATAATAGTTCCTTTAATTTATTCAGTGCAGTTTCGATTACAATTCTCTGCACAATGTGTCTTCGAGTCTGTCATTTCTGTAAAAGAATAGACGAAAACAATTACCAGGCAACTAAAAGCAAGCATAATAAAATATATTTAACTAAAACGACGATGCCGAAAAAATTGTTACAAGCTCTAATATGCAGGTTTAAAATGATCCGTGTTTTGTATCACAACATTGTTGTTCCGAGGAAAGTACCATTTGGATAAATAGTCATTTTTGCAGAAAAACGCATTAAAATACCAATAAAGTATGAAATAGTCACTTTTTTCAACGAAAACCCCTTTTCCAAATACAATACAGTTCTGATACCTAAACGTGGTATAATATATTCCCATTTAATGGCATTAAACACAGTTTTTGTATACTTTATCGAGGAATATTCACAAACTATTCCACCGGTTCGTCTTAAAACCTCGATGGTATCTCAGAAACCAGAGAGAGTACAGGAATGACACATGTACCATCAGAAAGAGCGTTAAATTTTGCATAGCCTACATTATATAAATAGTGAAAATAATTAAATAGTACTTACCAAGAATCGAAAAACTATCAAAATATCCAGATTTTCGCGATTTATTTTATAGTGCCGAGTACCATTTTAGTCACGTGATTCCCCACACTGCTTACATATTAAAACGATTTATTGCTTTGTGTTCTTTTATTCATCAAATGCGCTAGAGAATAATATGCTGGAAATAGGGTATGCCTCTTTAAAGTTCGTTATGTTATCATATATCGCCCCGTATAAATAAATAAAGTACTTTTTATATAATTTGTTAAAAAATAACAAATAACTACATACATGTACGAAGGTCAGTCAAAAATAACTGAGAGCCATCTAAATGTATTTGCAGTTGTTTATTGAATTCTATTAATCATCGTCAACTATTATCTTCTGCGGATCTTATGGTGAATTCTGTCAATGGATATAGGCTCAAAAATATAGTTGCCAAGCAACCACGAAGAACATAATTGAGGGATACGCGTTCGTGCCTGCGACGAGGAAATATAATTTGATGCGAATTCGAACGTTTATTCCAAGATTCTGAAGCGTGATTTATTATAACTTACACGCGTAGAATAGCATTTATCAAATAATAATGAGCATTTTCCCAAAAATGTTACGAATTCTGTGTTGTTATTGTTATCTAGCAACCATTTTGTCACATTTTATCTATTTTCTCGGTAAAGGTACTTTTCGTTGCCATGGTATTCTAAAACGAATCACTGATTTCGCAAGTTCTCTCGGTAGGATTAAGGATTTGTCTCATGAGGTCAAGTAACAGTATAAGAAACAAAATGTTTCACGAAAAACATAATGCGTTCTTTAAAAAATGTATTCAGTGTACATATATATGATAGAGTAATGTAATACAAAACAAATACTTGGTTTTTGAAAAAACGGAAGTAGCTTCACATTTCCATAGCAACGCAAACATTTATTCTACTGACAGCATGAACGCATGCCCTCGAGTTGTCTTCTTCGTTTGCCTGGCAACAAGAATTACACAATCGTTACCAAGATTGGTCTTCGCAATTACATCAGTAAAATACTATATTAATTTTTCAAAATAATGTACAATACATACATTAACAAGTTCTGTCCATTTAACCAAGCGTTATTTACCAACTCTCAGTTATTTTTGACTGATTCTCATATAATTAGAAAATGCTTCGCCCATATAATTTGTTTCATCAGTTGGATTACACTATTGTACTCAATAATAATAATAATAACGACTTAAAATAAAGTCGTTATTATTATTGTCATTATTGAGTACAATATTTATTTCAGATGGCCACTGGTCAGACTGGGGTACATGGAGTGCTTGCAGCAAACCTTGTGATAGTGGTATACATACTAAGACAAGAACATGCACCAACCCGCGACCATCTCTTACTGGCAGATATTGTGATGGTGATGCTATTGCTATTGGAGATTGTAATACACAAACATGTCCAGGTATATGCATGTAATATCGGTATTATACATATTAATTACAATGAATGCATTTAGAATTCAATATTAAAAATGCAAAAATACCATCATTTTTGTATCAAGAGTGTACTATACTTTGGTGTATGTGTACGCTCGTATTGTTTTCAAATTAATGTAACGTTATCAAGGAGTATTATTAGGTCTTTATAAATTGCTAGTAGACACTTAATAGGCTAGATTAGTTCGAGGGACTATACCAACACGTGTCTTTTCAGATAAAATGGTAGCATTTACAGCATACGGTAGCCAAGCAGGTCCGTCAAGTTACGTGATTCGATTCCCAACAGCAATCACCAACTATCATAATGACTATTCTACCACCACCGGAAAGTTTACTTGTCGTGTAGCGGGATTGTACCATTTCGCTGTGACATTGACTAAGAAGAGAGATGATATTGATGTAATTAATGCGTATATTGACGTTAACGGTCGCAACAAAGTCAATCTCCATGCTGATCCGGCTGATGACGGAACCATTGACACCGGAAGTTATTCAGTCAGTGGTGCTGCTACCTTCCATCTGTCAGTTGGAGATGTTGTGTACATATATGGTACAGCATCTAACTTTTATAACAACTTGAATACTTTTTTCACAGGTTTTCTTATTCAGGCAGATAATTAATCACTATCAGGAGAAATAAATGATATAATGTAAAAAATAAGTGTTCAACTGTTATGTACATTCAACGCTAGTCGGATACAATCAGACTTCGGCCCAACTTCGAGAGAAATAATGAGAGCTTTATATATAAGGTGCGAATTACTAAGAAGTTAATCGGGACCTAAATATAATTTGAGATAACGAAAAACTATAGCCATAACTTCGAGATAAGTCTCGATCTTTCATAAAGACAAAGAATGAGAAAAATCGAGACTTGGGAAAATTTTGGCATGACGGGAAACTCGAGATAAGCGAGTTCGAGAAATTCGAGATAAACGAGTTTGAGATAACGAGAAACTTGAGATAAACGAACTCGAGATAACGAGAGTTTACTTATGTTGTTATTTGTTTCACTTTCTCAATCTATAAATGGCGGAACTAAAACTTATATAGTAGAGTTACTTGTTTCAGATACAGAGCTGTGTTAAAGAATACCATAAGCCGATTAAGTATTACTTTTGAACAGTGTTCCAAGAATCGAAACGACTATTTTCTTAGGAAGGTGTCCGCGGCTTAGGGCGTTTATAGATCTATGGCGTGTATGTCGTCTAACCAGTATTGTTGCCAGGGGTGTATTGTTTTCCAGCTCAGATGTTACAGCACTTATAAACGTGTAAAATATACAATGCAATGAATAATGTTAGCACATTAGTAACCGGACCAACGTCTTATCGAGATCGCAAGCTCTCGGTGCGAGTTTAGGGTGTGAGTACTATAACTGTATAATATTTTACCAGAACTTTTAAATATCTCACTAGAGGCTTGTTACAGAGAGTTTTGTATTGTTGTTGCTACAAAGGTAACCACATTTCATTCGATTCTGGGGTGATATTTAATATTGGCCTTACTTTGATTTGAAGATGAGGGCAGCCAATCTGATCACACCATACTAAACCTTACAGTAACATGTGATTTGATTGGCCATCCTTATTCACCAGTTAAATAAAATCACGACCCTAGAGGGGGGAGGGGGGGTGGACGGATTAAAAAAAATGTTGGTATCAAATTAAATATGAAGCTCTCTAGTTTCTGATTATATGAAAATAATTACACAAATGCTGCTTTCATGTACGATTTTCTCATATCTTTTTCGGGTTGTTTGTGCGTTACAGTATTTATTTTTTATCAATCTCTTTCACTACAATTCTAAATTAAAGCCGCAATGGTCTCAAGGACGGATTTTTGGCATCTTGGTCTTATACAATATGAGCATAGGAAAGGGAAATAACTCGTGTCACCGTAAAATTCCTTCCAATATAATTGTTTATTCTGATTTGAAGGTGTCCGAATGAAAGTTATCCGAGTAGCATTTTCTAAGAAACCTACAATTTAATAATATTCCGACAAAAAAACCCTTCAATGATAGCACACTTAAATTGTCGCCGGTACAGTGGTGATTACTAGTATGTTATAGTTTACAAGAAGACAATACAAAAGTATAATATCCCGTTATGTAGGGAACCGATCGTCTTGAAAATAAGCGATTGCTGAGAAAATATGCATTCAGCAATATTGACTGAAAGGGTAAAGTTTGGAAACAGACAACAAAACAACTTCAATGTGTTAGCAACAATCAATACACCACAAACTCTTCGCTCTCTACTGTGACCTTAGTGAAGCAATGAGATGACAAAAACGACCAGTTTAACCCATAATATTATTGTTGTAATTTTATGCACATTTTGGCTTAGAATGAGAAGGTCGGAACTACAAAATTAATAGTTTGAGAAAACAAGAAAAACTGGTAAAACAAGCTTTTTCAACTTCAGTTTGGTCAACATTACAAGTTTCGATTTTCATAAAAATAGGCTCATAAGAAGTGCCTTATGATGTAGATTTCAAATATGCATTACATTAGTCTTATAAGGTCGTAAGTGGCACTTTCAACCTTCGCATTCTAAGCCAGCTAATTGTATCATTGATAACGAAAAAGTGTTGTTTTTTTTGTAAATTTGATACTTTTTTTACATTTTTGTCTTTATCAATGATACAGTTACCTCTGGCTTCAAGCAGAGATTAAAAATATGTTCTTAATAATGGTGTATCTCTCCATTGTGCCTATGGCAATTCTGAATTATTTTGTTAATCGTTCAAAACGGTGTTTACAAGACAAAACAAATACAGAAAGAGGATCACAACCTTTTTTCTCACACGTGACACTGACCTTCAGCCAGACGGTAAAAATGCATGCTCAATCCATGGGATCGATGTGTTGAATAATATGAGGCGGTGGCCAAGTGGTAAGCGCTCTCGATGTTACCTATCATCCAGAGGTCCTTGGTTCGAATCTCCGTCATATATCTGGATATTTAATAAACGCTTTCCAGTGCGTTCCACATTCCACACAACTAGAGATGAGCTGTATACACGTTATCTCGTGAGTATCGATGCTAATTGACATATTCACCGGGACAGAAGTTACAGAAGGACCAACGAGCCTGTTTCGTAAGAGCTAGGACAGAGTGCCCGGATTACTAGCTTCACAAAAACGCACTGTCTCTTCCCTCGCAGCCGATCGTCATTGGCTACTTATAGAGTGATGAAACGAATGGCCACGCATATACGTATATGCTGGTTCAGACCAGCGTTATAATACAAGTAATTTCACAGGCAATTGTCTCAGATAATGCACACAAAACGAGAACAGACAACACTGTAATCTTAACATTAAAACATTTTTGGTACCAACAAATTAAGTCAAACTGCATGCTGTTCTGTCCATCGATGGAGCAGTTAGCTATGCCTGTTAAGCCGAAAATTTCAATTATTTGAACATATCGCAGGCTTAGAATGAGAAGGTCGTAAGTACCAAATCGATATTTTGAGAAAACAAGAAAAAAATGTCAGAAAAGTACTCTTTACTTATGGTAAAACAAAGACCAAGGTCTTTGGGTAAAACAAGCTGTTTCAATTTTGTCAACGTGTCACGTTCCGATTTTTCTCAAAACAGGCACAATAAGAAGCGCCCAGTGGTGCTTATTTTAGCTATGCAGCATTACAGGGTCGTAAGTAGTAGTAACGAACTAACAACCATCTCATTCTAAGCCAACGATATTATGCTAGACATTCAGAGCGAACACTATGACTAAAGGACGGATTGCAGGATGGGTTGATATACGGCTAGATCGCTTTGGCTTTGGGACGTTTGGGTTTTCTAAAATAGTATTGATAATACGGTGAGAATTCTTGATTTTATTACATGTATTGGAAAATAGGTTTTATCACAAAACATGCATCTATTTTTTATTTGAAGCGATGACCCTTTTCTATAGACAAAGAGATGCAACATTATCAAGGAATTCAGTAATTGACCCTTTTCAATGTAAAATTTTCAATAACAGCACAATGACACTCTATAAATGAGAAAGACCTATTGACTTAATAATTATTTTCTTTAAAGGGGTACATTTTTCCTTCTTTGCTTCTGGTCCAGAACTGTAAAGAGGGATCAGCATGATGCCAGCATTGTGCCAGCATGACATCGCTATCAGTGATTATCTAGGGTCATAAAACACAGTAACTGGTCGGTGACAAGAGGCCCATATAAAGCTACATCTACATCTACATCTACGGGGATACTCCCAACTATCAATTACTGATAATGACTGATAATCAATAAAGTGCTACTGTATGTAATACCCTAGAAAATATGAGTTATGTTGTGTGCATGTTTAATTTGTATAATTAGATATATTGATTTTATTTTTGTTTCCGTCTGGTTTGAGTGTGTAAAAACTATTTGCAAAGATATTTACTAATTTAGTTATTAATATTCCCCAAGAGTTATTTAAATAAATACACACCCACACCAGATGCAAACAAAACTAACCAAATATACCACAGAGGTATACAGAATATCTTTTGTGAGTGTATGTCTGTGAATATACCTAATAGTTTTTTTATAAATAAAAGATAATACACATAGATCAGGTTAATAATTGTTGTTGTATTTAACATTTTAACCAAATCATCAAAAATAACAGTTTTATATTATATGAATAATATCAATTCACTTATATCTAGGAATACTTTATTGAGAAATGTTAATCTTTAGGCATACTATATTTTCTGATTTTCACACATTTATAACTTTATATTAGTTGTATGCATTTGTGTTTAATCACTCCCTTTAAGCAACAGAATAGATAAGTCAATCTTGATGGTTCAGGGTTTTTCACACATGTATTAGGATACATGAATAGGTTTCCGCAGCGAGCTACTTAATATGCTCCCCCATCCACCTGTACCAACTATTGTCTCGGTAATTTTATCTGAGTTTCTCCTGCTTTTATTTTTTACTATACTGTAGGCATATTTTATAACTTCCTGTCATAAAAAGAATTCTTGTTGTGTTATTATCTAATACAAGGGCCTCTTGTAAACTAATTAGCATGCTGTGCAATGTTACATAATATTATGTAATAGGGTACAATATGGTCAGATATCTTTAAAATCTGGAACCACATGCTGAGAGAGTAATGACCAAATTTAGTTGGCTCAGAGCCAAAATCCAGCAAGACCTTCATTGCAAGGGGAAGTAACTTCAGCGATGCGTTTGATTTACCGGATTGTACGGGGTTTGACTAAAATACGAAACGAGGATTTTTGGCGCAACGAGGCGAAACGAGGCGAAACGAGGATTAAAATTTTATATTATATGAATTCTAGGTATTATTGGTAACAAATATTAATTCCAAATAAATGTATTGTGTATTTGGATGGCATTAACTTGTTTCTTTCAATTAATTATCACATTGCTTTTAAATAATCTAATTTGAAGCCTCGTTTCGCCGACCGTAGACATCGAAATATCGGTGAAAGGAACTTTACCTATCCACTCAGTTATTTCAAAGCCTCCTTTCGCCAACTGTTGATTATATAATATAGGCGAAAGGAGCTTTATGATACTAATTTAACTTATATTAATTTACTGGTCTCTTTTTGCCGTCGGTATAATGTAAAATATCGACGAAAAGAGCTTAGGCATATCAACTTCCTAGGCTCGTTTCGCCGACCGTAAACCACGAACTATCTGCGAAAGGAGCTTTATCATACCAAATTACCAGTTTAGTTATGATATAGCCTCCTTTCGCCGACGGTAGAATGTAAATTGTCGGCCATCCAAATACACAATACATTTATTTGGAATTAATATTTGTTGCCAATGATAATTTGAATACATATCATATAAAATTGTAATCCTCGTTTCGCCGTCGGTATAATGTAATAATGTTATTTTAATTAGATTATCGACGATAATTAGATTAACAACGGTAATTGGATTATCACATGTAGTGATGGGTCAACCGACTGTTTGTTAAATAAATAAGATTATCGAGATGGTGTTTTTGTTATGGAATTTTTACAAGTCACCAACGAAGGATCATACCTTTTGTTAATTGAGTTCCTACAAGGTATATTGCTCTAGAATATAACAAAGTTGGTATGGTAAAACTCGTTTCGCTGTTATATCATTGTCAACGATGGCGAAAGGAGACTAGAATATAGCTATGTTAGTGTGAAAAAGCTTCTTTTGCAAATATTTTACATTATACCGTCGGCGAAAAGTTTTATCGTACATTACTAGTAGTCCAATTTACCAACTTATTTGTTAGATCGTTGATTGAGAATTTATTTGTTTTCTATGTTGACTATTTGTATGTATGTAATTGAATACATAATATTATGCATATTAAAAAGTATATTGTTGGCCATATCAAAATGATAACTTAATTAAATTCTTTTGTTCTAATCATTCAACAATGATTGACAAATGAAACATTACTTTCGCAAACCGTGTGTCATTATTTCAAATAGATTATCGACGATAATTAGATTAAACACGAATTATCACATATAGCCACGTGTCAAGTCACCGACTGTTTGTTGAATAAACTAATTATCGAGATGGTATTGTTATGAGTCACCGACGAAAGTTAAGTCGGCGAAAGGAGGCTAGAATATAACTTAGATAATATGGTAAAACTCGTTTCTCTGTTATATCATGGTCAATGGTGGCGAAAGGAGGCTAGCATATTGCTAAGTTGGTATGATAAACCTCATTTCGCCGTCATTTTATTGTCGGCGTAAGGAGGTTATGATATAACTTATTTAATAGATTCAGCTCTTGTCGTCGATATTTCGAATGCGGGTCCACAGTCAGCAAATGGAGGCTAAAATATAATAAAATTGGTGTGGAAAAAACTTGTTTCGTTGTTATATCATAGCAAAGGAGTTATTACAGAACTAAGTTGGTAGATGAAGCTCTTTTCGCCAATTTTTAAGCAAACCTTCCACCTACGTTTTCAAGTTTACCGTCGGCGAAAGGAGGCTCATTTCTTCGATATCTTATAGTCACCCGTCGGCGAAAGGAGGCTCATTTCGTCGATATCTTATAGTCACCCGTCGGCGAAATGAGGCTATTGCATAACCAAGTTAATAGATATCCTAAATCTCCTTTCACCGATATTTCATGGTTTACGATCGGCGAAAGGAGACTATAAAGAGGCTAAAATATAATAAAATTGGTGTGGAAAAAACTTGTTTCGTTGTTATATCATAGCAAAGGAGTTATTACAGAACTAAGTTGGTAGATGAAGCTCTTTTCGCCAATTTTTAAGCAAACCTTCCACCTACGTTTTCAAGTTTACCGTCGGCGATAGGAGGCTCATTTCTTCGATATCTTATAGTCACCCGTCGGCGAAAGGAGGCTCATTTCGTCGATATCTTATAGTCACCCGTCGGCGAAATGAGGCTATTGCATAACCAAGTTAATAGATATCCTAAATCTCCTTTCACCGATATTTCATGGTTTACGATCGGCGAAAGGAGACTATAAAGTTACTAAGTATGTATGAGTAAGTTCCCTTCGCCGATATTTTGCATGCTACCGTCGGCGAAGTAGACTATAATGTAACTACGTAGGCATGACAAAGCTCCTTTCCAGACAATTTGAATTCTAACTTCGACGTAATTTGGTATGATAAAGCTCCTTTCGCCGATATTTCAATGTGTAGGGTAAGGAGACATTCATATAAGGACCATCATATAACTAAGTTGGTATGATAAAACTCCTTTCGCCGAAAATTTGAGGCTATGTCATAACTAAGCTGGTAATTTGGTATGATAAAGCTGCTTTCGCCGATAGTTCGTGGTATACGGTCGGCGAAACGAGCAATGAGTATAACTAAGGTGATATGCTCATGCTCCTTTCGCCGATATTTTACATTCTATACTGACGGCGAAAAGAGACTAGTTGATCTATATAATGAAATTAGTATCACAAAGCTCCTTTCGCCTATATTATATAGTCAACAGTTGGCGAAAGGAGGCTATGACATAACTGAGTGGATAGGTAAAGTCTTCAGTCTCCTTTCGTCGACCGCAGACAGTGAAATGTCGGCGAAAAGAGGCTTCAAATTGGCTTATTATACAACAGTGATATTATCTATTGATAGGAACAAGTCAATGCCATCCAAATACACAATTCATTTATTTAGAATTAACATTTGTTACCAATAAAAACTGTAATTCCTATAATACAAAATTTTAATCCTCGTTTCGCCTCGTTTCGCCTCGTTGCGCCAAAAATCCTCGTTTCGTATTTTAGTCATACCGGATTGTACGGGTAAAACGAATTTTACGCAACACCGTAAATAATAAATTTTGGTAAATTTTGCTTTCAATAATTCACATTATCCTATTTCTGTTCTTATATTTTCTGAGTTATGTCATCATTATATTTATAACTAATGTTTGATGAAATATTTCTTCAAGTATTTGTTATTTTCATTTGGGAAGTAAAAGTCATTATATTTCGCGACCTGCATATTTTACATTTTTTAGCTATTTTTGTATTTCAACCATTGATTCTTCTCTCTGTCCGATACATTGATTAATTGATCTTTGTAGGACCACAGGTGTTCGACACGACTATTTTTTCACTATAACTTATTGTATCCATAAATTGATGATAAAAGTCTTTACCTGTTTACCATTTCAAATTATTTTCTGGGTACTGGCAAAGGAGAAGATTCCGGACAGAAATCGCATAAAAAGCTTCCCCTTGAGTTAAAAATAGATTTTTTCTTAGATTTTTTTGTGTTTACAAATACCTTGGTTCAGGATCTTTGCTCAAAATAGTTTCCCGAAAAATGACGTCACGTGAACAGCAAAATATTGGGGCCTGAAAAGGGGCACTTTTGTGCTATTTTTAACGCTATAACCGTAGATATACCGGACAGTCTGCTTCGAATATTTCACGACGAATATTTAGAAACATATTACCAGGAAATATTTAGAACAGGGTTCCTTCTTCACAATCATGCAAAAATATGTCAATATTTACGACATGACAACACGTGACGCACATGTTTTCAACCCAGGGGGCGCTCGTGACAGGTTAAATTCCAATCCATACCGTATCTTGTTTACCGGCCGAAAATCGAAACAAAATGTGGAAAAAGTTTTTCAGATTTATTGACAAGATATCAAAAAAAAATTCTCAACAGATAATGAGGACAAATTTCCGTCTATTGCGCTAAAGTAAATGCTGGAAGAAAAAATAAAAATTAAAAAAATTTTTTTTTTTTGCGCTGCCGTGATTCGATCGCTGGACCTTAGCATCAGATAATTACTAATCGAGCTGCTTAACCACTCGGCCACGATCTCGTTAGGAATTTTCAACTAAATAATTGAACACTATAAAATCATTGTCGCTCGCGCTGTGCACGCGCTATACTGCGCATGCGCACTAAATTTGTTTACCCCGGCGGTGCTGATGTCAAAATCACAACAGCAGACGATATTTTCGGTATATGAGTAATTATTTGTTGATTTTGATTTTTTTTTTCCAGATTTCCTTTAAATACGCACCTGAGTGATTTGATACCAATATCAATGAATTATTTAACTAAATAAACCGTCTACGACCGTTTGTCTGGAACTTCTCCTGTCTGGAATCATCTCTGTTGGCAGTACAGTCGTTTCGGGTAATTCTGCGCATCGGGTAATTCTGCGCACCCTAACTTTCTATTTCCTAGAGACTTTGCTGGGTTGTTTTTCTTCGGTCCTCCAGTGTTTTTGTAGATGTGGGTTACTTATGTAAAGTTTTATAATCATTTCAACAAAATCGGAAAAGTATTTCTACGAAAATTTGACCAAAATGAGTGTCAACGGCGATTTTCGTTAATTTGATATACCACGTGACACATAAATTGAATAAAAGCACTTTTGTAATGGATGATGACTTTTCCTTTTTTGTCAACATTGGCTTCATGACTTATTCTTTCGATACTGTGATAAATTTCTTGTGAAACAAATCTTTGAAACAGACTATACAAAAACACAACTCCACTGCGCAGAATTAACCGAAAAAAATTACGTCATGAAAACCGGAAGTCATCTTGTTTTCAGACGACATTTGACCTAGTTTAGCGAAGGTATGATGTTTTGAATTGTTAATATTTGTCAATGAAGGTTGTTTTTATCCAAACAGCACCATACTCTATTCTAAAAATCAAATAATCTGAAATGTAGAAAGCCAATACCCGTTAGGTGCGCAGAATTACCCGACAGCACTGTATATAGCAACAGTATGATGGATAATTTTATAAAAAGTTATTAGGCGAGCTCTGGTTCTTCTAATTTCTAAGGATGGCCAGTTTAAGTTGTTAATCATGCTTGTTACTGAGCTGGTATTATGGAAGCGATTGGTTGTAAACCTGGCAGCCCGTCTTTGCACTTTTTCAATTTGGTTTATTTGGCATTTGGTATGTGGGTCCCAGACAGAAGAGGAATATTCTAATTTTGGTCTCACAATGGCTTTATAAGCGTGTTCTTTGACCTTTGATGAGTTTATTTTTAGATTTCTACGTAAGAAGCCAAGGGATTGATTAGCTTTGTTGGTGATAGAATATAAACACTAAATGTTGTTTGTAAACTGCTTTACTGTTTTACATCCATCACTACGAATGACTTAATACTCCTTATTTTGTCGCGTCCTATATATACTTGATTCTCATTGACTTGATCAGTTGATCCTTCTCATGGACTCGAGCCTAATTGCGTTGGTCAAATATCCACACGTGTGGGCATGATTCTTATCCAAATCATGTTAAAATCTGCTAGAAGTCTTATTTCTGCCAAAGCAGAAAAACAAACCTAAATGAAAACAACGTGCAATCATTCTGTGATCACTAATTGTAATAGCAACCAACCATGAAAACCCATTTGGGTAAGCATCAACACCTATAAGCTTGTTACTATGGGGTTTTGTTGTTGACAATTATTTTGTCAACAGGCTCGTTCACATTGATTTAAGTCGGTGAATAGCATCTAAGATGATTAAACTTTATGTCACAACTGTGTTTTGTGAAAAGTTTTCAGTCTATGGGTTAAATACAGGCTGACCAATCAGAGGGCTCTAGTCGATGAGAAAGTTTAGGAATGAAGTAGGCTCTTGACTGGTACTTGCTCTACAGTATAGCAAATATTTTCTAACAAAAACTTTTTAATGGCAAAATTATTTTGTTTTATAAAGTTAAGTAATTTCTAAGTCAGTATATATAAAATTGGTTAAAGAGTAAAGTATAGGAAGTGTGCATGCAAGGCCTTTTGCCGCATTAAAAAGTGCTTAACTTGGGCCATATCTTCTTTTTGCTCTTAGGGGCTTGACTCCACGAGAAAGCAATATCAAAGAGATGAATTAAATTTATCCTTATTTATGTCTGTGGCAATATGTATGAAATAAATTTATCTGAGGTGCGTCTTCTGTTTCCTAAACAGTTTTTAGACATTGGGTTATTTAATATTATTTTCACACTAAGTTCTAACGGGACATCCATTCTATTGGGGTGTCACTATCTCTCGAGGTTTCACTCTGACATGTGTTAAAATATAAAAGGATACTGATATGTGGTTGTCCCCGTAAACGTCTGGTGTCCCATCATGATCGTCTGCCAACAATTGACATTATGCCAGTTGTCAATCATTACCCTTTCAAACAAATTTAACAGTAAGTTCTAGTCACCTGGTCCAATGGATTTACTTTCATAAGTTGTAAAACTTTGCCAAGCACCCTTTGACAAACAATCAGGTGGAGCGATCTCTGCTCTGGCATAATGTCAATAGTTGATATCCGGAAGTTTGTGCAATGTGGGTTTCCCCTTAATTTACATGTAGGTATAAACAAATCTGGCCTAGTTAGACTGGTTTTGTATTCATATGCAAATACAACTGACCCCCACTCAAATGAACAGATATGAATATTCAAGTGTTACAAGGATTATAACGGTAAAAAATTATTTTTACGTACAGATAAGTGGTGATCCGGGGTAGGACTATTCTTCAAATGTGCAGATTGTTTATGATTTCCTAATGTATAATAAAATACATTCTTTCTTTTCTGACAGCTGTTGTTTTGCTGGTGAAATGGCTGATGGTCTGACATCTATAAATACAGCCAGTTTAACAGCAGCAGTGAAATGTTTACTTCCAAAACCACTTAATGACAGTAGAATATCAGATATTCAACATGGGGACACAGGTATGTATATTCTTATTAATACACTTGTTACTATATATAGTAACAAAAATGAGCCAATTTCAGGCTGATTATGACCATCACGTGATTGTTTATCACCTATCGGCCCGGTCTGCAATCTCATAATCGTAATCGGCCCGTTGAACGGACGCACGTTACGTTATCCAGGTTAACATGACGTCACGTCGAAGTCATAATGACGTCACATTGGAGCTAAAATGACCTTACGTTGAAATTGCTTTGACAATTTTATGAATGTACAAGATTTTCATCATAAATGACTGTATCATGATCTCCATGAAATTTACTAAACGTGAGTTGTTGTTACTCCTATTGAGTTTTTGAATTGAACAATTGTATTTAAGACTTTAATACACTTCAGAGCCTGGCCGGAAGTTGATAATCGGCCCGGCCGATTATCGCCTTCCGGCCTGGCTATTTTGTGTATTAACCTCTTATTATTATATATTAAAATAAGACATTGATTGTAATTTTGTTTCAACAAAAATAATTGAATACAAAATTTTTGCTTATAATCCCAAACAGCTGCTCTAATGTTTAGTTATGTATTAGGACTACCCGTTATTTGAATGGCCATGTGCCAATCAAGATTTTTTTATCAAGTCAGACTAAATATTTTGCTCAGAAAAGTTCCAACAATCTATATACATCATTATTTATATATATGATATGAGGCGACCAGGCATTGAACCTGGATCTGTGGCGACTAAGCGCTCCGGGTTAATTACCCAATAATCAATTAAAACAATCAAAAGCACTAAATCGATAAATTTATTGATCATAATCACAAACACACCATCGGAAAGGTAATTTTATATGCTTTTATAATATATTAAACTTAATAATATTAGACCAGAGTAAGATGTTTAATTTAAATAATGGAAAAAGTTTAAGTAACTATCAATTATTATGGCTACCATCGATAATTCTAATGTAAATATAGGCTTATCTGGGGTTGCTATTAGAAGTCCTTTTCACTAACCACACTGGACTTTAGCATAATAATGTATATAGTAATGAGCCCAAAGTTCCTGTCAAATCCAAACATTTTATTTTATTTTACAGACTCGAAAGATGAAACTCATAAATCGAAACGGAAGAAGAGGCCTCGTAAGAAGAAAAGTGAATCTGCTGGAAAATCTTCAGTGTCGGGAACTACCCCGACTGAGGTGGAGTCTGCTGTTATATCTATACCGGACCAAACACCTCACCTGTTTGAGATGTCATTACCTGAAAACCATTCACAGATATCACCGATGACAATCAAACAAATTCTGTCGTGTATAAGTCCACTAACTCTTCCTGACTCTAGCAGTCACGGTGGTCATAGTGACGAATCTCATATCAATAATTTAAAATTCTCAGTGGAGCATCTGTTAGTCGGTGCCCAGGATGCTGGGAACCATCAAACAGGGGCAACAACTCTAGTGGGACAGAATTCAGTGAGTTTCCCTGCTGAGATGCAAGCCGTTCAGACACAGCTGGAGGAAGCTGATATGCCGGGGCATGTACAAATTAGCGCTGCATTATTACAGAATCTTTTACAGGTACAGTATAACCTCTCAAGAGTGACCATCTGTACATCAAAAACCTATCTATAATATTTCCTGAAAGCCTATATTTACAATACACAGTACAACCTCTCCTGAGTGACCATCTGTACATCAAAAACCTATCTATAACATTTCCTGAAAGCCTATATTTACAATACACAGTACAACCTCTCCAGAGTGGCCATCTGTACAGCAATAACCTATCTATAACATTTCCCGAAAGCCTATATTTACAATACACAGAACAACCTCTCCAGAGTGGCCATCTGTACAGCAAAAACCTATCTATAACATTTCCCGAAAGCCTATATTTACAATACACAGTAAAACTTCTCCAGAGTGACAATCTGTACAGCTACAACCTATCTATATCATTTCCCTAAAGCCTATATTTACAATACACACTATAACCTCTCCAGAGTGACCATCTGTACAGCAATAACCTATCTATAACATTTCCTGAAAGCCTATATTTACAATACACAGTAAAACCTCTCCAGAGTGACCATCTGTACAGCTACAACCTATCTATAACATTTCCTGAAAGCCTATATTTACAATACACAGTAAAACCTCTCCAGAGTGACCATCTGTACAGCAATAACCTATCTATAACATTTCCTGAAAGCCTTTGTTTACAATACACAGTACAACCTCTCCAGAGTGGCCATCTGTACATCAAAAACAATTCTATAACATTTCTCAAATGCCTATATTTACAATACACACTATAACCTCTCCAGAGTGACCATCTGTACAGCAATAACCTATCTATAACATTTCTCAAATGCCTATATTTACAATACACAGTATAACCTCTCCAGAGTGACCATCTATACATCAAAAACAATTATATAACATTTCCTGAAAGCCTATATTTACAATACACAGTACAACCTCTCCAGAGTGACCATCTATACATCAAAAACAATTCTATAACATTTCCTGAAAGCCTATATTTACAATACACAGTACAACCTCTCCAGAGTGACCATCTATACATCGAAAACAATTCTATAACATTTCCTGAAAGCCTACTTTTACAATACACAGTACAACCTCTCCAGAGTGACCATCTGTACAGCTACAACCTATCTATAACATTTCCCTAAAGCCTATATTTACAATACACAGTACAACCTCTCAAGAGTGACCATCTGTACATCAAAAACAATTCTATAACATTTCCTGAAAGCCTATATTTACAATACACAGTAAAACCTCTCCAGAGTGACCATCTGTACAGCTACAACCTATCTATAACATTTCCCTAAAGCCTATATTTACAATACACAGTAAAACTTCTCCAGAGTGACCATCTGTACAGCTACAACCTATCTATAACATTTCCCTAAAGCCTATATTTACAATACACACTATAACCTCTCCAGAGTGACCATCTGTACAGCTACAACCTATCTATAACATTTCCCTAAAGCCTTTATTTACCATACACAGTACAACCTCTCCAGAGTGACCATCTGTACAGCAATAACCTATCTATAACATTTCTCAAATGCCTATATTTACAATACACAGTACAACCTCTCCAGAGTGGCCATCTGTAAAGCAATAACCTATCTATAACATTTCCCAAAAGCCTATATTTACAATACACACTATAACCTCTCCAGAGTGACCATCTGTACAGCTACAACCTATCTATAACATTTCCCTAAAGCCTATATTTACAATACACAGTACAACCTCTCCAGAGTGACCATCTGTACAGCTACAACCTATCTATAACATTTCCCTAAAGCCTATATTTACAATACACACTATAACCTCTCCAGAGTGACCATCTGTACAGCTACAACCTATCTATAACATTTCCCGAAAGCCTATATTTACAATACACACTATAACCTCTCCAGAGTGACCATCTGTACAGCTACAACCTATCTATAACATTTCCCTAAAGCCTATATTTACAATACACACTATAACCTCTCCAGAGTGACCATCTGTACAGCTACAACCTATCTATAACATTTCCCGAAAGCCTATGTTTACAATGCACAGTACAACCTCTCCAGAGTGACCATCTGTACAGCTACAACCTATCTATAAAATTTCCCTAAAGCTTATATTTACAATACACAGTAAAACTTCTCCAGAGTGACCATCTGTACAGCTACAACCTATCTATAACATTTCCCTAAAGCCTATATTTACAATACACACTATAACCTCTCCAGAGTGACCATCTGTACAGCTACAACCTATCTATAACATTTCCCGAAAGCCTATATTTGCAATACACACTATAACCTCTCCAGAGTGACCATCTGTACAGCTACAACCTATCTATAACATTTCCCTAAAGCCTATATTTACAATACACACTATAACCTCTCCAGAGTGACCATCTGTACAGCTACAACCTATCTATAACATTTTCCGAAAGCCTATATTTACAATACACAGTACAACCTCTCAAGAGTGACCATCTGTACATCAAAAACAATTCTATAACATTTCCCGAAAGCCTATATTTACAATACACAGTACAACTTCTCAAGAGTGACCATCTGTACATCAAAAACAATTCTATAACATTTCCCGAAAGCCTATATTTACAATACACAGTACAACCTCTCCAGAGTGACCATCTGTACAGCTACAACCTATCTTAAATATTTCCCGAAAGCCTATATTTACAATACACAGTACAACCTCTCAAGAGTGACCATCTGTACATCAAAAACAATTCTATAACATTTCCCGAAAGCCTATATTTACAATACACAGTACAACTTCTCAAGAGTGACCATCTGTACATCAAAAACAATTCTATAACATTTCCCGAAAGCCTATATTTACAATACACAGTACAACCTCTCCAGAGTGACCATCTGTACAGCTACAACCTATCTATACCATTTCCCGAAAGCCTATATTTACAATACACAGTACAACTTCTCCAGAGTGACCATCTGTACAGCTACAACCTATCTATAACATTTCCCTAAAGCCTATATTTACAATACACAGTACAACTTCTCCAGAGTGACCATCTGTACAGCTACAACCTATCTATAACATTTCCCTAAAGCCTATATTTACAATACACAGTACAACCTCTCCAGAGTGACCATCTGTACAGCTACAACCTATCTATAACATTTCCCTAAAGCCTATATTTACAATACACAGTACAACCTCTCCAGAGTGACCATCTGTACAGCTACAACCTATCTATAACATTTCCCTAAAGCCTATATTTACAATACACAGTACAACCTCTCCAGAGTGACCATCTGTACAGCTACAACCTATCTATAACATTTCCCTAAAGCCTATATTTACAATACACAGTACAACTTCTCCAGAGTGACCATCTGTACAGCTACAACCTATCTATAACATTTCCCTAAAGCCTATATTTACAATACACAGTACAACCTCTCCAGAGTGACCATCTGTACAGCTACAACCTATCTATAACATTTCCCTAAAGCCTATATTTACAATACACAGTACAACTTCTCCAGAGTGACCATCTGTACAGCTACAACCTATCTATAACATTTCCCTAAAGCCTATATTTACAATACACAGTACAACCTCTCCAGAGTGACCATCTGTACAGCTACAACCTATCTATAACATTTCCCTAAAGCCTATATTTACAATACACAGTATAATCTCTCCAGAGTGACCATCTGTACAGCTACAACCACTCTATATATAACAGATCTAACATTCTCCTTAAGCCTATATTTACAATATACAGTATAATCTCTCCAGATAATTCCTCTGTGGAGCAACAACCATTCTATAACACCACCTTCAACATTTCCCTATGTATATTTACTATAGAATTTTCCTCTATAAAGCAATAAGCTCTTAACAACAGCAATGTGAGCAGCTCCTATTTAAAAGATGTTGCTTTGCAGAGGTTGAGCTTTATGGGACCAGTAGCTGTTTAGTTTACAAACTTAAGTATCCTTTCTGTTAAACCAGTGGCCTAAATAGTTATATAATAAGAGTCTAGCCCTGTTAAAGCTGTTTTGCTGCTGGTCCTCCAAGACTTTCACTGGTCATTCGGACCTTCTTGATTTTCACTGGCCTTGGGTCAGCTGACCAGTGTTGGTGTCAAGCCTTGTTATATCGTAGGGTATCCATAACTCCTGTTTGTATTTCAGGGTATCAGCAATCCACACCTATCGACCGTACCTAGACCACCTGATCAACAAGTGCCACTGTCAGCTGTCCGACCCCCTGACCAACAAGCTCAACTTCCAGCTAGACCATCTGACCAAGCAGCACCTCTCCCCTCGATACATCATTTCACATCTCAACCTATACAAACACTCATACAGAGTTTGTTTCCACAAGATACAAACTCGATGCTTGGAGGCAATACCAGTGAATCTCACATACCTACATCTAGTCAGGGTATCAAGGACATCAGTCCTATATCCAACCCTTCCGGTGCTTCACCGATGTCGGTCCTCAATCAACTGGCTAACTTCACGGCAAGAGAAACCCATCTGAGTTTACCTCCGAATGTTTCACAAGTACAGCCACTGTTCCATCCTGAAGTTCACCCTCTACAAATGCAAGATGCTTTGCATACAATCAGAGACACCAACCCTCAAAATGATTATCAACATATATTTAACCAAGTTGTCAATGCTGCAACTCGAACTCATTCTGACCCTTCAGATGTCTTCAAAGACGTAGTGAACAAAGGTGTTCAGCCAGTGATACTGGGTAACAACGGCCAACTGCCAACTCAAGTTCAGGGCTACCCTATTTTGTTACAGCCAACGGGGCCAGGTGGCCCTTTGCAGCTTGTACCGTTGGATAAAGGGGTGAATACAGACATACTGAAAGAAATGGTGGATAAAACAGTCCCTACAGATAGGAATGGTATGTTTTTGTGTTATAGCTGAAAGTATGTACTGTAAATTATGTCAGACTCATCCGACGGTCCGACGGCTATTGGGATGTCTGCGGTAAATTGTTTTTTTTATTTTACAGGGGTCATACATTTCTGGAAGAATATGGAAATCCGGATTTGTTGCACTAAAAAGAATGAACTTTTCCGCAGAAAATCAGAAAATAAAAGCTATTCGATGGAAAATTCAAGGAATTAACAAAGTTATTGTTAGATTAGAAATTTCATATATTTATAAGCTGAATTTTCAGGAAAGAATACGAACTGAGGTTTTGGTGTCAGGTCAAGTGCTAATGGCACCCAAAACCGACTTGGGACTCATTTTCAGGATTAGGCATTACATCTCAGTAGGACGTCATCTCTGGCGACATAGTCTGCTAACTTGGCTTATGAGCCTTAAGTTTCAGATTACAGTATCTCCAGTCCTGAGTTATTAAATTATTTTGAAAGCTCCTCGACTTTTCGAAGAAAAAAGTTAAGCTATTGTCATGACAGGATCGTGTGTGTCTGCATGTGCGATGGTTAAGTTTATTGTCAGAGTCATTTTCTCAAAGACTATCAAAGGTATCCACCTGAAACTCAGCGTAGTTATCCACCATCAAAAGAGTAGTCCATATGACAAGGCTACTGTAAATACTCAGCCATAAGTCGGGCGAAAACAGTCCCAAAAACAGTTAAAAAGTCACCCCGCGACTTATGGAAGAGTTTACTACACTATATATACTACCGATTTTTTCAGAAAATAATTACATTACTCCTGACTTTATCTGAAACTGACCGCATCTCCCTGACTTTATCTGAAAATGACCACATTCCCATTAACTTTGTTTGAAAATTACTACACTCCTCCATATTCTGTCTGAAAATCACCACATTGCTCCCAACTTTAGCTGAAAATGACCACATTTCCTTCGACACTTGACACTGAGCACATGATTTCAGCTTTCCCAAAAATGGAAAACTATATACATGTGACCTATGGAAGGGTTTAGACAAAAACCTTGATTTTTTATTCAAAAGTCCCCCTGCGACTTATTGGCTGTATGCGACTTATGGCTGCGTATTTACGGTAATAATTCTGTGATCTATATTTATTGAGTTATCTGCCCTTGTTACTATCAAAAACGAGAAAGTAGAGCGTTCAGCACTCGTAGGCGGTTCTCTCATTTAACTGTAATAGTACTTGTGGTTTTTATGCCCCCGTATCAATAGATCGGGAGGCATATAGTAATGCACCTGTCCGTCCGTCCGTCCGCACACACGAAAGCTACCTTAGGTGGTCGGAGGTGTGGCCAAACACAATAGAAATCTATTCAATTCATTCCGTGACCACTTAATTCTTTTGTCCTTTAAGTGGTCGTTCCTTTGATCTTAAACAATGGAATGATCACCTAAGGTAGCGATCGTGGGGGCGTCCGTCCGTCCGTTCGTCCGTCCGCCCTGGTTAACCCAAATTGACCGTTTCTTCTAGCATTAATATGGCTTGCTACAAAGCTTTCAAACTTGCATGGATGTTGTATATGAACACTCTCCACGCGCCTGTATCACCTGACTCCATTTTGACCTTCACCTTGACTTAATTTTGGACTTAGACTTATTGAAAGGCCAAATTCTTGGTTAACCCAAATTGACCGTTTCTTCTAGCATTAATATGGCAATAAAATTTTGTCTGGAGCGTATCTTCAAAACTATTTAACATATTGACTTGAAATATGATATATAAATAGATGGCAACTTGGAGAAGTGCATTGACAAAGACCCATAACTCTGTCTGTCTTAAATTTTAAATTATCTCCCCTTTCGTGTTTTTATAGTCAAATTTTGCTCTAAGTATATCTTCAAAACTATTTAACATATTGACTTGAAACTTGGAATATAAAAAGATGGCAACTTGGAGAAGTGCAATGACCAAGCAATATAACTCTGTCTGTCTTAAACTTTTAATTATCTCCCCTTTAGTATTTTCAGAATAAAATTTCGACCAGAGTGTATCTTCAAAATTGTTTAAGATATTGCCTTAAAACTTGATATATACGAGGGCTGTCCCAGTAAATCATGTACTTTGCTTATAATTTTCTTATTTGACGTCACATGATTATGATTTTTTGTAATTACCTTTATGAATTCATTGTTGATCTAAATCAAGAGGAAAAACTGAACAGATATGTGTATGCTGCATATTAACAGTGATTAACCAACCCCATGTACGCAAATGCGGCGCAACCAATAAAACGCGCCTAGATTCATTCAATATATGTTCAATAAAGTTATAATTCTCATATTTTCAATAAGGTATTGCGCATGATTTTCACTTCGGCATTAAGGACTGTCTGTTTAATGTCATCACAGTAAAGTTCAAATCAATTTCATAATTTGTGCGAGAAATACTCATGTTTGAATAGCAACACTAAAAATTAAAACGTGCGAGAATTGTGACATCAGAAGAGGAAACACCTGTAGAATCATAGCACACTTTATATTTTTGGTTGCTATGCCGTCGAAAAATAGTTTAGGACTCTCACCTAATACTAGAGGATATAAAGTAATCTTTCAAGAACACGTATGCATAAATGACTATGAATATTTATTATGTTTGGGACATCAATGGGTTGTATTTCACCCTTATCTAATGTGCCATGCACCACAGGGCTTTCACTCTTCTCGTAGTAGAAGGGATATGTTCAGGCTGGTTTTTATCCCACCATGAGAGTTGGTTGTTTCGATCAGACAGCTTTTCTATGGTGCATTCGATTGTGATTGGTTCGCAAATGCGTATCAGAAAAAAGTTTAATGCCATCGTAAGCAATTGAATACAAGGAACATGAGCTTAAGATATAGAGAAAAATGGTTCCGCGGTATGACGCTCTTACTTTGACGTCACTGTGCGCCGCACTTGCATACCATGTGTATTAGTAATGTAAACTGAAATTTATTTTTTTATATATTTTCATGAAATTCCGGAGACCTTTTAAGAACATATTCATTAAGCATCAGTGAAAAATTGAAACAGATGTTTTGGATACTTTTTGTGTAATACGATTTACTGGGACATCCCTCGTAAATAGATGGTAGCTTGTAGAAGTGCATGGACCAAGAACCATAACTCTGTCTGTCTTACATTTTGAATTATCTCCCCTTCAGTATTTTCATGATAATTGTTTGTCTGGAGCGTATCTTCAAAAGTATTTAAAATATTGACTTGAAACTTGGTATATGAATTGGTGGCAACTTGGAGAAGTGCAGTGACAAAGAACCATAACACCTGTATCACCAGATCACACATGAAGTCAATCAAGGCACTGCTTTCAAATGTGGCATATTCGTTTACCATCATAAGTCCCTTATAGTTCAAAGCCATGTAACACTATCAAACATTTTAACTGAATAATGGCCCCTGATTGACTTACAGCTTTTTATGGACATGGCTTCCACGGGGGCATAAGCGTTTATTGAACGCAGTCTTGTTTGTTTATCTTGTTTTACTAGATGCCGAGAATTCATTGAAAGCCAAACTTTCACCCAAACAGACGCCAATCAGTATACAGCCTAAACCGTCCAATCAGACGATAGAAAACCTTCTACAAGCTGTACAGTTCAACATAGTACCAGAGATGATTGAGGATAGAACGGAACATTCATTTGTAACAGACAGCAGTCAGATACCTGCACATATCACTGGTAAACTGGTTTTAAGGATTTCCCTAGGGGCTAAATACAATTTATAAAATGTAACAAGGGGTCATTTTGATATTTTTTGTCAAACATAACCCAACATACCTCAAGTAAATATAAATAATAAGGTAGCCTTTACTTTAAATCCCAAGGTTAATTAGAGTGAATCAAGCAGCTGTATAAAACAGTCGATATGAATGCTGTGCAACCTCTCCAGGCAACCCTATGAAGAGTAACATTGTCTATAACAACACTTTAAGACTTTCGAAATTACTACAAGTTGATATTTACTATGAATTTGACCTCTGCAGAGCAACAAACTCTAAACAAAAACCGCAAATTATCATAGGCACAGTAATAATAAGCTGTACGGTATCTCCAATTAACAATCTATTAAACGACCACCAGTCCTGCTTTATGCTGTGGTAATACCTGCATCCTTGTGTTGAATGTTCCAGGCATATTATTATATTTTCTGATCCCTAAATAAACTATTTCTTTTCTAGTATAGGGGGTAGTTGTGGTAAGAAGAAGGCAAGATGAATGGACCCTAACAACTTAATTTGTTCTATTGAATAACAAAAATAAATTGTCTATAATTTGTGGATTTTAATTGATAAACATAAAACAGTCTGCGAAATTAGGATTTGAAACTACTTACCCGAATCTGCTAATTGAGTACTACAGTAAAACTCGCTTATAACGAAATGCCAGGGGGTATAAAAAATATTTTGTTGTAACCGAGTTTTCATTGTAACCGAGCACACGCATATAGTGAATTTTCACTGTAAGTTGCTCACATATAACGAACTTTGTTATAACCTGTATCGGAGGTATAATTCTTCTAGATCTATGTAAATATATGTCATGCAATAAATGAATAGAAAACCTTGATGCATATGTATTTTACTCGTGTATTACATTTGATATTGTGAGAAATTTAATTTGAATACATTTTTGTATATAAATAAACAACTTTGAGTCAAGTATTCAGTTTTAAACCACTCGAACAGAGCTTTATCGACAGTATCAGCATTTCCAGATCGATGAAGTTTTCGCGATGGTGATGAAGTTGATGAATGAAAAGACTGAATAATCATGTCTTTCATTTTCAATATTCCAGTGATCGTGCTCGGTGCTACTTCAAATTTCTTTGCAACACTAGTTTTAGATTCAGTTTCACACGCCTCAATAATCACATATTTGGTATTTAATGTCAGTTGCTATCGTTTTCGAGATGGCGACCCTTCCATATTTTAACATAAATATTTTCTGACTGCATGACTAACGCAAACGAAATGAGACTTTTAAAGTGTATGCAATTTTATTTTGTAAATCCTTTTCACTCAATAAACATGAAATAATTGACCGCGAAAACATTGAAAACTTACTCAAACAAAATAATTTAACTTGTTGCACTCCGGTAATCGGTATTTATAACCCGTGAAAACGCTATTGAATTTTATAACAATGGAAAGCTACGGGTCAAAATAATATCCAAAACGTAATTATCACAGTCAATAAAAGGTTTGCTTTGAAAAAATTTAGTTTCATTGTGACCGAGTATATTTCCTCTAAAACATGATTTTGGGGCCAAAAAAATCATTTCACTGTAACCGAGTTTTCACTGTAACCGAGTTCACTGTAACCGTACATTTTTATATAGAATAAAGAAGGCCTCAGTCGGGCCAAAAAATCGTTTCACTGTAACCGAGTTTTCACTGTAACCGAGTTCGCTGTAAGTGAGTTTTACTGTATTCCTATAGACTAAATTCATAATTACTGCAAAAGTTACTTGCCTGACTGCAAAAGTTACTTGCCCGACTGCAAAAGCTACTTGGCTGACTGCAAAAGTTACTTGCCCGACTGCAAAAGTTACTTGCCCAACTGCAAAAGTTACTTGCCTGACTGCAAAAAAGTAACTTGCCCAACTGCAAAAGTTACTTGCCTGACTGCAAAAGTTACTTGCCTGACTGCAAAAGTTACTTGCCTGACTGCAAAAGTTACTTGCCCGACTGCAAAAGTTACTTGCTTGACTGCAAAAGTTACTTGCCCAACTGCAAACGTTACTTGCCCGACTGCAAAAAAGTAACTTGCCCGACTGCATAAGTTACTTGCCCAACTGCAAAAGTTACTTGCCCAACTGCAAAAGTTACTTGTCTGTTGCTTTGTTGGTTGATCTTTGCAAATTTTGTACACACTTTTTTCTTTAGCTATTGGTTTGATTTCAATAAAACTTTGTATGACTGATCAGTACCTAGTCTTGTTGTGCATATCGTCAGAATACGCCGGTCAAATAAATTTTAAGGGAGTTATGGCCCTTGGATTTTTACACTTATGAATTTTGTCAAGACTATTTCTCTGTAAACATTGGTTGTATTTCATTGAAACTTTGCATACCTGATCAGTACCTAGTCTAGTTTTGCATATTGTCAACAGACGTTGGCCAGACAAATTTAAAGGGAGTTACTGCCCATTGTATCATCAGAATTTAGAATTCTGACACCAATTAAGTCACTTTAACATGCATTTCCTAGGGGTATTCATTACCTTCAGTGATATTTCTTCTTTAATTTAAAGCTTGAAATGCAGTTATGAGTGTCTAGTGAAAGCCCTGTCCATATTGATTCAATTTTGTACCTGTGTATTTACAGATGAGCCAGCCAGCACTGGGGTTGCCATACATACCAGTGAACCATGTCAATATACACCTTCTGTTGATGAGGAGAATTCCATTATAGAACAGCCACCAATATCTATTCCAAGTACTTGTAAGTATTAATTTTGTTCAAGTTTGAATACTGACAAATAATTTAAAAGTCGAATACTCGGATGAAATATAATTTAATTATCCTTTGATCATTAAAGTTTGAATACTGTAAAATCATTTAAATGGGACTAAATTCCATGGTTTTGATGAAAAATACCATTTTGTGGGGGGGGGTTATTTTAAGAATACCTTGTCCACTTAAAGTACATATTACATTTAACATCGGTTTCAGAAAATAATTTTTGAAGAAATTTTATAAGAAAGGCCAAACATATCAACGTTTATTGTACTTAAAATCTAGAAAATTCAATTAAACATCGGGAAATTACTGTGAACAGTATTGTGAATTAAATGTTAATGTCAGGGCTCGGCACTTACTCTGGTCCGCTGGCCGGAGACCATGGAAAACAAATCAAGAAGGACCAGTGAAAATCTTGATGGACCAGTAACTGTTTGGTATACAAATTTTATGCTTCTTTTCTGTCGGACCAGTAACCAAAATAGTTAGTGTCTGCTGTCTATCCCTGTATGGTATGTTTGATTTGTTGTACAGTTTGTGTGGATTGTAACAAGTTGATGTCGACACCGTGTATGGTACATGATACAGACTATGTAGACATGCCAGACACTCCGTATCTGAGCCGTGCTAGAGCCTCGCTGCCACCATGCTTCATGTTACAACAGACTGCTACCTCCGAGTTCAAAGATTTTCTAGGTAAGTTTGATCAAAATTTCTCCCTATCAAATATATGTAAATAATGACTCAATTTCACATCTATGATTTGGTTAAACTGAAGTCCCGAATTATTTTCTGTGGCTGTTTCCAAAAAAGCACTCGCTGTCATTCAAAATGAGCTTGAGAAAATGGCATTTTGATCGCTTTGTTTTCACGTTTAAGATCTTCTGGTTAGACTGAGCTATTATTTTTATTACTCATCAGCTGACTCGATCAAAGCACCGATACGTCATCAGTTGTCATCCAGTACTAGATAATTCTGAAAAATATCAATTAACACTTAAAACAATTTGATACAGTTACTGCGGGGTTGCCTTCATACATGTATCACTCAGAGACACAGATCCCTACTAGGCTGAGAACTAAAAACGTGTTGATCCAAACCTGTGCAGATCAAAGAGATCTATATTGCTTATGACTACCACATACTATGGAGGTTGAGTCAAACCCCATTCGAGTGCGGGGTTGTGGTGTTCTCAGGACAAATGGCATATGAAATGATTGTGAAGTTACCGTAACTTGTTTTACTGACAAGATGTGTGTAAGCAACATGTTTGCTGTGATCTGGCTTGCTATGCTAGTGTGTTACAACTAGTGTGTTTGGGATACTCTCCTTTTGTTATTCTGGTGGCATCCAAAAAATTAAGTTTTATTGAATATCCATCTCTTGATTTCTTGTATTTCTTTCATTTTAGGTGTATGGTGTAAAGACTGTTTATCTGAACGCACCAGATTCGGACCTATGGTTGGGAAACGTGTTGTTATGGCACTCAAAGATTACGAGGATCAAGTTGACGGCTTTCAACCATTTTTGGTGAGCTCACATTATTTTGAAATAAACATGCGGCTTCTCGTAACTTACCACTTTCTCAGAAGTTCCTTCTCCTTAGAGGTGCCATTTTGAGAGGTTAAATACTGTTTGATGTAGTCTGTATTATATATGTCTATGTTTGTTAATATTTTATGTTACATGTCGGACAATAGCTATACATAGCTAATGTTATATTGTTGTAAATGAAATCCAACTTAAAATAAAGATTGTTGTGTATTGTTATACCCTATGTTTATAAAGACAACTCCTCAATATACTCTTTTCTCATGAAATTATTCCCCTTTGCACACTCAAACATAGGAATATAGCCCAGAATAAAATCGAGTTAAAATTGAAAAATAATGCATTATCTATGTTGGACTGTGTTACTGCCAGTATGTGTGTGCTTCAGTCAGTCCAGTATTGTCCAGACTATGGCTATGACATGCTGCTCTATAAGAAGACTTTCACTGTAACATACTTTTAACCATTTTCATACCTTTCCCAATTAAAAAAAAATAGCTACACTTTTAGATCTCTGGCCAGGGGTAAAAGTATCCTGTATTAATACTGATTTCAGATCTTTGATAAACACTTTAATCCTTTGGTACAACAAGGTTATATCTTTCTGTATTCTATAAAATCATTTAATTTGAATTGGACAGAATTTTGTGGTTTTTGTGAAAAAGACCATTTTGTGGGACGTAATTTCAAGGATATCTTCTCCACTATGTCAAATACTGAAGTGGATCATTAATATTTGTGGGGGATTTAATTTTGTGGTTTAGGTCATCCACAAAATCTTCAAAACTAAATCTCTAACATATATTATTGATTTTACAGTAGTGAGATACAACAAATGGATGAATTGCAGTGCAGAATTTACATAAAAAAGCAAATTACAATTTCAGAATTTTGAAAATCAGTTTTCAGTGTTTTGAACTTTCATCAGATTCTATGAGTTTATATTGTCTCTAATACTGTAAAATCATTTAATTTCGATGGGACAAAATTTCGTGGTTTGGTAAAAAACACTATTTCAATGGGACCTTAATTTGTGGATTTTGCATTTCATGTAATAAGTTCAGGGGTCAAATTTATTGTTCGATGGGATTCGATATTGTGGTTCACGAAATCCACAAAATTTAATCCCCCACAAAAATTTATGATTTACAATAATTATATTGTAGATCAGGAAGACCGAGTCTGAAGTCGAGTTATTGGAGATGTATAATGAGAGTGTTTGTAGCTGGACGATGTTTTTACGTCTGTCTCCCTCATTGTTAGAACAGAACTGTACGGTTTATAGAGATCACGATCAGTTCTATATAGTCACTAAGACAGAGATAAGAGAAGAAGAGTTACTGATGTGGTTCTCTGCTGAAATATGTTATCAACTTGGTAAGAGACTGTTTAATTAGACTATTAGTAAATTTAGTTGGTCAGCCCTGGGACTTAAACTCACAACCCCCGAGATCAGAAGTCACATGCTCTTCCGAATTAGCTTATTGGGCTGATTACAACGAATAGCAAACAATGAAGGCATTACTTATAGTCTAAGGGAAACAACTCTTGCAAATTTATTATTTTGTTTCCCATAAATTTTACTTTGTGGAGAACATTGTGTCATTGTATTTTCTGGGTAACCCGAAAAGAGTTGTTTGGTGAGATAATGGGCCTTAATTTAAGCATGCAGTATAGTACTGAGAATTTGACCTTATCCTGACATTTATGCTTGAAATGATTGCAAGATTCTTGCGCTGAATGCATCAATCTCTGCAAGCAAAATGTGTGATTTAACTGTCTATTAAATGTGTTGGTATTACACCTTGAGCGTCTTTGTGATACGTCCTGCTTTTGAAAACATGCCACCAGAGATTATAATATAGCCTCACGGAACCAATTATCGACAGGTACCAATTATCGACACCTTTGTACATTTTGCCTACTTTATACTTCATACTTTGAAACAGAAAAAAGTTTTCTGGCGCATAAACTGTCAATCGACAAGTTTGTCCGAAATAGGTCAGTAACAATTATTGAGCCTCGTTTTCAAACTAAGAACAGCAGACAAACGCTTTCAAACAATTCCGCATGTGGTCTATATGCCTTAGTATATTGCAAAATTCACCACGGAATATTTGTTTCCATCGTATTTTTCATGATCTAAACCCTAAAAGTAACTCTCATTTATCCAAAGCAGTTGTTGTTTTTATTCTCCCAAACTTGAAACGTAAATAATTGCCGAAAATGGAAACAACAATCGGCGATTCTCGGGGTTTGTGCTCAACTTGATTCATTTTCAAAATGAACATTTCTCAAAATTAACCAAGTGAAATGTGCAATTGAAATTCGTAATACACGTTTTTGAAGCATATGCCCGATTTAGTGTGGTTATTTAAGTTATTAATCAACAAGAACGGCAAAACAGCGCTAAATGATATTTTTCCGGGAAATTCCAGCATGAGTGTCATTTCACTTGTTTGGTGCTCATGTTCATTTGTTTATTTTAATCAAGTTTGTATTAAATGTTAAAAGTTTATTTACTGGATGTCATTATCAAACAATACTGTCAAATTAGAAACAGAAAGTTTTTAAAAAGAGGGCCGATTTTCGAGAGTATCAATTATTTTTGACATGTGTCGATAATTGGTTCCGAACATGTTCTTGATTTTGCAAACAAGTTGACCCCCGAAATCATGACGTCAGCTGTTTACATTGTCGTACAACAAAATGTAAACATTGAAAATAAAAGACGAAAGGTGGGTCTGTTATCATTCAGGCATCATTTTATCCCAAATAGCTTTTGAGAAAAACTAGCACTGTTTATGTCTGAAAAACTGTCGATAATTGGTTCCGTGAGGCTAGATAACATATTAGACCATATATCAGTTGTTTAAGTATTTTAATTGGAGGTTGAGAGTTTGTATTAAATGTTAAAAGTTTATTTACTGGATGTCATTATCAAACAATACTGTCAAATTAGAAACAGAAAGTTTTTAAAAAGAGGGCCGATTTTCGAGAGTATCAATTATTTTTGACATGTGTCGATAATTGGTTCCGAACATGTTCTTGATTTTGCAAACAAGTTGACCCCCGAAATCATGACGTCAGCTGTTTACATTGTCGTACAACAAAATGTAAACATTGAAAATAAAAGACGAAAGGTGGGTCTGTTATCATTCAGGCATCATTTTATCCCAAATAGCTTTTGAGAAAAACTAGCACTGTTTATGTCTGAAAAACTGTCGATAATTGGTTCCGTGAGGCTAGATAACATATTAGACCATATATCAGTTGTTTAAGTATTTTAATTGGAGGTTGAGAGTTGGGTTAAATATGTTGTACTATAAAGTAAAATAATTTAATTTCGATTGGACGAAATTTTGTGGTTTTGCTAAAAATGACCAATTCAATCATGGGACCTTCATTTGTAGATTTTGCATTTCAGGTGATAGATACAAAGGTCAAAATCATTGTTCGATGGGATTCGATTTCGCGGTTAAAGATAAACCACGAAATCTATGAAATTTAATTCCCCATGAAAATGACTTTACAGTACATATATTTATATTTCAGGTATATCCCAAGATCCAGGAAATGTGAAGTTGAACCAGTGTGAGGAATGTGGACTCTATTTCCTTGTTAAACGTTTACTTAATGCTCACTTAAAGTTAAAACATCCAGAAAACTTTACTTTTACATGTTTTGTTTGTGATAAAAAGTTCAAATCTAAGGGTAAACTGAACGGACATATGGCAATACACATGTACGTCAAACCACATAGCTGTGTTTACTGTAAGAAACAATTCTCAGACTCCAGCAACCTGAAAATGCATCTACATATACATACAGGTAGGTGACTAGGTGTCTATCATGGTTTCTGTAGTTTGTATTTTAGTATGACACTCCCATAGCTGATATACATGTAAGTTTCAAAAGACCCGCAATAAAAAATAATTGAATTGATTGTGTTAGGCACATACTGGTTATATAGCAGTGGCTGAGGTCCAGGGGCCTTATTCACAAACATTAAAAGTCTAAAACAGGGTTCCCACGGTCAGGGAAAAGTCTGGGGAAAACTTTTTGTAAAGTCATGGAAAAGTCAGGGAATTTTTAAATAAGTCAGGGAAATTTGGAAATTGAGCAAGAGTCAGGGAAATGTCAGGGAATTCTTCTTTCAGATGTTGAGATGCCATTTCATTTGAAGAAAATACCAAAAACTGAAAAAAAATCCTAGCTCGCTATGCACACTGGGGATAACTATGATTGCTTTATGTCAACAAGCATCCCTTAAACTGATATGAAACACTTTTATTCCATATAAATATAAGATGACTTCCTTGTCACTGTTGCTTTAACAAAAAGGTCCAATCACTCAAAAAAAAGGAAAACTGCTGACTGATCAGGGGAAAAGTCAGGGAATTTTGTCTTAGGATATTTGTGGGAACCCTAGTCCGCGTTTCAGTCTTACAATGTTGGTGAATATGACCCCAGTAGTAAGTGAACTTAATTTCTCACTCAGCCATCCAGGTTCAATTCCTGGTTACGCCAGGTCATACTCTTTTATAATAATTTGATATTAATGTTGATTTTCCTCCACACATGGATGTGCTTAATATGGACAACATTAAATACTTGGGAGACAAATATTGTAATTTTAATAATAATAGTCTATGCTCTACTAATGTATGAAATATCATTAATACCGGAAATTTATGCCTAAATGGTTCCATTTTATCTTTAATGTATGATACATATTATAGTGTCAGAGGGCATAACGGGCTGTTAGTAAGTTACATGTTTTATATTTCAGGGGTAAAGAAATTTAAGTGTGAAGTATGTGGGAAGGCATTTAGACAGAAAGCACATCTAGATAACCATGTTGTTGTTCATACCGGGGATAAAAATTTCAAATGTGATTATTGTGATAAAGTGTTCGGACGAAGATCAGATTTAAAAACGCACTCATACGTTCACACAAAGGAAGTGTCATATACGTGCGATATTTGCGGAAAAGTTTTCTACAAGACGCAAAATCTGAAAAAACATCTCAAAGTGCATTCTGGGGAACGTAACTACATGTGCGATAAATGTTTTAAGGGATTTCAAACAAAATATCATCGAGATCGGCATTTGAAGATTTGTAAGGAAAAGAACGGTAAGGAATCGTCGTACATGAGCCTCGAGGAAGTGGCAAAGTTAGACAGTACCTGTGATGATGTGGTCCCACTACAGAAAGTTAGTGATGACCATGAAATGTAAATTATTTCCTGGTTTTTATGATTTTTGTTCATGTTTATGCAGATCTGATGGAATTTTCATTATGCAAATATGTCTTCCACATATAGTTGGGTAGATTAATTTGCTGCTTTAGAACGAGAAGGTCGTAACTACTACTAACAAACTTATAAGATTTTGGACTGTTACATATTTGCATGGTAAGGCGCTCCTCATGAGCCTATTTTCATGACAATCGGAACTTGTTTTGTTGTCCAAACTGATGTGTTAACAGTTTGTTTTACCATAGGTAATGAGTAATTTTCAGACATTTTTTTCTTGTTTTCTCAAAATATTGGTTTTGTACTTACAACCTTCTCATTCTAAGCCAGTGAATTGTTTTTATGCTGGATTTCTTTCTATCTATCTGTCTGGTTAGTTGGATGTAAGACACAAAGTTTGTCCTCGTTTGTTCTCCTTAACCACTTGTCTGATTTCAATGAAACTTCACATGAATACTGGGTACTAAGTCATGTTGCGCATACTGTCAGGACTTTTAAGGTCTGATGAATACTGGTCGAGTTAAGGCCCCTTCATGGAGACATATATTTTTGTGTCAAAAACCCTTCTAGTTTTAAGGCAGATGGTTATCACCAAAGTTATGATCCTTTGGGTGAGACATTAGTGTTACTGTTAGCATTAAAAACTCTTCTTCTTAATAAATATTGAATGAAATAGTGAATATTGGTAACTAAAATCTAAACTACCGATATTGTTCAAAGAATATGCTCTTTCTTTTTATGTTTCCGTAGATCTGATAATGGTATGCAAATGTTTCGTACTGTAAAATCATTTAATTTCAATGGGACAAAATTTCATGATTTTGTTAAAAAAACTATTTCGCTTAAATGTTAGTTTACAAGTGGAATTTGCATTTCATGTAAAATTAGTGTTCCATGGAATTTGATTTCGTGGTTGAAGGTGAACCACAAGATCCACACAATTTAATCCCCACGAAATTGATGATTTTACAGTAATCTAAATCATTATAAACACATTTTGAAAACACATTTCTTTCTCTTCAAGTATCTTTTATGTTTCCACAGATCTAAACAGTTTATGCAAGTATTTTATAATCTTTTGATGAAATGGCGTTTTTGATGACTATGAAACACAAATTGTGTTTAAAAATATGGTCTATACCTTATTGTGCTTTTTTATGTTTCTGCAGATCTGATCTTTTGGTGATAAAGTCATCTTGATGGCTATGAAATATTATACATGGATTTTGTAATTATCTGTATTTTTATGTTCAAGAGATCTAATAATTGGTGTAAAATTATCTGTCTTTATTTCATGCTTATCGGTGGTTTACGGCGGAATAACGGTGGATTATTCCCCGATAATTTCACTGTTCATAATTTCACAGTTCATAATTTCACGGAAGCGGACTAATTTTTAAAAAACAAATTTCCCCTCCGCCAAAAATAAAATAATTAGCATTTTCACTCGCTCTCTTAATCTTTGACAAATAACAGATCATTTTATGTACATAAATGTAAAACAAATGGACGAAATTGAAGCCATTGCAGAAGAACTATTTGATTGCAACTCGACGCGTGCATGGCGGGAAAACGACGTCACGCAAAACATTCAGGTAAATAGTGGAGTATTTCCATCATTTAAGCTATTTGAAGCATGAAATAAATAGAATATTAGTATTTTTCCGTGTATGATCGTTTGATAATTCACCTCGTGAGCAGCTGACTTATATTTTCACTCGTGGCTACGCCACTCGTGAAAATATTACACCAGCTGCTCACTCGGTGAATTATCAGCCGATCATACACGGAAAAATACAAATATCCTCTATTTATCATGTTTCAAGAGATCTAATAATTTATGAAAATTATCTCTCTTTTTTCATGTTTCAATAGATCTGATATTTATTAAAATTATCTTTCATTTTTAGCTCACCTGTCACTTTTGTGATCACTCTTCGTCCGTCGTCCGTCGTCGTCCGTCGTCCGTCGTCCGTCAACAATTGGCTTGTGTACACTCTAGATGTCATCAATTTGATCCAATCTTCATGAAACTTGGTCAGAATGTTGTTCTCTATAAAATCTAGGCCAAGTTTGAAATTAGGTCATGTGGGTTCAAAAACTAGGTCACTAGGTTAAATCTTAGAAAAACCTTGTGTTCACTCCAGAGGTCGTGGTTTTGATCCAATCATCATGAAACTGGATCAGAATGTTGTTCTCTATGAAATCTAGGCCAAGTTTGAAACTGGGTCATGTGGGGTCAAAAACAAGGTCACTAGGTCAAATCTTAGAAAAATCTTGTGTACACTCCAGATGTCACCAATTTGTTCCAATCTTCATGAAACTTGATCAGAATGTTGTTCTGTATAAAATCTAGGCCAAGTTCGAAACTGGGTCATGCAGGGTAAAAAACTAGGTCACTAGGTCAAATCTTATAAAAACCTTGTGTACACCCTAGAGATCACCGTTTGGATCCAATCTTCATGAAACTTGGTCAGTGTTGTTCTTCATGAAATCTAGACCAAGTTTGAAACTGGGTCATGTGGGGTCAAAAACTAGGTCACTAGGTCAAATCTTAGAAAAACCTTATGTACACTCTAGATGTCATCAATTTTATCAAATCTTCATGAAACTTGGTCAGAATGTTGTTCTCCATGAAATCTAGGCCAAGTTTGAAACTGGGTCATGTGGGGTCAAAAACTAGGTCACTAGGTCAAATCTTAGAAAAATATTGTGTTCACTCCAGGGGTCACCGTTTGGATCCAATCTTCATGAAATATATATGGTCAGAATGTAGGTTGTACTCATACCTAGACCAATGTGCAACAGGTGAGCGCCCTAGGGCCTTTCAGGCCCTCTTGTTCAAGAGATCTAATAATTTAGTTATTTATGTGTTAATTATTTAAATATGCAAATATTTTCTAAACAGTTGATATAATTGATAATATTGTTCAATAACTTTATATATATGTATTAGGGTTGTTGCTGAATAAATACCCCTCATATTATATTAATTAAACTGCGTAATCTCCGGAGCATTTATTGAGATCTATTCTTGAGTATGGCATAACTATATGCTATTTTACCAGTATATGCATTTAATGTTTATTATTTAATTATTTATTATATTTATTTATTTTTACGTAGAATACCAATATTTGAATGTTGGTCTTACATAACTTGAGAGTGTTTGAGTCTCCTACATGTATTTATGTGTTTAATACAGTAGAACTTTGCTCTTGAGGAGTGATCGGGACAAGTAGAATGCTTGAGATAAACCGGGTACTCGAAATGAGCAAAGGCCGTGGTTTGATGATACAAATGGATATGAGTTTAAAATTTGCTTGAGATAGGCCAGGTGCTTGTGATATTGATGCTCATCATAACAAAGATTTACTGTATATTTGTTTATGAATAACAGAATCTGAAGAAATAAAAAATGGTTATTAGTATATATCAATGTTCTGTTTTGATTTATTATAAAAAAACATGATGTTGTGCCTTGAAACTAGAGATTAATTTTAAGTTCCAGCTCTTGAATTTTTCTTGTTATAAACTCAGAATAAAGTTTCTGATATGTAATGCCAATTTAAGTCCCACCTCTCTTTGAAATTGGCATGCAGACATCTTACACTAATTGTCATGAGATGCTTTAGGGAGATCGAGACTGTAGAGCATTTTCTTTTAAAAGATGTAACCATTTTCAATTTGTCTCCCATGGTTAATGTCTAATTCTGTATAATCAGAAACTTCCATTATTTTTTTGCTATGTTCACAAGTTTGATAAGTTTGCAAAAAGATATGCGCATGAACTTTACCAATGGCAGCAAAAACAAAGTTGAAAGAAGTTATTTTGAACATAAAAATCACACGCATTTATTTAAAACTTTTGAACATACCGTATCAATATTTATGATTTTACAGTCACTGTACATGACAAGACTTGCGAATTATACTTACCAGCACCTAGTTATTGAGAAACCATTTAACATGTTAACAGGAATTGTACACTAATAATGCGCCTGACAACCACCCATCATGAAACACAGGTCAGCTCTTCTCTCATAGTTCTGTCGAGTTAAAATGTCTTTAGGTGTACCTCCATATAAGCTCAGTGGTTAGTGCGCTTTCAGTCTAATCCGGCTGGGTTCAAATATGGGTGGAAACACTTATATGTCTGCAATGTTTCAGCTGAAAGCTGACTGGCAAATAAAGGCTATTGTCGGCATTGTAGACAAAGCATGAGACAACTGACATCATGGGAAGTAGCCAATAAGAAATCTACAGCAATAGAAGAAGAATCACAATAGAAACAAACAACTTCGCTACTTTCTACTTTATTTTATATAATCATGATATGCGTGTATAATATAAAACACAGTTATGTATATAGATTATAGGGCTGCTCATAAAGCAAACAAATAAACACAAAAACACGTTCTAATTGTACGAACAACACATCAAATATACACTGTGAAATTGACGTCACTCTTTATTATGTGTACACAAGCACAGGTAACTGTATCATTGAAAGAGTAAAAAATCAGAAAAATAATGTTTTCTCGAAATTTACATTAGCTTAAATAGCCAAATATATGTAACTTTCTTTGCCTTGTTTCAATGATACAGTTACCTGTGTACACAAGTATGTCATTGTCAATGGTGCCACAGAAAACAAGCATGTCGATTAGTCCAAAATTATGTCAATAAAAACCAAATTAATTTATGACTCAAAAAAATGAAAATAACACTTACTTGTTCCATAAAATTAATAAGGCTTATTGTCTATTAGCACAATTTTTGGAGCTCAATGGGCGTGGCACCTGTGGTGAATGGTATTCAGTTATTGTTTCACAGATTCCAGCACACAATAAATGTGGCTTACATATAATTAGTTACAGACTGTCAGAGTAGGCATGAGATACTTGTATAAATAAATAATTAAGTCACTGCAGTAGTAACTTGCTATAAAATAATACTCAATGTACATTGTAATATTATAGCATACACTCAGTACAATAGGTATAAACTAATACACAAATTTACAAATTTGCCAAGTGTTCTTGGCTTCACAGAATCTTGCAGTCACCTCTAACAAAAAAGTCAAAAATCTTACAGTCACCACTTACCTTTTGCTGAACATACGGTTCGGTTGCGCAAATTAAACCCTTGCTGCATTTTGTGTCATGTAGTTGTATTTATTTGATTATGAAAATGAATGATTATTATAAATATAACAAAAAAATAAAATACATAAAACTAGAACAGGACAACATCCAGCAGCTAACAAGTGAATATTGTCCATCTATAACATATACGAAACACATTTTATATAAACATGGCTTTCTAGAGTGTCATGAACCTCGCTGCCCTCAATCGTTGATCATTCTTTGTTTACCCATGCTGATACCAGCCTGGTTGGCCCCAGTGTTAGAACCATACTGCATTGTATTCACAGTATTCTTGGCCTCCGCTAACTGTTCTTCAGTAAAGTTGAATTGTTGAGGATCAGCCGTTTTAGGTCCTAGAATGGGCCCTGTGTAGTCTTCTTTGGTTTGGGCCTGAAAAATATATGTCAATATCATGAATTATTAAAGTAAGACAACACTTATGAACGAACGAACGTACAAACGAATCCATGACCGAAAGAAGAGCTAAACGTGCACTGCAACTGTGTGTATGCGGCTTACTTAACGATCAAGCGCAATACTATCGAACAAATGAGTGATTGAGTTAGTATTAAACATATTTTAACCTACCACTCTTCCTAAGGCATGGATACAGAGTGTCACAGCGGGAATGTTCTTCTTTTCCCAGAGATCTACCGTTTGGAAAGCCTCTCTGACGGGTACTCCGTAAGTTATGATTGCTTTATTAAATCTCTCAATATTCTGCATCAAGGCAAAACCACCGCCCTTCTTGTCTATCTTCTTGATACATCCTGGCATCAGAACATTCATTAAACTGAAACAGAACAAATACTTTGATGATATCTTATATTTATTTCTAAACAGTTAACTCCTTTCACAATTGCCATAGGATTTTTTATTTCCATGACGCTTGCAATTCTACCTCGAAATGAACAGACATACATGTACATTTTTAGGTATGGAATACTAGTATAGGTACTATTGTGGAGCGGTTACAATTGTCGTACGTCGATGGCTATAGATACGTGGACTACCGTGCGTTTGTGCTATTGAATCACGACTGGTGTACGATTATAAATGCCCGCAGTAAGACTGTCGTGCCTATGACGTGCGACAATCGCACGCCCATCGTACAAATGCACGTCTATCGCGCGATATTTGTTTGATTGTAAATGCCTAACTTGTGATGATAACCAGATAGTCACTGCACACGATAATTGTTATTTCCATCGTGTGCATCATATAAATTGTTAAACAACCACTTTCTGTATCTCCATAAATAGTGAACACCGCCAACTGTGTTTTACAATGACATATGGTTACATTTCTTACCAACATATTTGTATTGGTTTTTTTGCTGATTTTTGATTACAGAATAGCGATTTATTTTTAGATAGCAACACATATCATTATGACGCGAAAGCTAAAAAACACTATAGTATAGTATAGTGTGCCAATGTTCACAGATACTCGTGCGTAGGAAACACGTGTTAATCATGCATCACAAAAGCATAGAAATAGCATAATTAATCTACTAGCGCAGTTTTGTTAAGTTTATATTGCACGATTTTCACATGTTGTTTTGTCCATTTTTGTATATTTTATATGCTATGTGTACGTTATTTAATTATAGTACAGCTCGAAAAGAAATATAATAAAATGTACATGTACTAGGACGTTAGGGTTGTTCCCGAAATGGCGTCAAATATCGACGCCAGGTGACGGCATTATTATAAAAACGTTACTTTGCAACACAGACAGGCATGATACAAATTACGTACGTCGTAGGTACATCAGTACTAATTTTCAAACAAGTATGTCAAGTTTTAAATTGGTCTATGCAAATCAAGGTCTCGAATTACACGTACGTTTGTATTTTAAATTAGACCACAGCTTACTGTAACTGACCAATCAACGAGCAGAAAAAGTGTTGAATAAATCCCATAATTTTTTTATACAACACTTTTCTGTGGTGTATAGAAAAAGTGTTGTATTTTAACTTACATTGATTAATCCAATACTATTTAGGCCAAGCAAAATAATCCATCAAGTCAGGAATTTAAAGCTTTATTGTAAACACAATCAATCGACAAGTGTGATTGTAACAGTGAAGTTAAGCATTAACAATCACTATACATGCATATATACAATACAAACATCAAACATAGAGTTTAAAGAGGATGAAGCAGCGTTTTCAATGACTTAAAATTGTTATGTTACTTTATATCTATATTTTGTGTAACTACAGTAAAGTATCATTAAAATACAGAATAATCTATTGCTGAAGCAGTAAGAATTACAATAGTATCGACAATACAACATATACATGTACATGCACTTAAATACTATTTAAGCAGTTAAGTATACCTAAAAAAATATTAAATCATAGTTAATTAATGAACTATTCAGTAATCGACATCTTTCTGCCGCCTTTGAAAACCAATAATAACAGATATACAGACGGGTACTTCTATCACAATAGCATTTGGGTCTGGCAAGCCAGCAGACTCGGCCTTGATAACCGTTGCCGAGACGACTAGTCCAGCTGTAGACTGGGGTGATGGAGGCGTCTTCGATGGCGTTTGTAGTGTGGATGATAAGTTACACTGCAGTGCCTCTAACGGTTGTTTATAATAATACACAGCAGTGCTTCTATGCCCACTGCGTGCCATTATTGCTTGTTCGTCAAAATTGTTTTCATATAGATAGATAGATATTTTATTCATCCTCCGATTAAGGAGAGCATATATAACATAATGCAATTATCAAACAAAACATGGCATACAGTACAATGCAATGCTTAATATGTACACGCAATTTAAATGATGAACATGTAGTCCTGGTAATAGCTTAGAATTGCGTCATTGTGCATATTGCTCGTATGCTGAACATGTCCAAGAATGTTGCTTTCTGGTATCTTTCGGCAGACGATGTTCTGAATGCGGTTGCACGTCCTTAAACCTTTGATTTTCATTCAGATCTTTTACTAAAAGGTCTCAGGATGGAAGATGCTTGATTTGCGTAACCACGGTTACGTCCTCAAACACCAAAAACATACTACATGTCGATGGCTTAGAATGAGAAGGTCGTAATATGCAAGAGAAAACTGTCTGTAATTTACTCTTTAACTATAGGAAAACAAGTTTTTAAAACTTCATTTTGGTCAACATGACAATTTTAGATTTTCATGAAAATAGGCTCATAAAAAGCGCATTTTGAAGCAGATTTCAAGTATGCATGAGTCTTATAAGGTCGTAAGTAGTAGTTACGACCTTCTTATTCTAAGCCATCGATGTAGTAGTTTCATCAAGTAAATCAAATTCCACTAACGTTACTTGTTTTTAAAAGCACATGCATGTACACTTGCTTTAAAAAAGATATGTAAAATATGTACGATACAGAAAGAAAGTTGACCAATGGAATGTTACCAACGAAAACACAAAATACCCGTGCACCAAACATTCCTAGTTTTTATTTTATGAATGGCTAATGTAAACGATTTGGGGATAATGTGTTTACTAAGTATTAATCATAGTATAAAGTAGTTGATTGTTGTGCAAATTGTATCTGAGAAACTAACATTTTTAGCTGTGGTCTAAGACAGATAGATCTCTCGTAAGTGTTGGGTATGAAAACATAAAATCTCGCAAACTCGATTTAGTTTTATACCCAACACTTACTCGTGTTCTATCCTATACTTACCCCACTAACCACTCACCACTGCCATAAACCTTTATAACTCTAACGCGGTATGGGGACCTGTGCCACTTAAAGTAAACAGGCAAAGCAGGTATGACAACATAAGGATATTGGAAAAGGGATTATCTTTTCAATGTGTATAGCTTGGCTATTTTGACCTGAGCCTGACCTTTATGCAAGAATATATTTGTGTTGGTATAACATCTCGAGCGTCTCCGTGATACTCCCCGATTATTAAAACATACACTTGATGTTGTAAAGGTAAACAATATATCGACTGTTAAATTATGCTAATCGGTCAGGCTCATGTCAATGTGGCCAAGCTTTACCGTTATTTTAACTTACTTGGTGAATAGAAGTGAGCAGGTAAAATAAACTTCGGCTCTCCCTAAATCGATGTAATGATCAGTGATTTCTGTTTATATTGACATTGCAGAATATCGCGTTAGAGTTATAGTAATACAATGCAAAGTATAAGTCACGCATCGAAGCTTTTTATTGATATTTACATGTCGCTGGCTTAGAATGTGAAGGTCGTATCTACAAAACCAATAGTTTGAGAAAACAAGAAAAGCTGTCTGACAATTACTCTTTACTTTTGGTAAAACAAGCTTTGTCAACTTCAGTTTGGTCAACATGACAAATTCCGATTTTCATGACAATAGGCTCATAAGAAGCGCCTTGTGATGTACATTTCAATTATGCATTAGTCTTATAAGGGACTTACGACCTTCCTATTCTAAGTCAGCGATATATTGTATATTATCCCGGTAATTGAATGACCCCCTTAATTACTCATTATTTGGAAAACAAATGGCGATACCCCGATTAATACACTGAGTCCAGTCATTCCCGATGACAGCTACGCAACAACGAAACAGTTTGTGTAGGGTAATGTTGATAATTATTATATTGCTAAGTTCATACTTGCAGAGTGTGATTCCATCTTTGATCATTTCTGGATATTCTTTACTTCTGTCCAGTTTTTCACCAGTTAGACTTTCAATCCAATCTAAAACCTGCTCCTCCATTTCTGGTTCTCTCTGTGAAATACAGGAAAATAATAGTTTTATATACAGCCTATAATGGATCTACTGGTATCAGATTTTAAAGATAACGAAATTGAACACATAAAAAGGGGGAAAACATGTGATTATAGCCAAAACAACAACCCATTATGGACGCCCGTATTAAACGGTGGCGTCATTCAGTAGGTATGACATAATTTGAGTAACACGGATTCTTGCACGGTTGTTTTGCCTGTGTATTTCTGTAGAAGTTCCGGGTATTCTGGTAAGCCTTCGTACCTCTCTGACTAGTGTTTCGGAGAACCGTAGAATAATCGTTTAGTTTTTCATAAGTCCTTACGTCATAAACTTCACGAATGTCCATTTACAATTTTTTACGGGAGCACCTGACTAGATATGTTTACAAGAAAATCATCAGTTAGCTACGACAAGCAAATACTGACTCTAAGTTTTAGATAAATGTTTTATAAACGACAACCCATGTACCTATCTTTCGTGAAATTGTTTCACTTTAAAGTTCCATAATCGTAGCCTAAAACACAATGCAAATACTTTAGTGGCTTAGAAAAAGAAAATAAATTTGAAGTAAACCAAGATCAACGAGCACGCTTTATAGAATATTTGCTAAGATTTATTTAGTTTGTGAACTTTATTCAGCAGCCAGTCTGTAGACCAACTAAAATTTCAAAACGCTATAAATTCACTTTATTAGTATTAGAAATTCTTCTCAAGTTCTGGTTTTTTATTCAAGGGTTAAACAATACCGAGCCTGTTATCTTATTCAAATAATAGCACATTGTGTAACTTTTTTTATTAAGCAACATCAGCTAAAATCTAGACTAAACATTTTACGAAAGTAGGAAGCATATTTTTGTTGTTGGTACCCATAGCAACGGGAAGACTTAGTGCCTTTGATCTGTTTCATTTATATTCTATTAATATCGTATGATGATTGCAATATCATTGAACCCTAATTACATGTGCTTGTAATATATCTATTTTTGCGAGGCACTGGAACCAAATTAGATTCTTCATCCTTATACTTGGAATAGTACTTGAATAAACGGTTATTTTCGAGGGAAAACTCTTGAAGGCAACGCTTACATAAATGTATGTGGCTTAGAAAATATGATCAGAAAAATTACTGTTTTACTATTTACTATTAAGTGTTCCACTATGACGTCATCAACCGCGAGTTCCTGTCATTTCTATGAACCATTGCATAATTATCGTAATGCCCTATTATTTGTAATCAAGATTTTACCAATCAATGCAGTTCTTAGTTAATGCGAAACGATAATAGAAAGTCGGGTTATTAATGCATGCAGACTAACAGTATGTTTGGCGTATCGTCAAATATGACGGTTTACTACTGGATGTATTGTTTGTAATCTATAGGCTTTAGTACGTCATTAGTTTGTAATATATTGTTGTTTTGACATTCAAAGGCACATTATTATCGGTGTGAGCGTAGGTGTTGATATTCCATTGAAGTGGCTTATGTTTTCCTAGTTTCACCTTGCTCACAATTCCAGTGACCCACAGGGGTGTGACGCTTGTAACTGACACATATACATGTATACTCAATGGGTTACTTATTTGTCTGTTTGTTTGGCCTCTACCGAGCAGAGCCTTTACAGAAGCTAACGATACTAGAGGAACGACTATGAAATCCATCTAGTTTTTCATTAGACGTCGCCGTTCAGTTTTGTTTCAACCTGACCCAATTATCGAGCGGACGAGTTAGCAGAATTGCGGGAAACAAAAAACGCGCTCTCGAATGAAACAGAAGACAAGTTTTTTTCCTTTTGCTCGTGATTATATAAATTGCCTACCTTATTAGATTTAGCTGGGTGAAGTGTTTTTGTCAATTTAACCTTTTGTTTTAGTTGCAATGTTACGAACTACTCGCACTAGTACATTGCACCACCATCACCCGGAGGTACGTCAATGAACTTACGTCAACAACTAGATGAGCACTAATAGGTGCTCTAGTTTATGGATGGGGGCATTGTTTTTTATATTTATTTATCATCCTACTTGTTAGCACTTTTACCTCGTTACATTTCCCCCATATGTTTTCATTACGTCATACGATATTATTATCACATTTATTCATCACATAATCACACACCTATACAACTTGTAACTCTGTAGGAACACACCGTGGAACAATACATTTGTATATCATTTTTTCATCACTTCCAGAGAATTCATTATCTATTATACAGATATTTGGCACAAAAAATTGTATTTATATGAATAGATCAACGACCTAGCTGTTGTTCGTTTGTTTGGTTTCACAAGGTTATATCCGCTGTTTGTTTTCAACAGATTTTTTCTGGCAAATACTAGTATGACCAATAGTTGACCTAACTATTGGATCGTCCGAGTTCGTGTTGCAAGGCAAATGTCTCAGAGATTCGTATGTAATAAAATGGGATGGAATTGCATTGACAACAACCTTCATCCAAAACATGATACATTACGTATTTGAATTATTTCGATGGTATGTCTTTTTTTCCACTGGGTCACAAACCGCGGTACCGTAGATACAAATTCTTCCATTAATTTTTTAATATGCAACGTATGCTGATATAAAATACATTCCTCTAATATACATTGTATGTGGAAACATATACGCATAATAATTATGTACAATTGCATAGATGTATCATTATGGTGGAGTAAATAAACTAATGATTATAAGCTATTCTGGGACAAGCCTGGTATATAACAAAGTACATTTGTGTTAAGGTATGACATCCCTAATGAGTTCCCGCGATATTTTTGCCGGTCGGTCATTTTCGGTAAACATCGTTAAAACTCGGATTTTTATATGCAACATTTCATTTCTCTCTTGTATTTTTATCATGCTTATCCCATTCATAATCTTTTATTCACGAATACTAGTTGAAAAAATGAAGACATAATACTAGTAATATTCATTTAATGTGAAAACGAACAAATTTATGATCAGCAATCATCTCAGACCTGCCTAATACCCAGTCTGATTACGTCAAATACCACAGCAAGATGAAATCATTCATAAACAAATATCAGCTTTACAGTTCCTTAATTACCCCCGTCAGATAGCTTTTCCTATCAAGAAATATTCTACCTTGCCAAAATTAATTACCAGTCGGTGCGTGATTCATGATAATTCCTATTTGCACGTGGAATCTAATTTCTCTTGCAATTTTTTCTCGTACATTGTAATTGACTGGATGTTGATAACCGAATCTAACATTTCATTAACGTATTTAATTAGATAATCAAAATGTTAAATGGTTAATTTGATAATTTGAGGCAATGTTTATACAAATTGCAGCTTTCGACATTAAGTATGGGGATATGTCAAATGACTAATTGGATTTATTTGCAGTTTACGTCTTGCATGACTTCCGTTACAGCATTATGCTGCCAACCAGTAACGTATACAGAGATAATCAAAGTACTGACAGTATGCTTTTGAAAATGATAAATATAAGGGCATCGATGTACATCTGCATAATTATAAGGTTGTAAGAGGTAATGATCATCAAGGAGAGTAAACTGCTTTGTTAACGTTTTTAAATGAGTGGTAAACATAGTTTTCATTACCTAATAAAGTACAGAGATGCACCTTTTGGACACGCGTCCTGGACCTGCACTGTAATCCGACACGCTAACCACTGTTCTATGGAGCAATAGGCAAACGTGTCACAGGCAAATAAACTCGAAACATTTTCATAGAGCATTGGAAAGAATCGTTTAGTCAGGAATATGACATCAAATACTGCATTATTCTTGGGGAACATTCATGGGCATGGTTTTTACACAAAAATGCATGTCTCACACAGCTACTGCAGATAAATGCACTTAGACAGCTGCCATTACCACGGGTATTTTAACCTGACACCGGAATATCCTGTGATTCTGGGAATGCTAAAACCTGTACCCACCCGTACCGTACTCAAAATCACTACAACTTGATCGCCATTTTACCGTCCGTAGTTTTAGTTTTGGAAGTCAACATCCAAGTTTCCTATTATCCCTAGTAAGTTTCTTGTGTTTCTTGCCAGGTAATATATCTGACTGAAAGTAACTTCTACTTCAATGTAGAATTCGAGCAAATTTCGATGATTTGAAAGGTCAACAATATCAACATGAAAATGAAACTAATCAGTGTTAAAATATCAGTTTCAAACAATATCACTAGTGTTAGACCCCCGTATGATAGTTCCATTCCCTCTAGTACGCAATACAGGCGAAGATAACTTGACATTAAGCGAAAAAGTCGAAAGAAAGTGCCAAATTTCCATAGATTCATTGTGTTTTGTTACTATTTTTAAAACTGTGTGATTCCTGGTCTCAATCTTTCAGTACATTGAGAACGGGAACCAAACTGTTACATTTTGGCAATCGGACTCTCTCGGTTTTTTTCATTGGGCCCAATGACCACTGGTTATACCTTTGACTGGTTGTGAACAGCATCGTCAAAAAGCACAGCAAATATTTTCTAGGGTCAGTTTGAGGCAGGTTATCATTAAAACATGCGTGTATTTGGTAAGTTCTCAACTTTTCATCAAGGCAAAACGCTTCGACGTGCCTCAGCGTGACTAATGACCTGTCAGCTAAATAAGTTTATACATAATTTTAGGGCTGCAAATATGTTTTAAAAGACAAAGGGTGTAATTGCACGAACAGAAAGTGTTTTCTACTAAAATGGGGGGGGTCCTAAATAGACAGGGTCTATTATAAATACATTTTCTATTGTCAAATAGACTAAGTTCCCCCGCTAAATATTTTTAAGGAGGCTGTTATAATATGATTACTTTTTTGTAATTTGACTCAATGTTTATATTTGTTGCAGTTTTAGGCCTGTGAATTGCAGTTATCGACACGAAGTTTTTAATGTACTATTTGGGTTCGGTGTTTACGAGCTGCATATACTTTTTATCGATATATTGAGAAAACAAGAAACATTGTCCGAAAATGACTCTTCACTTGTGGTAAAACAAGCTGTTTCAACTCCAGTTTGGTCAACGACACGTTACGATTGTCATGAAAAGAGGCTCATACGAAGCGCCTTGTGATACTGACTTTGAATATGCATCAGTCTTTTAAGTTCGTAAGAAGTAGTTCCTACGACCTTCTCATTATAAGCCTGAAAGATATTATGAAGGCCTGTCAATCAGTAACCAACAGAACATGTTTGTATACAATATAAAAGAGATAGGAGGATGGTAGATACATCATTCCATGGTACAGATAACCATCATGGTATATCAGGTTTCTGCAAATACACCCGATGATTTTGGAACTTTACCAAAAACATAAAGCTTGAAATATTTTCAAAGAATGTAGCAATGTTTGTGTATACGATTGTTTTCGGCTTAATGTTCTTAAATATAACCCGATGGTTGGCAGCTTACTTTCCCAATGTTTTAACAGATCCGGTTCTGTTCATTTCTATTCAGTTCTGTTCAGTTCTATTCTGTTAAGTTCTGTTCAACGCACTGTTACCGATAACAGATGAGCGTTGGTTGCAATTTAGCTCGTTTTAGTGTCGAAGGCTTAAAAGTTTATGTCCGACAAATTCAATCGAGATATATAAATCAATAAAAGTTCCTATGCTGAAGCCGGTGAAAATAAAAAGCTATTTTTTTTAGAAAACTGTTGTTGTATCATTCATTCTATGTGGATATAGCGTTAGCAATCCCTTTAGGAACTACACGTACAGTACAGCCACTCATGAGCGGCCCTCTGTAAAGATACAACCCTCTAATATAACAAAACCTACATACATTTCTAAATTTATCCAAAAATCAATTTTTGTAGCCCCAAACTTTGTTGCTCTGTTGTCTGCAAGAGGTTGTACTTGTATTAGTCTGGCAACCCGACTAGATAATAATAATATATTTTACCAACCAAATAGCATAACATTTTTCGATTTTCGCTAGATTTTATTTTGGGCTTATCCCTATGCTTGAGGGTGCAAAGGGAAATAATTTCATGAGAAAAGAGTAGATTGAGGAGTTGTCTTTCTTAACATAGGGTATGTTAGACAGACTGTACTTGTATATGCATTTGTTCTTATGTATTCATGTATGTAACCTAATATTTAATATACAAATCTATAAGTATACACTAGCAAAAGTTGTAGAGCTTGCAAACGGACTGTTGAAGATTATATCAATTTTAAATCATTCAAATACGTCAGAACTTTAGGTATATAATCTGCTTGATGTAGGGAACGCCTTTTTCATAGCATTACAGAACCCGATCACCCTTGCAAACGATATTGAGGGTGCAAAGGGAAATAATTTCATGATAAAAGAGTAGATTGAGGAGTTGTCTATCTAAACATAGGGTATGTTAGACAGACTAGATACGCCCCTGCTCCAGATGAACAAATTCCATGAACATCAGTTTAAATTGTTTACATGAAACTAATGAATTCGTTTGCTGAAATTAGAAACTCTATTAGCTCAGAGCAATTTAACATAATTTGTTTCAACCCATAGTTTTTGCTATACATGTATATATGTTCACATCGAGAAATATGTTAGCTTATGCCAATTTTAACCTACTAGTGTTTCAAACCATAGGCAAGAATTTCCAATAGACCAGATTTTGCAATATTCACTTCACATTTAAGCTTTTAAAGCTGGGAGCAGCCGTTTCTAACAAAGAATTTCAATTTTTCTACCACAAAGCATGCTAAATTGATTAGAGGCTGCGAGCAAAACGTTTAATTATACCGTTCTTATAAATGATTAACCTTCACTTAATCTTCATTCAAAGTCAATTATTCTGTGTTATAGATCAGACAACATGAAAAGATGCACCATATTGTATATGTGATGTATTTATTGGAGCGAAAGTATCTCATTCTGAAGCTCTTCAGCAGAAAGTTCAATTAACACCTCCGAGATTCCACAGCGGTTTTATATCCGCTATCCACATGTGTGTGCAAAGCATTTGCGGTATGGAAAAGCCATTAAATTCCGAGATTACTCCTTTATGCGTTGTGAAGCCTTTGTGGTTAAAATCCTAAAATTCATCGGGTTTATTTTCAATGGTTATGAATTCCTTCAAATTTGACGTAATAGTTCCTTGGAGTATAATAGGGATGTTAGTTCTTTTATTGTCAGCGTATCCGGCTAGTAAATAGTAAACTTCCAAGTACGTGATTTGGGATGAAAATGAGAACTGGAAATGAACAGACTCAAGACTCAACATCAACGAAACTTTATTCACTATGTATGCATCATATAATTATATGCTTGTCATGTTTCAGTAAAAAATTGACTGGCAAATAAAGGCTATCATCGGCAAGAAGGTTATGCTCGGCTCGGCATTACAACATAAAATATGACAGGCACAAATATGATGCATAGTGCATAGCTGCATTATGTAGATGGTTGAAACATATTTGCTTTTTAAAACGGGGATAACGTTCTATCGGTGACCAGTGGAGAAGTTTGACTGTATCAAGCAACAGACAACATAAGCATTTGGTCACCATTGTCCTATGGATTTTACAATACCAGGAAGTTCTACTTCCGGTTCCGGTTTATCAGTGTCACGTGACAACCAACACAGTTCAAATACTCTCTAACAAAATGCGAAATATTTTAAAATCACTGCAAATGTTATTTTGAAGAATGTTTGGAATAAGAATGCTCTCAACATTATTTAACATGGAAATCGACGTTTCACATAAAGTTTCAATACATTTGCAAAAGTTAAAAAATTGAGTTTTAATACTTATCAGTTCAGCTGCTTTGAAATGATTTTAACATTTAAATCTAATGCATTGCATTATTTTAAGTGAGTTGTACTTAATTATCGCCAACAACTATGTTGCTTAGCAATATTTCTTACAAATATCGTTAAAAATATTCCTACGTAAGACAGACGTTATTAATGTAAATTCTTTGTTTTATCAGAGTACGAAACACGTGTTCAGTGCGTTTATTTTAAGATCAGCTTCGCATCAAAGCCAACAATTCTGTTCCAAGTATCTTACCTTGCGTAGAATTATATGATTTTAGAGCCAAAAAATCGATACATGAATGACTAAGGCGTTTTTGTTTGTGTTATTATTATGCCACAAGCTGGTCCGACTTAAATGAACAAAATACATTCGTTACAGTACAACAGAGCACTATATTAATGAAATACCTAGTAAGCCCAAACAATAGCCTCGATAGACTAGTGTTAGAGCGTAGGGGTCTTGGGTTCGATCCCTTGCCGCATTACACCAAAGACGAACTAAAAATGGTAACGTTATAACCAGAAATGCCCTTGCTTGACGCTCACAGCATAAAAAGGGAAACTGACTTTTCTTCTCTCATACCCTCGTGGTGATGTTATTGTAAAACCAGCCAGAGCATATACTACAATGAATCAATCATCACCTCAATCTTCCCCGCTATTATATATCTGTCAGAGCGTTATCTACTGATTGTTTTATTAATTAGCACGAGCTAGATCTAACAAGTTGTGTTTTGTTATTCGGTAAACTATGGAAGTACCGTAAAACCTCGATTATAAGAACACACGTCTTAGTTTTGAGTCGGTCTTATTTTTTAGGTCATATAAAGAGCAAAACAGTGGAATTTTGACCTTGAAATGCATAATTTAATTTTGAGCTGGTCCGATATGTTTTAGTTTCCTTTGCTGTTTAGATGAAGGGTTTGACTATACATGTAACTAGTGACGTCATGACGTCAAACATAAAGTTACGTCAATGTGTGTCCATACTGGTATGCCTGACGAAGTTCAATAGACGAAAGGCGTTGTTTTTTAACATATATTTTGACTCTGTTTTCTATGATTTCTAATAATTTACATGTTTGAAGTTTTTCTACAGAATGTATCCAGTAGAAACATCCCATATTCAGTTCTGTTTCTAAGACATGCAAATAAACTGTTCACTGGGATATCATATTCACGGTTTATTTTCAGAAATAATTTCTATTTATCAAGAGGAAGATTATTTTCATTATATTAAGGCGCCTGGCTTATCATCGGCGTTATCTAGAGCATGTATACTAAACAGTGTATGTGCGGTATACGTGCACATAGGGTATTTCTGCAAGGATACACTTTCTAAAGTGCTAAACTTTGTACGTCATGAGTAGAATCTGATACTTTCTGATATTCAGGAATATCTCATCAATCGTAGACTATCCATCAAAACTGACATGCGGTGATAGGTAATGTGCAACCGCGAACGAGGTGCTCATGATGGAAGGAAGGGGGTGGGGTTTGGCGAAGGGGCAGGGGGCGGGGGCGGGGGCGGTGATGTTACAGGATTCTCTTCTCTTTAAACGTGGTTGCATAATGCATATCGCAAGCAAAAACGAGGTGTGGAGAAAGAATAAGTTGACTTTAATAAGTTTATAAAAAATATAATCCTATACTGTATGTTAGGTGGAACTGTTTGTTTACATTGCTCGACGATATTTCGGTGTTATGGAGACTACCCATACACTGAACCAACCGACAATGCATTATCTAAAACTAACTATACTGAACTGGCTTACATTACAGGGCACTTCTTATGAGCCTATTTTCAAGAAAAATTGTCAAATAGATCAAACTGAAGTTGAAACAGCTTGTTTTAGCATAAGTAAAGAGTAATTGTTGAACAATCTTTCTTGTTTTCTCAAATTTTTTTTTTGATTTTACGACCTTTTCATTCTAAGCCATCGATACAGACATAATGTAATTATATTTACTTTGTGTAACAATGCACGGGAACTCATAGAATTGATATCGTTAAAACACAAGTGGTTATAACATGATAATGTTAAAACCACACAGTTTTAGCATGCAGAGGGTATAACATGAATCGCATCACCGGGTGAAGTATGTCGATTCTATCTTCAACAAATTTAACGCTAACTTCCTACACTCGTCCGTCAGCGCTATCTCGTCTGCAAAACTAATCTTACCCTGCCATACGGAACCTGTTTTCATATCTAGAAAGGTATTCAAAGCCATGTTCAAATTATCCCGAAGTTTTAGCTAGAGTTTTCCAAGTGTTAATTTTGCGCTAAAAATGTCAGTCTGCTGCCAATAAAATTCTGAACTGGAACTTTATCATTCTTTTTACACCGGTGTACCAAACAACATGTAGTTCGATAATTTGTTCCAGTAATGGAACCGGGTAGGGGATTTGTAAACACAATTTTGTTCAGTAATGAACCCCGTCAGGATCCGATTGCAACAATACTCTCAATAATAGACTGCAACAATATGTGTCTTTGTATCAGAAACAACAGTTTAGAAACACCCCACTCTCAGAGAACAACACATACAGGGCGCTGATATATAAAGATTACAATGCTGTGTTCATGCGTGGTACCAGAGTAGTTTAGGCGGGGTTCCATAACCTATGGGATTTTGTAAAAAAAATTGTTATCTTTACAAGAGCAAGTCAGGGGCTTAGCAAGATCAAGAAAGTACTCTAAGAACTAAACCTGGTAAGAACCCTCCCTGAGCAAAGCCCTTTGCCATGCCAAACGTTGTTTGATCCGCGAAGGCCATTCCGTTAATGATCACATGTCCCGGAAGAGCGACAAAATTTTGCGATTGCAGACTAAGTTTCCTAACCCCAAAACCAAGCCCTTAAACCAAACCATAACCCCTAAAACTTACCCTACCCTAGCCATAACCCCTAAACCAAACCTTAGCATCGCTTCTGCTGCGGCTATAGGTGACTGCTAAAAGACTACCTGGACTAAAGCCGCCTGACTGAACTATAGCCGCCAAAACTATAGAAAAGAGTATTTGCCATTAAAGTTCAACTTGAAGACTACAAGTACTTGCAGAAGTCACTTCCGCCTTGAAGTTGAAATAAAAACTTACTTTTTGTAATGACCTCGAGTGATTTTATTAATACACGATTAGTATTCATATTACTAACGGGAATCGCTTTAACTTTAAACAGTGAATATTTCTATGGAAGTGTTTTCCTAAATTGGGACATGAACCCAGGATGAGGTGCCAAGGGTTATTCATATTAATAAGTAGTAATCTTTTTTTTACAATGTACATTATGTACATAAAAAGTAAAAATAATTAACAATTTTTTGTATTAACTCAAAAACTTAACCGAGTGTGTGTTTCAGAAAATTTCTTGGATTGCATTCCAGAAACACTACTGGTTTAAAAGGTTTTCAATTAACATTCATCATGAAACCATTTCGAGAAACTGTTAACTTTCTGAAATAAGTGCTAAACTGAGCATAAATTTTCGAAATTTACTTTCTGAAATAAGTGCCAAATGCATAAATTGTCGAAATATTTTCAATTTATTCCGGCGCCGATGCATATGCAATTTGGATACTAGAAATATATAGACGTTAAACTTCGGGATTCTGAGTTTTTAAGTTATTATCTAAACCCGGAAGTAGTTTTAAATATAGAATCTATCTGTAATTTAGTACCTGTTGCGACAAAAAACGCTTCCCGTTTTTTTACATTTTATTGACCAATGTAACTACGATCAGATTACGATTTTACCAATTCTTCAAAAAAAAAAAAAAAAAAAAAAAAAATAGAAAGAATATGGTTTCCTTGTACATTTCATTTCCTTTAAGTTGTTCCAGCTAATTAGAAAAAGCTCTATGCAACAATTTATTTTATATTATACCTTTCATATTAAAACATCGATGCTAATTACAAATGTGATTTTTTTGTCACAAAAGGTGATACAAAAACTAAGAACATGAATGGTAAACAACTTACCTTGGCAGCAGTTGGTGGCATCCTTAGATATGTTTGGATATTTCTATAACAATAAATGAATAATTTGATAACTTAACAAAAACACCCGTCTGCTTATCGTCTGCGTTTTCTCAAGACTGAAGCGCGCGCGTTTCTCTACGAATCCAAGCGTTTCATCAACGCGGAAGCGTTTCTCTTTCCGCGTTATCGGGGGCGTACAGGTAGAGTTTTGTTATTTTACATAAATAACCGCACGAAAAGAGGAATGAGTTTATACATCTCCGCCTCATAGAGTGGTAACTTAATGCAATAAATAAAGCCGAAGTTTCTAGAATTAATGAATAAATAAATTGCTGATATTTCCAAGTGGTTTCTGAGATTAAACAGGTCGTGAATAAGACACACCCTATAGAAAACAGAACTCATAATGTAATTTCTTGATGCTTATCACGTGATTAGCTGTAATAAGCCAATATGTATCATTCATAGCCAAAATATTTATTTATTCTTGTCCGTGGTCTAGTAGTTCAATGCCCTAGACTATTTTGTTTAATATGATGTGAATAAGGCGACTTTTACAACGTGTGTGTTTATTTATTATTTACAATAGACAGTATATGACCTCTGGCTTTGACCTTAAACAATTCACTTTATAAATTCAACAGCTAAAAGTGCGGTCACTTAAGCTTGCCTGTACGGGTTCTCCCGGGGTTGAGGGTAAACCAATCCATTATTCGGAAACATTTCAGTGCAGTCATTGCTCAATACTCTGTTTCGATCTAACGGTCGTTCCCTGTTCTACATTGTTAGATTCAGAGAGGGTGAGTAGTCAGTAATCAAAGTTCAACTGGTTTGCCACCCAACCTACCGGTCATATCAGAACAAAACCCGATCCGGTCACTCCAATGTGCACTGTTCTAATTACCGGACATCCAATTTACACCATTCCGATCGTTTACGGAAATTGTCGGCACTGCAATTTACATCATTCCGACCGTTTACGGAAATTGTCGGCACTGCAATTTACATCATTCCGACCGTTTACGGAAATTGTCGGCACTGCAATTTACATCATTCCGACCGTTTACGCAACTTGTTGGATCTGCAATTCACATCATTCCGATCGTTTACGGAAATTGACGGAGCTGCAATTTACATCATTCCGACCGTTTACGGAAATTGACGGAACTGCAATTTACATCATTTCGACAGTTTACGGAACATGTCTGTCTTTCCACCAAGGCGATCGTCCGTTCGCGTTTTGTTAAATACTGTTTGTGTGTGTTACACCGAGACTGCCATAAGTACGCGTTCACACCATACTCACCGTATAATTTATTATGCCAATGACATCCCGATCTCCCTAAACGTCTCAATTTGAACTAAATCTCATCTCAAATATAGCCATGTGTCATTTGCATAATTTCCTAGGGAAGATGGACTCAAAATGAAACACAACAAACGTTATTCTTTGTTTATTTCAGTTAATTGTAATCAAATCTAACTTCAGATTTATTCTAAAATCAGACTCTGATTTTGACAAAATCTTAATTTGAAATGAGATTTCTGCTTGAGATGTTTCGGGAGATCGGGGTCTGACGCCGTGGTGTAAGATATATAAATGAAGCGACGAGCAAATGATCAACAGGACCAAATAAAAGGAAAGTAAGCTATAAACCTGCATTAATTACTTAAAGTGTATAGAGCTATATCGGACGATATTTTTTTAAAAAGTTCCAAAAACTGAAAAACAATTATGCTTTCATGTCCATTAGATCAGTTTTCGCTTCAGTTTTAACAGAAACTCTCTCTGTGATTTATTTGACATGCGAACTGTCCATTTTCATACGAAAGTGTTCTAGAACATCCCATGAAATTATAAGAATCGTCTATTTTTCGACGATGGAATCAAAGTACACGGAACCTATCCAAAGTTTTTATTTGCAAATAAGGTAGTCTTGTATCATACTAAAAACGATGCAAGTAATTGTTTTGACATTAAATGACTGTTAGAATATAAAATATAGCTATATACAATTTAAGGCTGTTAAAACAAATTAATGTAAAAATGATACTGTTTCTAAGATCGGGAATATATTTCGGCGCACGTAATGTTTCCAATTATAAATAACACAGGCATAAGAAGTTATATCACAAAAAACGAGTTTAACATCCCCAAATTTTCACTAATTCATTACGTAAAAGAACAGGTTTGAAACGTCTCTGTACGCCCCTTCATGAATGTACCATTCAACGCATAAACGGTTCAGAAAATATCGGGTCGAATTACATGTATGTCTCTATCACACAAAACAATACAAATATATACCCTTTGTCGTGTTGAAGTAATGATTTTAGGTACTTTCGACGATGTGCCGTTCCGGGTTGGATTTCATTGTCACGTTGTTTTGACATTGAGACGTTGCAAATATTATAAGTACATTGAATGGGTGAAAATTTGGGGAAGTAAAAACTGCAGCTTGTGACACATGTTCTTGCAACCCTATTGTTCATACAACAAATGAGATGCATTAGCACGATCGTATCAAAATACTTCAAGCTCACCTTGAAGTTAAAACAAAGTAATCAATTTTCGAGGGCTGTTTTCTGCTGTTCTGTCGCTCAACCACCCTTTGGCGTTTTAACTTCCAATGGTCATAGGGCTACACATTGAAACCTACATTCGAGTATCTCTGGTCCCGTGTGTGTGGCAGCCAACATTGATCTGAGATGCCCTTGAATATACACTACCCCTCATAGGTATCAATTAACACCTTGGTGGAGTGGAGCATGTGTGATATTCGTGCTTAAAGAAAGTTACCAGTGGTTCAGACGAGGATTGAACACGGAACCTATCGGTCCCGAAGCGTGCGTCATATCTATAGGCCACCGCTCCCCACATAAATTATAATGAATAGTTGAAGTAACTGAAATTTTACTCATCGATAGGCCTAGTCGCCTAAGATAATCCGTATGTAACGTAATACTTTAACTAATATAATTATGCACAAGGCGTTACGACGAGCTGATAATGTTTGTATCGATTAGGCTGTGGCTTATCAGTAACACGTACGATATCAGTGCACTAACTTGATTCATCAGATTACAAGATGATCAAAATGATATGATGTGATATGGTGGTAGTGGTGGTGGTGGTGGTGGTGGTAGTGGGTGTATCATATATTGCTGTATGTTCGTAGACTCTCCATACTTTGCATGTTGTAGTATTTTAACTTAAATATAATGCTTATAGCATATATTTATTCTATGTTTAAAATACCCACTATTCTGGCATAAGCCATGGAGCAGGTTTATTAATTTTAAAAGACACATCGACCATTTAAAATGAGCAACTCTATCTTTAAATTTCCCCTTTCGTCCATCTTCAGCACACATTGGCATCATTGACCTATGACCTAAAACTTCGAAGGAAAACTTTCAGTTTAATTTTTAACGAAGGGATTGGCTTCTGTTCGTTGAAAACTCACGACGAAGAAGATGGTTAAGACCACTGTATCACGAGATGTCGAGACCCAGATCATGAGGTGTCGAGAAAATACAACAACACTTTTGAAAACAAAAACTTTATTTGTGTGCATGTATGGTTGACATAGTTTAGCACCGACTTATACATGATTCATTTTAGCACATAACAAATACAATATACACTTAATTAACTCTTTCATACAACTTATGACGTCAAGTAGCCAGAGTAATCATACTTACACATTATAAAGCACACGTACTTACTAGAATATTACATGAGCAGACCCAGATATTTTCTAAAGGTCCACCAACTTTTTCTCAGGAGGAGGTTCGGTCAGCTATTTTACCCAGGGCCGGGAAACCAACACACACGTTTATTAAAGAGTTGCCATGACAAGACTAAAATCGATACATGGTACCGCCAACTCGTAAAAACTTAAAATACAATGTTCCAGGGAAATAACTGTAGTATTTAACAAAATGCCGAATACCTGAGATTGTCTCCCTTTGTACACATTTCTCCCCTTTGATAATTAAGGGGGCAGGGGATATATTATTGGCCAATTTTGAGGTTCCGACAGGCCGCAAACAGTCAAGCGGATTTCTTGAAAACAGCTAATAAGACAAGAAAGTATTTATGTGTCAGTCTCAGGGCCTATGCAACATAAATAGAAAATAACATCAAATTGCAAGGCTAACCCCTAGGGTTGTGGAGTTATGGCCCTTTGTTTTTGCCCCTACCCCTCCAAATTTTAGTCAAAAAAATACAAAAGTGACCAATTTCACCCCATACACAGTATTTTTAAACCCGATGCAATCCTATTTTTGGTCCCATTTTACATAAATAACATGTCTGAGCTAGGTAAATTCAGCAAGAAAAGTGTCTCCCATACCTGCCGATTTTTTGCTATTTGCTGTCAAAGTTTTTCGCGGTTTCTAACGACGCTAAATTTGAACTTCCGCCAGTGGTGGTAACCTCCATTTTGAAGAGCTACAAATCCTTCAGAGCCAACTGATATTTAGTTTCTATGATTTTTCAAAATATTAAACACCTTCTTTGTACAAAATAAATACAGAATTGGGTCTTTAAAATACCAATTTAATTTTTGGTGCCCATAAATAAGCCCTACACTAAAGATTTGATATTTTGAGGGACCCCCATCACCCCAATATATCCCCTGCCACCTTAATTAACAGTATGGGTAAACCGTTTAAGGGAGACCACTCGTTCATTGCAATGAACAAATATAGATTAATGGAAACGCACCCACTGCATTAATATAATTATATATTCGATGTTATAATTGCATTTGATCGGTGATATCTGAATCTAAATGGTACTAATTGGCACATGAGTCTTGCTTACAAAACAAAAATGCTCTAGATAGAATTTTCTTTTAATACTATATTGACCAAACTCGGCACAAAACTTCACTGGCGATAAAAACTAGTTTAATATTCATCTTTCTTTCATAATCTTTAACTTTTTGTTAAAACAATGTGTGTTTACGACAGTGCCATTGGATTTCGTACAAAATATATTTGGTGCAATTAACAACCGAGTATGTCATACACAAGTTTAGGTACAGGGTTCTAGACCATTTAATTAATCTCAGTTTTGTTTTGGAATCCAGTGTGAAGAAAGTCCGACCATTCTAGATCTATAAATTTTTTATCGAATCTTCAAGGTAGGATGGTGTCCTTTTAACACGAATGATATACTTACGTCCGAGGTGTTCAGAATGCACGAGACATTTGCAATGACAACAAGATTCAAGGCTGGTTGTACCCAGAATACACTAATTGTTTCAACAAAAAAATGAACCGATTTGCTGTGGAATAGAACTATTTCATGTGTCGATGGTGGTCTCGATTTCAGCACCTTAAACTCATTTTGGGTGAATACAAAAACATGTATACAAAAAAGGTACAATACGAAGATAACATGAATCCATGAACCTACGAATTACATGCACATCACTACATATATACAGACAATGTGTAAGAACATCATGATACCAGGCGTCCGTTGCCTAAGTTAAAGCGCTACCAAGCGTTTTCATTCAGTTACCTCCCACCCAATTCAATATAGAAGGCATGGATTATCTCCCTTGGAAAGCGCTACGTAGCGCTTCGCTTAGGCAACGGACACCCGTATCTTAGACGCATATGCAGAAACCCAAATGAACAATACAATGACAAGAAAATACAAGAAAAACTGTAGTACGGAGATGTTGACTTGATTCTAGCCTTTATGCATGAATACAATTACTACTTATACGTAAATATATTGTTCCGAATATATCAATTTCCTCCAGCAAATCTTGCAGAATTCATGTAGGTTCTTTATATTTTGTTGGATATTTTTGTATTACACCTCGAGCGTCATCATGATACTCCATCTTTCATGAAAATATAACCGGGCCAATAATTAAAGACAATTTATCGGCTGTAAAATTATGCTAACAGAAGGTTGGAGATCAGGCTAAAATTTGCACACCATACATACTTATCATACCTACAGGGTGATTCAGAATATCAACCAATCAGTTTGCAAGGAAGAATAAAGGAATGATTTGATTGGCTGTTCAGTTAGTCAGGCTCACATAAACGCTTACTATAGATACACGCATTCAAATCTCAGAACAAATATTGAGCGTCTAGATGATTGAAGTTCCTTTTACAAATTGTAATGCTTAGTCGACTTCATATGAAACAAATTAACCGTTCGATGAAGTCTTACCGTAATACATGTAATAACAAAGCATTTGTAACATGATAAAATGAATATAAGATGAATAAACATGCAAACTTAAATATGAACAATGGAAACAATACATGCTTTGTACAACACTTAAATTGAGATAAACATTAGAACATAGATCTATTTTAGAATCTACATTTAAAAATCTATACAAAAAATGTAAGTTTCAAACTGTCTGAAAGATTCATGACAAATTGAAAAAAGCATTGTTGTGCAACGTTTGTTTGGGCAACATCATCGGGTAGATTCTATCAACTAATTGCAACAGACATAACAACATAGCAATAACAAACACAAATATATGCCAATGCCATTACTTGTATTCGAGACGTAACTCAGAGTGGCCATCCATTGGCAAACGTTGTCGCCATTTTCCAAAATGACGTCTCGGAGCAAATCAGCGGCCGCCATTTTCGTAATGACGTCATCAAACAAATACAAACAGTTGAACATATATGTAACAATAAGATAAGCACAGTAATATTTGGAGCATTCATACTTCTTTCACAAACGTATACATACACACTTAAATACATACACATCACAAGGTTTTTCTCAAAATGAGTCCCAACTAAAAGTTTTTTTGTCGATGTATTAGCTGTGATCCAGTCCTTGTGACCAATACACGGTGAGTAGACTTCTGACGTAGTCTATGATGTCATCAAAATATCTGTTATTCTCACATTATGTAATTAATGACTTGTCTATGAACGACTTGATATTTTGAAGTTAATTGGTTGCTGGTGCTGGCCAGGCTGCGTGATAAAACAAGATATACACATATATATAAGCAATGCCGTTTTCCATTGGTAGAAACTACATAGATTACATCAAAGTCTCTCTACACGTGGTGCATTTCATAAAAATAACAACGTTAGTTCACACGTGACATTATTACCATGGAGTTATCTGTCCCGGGAAGTGTACACCATAGGTTCTGGTTTCGTCTACATGCTACTCTGACAGCACGAGCATTCGTTTTTAATAGAGATTAAGACACGAAGTGAAATGATAGATGAGTGATATGGTGAATATCAACTTTATCGAACCACTGCGCATGCGTGACTTTATTCAAATCAAGTCACGTGTTATACCCGTTCAGGTCACGTGATATACCCGCTCAGTTCACTTATGAGAAACACGTGAAATGTCAGGAAGGGTAAATTGTGTTAGAAGTATCGTGTCGTTGTGATTAACGATGTATCAAGTGCAAGTTAGTGGCTAGTATGGTAGTCTGTCCATTATCGCCGCCCTGGAAAATACATAACATCATAGTTAGAGTACGTTCACATGTTACTATTAATAGAAATCGTGTCAATTTAATTGTAACTACAATAAATGAAAGCATGTGTTTGTTTGACATCATTTAGTCTGTTGATATTGCTCAGGAAACAGGAATGCATTTTCGTTGGTGAAAAATGTCTATTATCCAAATGGTTGTGAATAGAAATGCCACGATGTATGGGAATTTTCAAAAGAAAACAAACTACATGTATATATAACACATTCAAAGCATAGGAAAAAGATCTATTTAACCAGATCTGTGCCAGAATTATAATATATATATCGCCATTTTAAACGAACACATGTCAGAAGTGTTAAGACATTGTGGACTGATTTTGAAATGGATGTCATGTAAATAATGATACTAGGGAAATTAAGCTGTTAATGAAGTGAAATTGTCAAACTGGTGTTTGTTAGTTCATGATAATAAGCGGCCAATCAGGGTGATAGCTAAAACAATTTGAGCGAATGTTGATTATAATGAAATGTGGATCGAGCATAGACGTTGGTCTGCTGTAAACCAGTACAATGATACATCAGCACAGCCAATATATGTACTAAACCTCGAGCATGATTTGTACAATTAAAGCTTCATTATGCAAAGAATCGCGTTTCTCAGTTGAGCTATAACAATATAATTTTGTTTATGAAATAAGTTAACAAAAAAGAAGCAAAGCAGCGACGAACAATGTAGCAGTGTAGCTAAAGTTACACCAAATATCCTTAGCAATGCTATGTATTTTATAGTAATCAGAGATTGAAGCGATACTTGATGTCGTTAACAATGCTATATGTGTATTTTATAAAAGCTTTTAGAGAGATTTACTTTAAAGCGCCATGAAAATATGTCATACACTTATGCAATATGCACAAACACATGTGTTATCTAAAGCCATGCACCTTTCTTTTCTTTTGCAGCCTTTTTGTAAGCTTCCCTCTTCTGTTTCTCTTTCTTCTTCCTCTGTAACTCCGCCTGAGCTTCTGGGTCGTTCAGTAACGCTTTCTTCCGAAGGTAGGACTCATAACAATAGGCGAACATGAAGAAGAACATGAACAAAGTGAACCCGACACTTCCGCCGATTATCATCATCGTAATTTTTCCTGAAAAAAAACCACAAATAATATTTTTGAGAAAAGAATTGTTAGTATCGTCAATAACGTTGGCAATGGTTTCAGCGAGAAATACTGTTACAGTTTTGAATACGGAACTAAAAAGCTTTTATGGTTTCAGTATTCGACAAGTTCTTACACTCTGTGGTACCAAATAAAAATAGAAGGTAGTTCAGATGAAATGTTAATTAAGCCGCAACGGATATGACGTCATCGAAGCTGGTACCCAGTTTTGTAATATATGTAACAGTCGTCACAGCAAAACGGATACCAGCTCCTGGGACGTCATATCCGTTGAGAAAGTCGTTCAATAGTATTTCATTAAATTATTTAGGACAAACTCACAGGTAACTGTATCATTGATTTTTTGTAAAAAAAATTATTTTTCTTTCTATAGAAAAAATATATAATTATATATATTAATTATATATTTTAACGTTTTTCCGTCTTAGTCTTCATCAATGACATAGGTCGTGGGGAAAAGAATCACATCTTGAGGGTATAAGGGCTACAAATGTATGTGAACAAACCTAATGGCAAGCCTTGACATCCCGATTCGTCACATTCCTCATCACAACCACAATCATTAAAACCATCACATCTATATGACAATGTCATACATACTTTATTTGCACATTCCATCTCATACGATCTACATGCTGAAATCAAGTTACAGGAGTGTTAGACATTATCTGATTATTTGTTATCAACTAAGTTGACAAAGGAAAATTCAAAATATCTATCGAAATCGGTCATAAACCAACAAGGCAAGAGACAATGTCAATGATCGCAGCACTGAAGACTGTCCAAACCGATCGCTAACAAAGGAATCTACTTGTTTTCGTGACTTTTGATAGAAAACTATATCAGGGTCTAACACATCTTAAAGCTCAGACACTTATCATGAGATATCACCCCCAAATAGTGATATAATACCTCTTATATTGTTACAGTCACTAACAGAATACATGTGAACTTACCTTGTATCGGGCTAGTTAAACCTTCTATAGATGAACCTGTAAATGGGAAGATAATATATATATATAAAAGGTATGAAAATCCGATAGGGAAGGTAGCACTCAATCCAACTAGCCGAGCACAGAAATCAGAAACACCACGACACAACTACCTTGAGTAGTGCCCACAGAAACACATGCCTAAACGGCGACCAAATAAGGCACAACAACCCCGGGGCGTGTATATACACGAACACACATACTAGTACCCATGATATACCTAATAAGATTTGACGAAAAGATCCATATCATGGAAAAAGCTTGCGCTTAGCATTTGTAAAGGTGTGCGCATGTATTTTCTTTAATTACGACATCGTTTACACAACATTTGTCTTTCATGAGTTGACAAGTATAGCAAACTAACTCAGGGGAAGATATATTTACAAATTGTCTTCACTTTTCGATCATTTACCAGCATTCAGGCTCGGTGATTATAAACGTTGGAAAACGTACTCCATGCTCCAACTCATACTCCGTACTCCAATTGGGGCATTTATGAGTTACAAAAACTGAATGGAAACGTATGAAATGGGGCTCATTTTCTTAACTAGATCATTTGCCACAAGTTGGTGTTGGTTTTGCTGCAAAATTCTTAAAAAAACCGTTTTTCAAGTTGGAGCATGGAGTATTGAGTTCGAGTATGAGAATGGGAAATGTTTATAATCACCGGGCCAAGGCTTCAACACCTTAACATCTTCACTTAATAAGATGAGTATGTTCTGTTGTTGTTATGTTACTGTGTTCACATTGTTTATTGTAGTTTGTACATGCTCTCCTTGTGTTGATTTATCTGTCACCTGCAGTAACTGTTTGGGGCGACGGGCATAAGTATAATGTCCTCATACTAATTAACTGAAACTGTACTTAGCTCCGTGTTGTACTAAAGTCTTGTGACTAGACAACCTCTGACGATTGGTCCTTTTAACACGAATGCATTAAACATACGTACCTACATAGTTTGATGATATTCTACCAGTAAAGCCATTTGTAGTCTGAATTCCATCACTATAAAATTGTACTCGCATCCAACTAGCTGATGCAGTCACTACATGATTGGTCAAGTTAACACTACAGTCCTTATCTAATAGAATGTCACTTTCGTTAGAACTATTCCGTATCTGAAATATTCAAGAAAGCATATTAATAAGCATTGCTCAGTCGCATTTCAGATTCGATATTTGTTCCTACTTTTAGATTTCAAACTTATCTGAAAAAAGGTAACAAAAATATATATTTTAGCATTTATTCCTATTTCTATATTACGAACTGATACAAAAATAGCAACTTCTTTATTAAATGTTACATTAAAATCTTGTTCCTATTTCTATTTTTCGAACTGATTTTTAAGTAGTTATATACACATGTCGAATATGATATATTTAATTCATTCAATGAGTATGGTTTAACAGGGTTTGTTAGCAATCATTTTCAGTGACATATAGCCGTATTTCTCACTATATATTCGGTATGTGTTACTATATTTAGAATTCGGAATCTAAAAATAGTAACAAATGCCGAATCTCAAATATTGCTGAATGCAGTTTGTGTTATATGACTCGCACTGATCAATGTTATCGGGATTTTTAACGAAAGTGAAAGTATAGTCATGAGGATAGAGCAGTGTGGCATCACAGATGAACACATTTTTATAAGAAACATTAATTATATGAAAACTTAAAAAATTTTGACTGTACTTACAATAATATAATCCCCGCATCTTTGGTAGTTTGTGTCTGTTTCTAAATCTATTTCCATGGATAATTGATAACCGGAATCTGTTTCAATCCACCATAGACAATGGGAATATGCGGCATAGTTTCTACCGGAAGTAATTGTTGCACTTCCGTCTCCGCTTACCATTAAATAGGAGCCGCATCCTGTGGAAAAATGAAAACACAGCAAACTAGTACATAACACGGACTCTTATCTTTGTCAGACGAGAATTAGATGTCTGTTGATCCAGACCCTAGGCTTAACATGCAGCTACGCATTCACATACCGTTAATTCCAATAAACTATGTACTCAGACATCCACTTTTTTATATATTGATTGAAGGATAGTTGATTTTTTACTTTGTTACAGATGAAAATGTGTTATATGACCTAAGGCCTGATTTAAACGCTTCAGTACAAAGCTTCTAAAGAGACACCGGCATTTTCAAAACTATAAGCACTTAAACATGTATATTAACTATACCCAAATAAGACTTCGAACAAAGTGCCAATGTGTACGAGCTGCCCAAAATCCCTGGCATGCACGTGGCTCACTAGATGTTTCTCCTTATTTCAATGACATACTACATGTAGTGCTGTTGATACGCAACAACATATATAGTTTAACAAAAAGTTCTGTATTTGTTTTCAGGATAGAATTTGTTAAGACAATGAATACCAGAAGCTTACCTGTCGAAAGTTGAATCATTGCCGTTAATACTGAAAGTAGAAAAGGAAAACCACATCAAATATGCAATATAATATAACCAACCCTCATTGAAAGACAACGGCAAATAACACGTGATGGCTTCCTACAAAAGTGTCATAGAGTCAAAATATTTTGAAAATAGGAAAGGTAAGGTTAGCAGAATCACAATATAATATTGATTTGACCTAAATGCTTAATCCGATTGTAATAATCTCACACTCAAAGACATAACTTCTATGAATAAATCACATATGGAATATAATTATATGATATTTAAAAAGGTCAATAAATGGAATAAGATTAAAACCCAATCAATCAATATTGATATTGTTAATGTCCTAGTCAGTAGTCATTGTTAATATTGTAATGCTTTTGCACTTCTTAACACAGGTATCGTTGAAAACGAAAAATGCCCCATTTTTTGTGGAAAATTTATATTTTTCTATAAGAAAGAAAAATATAAATTTTCATTTTTTCTTCTTCTCTCGTTATTAACGATTCCTGTGCTTCTAAATAGACATTGTTCTAAAACACATATTTTGGCAAACGTTAATTGACGTTCTATTAAGCAAATAATAACTCATATGAAATATTATTAAAGACTTGTCAATCGTATGTAAATTATTTTTAAATGTATTATAAAGTTGTAATTACGATTTCTATAATTAGAGAAGATCATTAATTGAAACATTATTATAGCGAATGTCACATTTACACGCATAAATACCATTATCTGAGTGTCTTTAAGATTTTCATAAATGCTTTGGTAAAATTGTAGGCTGACCTTCAGGAAAATACGTCCCTTTTTAAAAAGGGTGTTTGAAAGATTCATTCTGAAAATACTTTCAACTTTCAAAGCAGTGGTTTTAAAAAGGTTACGTATTGTGATGACGTCTTTTATACTGGTATTATAATCTGTCAAATAGGTCATGCGTTAGATTCAGGATATTAAATGACAGCTGGTTATTATGCCTGAACACGATAACAACATATTTACATTACTTTTTATCAGATTATTTTTGTAACATTGACCTATTAAAATTGATCTAGATTGATCAGTGATAAATTGTTATTACGTAGCAGGTTGTATTTTTGTATTTGTAAAATACACAATAAAATAATTATGCTACTTAGGCATTTTCTCATAATATTATGACGATTGTCGTACCCTGGACCTACCCGAAACGCATTGCTATATTACTGATTGTCAAACAAAAAACCTAACCGAACGAAGGTCAGACAATGTCATAAAAGCACACTTAACAATGTCCACCTGTTGGGTTTTACATGAATTTAATCAATAAATGGTGTTGTATAACTATATATACAACACCACTAATTGATTGACATTCAATTTTAAGTAAATATACATTAAATACTACGAGTAATGGAATTACAGATTGACATATCAATCAGACTTTAGCATTAAATTAAACATTATGGATTGCTAATTACGTCGAATATTTACCTACCTAATTAAACACAAATTGCAAATTGCTCAAATTTCATAGAAACGGCGATTCAGTGGCGCCTTGCTGGGGGCTCAATTCAAATCGATCAAATAATATTTGTGTTACAAGCGCGAACCATTGTTTTCGACCAGCCTTTTTCTAGTTTTCAAAAAGTTTGTACTTTTGTGGCTCCAATAAGAACGTTGCAGTTTTGCTCGTGTTTTAGTCTATTTCCCGACGGATCATTTTTTAAGCGAGTGGTTAAAACTTGTACAAGTTAAATAGTTCCTGCGGCCCATTGTTTTACAGACCAGTATTGTGAGAGACATTTTGTTTATAATTTTAAAAACTAGAAATGTTTAAGGTGTTAGTAAGGCATGATATAAAGGTATGAGGAAATCGGACAGGGGAGGCAGCACACTTTACCAGCTGAGCAAAGACTCGCATCAGTAACACCACGACACGTGTACAATGAGCAATGCACACACGTGAGCCAAAGAAACAATTAAAAGTCCAAGTCCCCGCCGAAAAAATGCGGAATTTTACAAACCTTTCTGATTTTGTAGGCTTATGTGTGTTTGGGTATATTTAACTAGTATAATTTACCGAAAAATGGTGCTATTTTCATTATTAGTTATTCAAATGCGTAATATAGTTTATTTACGACAAAAAATTTTTTTTTACAAGTATTTGGGTAAAAAAACGTTCACACTTTTGTATATTTGGGTATAGGCGCACGTACTGTCAGAAAGTATGAACGTTTTTTTACCCAAATACTTGTAAAAAAAACTTTTGTTATTATCCTATATAATTACACCATTCACACCCATTATACGTTTCGATAATCCTTCTTTGTTTAACCAATCAGTAGATCCGTCAGTGAAATCCCTCTATATCTATGTTGTCAGTAGAATGCGTCAGTAAATTAGACAGTCCCGTAAAATAAAGCGATTCTCACGACGTGCAAATATTATGGACAAACGTCGGTTCGAAATGATACTGGGCCGAGTCTTGCCGAAAAACTTGCTAGTTTACGTTTATTTAGTCATCACTGGTCATTAAAATGCGTAATATAGTAAATCAACCCCATATTGTTAGTTAAATACAAGTTTTTGGGTAAAAACGTTACTATTTGGGTAAGATTTGGGTGTTTAATGCCGACGCCTCGGCCTGACCTACTTAACGTAGATCTAGGAGAGGTAATCCAGACTGCAGGTGCACGCCAAAACACATATCGAAACACATTTTTTTCTTATTTTTAATTTCTTAAAGGGGTAAAAGAAATGATTATAGTTATTAACTTACATTACTTTATTTTAAATAAAAAATAAAATAATAGTGAAATAGTCTGGTTTACGACATTCGCACAAAGTGCTTCATTTTTTTGGATTTAGTTTTGAACGCGTGAACCAGACTAACGAAAGGTCAAGTGCGCGTTAAAACACATTTCGAAACACATTTTTTTTCTTATTAATTATTACTTAAAGGGGTAAATTATGGTTAATACTTTATTTTAAAATAAAAAAAAAATAGATCCATACGAATCTAAAAAAAAAATGGTATTAGTCTGGTTCACGACATTCTTAAAAAATGCTGATCTTTTTGGATTTTGTTTTTGAAATGGTAAACCATCCAGAACAGGTCACGTGCCCCTACATGAAAATATTTCTTGTTGCATACAAATATAACCTGCGGCTCAAGGCCGCAGGTTAATCAATGCGCTCTGTTGTCTGTCTTTACTACAAATGGTACTCGATGGTATTTTTTGAAGCCAATATAAACAACCACGATATCGACTTTGTCTTTATTTTGACTTTACCAAGAGAGATCACTTTGTAAGTAATATTGGAAGTAAGTTGGAAAATCATGACGAATGCCAAGTTATTCATTTGAAACAACATCTCCTGGCAGAAAGTATAAATTGGATGATTTGTCGATCGAAACTCAGTATTTATAGTCAGTATCTACCAACTGATTACTGGGAATCTATCATCCATTTTCTACACCAATGCTATTCAATGGACGAAACATGGCATGCGTACAATGTTATTGTCCAACAGAATAAATACAACAGTCTTTTTTACAATCGTAATCACTGAGTACATTTACTGTGTAAACAAACAGTACTACTCCGGAATTGAACACCAACTCTTTCATACTATTCTTGCTACATATTGAACTCAACACAAATCGATTTCAGTAATTGAATTTTCTCATCCTATTGTTAAATATTTATTTTCAATACGTTTGTTTCATACAGCTATGTGGCTTTGTGTTTGTTTGGAAAGTGTGTGGGAGAAATGCATTGTTAGTTATGGCCTTTGGAAGGAAAAAGTCTCGCCGTTTTGTCCTACTTTATGGCATGATAACATTACTGCTTCCTGGAATTTGGTATTGTGTAAGCGCGTGTGTGTTCGTTAGGAAAGATCCTAGTATTAAAAATGCGTTTCTAAACTTCGCACAACAACGTTCACTAGTAGACAACAAATAATAGATTGTATACTCGCATAATACATTCGCAAGCAGCAAAACGTTCTTGTTTCCACCAAACCATGATATTAATGTAAGCTATTTTTAATACTATGTACAGTGATTTAAAAGTAATTATATTTTGTTAATGTTCTGGAATTCGCCACCTTTAAAGCAAAGCTAATAAAGTTTACGGGTAGTTTACCAGTATTCTAATAGTCTAGCATAACAATGTTACAGGGATGAACAACCCCATTGTCAATCAAGGCACTGAGTATTTCACCTATATATATTATAATAATCTTGCAATAGTGCCACAGCAAGCTGGATGGTACGTTTGTAATTCATATATGACGTCATCGCACTTCCGTGCAGAAGTAGGCACATCGATAACGACTCCCATTTCAATAGCACGCTTGCTTTTGATGAATTATTTAGAATTATTTTTTATTGAATTATTACATAATGCACTTCTATGAAATATTAAACCCTATTATCTGTATGAGAATAGAATTTTATGTAGTCGAACTTTTTATGACAGGAACCGGAAATGAATAAGAATACCGGAAGTTGCGCATTTAGCAGCGTCGGAACATGACATAAAGCATGGCGTAATATCGATCGGAATGCTGAGTTAATTTAGTGCAGACTTGTTTTTACCGTTACCAGTGAATTGGAAAATGAATTGCCTAATAAAGCATAGCTTCAGGCTGGTCTTTTTTAAAATAACTTCATATTATCAGCACATTGTGTTTTAAGACACGAGCATGTTCATTTGCTATGCTGGGCCAGCACTGTATTAACGATAGAGGTACTTGTGCAGGCAACTAATTTAGGCAGCTAGACACATAAAATTATGTATCGAAATATTCATCTCCATGTACACGTGTGACCAGAGGGGCGGGTAGGTACTAAAATGACTGATACACATATATAATTTATGTCTCCCTAGCTTTGCACAATTAGTTCCAGGGAACTGTTAGTTTGCCTGATGTCAGGACAATGTGAGTTTCTAAATGACTGAAACACTGGTGACCACCGGGACGTAAAACATATATAGAATTAAAAAAAGGGTTTAGAACTTGCTTCGGGGTCGACAGTTAGAACTTGTTTATTTTTATTCATAGTTTAAAGCTGTTTTTGTATTAAAGGGTTCGATCAATAAATCAAACGAGTACATATTAGTGCACAAACTTTTGATCTTATTACGTGTAATATGCTTTGACTTTAAATGTCTAGCTAATGTGGGGGCATTTAATTTTTCAATAATTAATACTAAGATTAAAGCACATAATCTGGTTGAGCATTACGTATTAAGTACAAAGGACATTCATATTGCTTTGCCTTCTGAAATGAAATCGCATTGAATCTATAAATGTATGTACATGCACATGGCTTAAACATACATGCATTGTATTTGACATACATTGTGAAAGTACATGTAGTTGGAATGACTTGAATTAGTGACAACAATCTATATAGGATACTTAACAAAATAAAACGGAAAACGGGGACTTCCGTTACGCTACGAAACACCGGCGATGAATTCAATTTCACAATTTCACGATAGCACAACTTCACGAAATTATCTACAAACCGATTTAATAATCGGAGATATTATACTTGACTAACGTGTGTGTGCTTTTGAAATACATGTACTCGTACAAAGTTTAATATATTGTATCCCAAAATTAAATTTCTACTGGCTAGGAAGTAGTGTCCGACATTTGGTATTTCATTCAGCGTAGCTCTTCAGTTGAAGTGGATAGTAAGTAACTGTGTTCGATAGAGAACACGGCGTATCAACAGAATAGACTTATTGTAGCCAACGTGACGCATTAAAAACTACATACTCGGATTCTGAATTGGGTTTTTAAAGAAAATAGACCGATATATATTGATAAATCATCCGTTCTAACTTAATGTCCCAAATAATCACCCAGCAAACAGACATTGCAATACGACTGTATCTGACATAATAGCATGCCCACCTGACGATATCGTGGGTGTATGTATTTGATTTTGTACCAAAAACTTAGGACTATGTGCACCCGCCCATCTATAGAATTATACACAAAATTCTTTATTCGATAATATCATTACTAGCTGTAGTAGTATACTTTTAGAATTGCATTTGGTATGTTTTTTATATAATAGTAATTCTATCAACCGATATGTAATTGTTAACTCGTGCAATAATGGCAATCAATTATGTTTAAATAAATTTTTACGATGATTTATCATCCAAACTGAGGAACAAGGACAGAAAACCTACTGATTTATACTCCGTACTTCAAAGGAACTGCAGTATCATCGATACAGATATCATAACACACAATAGATCAGTTATACCATTTAAATAAAGCACTTCATGTTCATAGTCCATATTACATTATTACATTATATCAGATTTGGCATTTGTTAATTCATCATAAATTATGATATATATCTTGAAAGCTATTCCCTAAAGTACTAAGATACCGGGTTCAACCGACGACAATTTGTTGACTTTTGAATGTTCGCTGACGATGAATAACGGATTTGTAGTGCCATTCATGTCAGTTTTGGTATATCGTCGACGGAATAAAGAGAGGGTGGCTTCGTACTCGTATTCGTACTGATCCGTAAGTTGACATTGGCGAAATATGGTCACTTTTTTAACGTACGTATAATGTAGGGTTAACACAAGCTTTTTCGTAGATCGATACTTTTAAACCATCTATAGATACAAAGATTTTGTGAATATATGACAATTCTATTTTATTTATGCAAGGCGCCCAAACTCGAGACCGTCCCTTTAAAAGATTTCATAATTTGATAGTCACATGGATTTTATCACATTGAAATTGAATCGAAAGTTTCAATATTTTTTCATTATTTGAGTTTTAACCAAAACATAAACTCTTATACATGCTTCTTTTCGAATAATACAACCTATCCAAATAAAATATATAACTGCAATTATGCAAGTTTATATAGCATAAAACGAATCGTTTACATAAGTAAACATCGCTTAAGGGGGAACGAACCCATTTCAAATTCATGTTTGAACTTTCTCAGACAAAAAAAGATAAATATCTTTATTCCACTTGAGACGGATCGAATACAATTATATCATTACTCTATTGATCATTAAATTCTGCATAAATCGATTATTCAGGTCAGTGACTTGTTTACGTAACATTGTGCACATAATCATTGGAATTTCCATTCTTAATGTCTTAGTTTAACAATATTATGATTTATTACATGTATTAGTTTATGTGGCTTTAAGTTAATGCTCCAGTACTGACACAACCAGATGTTAACCAATTATTGTGCCGTAGATGGTTACGGCAATCAGTCTGGTTCCCGTCCTCAATCTTACAACAGTAAATTAAACTACTTAGTTTGGGTCAGGTAGCATCTGATTAACCGATACCTCCATTTGTCAAATAAAAATGGCGGATGTACGTTAGTTATATAGGCAATTTTAGATAATCTCACTAAACAGTGGGTTCTGTTGGTGTCTTTGTGATGAGACTTTGTATATGGAGAAATGTATGGCCTTTGCAATAATAGAAGTTTATTGACAACAACAAAACTAGACGTTTTTACTATATAACGTTAATAAACTGACCAAAACTGTATTGCAACAAGTAAGATTTAGGTACCGGGAACCAGACTATAACGGCAATGTGCCATTGTAATCACTATTTATTATATGGCGTTATTTATTGCTGTTAATAAACTGATGAAAGATAGTGTGTTATGTTTGATAGTAAAATTGCAGTTGAAGTTAAAAGTAAACTCCGGTGTGAGTGAAATAACCAGGTAATTGTAATCTGTTGGTCAAACATTATTATAGAAGGAATTATACTTTTCACCACCACCGTCATTATGACGGACCTAGTCTGTGATCGGTAAATCCCCTAACATAAATCATTTGCGTACTGTATGACTTTAATAACACCCGCGATCGAGAGTTCAATTAGTCGATAGTTTCAAGCCTTCAGATCATGCACTTTAACAATTATTGACATAAGTATTTTTGTTATACGAAACTCCATTGTGACTTTATATTTACTCAACGGATGGGAGTTTGATTTTCGATTTTGAAGCTATACTACCAGTGTCCATTGAAAATACAATTACAACGCCAACAAACACTATAGATTATTTAATATAAAATCAATACAAAGTGTAAATATGAATTAGCATTAAGGACAAGAATTTTGTAACAATATCTAAACTAATAAGCACAGGGCACACACTTTGTTATAGACGTAGGTTTTCGCAAACATATTCCGGATACAATTTGGTTTAGAAAAATGTTTTGAACTGCCATTGCTGCTTTGATCTTTACGATTTGGCAAACTATATTGGTTAAAGAAGTTAGGCACAATACTTATATTTAGAAATACGTAAATCATAGTATTTACATAAATATTTGGCACAGTTATAACACCAAATGCAGTGACGTATTTGGCGCATGCATGTTATTAAAATTTATACCTCGCCTTTGACGCATACGAGGGGTGTACCAGAATTACGTAGACTTTTGTCATAACTTTTTTATTTAGGCATGTATTATAACCAAATTTGCCGTAGAAAAACTTTAAACCCTTTTCAAGAGTATTGGTAAAAATATTTTCTAACAGAATGTTAGAAAGCCATTTAATCGGTCGCCATAGTAACCAATAGTTGGGTAGGCGGGGCAGCGAATTTTAAAAACATTTTTGGCATTATTCCACTGCTTGTACCTCACAGATATCAAGTCTAATTTTAACGCGACTTCGTGACGTATATTGAAAACCACAACGTTGTCCATAGTGTTCAATGATTGTCTGTGAGTCAAAGCATTTCTACGAATTCTATAAGAAATTCTACATTATTTGAGAGAATGTTTGGTGTTTGCGTTACCAAACAAGAAAGGTTCATACCTCTGGATAACCACCAACATATGGAATTGTTCGAATCCATTGCAAATGACATAAAGTAAAGTGAAAAAAATAACATACGATGGAAAACTATTTAAATTTCATCTTTCTTCGCAAATGTATTTCAAAGTACATAATGCTCGGTCAGTATTTTACCTCGTAAACGTGTTGGTCATAAAATTTGTAAACGTTTGACATTTAATCAAACCCAAATAAGTATGCAACATCATACGTTTACAGGAATAAATAGCGTACGATAAATCCATGTAACAATACCTTTATTTCGGCAAATTCATGGCCAAAATATTTAATGACACATGTACATGCACAATATTAACAATAAAAAATTTGCTATTGTGTAATTATTGTGAAACTTCGCCCTGACAATCATGAATTCGCAATTTGAATCAAGGTCCTCGTCATAATGACATAACGGCAAGCATTAATTGCATTAATGATATCAATATGATCAAATCATAATATTTATTCTACAAAACTACATCGTTCTTGTTCATGGTATTCCAGTATCTACCAATGGAACTACATGTATTTAGTTTCAAAATTTCGTGTTTGCGGAATGATGTAATGTTGTATAAACAATGATATTTGGATTGTTGGGGTCAAGTGAAGGTCAAACCTTTATTCCCTGTCTCGGGTAATCAGTCACACACGTGCTATTGTTTTACTGACATTTATTTGGCAAAGACAAACAAAATAAAGTAATTAACAGAGCTATTAATTGCATGTATAAGATTCAAATTACGTGTTTACAGATTCATGACCTAATTAATATTCAAAAACAAAGCATGAATTACGTAATTCATATAAATTTAGCATATTTTCAACTCTGAGCTACGTTCCTCAATAGGAAATTGATGCCGCCGCTATGGGCTTTAAACCGTTTTTTAAATCAGAAATAATTTTGAAGTTCATGATCTCTCAAGCAATAAGCTGAGTTCAACACTAGATATAATTTGAGGTTGATATTTATTGCATCCACAAATTATTTGAAGAGTTATATAGGCTGGAAACGAATTTCATGCCAGAACGGACACGAGGCAACGCAGCATATCACAATTTCTTAAAATGTCCACTATTCCAAACATACGGGTATCTAATGTAGCTGGCAGGTGCATTTGTTGTTAAAGGTACTAGCCCCATGCCATCATGTCGCAGAATGAAATATTGCTAATAACGTTATTTAAAGTTATACTTTCTAAAATTCTCCTTTCCACCACAAATGCTCCACTGGACCAGCTATCATTTTATACATTTGTAATGAAACTAACCACATTAAGCAATTTAAAATTGTGGGGAGCGGTGGCCTAGAGGTAGGGTGCGCGCTTCGGGATCGAGATGTCCCGGGTTCGATCCCCCTCTGGACCACTGGTTAATTTCTCTGAGCAAGACTCACATGCTCCATCCACCATGGTGTAAAATGGTACATGTGGCAGTGTCTATTCCTGTGTGCCGCAGATAGATGTTGGCTGCCACACCGCAGGAGAGAAATAGTCTCCACAGGGAGACACAAGTGTATGTTTCCATAGGTAGCTCAATGACCAGGGGAAGTGGAAATGTCAAAGGGTGCTTGAGCGGCCTAACAGCTGAAAAGACTCCTAGAAAATTGGTAACTTAATTAACGTCTTTTTTAAAACTTTTTGTTACTTCAGAGAGTTGATGGATTTTACTGGATTGAGACATACGTTTTTCTGTGAATATACCCCCGGCCGGTATTAATCATTCGTACAGTATAAAAAACATTTTCATATTTTTCTACTTTATTTTACCATCAACTGGAGTGAAGGTGAAGTCCCTATAATGGATGTCAGGTCACTTCACACAACCATGATGGTACTGTATTCAAAATCAAACAGTTTCATTTTTCGCGGATGAGCAGGTGTTATGACAGGACTGAGAGCTAGGGTGTTCAATAATTCATACAGATATGACGCTTGGCAGAACAATAATATACAAAACGTTGAATATTTATGAAAGCTTCAAGATATGGTATTGTCTGGTTATCGATTCATACCATCGACATGACAACCATGGTCGTCAGATATTCCACTAAGATAATTATACAGAAGTTTATATAGTACAACATGTGTTACACAGGCATCGATGCCATGGTCACACTGAGCACTTTGTCTAATACATAGGTATCAGAATGCATCGAGAAAAAGGGTCCTTGTGGTCTAGGGGAAGCTTTGTGGAAGTCAAGAAAAAAATTTAAGTCCCTGTTCCCGATGCATCACAAAGCTAATTTATTCAAATCGGGAGAAAATCGCCGATACAAATAATATCCAAACGAAATGTTTTATTCACAAAAACCTCGACCTTTTGTCTCATTGAAATTAAATGATTTTAAGTATTTGGGATCATAAATTAAGTCATATGTCACTGTACTGGATCATTCTAACTTCATGCTTGTATATTGATTATACTTATTGAATTAACACCCTGTACTGTTAAAATATTCAATTTTATGGACGTTTGATTGCAGTCAACACTTTGTTTGATTATTTCACAAGGCAAACATACTGATGACGTCATTAGTTTTCATAATAAGAACGCTGAAAGCAAAATAATACTATTTTAGTCGTTCTCGGTAACAGATTGAAGTTTATCAACTCAACTTGAATTGCATTGAAGTCTGAGACAGCTTCTGTGTAAGTATATATCGCTGGGAATATTTACACAATTCATTGACAATAACGGCAATAAAATGATTCGATTCCTGAAGTATTGTCAAGTATTAATGAATATGTACTCAACTATGACACTGCTACACAAGATATAGTAGAATCGACTTGGTATTGTTTAAATACGAATACATGCATGCGCCATGCGCTTTTCATATTTTTTATTCATGATGTGTAGTTATGTATGACAAAAATATCAAAAACAACTAGTAGATGACCACGACAAAGACAGAGAAAAAGAAGGAGACCGAAAGGGGATACATGTTCAGCATTGTATTTTGATTATACGTGTAACGTTACATATCGTCGTACATGAAAAATACATTTCTTCTTCTTTTCTTAAAATTTAAAATAATTTAAAAAATGCCAACAGGAAATCGGACAAGGAATGCAGCACTCAACTTACACAGCCGATCACAGACAACATAAAAATACCACAATTATACGACACCATGCCCAACACACGACTAAACGACAGAATGAACTTATCTGCTGAAAGACCAGGTTTCAGATGCCAAAAGGCATGTACCTAGTATAGTAGAACCTTGTTTGATGTTTTTGATAAATCATTTATTGATCTTGTGTGTACTTTAATACCCTACTAGAGATGTCCATTAACTACATTGTCTCATTGTCCTAGTATCTCATTATTTAAATACCATTGCGTGTACTGTCCCATATTTTGTCCTGTGCGTTATCCCACATGCATTATTCATTGTTAGGCCGTGCCAAAGTTTTATCTTTGTTCGTACACCATTGTTCAATTGAATCACGAAACTAGTGTATGTGAACATTTGCCAGTTTTGTTCATTTTGTCTTACTTTATAAAATATTCAAACGCACTTGGTTATGTTATGGAAACCTGGATATTCGAGCAACTGCAACATAAAACAATTTGTAGTCGACATCTAAAGTTGTTGGTTTGCCACTAGTTGGCGATATTTCGTGACGCTCGATGAGGAGAAACATGGGTCTCCCGCTTGCCACCAAAAAGTCTAACACACCCATCAGTCATCTATACATATAGCACAATGTGTGTCTGACAAGATATAAAATCTCTTCTACAGCGTTATATTACTTTCAGTTGTAATTGAGAAATTTTCAATCACTTTAACTTAATTAAAGCAGCAATCTCACAACAATATACACCAGTTTTGTTTCTCAAAGCATAGTAAAACATGTACCATATAAACCGTGTTGGTTTGCCTAATAGTATTTATATAAATATTACATGTACCTTTTTGCGAGGAGGAGTGTTTCAACACATTTCCAACTTGAATACAAATTTAATCAAATAAGATCATTCCGTTCCCATCGTTTTTCGTCTACAAAAATCACTAAGATTGTATATTTTGTTCAGGGACTGACTACTAATTACATAATTGGTTTAGCCTCGCCAATAGACCGAAGGACAAAATGTTCAACCTGTTAAAAATCGTAAATAATAAATTCCGGTAATTAAATTGACGAACGTTTCGTGATTACCCTTATCAATAAATACTGAACTCAAAATAAGACAGTGCAACTTATTTACCCAGCGTCTATGTTTAAATTGGTTTTAAGCATTTTTTTCTATACATGTTTTCTCTGTTGTATATGGTGTTCACCTTATCAGTTTTCCTGGGCTGCATTTAAATCATCATTTAGATAACCTCCCGCCAACTTCTCAACACGTGAAGGAATATTAAAATTGATGCCGAGCGTTCATTGAATTACATTTTATACTTAAATACAAAATTTGTTAAGCCACCTGGGACAATATAGTTATTGTGTTCCTGATGCCACTAAAAACTCAACAATAACTAAAACAAAATTGAAAGATAAACAGCACTACTTTCATTTTCATTTGCACATTTAACAACACCGATTTCTTTATTTTATACACTACGCAGGTTTTCAATACAAACGAACCTTGTTAAAATGCATAAATTGTGTTGGTAATTTTGCCTGCGAATTTTAATTCATGAAGGTAAGTTTCATTAATCACGGTTAGAAGAAGGCAATTAGTCATACACTATACATTTTGTGACACCCAAATATTTAGTTGTCAATCGGCTCACACTTAGCAAATAAATTGTATAATGTATAATGATATATAAAAAGGTCACAGGCTTATAATTTTGTAAATTGCCATGTATATTTTGATAGAACGGGTGAGTATACAACATAAGTTCAATGTCACTCCGCTATTTGATCTATTGGCACCACACAGAATGGTGACGTTTATAATTGAACGATATATTTAGTTTTATCTATTACATGGAGAAATAAATTATAACAAATTTGCAACAATTACCGAAATATTGAATATAAATAACATAATTGTCGAAATGATCAATTTTAAAATTTTGAGCGGATTGTTAAGACGCACCACACAGAATTGAGAAATCTATAATACGTTCATAGTTAATTTGTATCTATTATTTTCAGAAAGAAATCTTGGCAACTGTGTTCAAAACATTGAATATAAATTACATAATTGACAAAATTATCAAATTTTAAAATTATTAACGGATTTATTGCGATGTCGCTGTTAGAAAATAGAACAAAATATCAAGGTGATAAGACATTTTGGTGATTTAGTCCCAATAGGCCAACAGTGTGTTTTATTCCACCAGATGGCGACATTATCACAGGAACTACTTATCAATTAGTCGTTTTGTACTCAAAATAATTCGTACATATGATGTATACACGCAAGAAATTTGTATGCAGTTTTCGTTGGCACAAATGAAATCAACGACAACAAACGTATGGTGTATGTAATTGAATCAAGTATTGTAAATATGAACAATGCATTTGACTTCGTTACATTTTATTACGTTGTTTTCGTATCTGTCCAAAAATGATGCTAGAAGTAATTGATTAGTAATTTACATATTTTTAATCCCTGAGCAGGTCATTATATATGTAAATTTGTATAATTATAACCATCATATGTAGTATGATATTAGATAATTTAAAATATTTGATAGCAGGGTCATTGCAAGATGTCAAAATTAAGAATCATTAACAGGTTTGCTTGCCAGAAATGTAATAACCAATCATTTCGGTCACCATTCCAAATAGGATAAAATCTAGGTTAATTAGCAGTAGAGATTCATTATATCAAAATATGTATAAAAGGGTGCCAAATAATTACCAATGCACACAAACAATGCGGGGGATGTAGAACATAGTATATGCAGGTTGGTATCTTCTGAAGTATCCTTTAATATACAATCAATTGTTTTATATCAATTCGTAATTAATTAAACATGAGTACATTTGTACTGAACTGTCATTTAATGTGTCTCGTCATTTAGATTAATTGATTTGATAAATCACAGTAACTGCCCTTAAAGTTATTATAACCTATGATTACCCAATACTCGATATCTGACATCATACATTTACATTCCGTTTGTTAGTTCGGTCTTCGGTTCGTTGTTCGGTCCGTTTTTTCGGTTTGGATTGGTTCGTTCGTTCGGATTTCGTATGTTGTTTGATCCGTTATTTTGGTTCAGTTCGATTCGTTCGGTTCGATTCAGTTCGATCCGTGCGTGCGTGCGTGCGTGCGTGCGTGCGTGCGTTCGTTCGTTCGTTCGTTCGTTCGTTCGTTCGTTCGTTCTTTCCAAATTTGGTATAGACTATACTATTAATTGTTTGAGACATGCATCTTAGTATGGTGCACTTTAGTACCTGTTTGTATATTTTGCGTGATGACAAACATTTAACACATAATCTAAAGGATTAATTGATGTAGTAATGAGGAACATTCGTGGAACCACCAATAAAAGACATAAATTGTACAAACAAGCACATTAATATATTCAAATATAACCATTTAGTGATTGTTTATGTTCTCTGAGGTCATCCATGATTATGAATATGATACAAAGTGCAATGATCTGTTGAGTGATTTTTATTTTAATTGTTATTTTGTAAGGGGTTTAGTGCCTTTCCCAGCACCCAAGATCTTCGAGTTCTATTCACTAAGCAGCTGTGGTTTGTATTTTTGAGAATATGTCACAAAACGCTTTGTACGTCTTTGTAGTTTGTTGATTATATCTGAAATGTACCTTAGTACAAACTGTGCAATGCAGGGAACGCCCCTCTTTGTTTGACATCTGCAACTATAACAGAACACCTGTAGGTAATATGTCAAGCCATATACTTATAAAAGATCACTGATGACATTTCAAAATGATTTTAAAGTTGCTAAATCATGAACCCGAAATCGTCAAATAAGAAAGTTCCAATTCGTGAATACCAATTATATTAATTATTGTTTAATATTTTAAGAATTGAAGAATTATTTTTGATCAATTACGAGATCAATGTCTATTGTAAAACAAGTTTTCTGACTTTTTGGTAACTCTCGACACCTCATTTCGGATGTAATCCATCGCCACGAAGGTATGAGAGAAGAGAAGCCAGTAACCTTTATATGCTGAGCGTCTAGCAGGGGGATTTCTGGTACCATTTTAATTATATTTTTATGACGCAGTCTGTGATAGAACCAGGGACCTCCTGCACTAGAAGAGGACGCTCTACCACTAAGCTATCGAGGAGGCGTTTACAAAAAGTATTGCACGCACATGAATCCTTCTAGTTATAAAGTAATATGATATCAGACGATACCCTTACATAATTGCCGCGTGACGTCACATAAATCACGTGCTGTCACACATTAATAATAATATGATTCACTGCGCCATCTTTTTCATAGAAAAACTATTTCTTTTATAACGCAAAGCAAATAAACGAGCACGATTTGTCTATTAATAACACACAGTCAATGCGTCAAGTACATTAGTTTAGTAATGTACAAAGTTCATTTTATATACATTGTACTGAGATTGTGCACTGATCGGGCTTACGTCTTTATTTAAAATTATTTGCCAAAGGTAGGCCTATAATTAACTCGTCAAGTACATTGGCTGAGGAGTCGAAATCGAACTTGTCTTGCAGTAGAATTAAAGAAATACGAATCGTTCAATCGTATTTAACCAAAAGATGCGTATACTTGAAATCTCAAGTACATTGCTTATGCGTCGAAATAAAATTCACCCTGCAGTAATATAAATAAAAAACGAATCATAGGAGCCCGGTTGAGATTCAATGTCATTAAATTCCGATCTGTCTGTATTTACTTCCATTATATCTTATTTCACACAAAACATCAATGTAAGGTTTCTCGAATTCAACTTTTACTTACTTTTTGTTGACAATGTACAGGTCTTGAGATATTTGAGTGAGGTATATGGATGTCTGTTAACATCATCCATACACCTGTATAAATACAATCTTCTTGTGAAAATATAATATCATAGATAACATACAACATAACCGCGAACCTGACCGAGTGGTTAGGGCGTCCGCCTAGGAAGCGGGAGGTCGAAGGTTCGAATTTCGGCGGAAGCCGGGTTGGAACTGATGAGACCAATTGGTCAGCCGTCAGCTAGTTAAATTAATGATTACCGTAGGTCCATCTCTTCCAGGCGCTCGGCATTACGAGAAGGGATTCGGGAAGGTACTGTAAGCATGAAATATACATAAGTGTCTCATAAGTCAGAATTGACTGGCCCTTTCAATAGGGGTGACACTGTAATAAACAAACGTTTTACATTGTACATGTCGCAAGTACGTCGAAGCTCCAGTGTGGAACCTGTTCTTTAACGGGTAGAAGAAGAATATATCGCGCAACGTATAAAATGGTGTTGCAAATGCTAACACGAAGGTCCTTTCAGTTATGTTTGCAATACTCAGTAAAACCTCTCAAATTTTGGCTCCACCCTAATAATAAGTTCACCGTAAAATTAAGACCATGATGTTCAGACCATTCGTCTATGTTGTGTCCATTAACAAACCTTGGTATTAAGACCAACTCAATGGTACAAGGGTCTACGGGCTGTCTTATTATGGATGCTATACTTGTACAGTAATTTGACGAGGATCCCTCAGTTAGATCGTAAAATCGAACCATGTAAACTTTGTTGAAACGTAATGTAATACAGAAAAAACATGTGCTCATGGCCGTCTCAACTAAACAGCCACCTGCATTCATCAACAATATGATATGATACTTATTTTCAACGCATATTGTGGATTTTATTAAGAGGGCATCGTCAATGACTCCTGTAATGAAGTAATTCCAAACACAAAATTATTATTTATTTTAAATATTTATTTGCCATTAAGAATTCTGTCCCGTTTCTTTGTAATTAGTTCTTCAAACATTTCGCCAGCCAATTAGCCATGGTTGCTATATAGCGCAAGTTTGAATTTATTTCATTTTTATGTAAACACATATAACAGCAACATTATAACCATAGTCTATTATACAATTTACATAAAGCAGGTTTTTTAAGATCCGTATTTAGCAAGGGTAAACTAACAATGTTGATATTATGTCTTAATAAGCTCTTGTATTTGATAAATCTTCATTTTCCTTTTAATTGTTGAGAACGGAACGTTTATTGTCAAATAACGAGAGAGAAAACTTTATAAACTTATAATTCAGCTGTTCACAATAAGAGTCTCATACAGATTGTTACAAGTGAAATGTTGATGCTGGGCATCAAAGATGCCGCTAGTTCTTTTTAAGTAAATCTTTTTATTTAGTAAAAGGTATTGGTAGAAACTTGTAAACAAACTAAAATTCCGGCGTGATGTGTGATGCACAAGGGAAGTTATTCTCATGTGTTGAGTGTACGCTGCAAAAACTTAAGATTGCTGAAAATGGGTATTTTTCACTAATTCAAGGGCAATAACTCTGGTTGTACTAAATTGAAAGGGGAGTGAAACCCCAGGTGCACTAGAGTACATGCTGTCAAACATTTCTATAAAGGTTTCATGATCCTAGGTCAAATACTTTTTGAGTAGCATGTGAAACAAGTCAAAAATGGCTATTTTACACCATTTCAATGGCTAATAACTCTGGATGTACTAAACTGAAAGGGGAGTGAAACCCCAGGTGTAGAGAAAACATCCTGACCATTTCTGTGAAGGTTTCATGACTCTATGTCGTGTACTTTGAGTACCGTGCGACATAAGGAAAGCGGCCAATTTTTTCTGTTTCAAGGGCCATAACTCCGTCAAAATTGGTTGAATCATAAAACCCTGATAATATGCACCAGGTCACATGATGACAATCATTCTCTGAAAGTTTGGTTGAAATCTATGAAGAAATGTAGGAGGAGTTGTGCACAGAAGAAATTGTTAAGGCCCGCCGACATTCAGCAATCTAATAACCAGAGTTTTCCTTTGGAAAACCTGGTTAAAAACTTGAAGGCAGTGAAACACCAGGAAAGAATAGAAAACATGAAAACATTCTATTTTCTATTGAAATATTTATTCAAATGAACATAACATGTTTTAGAAATATGAGCACCATTATAATATTGATTAATGCTTCACAGATGGCATTTAGCATGTTTCATAAAATAACAAAGTGTATTCCAATAACGTGGTATAGCCTGACAACGTGAAACTGACACTAAAGGACATTGTTATTTCGTGGTTTGTGAGCTTGATAAGTAAATTTATTGCGAATTAATACGTTCAACATAGTTTAAAATATGCATAGAACTAGTTCCATTTGGCAGCAGTATAGGAGCGCATATGAATATTTTGTAAATAAGAAGTGTCAGTTCAATGTTGGCAAGCTATATTTACCCGTTTAAATTTTGGCAAAACAAACTATTCTGACATACATAAATAAAGAAACATAGAGATTAAAAAAACACTTGCATTTATCAAATTTAGATTAAGACAAAACCTAAGAACTGGAAAAAATCGAAAATCATAACTAAAAAATATCTGACAGACATGAAAGTATTTAACATGTTCCATAAAAGTTCGAAAGGAAAATCGCCGCTCCGCGCAAATAGTTTTTTTTTTACTTTTTAATAGCCCCTGCTAAGACCCGCAAATTGCAACATATGTAGCCGTTATATAAACACCCGTTCCGAACTGATTTGGACTTTAGTACCTACCGAACATTTATCATCCTATTTTACCCCTGACGGGCGAGTCCAACAGCGTTATAACCAATCAAATCTTGTATCCTCCTGGGACTTGGACTTTAGTACCTACCGAACATTTATCATCCTATTTTACCCCTGACGGGCGAGTCCAACAGCGTTATAACCAATCAAATCTTGTATCCTCCTGGGACATCTGCTTGCACCCTTTCATACTCTATGCCGCCTCCTGGGCGGCATAGAATAAATGCATACGTACTATTTATATTTATTTGTACAAATTTCTTGAAGTCACGAGCTGCATAACATACCCTTAATAATAAATACAAGATTTAATAAAAGCGTCATCCAGATCAGATCTGAAATAGACTTCAAAGTCAAGTACCGTACAAAGATTGAGACAAGAAAAGCTTTAACAGGTTCTCAAACAATGAATAGTTAATGTTGAAATAAGTAAACTTGTATTTTTTAAAAATGTTTTGTAATTACATGAGTTGAGTAGGCAGTTTAGTAAGATTGTGTATGTGGCCCACTATATCAATTGCGAAGATTAGTTGTTAATGGCCAAATGTATTCCAAAGACATCTTTATGCAACTACACTTGATAACAATTCAATAATGTTACTGCTTTTTAACTCCGTTGGTTTTAACTACTACTCTTAAATAATGTAGAACAGAGCCTGTCCGATATTCTGACCCTATGACAAACTCGAACAGGGCGGACGATTGTTTCGTAGTTTTACTATACGTAGCACAACACTTCATAAGACGTATATTATAACGACAGTTTTGACTTTATTAGACCTTGGTCGAAATTCAGCCCGAAGAGGATTATGGAGATTATATCGCTGGCTTAGAATGAGATGGTCGTAAGTACAAAATCAATATTTTGAGAAAATAAGAAAAACCTGTCCGAAAACTACTCATTACTTATTGAAAAAGACAAACATTTTGTACTTCAGTTTGGTCAACATGACATGTTCCGATTTTCATAAAAATAGGCTCATAAGAAGCGCCTTGTCGAGCATAATTATTTCAAACATGTATCAGTATTTAAGGTCGTAAGTAATACCTATGACCTTCTCATTCTTAGTCAGTGATAGATGGGTAACGTTGATGCACTGATAGCTTGAATGTTGGGTCGGTCTTTTGAAGTAGGCCATTAAATAGATTACACTTACATATTGTATACATGTCACTTTTATTAATCCGACATATACGTGTAAATAGTATTATGGATCAATTTTAAAATAATACCTTGTTGGCATTAGAACAAAATTGAGAGGGTTTGACTTTTGTGACATTGAAAATATCGACTACAAAAAGGTTAAAACTGATTGAAACAATCGAAAATTTCCATTGTGTTGACAATTAAGGAATGCAATATTTATCGAATACGTAAATTACATTGCTTTCAAGATCATATTTCCAACTTTTAAAGAATGTTGCACAATTTAATGAAATTTACTAATATATGCACTCCAAATCTATTATCATCAGTGCAAAATGGTCTTCGGAACTTTAAGAAAAGGGCTAGTTAACGTCAATTTTATGTCTTTGGGCGACCGTATGTGATACGAAATTTAATGCAAGTCATCTTTGCGATAGCAGAACGAATACTTTCTTTCTGGGCACCCTGTATTTCAAAAATCATGAACTCTAATAGGAACATCTAACCACTAGGCAACAATTGCAAGCACAAAATAAAATACCGCTGAAAATTTAGCAAGGCTACATTTTGTTATTATGGTTAGAAATTGTTTAGTGAACTGCTTTATTAGTAATACAGGAAAACTTCGTTATGGCGAGCATCAATATCACGAGCATCCGACCAATCTCGAACAAGTTTTAAACAAACTATTTTGCATCATCAATACATTTTCACTTTGTCTATAACGAGAACCTGATTTATCTCGAACATTTTACCTGTCACAATCACTCCTCGAGATAACGAAGTTTTGCTGTAGTTAATTTACTTTGTTTAATTAGAACGCGTGGCCAAGAACAAAATTATAATCTGAAATTACGAATTTCAGCTGTACACGTAATGATTCACAACGGACACATTTCAAGCCAACTGTGAACATTCATGGCAGTTTACGTCATACATCATGGGTGTTCTAAGATATTGGATTGGCTTCGGACGAGAAAAAGGAATATTGACACTTGAAGTGTGACCATTCTTGCTAATAAACAGAGCTATGTAATCAGGCAACACATTTCAAGTTGTTAAACTATCAATTATTCAAATCCTGGTGAGTTTATCTGTAGAATTTCGTTGACGTGTCTGATGGAAACGAAATCGAAGCAGAGTTCATTCGACTTGACATCTGGAAGCCGAAATTGTGAAAAGTCTCGCACGTTGGATAACGTATTTGTTCAGACAGTAGAGAGGTTACAAACATACATGTGAACGAGTACGAGTATTTATTAAGTACCTGAAGTTCAAAACGTCATTGAGATATGTTAGTCTGGTTCCCGTTATTGAGATATGTTAGTCTGGTTCCCGTCATTGAGATATGCTAGTCTGGTTCCCGTCATTGAGATATGTTAGTCTGGTTCCCGTCATAAGGTGTGCGTCTCCACAGTAATGACGTGGTAATCAAGGGCAGGGAACTCTAAGCACGAAATACTAGTACGTGTAATATCGAGATTTCGTATCTGAACGTGTAACGTTTTCAAATACGTGAGCATTTCGTCATCAAAATGTGTGTATTTTCTAAAAGTGAACGGCTCGTTGAGGAAACTATCATCCATGGGGATGTGATTCTAAAACTACTAATCACCGATTCATGAAGAAACTTGGTTACTTATGTCACCCAATGTACACACACAAAAACGTATTTGCAACAAATTGTAAGTTTAATGTGTACGTGCACTACAGTATGATATGTACGGAAAGTTTCGCTAACATGTGATCCGTACACGTTCTTTTTGCAACATCCCTATTGTCATATTTGTCACATTCGTAGAACCTTGGCCATATGGTGACTCGGCAATCAGTCATTGTGAATTTTATCATCAGCTCGTGAATTATGAATGTATGCCTCATAAAGACGTTACAAAGTCTGTGTATATACCTTCATGCCAAGGTCAATATTGAACTTCTCCTCAATGAAATCAATGGTTTCTGTATTGTGTTGTTATGTCTTTATGATTGTAGGCAAAATAGGTATACATACATATCGCAAGCACAATGACTAGCGGGTTAAATACGAACTCTTTTCGCATGTATTTGTCAAGAGCGTCATTCAAATACAATGTTCATGTTTCAAAATACGATGTGGGATTTTTTTAGATATTACCATTGTCACCATTCGGCGTTCTTCCTATATGTGGCATCGAATTGCGTGTTAGACCGTTCCCCTTCTATTGTCCTCAAGTTGCGGTTTTGTTGAGGTTGCATGTCCGAGTAGGAGATGCAGAATGGTTAAACTTAAACACATCGTCATGCGCGATATGATAACATTAGGTAGTCAAACAATCGGTCAGTCAGTATCAACCACGCCTGACTCCGGTAGGATGCAATCACAATCTGACTTCAACATCGACTTAAATATAGATATTTTGGACTATCACAAAATGCATACATGTATGGTGTTCGGCATGATTCGATGTTTGCAAATGCTATAGTCCACTATAATTTGATAGCTGGCTCCTATGGTGTGTCTATATCGGATTAAGCGTTTTTTGTTTAATTACAGCTGTAGATATTGTCTTGATAAAGTTTCTTTAATTATGCATAGTTTTTTTCAAATCCTTTCACTGACACTCTTTTATGAATTTTTCAACTTATATTGTGAGACATCATAGGGGCCAAAATATCAAATATCATTGTTTTCTTGGCACAGTTATTTTTCTAGTTCATTGTTCATTGTTGAGGATCTTATGGAAGATTGATTGTTTAGTATATTGTCAAATAAGTTTCCTCGTAAAATAAAGTCTTTATTATTATTATTATTATTATTATTATTATAGCTAGCAAAAGTCGAATTTTTAATGTATTGTTTTTACATTGAAATCATAACAACCGTAATATGTACGCGCATGTATTTAAACTGTTTATATATTTGCATTCGCAGTGTCCGGGTTCAGTGCTACCATGCTAGATATGTTCCATCAAATCAATTCACGTGTTTGCTTTATAATTCAATATCAACTAGTAAATAAATGAGCATCGACATTTCAGAATATTGGTCGAGTTTAGAATTCCACTAATATAGCAAGAAAAATATACATTGACGATTTATTTACATTTTAACATGTTATTAACTACAAAAAAACTAATTTTCCGTCTCTATCAAATCAAATACAAGAACCACAGGAATGCCCACAATTACTCCCACTCCAACCCTGGCCTGATTTTGAGGGTTTCAACAAATCAATTACCGTTGTAGAACATAAATACGCCTCGTTTATAACATGTAAAATCTCTTATTAATATCAGGAAAAACTGTTGACAAATATATAATTATGGGTAATTAAAATGATATTTACAAATCAATTTTCAATAGAAGTTGTCGTTGTAGGCCTGTTTTTGAATGCATCAAATGTATAATCATGACATTAATTAATAAAATGACGACTATGCAACTTTAGTTATGGTAAATGAATTGGCTAAACGAGGCCTAGAATAAATCTTATTTATTTGTGTTTGTTATTTTCACTATAGAATGAATCATTTTCGTTTGTATGTAGATTTCGGAGATGAAAATAACATTAGTCTAGTGGCAGAGTAAATTTAGCAGGATCCAGTCACCGCATCATATGCCAATTACGATTTTAAAACAAACGTCACCATATTGTTTAAAGCATTAAACAGGAACGTCGCATTAATGCTTAAAAGCAATAGATACAATTAGTATTACTTATAAATTGCGTACTATAGTAGATGTAGAACTTGCTCAACAATCGACCGACAATAAATAAATGTATATTTTTGTAAAATATATTTTAACATACAATAGGGTTAAGTAGTTTTACTATTATGTTTGATCTTCAGAATATCGTTTTTTAGTGATATCACTTTAATCTATCAATCATAATAATGATAAAGAAAATTCCGATGAAGATTTACCAAAACAATCCTTAATAGCCGAACTACTTCAGTAATGGTGTAAAGGTTCACATCGCTGGCTTAGAATAAGAAGGTCGTAACTACTACTAACGACCTTATAAGAACAGTGCATATTTAAAATATACATCACAATGCGCTTCTTAAGAGCCTATTTGCATGAAAAACGCAACTTGTCATGTTGACCAAACTGAAGTTGAAACAGCTTGTTTAACCATAAGTAAAGAGTAATGTTCAAACATTTTTGCTTGTTTTCTCGAACTTATGATGCTTGTACTTACGACCTTCTTATTCTACGCCAGCGATTTTTTAAGCAGTTGATAATGGTCAATGCGTGCTAAATCGACGAAAAAGTAATAACGGCCTGGACATTGAAGACAATACACCAATAGCCGCAACAGAGCACGAACGAAAACAATCGGGTCCCAATCTCCCATTTAGCATTTCAATATGAGAAAAATTTCAGCCGAAATATTGTCACGAGTCTTCTAATTAATTTCCTAGTACGACTTGACTCAAAAGTGGCTTCACTAAACAGTGACATTATTTTTAATTTATTACAGAAATGTTTTTGAGAACCCCAACTTCCGATTTTTCTGTAACTCAAATTATGATTTGAACAAAAATTGAGATGAAATTCCAACTTGAGATGCTTCTGGAGATCGGGTCCATGGTTACACATAACTATACTAAACGGATTTAAAAACGCGACACTGGGGTATGTTGTATCACAGCAGACGGTTCAAGTTAATGCCTATATTTGAATATTGCAAGTAAAAGGTCGATTTATTGCCGTCATTTTGGTACCAAAATAATAAAAATCAGATGAGTATTAACAACTATAGTGTACAATCAATAAGCCGACCCAGAAAACAAAAGTCGCATTCTGACCATTCGGCAATAGGTATCGATGTATTCAAATTGCGCGGGCTTATGTTTGACGAAAGCCCCATGGTTAAATTGAGTTCGATCTTTTTGTAGCGGTTATTATGTCAGTAGGAAACGTCTAAAACGTATGAGGCCGAATGCACTTATGGGACTATCTGAAGCGAGGAATTCGGCTACGTCATCTGAACACATTACAGGACCTCCAAGTTGCACTACAGACAGAACGGTGACGGATTCCTCAGACATTTATTCGAACATTGTGCAGGTCTATGAGACAGCGATGTGTTGCTGTTAGGAACGCTGGTGGAGGACACTGCCTATTTTAACACTGTGGTGAATTGTATTAAATACTCATCATGTTGTGACATGTTAGTGTTACATAATTTATGTGTTAATCAGTGACCATTTCAGTGATATCAAATGTATTCAATTTTATGGAATAAAATCAATGAAATCACGCCATGTGTTAAAGCTTCCTTAATAACCTATTGCAACATACGTTCATTTCTATTTCTGGGAACATGGTTTGCTTCCTGCTACGATATAGACACATTTCAAATAATTTGATATGCCATTTATTCCGTTTAATTCAGAATGTTTGTATAAAGTTAAGACTGTCCTCACGTAGCCTAAACACTCGGCTTTGTTATTCAGCAGTGCACTCAATACGCCGATGAAGATGTTACTTTCGTTTTCTTGACAAATGTCTTATTCATGCTATAATTTATTTAATACCTGTTGGATTTTAATACATTTGGTATCAAAATGACGACATTGAATTTACCTGTACGGACATACCCAGATATTTGATATAGGAATTCGCTTTCCTAAAATATATCAACATACCCAAGTGTCGCGTTTTTAAATCCGTTAACCATAGCTCTTATGTGTGAAAATGACCCCGGATAAAAAGACAACCATGTTCAAAAAGGTGTTAATATCATCCAGAGTGCAACACGTTTTGCAATGATACTCACTTGTCATCGATACAATGTTCATTGAATGTGTTCAAAGATAGTAACTCGATCCAGTAAATCATATATAATGTCGTAGAATATGACTCTTTTAACGGGTCTTTTGATTGTAATAATTATGCCGGTATAATTTTCGGATCATATTTCGTACTTTTAGCAGTACACTACGTAGAAAAGAAATTGTTAATCACGTTAGAGCCGTAAGAGGTAGACTGGGACAGTATACATGTAAGGTTTGGTATATGATTGAATGAAAACGTTACAATAGCATATAGTACATGTTTATATGTTTGTAGATGTGTTATTGCAAAACATGTATTTGCTAATTATAAGTATATATGTGTATAAAAGACAACGAGTTACGATGGTAAAGGGATTTAGACGTGAGCTTTAGTGAGAGTTACGGTGTGATATGGACTTTATACGATATCTATACTGTGCTGTGATGGATAACTGTGGTCTAAATATTTATCAATGTCGTACACTGATGATGACCCGCTCGAAATTTCTCTGATGTTCATGACAAGACATGATGAGGCATGCATGCACGAGCTTTAGCGAGGGATAATGTGGTCAGCGGGGATTAGATTATGGTCAACCTGCGCTGTGATTGATTGTTATGGAAAACCGTGGCTTAAGTATGTATTTAAGTGGTATGCAAATATTGCAAATCCACTGTCACTTAGTCATGATGCAGCATGTTTGTCTTCAAGACACCTAAGTAGATTTAAAATATCAAAAGTGGATCACAAATAATCTTCTTTCTTTTTTTCTATTCTTATACCTATTCATTACTTGCATTGACCAACTGACAAGACAGTGCATGAAATGTGAGATTGTTAATCTTGCTTTAAAAATATTCGTTTGCTTTTCCATTCAGTATGAATGAATTTCGAAGCCTAATTACCAACTAAGTTCAAATAAGTTATGATATGTTTCATGTTCAAGTCTGAAATTCGTTAATTTATTGGTTTTGCTGTTCAACATGTTCAATAGAAAAATCAAATTATTCACTTGAGTCCAACGTGTATGACAGTAATTATACATCATGTTTGAATGCCTCTGACACGTTTATTCCACATTAAGTTGGAATGTGATCGGGGGTGGACCAAATAAATTCCCTAGATACGAACAAAATTGAAAATTATTGCGGGCCAAGCTTTAACATTACCAAATACGTGTACTTTAAAAGCGCTGAACTATACTTTGTGGGTGATTGAAATAACTCATTTCGTGGATCAAGTTATTTATAAGAAGTATTTAAATGTTTGAAGCAATCTTTGTCAAACATAAAAGCATTTTAATGTGTATTTCAGAGATCGTTTGCTAGTACAAAATTTACTAAATAAATATCGTCATCCACGAAATAGGCAGTAAATTCAATTGTCAGATATCAGTATGACAAAGGCACACATTATGCTAGTAGCGGGAGGACGGCGGTTGGAAACCAACTGGAGATCCGTTGTGTTGTTTAAATTACTGGGTGATGGGCAACGAGCGAGGTAAATAGTGACCACCATCTGTCTGTGTCCGTCTGGTGACTGGCATTATAAAGTAGGAGTCAGGGGTGGTATTAATCAAGCATCGTGAGCCAACACTTAGATTTTTCTTAAGACCTTTAAGTGCATCAGTTCCACTATCAACTTCTTTAATGGCATTTTGTAGCGTAAATAACTACACTAATCACAACGAAACTGATGGTCAGTCTTCATTTTGTGTACAATATGTGCATTTGTTAACGTAAGTAGTGAGTGTTCCCTTAAGATGATTTGTGATTGCCAGTCAAGATAGTTGAGAGATGCTGACGGTCGGAGGAAGAACTCAAACTCATTGCAGTTACTGTGATGATAGTGTAGGACGAACGACTGAGATGAAAGATGAGTGCATGAAATCTGTTTCTAATCTGGAGAATTTCACGAAATTAAATGTCCTAAAAACAAAAAAGATTTACTGTGTATGAGAGATGACATTACATGCATGTAAGTGTTTCCTTATATGAACTTATGATCTAGGTAATATACTCATTTCATTAGCGAGGGTAAAATCGTCTTGACAGATATAAAGTAATTCCATTATAGTTGAAGTACCTGTGAAGTAGCGGAAGATTACAGACAACTGTATTAGTGAAGATTCTTATCTAGGACACTTGTGTTCTTCAGTTTGTCAATACTTGTCAATAAGTCGATGTAGACGAATAACTACACACTGTGGAGGGAGGATCAAGACATGTTATAAGTATTGAATTATAAGCTCAAACAATATTACTGTCCCAAAACACATTTTGAAGAATGTATTGTATTGTATTTTAAGTTGATAATCAAATATTGTTAAACTCGGATTTAACGGGACAGACTTGTAAGCAATATTACTGTCCCAAAACACATTTTGAAATTTTTATTGTATTGCATTGTAAGTTGGAGATCAAATATTGTTAAACTCGTTGTATATAGTGGAAGAGTTTAACTACAGGAAACTGTATCCTTGAAAAACGAATAATATAAAATCTGAATATTGGTTTATAAAATGTTATTGCTATACATAATCTCAGGAAATATATTTTTACATAAGAGGTTATTTGATAAATTCCATTTTCATAGTGTTTCATAATTCTTTAGGTACATGTGCAAGTGTATGTGTTTCATTTTATATCAATGATTTACTTCAATATGATCAAAGTCGTTATAAATGCGAATACATGTATATAAATCATACAAGGTACGCGGTGTTCATCAAATGAGTTGAAAGTAATGATAAAAGTAACAATTTCCACTTATTATCATTTATGGCTAATTAGTAATTACAGTTAGTTAATAAAATGATATTGCGTAAAAAATCATTGTTTTAAGTATTCCAGGACAGAACTGATAAGACACAGCACTGCCATCTGGCATACAAAAATACAACAACAAAAAGAGTAGCAACAATACACAATGCATCATTAGTACTGATTACGTCACAATATGGCATTGATGTGCAGTTTCATTGTTGCTAATTTGTCTTGATATTATTTGTTTTACCATGGATCATTTTGACGTTATATATACTAATATATGTATTTTTTTTCAATACATTTCATAATTTGAAAATAGCTTATGATTATGACGAAACTTTTTAAAATGAGTGGAATTTTAGTGTGTTTTAATGAGAAATCATAGGTATCCCTTATGAATCTATAAAATATTTGTGTTAATTTGTTTGTCAAAATATACCAATTACAACATTTTAGTGATCAACTAATTAAAAATAATTCTAGACAGGTTCTCGAAATGTTTTCACTTACCTAGAAAGATAAAGATGAACGTCAAGTTGGAACCAGTCTGTAGTTGTGAATATTTAATAATCCTCATATTATTTTAATTCCAGAAGTGTCTATTTAACAACAACAACGACAGCAATAATCCAATATTTTCTGTCATAATTCCACAAACCGACTCACTGTTGTTCTAACTCATCGCCCTGAGATTCAAGCAGCCGTGTCGTCAATTCCATATCGCTTAAATAACATTACTCAAATATGTAGAACGTCCTCCTTTTTTCACCTTAAATAAGAAAACAATTGTTGAGCAGTTTTGCGAAAACTCTGTTCACACGCTCCCAATAAAACAAACTACCAATAACACTTTTAAAATCAATCACAGAAAAAAAACAGTCGTATTTTTTTAAAAACAACTATTTGTCTAAAAAATAAAAAATACTAGGATCCAATTTGAAGCTCACAAAAAAAACAGATTGTCAACAGAAGACGCGTATGATATAAATGGTTCTACCTTACAGTAGCCGCCACCAATAATTCAATGAAGCACAACGCTTGTTTTAATGTAACTAATGGCGTCGATCCGGTATTGTTACAGTACGTGAAATAGCTTGGAAGTTTAAATAAACCATAAGGTGTGTATATCTTAAAGTTAAACTGTTCAAAAGTCCCTACTATATTATATACCCGTAACAAATATCGGACATTTAAGCTAAATCACTTTGTGATTAATCTTCTATCAAGCGTTAACTATTAATAAAACAATTCATTAATACGCTTTGAATTACATATTCGCAAATACTCAACCATATGAACGGGTTAAAAGGTCAGATATGGGCTTGAAAACATTGTCGTTATATTCTTAGCCTCGTTTAATGTAGGATTATATTTTTAAATAATTATTTGGTAGATAATTTGATCTATAATTAAATTTGTTGACGCACGTATCTTACATTGCCTCCACTTAAAATGGTATAAAACAGCAGTTGAATTCATGTTAACGACACAATTTAGCCTGAGCTTAAACCAGTGTTCAATCGATTGGGGTCGAAACAAGCTATCAGGTTTCAACTATATATGTTTGAATAAAGTGGAAGCTTATGTACTGCTATTTAAACACGTGTCTACAGTGTGACAAAAGTGGATTTATATTTCAAACATTGTTACAACGTATAGAGTCGACTAACTACGATGTATGTCGCGGGTACGATCATTTACAACAAGGTTCATTTAGACCATCCCACCGGTGTGATACATAAACATTCCATCATTTGAAAATGAAATGAAACATGAAAAAGTACTTAATTTTACATAAAATTGTAGAATTTGTCAAATTCAAAATGGTAAAACCGCCAATGCGAAAACAATCCAGATTCAACCAAAAATTAAGATTCATGCAATGGTTTTGCGACCAGTGTATTAGCGGTCAAAATTCCAGACAACTAGACCAGGAATCCAATATAACTTTACTTTAAGTACTCTGGTTATCTTACTATGTTTGGCTTTCAGTCATAAACTACTTATTGAAGAAGCATCATTTATAAAAAAAGTGGCCTCCTACTGACTATTCGTAAATTAGCTTACAGAGGCAGGTGATGTTTATGGATGCATGCGTTCGTGTGGAGGGATACATCAACTGGTACTGCTTACACTAGGTGACTGTTTGATATAAAGTATCATTATGAAAGGTTTTCAAGCCGAACTTAATAATACTTGAGTGAAATTAAAGTACATACATAATATGTACATACAGTCTTCAAACACAATGAACGACGTTCTTCTAATTTTAGATATATTTATATATAGTAAGTTAGGAAAACGCCTTTACAGAATCTGCATTCGCTTACAAGTACAAGTTTGCAATGAAGTACACTACACAGCGTAATCTAATATGTCCTTAACATGAATTGTCCGACAATCTACTGTATAGTGTATACATACTAACCTATGGTTTAACAAAGCAAATATTTAGAAAAACTTTAATTTTATTTTCCTGTTATGAACATCTCATGTTTCTTTTAAGATGTTTAATTATGTGCTCCATGGCAAGCAAATGTTCAATGACTGAGTACCGGAGCAGACGAACTTGCTGTATACTAATATCCTCACTCTAAAAGTCCACTTAATTATTTACCTTAATACGAAAAATAATCCTTTTGATAACGTAAAGTACAACATGAAGATTACATTACACAATCCAGGATCCACTGTTTCGTTTACAAATGAACCAATAATTCCACTCGAAGAGCAATCAGAGATATCCGATTTGTGTTTTATCCGAAACTTGCGTTAATTCCAAACAAACTTGCTACTACCATACGAAATTCGATACACACTTTTCTACCCTGAAAGTAGTAAATAAATGAAACTCCATTTTAAATGTCACCAGAATCAGAGAAAATGTTAGACTTATTCATTAAAGCACTGGAAATTTAAATGTTGAACATTATTTTTTGAAAACCGACGACATTTTCTTTATACAGGTGTGGATAAGAACACGTATCCGGACTCGCGTAATATACGTAATTTGTTACCGATAATTTAATATTCATACCAGCCTGGTTACGGTTATATGAACGGTGGTTTATGATATAGAGAAGTGAGAAATATATTGATCCCACTTATTTGATCATGGTATTGGTTTTTGTTTGCTGTTGAGTTTGTCAGCTTCTATACAATTAGTACCATTGTGGGTATATATGCTCAGAATTGTTATGGCTGTATACTAAATATAATCGAATTATATAGCCAAATGAAGTTATACTATTTGTTTTGTTTCTAATCAAGCTGTGAGATCGTTAAGTTTGCAGACCAGACCAGGTTAACGAGGACGTTCGTGTGTGCATTATGTACATGTATGTGTGTGGTCACTTTGAACACTTTGACCCAAGGGTCGTGTGCACCTTCTCTGAACTAAGTCTTGACGCGAATACCTATTACAGTAATCAAGAACGTCGTTATTGATAATAAATTATACATATTGTTACCTGTTAATCATTTTTAGCAACAATTTAATATGCTAGATTATATACTAGACTACACGGTATTTATCCGTATACTGCAGGCTGGATTGGATACAATGTAATCAAGCCTAAATTATCCAATCAAGTTTGCGTCCGTACTTTGCTTGTGTATCCATTGTTTCTTGCTATAATGTTCCCGTGTTCCATCATGTTTCTGTGCTTTCTTGTAGTGTTTAAAAGTACAGATTTTTAAAAAATCAAAAGTAATAAAAGCAATTGTATCTTCAAGATAATAATAATAATCGTATAGTGCCAACACCGAACTGCTCCGCTCCAGAAATAACTAAGGAGGAAAAGAAAACACTTCATATTAGAGGTCGGTGTCAAAAAAAATAAAATTCCTAATTGCATATTTTTATAGCGACAGTTTTTTGTACACCGGTTACGCATCACCTGTATCTAATGGAAAGTGAACAAGCAACTGTTACATAAGTAGATGTATGATGCCATACAATGAGCTACAGTCACAGATGCTCGGTGTAAATGCAGGCACTTTGGATACAGTCAAACCCGTGTTAAAAGAGACTCTACAGTCACAGATGCTCGGTGTAAATGCAGATACTTTGGATACAGTCAAACCCGTGTTAAAGGAGACTCTACAGCCACAGACGCTCGGTGTAAATGCAGATACTTTGGATACAGTCAAACCCGTGTTAAAGGAGACTCTACAGCCACAGATACTCGGTGTAAATGCAGATACTTTGGATAGAGTCAAACCCGTGTTAAAAGAGACTCTACAGTCACAGATGCTCGGTGTAAATGCAGACACTTTGGATACAGTCAAACCCGTGTTAAAAGAGACTCTACAGTCACAGATGCTCGGTGTAAATGCAGACACTTTGGATACAGTCAAACCCGTGTTAAAGGAGACTCTACAGTCACAGATGCTCGGTGTAAATGTAGACACTTTGGATACAGTCAAACCCGTGTTAAAGGAGACTCTACAGTCATAGATGCTCGGTGTAAATGCAGATACTTTGGATACAGTCAAACCCGTGTTAAAGGAGACTCTACAGTCATAGATGCTCGGTGTAAATGCAGACACTTTGGATACAGTCAAACCCGTGTTAAAGGAGACTCTACAGTCACAGATACTCGGGGTAAATGCAGATACTTTGGATACAGTCAAACCCGTGTTAAAAGAGACTCTACAGTCATAGATGCTCGGTGTAAATGCAGATACTTTGGATACAGTCAAACCCGTGTTAAAGGAGACTCTACAGTCATAGATGCTCGGTGTAAATGCAGATACTTTGGATACAGTCAAACCCGTGTTAAAGGAGACTCTACAGTCATAGATGCTCGGTGTAAATGCAGACACTTTGGATACAGTCAAACCTGTGTTAAAGGAGACTCTACAGCCACAGATACTCGGTGTAAATGCAGATACTTTGGATACAGTCAAACCCGTGTTAAAGGAGACTCTACAGTCATAGATGCTCGGTGTAAATGCAGACACTTTGGATACAGTCAAACCCGTGTTAAAGGAGACTCTACAGTCATAGATGCTCGGTGTAAATGCAGATACTTTGGATACAGTCAAACCCGTGTTAAAGGAGACTCTACAGTCATAGATGCTCGGTGTAAATGCAGATACTTTGGATACAGTCAAACCCGTGTTAAAGGAGACTCTACAGTCATAGATGCTCGGTGTAAATGCAGACACTTTGGATACAGTCAAACCCGTGTTAAAGGAGACTCTACAGTCATAGATGCTCGGTGTAAATGCAGATACTTTGGATACAGTCAAACCCGTGTTAAAGGAGACTCTACAGTCACAGATGCTCGGTGTAAATGCAGATACTTTGGATACAGTCAAACCCGTGTTAAAGGAGACTCTACAGTCACAGATGCTCGGTGTAAATGCAGACACTTTGGATACAGTCAAACCCGTGTTAAAGGAGACTCTACAGTCACAGATACTCGGGGTAAATGCAGACACTTTGGATACAGTCAAACCCGTGTTAAAGGAGACTCAGAGGCTTATAGATTGGACAAAGACAAAATATCATTCTTTACTTTGCAAAGTTATTTTTCTAGTAAATTATTCATTGTTGAGGATTGGGTGGAATATTGATAGCAGTTAGTGCCAAATAAGTTTAAGTCTTAAATCACTTACAAAAATAAAGTCTTTATTAAGGCCACTTTTTGCTATCCGCAAATGTCACGGTCACAGGTAACTGTATCGTTGAAAACGAAAATTTTTTTTTTCAAATGAAAATTTATATTTTTCTATAAAAGAAAGAAAAATATGATTTTTCAAAAAAAAAACATTTTCGTTTTTTTTTCGTTTTCAACGATACTAGTTCAGCTACCTGTGGTCACGGTTGGTTTTTACATAAAGATTAAACTGTATTTGACGACAAGCCTCACCTCACTTAAGATGTTCCTTGTGCATTCAAGCCTCCGTGACAGAATATGGCCAATTCTCTTGGCATTTTGGATCTTACACACTATATGAGAATAGAAAAGGACAACTATTCCGAAGTTATTATTGTAACTTTGGTTTCTACAAATACGGTTTATCAGTTACCTGGCACGTGGCAACATCATGTCAAATTACCATATTTATCTCATGGGCAGGAGAGTAGATATAAAGGATCGATCACGAGTTGTCAATTGATATATACATTTATTTTAAAAGCGTTTTGGAAATTTTATCAAGCGAGCCTCTGGCGAGCTTAATAATATTTCCTGAACGAGTTTAATATAAATATATCAATTGACAACGAGTGATAGATTCTTTATACCATGTGGCACTAAAAACGCAAATACGCATTGATTTATTGGAAAAACTTAATACTTTATACTACACGTGGTACGTATAACTTTATATTTACTGGCTATACTAACCTGGATACAAGGAAAGTCATGTAATATACTATTTTTATAGTTTCACAACGTTTTGACCAGATATCCTGTGTAGCCTATTCATGCTATTGACCCAAAGATTGAGTTGTGAATCATTATACCATTGCTTAAAATTAAATAAACTACAGTCCGTTCAAAGTTAAATGATATCGGTTATAAACATTGACTCGTCCGTTAGGTGCACTACGTTTATCTATGTTTAAGTGGGTGTAAGTGAGTTAACTGTAATCCAACTATACTTTAGAATGGGACAGTTCCCTCATTAGTATTATTTATTGAATTTTAATCATGCAACGAATAGTATATACATACAAATGTATACAGGTACATTTTGGATGTACATTGTAACACGTGTGTATTTCCAGCATTAATGGAAGTCAATAAATCGATATACATATATGTGTAATTCAATACAATATCATGTTCATTTTTGTATCACACATGTATTAATGCCAATATCGTTGAGTTGAATAATTGTGATTTAATACTAGTTATGCGACATCTGCCTCTATAGCTCAGTGGTAGAGCACTGGTCTCGTAAACCAGGGGTCGTGAGTTCAAACCTCACTGGAGGCATGTTCTTTTTATTTAAGAATGTGCCTCCGTAGCTCAGTGGTTAGTACGCTTGTCGTCTAATCTGGCGATCCGGTTCAAATCCGGGTGGAGGTACATAGTAAAAATATATATGTCTGTCATATTTAGTAGAAATAAAGCAAATAAAGGCTGTGCACCCCATTGTGTTTAGAAATAAAAGAACTTGGTTGCTAATTCCCAAGCCTGCATCAGCCAATCACGTTTCCAAGTTATGGAAGCCATTGAAGGCACTCCAGGGCTTCCGTGTAAGAGAGTGATTTTCGTGCTTTATATAATGTGACAAATTTTAAACTGATAATTTATAGTTAGTAGGCTGCTGAAAAGAAATTCAAAATTTAATACTCAAAATCAAACATGTATACGTAGGGAGTGGTTGCCTAGAGACAGGGCGCGCACTTTGGGACCGAGAGGTGCCTGGTTCAACCCTAGTCTGGACCACTGGTTAATTTCTCTGAGCAAGAATAACCGGCATGGTCCATTCCACCAATGTGTAAATTGGTACCTGTGAGGGCAAGTGTCTATGTCTGGGCACCGCATGTCAATGTTGGCTTCCACACCCACAGGAGAGAAATAGTCTCCCAATGTAGCCCAAATGACCAGGGTAAGTTAAAATGTCAAAGGGAGGTTGGGTGGCTTAACAGCTGAAAACATCTCTCGAAAATTGGTAACTCTGTATATATACGTCATTTTTGAATATTTTTTTTGAACTTCACCTTTGCAAATACGTATAGTTTGCATGTTTTGAAGTACACGTGCATTTACGAAATTCAATACAGTATGAACTTTCCGGACATCCCTCGTTTAAAGTAGCTCTATAAGCATATACTTTTTAATATTAGGACATGTTGTACACTGGTAAGGAGCGATGTCAAAGCGTAACGCAAGTCCAGACGACAGCTAGTCTGGTTCCCGGTACCTAAATCTTTCATTACATTGCAGTATAGGTCCGGCGCAATCTAAAAAATATGGTCGCTTCCATGTGTAAAACAAGATGGCGGTTGAACATTAGCTTATATAGGGAATTTTATAATATCCCCAAAAAGTGTGTGTTATGTATGTGTCATATCGATGAGATTTTGTATATTAATGGGAAAATGTATGTTCTATTCAATTAAACATGTTTCATTAAAATGACACAACTGATATGTACAAAAAACGCAAAGTAAATTAAGAACATTTCTGTACCAGCGTGTATTGAGTGCATATAAATCGCAGCTGATATCAAATGCCAAGTTAGCTCAGTTGGTAAAGCGTCAAACCAGTAACATTGATGATGGAGGTTCGATACCAGTATTGTCATTATTTTTATTATTACTATTTTTTATATGTAACGTAATTCGCTATTAGTTTATACTTGAATAAGGAACATGATAAGAAAATAAAGTTTTTGTATTACACAAATAAAGCAAAATATTAAAAAGGAAAACAAAAACTGGCCTGTACAGGGATCGAACCAGGGATCCCTTGATTACAAGTCAGTGGCTCTCCCGATTGTGCTAACTTGGCCAATTGAAAAGTTAAAAATTAATGGACTATTAAAGCCCTGCTACAAAATATTTTAATCGTTTTATAAACGTTATTTTGTTGATATTAGTGCTGATGTAGCGAATAAACTTCTATCAATGCAAAGACCATTATTTTTTCTATTACTCTGCAAAGTAACATCAAAATGACACATACATATCAACACTTTAGGGGGATATTCTAAAGTTGCCTATATAAACTAACGTACGTCCGCCATTTTGATTTGACCACTGGAGTTATCGATTATTGGTTGCTGCCTGACCTAAACCACTGTAAGATTTAGGACAGGGAACCAGACTAGACGACAGCCTGCTATAGACTCCTCGCGAAAATACCATGGAAATTTTGCACATCGGGCAGCACGCTTTTGAGTGTGTCTACTTTACACCGATTTACCCCTCTAATAACGTTTTACTTGATGCGATCGTTCAACACATCAACATATTAGTATTTGTTCTAAATGATTATGCTAAAAAATAAAATTTAACGCTTGTAGTAAGTTTATATTTATACCTGAAGTAGTCAAGTTTTGCGAAAAATGAAAAAAAATACTAATTATGTTTAAAATATCGCAATATGAATAGTACAAATGAGTTAATATAACCAGATACTGTTCTATGAGAAGTGTCTTTGCTATAATACTTGTATTGATACACGTACATGTCTCACAGGCCGTAAAATGGGCAAATGTGAAGCTGCTGATTTGTAGGGAATGTCTTGCACTCTAAACGACTTAAAATAGTGTGACATGGTCTCTAAACGAATGTGTTATAGAAAATAGACGACATTCTCAAGATGGAAATCTCTTACGAAAATGGAGATTCGGTTTATGTTAGTGGCATAAATGTCGGCTCATTTATGGATGTAACGACGACAGACATTTCTTAACCACAAATGTGCAGTACGCCTGTAAAGAAAGTTCTCCTGCAAGTATTTTCATTTTATGTCCCATCAATATTTGTTCTATGGCATTAAGACTACCTATATAATTATTATTCTGGCAACAGGCAAAATTTGCCTGGGATCAAACCCGTATATTACTGCTCAAGATGCAGATGCTCTAACCATTCTGTCGTAGAACTACTTTTTAACGTTCTATTTTAACACTGGCAATGTGAATGATAACCAAAGTATGGTATAGTCCATTCAATAAAAAAACACCAATTGAAAGAATAGCGGTGAATACCGTTGACTGATAAATATAGCTTATACCCAGTCAAACCTATATAAACCTCGTTTACCTGTTCGTTAGTTCAAAATATTACGGCGTCTATACAAAACTTGATGAATTATTGTGATATAGTCATCAAACTAAATGGGAATGATTGTCAACAAGAATTGTTGTGCGCATAAGTTTTTTTCTGATTCGATAAGACTTTTTAGTACCAAGAGTACTATCCGATGTAACCTTCACATGTAGACCAATTGTTGTCAATGTCATCGAATACCTTTTTGTGAACTGATTTCGAACTTTTTGTAACATCCATTTCGACAGGGATGATGGCCATTTTTAAATTCGAGATAGCACATAATCAGTCAACGTATGAAGCAGGCGCAGCCAAATTGAGCAGGGATACAACTCATAATATTATAAAAAATGTGTTTAAAAAGATGCGTACGGCACATGTCATTGAACATTTTATGTATGTCTATGTGTAGTAATCAAATGATCATTCAATTGAGAACGCCAATCTCCATATTAAGGAAATTACAAATGCTAGGACCAGTGACCGACAAAACACAAAACACGTATATCACCCATTGTTTCTTATTAACTAACAGAAGCCATATATTTGTATACAAGTGTGAATGTAATAAAGAGATGCATGTACTATTAATAATGTTTTAATAGTCAAATAACGCCAAGCCATTATAATTGTTGACAATATGCAGTTGTTGCAGAGTGATTATTTTATTTGTGTGTGTATGTAACATGTCCGGTTACAGTAGTACTTTAAAGAAATAGTGCATTCATACTCAAGTTAAAATCACCCGATAACACATACAAGACTTACTTACCATTTTCTGTTTCTCTCGATCTCTTCATAACAACGTGTACCCCAGAAAAATGAAAACTCTGTACTCCGAAAGAAATGTGTTATATATAGGTTTCGTTTAGAGATCACGACACCGTACTTGGACTTCGTATGCAGACTATAACACCGTCTGATCGAAACTATAACAAGTATGAATTTTATTTTTTGTAAATAATTGGTTATAAGGTAATTATTTAGCATGATATTACAAGCATATCAGTTATAGGTATTGTATTTACTATTCAAATGGTATATTTCATATTAGATCACATATAAGCCGTTATTTAATAAAGATATTATGTTTTCGCTTATTACACCATACTAATAACAAATCAAAATCAAAATGTTAAGCATTTAGAATGCTTAATGGGTACATCGATACATTGGATAATCATGCATTGTTGAACATTATCTTTGTTTCCATCAAAAACATAAGAAAGAAGTGAAAATACCCATTAAACCTGTTTTACCCGCCCCAAGGTACTGAAAAGTAGTGGCTAATGTCTGAAAGAGTCTATGACAGGCTGTCGTCTGGACTTGCGTTACGCTTTGACATCGCTCCGTACCAGTGTTGTAGGGGGAGCAAATACCGCACGATGGATCAAGTACCAATGCATATTGTCTCCCTTTTGTGTGCTTTAGCAATATCAGCAATCGTGAAAGCTCGGGTATTTCCGTTTGACTCCGGTAAATCTATCTATTGCAATGGATTGCTAAAGAATTGTCATTGTCATTGCAATGTTGGCCAAAATGCCGTATTCATGTACCTTGTATTTGATAATAGGTCAAAAACCACCAAATAGAATTGTTCATTAACTCAATGTAAAGTGACCAAGGTCCGCCGAAAAAATGTCAACTTTTTGTCCATGGTGCCCTCCCAAAATCTTTTTTTGTTCAATAGAAATAGCATCTAGCTTCAAGAAAATGTAAAAAATGTAGGGGTCATGTATCATATAAGAAAAATTTGGTTCGTCAAACGCGGTGAACAGATTTTCTCTCATGTACAGATTTACTCACTGTCCGTTAGCCCCAACCATACTTTCACTTTCATATTTAAGCCAGAATACAAAATATTTCTGAATAAAACCATTTCACTACATCACATACATGCATACAAAGCATTTAACACCAATTTCATGATTCTGATGCTGATTTGTCAAGACATACCCCCATTTCCAGTCGCTTTAAATAATGTACCGGACTATTTGACTGTATCTGAATTAGGTCCGCGTAGGCATTTAGTGGTTATTTACCTAATAATGAACATAATTTCACCGCGCGTTGGAACTATTGAATGGTCATTGGTACTCAGGTTTGTTGTTAATTTTAAAAGTAAATGTGTGAGTGTTCGAAGAATTGTACTAGGATTTTGTTGAAAACTGAGACCAACTGTCTATACAATTCAACGTGTATGACTTATTGCGATAACCGCAAGTCGACTAGTTTATACAATGTATTAAGATGTATTTTAAGATCTGTTACAAACTACATGATGTGACAAGATACACATGTATGATGTATGTATTTTAAAACCAACGAGCCATGACAGTAAACAACGTATGCTAAAGCGAGTTTATCATACAACTGATTGTTCTAGTCCGTATTTGCCATATGTAGCCCCTGTATAGTATCATTGAAGCCTGTGAGGGTCAAAACTACGTTTTGGAACTTGTGACTCGACACTTTTTCACATGCATAATTATACTATGTATAATTCTAGTTGTCTTATAGAAATTGTAAATATAACTTTGGTGTTGAAACAACATGTTTCGGATAAACTTTGAATTCTGGTATTGGAATTTAAACCGACCGATAACTACAGTGTTGTGCCGATATGTACGCTTCGAAATTCAGGGATTGCTCCGAATGCCTCATTTTGTCCAAAATATATATTTAAATTCATCACAAAGAGAGTCGGCACCGGCACACTGCAACCATCACCTGATAATGATATAAAGTTTATTAAAAACACATCGCTCACATAAACATACGCATAACATACATACCACAAACATAATTATACGATGAACGTACCTCGGCCATATTCATAACTTATTGTTGTCCATGCAGTTACGTTAAACATGTGTATACTAGTGTATATTGGTACTGCCCATTCAATAAGTGAGGCTAATGAAGGCACTACCCCCATTCGAAAGAATAGCAGAGCCTACATTTGACGCAGTAACACCTAGTTAAACCTAGATGAACACAGTCATCTGATGGACGAGCTTATGTTTAGAACCATTCTCATTTCACTTTAAACGTACTGTATATATGTAATAGATACAGTACTAGTTTTTGATACACAAAGGTATACTAGCTTCGTATATGTGTATATCATTTGTATCCATTTGTATCCATTTGGTTATTAAAAACAATAGTTGATTGTCATTTATATCATGAAAATACTTATAAATGTTTATTTCCAAACAAGATTGTTTTAGGCGATTCATTTAATATATCTGAAACTTCTTTATTGATGTTAATTGAGACATATTTTAGTACATTTTGATTGATTTTGTTTCCAACTTTGTGGACAGCAATGATGATTAGCATTTGTTCTGCAATATTGGTCGGTTGTAGATAAATTGTGATTATTTGGTTGATCATTAAATTCAACCAGAGACTAATTAAAATTTAACGCTGAATTTCTTTGGTTTTATTACTAAGTTTATCCAAGACACTAATTCAATACTTCAAATTTGATCAGTTTACAGTAGCACGGTCATATTAATCCGTCTTAGTGTATTTTTTTTCAGGCAACCAGCTGTGAAGTTTATTTAAGTGCTCATGAATGTAATCATGCAAATCTGAAATAGTTTGAAGTTTAAATTAACCAATCATTTTCTCAGTAAATGTCTCACAAAAGTGTACATTTACAGAAATACTTCTATCTATAGTTGATAGTAACCACCCAAATGAGGATGGATGAGAAAGTCACTTACCCAGCACTTGGCAAGTGTCGCATGTTGTTACCATAGTCAGTAATATGTCGTCGGTGTGATACTAACAGAAATGTATCTTTATTGTACCCCCAGTCACAGGTTACTGTATCATTGAATATTAGTAAAATAAATAACTTATATTAGAAAAAAGGAACACGTTATGAATTTGTAGCATATATTAATTTCGAGAAAAACATACGTTTTCCATTTTTAAACAATTTTTAAATGATACAGTTACCTGTGCTCCTAGTAAAAGCGAAACTCTAGCCTCCCTACTCCCTGGACACTCGCCCCATTTACTTTCATGTCATCTTGTTGTGTCTTACCATGAATCTGGCTTTCATGTTCACCTATGTATTCATCATAAAATTTACCTAAGATGAATGAAATGTATGACTGTGTGTAACTTTATTAATTCTGTACCATCCCATCAATTTTGAGTACTTTCGCCACTATATAAAACAGGTTTCCATAATTGATTCAAGGCGGGACAGAAAGCATAAAATGGCTGTTTAGATAATAATGGATATTTATTACATTGTCCAAATAATGTGAACCACAATCTGTCGATCTCCTAGTTCGCATCCTTTCCATAATTGGTACGAGGTATATAATGTGTTGGTCAATGATACCAATGAGATAGAATGTGAGCGTCCTCATGTCGAACTTGATCTAGATAATATTACACTAAATACAAAATGTTGGTTGACATTTATAGACTAGTTTGATATTGAAACTACTCATGAACACAGTGTTTGTTTTATAAATTTTAAATGCTGCTCATGAAGTTGATAAGCAACATACATTACGGACATTCACGGAACTGTGATATCGCTGCTTTTCCAAAGGACGATTAATCTTAATATATAATACATGTATATCAATAAGATGACGCGGTAATATACTGCGTGATGGTCAAGTAGGTCATACTCTTAAAGACGGACACGACACATAAGTCCCAGGTTCGATTCTCGACCGAACTTCTTTGTCATATGTAAAGCGCGTTTTAGTTCCCCATTCAACTTTTTATTGTTTGTCCATCGTTGCACGATGAGGACCACGACTTCTTGCTACGTTGTTGACTGCATTCTGTGTGTCCGGAGGTGGTTCACCAAACCGATCCGGGCACGATTATAGCGACCACAAGTAGGACACTTAAAGTCGGTGATTGTTGTGGAGGTACTGGCCTTACGGAGGGCACGCTTCTCCCTGGCAGTAACAAGATGAGATTCTTCGGATGCTCTGGCACCGACAGTGATGAGATGACGCCAGTGGGGACGGTCAAGAGTATGGTTTTCAAAAGTTGTCGATGTTCATTGCCTTGAGGGATTACTTCAGGGTAACTAACTGTGAACTCGTATCTCTCCTTTTCCACCTACTGTCCTCTTTCCTGATTCGAGCTCACCATATAGGAGTTGATTCGGAATTCTTGAATCTAGCGTCCCATATACATGTCCAGCACATATTGTATGACTTTTCTGCAGCAACATGTAGATTGGTGGCATATTTGTACGTTCTAGGACTTCAATGTCTGGAACTTTGTCTTGCCATCTGATGTTCAGTATTCTGCGGAGACATGTAGCATACGGAAAAGTTGTAGCTTGCGAATCTGTATGATGTATGTTGTCCATGCTTAACAGGCATATAGTAGATATGTGATGAAAACTGCTTTATAGACTTTCCGTTTAGATGCAAGTTTGGTTCCCTTCCTTTCCCATACTATGAGTCACAGTCTGACGAATGCTGCACTGGCCTTGGCTAGCATGTTGTTCACCTCGTCATCTATGTAGACGCATCGTGATTGTGTGCTGCCTATGTGGTTGCACTTGTTAACAGCCTGGAGATTTGAACCTTTGACAGATATACAAGGTTCAGACTAGACTTTTCCTGGCACTGACTGGAAAAAACACTTCTGTTTTCTCAGTACTGATGGTCAGGACAAAGTTGTCGCAGGCGACTGCAAACTTGTCCATGCTTTGCTGCATCTTTGTTTCTGTCGAATTGTACTGTGGTTGACTTATGTGGTAGCTTTCATACGCCCAATGTTGAATAGGCTGCTGTCAGACCTGTATCGTATGTCAACACCTGGATCATCTTCTGTGAAGGCATCAGTAAGCATTACTGAGAACATGAGTGAAAACAGCGTCGACGCTAGAACACAGTCCCGTTTGACTCCATTGGTGACCGGGAATTATTTCGTCGCCATGCCATCATCGAGAGCATGAGCCACTATCCCGTCATGAAACTATCGGATCATTGTGATGAATGTTGGTGGACAGCCATACTTTGCCATTCGCCCCAGAGACCTTCGCGACTGACTGTGTCGAAGGCCTTCAACTAGAGATGAACTGTTTGGTAAGAGGTAGTCTCGCATATTTCGCTGCTGTAAAACAGCAAGAACGCTATAAGACACGAACGAGAACTCATTTTTCTCGGACAGTACTTGGGCTGGTATCCGAACCGACATGTACCAAACAACAGCTTCCCTTGAATTCTGAGGCAACTGTCAACTATGGTAGGGAAAACTTCGGATGGGCATGCACTTCATAAATGATGTTGAAAGTCGAACAACGTCCAATATATGCTTATGAATATTAAAATGTTATACTAGTCGAACTGTGGAATTCCTCACGCTCAAAATATCATTGTTATCATAATAATAGTAACCATAACGGTATGTGTGCTATACATTGGGTCGTTTTCGCTGCCTGCAAAATGACATACACTGTTTCCACTTCACTCTTTTTTTTATTTTAAGTACAGCGAAGTCTCTCTGGCTGATTTTACAAATGGAATATAAAATCACATTCCAGTGCAGAGCAGAGAGCAGAACACACTACAAAGAGCAAAGCAGAGCAGATACCGCGCAGATACAGAGCAGAGCTGTGTAGAGCAGATACAGCGCAGATACAAACTAGACCAGTGCAGGGCAGTGCAGGGCAGGGCAGTGCAGGGCAGGGCAGGGCAGGGCAGGGCAGGGCAGGGCAGGGCAGGGCAGAAAACAACAGAACTTTATTAATCCCAGGCATGTACATTGCATGGGCAGCTTGGGAAATTGGTGTGAAATGTCTCACGAAGGATTTCATGGTTGCACAAGTTTCGCGAATTTCATCACAGTGGCTGCGAAAACAACGAAAATAGACAAGCGCGAAAATAATAATACGGTATATCCATGTAAAAATAAGAATTTATAACATTGCCGCTTTTACAATGCAGCTTAACCTTGATACACATCATCGTATGTAAAACTATATAGTTTTTGCACAGTAGTAACATAGTACTACTCTCGATCTGGTATTCATTTGTTTACCGACACCTGTGTCATACATCGGAGTCAGGCATGTATTTGTGGTGTGGGTTTATAATTGGAATATTATTTCCTGCAAACAGCTTCCAGCGTAAGTACCTTGAATAATTTAACTATGAAAAGAAATTTCAGCAATCAATTTATTACTGAAAAAAATCCGGGTATGTTTTATTTATACAAATTTATGATTCGTATTATCTCAGATTATTTTCAATACAGAAATGTGCCTCGCCATCAGATATGGCACTCGGCTTTTATTGATTCGATTCCTTCCAACCGGTTGAGGGTTCAAATACGACTTTTAAATATAATTTATCAGCAAGTGTTTCAGGGCAATTTAGAGTTCAGTCGTTGGACTGCATTGCTGTAATGTTAATTAAAATTCAACGAAAACATGGTAAAGATCTATTGACAAACTAATTTAGGAAATGTGGCAAATTTAAAGGCACAAGAAAAACGAATGCAATAGTTAAAATGTCGAAAATTCTATTTCATACATAGCAGTTGTTTAAATGAAACTAAATACCGAACCACCTAAACTTCATATGATTGCGTATAATTGTGTTCTCCAATATCATTTTATGTGGTAAATTAACACTGACATAACTTAATTTTCACCCATAGACAGGTAACTTAATGAACCTTCTCATCTTTGTACCCACTGTTTCGAGGATTTTCTCCAGGTAACCCAAGTTTTTGTTAAAAGCTGTAGCACATATATTAAGTTTGCATCGAAATTAAAACAAGATTGTATTAACGATTGCTCGCTATGCTTGAACGCGTCCACACAAAACATCAAAATGCATTAAGTTTTAGCGAGATGAAATAGACACAAAGGTAATCAATTATAAATCAGCATTACTCGGTGGGCCTTACTTTTAAAATTATCAATTACTTCACTTGATTAAATATTAGACTCTATCCATTAAGTTTGGCAGACTATCTGCAGCAATCTACGAGTTTCTTGCACCAATAAGAGTTATTTTGTTTGGCTGAGACTGTAATTATATGCAAATACATAAACAGTTCTATAATGTTTTCTTCTGGCTGTAAATAGAATTCTTGACTTTTCTAAATAAGTTGCAATCAGGCTGATACATGTAACTACAATTCTAATGAGCGGAAAACTTTCACGAAAGTAAGAACGAAAGTGGCTCGCAAAGATGATCGAGTCCTTAATACATGTACCTGTATGTCTGATTATATTACTTATTAACTCCTTAAAACCTCTATAAAATCCTTTCTTGCAATATCACATGACGTCCATAATATAAAATGTCGTGTGAACATGTCATTGACTTAATTTTTACATGCAATATCTTGCAAATACGAGATACTCTGCATTCTATAGCGCACATAATAAAAGTTTTGGCAAAAATAAAGTGAGTTTTGAACAACGTTTAGTTTTGCAGTTGTTGAAACAATTCTAGTTATGCTCACATTCGTTTTCGAGGAAGTGTTACCTTTGCTTCAGCAACACCAATAATTACAAAAGCAAACAAACTGTAGACAACACCAGTTTAATACAGTAGCAGTAACATTTTATTACTCACTATTCTTGCATAACATGTACCGATAGTATGAGGAAAATCAATCTGTTTAAATGTACTGAAAAGAATCAGAGTGTACATATCGCTGGCTTAGACTGAGAAGGTCGTAACTACAAAATCACTATTTTGAGAAAAACAAGAAAAACTGTCTGACAATCAGTCTTTACTTATGATAAAACAGGCGTTTGCAACTTCAGTTTGGACAACATGACAAGTTCCGATTTTCACGAAAATAGGCTCATAAGAAGCTCCTTACGATGTAGATTTCAAATATGCATTAGTCTTATAAGGTCGTAAGTGGTACTTACGACCTTTTCATTCTAAGCCAACGATATGTGAAATGTACGCACAATAATTTATACCAACCTTGCAAATATTTTTTCATGTAAACAAAAATGAGAAAAGTAAAAAGGGTTTTGACTTGACTTGAAACGGTGACATCAATGAATAGTGAAAGTATAACGTGCTTATAGGAAAGTATTTACTGAACCTAGAATGTATAATTAGTCTTAATAACAGCTTATTAATACTTGATCCTACATATTGTTCATCAAAATAACACTTTGCCAAGCTATGATCTTCAAAGACTTGTTACATTTCGTCAGAATAATTTTCTCACTATTTTTGCTTATTATTGATATAACTAATAATAACAAATAAGCAGGTACTTAATAGAAAAGTGCTTAAACGAATGATATTTGTGCAAATCTTGCTGGCGGTGGTTTTAAGAAAACATCACATATAACTTGTTATATTTATCACGTTACTTATAATTAGATGTAACATCACTTTGGCACTATGGCAATAATTGACACCAGAAAAATAACAACAACATCAACAAAACCTCGAGGTATAATATAAAACATAAGAGCTTTTTATTGATGATGGGAAGTACGTTTGCGGTACAGGTAAACATTGATAGAGGTTACGGGCATTTACGTAGATCGGCATTGTTCGGCATATTTCGGCAATGTTCGACATGGTTCGGCACTGTTCGGCAATGTTCGGCATAGTTCTGCATATTTCGGCAGTGTTCGGTATAATTCGTGATACGTCGTTGCTATGGCGAATGCTATCAAGGTTAACGTATCATCAAAGCACTTCCGAAAATCTTAGAATTACCTTCAAATCTAAATTCGTTATAAGTATTTTATCAAGGAAGATAAGTGGACTTGCAAGGCTAATACGCATTCTATGAAGAACTCATATTAACCAAATTTGCTGAGCGGCTAAAGAATGATTTAAGTTTGAGTTTAAGGTTCGATTTCCTTGTTTTATAGAACAGTTTTATTGAGTGCCAAGAAAGGTTTTCTAGTGTTTTGAATCCGGTTTATGAATTGTGAGACACCTACAACGGCATCAGTAGTTTGTATAGACGTAACGCACGGTATTGAGTACGTTTGTGTAACGTCATGTTACGTCCGTATAACTTACTTAGCGTAATACTAGTCTTATGATCTAAACATTACTGTTTAATTCTGCAAATGTTTACAATGTCGAAAACTACATTATATTTATCTGTCAATAACATCGTTTTTAATTAAAAATTATTGGGTGTCTTTCGGTAGCAATTTATCCCGCTAGTTCAATTTAACGCTTATTCACTCGCATCACTCGTTGTCTATCTGACAAGTACCTTACTCATTCATGTATTCAACCCCTAATACACATTGTTCCAGAATATACCGTTACAAAATGCATTGCATGCCTTTGCATAATATCGCTCAAAATAATTATTTTGGTCATATAGTTCGTCCACTATAAAAACTTGCGTTGCATAAAACGTCCAAAACGTCGCAAAATTGCACCGTAGGACAATCTTCCTCTACACATTGAATCAAGTGTGTCGGACTTATTTTAAGAGCAATCGTATAGAATTTTTAAGAGTAAAAATTTCACTCTGAAAATATTTCAAATTTTATTTTAATTGTACGTTCTATGACTTATAATAAAATTATTAAGTTTCGAAAATGGTCTGTGCCACAACGTATCGTTAAAACGCGCGAGTAGGACAATTTTCCTCCACATATTTCATTCTAATAATCTCGATAAGTATTGGCTAGAATGCATTGGGATTTTATTATTTATCATAAAACAAAAATAATAACGAAATCATAATTACATGTATTTTATTTATAAAAATGAAAAAATAATTGCGTGTACTACTAATCATGCGTCTTAAGAAAATTTTCAGCAATTTTTTGCAAATTTGCACTTTTTTCGTGTTACCAGTTTATTATTTAACTTTTTTATTTTTTGCACCCGTGATTTTTCACGATAGTATGTTAAAACACGGCACTTCTGGTTTCACTCAGTGAAGTATCCCAAAAATTTAATGACATTTTGAATAAAACGGCTGTTATTTCATGCCGACGACCAATATTTTGTGTTACAAATTGCACACGGATTTTTGTATATCTGTCGGGCATTGTCTCCAATTCTACGGATACATACTATTCTACATGAACGCAAATTAAAATGACAATGTAGACAATTTTATAATGAATAGTTTGGTATATGATATGTAATGTATCGAATGAAATAGAAAGAAGTACCAACTACTGTTTTACAGCGAGTGTGTTACGTCATAAGTTACAAAATAAAACTGTGGCTTTTTTCACGACGACCTTATTCAAGTATAGTTTACGAATGTTTTTGTTATGTTATGTGTTTTTGTTATCTTTCAGTACTTGAGCCTGGAAACTGGAAAAGCTGTCAAGATGGGGTGGTAAGAACAGATCATAATGCAACGGTCAATTGAAACCACGGCCCCAACCCCGGGGAAGGCCGATGATAGTGTGGGGGGCTCAACCGTGCTTTTACATTTCCGATGCCCCTGTACTGCTGTGCGAGTGCGCTAAGGTTAGATCGTTTGGCGTCTTATCTGGCGGCCGGGTTCAAATCCACGTGGAGGTACTCATATTAAATGCCTGCCATATTAGTTCAGCAGAAAGCTGCCTGACATATAAAGGCTAATGTTTGGCATTGTTGTTTTATTCAAATGTAAGTGTTTCGCGCAAAAATATTGGGTGGAAATGGCCGTGTCTGTTTCACTCGTTTAGGACAGGGACAATATTTGGTGCATTTTGTATGACCTTGGAGGCGGAAATTAATGAACGAAAAGTGAAAATCCGCGCCGTACCCGGGATTAGTGCGAGTTTTCGATTGACTGGTGTATAATTAAACCTCAACGTCAAATAACTAAACAATATTTGTATACACTTGTATTAACATATTCAAGTATCCTCAGCAGTTTATGACTTGTATAAATTTGCATCCACTCATGTATATCTAGTATACTCAAATATAATTTATGTAAGTGCTAGCCTAGTATGTAATAAAACATTGAAACATTTTGAACCATGTACGGTATTTAAGATGTTTCACCGCTTTTGAGTTTGGTGGAAGTTAAAAAATCACAGTCACTTAGGTGTATTGTGAGCGTCTGACAACCGAGATCAAATAATACAAAATGCTTAAAATTGATTTTTCAGCATCTTCCCATGTCTTAAAATCGCGATTGTACTGAATAGTTATCACTATTATATACTTTTAGTGAAAATACAGAAACACCCTTAGCTGAATCCCTACGTGTCTATGCTCATTCATGTCTGATGTGTCTCAGTTTAATCTTGTTTATTAATAACAAAATATATCCTTTGTATTTTTCTTATAGGAGATTCCTACACGGACGGATACTTCAACACAGGTTGCAAATCTACGACAACAGATGAGCAATGAGAACCTAGCTGTGTATATTGTTCCAACCGCAGATTTCCATTTGGTAAGAAAGCATGAAAATACACATGGACTTTAAAGGGACTGTCTCACGTTTAAGACAAGTACGCTTTACAAAAAGTTGAGCTCCATCTGTGCGGTAGCCCTACAAAATTGAAATACAAATGCATCTGTTTTACGACTAGAAGGACCAGTGATTTGCGACTATTTCGATGTCGATTATTCGATTTTAGCCATATTTGCACATACTAGTAATCTGTATCATCATGAGAGCTTGATTCCCTTTTTTTAACTGACCAAAGCCTACAATGGGTTTCAGAGTTGCCGCCCTTTAAGAACAAGACCCTTTTGTGTATATGCAACATGTTTGCTTCATTCTACATGTAACTCTAATATCAAAATAAAAAACAGATGAGCGTCCCAGTGTCTTCTTCCATGATTTACTGCTGGACAGATCTGTTGACATTTAAAGTTTACTCTTTAGTTTAAATAATTGTGTAAATTGTATTGATAATTGAACTTTGCTTGACGTTTACGCCAAGTACCTGCGTATATATCGCTGGCTTAGAATGATAAGTTCATGAAAATAGGCTCATGATGCAGATAAAATATGTATGAGTCTTGTAAGGTTGTAAGTAATAGTTACGACCTTCTCATTCTAAGTCAGCTATGTATCAGTTCACCTATTTCAGAGTGAGTTTGTGTCAGGTTATGACAAGAGACGTGAGTTTATTTCTGGCTTCGCTGGATCAATGGGTAAGTTTTAATAACAAAAGGAACTAAACTATTTTATGGGAAGCATTTTCATTCCACCCATTCTCGCCTGATGTGTGTTTTTCACCAGATTCAACGAGCTTGACTAACCACTGACATATGAGGAACTGAGGTGGTATTCACAAAGAATCTTTAGTGGACATTTAGATTTTTCTCAAAATCAGCAAAATAGAAAAATCTCGATTATAAATTCTTCACACACTCGTAGTTTGGAAGTACATGTATTATGTAAAGAGCTAAAATAATCACACAAAAGCATACACTAGGTTAATCTTCATTTATTGGGTAAAAATGTAAGGCTCAATTTTATAACCTAAGTCAAAATATGAATATTAATAGTTTTCCCTTAAGATGCTTTGTGAATATCAGTCCATTAACCAAGGGAAATAGTTGCTAAACTATGGTTAGTAAATAATTGTTTTATCTGGTGCAGTGCCAGTGGAACATTCCCTTTTCCCTAAATTATTACTTGATAAGGTCGTTACTTCCCGGTTTCTTTATACTTTTAAAAATGGTAAGTAGGGTATGGAAACATACAGGTGTTTATCACATACGTATTAAGCACATGAAATAAATATGATACAATAAATATGCATACTTGAGTTCACAGTATGGGATAATGAACGGTAACCATTATGTGCCATAATTCACAAACAACCCTAAATATGTCACCATTTACAACTATAAGTACAAAACTGATCCTTGAGTGGTTAATAAATCTTAGAAATATGCTCTTCCTCAAGCATTCTATATGAATGTACCCGGAAGAAGTGGAAACCTATATAGCCTAGCACGAGTATGTTAGCGAAGTTAACGAACCCACCGACTGATCGAACACAAATAGAAATTATATAGAGCAAACGCTAAATTTATAAACTTTGTTTTATGTACATGTCTTTAAGTGGAATGGGTATTTTTTTAGTATTTGTTATAGTGCCCCCAGTGAAACACACATACTTATTCTGTTGTGCCGCGGATAGTCCGTCCGTCCGTATCTGTCCGTGCTTTCCGTGGTTCGTATCGTCATGTGACAGGAGCAATTACCTCTCAGTATTTGAAATATGCGAATTTATTACATTTGACGCCCCTTCGACAAAATAATTATAGCTTTACTCGCCGAATAACATTATTTACGTGTTTAATACATTTTACGGTATAAATGAACTAACGTTATACAGATCCGTGACTGGAATATGATTATAATAATTATTTTATAAACTGCTATATTTTCACCAGGTACTGCTGTCATCACGGCAACACATACAGCCTTATGGACGGTTGGTAAATATTTCCTACAAGGGGAGAATGAACTTGGTTGTGACTGGATTTTGATGAGAGAAAGTAAGATGATAAAAGATGGATAGTTTATTAAATGTACAGTTTCTCATGACAAACAAATGTACATAAATGTATATAATACGTTGATGTCGAAACCTTACACCTTAATTAAAAGGCCTGTGTCACGTTTGGTAAATTCGCAAAAAAAGTTCTCAAATTTTCGCGAAAACTTTACGTTGTTTGGGCTTCAAACGTGAAGTAGGTCCATTTTTAAAATATGTTCATTTGTAGTACATTGGTATACAAATACATGCACATGTCGATAAAAATGACTCTTTAATCCAATCCAACTACAACATATTTGAGTATTTTGAGAATATCAAGCTATTTTGGAAACCGGACTTATCACGGTGTTTGGTTTTCTAAATAAGATGACTGTATGAGTCTGAAGATGTGGACGGATAGAGGTGTGTGGTTTGGGTCTGTTATGATTTGGCATAAGCGAAATGCGCAACATAAGTCACAGTCATTTGTCGTATTATGCAATACTAGACTAGAACCAATTTTAGGACTATACTAGTATAATTATGTTGCCCTCATAACATGTATTTCGAACACCCATACCTGATTTTGGCACATTTGACAGGTATGAAACAAAGGAGTTTTATTACATTTTATATTGGTATATGTATATTTACTCTGTGTTTAATCAGGGGAGCCTGATGTACCTACGATAGAAGAATGGATTGCGCAACAACTGGCTGGATCTTCCAATAAAAGGGTCGGAGTATGCCCGTACTTTCTCGGCATAAGTAAGTCGGATACGTAAACACCTGAGTACTGTAAAATGTAATTCCAGTCCAGAAATAAAACTAATTTATAGGACGTCATTAAATAAAATGCTTGAACTACGTTTTCACTTGACATGCTAACAGTATTCAAAATATACCGAGGGAGGTAACAATATTTATCTTATCTGTCAAATTATAAAAATTACTTCCCTTTGCATGAAAGTCAATGAAAATAAAATTAATTATAATTGTCAAGCCTATATGTATTTGAAAGACCTTATATAAAAAAAATTAACGTCGACTTTCTAGCACAGCAATAATTTGCACGACAGTCCTAAATTCTAATCTGAATTAAATCTTCCAACAGGAATTTCCACTTTCCAAAATGCATGTTGCAACGCACGCAGATGATATTGCAACTAAATCCGTTTTTGACATGCATGTAGTTTATTTTATGCTGCGTTCAACTCAATGTTTGTATTTTAAAGATCCGTACCTTGACATGAAGAAAAAGTTACAGGCATTGGGTGTAAATTTAATCTCCATGTCAGCTGATCTGATTGACAAAGTCTGGACCGATGGAAGACCGGAAATGCCTAGGTCAATGTTACACGAAGTTGAACAATATTCGGGTAAGCAAATGTCATATACACTCGTAGTAATACTGAACAAGGTGTTTGCCTACACTTAACGAATAATGTTCATATATAACAAAATGGCGTGTGACAAAGACGAGAAAAAACGCTTACTTTTCTCGTCGTTGTCGCATGCCATCTTGAACTATCCGCACATTTTTGGTAGACAGTGCTACCACACAGTGAATATACGTATGTCTCTAACAGTTTTGATACACACAGATGATGTTTCAAAAAAACTTGTGAGACCTTTACCGACTTGAAGGCATTTTCCATTTCAACAATGTCGTGGTTCAAATTTTTACCTCTTTGATATAGACAGTTGACGATTATAAGATTAGTGATTGCTTCCCTTTGTTGGTTCGTTTGTGACGTTTCTCTGGGACTTTCTCCTAGGTTTGCTGTAAGTGGAAGCGGTTCCTGGAAGTGAGATGTATTCCAAATTCCATTACAAAATATAAATATTAGAGCTGCATTCAGTAGCTGAAGTGCTTTTCTGCAAAATGCTTGGATAGTTTTTGTTTTAAAATTTAAATTCCACTCTCGTATATCTATCAGGTCGCACATGGCAGGAGAAAATAGGCGATGTACGTGCACAGATGACTGAGAAAAACGTGGATGTTGTTGTTGTTACAATGTTGGATGAAACTGCATGTAGGTACACGTACACATAAGTTCAGAATTTATAAGTTTACTTTGTTTTAACCTGGTTATTTATATTGTTGCCATGTACATTCGAGTGTATGCATTTAAAGTAATCTACCGGTATTTAAAACGTGTTATGAAGTTAGAAGTTAGTTTGCTGGTCTGCAAAATATAAAGGAAAACAGAATAACTGAGGATGGGGGCAACATGTTAATGAACGTTAAATGCCTCTTGGTAACGGAGGTTATAGGCATAATTATGTTGATTTGACTCTAATTGAATATAAATGTGTTCGTAACAAACCATGTGCTCCATTTGTGCCTCACTTGGAGAGTGGCTCAATGATTACAACTAATAAAAAACCCAGATTCTGTTATGAGCAGGTATTGGCTGACAACAAGAACATACTAAAACTTTTCATTTTATCTACCGAACAATGATATATGATTTCGTACCAACTGGTAGCCTATGGGTATGAGAGATTTTTGTACTTTTTTAATTACAGGGCTGTTCAATCTACGTGGTGCAGATATTACAGGACTGGTACCTGATCCTTTCTTCTTCTCTGTAGCAATAATCAGTCAGAGTGAAGTTACGTACGTATTTTAAATATTACTATAATTTATATACAATAACTCAATTTTGGCGCGAAAACTTTTTTTGCAGCATCCGCATCTGCTAGACGTCCCGCGCATTCCTGTCTTGTCGCCATCTAAGTAACGCGATTGGCTATTTAAATGGCGACAATACAGAAATGCGCGGGACGTCTAGCAGATGCGGATGCTGCAAAAAAGTTTTCGCCAAAATTGCGTTACGGGGTTTTGGTTTGGCAGCGTCGACATACTACAATTGGATAAGATGAACAGTTCATTTACTACAATCTTTATAATAAGACAACTCCCATAAATCGGAAAAGAACCGACGTTATTGTGCGTCATGATAAGTCCTATGTCACGTATTCTCCAATACCATTAAAACAATAACTTTGCCATAAAAATGTGAACATTATAATTATAAAGTTCATTTCGTAACTTGATAAAGTGGTTATTGTACATATAACTGTTTTATCTAAGGAATAAGCGTAGTACATTTGTATTTAGCAGCTTGTCCGGGAACACAGGACGCCACTAACAACCAAAGTGACTTGTATTATAGCATAATTATTAACCAATGTCAGTGAGATTATTCATCCGGGTTCTTGTATTTTAGATTGTTTGTCACCGATCCATTGACGAAACTTGGACACAAACTGGATGGGTATAATGATACTTTAGCAAAGTTTCTGTCCACCACTGCAGACGGTGATTGTCCGAGCCAAGGTGACCACCTGTGTGTGGAGGTAAGTATGGTTGGCTACAAATTGCAAACGTATGTTGTGTTACATCAAATGATTTGATAACTGGTGAGCGTAGACACTATCAATAAAATTAAACGAATGGTATATTTACCATTTGATTAAAACGAACAACAAAATGTAACATAGATATTTTTCTATAAAAAAGACAAATACGACCCCCCCCATTTTGATGTCAATGATAGAGTTACCTGTGTTCTTACTCGCAAAATTTGAAGACTTCCGTGCATACGTATATATCCTACTACAGTCGTTTAGTCAAGTTTGTAGACACCTTATTGTTATATTAGTTCTGGTATGAGAATATTTCGCTGAATCTACTACTAAAACTCGGACATGGAAGGCAGCAATATGATGAGCAGCCGAGTGCATTCAACATTTATTTTAAATACTTTCTGTGTTACAGGTGAAAGAATACAAGTATACAACGATCATACAAACATTAGCCTTGCTGGCACAGTCGTACGATGTCAACAGAATCATGTTATCATACTTCTGTAACTATGCCGTGTATTCCTACGTTCCTGTCGTAAGTGTATAAAATAAAACCGTGATTTACAATCGCACAACAAAGAACGTAAACGTGAAATTGCGTTGACTTACTTTTGACTTAGTCCTCTTCATCAAGGCTGTGACATAGGGCTGTCACCACAGCTCACCATTGGACACGATCATGTTGCGTCTGCTTGGCCTCTCTCCATGACATCCTGGATGTTTGGAGCTCTGTGTTGAGAATTCTTCTCCGTGTTATTATTGCATTATGATTTCATTATGAATTGACCTGCCAATAAAACACAATCTGTATAATGTATTATTTCAATTTATTTGCGATAAAATTTAGTGTGTCCCGTGCCTATAACACATTTCAACAATAGTCGCTGCCCTCATACATTGTAATTTATTATATAAAAACGCCATCAGTATAATACAAAATGTATATTTATTTATGTACGTACATGTTTCTTGTCACAGGACAAGATCGTCATTGACAACACACCAATATCTCTGTTGAAGACTAGAAAGAACCCAGCTGAAGTACAGGGAATGACTGACTGCCATGTAAGTTCATTACATAAATATAATTAATGTGTCATTCGTTTTGTCAAATATGTTTTATCTGTTCTCCTACTTTGTTATTCTTTTAATATCCTTAGTATTTGTTGTTGAGGTACTTCTATTCACTATTGCCGTATCGAAATGGTCTCTCTGTACTTCCGTAATACTTTCTTGTGCTCTCTCTTTGTGTTTCAGCTCTTGATACTTCGGTTTCGCTTAAAAGCCTTTTCAGTATTTCTTAGTTATTTGCTAGCGGAAATTGACCACCTTTACATACTTTCCTGCATTCTAATAATTTAAAACTATGTCGTTAAAAAAGACCACAATCATAACATTCAAATGGTATTGTAATTGCAGATAAGAGATGCGGCTGCATTAGCAAGGTTTGCTACCAAACTGGAAAAGGGGGTAAGTTAATAGTCACATATGTCCATAGTCACATAGTATCGCTTAGAAGAAAAACATTTAGGAAGTGCGTTTAAAACGAAACAAAATAAATTGCTAGTTTTCTAGGGCTCTTTTCAGCTGTTAAAACACTCAGATAAGTCAGCGCTTTCTCTTGGGCGTATTGAACAAGGACAGAACAATAATGTCTTTGCGATGCTAATGCAAAGGTAAATTGACAAAAAAACAACAGAAGACAATGTATTGTGCTATCTTATAAGACAGGTACATTGTGGTGACAGAGGGCCCAGCAGGGGTCAGCCACTTTCTTTTACACACTTCTTGGATCGTCGTTACGAAAGAAACATTTATGTGAAATGGTCTAGTATGTAACTAAAACATGCTGTAATTTTCCACCAGATTTTGGCTGGCGAACACTGGACGGAGGTATCAGCGGCGGAAGAACTCACTCGTTTCAGAAGGTGACTAATTTACACAATTAATGTCTTGTAATATCATGATAAAACATGAGTCAACTGACGAATCCTAAATGTCACGTCTCAGCTCATCAACATGCAGGGAATTGCCAGCTATCATATACTAGTTATAACGTTAGTTTAATCTTGCGTTAGAGTCAGTTTGCACTCAGATAACCTAAATATAACCAATACGAACTATTAAGATTTTGTATAATTTACAAATGTCAATTCATTTTCGTTTTGTCCCGAATTCTCAAACTAAGTTTAGAGCATTGTCTTTTTATTGTCCCTTGTATTTGCAAGAGTAAACTGTTCAACTCATGTATTTTTGCTGAACGTGTACAGTACTGTCAGTATACTTTGAATTTATTCGCTCATTTTTGGCATACACGTTTCATTTTCTTGTATATGTTTCACTTCATGAATTATGTTGTTGCAGCTTACAGTCTTTGAATCGTGGAGTGAGTTTTGAGTCTATATCCTCTACGGGTTCCAATGCGGCCATCATCCATTACTTCCCTACTGAAACCACCGACACAAAGATATCTACAGGAGAGACATATCTGATAGACTCTGGGGGTCAATATTTGTACGTTCCTAGTAGATTATTTTCCTTATAGGTTACTCTTCAATCTTCATTCTTGATGTCAATATTTGCACACCTCTATATCAGTTTTGGCGCCAGTAGCAGCATGTTCGTTTTGGCGTCACTATTTATGCATTCCTTAATTATTTTCATTTTGGGCGTCAATGTAATAAAATTTGTAATGCCTGATCGAAAATTCTTGTACATGTATTTAATCATTGTTTTTAGATAAAAAAATGAAAAGGTTTCTTTCTTTATGAAACTCTTATAAATAATATATTTGCACAGGGATGGGACTACAGATGTCACAAGAACATTTTTCTGGGGAGAAGACCCACCACCATTCATTAAGGTATCTTTCCTTTAGTGGTTTATGTCGATTTTTAACACTGTATGTTCATTTATAAACATGGTTCATTTCAGCAGTGACTACCAATTACTTATTCACTCTTTTTCAAGTTCCTTATCCGTATTATGCGACCATTTAAAACCATAGCCATTGTCTAGCAAGTTATAAAATGAACTGCAGTACCTCTCCGAAGTTCCGAACATTGTGCTTGCTAAATGGGAATCAAACATGTGTATTTGCGCCAATGCAAATAGTGAAGTTCGGTCAAAACTGAGTACAAACAAATGTTTTTAAATACGAATGTACCATTATTTATTACTTTCAGGAATGTTACACACGTGTCCTGATGGGTCAAATCAATCTGGCGATGGCAATATGGGCTAAAGGACTTTATGGTAAGATACAATGTTGACAATATGTAATAGTTAGTAACCGGAAAATGCCTATATATTCGGTCAGTGGATGGACTGTTGAACTTCAACGATTTGTGTGCTGAAGGTATGCCATTACATATGTGCCGTTCTCCAGAAAAAAATGAGAACTAAATAACTTCACATTACAAAGTTACAACCCATATAAACTATCCGCTCACGTCTTCTTTTTATCGACGTCGCTTATGTAATTCAAATGTTATTAAAATTTTGTCGTAACTGTATTACGCATGTCACAAATCAGCTTTTTTTGTTTTCTAAGTGAAGCAAATTTCATCATTGGGCTGTAATTCAAAGTCACATGGTATTGCTACACTGGCCTTGACCACACCTGTGTAACGTGTTAACTACAGAAACACACACATACATGTATAAGCCACGTGTTGCGTATTATTATGGCAGTACATCGACCTACCAGATAGCACGGAAAGATCATCTAGAAAGTTAGATAAATTAGTGTATAAAATTATGATTTAGATAAGATGTACCTGTTTTATTTGCTAATGGTTGAACCTAAAACCTTTTCAACTCAAATAACGACGCTAATAATACCTAAATAACTGCTGACAGAAATCGACTAAACATGCATCGTAATTTGCCTTGCTGGAATAATGCTATTCTTGTTTTCTTATTACTAGTATTCGACAGGATTTTCAACTACATGTTAATGAAAACAAATATCACCTTTTTATGTTTTCATAGGTAGAGATATTGATGCATGGGCTCGTCAGCCCCTTTTCAATGTCGGGTTACAATTCCGTCATGGAACCGGACATGGTATTGGAGCATACCTCAGCGTACACGAAGGTAAAGTTTGAATATCATAGTAGTCAAATGTCGGAAATGGTTCAATTCATTTGGAAATAATATCACGATACAATAACAAAGTTTTCCAGTTGAAACTGCTATATTTGACAAATAATTTATCCCAAATCAGCGCCGTCCCATCCGTGTGTCGTAACCATAAACATTGGGGTGCGTGTGCATAATCACTCATTGTTGCAAACTCAGACCAGGTGTTCGTTGCCCATGTAAATCGTCATCAAGCGCCTTTATTCAGTTACATCCCGTTCAATTAAATATAGAAGGGATGGATTACCTCCCGTGGAAAGCGCTATGTAGCACTTTGCTAAAGGCAACGAACACCTGATAAGGATTATTGTATTGTCGTTCAGCAAAACTGTTCTTGTTGGTAAATGCTAAAAACTTTCCTTTGCACTACAGGCTTATGAAATAATTTTTATCTTGATCTTATTATGTTTGTTCAGGTCCTGGTCGCATTTCTAACTACCATGCAAGATTTGAGTGGGATATTCCATTGGATGAAAACATGTTCTTCTCGGACGGTAAGTGAATTGGACTTTATTCTGTGGCTGAAATATTAAATAGACACATGCATTTGTCGAATAACAAATAAAATTGGAATTTGACAGATTTTTTAAACGTTTCAGTTTGAACGTTAATAATGAAGTAGCGACTTTGGTGACAGTTGGCAGAGCTATGGACTAGAATATACTGGGGTCGTGGGTTTGAGTACATATTAATTTTCTCCACTATTAGCAGCAATCTTCTAAATTAAGTTTAATAAACAGGACACACATTATTGGCTACTAATATGGTTACGGAACTATAGCAATATCAAATAACCGAAAACCGTTTGGACTACTAAAAAGTACTCTATACCTGTACCAACAAACTTGGGAAACGAACTAAGGATCATTTGTATTTGTCATCCATTTCATTAACGACAGGCAATTGTTTAACCTTTGTCCACACTACATGTATTACAGAACCCGGTTATTACGAAGATGGTGAATTTGGTATCCGACTGGAAAACATCGTCTATGTGAAGAAAGTTCAGACAAAGGTATTAGTAATTGATCATGAGAGAGTGTGTCATCAGCTTCAGTTAAGTCTATGTCCCACTGAGCATTTTATATCTCGGCGATGTACTCCCAATGGAAATAAATGAGCTTCGATGGCATCGGGAACAGGGATTTCACACATTTCTAATGACTTCTTCGAAGAATCCCCTAGACCACGAGGACCCTTTCCCGATGCTAATTTATAAAATCGGGAGATCATATTCAGTGCGAAATAGGCTTTAATAAACGATGGAAATATAATTATTTATAAAAGTACAAACTATACCACACTAGGTCACACACGGAAACAGACGCACACTATACGCTTCACATTCTTCCATAAGCACACATAATGCGCAATAACCCTTTTGGACAAATGTAGATGGTAGCTGTCAGTCGCAACTGTAGAATTGCGCCATCTTGAACTGTTGTTCGTATTCATCCTCTTATCTGATTGTAGAAGATTACATACAAGTGCTACCACTGTGGCTGTTTACAAATGTTTATCTATAAATTCGCGGTAAAGGCAATTTGAAAACGGTATACAGATTAGGTCTTGATCAATGCTTGTAACAAAAACAACCTCTTCCGAATGGCTACAAAGGGTGTAAAATTCACAACAAAACTCTACGTTTATTAAAGTTACATTCTAATATTGGATTTGCATATTAACACAGATGATAAATTGATACAGTTGTTGTGAATATACATGCATTCTAACTATATTTTCAGTACACAACGAAGGATGTAACTATGCTTGGAATGGAAACAATTACGTTGTTTCCTTACGAGCCACATATGATTGACTATGATTTACTCTCTGATGAGCAGGTAATTCAATAATAACTTAATTGGACGAAATATTTATCATATTGAATTATACATGTTATCTAAATGATATGTAATAGCTTACTTTCTGGGTTCTCTCTACGCGACCACGTCTGTATTTGCAATGGCGGATGTTTTCATCTCCATAACGTTTCTAGTGGAGGGTTGTCTCTTGATGCCACTTTACACTACTGGTTGTGACGTTGACACAACTGGAGGACGTGTTCAGCTGCCTGGTCTATCAAGAGTCTTCAATTGATATGATCATGCCTTACACCATGGTGCTGGCAATTATGTTTGAGTGGATACGGAAACTGACATGAACTTTTCAGAACATTACCAAGTGCGCATCAGCGTCAAAAACGATTGCCTCCCCCATAACACTGAGAACACTGAAAGAAAGCTGAAATACCTTGACTTTACCGATGACATTGTCTCATGTTCCATTGTTTGATGTCCACAAAAGCAGTCAATTGAACAAATGCAGGAGGTAACAAGAACTATAGGTCAACAGCAACAAGACAAACCGCTTCGGAATCAATCTTGGAACCACGAAAGGCATTCACACGAAATGGCAAGCCATTGAAGAGGTGGACAGCTTCATAAACTATTTAAAAGACATTGTGAACGCGACATGAGGTACGGAGGGATACACGAAGGCAAGTCTGAGTTTGAAACAATCGCAACATTGAACACAAAATATAAAAACAAGGAACCGACTTCGTAACACCTTCATAAAGACAATCATTTACGGAGCTTCAGTATAAAGAATGACTAAACGCATGGACTAGCTGCAGATATCAATCAACACATGTAATATATGTGACAGGGTGCCGTAGGAAGAGATATACCACCGCGGGTGATTGAGAACAAAATATTAGCGCCATGTTTATCTTATTGTGGCATGTTGCTTTGGAAAGAGGATGATAATATACTAGTATTTACTGTACAAAAGTTATTGGGAAAATTCTTGATTTTTTATTATTCTATTTCAGATTTCCTGGTTAAATGAATACAATGCTAGAACTTTGGATAAACTTGGAAGTATGTTGAAGCAACAAGGAGATATGGAGGCATACCGTTGGGTGGAGAAAAGAACTCATAAAATATCACGTGATACTACGTCATTTGGCGTGAGCTTTGTACCAAGTTTGGGGTTAATGTGTATTGTTTGCTTCGTCCTAAACTTGGTGTATTGAGTGTTGAACAATGCTTTCCATCCTGTGTTTATCTATATGAATTATATTTACATATTCAGAATGTTATGTTCCCTCTTCAAAGAAGCAGGGCTTTGTTTAGTTCTTTGCTCATGAATGATTGATGGTTAACAAAGCTTCGGTATATCGCTATTATGTAAATGTGTATGTGAACCGGACAATGTTCTTTGTATAAGTCCAAATGAAAATATGTTTTGTTCTATTCTATATCTGTCCGAAATTATATAGAAGGTTTTATTGCGAAGCAACAATGTGGTTGCAGGTTGCAGTGTATTTTATGGCTCAATGGTTATGTCATTTGTCTATGGTCAAATGCTGTTGGTGTTATCTGTATGGTTATCATTTGACAATACCGATATTTTATGGGTCAAATTTCAAACTTTAAATAAGAAGACACCCGACAATCGACAAATATGTCAACGTTTGGTGCTCGATAAGCTTATCGTTTGGTGACTTTGGTCCAACATTTTAATAGTTATAAAAGTGCATTCCATTAATTTGCTTGTTTAACAACAACCGTGTTTGAAGATATTTCTAATATGGTGACGAGTTACATTACGATGAAGTCGTTGGTATAATACGTCCACCATATTACATGTCTATGGCTTGTTGCTTGTTTTATAGACATATATCTTAGCTAAGATTAAACTTTTCCATAGATTATTGAGGGCTTACTATATTTCATCAGATTTCTTGAAAGTACTAGCTGTCTTGGGTAGCCCTAAGTAGCGTATAAAAACCCCGCATCTATGAAACTAACCCCTGGTGATAATTGCTATATATGCGTGGTGGAATTCACTCAAAGCGCTAGGAGCGGTGACTTTATATGTGTTGCTCTTGTATTTGTTTAGTCTCAATATGTGTTATATGCCCAACATAAAATCTTGTCAACGGAATACTTCAAGAGAAACTAATGCACTTTTGGTCGATTTAATAAATAAAATATACTTTGTTTTTGTCACAAAATGTCTCGACGTGACATGACATACGTACAGTCCAGTTAGGATAAAAAAAACAGTGACACAGTGGAACAATCCACTAGTACGGTGTAAAAACAAGTTTAAAGGATTATACCAACAGTTCAATACCAAACTAAACTCTACCTGTTTAAGCAGTGGTTTTAATCTTTTGGGTACACATATACGATGACGTCACTGTCAAAATATCCTAAATGGACTTTAGTGTACAAATGTATATTCTCTACATTGTGCTTTTATTGATATTCTGTATGTAGTTATATTGACATACACTATTTTACGTAATGCAAGTACGAATATGTGAACCTTTAATCAGACTATATAACATGCACATAAATAAAAACTTTTACACCATACAATGGTTATTCATTAATTGAAAAATGTCCATTCTGGGCCCAAACTCCCTAAACATCTCAATCTGAGCAAAATCTAATCCCAAATTTTGTCATGTGTCATTTAGATAAGTTCCTTGTGATACTGGACACAAAACTTTGCATCACAAAACAAGACGCTCTATTTTAGTTAATTACAGAGCAAACCACAGGGCTTGATCTCCAGATTTATCTCAAATTCTGACTTTGATTTGAGCAAAATCTCAAATCGAAATGAGATTTCTACTTGAGATGCTTCGGGTATCGGAGTCGATTTTTATCTTTTGAATGTAACTTTCGTTGTTCGATTTTATATTATAAGTTTTGTTAATGGAGCTACTAGATTACTTTTCCCCGGGCATAATTGTCACTTCTACATGGATTGGGTTATGGTTTCGGTAATTATTTTCGTGTGTTTTCTACCCATCTTTAAATGAACTTATTCGTATCGCAAAAGTAGCTTCATGCGCGTTGGTAACTAAAATAGCCATTAAAACCTTGAGTATATTTTAAAAGGGTATGGCTATCGCCGCGAAACACTTATATCACACAACTGCCTCTTCCCCTCTAAACCGGATGGTCACAAACTCAATATTTTCTAGGTCGACTGCAAACAAACACATAACATAAATCACTAATTAGGATTAAAAAGTCAACCATGCCAAAAGCATTTTTTAAAATACCACCGTACTCTGTACTCCTCCAAGCAAAGCCTCTGCAATCGCGATAAAAGCATACTTTCGCGAAAAAGAGCAGTCCATGTGTATGCAAGTAGTGAAGTCTGTCGGAAGTAGGTATAAGATATGATCATTTTATGATAGATATGCTAACTATACGGCGTGATTATAATAGTTTCCCCAGGCAAGCACATAAACTATCCACTTATCCGCGTGATCCTAGCTGTTGAAGTGATTCTGTCGAGTACAATCTGATTCCTCATCCATTCATCAAACCTATACTACTCAAAATGTGATAGTGGTTGAGGACTATTCCTTGCAAATTATAAGCAAATCGGGTTTTTTTACACTTCTTTTTCCTAAGATAAATGCACTATTATACTGCAAGGCGATAAAGCGCGAAGTCATCCCCGTGAATGACCACTTTTATCTATTTTGAGCCTCAATTTCCAGTTTGATTTTTGAATGCCGCTACAACCAACACGCTAACGCACCCTGTTAAAAATGGATCGGACAGGCATTCACAAAGCATCTGAAGGAAATACTTAAAATGATGTATATTTCCTTTATCCATGTCAAATTTTGTGTAGTATACATTTGGTTGAGTTTACTTGGATAGCTCAGTGATGTTCTCACGTACAGCGCGTTTTGTGAGATATATTATATTGTATTTATCAGTCAAGCTCCAATACAATAAGACAACTGAATATGAACTAATGAATTATTTATCTATTTTCGTGAGCGTTGCGTGAATTGTTATTTTCTGTTAGTACAAAAATAAAAAGTTCGAGAGAAAAAAATATACAGCATTATAATTTTAAATGACGAGAACTTCGAACAATTTTGACCTTGTAAAACTAAATAGTCGTTAAAGTGTATAGAGCTATATCGGACAATATTTTTTTTTAATGTTTCAAAAACTGAACAACAATTATGCTTTAATATTCATTAGATCATTTTTCGCTTCAGTTTTAACAGAATCTCACTCTGTGGTTTATTGGACATGCGAATTGTCATATTTCATACGAAAGTGTTCTAGAACAACCTATTGAATTATAAGAATCGTCTATTTTTTGTCGATTGATTAAAAGTACACGGAACCCATCAAAAGTTTAAATTTGCAATTAAGGTAGTCTAGTATCATACAGGGTGTCCAAAAAGAAAGTATACAGTTTCGGAGTATTTTAATCAACTCTTAATGTTCTGCTATCGCAACGAAATTTTGCACATGGTTAGAAAAAAGATGTAAGTTTTTTCTGGTACCAATTTGAAAATTGTAACTTGAATAATTTTTGAAAAAAGAAATTTCCAAAAAATACCTTATTGTGACCGTGACGTCATTTTGACGTAATTTACGACGCTTTCACAATTTCTGTCTGTCGCATGTTTCCCTGTTTGCACACATTCTTTCAAAGTGTTGGTTACATGGTTTGCACCCATTCTTTAAAAGTGTTGGTTACATTTACACAGATTTCTACAAACTGGTCTTCTTAAATTTCATTTTGATGTTGATCAAAAGAAAACTTGCGTATATTAATTCGCATTTGATTGTACATAAGCGATCGCGGATAGCACAAAAGAAAAAAATCCACATGAATTAAGACCCCGGCTGTGGGCGGGCCATTCCACTGAGCAGTGGAATTTGCTAGAAATTATTTTGACACCAAATGTTTTTTGTAGTTCACCCAACACCGTGTATTGCCATGTGTGACCCTGGCTCCACTTGCATGAACCATACCGCATTCAAAACAAACGATTCGCTGCGGAGTTCCGAAAGAACTTGCTTTAACAAAGGCAAGTAACACAATGGGTTTACTTCTTTCTATTTTGTTGTCGAAATCGCAAGTGAATAGCCTATTAAAAGCCAACAAGCATGCCCATGCTCGTGAGACACATCATACATATAATATCAGTTTAGACATTTGTGAAATAGAATACAAATTTTCCAAGAACGCATGCAAGACAGGAAACACCAGAAATACAGAAAAAGTTTTAAACCGATGCCAGATAAAAATTTCATCTTTTGACTAACTATGTACTGAATTTCTTAGCGATATCAAAACGTTAAGATTTTATTAAAATGCACTGAAACTGTATACTTTATTTTTGGACACCCTGTACTCAAAAGATGCAAGTAATTATTTTGACATTAAATAACTGTTAGAATATAGCTATATACACTTTAAGTCGTTTGAACAGCAATGAAGAAATTCTAATTAAATACGCATTAAACAGACAATGTGTTGATCAAATTGCAATCAATATTCGTTGTTTTGATCGATGTGACTTTAACACAGAGCTAGCAATTTGTGCACTAAACTGTCGATTTTGTTTCTCGTAAGATATGTGGTCCGGTTATTATAAACATCGGATAACGTACTCGGTGTTTCATCTCAAACTCCAATTGGAGCATGTTCTTGGTTACCAAAACAGATGTAACTATTTTATTACTGGATGGAAACATACTATATGGTGGTTCATTACTAGACTATATGCTGCATGTTGGTGTTGGTTATGATGCAAAATTCTAGAAGGCTGTTTTCCAAATTTGAGTATGGAGTTTGAGTATGAGAATGAGAACATGTTTATAATCACTAGGCCTGTTTATGTTGTGTACGATTTGTAAATTAACCCTTTAAATGAGCGCCGTTGCTGGCTTGATATTTCCCCTGTCGCTTGCAAACCGATGTCTTAATATTTTATTTTTGAATAGTAACTTGTGACGTACGAAAAGGGATTCCATGGTACTGTATGCATGAGGGACAATTGTCTCATAATTCAAAATTGACACTATAATAAACAAACCTTACCTTTTCATTAGCTGACTTGATGGGGTGGCCATGGTACTGATGCACTCACAAAACTCTGATTGTTATGGGGTCGAACAACGACCCACTAGCTGTTTGAAATGTCGGAAAAGAATGTTGATGGCTCTATTAACTTGGTCGCGATTCGCTAGGGGTTAGCTTATCCGAAAATTTAAAATACATAGTAACCACCTAAATCTCAGTGACTTAATAGCTTAACGTTTTAAGCGATGCTGTTTAATGTAGTTATTTAGATGACACGCTTTAAGCAAGTACATCGTTATCTTTAAAGTCATTTTATCCATACATTATATGATATTTAATATCACAAATCAGTGACAATGCAATTCTACCCCATTATCGACCAATAAGTATAAACAGATTCCGTCTCTCAGATACTATTAATACCTTGGTCACACTGGCCAGGTAAGTTCCTAATTTAACTAAATTATCTTCGGGATGTATCGGGAATAGGTATATCACAGACTTTCTAATGATTACACCGAAACTTCCCCATGCCATCGAGGACCCTTATTAGCTCGATACCTTCCTATGCCTATTAATTAAATCGGGGAAAAATCGCCGAGGAAAAAAATATCTCAATGTGACCTAGGCATAAGGTTCATATATATATATATATATATTATTCAGTTTTAACAGGTTACTTAGATAAAGTTAGATGATAACTCGTTATATAAGTTAGTTATGAACGTTACCCACAGGGCTCACAATAATGTTTACATCAAACTGCTTTTAGGATAAAAGTTAGAGTCGGATCGGATGAAAAGACAAAACAACATAGAAAAGCAATCATCAATTTGAGGCCAGACACATTAACATCACACGCATTGTCCCATGGTGGTGTGTATGCATGCTATACATGTATGCGTTTACGCACTACTTAAGTGTATTCGGTGCCGTACCTCCCCTCCCCCTCCCCCTCCCCCATTCGAATGAAAGGGATCTCGGGCTCGACCCCAGGCTGCGGCATACTTAGGTTGTTAAAATGATACTTGTATAAATATCCATGACTTGGCAAATACTTAGTTCCATGTAACTGGTGGATTGACCATTGCCATGATACTAATACTGTAGTCTCCATATGACGACAATACTGTTGACCAGTGTGGCTTAATACACTAAAACGCACGTAGACCTTACTTTGGTTAAATAAATAAATCATCAAAATTCTCACACAAGTAATATAAAAAAACCAGTACATACAAAGTACATAAAACTAACATTTTTCAGTATAACACAATAAACAACCCTTACGGCGTATATTTTGCTTTTTAAAACGCCTATTCATTAAGACGTTTTCCCTAATGTAACTATCATATTGTTTTAAGTATGCCTCACTTCACAATTCACCAGTGATGAACAGTTTTAATTTACTGACAACACGCAGCGTTTTTTCTTAGATAACTCCTGTTGAAACGTTCATTGGTGTAACGTTTCTCTTTGCTCATCCCAATTTAATTTTCTTAATCAGTTTCTTGAAATTTTGTTCATTTCGTATGATTGTAATTGTGTTGAAGGTTAAGCCTTCTGGAACAACAGAACAAATGCAATAACAAACAACAATTGTTAATTGCTTATGTAAGTGGTGAATTGACAATCTGCCAGTTCTAAAACATACATAACTAAGAAATCAACTTGCTCATTCATTCCCGTGTGTTTAGTGCATCATCAGTGTGTAATTAGGAACATTAAATAACAGAACAATGCTTTGTATAAGATTTTCACAAAATATGTGTTCATATAATGGAATTTATTTGCTCATTGGTGTTATGGTGACTCTTATTTCAAGTGGTCATTCGGCGTCCCACGTGCACCTCGCTTCACACATCGGGAATGTTACGGGATTAAACAAGACGATTACGTTCTTGGGCCAAACATACTACAGCTCACAGTATCTCGGTCTTCCATACGCCGAGCCACCAACCGGAAACCTGAGATTCCAGCGTCCGAAGTTGTATAGCGCATATCATGCAGAGTACAACGCCACCTACCATCGACCACACTGCATGCAGAGTGCCACCAGGTACAAACTGATGAAATATTTTACAATGAGCGAGGATTGTTTGTATTTGAATATTTATAAACCAGGAATGTCCACATCCGGTAGTAGCACGTACCCGGTGATGGTTTTTATACACGGCGGAAGTTTTTCATTCGGCGGAGCTGACGTATTTTCCTATGAAATAATGAGTTCAGTTTATGACGTAGTTGTGGTCACATTAAACTATAGATTGAATGTGTTTGGGTTTTTGAGCGACGGGACCAAATATTCGGACAATCTCGGTCTCTTGGATCAGAAGTTAGCGTTAAAATGGGTACACGACAATATTGCACAATTTGGAGGAAATTCAGCGGAAGTGACGTTGTTCGGAAGTTCATCCGGTGCAGCAAGCGTTCTGTTTCAAGCTACTAATCCTAGTAACCGAGGTTTATTCAAAAGAATTATTGCACAAAGTGGCAGTTTCCTCGCACCATGGGCAATTCAAAGAAATCCGAAGCAACACTACGATGGTTTTATAAAAGATGTTGGTTGTTCGTCCGCTGATGACGTCATGTATTGTTTACGTGGAAAGCCTGCAAATGAGTTGGTAGTAGAAGCAGAAAAATATATATTTGCGCCGGTTGTTGATGGCGATTTTATTGAAATAGACCCAACAGCTTTGAACAATGACGATTCAACCGCTGCCGCGAGAATTTTGCAATTCTTTTTAGAACTGGATTTTCTGTCTGGTGTAACGAGCAAAGAAGGGGCAACTGTGTTTGACAGTTTTGGAGAAGAACTTGCATCACTCAATATAAACTTGACGGAAGGTTTTCCAAGAGATATGTATGAGAACGTGTTAGTTCCAATGCTATTGCACCAATCATATGGAGAGAATGTCTCACACTCCACAAAGGATTTGATGATACATGAGTATAGCATGTGGCCAAATCCTAATGACCCAATTACTGTCAGGGACTGTATTATAAACTTATCGTCTGATTCGGCATTTATAGCTCCAGCAATACACAATGCGGTTTTACATTCAAACAGTATCAAACATTCCACCTTGGGCACCCAGCTTAATCAATCATCCACATATTTCTACGTGTTTGACGCAAAGACAAAATTTGATCCAAAACCAATATGGCTTGATGGCGCCAAACATACGATGGAGTTGCCATTCGTATTTGGATTTCCAGACCCAATGAAACTGGCTATTGGTTTATCACCAGACGAGAAATTAAGTTTGCCAAATGACGAGGCATTTCTTGCTCATACTATGATGATGATGTGGACAACTTTCGCCAAAACTGGGTAAGTTATATTTATAAAATAAAAGTGCTTAGTCTTAATTAGAAGAAATGATAGCTTTTGTCACGAATAAAGTTGATAAGCACAGGGAAAAGTGGACCTTTTTGTAATATTTTTTCTCCATTCTTATTTATTTTGCCTAATAATTCTGGACTGTTTTTTTTTTCAATTTCCCCACAAAATTATCCCTTATTTAATGCGCAAAGATCACGTCCTACATATATTTGAATCATGGGTGTGTGAAGTTAGCTGTCCACTGTCCACTGTCCATTCCAGCTGTCCATTTATCAATTTGAATTAGAGAACTATCTCTAATTCATTTTTTGGACAACTGTCCACTGTCCATAATAACTGTCCACTCTAGTTGTCCACTCCAGTTGTCCACTCTGGCTATCCACTCTGGCTGTCCAATCTAGTTGTCCACTCTAGTTGTCCACTCTGGCTGTCCACTTAGGATGTCCAGTCTAGTTGTCCACTCTGGCTGTCCACTCTAGATGTCCACTCTGGCTGTCCACTCTAGTTGTCCACTCTAGTTGTCCACTCTGGCTGTCCACTCTAGTTGTCCACTCTAGTTGTCAACTCTGGCTATCCACTCTGGCTGTCCACTCTGGCTGTCCACTCTAGTTGTCCACTGTGGCTTTTCACTGTGGCTGTCCACTCTGGCTGTCCTCCTGGCTGTCCACTCTGGTTGTCCACTCTGGTTGTCCACTCTAGTTGTCCACTCTAGTTGTCCACTTTGGCTATCCACTCTGGCTGTCCACTCTGGCTGTCCACTCTAGTTGTCCACTCCAGTTGTCCACTCTGGCTGTCCACTCGAGGTTTATAATCTGGTTGTCCACTCCGGCTGTCCACTCTGGCTGTCCACTCGAGTATTTATAATCTGGCTGTCCACTCTGGTTGTCCACTCTGGCTGTCCACTCTGGCTGTCCACTCTAGTTGTCCACTGTGGCTGTCCACTCTGGCTGTCCACTCTGGCTGTCCACTCTGGCTGTCCTCCTGACTGTCCACTCTGGTTGTCCACTCTGGCTGTCCACTCTAGTTGTCCACTCTAGTTGTCCACTCTGGCTGTCCACTTAGGCTGTCCAGTCTAGTTGTCCACTCTGGCTGTCCACTCTAGATGTCCACTCTGGCTGTCCACTCTAGTTGTCCACTCTAGTTGTCCACTCTGGCTGTCCACTCTAGTTGTCCACTCTAGTTGTCAACTCTGGCTATCCACTCTGGCTGTCCACTCTGGCTGTCCACTCTAGTTGTCCACTGTGGCTGTCCACTCTGGCTGTCCACTCTGGCTGTCCTCCTAGCTGTCCATTCTGGTTGTCCACTCTGGTTGTCCACTCTAGTTGTCCACTCTAGTTGTCCACTTTGGCTATCCACTCTGGCTGTCCACTCTGGCTGTCCACTCTAGTTGTCCACTCCAGTTGTCCACTCTGGCTGTCCACTCGAGGTTTATAATCTGGTTGTCCAATCCGGCTGTCCACTCTGGCTGTCCACTCGAGTATTTATAATCTGGCTGTCCACTCAGGTTGTCCACTCTGGCTGTCCACTCTGGCTGTCCACTCTAGTTGTCCACTGTGGCTGTCCACTCTGGCTATCCACTCTGGCTGTCCTCCTGACTGTCCACTCTGGTTGTCCACTCTGGCTGTCCACTATAGTTGTCCACTCTAGTTGTCCACTTTGGCTATCCACTCTGGCTGTCCACTCTGGCTGTCCTCTCTAGTTGTCCACTCCAGTTGTCCACTCTGGCTGTCCACTCGAGGTTTATAATCTGGTTGTCCACTCCGGCTGTCCACTCTGGCTGTCCACTCGAGTATTTATAATCTGGCTGTCCACTCTGGTTGTCCACTCTGGTTGTCCACTCGAGGTTTATAATCTGGTTGTCCACTCTAGCTGTCCACTCTGGCTTTCCACTCTAGTTGTTCACTCTGGCTGTCCACTCTGGCTGTCCACTCAGGCTGTCCAGTCTAGTTGTCCACTCTGGCTGTCCACTCTGGCTGTCCACTCTGGTTGTCCTCTCTGGCTGTCCACTCTGGCTGTCCACTCTTGTCGTCCACTATGGCTGTCCACTCTGGCTGTCCACTCTAGTCGTCCACTTTGGCTGTCCACTCTGGCCGTCCACTCTGGCTGCCCACTCTGGCTGTCCACTCCAGTTGTCCACTCTAGTTGTCTACTCTGGCTGTTCACTCCAGTTGTCAACTCTGGCTGTCCACTCTGGCTGTCCACTCTGGTTGTCCACTCTGGTTGTCCACTCTGGCTGTCCACTCTGGTTGTCCACTTTAGTTGTCCACTCAGGCTGTCCACTCTGGCTGTCCACTCCGGCTGTCCACTCTAGTTGTCCACTCTAGTTGTCCACTCTGTCTGTCCACTCTAGTTGTTCACTCTGGTTGTCCACTCTGGCTGTCCAATCTAGTTGTCCACTCTGTCTGTCCACTCTGGTTGTCCACTCTAAGTGTCAACTCTGGTTGTCCTATGTAGTTGTCCACTCTTGCTGTCCACTCTAATTGTCCACTCTGGCTGTCCACTCTGGATGTCCACTCTAGTTGTCCACAGTGGCTGTCCACTCTGGCTGTCCACTCTGGCTGTCCTCCTGAATGTCCACTCTGGTTGTCCACTCTGGCTGTCCACTCTAGTTGTCCACTCTTGTTGTCCACTCTGGCTGTCCACTCTGGCTGTCCACTCTGGCTGTCCACTCTAGTTGTCCACTCTGGCTGTCCACTCTAGTTGTTCACTCTAGTTGTCCACTCTGGCTATCCACTCTGCCTGTCCACTCTGGCTGTCCACTCTAGTTGTCCACTGTTGCTGTCCACTCTGGCTGTCCACTCTGGCTGTCCTCCTGGCTGTCCACTCTAGTTGTCCACGCTGGCTGTCCACTCTGGCTGTCCACTCTGGCTGTCCACTCTAGTTGTCCACTCTGGCTGTCCACTCTGGCTGTCCACTCTGGCTGTCCACTCTAGTTGTCCACTCTGGCTGTCCACTCTAGTTGTTCACTCTAGTTGTCCACTCTGGCTATCCACTCTGCCTGTCCACTCTGGCTGTCCACTCTAGTTGTCCACTGTTGCTGTCCACTCTGGCTGTCCACTCTGGCTGTCCTCCTGGCTGTCCACTCTGGTTGTCCACTCTGGCGCTCCACTCTAGTTTCCACTCTAGTTGTCCACTTTGGCTGTCCACTCTGGCTGTCCACTCTGGCTATCCACTCTGGCTGTCCACTCTAGTTGTCCACTCTGATTGTCCACGCTGGCTGTCCACTCTGGCTGTCCACTCTGGCTGTCCACTCTGGCTGTCCACTCTAGTTGTCCACTGTGGCTATCCACTCTGCCTGTCCACTCTGGCTGTCCACTCTGGCTGTCGACTCTGGCTGTCCACTCTATTTGTCCACTCCAGTTGTCCACTCTGGCTATCCACTCTGGCTGTCCACTCTGGCTGTCCACTCTAGTTGTCCACTGTGGCTGTCCACTCTGGCTGTCCACTCTGGCTGTCCTCCTGGCTGTCCACTCTGGTTGTCCACTCTGGCTGTCCACTCTGGCGCTCCACTCTAGTTTCCACTCTAGTTGTCCACTTTGGCTGTCCACTCTGGCTGTCCACTCTAACTATCCACTCTGGCTGTCCACTCTAGTTGTCCACTCTGATTGTCCACGCTGGCTGTCCACTCTGGCTGTCCACTCTGGCTGTCCACTCTGGCTGTCCACTCTAGTTGTCCACTGTGGCTATCCACTCTGCTGTCCACTCTGGCTGTCCACTCTAGTTGTCCACTGTGGCTGTCCACTCTGGCTGTCCACTCTGGCTGTCCACTCTGGCTGTCCACTCTGGCTGTCCACTCTAGTTGTCCACTCCAGTTGTCCACTCTTGCTATCCACTCTGGCTGTCCACTCTAGTTGTTCACTCTAGTTGTCCACTCAGGCTGTCCACTCTGGCTGTCCACTCTGGCTGTCCACTCTGGCTGTCCACTCTGGCTGTCCACTCTAGTTGTCCACTCTGGCTGTCCACTCTAGTTGTTCACTCTAGTTGTCCACTCGGGCTATCCACTCTGCCTGTCCACTCTGGCTGTCCACTCTAGTTGTCCACTGTGGCTGTCCACTCTGGCTGTCCACTCTGGCTGTCCTCCTGGCTGTCCACTCTGGTTGTCCACTCTGGCGCTCCACTCTAGTTTCCACTCTAGTTGTCCACTTTGGCTGTCCACTCTGGCTGTCCACTCTGGCTATCCACTCTGGCTGTCCACTCTAGTTGTCCACTCTGATTGTCCACGCTGGCTGTCCACTCTGGCTGTCCACTCTGGCTGTCCACTCTGGCTGTCCACTCTAGTTGTCCACTGTGGCTATCCACTCTGCCTGTCCACTCTGGCTGTCCACTCTAGTTGTCCACTGTGGCTGTCCACTCTGGCTGTCCACTCTGGCTGTCCACTCTGGCTGTCCACTCTGGCTGTCCACTCTAGTTGTCCACTCCAGTTGTCCACTCTGGCTATCCACTCTGGCTGTCCACTCTAGTTGTTCACTCTAGTTGTCCACTCTGGCTGTCCACTCTGGCTGTCCACTCGAGGTTTATAATCTGGTTGTCCACTCCGGCTGTCCACTCTGGCTGTCCACTCGAGTATTTATTATCTGGCTGTCCACTCTGGTTGTCCACTCTGGTTGTCCACTCGAGGTTTATAATCTGGTTGTCCACTCTAGCTGTCCACTCTGGCTGTCCACTCTAGGTTTATAATCTGGTTGTCCACTGTGGCGGTCCACTGTGGCTGTCCACATGCTGTCCTGTCTAGTTGTCCACTCTGGCTGTCCACTCTGGCTGTCCACTCTGGATGTCCACTCTGGCTGTCCACTCTGGCTGTCCACTCTGGCTGTCCACTCTTGTCGTCCACTATGGCTGTCCACTCTGGCTGTCCACTCTAGTCGTCCACTCTGGCTGTCCACTCTGGCTGTCCACTCTGGTTGTCCAGTCTGGCTGTCCACTCCAGTTGTCCACTCTAGTTGTCTACTCTGGCTGTTCACTCCAGTTGTCAACTCTGGCTGTCCACTCTGGCTGTCCACTCAGGCTGTCCATTCTGGTTGTCCACTCTGGTTGTCCACTCTGGCTGTCCACTCCGGTTGTCCACTCTAGTTTTCCACTCAGGCTGTCCACTCTGGCTGTCCACTCTGGCTGTCCACACTAGTTTTCCACTCTAGTTGTCCACTCTGTCTGTCCACTCTGGTTGTCCACTCTAAGTGTCAACTCTGATTGTCCTATGTAGTTGTCCACTCTTGCTGTCCACTCTAGTTGTCCACTGTGGCTGACCACTCTGGCTGTCCACTCTAGTTGTCCACTGTGGCTGTCCACTCTGGCTGTCCTCCTGAATGTCCACTCTGGTTGTCCACTCTGGCTGTCCACTCTAGTTGTCCACTCTAGTTGTCCACTCTGGCTGTCCACTCTGTCTGACCACTCTAGGTGTCCATTCTGGCTGTCCACTCTGGCTGTCCACTTTGGTTGTTCACTCTGGCTGTCCACTCTGGCTGTCCACTCTGGCTGTCCACTCTAGTCGTCCACTCTGGCTGTCCACTATGGCTGTCCACTCTAGTCGTTCACTCTGGCTGTCCACTCTGGCTGTCCACTCTAGTTGTCCACTCTGGCTGTTCACTCTGGCTGTCCACTCTGGCTATCCTCCTGGCTGTCCACTCTGGTTGTCCACTCTGGCTGTCCACTCTAGTTGTCCACTCTAGTTGTCCACTTTGGCTATCCACTCTGGCTGTCCACTCTGGCTGTCCACTCTAGTTGTCCACTCCAGTTGTCCACTCTGGCTGTCCACTCGAGGTTTATAATCTGGTTGTCCACTCCGGCTGTCCACTCTGGCTGTCCACTCGAGTATTTATAATCTGGCTGTCCACTCTGGTTGTCCACTCTGGCTGTCCACTCTGGCTGTCCACTCTAGTTGTCCACTGTGGCTGTCCACTCTGGCTGTCCACTGTGGCTGTCCACTCTGGCTGTCCACTCTGGCTGTCTTCCTGACTTTCCACTCTAGTTGTCCACTCTAGTTGTCCACTTTGGCTATCCACTCTGGCTGTCCACTCTGGCTGTCCTCTCTAGTTGTCCACTCCAGTTGTCCACTCTGGCTGTCCACTCGATGTTTATAATCTGGTTGTCCACTCCGGCTGTCCACTCTGGCTGTCCACTCGAGTATTTATAATCTGGCTGTCCACTCTGGTTGTCCACTCTGGTTGTCCACTCGAGGTTTATAATCTGGTTGTCCACTCTGGCTGTCCACTCTGGCTGTCCACTCTGGCTGTCCGCTCGAGGTTTATAATCTGGTTGTCCACTCCGGCTGTCCACTCTGGCTGTCCACTCGAGTATTTATAATCAGGCTGTCCCCTCTGGTTGTCCACTCTGGTTGTCCACTCGAGGTTTATAATCTGGTTGTCCACTCTGGCTGTCCACTCTGGCTGTCCACTCAGGCTGTCCAGTCTAGTTGTCCACTCTGGCTGTCCACTCTGGCTGTCCACTCTGGTTGTCCTCTCTCGCTGTCCACTCTGGCTGTCCACTCTTGTCGTCCACTATGGCTGTCCACTCTGGCTGTCCACTCTGGCTGTCCACTCTGGCTGTCCACTCTGGCTGTCCACTCTGGCTGTCCACTCCAGTTGTCCACTCTAGTTGTCTACTCTGGCTGTTCACTCCAGTTGTCAACTCTGGCTGTCCACTCTGGCTGTCCACTCTAGTTGTCCACTCTAGTTGTCCACTCTAGTTGTCCACTTTGGCTATCCACTCTGGCTGTCCACTCTGGCTGTCCACTCTAGTTGTCCACTTCAGTTGTCCACTCTGGCTGTCCACTCGAGGTTTATAATCTGGTTGTCCACTCCGGCTGTCCACTCTGGCTGTCCACTCGAGTATTTATAATCTGGCTGTCCACTCTGGTTGTCCACGCTGGTTGTCCACTCGAGGTTTATAATCTGGTTGTCCACTCTGGCTGTCCACTCTGGCTGTCCACTCTAGTTGTCCACTCTGGCTGTCCACTCTGGCTGTCCACTCTAGTTGTCCAGTCTAGTTGTCCACTCTGGCTGTCCACTCTGGCTGTCCACTCTGGTTGTCCTCTCTCGCTGTCCACTCTGGCTGTCCACTCTTGTCGTCCACTATGGCTGTCCACTCTGGCTGTCCACTCTAGTCGTCCACTCTGGCTGTCCACTCTGGCTGTCCACTCTGGCTGTCCACTCTGGCTGTCCACTCCAGTTGTCCACTCTAGTTGTCTACTCTGGCTGTTCACTCCAGTTGTCAACTCTGGCTGTCCACTCTGGCTGTCCACTCAGGCTGTCCACTCTGGTTGTCCACTCTGGTTGTCCACTCTGGCTTTCCACTCTGGTTGTCCACTCTAGTTGTCCACTCAGGCTGTCCACTCTGGCTGTCCACTCTGGCTGTCCACACTAGTTGTCCACTCTAGTTGTCCACTCTGTCTGTCCACTCTAGTTGTTCACTCTGGTTGTCCACTCTGGCTGTCCACTCTAGTTGTCCACTCTGTCTGTCCACTCTGGTTGTCCACTCTGAGTGTCAACTCTGGTTGTCCTATGTAGTTGTCCACTCTTGCTGTCCACTCTAATTGTCCACTCTGGCTGTCCACTCTGGCTGTCCACTCTAGTTGTCCACAGTGGCTGTCCACTCTGGCTGTCCACTCTGGCTGTCCTCCTGAATGTCCACTCTGGTTGTCCACTCTGGCTGTCCACTCTAGTTGTCCACTCTTGTTGTCCACTCTGGCTGTCCACTCTGGCTGTCCACTCTGGCTGTCCACTCTAGTTGTCCACTCTTGCTGTCCACTCTAATTGTCAACTCTGGCTGTCCACTCTGGCTGTCCACTCTGGTTGTCCACTCTAGTTGTCCACTGTGGCTGTCCACTCGGGCTGTCCACTCTGGCTGTCCTCCTGAATGTCCACTCTGGTTGTCCACTCTGGCTGTCCACTCTAGTTGTCCACTCTTGTTGTCCACTCTGGCTGTCCACTCTGGCTGTCCACTCTGGCTGTCCACTCTAGTTGTCCACTTTGGCTGCCCACTCTAGTTGTCAACTCTTGCAGTCCACTCTTGCTGTCCACTCTAATTGTCAACTCTGGCTGTCCACTCTGGCTGTCCACTCTTGTTGTTCACTGTGGCTGTCCACTCAGGCTGTCCACTCTAGTTGTCCACTTTGGCTGTCCACTCTAGTTGTCCACTCTGGTTGTCCACTCTGGTTGTCCACTCTGGCTGTCCACTCTAGTTGTCCACTCTAGTTGTCCACTCTGGCTATCCACTGTGGCTGGCCACTCTGGCTGTCCACTCTAGTTGTCCACTCTAGTCGTCCACTCTGCTGTCCACTCAGGCTGTCCACTCTAGTTGTCCACTTTGGTTGCCACTCTGGCTGTCCACTCTAGTCGTCCACTCAGGCTGTCCACTCTGGCTGTCCACTCGTGCTGTCCACTCTGGTTGTCCACTCTGGCTGTCCACTCTAGCTGTCCACTCTAGTTGTCCACTCTGGCTATCCACTATGGCTGTCCACTCTGACTGTCCACTCTAGTCGTCCACTCTGCTGTCCACTCTAGCAGTCAACTCTGGCTGTCCACTCTGGCTGTCCACTCTAGTCGTCCACTCTATTTGTCTACTCTGGCTGTCCACTCTAGTTGTCCACTCTGGCTGTCCACTCTAGATGTCCACTCTGGTTGTCCACTCTGGCTGTCCACTCTGGCTGTCCACTCTGGCTGTCCTCCTGAATTCCACTCTGGCTGTCCACTCTGGCTGTCCACTCTAGTTGTCCACTCTAGTTGTCCACTCTGGCTATCCACTCTGGCTGTCCACTCTTGCAGTCCACTCTGGCTGTCTACTATGGCTGTCCATACTCGATGTCCACTCAAGCTTTCCACTCTGCGTCTACTTTTAAATGGTTTTTTCACAAATTGAGATCCGAAAACATCACATTAAGTGGTTTTTCACCAGTATGCATTCCTTAGTGTGTTTCCAAGTCCCATTTGAATGTAAATGAATATCCACAAAATTGCGAATTAAAAAGGTTATTTATCAGTGTTATTCTTCTGTGGCATATCGTAATATGCTTGGTTGTAAATATGGAACGACATACATGAACTTTAAAATGGTTTTTCAGTAGTACGTGTTCTTTATGAAGTTCAATATTTCCTTTGAGTTTGAATGTAGATCTACAAACACTACATACACATGGTTTTTCACACTATCTTTCCTCCTTTGACACTTTAATGGTTGGTTGCTTGTGAATGTGGATACTCCAACATGAAATTTAAGTGGTTTTTCACTAGTATGCATTATTGTCTGTTATTCCAAGTTAGCTTAGTTTGTGCATGCATATACGTGTACACATGCCATTTAAATGGTTTTTCACCAGTCTCTTTTTTCCTGTCAAGTCAAATTATGTTAAGTTGAAGATATAGATACACAGACATCATAATATAATGGTTTTTCACCAGTTTGTTTTTTCCTGTCAAGTCAAATTAAGTTAAGTTGAAGATATAGATCCACAGACATCACACTACAATGGTTTTTCATCAGTTTGTTTTTTCCTGTTAAGTCAAATTATGTTAAGTTGAAAATATAGATCCACAGACATCACATTACAATGGTTTTTCACCAGCATGCGTCCTTTGTTTTGTTGTGAATGCGGACCCAACGACTAATAACAAGTGAAAAACTATTTAAATTTCATATTAGAGTATCCACATTCAGAAGCAAATATCATTAAAAATGCCAAAGAAGGAAATATACTGTGAAAAACCAATTGCATCTAGTGTTTGTAGATCGGCACCCAAACTCAAAAGTAATATTGAACTTCACTGAAGAAAACCACGGGGGTGAATCGCACTAGTTTCTATCAAAACAAAAAAGATGGCCGCCACGCAAAAAAGGTATGTTTTTGCCAATATCTGTTTCATCAAGCATTTGTGGAAACTGAGATATAGCTATTAACCTGCTCAACTCTATTCTGCACATTCTGATATAAGTAGATTCTTCAACAGCCTCGTAGTTATCTTGGAATGCTGGTCACAGGAATCGAGTCGATGCATTTCCCAACAAATTCGGACGATAAAGCTTAGTGCTATGTGCTAAAATCGACCGTTTCGCCTAAATATGCACGTCCGTATGCGCATTTGTCATTTATTAGAAGTTTTGTTTCATGTCTGTCATAAAATTAATTGGCTGGAGCTATAAAATAGCCTAAACTTAGAAATACGGCGTTTTCTTATTTATGGTAGGAACTAGTGACAATGAACTGATGGGTAGAGCGGAGTGTCATTTCTAAAACATAGCTCTATGTAGTACACTTTCTGATGATTGTGCAGCGTCGTAGGAACAGGGACCCAACAAGTCTAAGATGCTGCCTACACAGCGGATAGGAATCCCGGATGATGAAACATAATTCCTAATATCGTGGATATTTTCTGTACCATATATTTTATAATAAAAGTCACTAAACGCTAAGTGTACAATGTTTTTCCAGTGTGTCTGTTATTCCTTACAGTCCAACGAGGAAAATCAAAACACCATTGACAGTCGATGACGAAGAACGAAAAGGTTACTTGTAAACTAATTTATTTGAAATACTGTTCGTATTAATCCCACAGGTAACAGTATTGTTGAAAAAGAAATAAAAAACTTGAAATTAAAAAAAAAAATCTCGAAATTTAGGTATTATCTACTATATAATATCTAAATTTCTAGATTTTTATGCTCCCCGAAAATTCGGGGGAGCATATAGTTGCCGCTTTGTCCGTCCGTCCGTCGTTCCGACCGAATATTTTTGTCCGGAGCCTATCTAAAAAGTATGTGAGTTATCATCATGAAACTTCATAGGTGGATAGATCTCAATGAGTAGAAGTGCAGTGCTCAAGAACCGCAACTCTACATAACCTATTTTTGGAGTTATTGCCCTTTTTATACTTAGTTTTTGTCCGGAGCCTATCTCAAAAAGTATGTGAGTTATCATCATGAAACTTAATAGGTGGATAGATCTCAATGAGTAGAAGTGCAGTGCTCAAGAACCGCAACTCTACATAACCTGCTTTTGGAGTTATTGGTGAATATATCCCACCGAATGGCAGTGCACAAGAACCATGACTGTTCATTACATATTTTTTTAGTTATTCCCCTTTGTAATTGTTCATACCTAATTCCTGTCTATGCCATAACTCAACAGTATTAGAGATATCAATTTGAAACTTCATAGGTAAATAGATCTCATTGTGGGAAAGTTCAATGGCTAAGAACCATAACTCTCTTTTGCATATTCTTGGGTATTTTTTCTGTGACAAACATCCCACGGGGAGCATCACCCGTCACTGACGGCTCTTGTTTTTTTCAATTTGATTTTTTAAAATTTCTTTTTCAACGATACTGTTACCTGTGATAAATCCTTGATTGGAACGATGTATCACAATAGGTATCACACTATAACAGTGCGTGTATCACAGAGAATCATAGGAAATCACAAGCAATCACATATACCCGTTACATAAAACAGAAAAATTAAGCAAACTATATTACAACAGCATTGTATTACTAGATCTACTAAAGGGCGGGCAAAAGTGGTATTTATATTTCAAATTCTAATGATAAACACTAAGTTAACGTGTATAATGAGTTTGAATAGTTGTGTCTTAGAATTGACTCTTAATGCAAGTTACAATAATATGATATTTGAAAACGAGATTGCTTAACGATGAAGCATTAGTGGCTACAGCAAAGTCAGCATGCACTCGCCATATAGTAGTGTACGATTTTGATAACATAGTAATAATTATTCTGGTACAGTGTCTGTCATTTAGCTCGTCAACAGCCAGTTTCCATCGAGTCGAAAGGTACGACTTCAATTCAAGACTGTTCATATTGTGCGAATTTCATCAAAATATATATTTCAGTTAGACTTTTCTAAGAGGAAAATGTTCTCATAAACATTCATCGGAATCGGGACAGGGTCTAGGGAAAGCTTCGGGGAAGTCATGAAATCGTGATGAATCGGGAGGCGTCAGGAGAACTCCCGATGTGTTCCCGATCTTACGCGTCGAACAACTGCATCTGGGATGTACTTCCGATTGAAATTAGATGGACTACGATGTCATAGGGAATCACCCGGATGCATCGGCGAAGCTTCGGGAAGATTTGAGACATTGTATAATGTCGCGAACACGTCAGGATAGTTCAATGCATGTCTTGAACTTTACCCGATGTTCTCACGACTTCATGTCGTGAATATCTCGAGGAGACATTCCCGATGTTCGGGAATAGATCTGGTGGCATCAACAAAGTACACATAGACGTCGCGCACGGTGTTGCGTTGTGGAAGCGTCACGCGGAAAGCGTAAAATGTAACGTCAAAATATTCGATCAGTCATTTTCATCGCGTTGTCTTGACAAAATTATTAAAGTGATGCGTCTTAAATCCAATACATTGTTCAAGTATATATCAACGATAATAATACAGAAAATAATACGAATATAACTTGTAATTTCATTAAATAAATTTATAAAGAACGTCGGAAAAGTAGTGTGTATTTACAAAAAGAACGGTTTTAATAATGTTTCACGGTTCTTTCTTCAACAGTAAGATCTTTAATTTAGTAGTAACCTTTATCTTACATTTATTACTTGTAAATAACCTCTATACGATTTATTACTCCATAGAAACAATGTGCTGGCTTAGAATGAGAAGGTCGTTAACTACAAAATCGATATTTAGAGAAATCAAGAAAAAAACCTTTACGAACTTATGGTAAATCAAGCTGTTTCAACATCGGTTCGATCAACATGACAAATTCCAATTTTGATGGAAATAGGCTAATAAGGATCGCCCTGTAAAGTAGATTTCAAATATGAATCAGTCTCATACGAAAGCAAGTAATAGTTACGACCTTCTCATTCTAAGCTAGCGAAAGTCTTGAGCGACATGTAATTGATAACTAGATTATTTTAATAATTCAATATTTCTTATATTATTGACGTGTAAGTATTAAAATTTTATCCCTTTGATAAGATTTCATTCACAAAACATAATGTTTAACATAAAACATGCATTAACTATATTGATATCATACACGTGTGTTTTCAGTGTGGTGTGTAATAAAAATATGTATCGTTGTGTCCGAACATGCGGGCGTTAATTATGCCCGACGTCATGTTTAGAGCGTAAATTTGTAAAAGTTTACAAGCTAAAATGTTGATGTAAAATATAGTACTATTATATCATTTATGTTGGGAAAGTTATGAAATTTTACATGATAAATCTGTCATGAAAACGGAATATGAATATCATAGTTTTGTTTCAGTATTCATGAAAATCTAATGACACCGTAGTTCAAATAATAATGAATAATTATAGTAATGATTCGAATTTTAACATTTTAGAAAAGGTTTACAAAACGCCTTACATCCGAATATAACCTTTCAAGGTTAATGACCCTAGCTATTTGAAATTTCGACGATTTGATGAAAGTATAACAATCAATGAAACAGTATATTTTTATTTTATGAAATTATGTTGCACCATCCAATATGAATGAAATAAGATAAACCACTCGGACGCTAAATACGAAAAATTCGTCATTTTCTATTTTGTGACACGCCGGGTGGCAAACCAAGAATACTTTTAAAATCATAAAAAAATATAGTTCAGTTAATTTTAATTAGTGTATGCTTTGCATGATGATCATAAGTATACCGTGTGGATACCTAAAAAGAGAAAAGTGACGATCATAAAAAAAAATTATGAATGAAACTTTTTTGCGGATTTTACTATCGAAAAAGGATTTGTGACACATTTTTGTATTTTTATGAATTTGTCGTATTTACTAAAATTGCGTTTTGTCGAACAGTTTTTCACTACTAGTTTGATGTCATATTATTTTTCTTAATGTGTACAAAATATCAATATTTTGAATAAAAAATTAAAATAACTACTGGAATTTTTATAAAGAAGTTTTATATATTTTACGCAAAAAATGGCAAAGTTACAGAATTTAACAAACTATATAACAAATACCAATAGCCATGCTTGACGTCTCACGTTCAAATGTAATATGACATCTTGTTAGTTATTCATTTGCGAACACACATGACATCTTCCCGTAACAATTGATGTTAAATTGACTTCTGTAAGGTGAAATATCACACACTGCATGAAGACAAATGTGACGCAGTTACACGACGTTTTTCAATGAAATCAAGAAAAGTCCCTATTATAAATTTTCAGGGGAGGAGTTCATCTATTTCGCAAATATGACCAAGAAGTACATTTTAAAAGCTACTCCTAGTAAAAATTTGAAAGAAATCCGATAAAAAATAAGTTCTTTACAAATTTTCTTCAAGTGCGCATACCTTAAAAACGTAAAAAGACGGAACACCGTGCGCGACGTCACAGCATCAGAGAATGATCGAGGCGACTTCCGCGATAAAACATTATCCACAAGGCATCACCGTAGTCTGGTTCCCTGTCGTACTATAATGTTTTAGTAACTTTGTGATCTTGGGGAGGTATTTCAGACTAGGCATCACCGATTCCCCAAAACATCGGCGATGTTTTGCAAACCTTCCGGAATGTTTCGGCGAAATATTCGCGGTCACTTGATTTAATCCATGGGCCGATATTTTCGGGGAGAAGTTTGAGGTACTGGTAGGCATAGGGAGTATTCCTGATGTATTCCCGACGTTTCAACGTTTGTCCAACTGATTCGGGGATGTACTCTCGATATAAATTGGAGGCAACGGGGAATTATCGGGGTTCCTCGGGACAACTAGAGTGGACAACCAGAGTGGACAACTAGAGTGGACAACCAGAGTGGACAGCCCGAGTGGACAGCCAGAGTGGACAACTAGAGTGGACAGCCAGAGTGGACAGCCAGAGTGGACAACCAGAGGGGACAACCAGAGTGGACAGCCAGAGTGGACAGCCAGAGTGGACAACCAGAGTGGACGACTAGAGTGGACAGCCAGAGTGGACAGCCAGAGTGGACAACTAGAGTGGACAGCCAGAATGGACAGCCAGAGTGGACGGCCAGAGTGGACAACAAGAGTGGACTGCCAGAGTGGACAGCCAGAGTGGACAACTAGAGTGGACAGCCAGAGTGGACAACCAGAGTGGACATTCAGGAGGACAGCCAGAGTGGACAGCCAGGGTGGACAGCCAGATTGGACTACCAGGGTGGACAGCCAGGGTGGATAGCCAGAGTGGACAACTAGAGTGGCAACCACAGTGGACAACCAGAGTGGACAGCGCCAGAGTGGACAGGCAGAGTGGACAACCAGATTATAAATACTCGGGTGGACAGCCAGAGTGGACAACTAGAGTGGACAACTAGAGTAAACAGCCAGAGAGGACAACTAGAGTGGACAGCCTGATTATAAATACTCGGGTGGCGGCCAGAGTGGACAACTAGAGTGGACAGCAAGAATGGACAACCAGAGTGGACAGTCAGAGTGGACAACAAGAGTGGACAGCCAGACTGGACAGCCAGAGTGGACGGCCAGAGTGGACGACTAAAGTGGACAGCCAGAGTGGACAGCCAGAGTGGACAACTAGAGTGGACAGCCAGAGTGGACAACTAGAGTGAACAACTAGAGTGGACAGCCAGAGTGGACAACCAGAGTGGACAGCCAGAGTGGACAGCCAGAGTGGACAGCCAGAGTGGACAGCCAGAGTAGACAACTCGAGTGGACAACTAGAGTGGACAGCCAGAGTGGACAACAACAGTGGACAACCAGAGTGGACAGCCAGTGTGGACAGCCAGATAGGACAGCCATAGTGGACAGCTAGAGTGGACGACTAGAGTGGACAGCCAGAGTGGACAGCCAGAGTGGACAACCAGAGTGGACAACTAGAGTGGACAGCCAGAGTGGACAGTCAGAGTGGACAACTAGAGTGGACAGCCAGAGTGGACAACTAGAGTGGACAACTAGAGTGGACAGCCAGAGTGGACAGCCAGAGTGGACAACCAGAGTGGACAGCCAGATTGGACAACCAGGGAGGACAGCCAGGGTGGATAGCCAGAGTGGACAACTAGAGTGGCTACCAGAGTGGACAACCAGAGTGGACAGCCAGAGTGGACAACCAGAGTGGACATTCAGAGAGGACAATTTGAGTGTATAGCCAGAGTGGACGGCCAGAGTGGACAACCAGAGTGGACAGCCAGATTGGACAACCATAGTGGACAGCCAGAGTGGACAACTAGAGTGGATAACTAGAGTGGACAACCAGAGTGGACAACCAGAGTGGACAACCAGATTATAAATACTCGGGTGGACAGCCAGAGTGGACAGCCAGAGTGGACAGCCAGAGTGGACAACCAGATTATAAACCTCGAGTGGACAACCAGAGTGGACAACCAGAGTGGACAACCAGAGTGTACAAACAGATTATAAACCTCGAGTGGACAACCAGAGTGAACAACCAGAGTGGACAACCAAATTATAAAAACTCGGGTGGACAGCCAGAGTGGACAGCCAAAGTGCACAGCCAGAGTGGACAGCCAGAGTGGACAACTAGAGTGAACAACTTCAGTGTATAGCCTGAGTGGACAGCCAGATTATAAATCCTCGGGTGGACAGCCAGAGTGGACAGCCAGAGTGGACAACCAGACTATAAACCTCGAGTGGACAACCAGAGTGGACAACCAGAGTGTACAACTCGAGTGGACAACCAGAGTGGACAACCAGATTATAAAAACTCGGGTAGACAGCCCGAGTGGACAGCCAGAGTGGACAGCCAGATTGGACAGAAAGATTGGACAGCCAGAGTGGACAACAAGAGTGGACAGCCAGAGTGGACAACTGGAGTGGACAACTAGAGTGGACAGCCAGAGTGGACAGCCAGATTAAAAAGACTCCGGTGGACAGCCAGAGTGGACAGCCAGAGTGGACAACCAGATAATAAACCTCGAGTGGACAACCAGAGTGGACAGCCAGAGTGGACAACTAGAGTGGACAACCAGAGTGGACAGCCAGATTATAAATACTCGAGTGGACAACCAGAGTGGATAACCAGAGTGGACAACCAGATTATAAAAACTCGGGTGAACACCCAGATTGGACAGCCAGAGTGGACAGCCAGAGTGGACAACCAGATTATAAACCTCGAGTGGACAGCCAGATTGGACAGAAAGATTGGACAGCCAGAGTGGACAACCAGAGTGGACAGCCAGAGTGGACAACTAGAGTAGACAACTAGAGTGGACAGCCAGAGTTGACAATCAGATTAAAAAGACTCCGGTGGACAGCCAGAGTGGACAGCCAGAGTGGACAACCAGATAATAAACCTCGAGTGGACAACCAGAGTGGACAACCAGAGTGGACAGCCAGATTAAAAATACTCGAGTGGACAACCAGAGTGGACAGCCAGAGTAGACAGCCAGAGTGGACAGCCAGAGTGGACAATCAGATAATAAACCTCGAGTGGACAACCAGAGTGGACAACCAGAGTGGACAGCCAGATTATAAATACTCGAGTGGACGGCCAGAGTGGACAGCCAGAGTAGACAGCCAGAGTGGACAGCCAGAGTGGACAACCAGATTATAAACCTCGAGTGGACAACCATAGTGGACAGCCAGAGTGGACAACCAGATTATAAACACTCGAGTGGACAGCCAGAGTGGACAGCCATAATGGACAACCAGATTATAAACCTCGAATGGACAGCCAGAGTGGACAGCCAGAGTGGACAACTAGAGTGGACAACTAGAGTGGACAGCCAGAGTGGACAACTAGAGTGGGCAGCTAGAGTAGACAACTAGAGTGGACAACTAGAGTGGACAGCCAGATTATAAATACTCAGGTGGACAGCCAGAGTGGACAGCCAGAGTGGACAACCAGATTATAAACCTCGAGTGGACAGCCAGATTGGACACCCAGATTGGACAGCCAGAGTGGACAACCAGACTGGAGAGCCAGGGTTGACAACTAGAGTGGACAACCAGATTGGACACCCAGATTGGACAGCCAGAGTGGACAACGAGAGTGGACAGCCAGAGTGGACAACTAGAGTGGACAACCAGAGTGGACAACTAGAGTGGACAGCCAGAGTGGAGTGAACAACCAGATTATAAATATTCGGGTGGACAGCCGGAGTGGACAGCCAGAGTGGACAACCAAATTATAAACCTTTTGTGGACAGCCAGAATGCGTAGCCAGAATGTACACCTAGGATTGGCAGCATGACAAGTGGACAGCCTGAGTGGACAGCCAGAGTGAACAGCCAGAGTGGACAACTAGAGTGGACAGCCAGAGTGGACAACTAGAGAGGACAGCCAGAGTGGACAGCCAGAGTGGACAACTAGAGTGAACAACTTGATTGTATAGCCTGAGTGGACAGCCAGATTATAAATCCTCGGGTGGACAGCCGGAGTGGACAGCCAGAGTGGACAACCAGACTATGAACCTCGAGTGGACAACCAGAGTGGACAGCCAGAGTAGACAACTAGAGTGGACAACTAGAGTGGACAGCCAGATTATAAATACTCGGGTGGACAGCCAGAGTGAACAGCCAGAGTGGACAACCAGATTATAAACCTCGAGTGGACAGCCAGATTGGACACCCAGATTGGACAGCCAGAGTGGACAACCAGAATGGAGAGCCAGAGTTGACAACCAGAGTGGACAACCAGATTGGACACCCAGATTGGACAGCCAGAGTGGACAACGAGAGTGGACAGCCAGAGTGGACAACTAGAGTGGACAACCAGAGTGGACAACTAGAGTGGACAGCCAGAGTGGAGTGAACAACCAGATTATAAATATTCGGGTGGACAGCCGGAGTGGACAGCCAGAGTGGACAACCAAATTATAAACCTTGTGTGGACAGCCAGAATGCGTAGCCAAAATGTACACCTAGGATTGGCAGCATGACACAGTGAACAGCCTGAGTGGACAGCCAGAGTGAACAGCCAGAGTGGACAACTAGAGTGGACAGCCAGAGTGGACAACTAGAGAGGACAGCCAGAGTGGACAGCCAGAGTGGACAACTAGAGTGAACAACTTGAGTGTATAGTCTGAGTGGACAGCCAGATTATAAATCCTCGGGTGGACAGCCGGAGTGGACAGCCAGAGTGGACAACCAGAGTGGACAACCAGAGTGTAAAACTCGAGTGGACAACCAGAGTGGACAACCAGATTATAAAAACTCGGGTGGACAGCCCGAGTGGACAGCCACAGTGGACAGCCAGAGTGGACAGCCAGAGTGGACAACCAGATTATAAACCTCGAATGGACAGCCAGATTGGACAGAAAGATTGGACAGCCAGAGTGGACAACCAGAGTGGACAGCCAGAGTGGACAACTAGAGTGGACAGCCAGAGTGGACAGCCAGATTAAAAAGACTCCGGTGGACAGCCAGAGTGGACAGCCAGAGTGGACAACCAGATAATAAACCTCGAGTGGACAACCAGAGTGGACAACCAGAGTGGACAGCCAGATTATAAATACTCGAGTTGACCACCAGAGTGGACAACCAGAGTGGACAACCAAATTATAAAAACTCGGGTGAACACCCAGATTGGACAGCCAGAGTGGACAGCCAGAGTGGACAGTCAGAGTGGACAACCAGATATAAACCACGAGTGGACAGCCAGATTGGACAGAAAATATGGGACAGCCAGAGTGGACAACCAGAGTGGACAGCCAGAGTGGACAACCAGAGTGGACAACTAGAGTGGACAGCGAGAGTGGACAGCCAGATTAAAAAGACTCCGGTGGACAGCCAGACTGGACAACCAGATAATAAACCTCGAGTGGACAACCAGAGTGGACAACCAGAGTGGACATCCAGATTATAAATACTCGAGTGGACAGCCAGAGTGGACAGCCAGAGTAGACAGCCAGAGTGGACAGCTAGAGTGGACAACCAGATTATAAACCTCGAGCGGACAACCAGAGTGGAAAGCCAGATTATATATACTCGAGTGGACAGCCAGTGTGGACAGCCAGAGTGGACAACCAGATTATAAACCTCGAATGGACAGCCAGAGTGGACAGCCAGAGTGGACAACTAGAGTGGACAACTAGAGTGGACAGCCAGAGTGGACAACTAGAGTGGACAGCCAGAGTGGACAACCAGATTATAAACCTCGAATGGACAGCCAGATTGGACACTCAGATAGGACAGCCAGAGTGGACAACCAGAGTGGAGAGCCAGAGTGGACAACTAGAGTGGACAACCAGAGTGGACAACTAGAGTGGACAGCCAGAGTGGAGTGAACAACCAGATTATAAATATTCGGGTGGACAGCCAGAGTGGACAGCCAGAGTGGACAACCAGATTATAAACCTTGTGTGGACAGCCAGAGTGGACAACCAGATTATATACCTCGAGTGAACAGCCAGAATGCGTAGCGAGAATGTACGCCTAGGATTGGCAGCAAGACAGAGTGGACAGCCAGAGTGGACAGCCAGAGTGGACAACTAGAGTGGACAGCCAGAGTGGACAACTAGAGTGGACAGCCAGAGTGGATAGCCAGAGTGGACACCTATAGTGGACAACTTGAGTGTATAGCCAGAGTGGACAGCCAGATTAAAAAGACTCCGGTGGACAGCGAGAGTGGACAGCCAGAGTGGACAACCAGATAATAAACCTCGAGTGGACAACCAGAGTGGACAACCAGAGTGTACAACTCGAGTGGACAACCAGAGTGGACAACCAGATTATAAAAACTCGGGTGGACAGCCAGAGTGGACAGCCAGAGTGGACAGCCAGAGTAGACAGCCAGATTATAAGCCTCGAGTGGACAGCCAGATCGGACAGAAAGATTGGACAGCCAGAGTGGACAACCAGAGTGGACAGCCAGAGTGGACAACTAGAGTGGACAACTAGAGTGGACAGCCAGAGTGGACAGCCAGATTAAAAAGACTCCGTTGGACAGCCAGAGTGGACAGCCAGAGTGAACAACCAGATTATAAACCTCGAGTGGACAACCAGAGTGGACAGTCAGATTATAAATACTCGAGTGGACAGCCAGAGTGGACAGCCAGAGTGGACAGCCAGAGTGGACAACCAGATTATAAACGTCGAGTGGACAGCCAGAATGCGTAGGCAGAATGTACACCTAGGATTGGCCTCATGACAGAGTGCACAGCCAGAATGGTCAGTCAGAGTGGACAACTAGAGTGGACAGCCAGAGTGGACAACTAGAGTGGACAGCCAGAGTGGACAGCCAGAGTGGACAACTAGAGTGGACAATTTGAGTGTATAGCCAGAGTGGACAGCCAGATTATAAATACTCGGGTGGACAGCCAGAGTGGACAGCCAGAGTGGACAACCAGATTATAAACCTCGAGTGGACAACCAGAGTGTACAACTCGAGTGGACAACCAGAGTGGACAACCAGATTATAAAAACTCGGGTGGACAGACAGAGTGGACAGCCAGAGTGGACAGCCAGAGTGGACAGCCAGAGTGGACAACCGGATTATAAACCTCGAGTGGACAGCCAGATTGGACAGAAAGATTGGACAGCCAGAGTGGACAATCAGAGTGGACAACTAGAGTGGACAGCCAGAGTGGACAGCCAGATTAAAAAGACTCCGGTGGACAGCCAGAGTTGACAAACAGATAATAAACCTCGAGTGGACAACCAGAGTGGACAACCAGAGTGGACAGTCAGATTATAAATACTCGAGTGGACAGCCAGAGTGGACAGCCAGAGTGGACAGCCAGAGTGGACAGCCAGAGTGGACAACCAGATATAAAACCTCGAGTGGACAACCAGAGTGGACAGCCAGATTATAAATACTCGAGTGGACAGCCAGAGTGGACAGCCAGAGTGGACAACCAGATTATAAACCTCGAGTGGACAGCCAGAGTGGACAGCCAGAGTCGACAACTAGAGTGGACAACTAGAATGGACAGCCAGAGTGGATAACTAGAGTGGACAGCCAGAGTGGACAACTAGAGTGGACAACTATAGTGGACAGCCAGATTATAAATACTCGGGTGGACAGCCAGATTGGACACCCAGATTGGACAGCCAGAATGGACAACCAGAGTGGACAGCCAGAGTGGACAACTAGAGTGGAAAACCAGAGTGGACAACTAGAGTGGACAGTCAGAGTGGACAACCAGATAATAAACCTCGAGTGGACAACCAGAGTGGACAACCAGAGTGGACAGCCAGATTATACATACTCGAGTGGACAGCCAGAGCGGACAGCCAGAGTGGGCAGCCAGAGTGGACAACCAGATTATAAACGTCGAGTGGACAGCCAGAATGCGTAGCCAGAATGTACACCTAGGATTGGCCTCCTGACAGAGTGGACAGCCAGAGTGGACAGCCAGAGTGGACAACTAGAGTGGACAGCCAGAGTGGACAACTAGAGTGGACAGCCAGAATGGACAGCCAGAGTGGACAACTAGAGTGGACAATTTGAGTGTATAGCCAGAGTGGACAGCCAGATTATAAATACTCGGGTGGACAGCCAGAGTGGACAGCCAGAGTGGACAACCAGATTATAAACCTCGAGTGGACAACCAGAGTGTACAACCCGAGTGGACAACCAGAGTGGACAACCAGATTTTAAAAACTCGGGTGGACAGCCAGAGTTGACAGCCAGAGTGGACAGCCAGAGTGGACAGCCAGAGTGGACAACCGGATTATAAACCTCGAGTGGACAGCCAGATTGGACAGAAAGATTGGACAGCCAGAGTGGACAACCAGAGTGGACAGCCAGAGTTGACAACTAGAGTGGACAACCAGAGTGGACAACCAGAGTGGACAGTCAGATTATAAATACTCGAGTGGACAGCCAGAGTGGACAGCCAGAGTGGACAGCCAGAGTGGACAACCAGATTATAAACCTCGAGTGGACAACCAGAGTGGACAACCAGAGTGGACAGCCAGATTATAAATACTCGAGTGCACAGCCAGAGTGGACAGCCAGAGTGGACAACTAGATTATAAACCTCGAGTGGACAGCCAGAGTGGACAGCCAGAGTGGACAACTAGAGTGTACAACTAGAATGGACAGTCAGAGTGGATAACTAGAGTGGACAGCCAGAGTGGACAACTAGAGTGGACAACTATAGTGGACAGCCAGATTATAAATACTCGGGTGGACAGCCAGAGTGGACAACTAGAGTGGACAACCAGAGTGGACAACTAGAGTGGACAGCCAGAGTGGAGTGGACAACCAGATTATAAATATTCGGGTGGACAGCCAGAGTGGACAGCCAGAGTGGACAGCCAGAGTGAACAACCAGATTATAAACCTCGAGTGGACAGCCAGATTGGACAAAACGATTGGACAGCCAGAGTGGACAACCACAGTGGACAGCCAGAGTGGACAACTAGAGTGGACAACTAGAGTGGACAGCCAGAGTGGACAGCCAGATTAAAAAGACTCCGGTGGACAGCGAGAGTGGACAGTCAGAGTGGACAACCAGATAATAAACCTCGAGTGGACAACCAGACTGGACAACCAGAGTGGACAGCCATATAATAAATACTCGAGTGGACAGCCAGAGTGGACAGCCAGAGTGGACACCTAAGATTGGCAGCATGAGTGGATAGCCAGATTGGACAACGAATTTGGACAGTTGTCAATTGTCAAGTCTATTTAAATATATGGACAGCAATTTTGGACAGTGGACAGTTGTCCAGTCTATATAAATATATGGACAGCTATTATGGACAGTGGACAGTTGTCCAAAAATTGAATTAGAGACAGTTCTCTAATTCAAATTGATAAATGGACAGCTAGAATGGACAGTGGACAGTGGACAGCTAACTTCACACACCCGGACAGCAAGAGTGGACAACTAGAGTGGACAGCCAGAGTGGATAGCCAGAGTGGACAACTAGAGTGGACATTCAGGAGGACTGCCAGAGTGGACAGCCAGAGTGGACAGCCAGAGTGGACAACTAGAGTGGACAGCCAGAGTGGACATCTAGAGTGGACAGCCAGAGTGGACAACTAGCCTTGACAGCCTAAGTGGACAGCCAGAGTGGACAACTAGAGTGAACAAATAGAGTGGACAGCCAGAGTGGACAGCCAGAGTGGATAGCCAGAGTGGACGACTAGAGTGGACAGCCAGAGTGGACAGCCAGAGTGGACAGCCTGAGTGGACAGCAGAGTGGACGACTAGAGTGGACAACTAGAGTGGACAGCCAGAGTAGCCAGCCAGAGTGGATAGCCAGAGTGGACAACTAGAGTGGACAACTAGAGTGGACAGCCAGAGTGGACAACCAGAGTGGACAACCAGAGTGGACAACTAGAGTGGACAGCCAAAGTTGACAACTAGAGTCGACAGCCTGAGAGGACAGCCACAGTGGACAACAAGAGTGGAGAGCCAGAGTGGACAGCCAGAGTTGATAATTAGAGTGGAGAGCAAGAGTGGACAATTAGAGTGGGCAGCCAAAGTGGACAACTAGAGTGGATAGCTAGAGTGGACAGCCAGAGTGGACAGACTGAGTGGACAGCCAGAGTGGACAACTAGAGTGAACAAATAGAGTGGACAGCCAGAATGGACAGCCAGAGTGGATAGCCAGAGTGGACGACTAGAGTGGACAGCCAGAGTGGACAGCCAGAGTGGACAGCCTGAGTGGACAGCAGAGTGGACGACTAGAGTGGACAACTAGAGTGGACAGCCAGAGTAGCCAGCCAGAGTGGATAGCCAGAGTGGACAACTAGAGTGGACAACTAGAGTGGACAGCCAGAGTGGACAACCAGAGTGGACAACCAGAGTGGACAACTAGAGTGGACAGCCAAAGTTGACAACTAGAGTGGACAGCCTGAGAGGACAGCCAGAGTGGACAGCCAGAGTTGATAATTAGAGTGGAGAGCAAGAGTGGACAATTAGAGTGGGCAGCCAAAGTGGACAACTAGAGTGGATAGCTCGAGTGGACAGCCAGAGTGGACAGACTGAGTGGACAGCAGAGTGGACGACTTGAGTAGACAGCCAGCTTGGACAACCAGAGTGGACATTCAGGAGGACAGCCAGAGTGGACAGCCACAGTGGACAGCCACAGTGGACAACTAGAGTGGACAACCAGAGTGGACAGCCAGAGTGGACAGCCAGAGTTGACAATTAGAGTGGACAGCAAGAGTGGACAACTAGAGTGGACAGCCAGAGTGGACAGCCTGAGTGGACAATTAGAGTGGACAGACAGAGTGGACAACTACATAGGACAACCAGAGTGGACAACTAGAGTGGACAGCCAGAGTGGACAGCCAAAGTGGCCAACTAGAGTGGACAGCCAGAGTGGACAGCCAGAGTGGACAGCCAGAGTGGACAACTAGAGTGGACAACTACAGTGGACAGCCAGAATGGACAACCAGAGTGGACATTCAGGAGGACTGCCAGAGTGGACAGCCAGAGTGGACAGCCAGAGTGGACAACTAGAGTGGACAGCCGGAGTGGACATCTAGAGTGGACAGCCAGAGTGGACAACTAGCCTTGACAGCCTAAGTGGACAGCCAGAGTGGACAACTAGAGTGATCAAATAGAGTGGACAGCCAGAGTGGACAGCCAGAGTGGATAGCCAGAGTGGACAACTAGAGTGGACAACTAGAGGTGACAGCCAGAGTGGCCAGCCAGAGTGGATTGCCAGAGTGGACAACTAGAGTGGACAACTAGAGTGGACAGCAAGAGTGGACAACCAGAATGGACAACCAGAGTGGACATTCAGGAGGACTGCCAGAGTGGACAGCCAGAGTGGACAGCCAGAGTGGACAACTAGAGTGGACAGCCAGAGTGGACATCTAGAGTGGACAGCCAGAGTGGACAACTAGCCTTGACAGCCTAAGTGGACAGCCAGAGTGGACAACTAGAGTGATCAAATAGAGTGGACAGCCAGAGTGGACAGCCAGAGTGGATAGCCAGAGTGGACAACTAGAGTGGACAACTAGAGGTGACAGCCAGAGTGGCCAGCCAGAGTGGATTGCCAGAGTGGACAATTAGAGTGGACAACTAGAGTGGACAGCAAGAGTGGACAACCAGAGTGGACAACCAGAGTGGAAAACTAGAGTAGACAGCCAAAGTGGACAACTAGATTGGACAGCCTGAGTGGACAGCCACAGTGGACAACAAGAGTGGACAGCCAGAGTGGACAGCCAGAGTGGACAATTAGAGTGGACAGCAAGAGTGGACAACTAGAGTGGACAGCCAGAGTGGACAGCCAGTGTGGACAGCCAGAGTGGGCAGCCAAAGTGGACAACTAGAGTGGACAGCCAGAGTGGACAGCCAGAGTGGACAGCCAGAGTGGAGAACAAGAGTGGACAACTAGAGTGGACAGCCAGAGTGGACAACCAGAGTGGACATTCAGGAGGACAGCCAGGGTGGACAGCCAGAGTGGACAGCCACAGTGGACAACTAGAGTGGACAACCAGAGTGGACAGCCAGAGTGGACAGCCAGAGTTGACAATTAGAGTGGACAACAAGAGTGGACATCTAGAGTGGACAGCCAGAGTGGACAGCCAGAGTGGACAATTAGAGTGGACAGCCAGAGTGGACAACTAGATTGGACAGCCTGAGTGGACAGCCACAGTGGACAACAAGAGTGGACAGTCTGATTGGACAGCCACAGTGGACAACAAGAGTGGACAGCAAGAGTGGACAGCCAGAGTTGACAATTAGAGTGGACAGCAAGAGTGGACAACTAGAGTGGACAGTCAGAGTGGACAGCCAGAGTGGACAGCCAGAGTGGGCAGCCAAAGTGGACAACTAGAGTGGACAGCCAGAGTGGACAGCCAGAGTGGACAGACAAGGTGGACAACAAAAGTGGACAACTAGAGTGGACAGCCAGAGTGGACAACCAGAGTGGACATTCAGGAGGACAGCCAGAGTGGACAGCCAGAGTGGACAACCAGATTATAAACCTCGAGTGGACAGCCAGAGTTGACAGCCAGAGTGGACAGCCAGAGTGTACAACCAGATTATAAACCTCGAGTGGACAACCAGAGTGGACAACCAGAGTGGACAGCCAGATTATAAATACTCGAGTGGACAGCCAGAGTGGACAGCCGGAGTGGACAACCAGATTATAAACCTCGAGTGGACAGCCAGAGTTGACAGCCAGAGTGGACAGCCAGAGTGGACAACCAGATTATAAACCTCGAGTGGACAGCCAGAGTGGACAGCCGGAGTGGACAACCAGATTATAAACCTCGAGTGTACAGCCAGAGTGGACAGCCAGAATGGACAACTAGAGTGGACAACTAGAGTGGACAGCCAGAGTGGATAGCCAGAGTGGACAACTGGAGTGGACAACTAGAGTGGACAGCCAGAGTGGACAGCCAGAGTGGATAGCCAAAGTGGACAACTAGAGTGGACAACTAGAGTGGACAACCAGAGTGGACAACCAAAGTGGACAGCCAGATTATAAATACTCGAGTGGACAGCCAGAGTGGACAGCCGGAGTGGACAACCAGATTATAAACCTCGAGTGTACAGCCAGAGTGGACAGCCAGAATGGACAACTAGAGTGGACAACTAGAGTGGACAGCCAGAGTGGATAGCCAGAGTGGATAACTGGAGTGGACAACTAGAGTTGGCAGCCAGAGTGGACAGCCAGAGTGGATAGCCAAAGTGGACAACTAGAGTGGACAACTAGAGTGGACAACCAAAGTGGACAACCAGAGTGGACAGCCAGGAGGACAGCCAGAGTGGACAGCCAGAGTGGACAGCCAGAGTGGACAACTAGAGTGGACAGCCAGAGTGGACAGCCAGAGTGGATAGCCAAAGTTGACAACTAGAGTGGACAACTAGATTGGACAGCCAGAGTGGACAGCTAGAGTGGACAACTAGAGTGGACAGCCAGAGTGGACAACTAGAGTGGACAACTAGAGTGGACAGCCAGAGTGGATAGCCAGAGTGGACAACTGGAGTGGACAACTAGAGTGGACAGTTATTATGGACAGTGGACAGTTGTCCAAAAAATGAATTAGAGATAGTTCTCTCATTCAAATTGATTAATGGACAGCTAGAATGGACAGTGGACAGTGGACAGCTAACTTCACACACCCTTGAATCATGCAACTGCGAAGGCTTATCTTAAAATTGATAATTTTAAACAGTTCGCTGTGAATTGCGCGATTTCTCGAACGACAACTAGTTAGGGGGATTCCCAAATTTCTTCCACTGGTAAATTGGTTTTACAGGCGATATCCTAATACAATCTACGTACCACGTTCTTTCTTACTATACTCTCAAACTGTACGCGTACAAAGGAATGATCGAGCGATTATGTTAAATCAATTTCTAGAATTGTCTAAGATGTGCGCACTCATCACAACAATACTTCTCGTACTCGCCCCATGTTAACACATACATCAAACAATGATTTGTCAGATACATCTTTACAAACAATCTCAGATAAAATATTCTCTGATCCCACTACAAGTGGATTCTGTAATTCATCATTGTCATCTAAAATCAACCTCACATTTTATCATTCAGTTCTAAAATACTACACTTATAATCATTTAATTTCAATGCGATACAATTTTGTGGTTCGGGTAAAAATACCACTTTGTGGGACATAATTTCAAAGATATCTTATCCACGTCACTCACTTAGTCATAATATTACATACAATAGAAATTATTAATTTTCGTGGATATTTAATTTCGTGGTTGAGATCACGTGACCCACGAAAACCACGATATCAAATCCCCTCGTATATTGAAAATATACTTTATTTTCAAAATTCTGGAGAAATTGTATCTAGTCAGTGCGGACCTAATGCGCATGAGATAATCACATCCATTTCATAGAATTATGTATATTTCTTGCTATGAAGTAGATTTATTCTAGACATATTTCAAGGCGCAAATGTCAATATATTCCAACTGCCTGATTAATTGCGCGTTGGTGCTGTTTATCATTATTATTGGTTATTCATTGAGCTGCTTTACATTAACATTTTAATTATCTGAATGAAATATTATCACGTAAATTACCATTACTCAAGATGATTGATAAAGCTTATTTCCTGTTATTTACAATTATTCAACAAATTTTACCTTGACTCCCCAATGTGTTTCCGGTAAAAACAGCCACGAGTCGGTTCAAAACTTTAATTTAAGTTACTTTAACAGTCAAAAATATCAGTGGATTTTAACGGACGATTATTTAGCCATCTTCATAGAGCTGCTTGCACAATAACAATTGAGCTTACCTTGTCCTTGTAGACTTGGGTTAGCGAACTTAGTCCCACAGGCTTGTGTGCGCACGGGAAACTGCACCTGATATCGCATAATGGTTGTCTTATTTCAACTCATATGGATTCATGTATTAAGCATGCTTCAACTTTCACACGATTTTAACAGTTCACATTTTGTATCACACACCTTTAATGCATATGACATTCAAAACGACCAAAACGGTGATTTTTTAGAAAGTTCTGGTAATTGATCAGCACTAAATAGTTTCAAATCTTCTAACCGTAAAGTGTCAATCCATATTTCGCTGGCTAGAATGAGAAGGTTGTATGTGCTACTTACGACCTTATAAGAGGCATACATGTTTGAAATCTGTTTTTCAAAGCGCTCTTTATGAGCCTATTTTCGTGAAAATCGGAACTTGTCATGTTGACCAAACTGAAGTCCAAGAGATGTTTTACTCTAATAGCAATGAGTCGTTTTCGGCCAGTTACTGTCTAGTTTTCTCAAAATATCATTTTGTACTACGACCTTCTCATTCTAAACCAGCGATTTTATTAGATAAAAAGGTGGATAGCATTTGGATGATAAACACGTGTAAAAACGTTAAATGCCTTCACTGAACATTTACAAATTATGAGTTTTCATTAACTTATTATTCAATTTTCACTATATTTTCATCAGACAGAAGCCATACCTGTGTCAATTTGTGGATTAAACTACATTTATCTTATCGTTTAACAGGGATCCAAATCCTGCCGCATGGAAGATGACGAGCATTCCAACTTGGCCAACATTTAACCAAAGCACACAGAACTACTTAGATTTATCCCTAAACATGACGTCAGAGTCCGCCAAGAGTCACTTGGCGCCAAAGCGGATGGCATTCTGGACCAATGTTTTCCCAACGCTTCACGCATGCGTAGAATGTACGTGCCAACGGAAACCAGGAGCCAGACAAGCACAAAATACTGCCAATTCTTCTAGAACAACGGTATTGGGTATATTAATCTGGCTACCATTGGTGTACATGATGAACTGATGCAAGCATAAACTGAAACAGATGTAGATTTGTGGTCTGGACGTAATACTACCGATATTCTACGCGTTGAAAACATATGTAACATCATTACCAGGGCGGACATACCACGTGTCATTTTGGCTTAGTCGACAATTTTTTAGAAACAGATCACAGTTTATACCCGAAACAGATTCAACTGCATGTGTTTTATGCAAAACCTGTGACCACCTGTTTAAACAAATTAAGTTACAACAGTAGTGTTCATTCTTGGTTTGAGCGTAATACATGTCTTGTTAAATCGGTTGAAAAAATATTTTACGGGGTTTTCTTTTGGTTGCCAGTTTTTGATTATTTTTAGTAATTTGACTTTATTAAATTACTCGTTAGAAATGTCCGTCCTGAGCCATTCATCGTCGGATACTCATGGAACATAACTACATTAAAGCCTTGCTCCCACTGAGCCATTTTTGCCTCGGTGATGTACTTCCAATTTTAACAAATGAGCTTCGGCAGACATCGGGAACAGATATTTCACATATTGTCCCATGACTTCCACGAAGCTTCCCGTGGACCACGATGGCTATTTTCCTGATGTCTTCCGATGCTTATTTATAAAGTCGGTTGTACATCGCCGAGGCAAAACCGCTTTGTGTGACCATAGATATATTAAGTCTATAGCGTGTAATACAACTACATGAATACATCGAACATGGGTTTCGTAAACATAACTAATTACTTGCATTTGAACAATATAATTATAAAAACTACTATGTACAAACATCAGGACTGTGTCCTTGCTCAGGGAGCTGTGGGTATGATAGTTGACCGTTTATATGCCTAACGACTGCTTCGGACAATTCATAAAACTAGCCAAAGGCTTGTCCTTTGGTACACGTTTGCCGACAAATATACCATTGCTTTTGTTGTCATTTTTGAAAATGTTACATTCACAATACATGTTTAATTATATTCTGTGCATGTATACTTGTATCATGATGCTTTATATAACATGATTAACAAGACACTATACTTCTATATTGGAAAATGCATAATAAATTATACAATCATATGTGAACATTATATGAAAATGAAGACTGATTGAAATTATTACTTTATTTTAATCAGTATCGACTCCATTTGTAGTCATTTGATTTATCTAGGCGATATTTGTAATTATTTAGACGTTCGTATACGTGGGCCCATCAATAATTTCGTAAACTAATTCCACAGTTTCATTACGTTTTGAAATAGCTTATTGAAAGTTTGCATGGTCAAAGATAATTTATTCACCAAATAATTTAGCATGAAAAATGATTGCTGACGTCACGATTTTTGACGTCATAGCAACATTCGAACATCATGTCATGGGCGTTCGTTTTAAAAAATGGCGTCGCCTAGTAGGACCGAGTAACGTTTTGTGTCAATGATTTATACATTACTCAGGAAACATGTCTTCTACATTCAAGAAAATTTGCATGCAGTTTATGGGGAATCTTGGCAATCGAATAGTGCATTTTCATTGTTGAAGAATTGCTTTAAGGGCAATAGAGGAGCATACAAAGATGATAAGCATATTCGCCGGCCATTTTCCTTTACAATTGGTGGTCGGTAAAGTGTATTGACCATAATATTTTGCGGCATACATGAAATAACTTGTAATTAATGTGTTGCTTCGAAAGCCTACTGTTATTATAAACTTTTGCAGCAATAATTAAATTTCAGTTGCTATCGGTTACGAAAAGAACGCACATACAACTTCAAATGTATTAGATTCTGTTATACTATGATAATTCGCGAACCCACAGCATCAGCGTTGTTTCGGACACAATCTATGACCTGAATATATACAGTTACCGCGCCCATCATAAAACCTAGAATAGGACATAAGCAACTTCTGGCCATTTCCAAAAACTCAAAAATACGCAGCATGGTTAGATATACATGCACAGAGAGGAGTTTGTTGTGTCGTAAACGGAAATTTGCGGGAGATGTCACGTGACGGCATGTAGCACGTGACCCGGTTATGGGTCGAGCAATGGAATAATTGCAAACTGTGCACGGGATGTTACTTTAAAAAGGAATAGAGTCTAATAGTGTGCTTGGCTATTTATATTCGCAACATAAAATTAGTTCACGAAATTATTGATGGGCCCTCGTATGTTGTCCGTTTTTTTATAATAATGACATCACTTTGAATTATTGAAACTACGATTCAGTGGTTTTACATCAGTATAATCGTACAGATGCCGAACAAACGTACAATCGGAAAACCCTAAAGGAGCATGTGTGGTAGACAAACACCGATCATACTGTAGCTTTGGCTTATAACGTTACCAGTTGGAGAAAGGAACGTGGAAAAAAACACGATATTGAATTGGAGTATTGGAGTACAAACTCTTTGTCTCTTCCTCAAAGTCACAAGCCATTAGTCGTGCGTGTCTTATGAGGTCGCAAGTCGCAAGTCGTTCTTGCGTCATTCTCATTTTAAACCTGAGATAAAGACTCTGACGTATAAGGAGATGAAGTTAATTAACAGAGTGATTGTTGGAAAGTTCAGATTTATTTTCATGTTAGTCACGATGTGAGTGGTTGTGAGGGGAATTGACTTCACGGAACTAGATCGTGGTAATGGAAAACACCACACCTTGTTATAAATAAATCTAAAGTGCTTACAATTCCATCCCTATATATCAGTGGATGGTCAAATTCTCGGAAATCCATGTGAAGAACATGGTAACAGTGGTGGGGCGATAGTGTATAACAATTGAACCAAACATTATAAAACTAAAATCGACAGAGAATTAATCAATTTTGCGCCTGTATACATTTATTGAAAAAAGTTGTCAATAACGAATATTTAATAATGTCGTTTTTACTGACTATTTTATTCTATAGTTGTTAATCATTCTGCCATGTGTTTTCTGTTATGAAAGGTATATTGTACAACGCCATTGAATATGTGTGTGTCACCGCATAAACAAGTTTCAAGTTTTCAAACAAAATACAACACGGAATGAGCTTTCATTGTCGATATTGAAGATAGAATTGCAAAATTTATTATGATTTAATGCTTTTATTAATTGTGTGCGTTTTGCATAGTATCGGGCGACATGAAGCTTGCATTATTTATTCGCTAGCATTCTAAATCTGTTCACAGTCGCAATTTCAGTGGGCGGCTGGTATCTGGTATTTACAAAAATACATATATTGGAAGTATCTCTCCATGGTTCGCCCACAACTTTATAGTTTTGAATGATTATCCGTGTGTTATTGACGTAGAATCTACATGACCCGCTATGTATGCAAATATTTTGTATTCAAACTAGAAAATTAAATTCAGAGAATAAGAGAAATTGACTATATTCACAGTCAGACTCCAGTCACGACAGCGACAAACGCGCATTTGTGGAAGTGGCGCGTTCGGTTTACTCCCACGCCATTATGTGACCCTAACTTCAGGAAATGTCTTATTCAATAGTTAACTATACGAGTCAAATTCGTCAGAAGGGACAAAATATCCTTGCAACTGTGTAAAATGCTATTACGATCAACTGGTAATCATTTCAGAAAACATACCACTTCGTATTGGGTAAATAGTATTTTGTAAACGAATAAAAATGACCTCTTTCAAAAATTGTAATGTCTATAATGTAGTATGCGCTGCAAACCAAGTTGCACCAAAACATCTAGGTTACCATATTTAAATATTTGAAAAAGATTTTCTTTATCATTTATGTTTAACTTATGGAAATAATGTAGTGCACAGAAAAGCGACATCACCAAGCCACAGAGCCAAGATTCAGGCTTGGAACGAACCATCCATACCCCTAACAAGGGTATCATATACTCATCCTGAGGTTTTAACCATAAAGGACGAGAATGATAGATATATATACACTGAAGTGAAGTAGGGGGATACTTTTTACAAAAACACCCCCACTGCAGTGATAAGTGTATTATGTAGCACACATACAATCTAACAGACACACAGAAAAACGTCGGTACCGTCTAACCACCCACGCAAGATTCAGACATGGATGTTGCTGGTAAACTTTGTTGACCTTTATCAAAGTCTGAGTAGTGTATCCGATATACTACAACAGACGTTGGTGTTATAGTATTGACACTTCCGCTAACAACATGATAATAATGTCAGATATAACAGATCTATATCATATTTTAGAATACATACAAATTACGTTATCAATTCATCCAGTGTGGATGAATACCAGTAAGACAAAACATACATCTCACGTTTCATCATTCAGAATTCATTCGAATTTCCTGCGTATGCTAACTTTGTTTGCATTCGATGTCTTACGGAAATGAATGAATTGTAATTCTTCCCAACCGGAAGTTATGTAAACTTTGTTTTGTATAGATGTACAGTAACACCTCACTTGTAGACGGATGCTGAAGTTTTCGGCGAAGCGTTTCCAATTAATGAATAATAAAATGTTTGGCCTGTGGTGAGTGTACATAACATGGGGGTCACTTTTTTGGGCACCGTAAAACGTTTTAAGCCTCCAGTGATATTTTTCGCTGTCCATACCAAAACGTAAATCCAACATACAACATACAACTTCGTCTTTTTGCGGCATAAAACTGATTCATTTCCTTAAAAACGCAAGTATATTGTTTCTATCGATTGTTGCTTTGTTGGTTGACCTTCTGATTTGTGATCCTCCTTGACCACAGACTCTTGTTCCGGTTATATTTGGCTTGCTGAAGCATCACACTGTCGGAGTTATAAACAATAGTAGTAGAATTTGATGCTAAACTAGTAGGGCCTTTTCCTTATTTCATTATTGTAGTTGTCAGTTCGGTCGCTTTTGTTTTATGCGCCTTTTCTTTTTGCGACTGTTGTATTAATGTGTTCTTCGGGTAGTCTTGTTTCGTCTCGTCTCGTTTCGTTTTGTATTTCAGCATACATTACTAGAAAATGGTGCTTGTTCTTGATTTTAATCCCAGAAAACGTCAATAAGGAGTGTAATGATGTCCATTCTTAAATAATAACTCACAAGTCATCATTTTTCATCATTAGTCATTTTTACTAGCGTAACGTTCATGCAGAACTAGCAATGTGTACATTGTTATTTTGTGCATTCCGTGTTCTGATGTTTCTATTTAATGCTTCCCTGTCCGACCTGGCATTATATTTTGTTCAAACTATAAGTCATGGACACCGTGTCGTTTTAGAAAAATCAGAGGCCACGGTACTTGTTCGGGGGTAGCTATCTTTGAATATGCAAAGCGACAAATGGTTGCGTTTGCCTCTCTGACGCCTGTCTCAGATAAATAGAAACACACATACATAGAGACCATCTGTTGAGCAGAGTCCAACGTGGCAAGAAATATATATTTCTCGTGTATATATAGGCGTATAGTGACGTAATTGATTTGCACATTGATTGTTGAAAAGTTATGATTTCAAGTTACGTAAGTCACGTTGTGAGGGGTTGTGTGGGAATGATCTTCACAGAACCAGATCATGGCAATGGAAAAAAGCTGCACCTAGTTATATTAATAACGCTTAGGGTGCTAGCAATTTCGTCCCTGTATATCAGTGGAGTGTCAAATCTCGAACATATAATTCGTGTAAAGGAGACATACGTGGGCAACATTGTACAACAATTGAACCAATACATCGCTGGCTTAGAATGAGAATGCTGTAACTACAGAATAATATTTTGAGCTGTCCGAATGTTCGTCTTTACTTATGGTTAAACAGGATGTCTCAAATTCAGTTTGGTCAACATGACAATTTCCAATTTGCATACAAATAGGCGCATAAGAAGCATCTGTGATGTTGAATTCGAATATGTATCAGTCTTATAAGGCCTTAAGTAGTTACCACCCTCTCACTTGACATGACGAAAAAATTAATCAATATTGCACATGCATGAATTTGAAAAGTTAACTAATATATTTAATTGAAATGTTTCAATAACCAATTTGCGAATATATATAAAAGAATGAGGCAATCACTGAAGATGATGATGGTGGTGAATATATAATACTGCCGTTTGTGCTGATTATGTTATTCTATGTTCGTTAATCACCCTTTCCAGATCGATATTGAGGATATATTGCAAAAGAAATATGATTTAATATTTTATTTGTGCGTTTCGCATAGTGTCTTGTGACATGAAACTTGCATTATTTAATCGCTAGCATTCTGAATTTGTTCACAATCGCAATTCAAGTGGGTGTCTGGTATCCGGTAATTACAAAAATACATATATTGGAAGTATCTCTCAGTGGTTCGCCCACAACTACATAGTTTTACAGATTTATCCATTTGTTATTGACGTATAATCTACATGACCCGCTATTTATGCAAGTATGCTGTATTTAAACTAGAAAATTAAATTCAGAGAATCTGAGAATGTGACAATTTTCACCAACATAGTCTGACGACAACGGAAGTGGGGCATTCGGTTTACCCCCACGCGATTCTGAGAAGTGAACTTCAGGAACTAGGCAACTCAAATTTGATATGATGCACGAAATTCTCTTGCAGACGGAAAAATGGTGCAATTTCCAAAAGCATATCACATTGTAATAGGTGCATAGTATCGTAAACGAAGAAAGATGGCTTCATACTTTTGACGTCTATGTCCTGAAGGGTATGAGCTGTGCCAAAGCATCTAGGTAAATAGTAGGGCACAAACCAAAGCCACACAGCTACAACGACAGCGCCTAGCCACACATGCAAGAGTCAGACATAGTACAAGCCATCCAGATCCCCAAAACATGGATGCTTCAAGCGAGTCCTATATGCTCACTCCGCAATGAATGACACACTGCGGACTTTGAATTTTGGCATAATTAGCCATAAAGGGGGGTACCGTAATTATAAGTGATAACTTCACTGAAGTGTTCTCAACTATTTTACAATACTCCAATAATGTTGTAAACCATGACCAATGAACCTCAGCTGATTGCCGAAACAGTTACCGGGATAATGACAACATTGTGGCAATGAATGCTTCATCATGGCTTATCATATGAATTTTCAAATTTATCAACTTACAAGTTGGTACTTTATTACTAAGTGTTTGATCAAGAATCATTCATCATTTATGCTTAACTAATGTAATGTAGGACACATACATATACAAAGCCACACAGAAACAGCGACAGCACCAAACGAAGAGTCAGGCTTGGAACGAACCATCCATATCCCACAAAATTGGATATTTGAAGCTATCCAATATACTCATCTCACACACATCAATGAACGACACACAGTGGATTTTGAATTTAACCGTCACTGGTGAATTATAACTACACCGACGTAAAGTACGAGAAGACGTTTAACAACCGCCAGACTGCAAACACCCCCACTGCAGTAATAAGTATAGTATGTTGCACACATAAAATCTAACAGACACACACAAACGGCGGTATCATCTAACCACCCACGCAAAATTCAGCCATGGATGTTGTTAGTAAACTTTGTTGACCTTAATCAAAGTCTGAGTAGTGTATGCGATTTACTACAACAGACGTTGGTGTTATAGTATTGACACTTCCGCTAACAACATGATAATAATGTCAGATATAACAGATCTGTATCATGTTTTAGAATACATACAAATTATGTTATCAATTCATACAATGTTGATAAATACTCAATGCCTATAATGTTTCATCATTCAGAGTTCATTCTGATTGCCAGACAATGCTAACTTTGTTTACATTCGATGTTCTTACAGAAATGAATAGTAATTGTACCTGTAAACTTTGTCTCGGGTCGTTGTACAGTAAAACCTTGCTTATGTACCGATGCCGAAGGTTGGTTCCGGCGAAGCATTTCTAAAAACATGAATAATAAACTAGTAACTGGGCACAACATGGTTGGAAACTTTGTTTTTGATTGTTCGTTACTCCAACACTCAACCTTCTTTTTTAATATAGTTAAAACAGTATACAGAAAACATACTTGTACTTTCGCAAAGTCTTTGTCCGGCAAAATGCTAAAATGTTTCTTTAAAAATGCAAGTACATTGTGTATAGTGATTCTGTCGAGTGGTGCATTATAAGTCTGCCTTGAGGCCGTGCTTGACCGCTGACTTTTGTTACCGTCTTTGACTACATAGATACACGAATAGTGGATGTCAAACTATTTAGTGCTTTTTTCATATTGATTTTTAGGTTTTTTTATGTCACAATGTGTGATATATGTGTATTTGTGTGGCTGTGGTCTTATTGTGTCCTTCATGCAGTTTTGTTTTTGCTCTGCGCTTCCACCAGTGTCGTATTCCAGCATAAATTACTAATTTAACAATAATGATTGGTCAGATTTTAAACCTCAAAGTCGTAAATAGTACGTGTGATAATGTTCATACTTAAATACTAGAAATCCATTAAATGCCATCATCTCATTAATAAAAAAATATTATTGACATTTTGACATAGGCTCTTTCATGCAGAATTTGTATATAACAAACTTTTTTGTGCCTTTCTTGTTCTGATGTTTATGAATAGTGCTATATCTTCCCTGTACGATTTGTTGACAATATCTTTGTTCAAACTATGTACATGGACACAGGTAACGTGTAAGACTCAGGTCACGATACTTTTTCTGGAGTCATCTGCCCTTGAATATGCAAGGTGACTGATAGTTGCGTTTGCTTTAAAACTGTATTTCATGTTCTAACATCGACGGAACCCACGTGCGATCCATTTCAATTTATTGCATGATATCGATATTTAATGCAGTTAATATGTATCGTGTTTATCCGACGATGGATAACTGTGTTTATATACAAAGGTGGTGAATATACAAATTGATATGATGTTATTTTGTAAGCCTATTTAATGGTCATGTTTTAAGATACCGGTAATAAGAAGATCTTTGAATTATTTTTAAAGACGTTTTTCAATAATAGCCAATATCATCTTATTTAAGGTTATGAGATAGTAGTACATTGTGTTTACCACATTTACAGTTAATGAGTTATCTTGTCTTCCTGTATCCTGTTAATTAACTGCTTTTCTTGGAACCACAACTTCCTGTTAAATAGCCTGGATATTTCAAGTTTCAGAAAAAGAAAACATATCATTTTGTTTGGATTTATAGAACATTGTTTTGGATTTATTTTTCTGTGCTTAATATCATGCTGTAGATCTCTATCTGCGTGTGTCTGATACCGAGGGTAGTAGCGTATCTGATTTTATCGATAAGAGTTCAGTGTAGCGTTAGACAGTGGTGTCTGTGAGAATGATTAACTTGCCAATACAGTCAAATCTAGTTTACACAATCAACGAAGGTAATAATCTAATCTGCTATAACAGGACAGCAAATCTTTACCGTAATTGGTTTTATTACACGGAGAAAGATTTCATAACATGAACCGATGCTAATAACAGCGCTAAATTGTTCAGGGACCTCGTTGTATACGGATTAGAGATAGCTAAAGAATGAAATACGACGCCAGGTCATTCTAAGTCAAAATCTGATTAAATTATGGTACAGATAAAATGATATATTGATGTGTGTTGGCGTGGTAGTGTGGTTGTGTTCGCAGATAACCCAGCTGTTGGAACTATCATCACAGAGAATAACATTTAAGATTATCTGACAGATGGATTGGTAACATCGATTCATATACACCGCGATACGCAGTCATACGAACATGTATCACGTACAGGCTTTGAACACTAAATTTCAGTGCGGTCGTATTTCATTATAGCTCTGTGGTTTTGCGTTTTTCCTGATGCGCTCCATAAAAAGTTTTGAATTTAAGAGGTGGATTTAGCTTTAGTGGGGCACTTCGTAATTCATTTTTTTTTTTAAATTGGAAATGGTTTTCTTTATGCAAGTTGCGAGAATATTGACGTCCGATATATTGATATGTGATAAAGCTCTATGGATAAATCTTATAGTCGCGATAACTACCGTAATGTTTCAGTGACAGCATTGTTTGAAGTGTTATACCATATCAGACAGGAATTAATTTACATCAGTATTTATTTCCAAGGACTATTGAATATGCTTCCGGGGTGTTAAGTAAACTCATCAAGCCGGGAAGTGGTTAAGTTAAACATTGTACCGTTTATGCAATTCGGAAGTGTTGGTCAGCCGCAAATCTGAAGTGTTGCTCAAATACAAAGTTGAAGTGTTGGTCGGTGTGAACTTTTCAAAAGGAGTATGATGAACATTAAGGATAGTTTTAAGTACCATGGTTGCTTGGTTACAAACACCCTCTGCGCTATTCCGGATGTACAGATGATCAATAATAGCCGTACATGTATCTGCACTCAGTAAATATTAACAAGTACCACGATTGAAATTGAAGTTGATTTCAGCTACGCCCCGCCAATAGATTATAGCACATAAAGCATTGCAAGGACTTTGGCGAGAAATGGAGTGTCAGCGGTTTTCATCGAACGTTTTGATATTATTAGTGTTTATTGTGCTTCTCACAGTGTCACAAACTGGTGTAGCAAAGGAAATCACGCATCTTACAGAAATCGGAACACTTATTGGAATATCAGAAAAAATTGAACTTGACGGGGATTATAAATACGCATCAAGATTTTTAGGAATACCGTACGCTAAGCCCCCGACTGGAGACCGGCGCTTTGCCCGTCCGGTCACATACGGTCGTTTTACATCAACATATAATGCTACGTACAACAGGGCACATTGCATACAGACTGTTCACATGTATCAGTACATAGAGGTGCAAAATTTTCAGCAAGACGAAGATTGCCTGTATCTAAATGTTTACGTTCCAGGAAACTTTTCAAAAACCGGAAGCAGATTTCCCGTCATGCTCTATATTCATGGTGGAAGTTTTGCTTCCGGTGGTGGGGATATATACGAGGGTGACAAATTGAGCGCATTTTATGACGTCATTGTGGTGACAATCAATTACAGATTGAATGTTTTCGGATTTTTAAGTAATGGAATGAATAACGCTGGAAATTTTGGATTATGGGATATGAAAATGGCACTACAGTGGGTACATGACAATATACGTGACTTTCGGGGTGATCCCCAAAGTGTTACTATTTTTGGAAACTCTGCCGGTGGAGCAGCGGTTCTTTTTCAAGCGATAAATCCTGACAACCGAGGGTTGTTCCAGCGAGTTATTGCAGAGAGCGGAAGTTGTTTTGCATTTTGGGCAGTTCAGCGAAAACCGTTGGATAATTATAATAGCTATGTAAATAAAGTAGGCTGTAATTTTGGCGATAGTGATGATATACTTGAATGTTTACGTATGAAACCTGTAGAAATGCTTAGATTAAAAGTTTCAGACTTTGTGCCTTCTGTAGATGATGACTTTTTACCAGAATTGCCTAACACTTTACTGAAAAGTAATTCTATAAAAGCAAAGGCTGCATTGAAATTTTTCTCAGAATTGGACCTTATGAATGGAGTAACCAGTCAAGATGGAGCGTTTGCAAGAGACTACTGGGCAAACCGAATGATGCAGTCGGGGATACTGAAAGATATTTCAAAAGGCGTTCCAAAAGATTTCTTCGAGCAGACTTATGTTCCCTATATGTTAGATTTAATGTTTGATGACATACCTCCCGTGTTAAAACATTCAGCAATCAACCAGTACACGGATTGGTCATTGCCTACAGATCCTCTGGCTGTCCGACGCAACCTGATCCAGTTCGAATCTGATGTTACGTTTTTTGTCCCCGCCGTTGTAGCTTCAAGGGGCCATAGAAGCCATATATGGGACCATGTTTCAGGAAACAGTTTTTTCTACGTGTTTGATCAAAAGCCTGATTTCGCCCCAAATCCGGAGTGGTTAAAGGGGGCCACGCATTTTATGGAAGTACCTTATATCTTTGGATTTCCTAAGATTTTGGAGACAAAATTGATCGCGGATTACCATGCGCTGAATCCATTCCGGATAACAGAAAATGATAAAGTGCTTTCTAGGAAGGTTATGCAATATTGGACAGCATTTGCTAAAACTGGGTAAGCATTTTATGTTATCAACCGTTGTTGTGGATGTAATGGCCTTGTCCCACTGAGCATTTTTGGCCACGGCGATGTACAGGGTGTCCAAAAAGAAAGTATACAGTTTCAGTGCATTTTAATAAAATCTTAAAGTTTTGCTATCGCAAAGAAAGTCAGCACATGGTTAGTCAAAAGATGACATTTTTATCTGGCATAAGTATTAAACTTGTAGCTTGGATATTTTTTGAAATAATGTAAATTTTTCTAAAATTACCGTATTCTGTCCGTGGCGTCATTTTGACGTCATTTACGACGTTTTCACAATTTTTGTATTTCTGGTGTTTCCTGTCTTGCACGTACCCTTGGAAAATGTGCATTGTATTTCACAAATATCTAAACTGATATTATATATACGATGTGCCTCACGAGCATGCGCATGTTTGTTGGCTTTTAATAGGCTATTCACTTGCGATTTCGGCAACAAAATAGAAAGAAGTAAACCCATTGTGTTACATGCCTTAGTTAAGTAAGTTCTTTCGGAACTCCGCAGCGAATACTTTGTTTTGAATGTTGTATGGTCATGCAAGTGGAGCCAGAGTCACACATGGCAATGCACGGTGTTGGGTGAATTACAAGAAACATTTGGTGTCAAAATAATTTCTGGCAAATTTCCACTGCAGGGTGGAATGGCCCGCCCACAGCCCGGGTCTTAATTCATGTAGATTTGTTTTCTTTAGGGCTATCCGAGATCGCTTATGTACAATCAAATGCATATATACACAAGTTTTCTTCTGATCAGCATCAAAATGAAATTTAAGAAGACAAGTTTGTAGATATCTGTGTAAATGTAATGAACATTTTAAAGAAGAGATGCAAACCCGGAAACCTGCGATAGACAGAAATTGTGTAAACGTCGTATAATTACGTCAACATGAATTCACTGTCAAATTAAGGTATTTTTTGAAAATATTTGACATTTTTTAAAAATTATTCGAGTTACAATTTTCAAACTGGTTCCAGAAAAAAAACTTACATCTTTTTCCTAACCATGTGCAAAATTTCTTTGCGATAGCAGTACCTTAAGAGTTGATAAAAAATACCCCAAAACTGTATACTTTCTTTTTGGACACCCTGTACTCCCGATTTAAATAAATTATCTCCGTGAAGCATCAGAAACATGGGTATCACATAATTATTTTCTAATGATTACACTGAAGCTTTCTTAGACCACCAGGACCCCTTTTTCTGATGCAATCCTGTTCTCATTTATTAAATCGGGAGTACATCGTCCAGGCTATACACTATCAGTGCGACCAAGGCATAAGCTGTGAAGTGTTATGTACAATATTTTTGGTGTCGTCAAGATTACTTTTAAACAATTACCCCGAAGTCACTGACATAGAACTCCGTTTATTTAAGGTGTATCGCCCTTTTTTTCATTCCAACGATTGTGTTAGATACCTATATACAACCACTATCATGAAAAACACTTCTACATCTGATTTAACATAAAATACGTTTTTACACAATATAAGTTAGCTTTACAGCCAACATCAGTCAGTGTATCTTTAATATGCATAGGTCACACAGAGCATTTGTTTTGCCCCGATATATATAAATAAGCTTTGGGTGCCATTTGGAACAGGGATATCGCAAAGTTTCTCATGGCAACACCGAGGCTTTCCCTAGTATACGATGACCCTTTTTCCTGATGCCTTTCGATGCTCATTTCTGATATACTAGTACATCACCGATGCAAAAAATTATCAATGCGACAAAGGAGTAAGTTAACATATGCATACAGTCCTTAATTAGTTGTCGAGAATTTAGGGTGTCCACCTCGGGAACAACATGTTGTGGGTTATCACAGACGGTGGACAAGCATAATAATTTTTTTTATGTGTATCATGTCTATACTAGCGATACGTCATTTGGGGATGCCTAATTAAGGTATCGGCGCAACCCACGCTATCATATTTCGTTTCAACAGGCGGAAAAAGAATACGTGTATCATAGTCTGTCATGGCTATATTTACAACGATACTTGATTCGTGGATGCTTAATTAAGCCATTGGCCGAACCCACGCTATCATATTATGTTTTAATAGGTTACTGTCTCATAGAAAAGGGCAATGTATGAAATATGTGGATTGTGTTACCGTTAACCAATAGGAGGTTGTCACGAAGTTGACTTTTACGCCTATCGAGAATCTACGTTTATATAAGAAATATATGAACCAGTCTCCAGGAAAACCTGCTATTTTGACAAGAATATTAATTTTAACTAGTGTTAAAGCATAATGCTACTGAAGCAAATTACAAAATAATTCTTGTCAATACCAAAAGCTTTGAGGAAGTAACAGCTGTTGTAGAGTCTTTATTCAGAGCTTTTTGGCTGACGTCGCAAACGTCATTCAAATATAATTCGACGTTACGTTGAAGTTGAAGTATTTCATATTTTTACTGTTTGATCGATTCTTGAAATAAACTTTAAAAATAGTATCACGTTTTAGAATTATCTTTTAGTTTTCAAAACATGCATCAAAATCGAAATTGTTTGCATTCAGAGAAAGGCTATTACTATTTTAACTGCCTCCTCGTTTTTCTCAGTACTTTTCAGAAATGGGTAACCATAGCAACAAAGTATGTGATTTGGATAATATTCATGGGGAATCGTAAAGCTAAGTCTTAAATATATAGTATTATATGGGTAACTTAATTAAAATAGAACCAATAGATATGCATTGCATATTATTTTCGAGCTGTTACAAAACTTGTTTATACTGTAAAAACCTAATATCAAACTAGATCTAGCCGGTTTTCCTGGAAAACGACTTATATAGATTGCCGTACTTCATCAACAGTTATCTTTTACATTTTCCCAGAAATTCCTGATATTTCAAACTACCTTGATGACACAACGTGATTAAATTCTATGCGCGTTGAAACCGCAATATTATATTTATGTAATATTTGGAAATACTATCATGATCAAAGACAAATGGCTTATTCTAATGTGAAGGGCGTTTCCCACTGGGTAAATATTATCCGATGGTGAAGCCATAAAGAATGCACAAGCATATTTTAATATAATTATGTTGAAGCAATGTATGAAAAAGGTCCATTGGACCTTTGCGATACCACTTTTCAAGAAAATGACGAAAATTGTGAATTCTCGCAAAGTATTCTTTTCCAACCAAAATCAATATGTTCGTACTATAACTAATTGGATTGGGGTCTATATTTACGAGCACATTTTATAAGAACATTTCTACCGACTTTTGAAGTTTTTTAGACACCTACACGATTTAATTTGATAAAATTGGTATTTAAATCATTAAACCCATTCTAAAGTTAAACGGGTATATGTACATGAGGTAGCCAAAGTCATAATTCCTAATTCCTCGAAAAGAAAATAAAGATGTTACCTCTATTTCAAAACTAATAAAGTACATCGAAAAATTATATAACCTTATAAACAGTCACACAAAAAATTGCGGACACCATTTTGTCGATTTATCAAAAGTATCCTAATTTATTGCCAGCCCTCTAACTTATTTGTATGTTGATAACTCGTATCGGTTCAAAAGAATGTCTTATAATATATCTATCTTTACTAACATCTATTTTAATCAGTTAATGAGTTATGTTTTAAATTGTAATTTAATGGGTTTCCTTTGTACGTTAACTTAGAAAACATGAACGTTTAAAATAAGGTCAAGATCACTCACCATGTGAAGACTATACCGTTAATATAGGTATATTCCATTTGTAATTGAATAATAACTGCAAATCGTACAAGTATTTCGGTTTATATTATAAAACACTCACAATTGAATAATTTATCTTTTTTCACTAACATCTATCAGAGAACACAATTTATTTCATGCTTACCGGTGGTTTACGGCGGAATAACGGTGGATTATTCCCCGATAATTTCACTGTCCATAATTTCACTGTTCATAATTTCACGGCAAACAGACTATTTTTTTAACAAATTTCCCCGCCGCCAAAAATGAAATAATAAGCATTTTCACTTGCTCTCTTAATCTTTAACAAATAACAAAACATTAAATGTACATTAATGTAAAACAAATGGACGAAATCGAAGCGAGTGCAGAAGAACTATTTGCTTGCAACTCGACGCGCGCATGGCGGGAAAACGACGTCACGCAAAACATTTCAGGTATATAGTGGAGTATTTCCATAATTTAAGGTATTTGAAGCATGAAATAAATAGAATATTAGTATTTTACCGTGTATGATCGGCTGATAATTCACCTCGTGAGCAGCTGACTTATATTTTCACTCGTGGCTACGCCACTCGTGAAAATATTACATCAGCTGCTCACTCGGTGAATTATCAGCCGATCATACACGGTAAAATACAAATATCCTCTATTTATTGTCCGTACAAACGTGTAAAGCACATGCTTTTCATGGTAAGTTTGTTGAAATTGACAAGATTGTACGTCAATATCAAGCCACGTCATATGTCACTGTTTTTTGACAGGTACAAAATAAGAATTTGGACCCAAAGAAAAAGTATAGGCCTACTGAGTAGACGATTTCATTTTTTTAAATGTGTATGTCAATGAACTTGTATATAATGAACATAAATTATATAATTATGAATATTAAAACACAAACAAAATGTGTTGAGCACTCCATTTAAAAAAATATTTGCTAAACCCAAAAATGTAACGTTAGAAATAAATCTTGAATAAAGTGATTATTATTATTTTATACTGCAGGAATCCGAACCCACCTGGTAGCAGTAGCACAGAAAGGCTCCCGTTGTGGCCGAGGTTCACCTTGGAGACACAGGAATATTTAGAAATTAGCTTCAATATGACGTCACAGTCAGTGAACAGAAATCTCGCGGCGGCAAATGTTGCATTTTGGGATAGCCTCGTTCCGGAATTGGAGAAACATTACAGTAGTGTCGCCGCTTCGTTAACTTCGTCAAGTGTCCGGTTATGTCACTGTGTTATATTCGTTTGGATAATATTGGTGGGTTTTAAGTGAATAAGGAACTGTGTAGTGTGATTGCTGCCGTTATGTCACTTGTGAGGATGACTGTTGTCGTTATGTCACTTGTGGGGATGACTGTTGTCGTTATGTCACTTGTGAGGATGACTGTTGTCGTAATGTCAAATTTGAGGATGACTGTTGCCGTTATGTGACTTGTGAGGATGACTGTTGCCGTTATGTCACTTGTGGGGATTACTGTTGCCGTTATCACACTTGTGAGAATGACTGTTTTCGTTATGTCACTTGTGATAATGACTGTTGCCGTTATGTCACTTGTGGGGATGACTGTTGCCGTTATGTCACTTGTGAGAATGACTGTTGCCGTTATGTCACTTATGAGGAAGACTGTTGCCGTTATGTCACTTGAGAGGATGACTGTTGCCGTTATGTAACTTGTGAGGATGGTTGTTGCCGTTATGTCACTTGTGAGGATGACTGTTGCCGTTATTTCACTTGTGGGATGACTGTTGTCGTTATGTCACATGTGAGGATGACTGTTGCCGTTATGTCACATGTGAGGATGGTTGTTGTCGTTATGTCACTTGTGAGGATGACTGTTTCCGTTATGTCACATGTGAGGACGACGTTTGCCGTTATTACACTTGTGAGAATGACTGTTCCCATTACTAGCCTGTCAGTCGTTGAGAAAACTGTGATTGTTATGTCACTTGTTGTTTGGCAATTGCAGCTTACGGCGTGATTGTTACCGTTATACAATGTTGGCGACAGCTAGCGTAGCTTGGCTGATGGTCCGAATATTGTCATATCATCGATACAATTTGTCTGTTTGTCTGTAATTAAAAAAAATAGATTTGTGGCTGTCTGATCACTGTTTATGTACGTGTACATGTGTAAAAGACTTTCTTGTGCTAGTGTGGCATACGATGGTGAATTGACTATACATTGTTAGTTTCAACTATGCATATCTAAAATTGTGTGAAAATGCAAACGACTTTACTGACACCAAGATGCTACCATTGATTATTGCTCGGAGAACTTGACTTGATCATGACTTTCATGCAATGATATATTGCAAGATTGAATAATTGTATAGAGGATATTTATATTTTACCAAAGAGGTCCAAAGAATTCTTTGACTTCTATGATTTTACGGTTTATGATCGGCTGGTATTTCACCGAGTGAGCAGCTGAAGTTATATTTTCAATAAATCACGAGTGGCGTAGCTGACCACGTGGCGAAATACTAACCGATTATACACCGTAAAACACTTATATTCTATTTAATACATTATTCAAATAGCTTTAATGAATTATATGCCCCCAATTAAATTGAAATACCCCACTATATGCCTCAGATGTTTTGTGTGACGTCTTTTCCTCGCCATGCACGCGTCGCGTTGCTATCAAGTAGTTCACCTGCAATGGCTTAAACTTATGTACACATGTAGTGTTCTGTTATTTGTTAAAGATTAGAGAAAAGGCGAAAATGCTTCATTATCTTATTTTTGACGGCGGGGAAATTTGCTGGAAAAAGGTAGTCTGTTTCAGTGAAAGTATCGACAGTGAAATTATCGACAGTGACATTATCGACAAACCATCCACCGTTATTCCGCCGTAAAACATCAATAAGCAGGCAATAAATAATTTTCAACAAGGAAATTGTGCATTATCGGTATTTCATTTTTGCGTTTGTTTTGCACATTGTCAGAATTACATTGTCAAAATGGTTTCGTGATACTCCACGCTTATCAAAGCGAACAACCGGATTTATAAATATAGAATGAAATTTTGTCCCCGGATCGCGTCAATTTCTCTGGACTAAAACTACATCGATAATGCCATTAATCGAAATCTTGAACATAATAATAATGTGATACATATTGTACATTTTAACATTTACCGGTTAAGCCCACACGTGACCATATATTTTCGTGACGAACTACTAAATATTCTGATTTATCATTTGCTAGATGCCGAGCCCTTTTTTTGCCAGTTAGCATTCTGCTAATATATGGCAGACATATGAGTACCTTCACCCTGATTTGAAACCGTGTCGCTCGATAAGGCGACAAGCGTGCTAACCACTCAACTACGGATACACACACAGAAAGAGGATAACCTTCACCTTCGATGACATCATTTATTGCGCATGCGCAGTTGTGTTTCATTTCAATTTAATTCATCAAGATGGCGACTCCCATACATCTTTCGATTTGTTTACTTCAACATACGAATGTAACCTTATTCTGTTGTGCCATTCATCATGCGTTCCAATAATAGGGACCACATTTTACGGACACCGGCATGACGTCGTTTCAAAATTTAAACCTTTTTAAAGAAAAAGTGTCTTTGACGTCAACATTTCCTAAAACAATTTTGTTCTTAGAAAGTCCAGACTGTGTTTGTTCCAAAGTGGAAACATGAATATCCTTCACAGTGGTTAATTTAATTTGTCTTTCTGAATAACTACGAAAACCATTAAACCTTAGAAAACTACTCGTAGACAAACCTAATCGAAGAAACTTTATATATATAGGACAAACAGTCCTAGAATTTCTATAACGAAGTTTGGTGCTAATCTGGGACGTTAACTTAAGCATAAACATTCTGAGACTGAAACTAAAATAAGACTTATACTTAACTTGTTTTCATTTTGCCCGGATGTTGCTTACTTTGATAAGTCACTAGAGATCACCAAGTTGACATAATCTTTTAGGTCATACTGTGTTGACGATAAGGTCACTGGGTCAAATCATGGGGCCTTGTTTGGTCACTTAGAGGTCGCCGTTTTGGCATAATATTTTGGCCACTTGGTTAAATCATCGGGGGTCTTCATGTGGGCGCTTTATGGCAAATGATCCTGTTTAAATATGTTTTTTGGTTTTATGTCCGCGACTGGTTAAGTTAAGTGCTGCCTTCCTTGTCCTATTTATTCATATACGTACATTATATTTTGTTTCGATTTTGATGTGAAAATGGTGTATGTGTACTTTATGTATCAGGAGCAACAATTATATGAGTTTTAAGTCTCTGTGAATAAAGTCCCAGTACCATTAGTATGTTATTGCTAGGGATTGAGTCCACTACCTCTATTCTGTGAACTAGTAATGTGTTCTATTGTCAGATTTATATAAAACAATAAAATATTTATAGACTCTAAAGTTGCTTTCACTTTATAATCACCCCTACATCGAAATACTGAAGGGACAGCAGTAATATTCAGAACCTTTGTACAAGTACTGTATGAATATGTCTTTCCCATATACAAATATACAAACCACTTTCTGGGGTACACATATTAAGACACCCTATCTCCACATTTAGAGCAGCAGTCAGTTGCTTGCAAAAAAGCTAAGATTAGAGTTTGGTCGGTTAATTCTCGACTCAACTTTCATGGTGTTATCCATCGGCACGAGGGTATGAGAGAAGAGAAGTCAGTTCCCCTAATATGCTGAACGTCTTGCAAGGGAATTTATGGTACAAGTTTTATTTCGTCTTTGGTATGACGCGGCCTGGGATCTAACCCGGGACCTCCCGCACCCGAAGCGAACGCTCAACCACTAGGCTATCGGGGTGTGGTTATTATTGTATCACATGTACACTTTACTGGCAATTCTTAAAGTTGGTCTCGGAAGTGTTACAATGACCGAAATCCGATCTTCCGAAATAAAAATGTCTGGTAAACTAAGTAATTGCATCAGTGGGTCGACACCCAGCCTGATTGATTGATGCTATATAACACTGAATTCTAGCTATCGATTGTAGAGCAATCAAATTTATCAAGTGGGAGGTTATTAGATGCTATTAGACTACATATTTCATTCCAACAATCTCACGCTCAAATACTGGAGTAAAATTGCCTCTGAGACGGTCCTGACTGCTTAGATTTTCATTTAGACCAGTGCATGAAAAACGAGTTTGTAAATGCTAGGATACAACACCCAATTCGATAGGCTTAAATCATTTTATCGAATACGAATACGAGAAACAATTTATCAAAATATTTTTTACATTGCGAAAGCTTAAATACGAGGAATTATCCAGGATTTATATGCAGACTACAAAATGCCAATAACAACATTGCATACATGCACTCAGCTGAGATGTGTGTCATGGTACGGATTTGGAACACCGCAGATATGTAAAATACAGAAAATGTGATCCGTCGCGCTGTACATGCGATTTGGTCCGTAGTATGGTTAACAAGCATACCGTAGACTCTAGTACAGACATGCTTTACTATTTGTAACATTTCCATGCACTACATGTGTATTATTTCCCAATTCGCTGATTCATAAGTAAGTTTTATAAATGTCAAATTATCGCTTGTAGTTTTTCACTATTTGAAAAGTTCATATAAAAATTATTATACCGCGCTTACTTTTTCACAAATTTATTTCAATAACCAATATTCGTGAATACGGTTTACAACATAAATATATATTATAAGGTCATCAAGGAATTTATCAAGGTTCGAATCAAAGCATGTTCTAAAAAAGAGTATACATTGTACACTAGTAAAAAATAAAAATGTCCAATCAAATCATAAAAAAATCAGATTGAAAAATACTGCTAAATTAAGTTTAATTCACGCTTCCACTATTAAAATTCGAAAAACTCCAGTGCTTTCAGTGCTTTGATTTTTATCATTCGTATTATTCTCTTGGATTATCAACTACATCGTATCCGCTCTATCAGTTCAAGTGTGTCTAGGTCAGACTAGCGTTCTCCTGACAAACCTTAAATCTGAAAACGTAACTTGTGCATGATATTTAATCTCACCTAAGACCTGGCTTTAATCTCCTTACATGCGAATTTCCTAGAACTGTCATTCAACGTTAAACAAAGTTCTAAGAAATTGTGTTGTTAAGTGTCACTTTTTTTACTCAATTACCGGTTTGAAACATTGTTTAATGTTGTTCCGATGATACGCATTGTGTCATGTCGGGTTCCCGACTTCAACTTTCTGACTGCGATGATTGTATAGACAAATGAGCAGTTCTCCAGAAAAACCATTCTATGTTTTGACAGTATGCAATTACATTTCAATGGCGTTTGCCATTTCAATGGCGTTTGCGACGTCAGACAAAAACTATAAATATGTTATTTTCAAAAACTTTTGTACATTCCTTAAAACTCAAGATATTACCAAATTAAAATTTTCTTTTGCATTTTGCTTCATTAACATTATTCTTTCAAACTATGACAAATCTCAAATTCAAATATTTGTCAAAATAGCAGGTTTTCCAGTAGACTGATTCCTAATTATGTCTATATATATATATGCGTATTGTAATAGGACAGAATAAGGACTTAGAAATCAGTGCATAGAAATCAACTAAAATATTATAATTTTAGCAATCGGGAAAAATGCTTTTCAGTTTTCTGCATATCTGCATTATGTTATTATCTTTCTGTCGTTTGTATTCTCTGAAGGCGTCGTTTGAAGATTACAGCAGTGCTTTTCTTATAATATACTCTTATATAATTATATCGCTGGCTTAGAATCAGCATCACAAGGTGCTTCTAATAAGTATATTTTCATGAAAATCGGAACTTGTCATGCATGTTGACCAAAATTAAGTTAAAACCGCTTGTTTGACCATAAGTAGAGTAATTTTCAGACAATTTTTTCTTGTTTTCTCAAAATATCAATTTTGTTCTTACGACTTTCTCAATCCACAGGTAACAGTATCGTTGAAAAAAGAAATTAAAAAAAATGAAATTGAAAAAAATATATTTTTTCTATCTATAAAAATTATAAAACCTAAATTTCGAGAACATTTTTTTTTTCAATTTCATTTTTTGCTTCTTTTTCAACGATACTGTTACCTGTGTCTCAGTCTAAGCCAGCTGTATGGTGTCATTGATTTCAAGTAAATTTTGGTTGCACCGGTCACGTTCCGACAAATATGAGAACTTTAAGTAGCTGTATGTCATATACTTGTATTCTCTTTTCTCTCTCTATACTCTAGTCCCGGCCAATGTATAGTAGATCTTTGTTCAAAAAATATTAAGCTAATGATTCATTTTATTTATACATAAAAAACGTGTGTGTCACCTTACCAACAGACTAAACTTAGAAAAATCGAGACATTCACCTAATGTACGTTCCAACAGTTGATATGATTAATCGACGGTGTCTCATATTTAAAATAGAACTGAACATTGTCATTATATTTAGAGCAATTATAAGTGGTTCCACTCAAATGTTGTGTTTCTCTATACCCTGTAGCTCTTGTAACAAGATACAGTCGTGTCGTATAATACAGGGTTTTAAGATATTGTTCTCAAAATTTCATTTCATGACTTATTTTATTTGAGCTATTAGTGTTCGCAGTAGACAAGTTAAACGACTTCCTCTAATAGTTTATTTAATGGCACGATGATTAGAACAATGATATAACCCTCGGGATTTGAACTTGTAGAAACTCAAATAAATAGAATGAACTTTTATAACACCCTGTAAATCATTGTTTCTAGAAAATTACAGTTCTGATAACAGTATTGAATAGTATGTATTGGTTGGAAAGTATAACGAAATACTTACTACATTTCATCATTTCGGCTTTAACAAAAATATTTGGTAATAAACCATAACCTACTGGTCGTCAAACTATCGCCGCGATAAACTTTTTGTACTTAGGGATAGGGCAAAGTTAATGCTGGATTCTATGCGCTATGTTACCCCAGAGTTTTTTTTGTCCCAGGGGAAGGACATGCAAGTGTTGCAACATAAACCAGTTTTTATACCAGTCTTTCAACCTCGCAGCTTCAAATTATAAAAAATGCCCCGCTTACAAAAATATTTGGAAATCAACCATACTGGTCGTCAAACTGTCGACGAGATAAACTATTTTGTCTTGTAAATACACTGTCTTTAATTTCATCCAATAAGGCATTGATCTGATCATTAAATCGTCTGCAAACTTGACACTGATGTATGAGGCTGTCTTTGATTATCTTAGATACGTAATGTTATATTTTACCGCTTATTTAACAACAGTCCGACTGCAGTTATCAGAATGGTAACAATATGCACCTAGTCTGGTCCCCGGTAACTAAATAAGCACCTAGTCTGGTCCCCGGTAACTAAATAAGCACCTAGTCTGGTCCCCGGTAACTAAATCTGCACCTAGTCTGGTCCCCGGTAACTAAATAAGCACCTTGTCTGGTCCCCGGTAACTAAATCTGCACCTAGTCTGGTCCCCGGTAACTAAATCTGCACCTAGTCTGGTCCCCGGTAACTAAATCTGCACCTAGTCTGGTCCCCGGTAACTAAATCTGCACCTAGTCTGGTCCCCGGTAACTAAATCTGCACCTGGTCCCCGGTAACTAAATCTGCACCTAGTCTGGTCCCCGGTAACTGAATCTGCACCTAGTCTGGTCCCCGGTAACTAAATCTGCACCTAGTCTGGTCCCCGGTAACTAAATCTGCACCTAGTCTGGTCCTCGGTAACTAAATCTGCACCTAGTCTGGTCCCCGTTAACTAAATCTGCACCTAGTCTGGTCCCCGGTAACTAAATCTGCACCTAGCTTGGTCCCCGGTAACTAAATCTGCACCTAGTCTGGTCCCCGGTAACTAAATCTGCACATAGTCTGGTCCCCGGTAACTAAATCTGCACCTAGTCTGGTCCCCGATAACTAAATATGCACCTAGCCTGGTCCCCGGTAACTAAATCTTGCGTTATGTTACATAAGTCAGGCACAATGAAATTGTGGGGAGTGGTGGCCTGGGGTACGGCGCACGCTTCGGGTTCGATCCCCTTCTGGACAACTGGTTAATTTCTCTGAGAAAGACCCACATGCTCCATCCTACCGTGGTGTAAAATGGTACCTGTGAGGGCAGTGTTTATTCCTGGGCGCCGCAAATCGATGTTGGCTGCCACACCACAGGAGAGAAATAGTCTCCTCAGGGAGAATTTAGTGGAGGTTTTCATAGGAAGCCCAATGACCAGGGGAAGTTGAAATGTGAAAGGATGCTTGAGCGGTATCATAGCTGAAAAGAGCCCTAGAAAATTGGTAACTTATTTTTTTAATGCCTCTACGGATAAAGCAAGATGGCGGATATGCATTAGTTTATATAGGACAGTTTAGATATTCCACCTAAAGCGTGTGTTCTCTTGGTGTCGTTTCGATGATACTTTGTATAACAATATACTTTTTGTATTTTCAATCAAACCGGTTTCATCAAAGCGATATGGAAGATTGCATTATTGTAAATATGTTAGCCTCGTAAAATAAAGACTTAATTTACTTACTTATAATATATACTTACTTACTTACTTACTTACTTACTTACTTACTTACTTACTTACTTACTTACTGACTGACTGACTGACTTACTGACTGACTGACTGACTGACTTACTGACTTACTGACTGACTGACTGACTGACTGACTGACTGACTGACTGACTGACTGACTGACTGACTGACTGACTGACTGACTGACTGACTGACTGACTGACTGACTGACTGACTGACTGACTGACTGACTGACTGACTGACTGACTGACTGACTGACTGACTGACTGACTGACTGACTGACTGACTGACTGACTGACTGACTGACTGACTGACTGACTGACTGACTGACTGACTGACTGACTGACTGACTGACTGACTGACTGACTGACTGACTGACTGACTGACTGACTGACTGACTGACTGACTGACTGACTGACTGACTGACTGACTGACTGACTGACTGACTGACTGACTGACTGACTGACTGACTGACTGACTGACTGACTGACTGACTGACTGACTGACTGACTGACTGACTGACTGACTGACTGACTTACTTACTTACTTACTTACTTACTTACTTACTTACTTACTTACTTACTTACTTACTTACTTACTTACTTACTTACTTACTTACTTACTTACTTACTTACTTACTTACTTACTTACTTACTTACTTACTTACTTACTTACTTACTTACTTACTTACTTACTTACTTACTTACTTACTTACTTACTTACTTACTTACTTACTTACTTACTTACTTACTTACTATGCAACTGTACAAAAAAGCAAATCAAATGTAGAAAAACTCCTGCACCATCGTGTAAATAATTATGTACGAGTATGTATCATAGCGCAAAGATTTAACATTGAATTCACATTTCAAATGTTATCTCAGTTGGAAGAACATCGAACCAGTAAAGAGAATGTTGAACCCAGAAATATGGATTATTCGTTATGCTTCTGACTGGATGGTTATTTGCTTCTGTCGTTATTGGTGGTTTTTTGGAATATCTGTGCGTTTGTAATTACATACCATTATCAGAGCGGTTTTTAAATGGTATTATTCAAATATGCCATTCTAATGATCATGGACATTGTCTTTGACCTCGGCTTTATATGGTCAAATGTTGAAAACTGATAACGTCGATTTTGTGTTGAATAAGAAAATGGTTTAAATCAAGAGAAATGGCACCGACGATAGGTTACTTATGCAGTTCAGCATATCTTCGAGCTTGAATACGGCCTTCGGACATTGTTCAGGTTTATAGTCGTTTTGACATCTACAAGAGTAAACATGGAACGTCTGGTGAGACAATGTATTGTAACGTGGTTGTTGTTGGCAATGGTTGTACATGCTACAGGTAGGTGCATGGTCAGTTTACACAAAGTGTCCGTTTATGTACATTACCAGTGTACTTTCAATACTGGCCAGCCAGTATATTATATCGCTGGCTCAGAATGACAAAGTCGTAAGTACTAGTTGCAACCTTAATATAAAGGACTCGTTCATATTTAAAATCGGCATTACAAGGCGCTTCTTCTGAAACAATTTTCATGAAAATCGGAACTTGTCATGTTGACCAAACCGAAGTTGAAACAGCTTGTTTTACCATAAGTAAAGAGTAGGCCTAATTTTAGGACAGTTTTTTTTCTCAAAATATCGATTTTTGGTGCTTACCACCTTCTCATTCTAAGTCGGCGATTATATATGCACCAATGCACCAAACGCGATATTAGCTACATCAGGACATGTAATGCCTTGTTGATGCTCGGGAACCACGCCTTGTCTTTCCTTCACACTTGGGGACACATTTTCGAACCAAACTCGCGCGATTAAGGCACCGAGGCAACTATGCTTAAATGTCTATTTGATGCATATTATTTTCTTTAAATGTGCTTTTTTTTTGGTAAGTTCTCATATTTTCACCGAAGCAAGCTCAAGGGTGTGCCGCAGTGTGGCTGTGCGCTTGAAAAGTTTATTTGATGATGACGTGTTAACCGTTCTGTTTATAGATGGAAATGTCAAGTGTTTGTCATGTGATAGTTCCACCAAACCACGTGATTGTCAGTACATTACTACATGTGGTCCACACGAGGTAAAAAAAAACTTTGTTTATTGATTGAACATGACACGTGTTTTGTTTTTTAACATTCTGAGACATTGTCAAATAAATGAACAGAAAAAACAGCTGGGTACTTGCTATCGGTATATCTCATTTCCTCAATGTATGCATATATGTTTTAGGTTAAATGTATAAGCAATATGTAATGTATATACATTCTGGTTAGAGCTAAAAACAACAATTTCGTATATGATGTTTTTATGGAAATTTAGGGGTTGACTCTGTAGTTAGTGCGAGTGATTTCCACTAAAAATCAGGGACATGAGCTCTGTAATGAAAGAATTACTTCCTTTGATTTTTTGAATAGTTTAATCGGTAAAAGTGACTTCCCTGAAAATCAGGGGATGCAACTCTCTAGTACAAAAGTTACTTCCCTTGATTTTTACTTATTTTAAGTCGGTAAGAGTGATTACCCCTGAACTTTTGGTGAGGACACTATGTCGTGCAGGAGTAACTTCCCATGATATCAGTGGAGTTTACTCTGTTTTTACTAATTTAAAGTTGATAAGAGTGACTTACCCTGAAAGTCAGGGAAGGAAACTATGTAACTTTAAAGAGTTATTTCCCTTGACGTCCATGGAAAACAATTCGAACTTGGTGATTCTTAGGAAACCCAATGACTTGGGCAAGTTTTCATGAAAATGGAGACTGTATGCCTGAAATGCTGAAGGTTGTCTTCGAAACCTGTTTACTTTACCCCTTCACAAAGATTGGCCAAATATGGGAGTAAAACCACCTTTGATGTCAAATCTGCCGCTACCGAATAGCATGGATTGCAAATCCAAAATATGGCAGTGTAAAATTGAAGATAACTAGCCGGTCCAAAGGAAGAGAGATCAGGTCACGATTGCCGGGCAACCATGAGAATTCTGTTGGTAACCTAAAAAAAATCTGCATCGCTCAGCGGTCCCTCTGTGACTCACTGCTTGTCCACTCGGGTATGTTTTATTGCAGGTATGTTTCACAACGCAATATGTTACGGCAGCTGGTACAGTGCGATATAGGACAGGCTGCAGAGATATACAGGTATGCCACTGCAATATTTCATATAGCCCGTGTGACGTCGTGAAACATCAATTCCTAGTCAGTTACTGTTGAATCAACTACGTGAAGTCCATGCAACCACGTATAATATGAATTTCTGCCATAATACAGAACCATGATAGTAAAATCAAATAGTTTTAAGTAAAAACATGTTTTTGCATCTTTTTTTAATTTTGAAATTTTTTAAACTTACAGAAAATTATAAACATTCGAAAGATCCCTCCAAACGAAAAAAAAACAACAAGAAACAATCAGGACAAGGTTTCATACTCAGTTTCAAGATGTTTGACTTGGTCCCGGTAAAGCAAAACTTTGTATGGCCAATGCATTCACAAGAAGCGTTTCTATTTCAGCAATGTCCGTCTCTCACAAAACAACAGGTACGGAGGACCAGTGGAGACATCTTAACATGTACTTCGTGCTGTAACGATACCTTATGTAACAGCAAATTGTGCACAGATGATGGTTTGATTTGTTTTATTATATCTATCCTTAAAAAAAACACCTTTTACCATGAAAAGCACCGATACCGCTAGATGAAGAAATAATCTACAAATAACGAGACTGCGTTCAGTAAACGATTACGTCCCGATAGAAGCCTTGCCTTTAACAAATAGATAAGTCATTCAGGGGCCATAATTCTGTTTAAATGTTTGATAAGGTTACGTGGCTTTGATTATGTAATTTGTGTCTATGGTGGTAAAAAGTACGCCAAGTTTGGAAGCAAAACAAAAAGTGGTATCCACGCAATCGTATTCGTACACATTCTGCATCGCAACTCCCACATGCCTTAATCAAAAATGGGTTTCCCTAACTACATATGCATGACATTGCTAAGTATCTAAACAAATAAATCATTCACTGGCACACAAACTAGATTTTTATACACTTTGCTATTCGGCTGAATTCCATACAAGTGGTATACGTCTCGGGTTCGATCCCAGACCACGACAAGCCAAAGTCGTGAAAATGATACTAGTACAGCGCCCTTGCTTGACATACAACATTGCATGTTCCATGCAATTGCTGATTTGCTCGATGTTAGGATAATGTGACTCTGTAGCTTAATATAACCGACATAATTTTCACCAGTTGCAGTTTCAAATAAGTGTATCAACAGCGATGTTCGCTTCACTGTCATGGAATATGGTTTGTTCAGGATTATCTTTGTTATGGCCCTGATCTTTTGAAGCATCTCAAGTAGAAATATCATCTTAAAATGAGATTTTGCCCAATTCAATGTCTGAGTATGAGATAGTTCTGTAGTTAGAACTTTTTAGCATTAAAATTGTTTTTTTGTAAAGCGGTAGGAATATTATACAGTAAAGTTCCGCTAATAAGGCCACTTTGATTATTTTGAAATCATGTAAAAATTTTCCAGTTTAAGGTCCCTAAGTATCAAATTTAGAACAAAAAAGGTCCGCTAATAAAACCGATTGGCTATTAAGCACCACCACCTTTTTAGTGGTCTTATTAGCGGAACTTCACTGTACTGTTTCATACCGATGCTGAGTCAATGTGAGTCCATCCTCTCATGGAAATTATCGAAACGACACATGGCAATATTTGAGATGAGAGTCATCTCATATTGAGATGATTGTGGAGATCGGGACTGTTTTAATATTAATGGCCTTGACATTAAACTGTGCGGTTCTAATATTGTAAATGTTTTCAGACATTCCTTCACTGACATCACGTGGTCCTATATGTCACTCATGCGACCAACAAGCTGACCCCTCATCCTGTCATAGTATTAGACAATGTGGTCTGGATCAGGTATATGTGTTTGTTTGAAACATTATTCTCTGTGTGGTATCAATATGGAGTCGAGCGCTGGAAAACGCCCTTAGGACTTAAGACGACCCTTAGAACGTAGGACAAAAATAAACCAATGTAATAGCAACATGTTGGTAATATATCGCTAGCGAAGAATGAGAAGGTCGTAACTACACAAAATGTACTACTTACGACTTTATAAAAAGGCTACATATTTGAAATATGCACCATCAGGCGATTATTATGAGCATAGTTTCGTGAACATCAGACCTTGTCATGTTGACCATAAGTAAAGAGCAATTTTCAGACATTTTGGTTTTTCCCTCGAAATATTGATTTTGCACTAACGACCTTCTCATTCTATGCCAATGATATGTATTTCTTGTCTCTTATTTGACATTATACTTTATACAGTTGCAACCTCTCCATAGCGACCTACAAAGAGCTTCAACATCTCTATTACGACATCTTCAACATTTCCCTAAGCCGATATGTACAAAAGCTTAGTGAAACAACCTCTAAAAACGGCCACTATTTGCAGCTTCAAACATGTAAAATCAGTGTACAGCTTGAAGCGGAAATTTAAATGAAGATTTTCTGTTAGTTTCATTGAAATCGGTTCAGTCAATAAAAAGTTAGAGAGCAAAATGCATTACTTTTCGAACACCCCTCGTAGAGAAAATATGCTAGTTATAAGGAATGCCTCTTAAATAATAACATGATACAATGATTGCTAGACAAAATATAATTTCATTAATCGTGTTAGTGATGTTACAAGACCTAGCTATAAAGTTTTGTTGTTTTTATAGGAATGTATACTGATGCGATACGAGACGCAGATGGGCAATGATCTTCTATTCAAAACAGATTGTATTTCCAAGCAAGTGAGTAGATAACACAAACACACGCGGAAAACAAATCATGAATCCGAGAAGTGTTTATTTCATACTGAATGTCTTACGATTCTATATATTTTATTCTTACGTTTAGTTTTTGGCAACAGCATTTTGCGTAGAAGTGGCCACTAAACTAGTGCCTACATAAAGGTGTTAATTTCTATTTTTCTCCTTAAAAGAAAATCAGTTCTAATACCAAAAAGCACAGATGGTCTTTATTATTGGAGTTTATAATATAATACCATATAGATCTACATGTGCTAATTAAAAATATTGAAAAACATACCGTGAGAAATATGTGCCTTAAATACGGAAATATTATACTCATTGATAACATAATGTTCATTTGATTTATGATTTAGACGTGTGCTGAGCGAATCGCTGCATACCAGAGAGCCATTTCTTCATCCTTCCTCGTCGGTAAAAGAGCAAGTAAGAAATATTAGTCAGTATAACCAGTATAAATAGCTGGCTTAGAATGAGAAGGTCGTAAGTACAAACTCGATATTTAAAAAAACACGAAAAAAATGTCCGAAAAGTACTCTTTACTTTTATTTAAACTTCAGTTTGGTCAACAAGACAAGTTCCGATTTTCACGAAGATAGGCTCACCAGAAGCGTCTGGTGATGTTGATTATGATAACGTATCAGTCTTATAAGCACTTCAGGACCTTCTCATTTCAAGCCAGCGAATTATTATATCATTGTTATAACATTTAAACGGTCCTATCGTTATATTTCATTGAATCCTGTATAATCACACGGTCTCAAATGACAATACATAGATGATCTATCACGAGTTGTCAATTGCCAATTTTTATTAAACAAGTTCTTGAAATTTATTAAGCAAGCTTTTGGCGAGCTTATTGATATTTCCTGGACGAATGTAATATAAATATATCAATTGACTGCGAGCGTTAGATTCTTTATATCACATGACGCTATTAACGCGAATACGCGTCTTTCCGTGAAAGAACATTAACTTTATGCTACACATGTGTAGTATAAGAATATTCGTACTCATTATACTAACCCGGAGACAAGGAAAACATGTTATACGTATCATGACGTCTTAGAACGCTTTTCGCTCCAGACGTCGAAATTCCAAATAGCGTTGTCTGTGCCAAGCCTATTTTGACGTTAACAAGTAAACAATGGGTTTTCCATTTCACACTGCTCATTATCTGTTCACAGACATGGAAATTTCAATGTCCCACAGAAATCTTGACAAGGAAATATTCGAATTGTACGGTGAAGTAAAGGAAGTTACAAGGTTAAAGTTTTTGCGAAACATTGTATGTCAAATACACAATAACTGATGGCATCAAAAAATGTGTGTTATGAACTTACGATACTAAGGTCTCAAGAACACGTTGAGTATGTGTAGCTAATAGTGACGTTACGGTTTCTAGGGGTTTTCGTCAATGTAATAAAAAATTAGATATATTTAAGATTTTATTTTGGAAATACATCAATCTATTTTCTGACTAAGTTTCAGCAATAATGGTAATGGAATAACGTTAAAATTCAAAGATATTTCGGAAACTAAACTATTTGCCCCTCGTATGTCGTAATTATCAATTTTCACAGCTGAGCACAGATGCACCATGCGTTGATCATCTAACAGCGGACCAGTGTCAAGGATATATAGATTATTGTACAAGCAGTTATTCTGAGCATAGACAGTGGGCAATGTTTTATTGTAGACGGCCATGTAACTTGTGTGGTGATCAAACGTTTAATATAGGTAAATGTGCTCTGCCATAGGCCCACGAGGAAGATCAACAAATTCGTAACGAATTGCCGCTCAAACTGTTAATTACTTTATTATTATTAATATGATTAATATGAAAACTATATGTCTTTGCAGATAATAGCTTGACAAATCCATAGCTATCAACATTTGATTTAAAGAAACATTTTGGCAAAACTCATAGAAACCATAATATCACTATGGCTATATCGGTCTTGCAAAGTCATCATGATGTGTTAATACATTAATTTTACATTCTGGGTCTATATCCAACAAGGGACAGTAACTGTACTACATATTGCCTTGTACATTTTCTAGTGGTATTCTCCCATTTAATAATGAAGTGATGTAATAATGCCAGTGTATAGAAACTAGACGTACTTTAATAAAATGGACCCTAATAATAAAGTCTTAATTTAAGAAAAGAGTACACAAACTGGCTGGTCATGGCTGATCATTGCTGGTCATGGATGGCTGGCTGGCTGGTCATGGCTGGTCATGGCTTGCGGTCATGGCTGGTCATCGCTAGTCATGGCTGGTCATGTATGGCGGTCATGGCTGGTCATGTATGGCGGTCATGGCTGGTCATGTATGGCGGTCATGGCTGGTCATGTATGGCGGTCATGGCTGGTCATGTATGGCGGTCATGGCAAGTCATGGATGGCTGGCTGGTCATGTATGGCGTGTCATGGATGGCTGGTCATTGATGTTTCGCTGGCCATGGATGTCTGACTGGCCATTGATGTTTGGCAAGCTAAGGATGTTGGGCTGGACATGGATGTTTGGCTTGCCATGGATGTCTGGCCATGGATGTCTGGTCATGGATGTCTGGCTGGCCATGGCTGTCTTGGCTATCCATGGATGTCTGACTGGTCATGGATATTTGGCTGAACATGGATGTTTCGCTGGTCATGGATGTCTGGTCATGGATGTCTGGCTGGCCATGGATGTCTTCCTACCTTGGCTATCCATGGACGTCCAGGGATTTCTGTCTACCATGGTTTTTTCTCCTTCTTTTGAAGTTAGTCCAAGCTCTTTAACTCTCCATCTACCATTCTCCCCCATGTTTATTTTGGTCTAACTTTCTTTTGTTAAATAAGTACACTACACGTATAGTAATACCACGCACTTATTCATATGTTTTTTTGTTATTGTATGTCATCTGAGTAGCAATCATTTTTAATTGGTACTCCCTTCGTGTGTATTTATTTACATCCGCAGTGTAGGATTCATTTCGGAGTTCTTGAAACATTCATTTTTGGGATGTACATGTAGATTGTTCTTTCTTTTCATGACTCTTGCTTGGGTGGTCATGCGATGCCGCCGTAATTGTGTGATTTTGGATTGCCTGTGTATAGTGCGTTAGCGACTAAGCTGGACCCCCATAAACCTTAAATATCTTAAAAAGTAATTATGCAATTTTATTGAAATTTGGCAGAGTTAACTTAATTACCTTTACCAACTCTGTGTTTAAATTTCAGATTTTTTTGCAGTCTAATTAATGTTTTTCCCATTGTGTCTAATGTATAATTTTTGGTATTTTAATCAACAAATAGACAGGGAGTAAAATAAGCTATTACGATCAGCTAGTTAAGATTATGCTATTGTATTATTTAACAACTATAACGGTATAATTTTATAACTTAGACTTACATTTGTCCGATCACCAATGTTTATATAGTTGAGGCCCATCTTCTGATTGGAAGGATCATTTATACAAACAAGAAATACATTGTTTTCTTGCAAATATTGCTACGAAGTTGCTTCAGTTATACAAACTAAGATAAACGTTCGTCCAAGGGCCTCATTATATATGTTCAACAGTCACTGGTGTGTGACTAAATGTACAGTTATACTGGACCAAATTGTTGACCTTTGCTGTTCCGGTCACTTCCAATACCCATACGTATTTACCTTGTTTTAGACTCAAAACTTTGCATTATGCGTCTATGTAAAGTACACTTTTCTATGGACCGAAAAGTCCGTCTTATTTTATCAGAGTTGGTAAGGGTGTTTTACGAAGACATACCCATTTTTGTTCTAATCGGCATTGTACTTTTTAAGATATTTAAGGTTTATGGGGGTCCAGCTTAGTCGCTAACGCACTATACTAAAGTATCTAATTTATATTATATTGTTTGATTATATTCAACAGTCAACAGTCACCAGGATTGCGCCTTGAAATGTTGTGACACAGACCTCTGTAATTCTGACTGCTCTGGTGATAGAGTAATACATCTACACAACAACAGTGTTCTACATATACAATTCCCGACAACACCATTACCTGCTGCTCCAATATCAGATAAACCAACACAACCAACAACAAAACTTCTAACAACAAAACTTCTAACAACAACACGACAAACAACCACCCGACCAACGACCACCCGACCAACAACAGCGCGGCCAACAACAGCGCGGCCAACAACAGCAGGCAAGTGATATTCAACTATGTGAGGTTGACAAGGCACTCATGCAGTCACCCTATATGACTTAATCACAGTGTCTGTGAATACATGTATGTGATACAGAGTGTTCAAACAATAGACAGCCATGGTGTAACCTAATGGCACCAAAACACTATTTTACAAATGCAAACGACTTGAATTCATCTTCATGTCAGATATCTGGCCGTGCTGTTTTTATTGTCCAATCAAACGCAGTGTTTTAGATTCAAGTACGTATTTACAGCATAATATTATATAACACAGAAAACAATAGGTTGGTGGCATAAATGAGCTATATGAGAAAATACGGCGGCAGCTGCTCACTCGGTGAAATATCACCCGATCTTACACCGAAAAACACAAATCGTTGGCTTAGAATTTACAAAATCAATATTTTGAAGAAGAAAAAAAACAAGAAAAACTGTCTGACAATCACTCTTTACTTATAGTTAAACAAGCTTTTTCAACTTTTTCAACATGACAAGTGGCATTTACGACCATCTCATTCTAAGCCAGCAAAATATCCTCTATTTATTTCACTTGTGATCACAGAAGATATTGATTACCGTGATCACCCGAGATGAAAAAAATCTTACACCAAAATCAACAAATACCCTCTATATATTACAGCTCCTGTGTCATGCGTGGATCAACATACTGCGAGTTATTGTAAAGGCTATATATCATTATGCACGAGTATCTATCCTGAGCAAAAACAATGGGCATACAATTATTGTAGACGAACATGTAACATGTGTAACCAGCAACCTTCTAACTCAGGTAACTACGTCCGTTCTCAATAAATTCAGATCCTTAAATTTGCTCCATTCATTTACGCTGTTAAAGATCTGACCACTCTCCATAAGAGGTCACGTTCAAATGACCTTTCAGCTGCACAATACGTAACGTCACGCAGTCCCAGCAGCCTGAACAGTGATTCGCCGTACTTTCATATTTATGAAAGAAGCGATTTGATTGGTTGACGTAAATATCACATCGACATGATCTCATCTGGAGTGTAGTCAGATTCCATATCAGCGTAAAGTAGTGGGGCGTATACAATAGGGTCTAACTTTGATGAGATTCAACTACGTCGAACTATGTAGGTCAGTCATCCAACAAAGCGTTGTGGACAGAAAGATTGCACCACCTCTAAAACGCGAAACCACCGTTTACGAAAAGAAAACTTTAACACTAAAGATATTGCATCTAAAAAAGTGTACACCAATGGTTTACTAGCCTCCCCGTACTTCCCTTCAGCCACGAGACCTCGCAACTCAATAAATAAATCAGTAAATAAAATACCCTCACTCGAACAGAACTTAACATATAATTATATTTATTCTTAAGGAATAAAACACAAAGGTACCCCACCCATGAGATATCCATTGAGATATAAGAGTTATTTCCCTATTCTAACTAAGATTTTTACACAAAAATGTCAAAGACTATCAAAGGTATTCGCTTGAAATTCAAAATAGTTATTTACCAAGAGGAGTTCAATACGGACATGGCTGGTAACTCTGGGACTTATATATATGACTATATTTGCCCCTGTTACTCTTATCAGTCACTGACAAGCGCGGGTACTATCAAGCACTCGTAGACGGCGGTCTTGTTTTTCCAGATCTGTATGTTTTGTTTTGTATACACATGTATATTATAAAACTGAAAAAGGTTTTTATTGTTGTTGAGATGCAGAGGTGGCCCTGGGTGTCATATCCACATGCCACGTACCTGTGGTTTAATGTATGATATTTATCATATTATGTTTTACCATATTGCAGGATCGAGTGATTGTGCAGATACTTGGTCTCAATCTGATTGTACTTACTGGATACACTGGTGTACACATCCATCAGGTGATAACTACCAGACTTTGAAAAATTGTCGAAAAACTTGCAATGTTTGTTAACTTTGTTGTTAACCTTGTTGTTAACCTTGTTGTAAACCTTGTTGTTAACCTTGTTGTTAACCTTGTTGTTAACCTTGTTGTTAACCTTGTTGTTAACCTTGTTGTTAACCTTGTTTGTTAAAATTGTTGTTAACCTTGTTGTTACATGAATACATCTGTTAACGATATGTGAAGTGTTTCGTCCTTTTGTATACCTGCAAACTAGGCTATTGTGCTACAATTAAAAGTATTGGTGAAAACGTAGGCCTTTGATTTCAACTGTGCGTAAATTAGTTATTTTCCTAGTCACCCTAAAGAGTACCCCATGACATTCTCGGTGACTAAGGAACAATAATTATTTACGCACAGTAAAAATGAAAGCGTACAGCACAGGACTTACGGTGACTAGGAAAAATAACTAAAATACGCACAGTTGAAATCAAATGCCTATGGGCCCGAAATTACAACCAATACTTACACTCAGCACTCAAAACTCAAATATTAAATTTGTCATATTAATGAGCTAATATTTGTTCTAGATTGCTTATCTAGGAGGGGAAATGTATAGAATTGTTATTTGAATGTTGCAAATAACATTTGAACCATATTTTTGCTATTTTGTACAAATTATGAGGTAAAAACTTAAGTATTGTACCTGAGTGCACTCAGACTGGTAAATTACACGTATAGATTACATATACACTAAATTTCAATCAGAAAGAAGCAAATGACAATATTAAGCACCTATTCAATATAACTTCAACTTCTCGTTCTCAAAAAATATCGCTTTGAACCTCAAAAGAAGGAATTTCAATATCTGAGTGCTGAGTGCAAAGTGTAAGTATTGATTGTAATTTCGGGCCCTGGTATTTCAGATATTTGAAAGCTATTTTTTTTGGACTTTCATCGATTAAGATTTTCTCATTGAGTTGTGTTCTGAGCAATATGTCGTGTATGTGTGGTCAGTGATGTTTTGTGATGGGTATTGCGCACAGTAACTGTGGTGCATGGTGTTTTAAAATGTATGTCAAAATTTCGTGAGTCTTTGCAGTTCTTAATAAATATATATGCATTATGTAAAAATCTTAACGTACTGTTGAAAGAGGCTATGGTATTTCAAGTTTTATTCTATATGCAACTTTCCAATTTTCATTGAAGTACTTCCATCATTGTCCGTTCGGTTGTTTTTGTGGCAATATAAATAATGCACACAAGTTGAAAAAAATAAATAGAGCAGATTTAAGATTAGGTCGATTTATTCTGATTCATATCAACGTGTGAATTATGCATGCCAGATTTAAATGATAAAACATACTTTTACGCGGGAATTTGATTTGTTTTTCAAAAGAATAGGCTTAGGCCTAAGCCTTGGTCAAACTGAACATTGTTTGCCTAGGCGAGGTACGCCTACTCCCAATTTAAGAAATTAACTTGGGAAGATATTGGAAAAAGGGTCATCGTTTTCTAGCGGAAGCCTCGGGGAAGTCATTTGAAAATTTGGGAAATCCGTTTTCCGGATTTCTCGGGAAAATCAATTATTTCCAACGGGATTACATCGCCGGGGCGAAAAAGTTCAGTGAGACCATGTCATTAACTACTAAATGATGTATTCTTCATTGTGATTAAGTCCAGATAAGGAATCAAGAAGATCTCCCCTCCCCCCCCCCCTTAATTGATATTACAAAAAAATTGTTAGGGTTTTTTCATGCATTATTCAATTTTTTTTCTTTTAATACTTTTTTAAGTTTTCCTCTCAGAAGTACATAGATATGGAACACAAGTAAAACAATACGCTTGTCTGTTAACTGCCTTCATCAATTATAAAAGCACACATCCTGATATTATAGATAATCTGTCTCAACCTTTGGCAACATGATAAAGGGATGATAGGACGACATGAAGAACCATCAGTCCATCTCCTAACCCTGTGGTTTCATGCGACCCAACTTGGTGTTATAATGTGGAGATATTTATAAAATAATTTTAAGTATTTGCAAAGCATGTGACCATGGTGATATTTGAACATATGTCAGTACCGTTTAACAGTGCACATTTGCATTTTTATATCAGAGGACACTTTTGACGCAAAAATACGCGTCTTTGTATTGAAAGAACATAAACGTTAATATACTACTACACAGGTGTAGTATAAAGAATATACGTATTCATTGCACTTACCCGGATACAAGGAAAATCGTGTGATATATTGGTATATATGTCACATTTTGTTCAAAAGACAGACGTGAATTTCGAATTATTATCTTCTCATTATCAAAATAGACATTTTAAAGATTTTCTACGAACAAAATAAATGATGATCGGCTACTATTTCGTTGTGTTTGGAGCGTTCGCGTCAATGTCAGGAATAGTTGTTGGTGCAAGAATACTTCATGCTCGGAGACTTAGTGACCACGTGCTTAATTCTTTGGTAAAAGTGAGCGCCAAAGTTTGTAAGACGGAATGCGAAATTCGAGCTCAATGTTTGTCGTACAACTTTAATCGGTTCTTAAACCTGTGTGAGCTTAATAACGCAGTAGCAGATGTTCGTCAAGGGATTGCACTTGAAACATCCAGCCGATGGATATACGAACCTGTAGAAAAGAGCGCTCAACCGGATTCAAAGGATTGTGGCGGTATAACGTGTGCTGACAATGCCGTATGTCGTAAAACAACAGAAGGAAACAAATGCGTGATCAACGAATGCAGTCCCTATAGAACATGGTCATTGTTAGAGTTGATAAATGGCAATATGAACAACGTTGGTTCAGTGGTCAAGATATCATGCAAGGGTGTATTAATTATAGTTGGAGAAGAGCGTGTGGTTTGCAATCAGAGTGGACAGTGGGATGACGAACCCCGAGGTTGCTGGTTTGCGTAAACGCTATAGTTAGCGGAACATGGTCGTTTTCCTTTTGTACAGAAGTTGAAAATATAAATTATGTATTTTTTATTTATTCCGCTCGCACTATTTATTTTACTTTATTCACAAGTTTATGTGCCATTTTGGTAGTGCTCAGATTAACACTGCATCGTGCTTTAGCTCATTTCGCTAACACAACATCGTCCTTTAGCTCATTTCGCTAACACAGCATCGTGCTTTAGCTCATTTCGCTAACACAACATCGTGCTTTAGCTCATTTCGCTAACACAGCATCGTGCTTTAGCTCATTTCGCTAACACAGCATCGTGCTTTAGCTCATTTCGCTAACACAACATCGTGCTTTAGCTCATTTCGCTAACACAGCATCGTGCTTTAGCTCATTTCGCTAACACAGCATCGTGCTTTAGCTCATTTCGCTAACACAGCATCGTGCTTTAGCTCATTTCGCTAACACTTGGATACCCTCGACACAGCCACACCTATGGACGAGGATAATAAGCTTTACCACCACCTCAAAAAATATATTTTCTTAAAAATCTTCAATTTCTGCACTGGAAAATCACCGATCCGTAGTGATTTCAAACTAAATGCACTGTTTTGGACAGTGGCAAACATTGTTATGATAAATGGGAAATTAAGGTTACAAAAACCATAATATCATTTTGTTTGACCTACACGTACGAGGGGTGATCAATATATTCGAGGACTTTTCATCTAGCAATTTCATATTGACAGCAAGGCTCAAAGCCATTTAACATCATTCGGAGTAAAATGTCTCTGACCGAATGCACTAATGAAATTATTCGATTCAAACAAGGGGTGCGTGACTATGGACGTCACGCGACGTCATTCCAAGCGTCACCGTCGGAGCAGCACATAGCTCCCTTCTGGACTGATACCCGGTTCTATGTATGAGACTGGTTGTCTTTTACTGCTGAAAAAAGTAGTTAATAGCCGATTCTGGAATGTGGGGTGGAATAAAAAGAGTATCGATGCGTTATTGGATACAAAACTCGGAAAAGGGCGGTTGGCTTTACAAAAATAGATTATTTCAATAAAGACTGAAACATAGGCCTATCAGGTTTAGGACGCAATATCGAAATAACCCTTTTGATTTGGAGTCAACGATTTTTTGTGTTGTAGCCTATACTAGTCTTCGTTTTTGCCAGTTACATTTGATTGAGATCTGTGCGTCTTATTTCGCAGAATTTAACGGAAAGTGTCCCTAACGCGGTGTTATTTTTGCTGTTTATTTTATCGACTCAACCGTATGGCAGAGACCCTACAATCACATAAACATCGGAATCATATGAAAATGACTAATTGAAAGTGCACCGTATCCATGCACAATTTAGTCAAGTCATTTTGGAGGTATCACGAGGAATTTACAAGTTTCGCGTTAATTTTCATAGCGTGTCGTTTCTCAAAAATAACGTTGCGCCCGAGATGCTCGACGGTGCGCGCTTCACCATGGTCACAAAAAGTGACGTCATCAAGCAAAAAGTGATGTAATCATAAGTAAAGTTAGACAAATCGCGAGATAATTGATTGATCGACATCAGCCGAACGCCTTCATTCTGTTTCCTCCCGTTCAATTAAATATACATCGTCGGATACCCACGTTCGATTGCATTACGTTATACTCATACCAAATGAAGTTGTACGTAACGTGTACCGTGGGTATCCGACGATGTTAAATATAGGGACCATGTGTTACCTCAAGTGGAAAATACTACGTAGCGCTTTGCTGAGGCAATGGACACTAATCAAGTGATCGTCAAAATACATTTTTTGTCTTCGGCATATACGAATGTATTTACGAATTTAGAGGTCTCAAATATATCAGCACATGTCAAACGACATAAAGATAAACAACACTTACATTCTCTATCGAGCAACATACATCATGTGTCTTAGAACTTATTCTCTGTTTTTTTACATGAACACAAGGTGCGATGAGAGAGTAAATGTGTAAGTGGTCGGATTATTCAGTCAGGACTCGGGCGAGCAATGCATTACACGGTGAATAACAGTTATTTTTATTCAAAATCACCCTTGTTACCCAGATAATCCTGAACGGTACGGATAAGCCTGAACGACCCAAACATGGCGGAAGCATGTTCACTAATTTTCGCACATTTTCACCGTTTGTATCGATTTAGACAGATTTGTCAACGTTCTGGTGCTACATGAAGATGAATTAGTAGGTCGTTTTCATGAAAGTGCAACTATTTTACTGTATTACTGTAAATATGAAGCACAATATGTCAAACAGTTACAAGAATCAATGCTTTATTTGTTTGGAAAGCGAATTACACATATTTCTTGTTACTTGTTTTGGCTGAAATTGAACTTTTATAAGGCTGTACCTTCTCACTATCTGACTTAATTCATAGAAAGCTTTTTACTTGAGAACTATTTGTAGTGACACAGGTAGGAAAAATGGATAATTTACATAATGGTCATGGATAAATCACTGAATTGGTTCTATGTCAAACTGTGCACCACCAAGCACTATTGCGGTGTGGTTGAAAAACATGATGAGTAGTACAGGTTAATAACAAACACAGCTTATCATTTGCATACTCAAATAAAATGCACACACTCGCATAATTGTAAATAATAAATAAGTTTACGAATAAATTGGCATTTTATGTTGCAACTCTGAATAATAGACAGACAGATTTTGAAACCTCAGACATTGTTTTTATCGAGGAAGAGACAAAACTATTTTAAGTTAAATAATAAATATGTGACCGAAAACTCTATTCAAACATATTCAACAAAGAACGGATGCCTGGATGAGACTCCGAGAAGAAACATTAGTGACAGGAAGTACCTGCAACAAGGCACTTGGTTTTAGGTAAACTGAAAGAGCAGCAATCTCATTATGACCAGGTAATCCTAAAGAAAGACAGACCTCCAATATCTGAAGAGATTGAAGAGAGAATGAAATATGGAACAAAAAATGAAGAAGATGCCATCGCAAGTATTTGTGCTAAAGTTATTCCTTCCTTGTTTCCAAACATGAACATGTACGAAGAAGGTTGTGTTACCATCAGGTATAAATATGTGGAGAGATTTATGGTTGTGAGTCCAGATGGATCATTGAAACATAACGCTGAATCAAGGATGACTATTTCATACGAAAACAAATGTAAATTCCCACCTCCATATTCTCCTCACGCATATTACGTTATACCTAACTATGATATTCCTCAACTGTTAAGTGAGATGAACGCTTGTAATTGTGACAAATTACTATTCACTTGCTGGTCAGAGGAATCAATGACAATATTTGAAGTACAGAACGACACAACCCTATGGAAGAAATGTTGGGATGAACTCACTACTGTATATGCTAGTGAAAACAGGAGTAAGAAAGCGTTGCAAGAAGATATTAAAACTTTTCAAAATACGCAAACGAAGCTGATTGGTGAGTTTCCGTCAGCGTCAGCAAAGATAGCCATCATAATTGGGACACACTCATCGACTGAAGATAGGGCGATTCCATATGTTGTAACTGGAAAGCGTTTAAGACAAGGAAAACAAATAGAACTTAAAAAGAGAAAACATTCGAACATATTAACTTAAACATTTTCTGACTGATCACCATTTCATTTTATTCTGTATTTTGATTATTTCTTACTTTAATACATAATTTTCAGTTTTAATGAGTTATATTCAGGAACATGTGGCATTGAATGGGTGTTTTTGTCTTACATTGGGTATGCTTATAAACTTGTTGCCAAAATTCATGAGCTGATTTCGTCTGTGTTTACTCATTTGGTGCATGGAATAACACATCAGCAAGATTTCAGTTGACAATTCGGGTAATTATCCGATACCATTCTGGAGATTATCCATATATTTTCCAGTCCTATTCAGATTATTATCCATAAAATACTGAGCATGTTAACATTATTGTTTTTGAGCGTTAATTGGTCCAAAATAAAAACTTGTCTTTATGTCAAAAACGAAGTTTATACAATAGCCGATGCTTCTGAAATTGTTTTCAATGCATAAAGCCCATAAAATGAGTTTGGCAACGCTTTAAAACACAAAAACCATTCCCAAACGCAAAATGTACATATTCTTTAAGGCATTTCATAGTGAAAATGATTACCTCGATACGAATTGTTTAGTGCAATGGGTATAGTTATGTTATACATTAAATCTGTTATATGACAATAAAGTAAGTAAGTAAAGTAAGTAAAGTCTTTATTTTACGAGGCTAACATATTTACAATAATGCAATCTTCCATATGGGCCTCAACATATATACATAATAAAAAAAAAAAAGTCATTAAATATAAAGAGTACATTACATGAAAAATAAGTATACAAATATAATCAACAAAGTAATAGTTACAAAGATAAGATATATTAACAGGATGAGTCGTGTTTTATGTCAATGTTTGTTTATGGGTATTGCCATTTAATGTATGCATTTTGGAATTTATTTCTTGTGTCTGATTTTCGTACTGCTTTTGGTATTTGATTCCATATTTTTGGTCCTGAGTAGGCAAGTGATTTTCTGGAGAATTCAAAATTTGGTGATGGTACATATAGTTCTTCATTGGTTATGGATCTGAGATTACATGAATGAACTTGGTTTAGTTTTGTGAATTTGTGTTGCATGTATCTTGGAAAGTGGTTGTCATTGAGTGATTTGTATACTAGAATTGATTTTTTATATTCAACTCTTTTGTCAAATTTCATCCACTGAAGTTTATTGAACAAAACGTCAGAGGGAGTGTCAAAGTCTTGTACATCAAGAATAATACGTGCTGCCCGTTTTTGAAATTTAATGATTTCGTTTATTATCTTTTTGTCTGTATTACCCTAGATTGAACAGCAATAATCTATGTGTGGGAGGATGTAAGCATTAAAAAATAATTTTCTTGTTGGAACATCTAAGTATTGTTTGATTCGCATGAGTAGGAAGAGTTGTGTATTGCATTTTTTTTATGGTTTTGTCGATATGAGTTTTCCATTTTAGTGTATTATCTATATTGATTCCAAGAAGTCTTTCATTTTCTGAAAGTTCAATATCATGGTTCTGTAATTTCAATTTGATGTCTGGGATGTTCGGTTTGTTAGTTTGTCTTGTTATATACATATGTTTTGTTTTTTGTGCATTGATTATCATGGAGTTTTGTGCGCACCATGAATCTACAATGTCAAGATCAGATTGAAGGATCTGATGGATGTCTTGAATTGTAACACCTGATGCTGTAAGTGTTGTGTCGTCAGCAAAGATGTCTGTTGTAGAAGACTTAATATGATATGGTAAGTCATTTATATAAATGAGAAATAACAGGGGTCCCAAAACTGAGCCTTGTGGAACACCTGAAACTATATCTGCGGGGTCTGAAAGTTTTGCAGAAACGCATACTTTCTGTGTTCTGTTTGATAGATAGGAATTAATCCAAGCTATGCTGTCTGATGACAAATGGTAAAATTTGAGCTTGTCTATAAGAGTTACTTCCCTTGGCAAATCAGGGGAAGCAACTGTGCTCGACTTATTTTAAGTCGGTAAGAGTGCCTTCCCCTGAAAATCAGGGGGAGAACTCTGTAGTGCTTAGTTACTTTCCTTGGCATATCAGGGGAAGCAACTGTGTTTGACTTATATTAAGTCAGTACAGATTTACTTCCCTTCGCAAATCAGGGGAAGCAACTGTGTTCGACTTAATTTCAGCCAGTGCAGAGTAACTTACCTTTGCAAATCAGGAGAATCAACTGTGGTTTACTTATTTTGAGTAAGTGCAGAGTTAGTTCCCTTGACAAATCAGGGGAAGCTACTGTGTTTGATTCATTTTAAGTCAGTACAGAGTTACTTCCCTTGGCAAATCAGGGGAAGCAACTGTGTTCGACTTATTTTAAGTCGGAAAGAGTGACTTCCCTTGAAAATCAGGGGAGCCTTTCTAAAATCCGAGTTGTGCATCGCTGAGGATGTTATTTTTGTCGAGATGAGAAATAGCATTGCTTTGTATTACATGTTCAACGATTTTACAGCATATTGAGATGAGGGACTCCGTGACCGGCCTATAATTACCAGTCTAGATTGGCTGGCTTGCTCCTGTCGCCCCTCTTGAACAGTGGAGTGACGTATTGGTACCTTTTGGAACACTTAACAACTGCAAGGTTACGCTTTCAGACACATGTAAAATCATATTGGAGCCCATCGAACCCACACCAACAGGACAGACGGTCAAATTCCTGTACCCACCCTATGCCACCCACTCAGAAAATACTGGATCGGGCCTGCTGGATATCGTTACTTTATCTGGCTCTGAGTTCCATACATGCCAGATCTCCTGCATCATGCAGGAGTCTCCTGCATTTGAGACTCTACTCCTGCATGATTTTCGACAAATTGATCAAATCTCCTGCATTTCTAGGAATGCTGGAACCGTGACATTTTTTGTTTGCATGACGAAAATGATAACAAATATTAATTTAAATAGCTTTATTAAGCATTGATTTATGAGAATGGTAATGTCCTACAAGTAAAATAGGTGAAAGCTGCATATTAACTTCATTTATTTAAGTTTGAAGTTTGAGGAAGAAAAATCTCCTGCATTTCCATCACCAATCTCCTGCATACCTTCAGAAAAATATGGCATGTATGGAGTTCAGTCTGGGCCAAACAGTCAGTCAGACTGAACATGTATCTCCCTAATTCATTCCTGACCTGTATGAGTTTTAACATTACCTCTTCACTCTTTTATACTTTTACTCATCTTTTAAAATATTTACTAATTTTGTTTTGCGGGGTTTGACTTCAAGGCCAATAGATTGCTTGGTATTTGTTGAACAACCCTCGAGTAATTATTACGACGTGGAAATATTACGGAGACGCCGACAAAAAGTGCGCATGCTCAATGGAAGCAGAAAAACCATCAACAGCATCCCTGTTATCTACATGTTTGTAAGAATATTACTTTATCTTGATGTACTTGAATGAAATCATTATGTACATTTAATTAGCGTTATAGTTATCGGTAATATGATAGTACTTACATGTTTATCGTTTTGTTCTGTTGCCTGTGAAGGCTGTGTCAGATGTTTTTCAATCAAAATCTAACCTAATTAAAATGTTACAGTGTTTACCTTTCACTGGTATGCACCAGTCAGTCGCATCCACGGCCCCGTAAAATACCCAGCCTTCCACGGTCCTGCCAGGGACAGCTGATGGTAAAATCTCCGATATTTCCCCGGCCCCTTTACAACTAAAGATGGTCTAAAAAGACTAAATATTGTCCCCGGTGTAACACATTAGTATGTTTTAATTATAAAATATATATCCATTTCAATATACAATCTAAACCATAATCCATGAATCTGAATAAACATGAAACGACTGCACCAGACCACAGAACCTTTTATATGTAAATGGCACCAAAACACTATCCAAGACCCCGTCACTGACAAGCACCCTTAGAGAAAATAGACAGGAATGAAATGAGCCATTATGCCATTCACCTTTCCAAGAAAATTTGGCAAAGTGGCAACTGAAAACTCTTGTCAAGGCAATCAGTGACTAAGGGTTGAAATTAAACTCATACAATAATGTTACTGTTAAGGCTTGTCGCAATTATAGCATGAGTTTTACGTTACCCATTGCATAGACTGAAATTTATTTTACCCAAAGTTGAAAAATAATAGATCGATGTTTTCAACTTATAAAGTAGTGTACTTTTAAATCTGTTTAAACCTGATTAGGATCACCTTGGATAGATCTAAGAAAAAGCACCTCAACCATAAATGTTGCAACTTCTGTCCACCTGTCTGTCACTTCATTCACTTGATTGTCTCTTACTTTTATGACTCTGATGAGCATATATAAAGCATTGGGCCCTCTGGTTTTACTTGCATCCTTGTCAGGGTCACCTTATGTACGTCTGATTCTCATTGTGCCTCCTTAGCTCAGTGGGTTAATTTATAATAAGTGCACGTCTAATCTGGCAACCTGGGTTCAAATCCAGGTGGTGGCACATATATATGCCTGCCATATTTCAGTAGAAAAAAAAAATAAAGGCTATGCTCGGTATGCTCGAAGTGATCGGTGCTCTCAACTACCAATCCAGAGGTCCCTTGTTCGAATCTCAACCGATGGACTTGCAAGATTGTTTAGAAACGTTTGTCAGTGTTTCCAACCCTACTAGAGATGAAATGGTTGGTAACTTAGAGGTTGTCTAGGGTGTAATATTTGCAGGTGTCTATTTCGGAGGGAGTTATTTATGGTATTGCATCGGGATTTCTTATAACACACTATGTAACTGTCATTTCCCGTGGAAGTCTGAGGTCATTGAGTGATTGACCAGGACCCTAACTAGACTATGTGGACTGATTCCAGAGGCTCTCAGGTAGAGGAATTTCGTTTCATTTTGACAAAAAAAGGGAATTCTATGACCAAAACTAGTAAGATTTACTTCCCTTTGCAAAATTCACGTGTGTGTTATACTCGAGAATTTACGGTAATCAATATTATCATATTTGAAATACCTATTTACCACATGAAAAGCCAAATCCAAGCAATAACATCATAAACAACAACTACTAAACAGCATTTACAAATGTAGAGACTTGACTTAAAAAACATTTCTTTTGGAGGGGAAGTATTTCAGAAAATTTTGGCCCCAAAATGGTCAAATGAGGACCCTTCTGGCAGGGAAAAACCCCCGAATGTGTCAATTGTGGAAAACAAGTACAGTACAAGGATTTCTTGATATTAGCAAAGCTGCATTTAACTTATTAAGTCAATAGAATGAGACTCTGACAATAAGAAGGAGATTTTCTTTGGCTGGAATTTTAGTCAATATACGTCTCAGTGAACTATAAAACTGTTAATGGTAATATTCTGTGAGACGTCTCAATAGGCAATTCTTGTAATGTAACAAATTGTTGCCAATTATTATGTCTGGGTTTGTTGAAATGTATGAAAATGTAATCAACAGTATGACAGAAGTTGTATAATCAGGGTCGTCAAACTCTTGATTCTATGGTTGAAAGATTCTGTATAATATAATCATCAAAACAACTTGCAGGACTGGACTTAGAGACAAAAATGTGCCTCAGCAAATATTTTGTGGGGTCTATTTTATTTTGAGGCATTTTTCTTCAAATTTCACCAAGGCTGAGGCGACTTGTATGTATATTCAAGTATGTGTGTATGGTTTTCTATGATTTTACTAATCAGACTAGAATCTTTTCTGTAGATTCAGCTCTCATTGAAACCCCTGAGAATATATAAGGGGTTGCATCATTTCTATTTATAGAACTTAGGTGCTAGAATGGTCAATTAACTGTCAGAGTTACCTCCCCTCCACTAGAAAAATATATCAATGAAGCAGTTCTTGAAAAAAGTGTTATCTCCATAACCACAGGAATTAAAAGGGGCGGTCAGAAAGTTCCTAGAATTTAACTGCTAGAATGTAAGAATTCACCATATTGTAAATAGAGTTATTATGCCTGATTATTCTGATGACATTGTCTATAGAAATATAGTTCAATGTTTTGATTTTATATTCTCCAACTATGTTAACTGTCTGTTCAAAGTAAAATGAGAACGGTTATAAGCTTGTCCGCCAGGTAAACTATGTTTATAAATGCAGGTTGAACTGGGTGTAACTGATTTAAACGTTGTATGTCCTATTCTTTTGAATGGGATAGTTCTCTCATTAGTATTACTTATTGAATTGACAGTAAGTAATTATGTTCATGATATACTTGTGATTGTGTCCTGTCAGTTTGTCTATATGTTCATTTGTCCCTTCGTTCAATCTTACAAAACTTTCAAGTTAATGGACTTAGCTAGTTATTATGGACAAGGTTTCCACTGTGGCTGAGGGGACATAAGCGTTTACTGAATATAATCTTGTTTTCATAGAATTTTATTTACAATGTCAGTGCAAATAGTTGAAAGTTATCAACTTATATATTATTTATACATTTCCAACGAAGATGGAGGTCATTGACTAATTAGGCAGAGATAAAATCGAATGGCCAGGCACTGTAATGACTTTCTCAGTTGATCATAAAAAATATATACTGTAAATTCATTAATTTTCATGGGGGATTAAATTTCGTTGATTTCGTTGTTCACCCTCAACGGTCAACCATGAAATTAAATCCCATTGATCACTAATTTTGGCACTTGTATTTATTTCCTGAAATGCTAATTCCACGAATTAAGACCCATCGAAATCAGGTCTTGTTAACCAAAACTACAAAATTTTGTCCCATCTAAATAAATGAGTAAACGGTTTAATGAAGATACAAGTATGTTGAAATGTAATTATTGCATCTGACAAGATGAGGTAAAAATTCATAAAGATAATCTTAGATGAATATATTGAAATACCATTTATTATATATATGCTAGAATACATCACTGAGTATAGATAGATAGCCTTTATAAATAATCATGAATGCACTAGAACAGTTATCAGCCTTTATAAGTTATCACGAATGCACTAGAAACGTTATCTGCCTTTATAAGTTACCACGAATGCACTAGAAACATTATCAGCCTTTATAAGTTACCATGAATGCACTAGAAACGTTATCTGCCTTTATAAGTTACCATGAATGCACTAGAAACGTTATCAGCCTTAATAAGTTACCATGAATGCACTAGAAACGTTATCTGCCTTAAAAGTTACCACGAATGCACTAGAAACGTTATCTGCCTTTATAAATTACCATGAATGCACTAGAAACGTTATCAGCCTTTATAAGTTATCATGAATGCACTAGAAACGTTATCAGCCTTTATAAGTTATCATGAATGCACTACAAACGTTATCAGCCTTTATAAGTTATCATGATTGCACTACAAACGTTATCAGCCTTTAAAAGTTATCATGAATGCACTAGAAACGTTATCAGCCTTTATAAGTTATCATGAATGCACTACAAACGTTATCAGCCTTTATAAGTTATCATGAATGCACTAAAAACGTTGTCAGCCTTTAAAAGTTATCATGAATGCACTAGAAACGTTATCAGCCTTTATAAGTTATCATGATTGCACTACAAACGTTATCAGCCTCTATTAGTTATCATGAATGCACTGGAAACGTTATCAGCCTTTATAAGTTATCATGATTGCACTACAAACGTTATCAGCCACTAAAAATTATCATGAATGCATAAAACGTTATCAGCCTTTATAAGTTATCATGAATGCACTAGAAACGTTATCAGCCTTTATAAGTTATCATGATTGCACTACAAACGTTATCAGCCTCTATAAGTTATCATGAATGCACTGGAAACGTTATCAGCCTTTATAAGTTATCATGATTGCACTACAAACGTTATCAGCCACTAAAAATTATCATGAATGCACTAGAAACGTTATCAGCCTTTATAAGTTATCATGAATGCACTAGAAACGTTATCAGCCTCTATAAGTTATCATGATTGCACTACAAACGTTATCAGCCTCTATTAGTTATCATGAATGCACTGGAAACGTTATCAGCCTTTATAAGTTATCATGATTGCACTACAAACGTTATCAGCCTTTATAAGTTATCATGAATGCACTGGAAACGTTATCAGCCTTTATAAGTTATCATGATTGCACTACAAACGTTATCAGCCTTTATAAGTTATCATGATTGCACTACAAACGTTATCAGCCTTTATAAGTTATCATGAATGCACTAGAAACGTTATCAGCCTTTATAAGTTATCATGATTGCACTACAAACGTTATCAGCCTTTATAAGTTATCATGAATGCACTGGAAACGTTATCAGCCTTTATTAGTTATCATGAATGCACTAAAAACATTATCAGCCTTTAAAAGTTTTCATGAATGCACTAGAAACGTTATCAGCCTCTATTAGTTATCATGAATGCACTAGAAACGTTATCAGCCTTTATTAGTTATCATGAACACACTGGAAACCTTATCAGCCTCTATAAGTTATCATGTGCATTCGCCTTTATAAGTTATCATGAATGCACTAGAAACGTTATCAGCCTCTATAAGTTATCATGTGCATTCGCCTTTATAAGTTACCATGAATGCACTAGAAACGTTATCAGCCTTTATAAGTTATCATGAATGCACTAGAAACGTTATCAGCCTTTATAAGTTATCATGAATGCACTACAAACGTTATCAGCCTTTATAAGTTATCATGATTGCACTACAAACGTTATCAGCCTTTAAAAGTTATCATGAATGCACTAGAAACGTTATCAGCCTTTATAAGTTATCATGAATGCACTACAAACGTTATCAGCCTTTATAAGTTATCATGAATGCACTAAAAACGTTGTCAGCCTTTAAAAGTTATCATGAATGCACTAGAAACGTTATCAGCCTTTATAAGTTATCATGATTGCACTACAAACGTTATCAGCCTCTATTAGTTATCATGAATGCACTGGAAACGTTATCAGCCTTTATAAGTTATCATGATTGCACTACAAACGTTATCAGCCACTAAAAATTATCATGAATGCATAAAACGTTATCAGCCTTTATAAGTTATCATGAATGCACTAGAAACGTTATCAGCCTTTATAAGTTATCATGATTGCACTACAAACGTTATCAGCCTCTATAAGTTATCATGAATGCACTGGAAACGTTATCAGCCTTTATAAGTTATCATGATTGCACTACAAACGTTATCAGCCACTAAAAATTATCATGAATGCACTAGAAACGTTATCAGCCTTTATAAGTTATCATGAATGCACTAGAAACGTTATCAGCCTCTATAAGTTATCATGATTGCACTACAAACGTTATCAGCCTCTATTAGTTATCATGAATGCACTGGAAACGTTATCAGCCTTTATAAGTTATCATGATTGCACTACAAACGTTATCAGCCTTTATAAGTTATCATGAATGCACTGGAAACGTTATCAGCCTTTATAAGTTATCATGATTGCACTACAAACGTTATCAGCCTTTATAAGTTATCATGATTGCACTACAAACGTTATCAGCCTTTATAAGTTATCATGAATGCACTAGAAACGTTATCAGCCTTTATAAGTTATCATGATTGCACTACAAACGTTATCAGCCTTTATAAGTTATCATGAATGCACTGGAAACGTTATCAGCCTTTATTAGTTATCATGAATGCACTAAAAACATTATCAGCCTTTAAAAGTTTTCATGAATGCACTAGAAACGTTATCAGCCTCTATTAGTTATCATGAATGCACTAGAAACGTTATCAGCCTTTATTAGTTATCATGAACACACTGGAAACCTTATCAGCCTCTATAAGTTATCAAGTGCATTCGCCTTTATAAGTTATCATGAATGCACTAGAAACGTTATCAGCCTCTATAAGTTATCATGTGCATTCGCCTTTATAAGTTATCATGAGTGCACTAGAAACGTTATCAGCCTTTATAAGTTATCATGAATGCACTAGAAACGTTATCAGCCTTTATAAGTTATCATGAATGCACTAGAAACGTTATCAGCCTTTATAAGTTATCATGAATGCTTAAATCGCAAATTTCTACCTATTTTGTACTCCGCAAAATTTAATTGTCAGATATAACTTCTTGATTTACAGTAATTATAATGTGCATGATAAGCCTAGGATAGTAAAAATATTGCCAAGTCAGCAGAATTATATAATGTATATAATACACCAGCCATACATCCAGTGTGCAGTAATTCTGTGATAGTGTCCATTTCCATGACAATGTATAGTGACTCATACATTATATACATTATGTTTGTTGTATATATTGTTGGGATAAGAATGTTTGTATAAAACAGCTTTATTATGAAACTAACTGTCTTCTAGTTTTGCCATGGAGATGTTCTCCCGATTTATTAAATGGGCATCTTAAAATGCATCGAGAAAAGGGTCTTTTGTGGTCTAGGGGAAGCGTTGAGGAAGTCATTAGAAAATTTGGGAAATCCCTGTTCCCGATGCCTCATGAAGCTAATTTATTCAAATCGGGAGAACATCGCCAAGGCAAAAAATACTCAGTGGGACCTAGGCCTAAATTGACACAAAAATAGTACAAAATTGTAAATTCCAGTGCAAAATTATACAAACTAGTACACAGCTGTAAAAAACAGAACAGAATTGTAAAAACCAGTACAAAACACACTTTTATGTAAAACCAGTACACAATTGTAAATTGTAATATCCCCTTCTAAATTGTAAAAACTAGTACTTATTTGTAAATTCCTGTACAAAATTGAAAATACTAGTACAAAATTGGAAAAATTAATACTGAATTTTGAAATAAAGTCCACATAGAACTCTAGATTTTTGAGAATCTAGTGAAGATTATGAGAATCTAGTGAATTACCTAGAATAATAATGAGTTTGAGGAATGACTCCTTTACTTCGTGTGATGTGGCTTGACATTATTAGTGAAGTGGAGCCATTAAATGCGTGTCATTGCCATCATATGATGGGTTCCCTCGTGAATATCCCTTGATATTCTCACAATCTATATAACTGACACACACACACCATGTTTTTATGGCACCATCATTCATAGTTTGCATTTAGCTAACGTAGTCATTGATTTTTCTGCGACATTTAATTATTCAATTCAACGCTTCACAATTTGTTTGTGACTTCTTTTGCACAAATTATAAGAAATTTTTAGCTGTCAACTTTGATACAAACACTGTTATGTGTTGAAGTCAGATTGTTTTGTTTAACATGACAGTCTAAGTTACAGTCTGTTCAAAGTTAGTTGATATCAGTTGTAACCATTAGCTTTTCCGTCAGGTGAACTATGTTTATCTAGGTTTAACTGGGTATACCCGATTTAACGGTAGTCGCCCGCTATTCTTTGGAATGGGACAATTCTCTCATTCGTATTACTTATTGAATGACTGAACATTGTTGGTAAGCTAATGTTAAATACAAATAAACAAATAAAATAAAGAATGAGGGTTTTGTGGAAGATTCTGGGTTGTTATAGATCAAGTGGTGTCAAATAATTGCAACTGTCAAACTATACATCTAAACAGGAGTATTGAGCCATGACTTCACTTTTAGTAGTATTCTTCACCTCTTTATACAGTGAATTATTCCACTGAGCATTTTTTGCTTCGGCGAAGTTCTCCTGATTTAAATAAATGAGCGTCAGCAGGCTTCAGGAACAGGGATATCACAAATTTTCTAACAACTTCCCAGAAATTTCCAGTAGACCATGTAGACCACAAAGACCATTTCCCAATGTCTTCTGATGCTCATTTATTAAATCGGGAGTACATCACCGGGGCATGATGCTCAGTGGAACCTAGGCTTACCATCTTATAATATAGCTCAGAGGTAAGATTCTATACATGTTACGTCCTTCTTTGACCATGATAAATGGAGAAATGAGAGAAATTGTCTGTATATTCTTTGAACGCCTCTTCTCATTCGATCAGTACAATATATTACTTATTATACAAAATGTGTAATATCTGTAGACAAGAAAAAATAGCAGCATCAATTATACGTCTGGAAGATTGCCTTTATATAGACATCAATTTGAACTTGAGCGATATACTTGTTGGTATTATTTCCCTTGTGGTTGAAGGAATGTCGGAAATTCTCAATTTGTGAGTCCGTCTCCATCCACTGGCTCTGATAGGATAAAACATGTGATCTCCAACAATGGTTAACAATGTTTTTGTGAATCGATATACAGTGCACCCTTTCCAGAGCCGTCATTAAGCCCTCCACAGAGCAACAACCTTTACAGAGCAGCCCTCCACAGAGTCAAAACCTCTTCAAAGTAGCCATCCACACAGCAACAACCTCTCCAGAGCAGCCCTCCACAGAGCAACAAACTCTCAAAAGCAGCCCTCCACAGAGCAACAACCTCTCCAGAGCAGCCCTCGCAAAGCAACAACCTTTCCAAAGCAGCCCTCCATTGAGCAATAACCTCTCTTAAGCAACAGTAAGTTGAATCCTATTGATTTTGTGGCTAGTCGCTCAAAGTCACTATGACCTTTAGCATTTTTGACTATATTGAGCTGCCATGCCAAGCGGGTGTGTTACAAAATGGTCTTGTTGCATCTTCAATTATACTTAATGATATACTGATACCATGTAAACTTAACCAGTGCAATCATAGATGTGTGCAGGAGATTTAATTTCATTAATTTCTTTGTTTACCTAAACCACGAAATTACATCCCCATGAATACTAATTATTATTATTTGCTTTCAATGGATTACGGTAATTTTCAGTGAAAATAACAATGACAAATAGCAGTGAAATTATCGTTTTGTTATTTTCACTGTTTTGGAGCTGGTTCCAGTATCGTGCAGAAAACGCAACGCAACGTCAAGAGCGCCGGCTTCAAAACATGCGTTACGTTATTGTGACGTCATAGTTGTCACGTTGTAACTTTCTAATTGCAACGTAATTTTTCCAATTTATCCAATTACTGTACCTTTTTACGAGAAAATGAAGCAAATAATAAACAGAAAATTTGTTGATTTTTGGTAACAGTGCATCAGGTATCCGTGAAATTATTTCCCACGAAATGGTATTTTTCACAGAAAGCACTCAATTTCGTCTTATTGAAATTAAATGATTTTACAGTACCACCTTTTAGTGTAAGAACATTGAACTGTTGCTGACGTAGACTGCTCTCTACCGTATACTGCTCTCTACCGTATACTGCTCACTATGGTAGACTGCTCACTACATAGACTGCTCACTACATAGACTGCTCACTACATAGACTGTTCACTACGGTAGACTGCTCACTACATAGACTGCTCACTACCATAGAATGCTCACTACTGTAGACTGCTCTCTACCGTATACTGCTCACTACCATAGACTGTTCACTATGGTAGACTGCTCACTACATATACTGTTCACTACGGTAGACTGCTCACTACCATAGACTGTTCACTATGGTAGACTGCTCACTACATATACTGTTCACTACGGTAGACTGCTCACTGCATAGACTGTTCACTACGGAAGACTGCTCACTACCACAGACTGCTCACTACTGTAGACTGCTCACTATTGTAGACTGCTCGCTACCGTAGACTGCTCACTACCCTAGACTGCCCACTACCGTAGACCGCTCTCTACCGTAGACTGCTCGCTACCGTTGACTGCTCACTACCCTAGACTGCTCACTACTGTAGACCGCTCTCTACCGTAGACCGTTCCCTACCATAGACCGCTCTCTACCGAAGACCTCTCTAACGTACACGCCCACTACCGGAGACTTCCTACTATTGTAGACTACTCACTACTATAGACTGCTCACTACAGTAGATTGCTCACTACCGTAGACTGCTCACTTCCCTAGACTGCTCCCTTCCTTAGACTGCTCGCTTCTTAGACTGCTCACTACCGTAGACTGCTCACTACTGTGGACTGCTCACTACCGTAGACCGCTCACTACCGTAGACTGCTCACTATCGTAGACTGCTCACTATCGTAGACTGCTCACTACGGTAGACTGCTCACTATCGTAGACTGCTCACTACGGTAGACTGCTCACTATCGTAGACTGCTCACTACCGTAGACTGCTCACTACGGTAGACTGCTCACTACCGTATACTGCTCACTACCATAGACTGTTCACTATGGTAGACTGCTCACTACATAGACTGCTCACTACATAGACTGTTCACTACGGTAGACTGCTCACTACATAGACTGTTCACTACATAGACTGTTCACTACGGTAGACTGCTCACTACCGTAGACTGCTCACTATTGTAGACTGCTCGCTACCGTAGACTGCTCACTACCCTAGACTGCCCACTACTGTAGACCGCTCTCTACCGTAGACTGCTCGCTACCGTTGACTGCTCACTACCCTAGACTGCTCACTACTGTAGACCGCTCTCTACCGTAGACCGTTCCCTACCATAGACCGCTCTCTACCGAAGACCTCTCTAACGTACACGCCCACTACCGGAGACTTCCTACTATTGTAGACTACTCACTACTATAGACTGCTCACTACAGTAGATTGCTCACTACCGTAGACTGCTTACTTCCCTAGACTGCTCCCTTCCTTAGACTGCTCGCTTCTTAGACTGCTCACTACCGTAGACTGCTCACTACTGTGGACTGCTCACTACCGTAGACCGCTCACTACCGTAGACTGCTCACTATCGTAGACTGCTCACTATCGTAGACTGCTCACTACGGTAGACTGCTCACTATCGTAGACTGCTCACTACGGTAGACTGCTCACTATCGTAGACTGCTCACTACCGTAGACTGCTCACTACGGTAGACTGCTCACTACCGTAGACTGCTCACTACCGTAGACTGCTCACTGCCCTAGACTGCTCACTGCCCTAGACTGCTCACTACCGTAGGCTTCTCACTACCATAGACCACTTACTACTGTAGACTGCTCACTACCGTAGACTGCTCACTACTGTTAATTGCTCACTATCGTAGACTGCTCACTACGGTAAACTGCTCACTGCCCTAGACTGCTCACTATCGTAGACTGCTCACTACCTTAGGCTTCTCACTACCTTAGACTGCTCACTACTGTAGACTGCTCACTACTGTAGACTGCTCACTACTGTAGACTGCTCACTACTGTTAATTGCTCACTATAGTAGACTGCTCACTACGGTAAACTGCTCACTGCCCTAGACTGCTCACTACCGTAGACTGCTCACTACCTTAGGCTTCCCACTACTGTCGACTGCTCACTACTGTAGACAGCTAACTGTCGTAGACTACTCACTACTGTAGACTGCTCACTACAGTAGATTGCTCACTACCGTAGACTGCTCGCTTCCTCAGACTGCTCGCTTCCTTAGACTGCTCACTACCGTAGACTGCTCACTACTGTGGACTGTTCAATACGGTAGACTGCTCACTACATAGACTGCTCACTGCATAGACTGTTCACTGCCATAGACTGCTCACTATCATAGACGGCTCACTACTGTAGACTGCTCACTACCTTAGACTGCTCACTACCTTAGTCTGCTCACTACCATAGATGGCTCACTACTGTAGACTGCTCACTACCTTAGACTGCTCACTACCATAGACTGCTCACTACTGTAGACTGCTCACTACCCTAGACTGCTCACTACCATAGACCGCTCACTACCGTAGACTGCTCACTTCCGTAGACTTCCACTACCGTAGACTTCCCACTACGGTAGACTGCACACTTCCATGGACTGCTCACTACTATAGACTGCTCTCTACCGTAGACCGCTCACTGCCGTAGACTGCCGTAGACTGCCCACTACAGTAGACGGCCCACTACTGTAGACTGTCCACTACCGTAGACTTCCCACTACGGTAGACTGCACACTTCCATAGACTGCTCACTACTGTAGACTGCTCACTACGGTAGACTGCTCACTACCGTAGACTGCTCACTGCGTAGACTGTTCACTACGGTAGACTGCTCACTACTGTAGACTGCTCACTACTGTGGACTGCTCACTACCGTAGACTGCTTACTACTGTAGACTGCTCACTACTGTAGACTGCTCACTACTGTAGACTGCTTACTACCATAGACTGCACACTTCCATAGACTGCTCACTACTGTAGACTGCTCACTACCGTAGACTGCTCACTACTGTAGACTGCTTACTACTGTAGACTGCTTACTTCCATAGACTGCTCACTACCATAGACTGCTTACTACCATAGACTGCACACTTCCATAGACTGCTCACTACTGTAGACTGCTCACTACCGTAGACTGCTCACTACTGTAGACTGCTCACTACCGTAGACTGCTTACTACCATAGACTGCTTACTACCATAGACTGCACACTTCCATAGACTGCTCACTACTGTAGACTGCTCACTACTGTAGACTGCTCACTACTGTAGACTGCTCACTACTGTAGACTGCTCACTACCTTAGACTGCTCACTACTGTAGACTGCTCACTACCATAGACTGCTCACTACCATAGACTGCTTACTACCATAGACTGCTCACTACCGTAGACCGCTCACTACCGTAGACTGCTCACTACCGTAGACTGCTCACTATTGTGGACTGCTCACTACCGTAGACTGCTCACTACCGTAGACTGCTCACAACCGTAGACTGCTCACTACCATAGACTGCTCACTACCGTAGACTGCTCACTTCCGTAGACTGCTCACTACTGTAGACTGCTTACTACCATAGACTGCTTACTACCATAGACTGCTCACTACCGTAGACTTTGTAGATAACTGCTATCCATCGTCTCATCATTTCTTTTAGTTTAATGCCTCTCTTATGTTTATATTTCTAGTCTAATGGTTTATTGCACATATTACGACAATTATATTATTCATGGCTGAATTTCTTTCTAAGGAATAGCTCCCAACATGTCTTGTATTGTAAGACATTTGTATTGTATGAATACAGCATATTACTCATCCAGGCTTGAGTCACTTCCCTTCCATTTCAGTTTATATTGATTTTTCCTTCCAATGAATTTTTTTCTGCGAGAATTTCTCTCACGCTATAATGTGTAAATTAAGGCTTTGTGGGTAAATGTTTTTTGAAGTGTAAGAATTCAGCTCATTTTGAAGTAGTAGCACTTGTATGGTTAACTCGGAAGTCTGGTTATGGTAATTCACAGAACTTTTCACCAATTTTACAAATTGTTTTTCAATAAGTTGATGGGTTTTGTAGTTTTGGTACTATGTCTCATTTTTAAAAGTCTTATTTGTAGAAGAAGGTGTATGCTTAACTCGGGAGTCTGGTCAAATGTTCATCAGAATGGTCATTCACAGAACTTTTAACCAATTTGATACAATTTGCAACAAATTTATTTTTTTCGTTTTGGTACTGTTTCAATTTTAATCATTCAGTGCTTTTGATACTATTTGATTTTTAATGTAACTGTGCAATTGAAACCTCAATTTTACTCATGCAGTAAATGGTTTTCTGCGTATACTATGGATTTTGATGAAACTTTTAATTGGTGCTTGCTTGTGGGAAGATAAATCAATGCTTTAAATTTGGTATACTGTTTGAATTTCAAATCACCATTTCATTTTTTATTTTTTACTACTTTCAAACCACCAATGCTTTTAATTGGTATTTAAAAGAATAACTGAATTCTGGCATTTCAAGTTGATATTCTACTTGAATTTCAAATCACCAATTATTTTTTAATCCTTTCAAATCATCAATGCTTTTAATTGGTATTTAAAAGTATAACTAAATTCTGGCATATCAAATTGGTAATCTACTTGAATTTAAATCACCAATTTCTTTTGGGTGAGATATTCCTTTATCATACATCTGATCAACAGTGATAGATTCTTATTATCTCGCTTGAGACACCATGCAAGCATTTGGCTGCTGGGTAGATATATATAATGTCTCCGCTACACGCTCCATAAGAACCGTATCACAATCCATTTCCCTGCCACGTAATAGCAGAGCTATAAGAATCCGTTTGATATCAACTTATTGAATTCTGTCTTTTCTTCTTCTCCATCAGCTTGCAGGCAAACAGGAAAAAAGCCGCCACCAGTATTAGTGAAATAGACATAATACCATTGACATGTTGTAGGCTGTGGCATTGACTATTGAACATCGTGTTTTCAGGTTTAGATGTACAAGCTACGGGCATAGAGACTTCACAAATATTTGTATACACACTCCGGTATTGGACAATTGGGTAGCATCGTAAACTGGGCAAAACATTGAAGCACAGATCTGAGGGAAGGAATTAAGACACTGATACCGTTACACAGTTTGGACTTATTTTGAAATTTTGTCGTGGTGGGTATATTGCTTTGAATTTGTGATCTTAAATTATTGAACTCTTTGAAACTTCGTTCTTTGTTTGTCTTGTCGTTCGTTTTAAGAGACAACAAGAAAGAATTGATTTTGTAATACTTTTGATTCCAAATGCATTTGCGTCTGTCAGCCGTATTTGGTTATTAAATGATATTGGTGATCGAGCTGCTTTTAATGAAATGGGAAACTTTTGGATACTGACTGTTTTATACACTTTGTTATCTAAGAAAATCATTAAACCAAGATAAATTTAGCTTGTGTTAAAGTAATTTCAAAGTTGTTTTTTTGTGTGGAAAATTTCTATTTTAAATGAAGTATCCCTACGGAATAGAGCATGCCAGAATATATTTTTCAATGTTCAATATTGAAATGTTACTTTACATTTTTAGTTTTTTTTACCAGGTTTGCTACAAAAAAGTCAGTTGATTGAGAAATTTTGGTTGACTGGAAGCAGTGAGTGGGCGGGGCAGTGTGTGGATGGGCAGTGAGTTTGCAGGTGAGTGAGTGGGCGGGGCAGTGAATGAGTGAAGACGGGCAATGTGTGGATGGGCAGTGACTTGGCAGGTGAGTGAGTAGGTGGGACAGTGAATGTAGACGGGCAGTGTGAATATGGACAGTGAGTGGGTGGTTGTCAAAATGTTGTTTTGTATTTATAGTGTTGCATGCCTACAGATTTTATTTTGCAGGAACCTGTATTTTAGCATCTCTTGTTTCTGTTTCTACTATAAGGTGCTGTAGATTACTGTGAGAATGAATATTAATGAGTCTGGTGTTGTGATGAACTTGGTATAAGTCATGATTTGTTTGAAATGAAATAACTTAATAGAAATGTATAGGCGATTCAATAAGTAATACTAATGAGGGAACTATCCCATTCAAAAGAATAGCGGGGACTAGGTTAAAGTGTACTAGGATTAAATTTTAAGTACAGTTAACTTGGGTATACACAGTTAAACTAGATATGAATGTAATAAACCATGGTTATATGTTTTCATAAGCAGGGAGTATCACAGAGGTGTTTAAGGTGTAATACTAATGTAAATTGTACAAAGAAAAACTAAATGATGGATATTGTAAGATTTGCTCACGGGAATCGATTAAAAATAATTCATGCATGAAAGTTAGAAGCTGATCAGTGCGGAGCAGATCAGTTAGGAGCAGGTCAGCATCTACCCTAGTGTATACATACTAGTACCCCTAATACATAGATTAATCAATATAAACCTTCAATAAGGTAGATTATTGATTGAAGTATAATTGAAAACTTGAGCCCACGCTTTGAACAAATAGTGTTGCAGATTTTATAAAAGAATTGGCGGAGTGCTAGATCATCATTGAAAATCATTTCATGGTATATATTGTACTACAGATCTGGATAAAAATCGTCAATGCATGGAAATCCTTGGCCCTTAATGAAACCCCTGCCTTTCATGATACATATTGTACTGCAGATCTGGATCAGAATCGTCTGTGTACGGAAATCCTTGGCTTTAATGAAACCCCTGCCTTTCATGGTACATATTGTACTACAGACCAGGATAGGAATCATCTGTGTACAGAACTTTTATATGCCTTCACATAACTTTTTATAAGTAGAGGGCATATAGCATTGTTGCTGTCCATCTATTTGTAGATGATAATGTAACTTCAATATTTTATGCCCAGGCAGATACTGATGTGGGCATTTATATAGTAAGTGTCCCTCCATTCATTTGTTTACCCCATTGAAAATGTTAACCAAAACTTTTTTAAAATTCACATATTTTGAAGTTTTCAAAGTCCATCCATCAAGACTTCATGGCTGTGGAAAGTGTCATAGGCCACCTATATAAATAGTATAATATATATTATATGAGTGAACTAGGACACTTTTCACGGACCTGTGGTTGCCATTGCCATGAAATCCTATCTGAAATAACAACAGAATTATGGCCTCAGATTGATTGACTTAACTATTATTTTAACCATGCCTCAATCATAACTGAACTGTATGTTTGAACATGTAATATACATGAGAAAAATGCTACCATTGTTTGATATACTAATAACTTGAGATTATGCACAATGCTTCCGCCATACTGAAAAACTAAAAAAACTGAATTATCAAAAACTAAGAATGTTTATAAAAATACTAATGCATCTTCTTTTATTAAACAAACATTACTCAATTTTTAAGAACAATTTTCAGTCTCTATAACTACATGTATTGATTAAGTGAAAATGGTTGAGTGTAAATAATCACTATTGATCTTAGGGGGGAAATGAACTACTTCGCACAAACAAATATGTTCCCTGACTGTTGATGGATTCGTTATTAATTATTCATCCCAACTTGTTAATTAAAGTAGTTTTTTATGATGATATATAACTAAGTTCATTTGGGTGTTACAAGCATTATTAAAGGAAAACAGCATTATAAGTAGTTTAATCAAGGTTTCTTCGCTGCTAGAGAATTAAGTCTCCAGGGTATGTCTATCTATAATTTGGTTTGAAAAATTTAAGCTACACAATCAAATGTTCAAAGTAATTGGAGAACGACGTTTAAAGCTACATTTTGCTGGCTTAAAATGAGAAGGTCGTTACAACCTTATAATGCTAATACATGTTTAAAATCAGCATCACAAAACGCTTTTTGTGAGCCTAATTTCATGAAGATTGGAACTTGTCATGTTGATCAAACTGAAGTTGAAACAGCTTGTTTTACCATAAGTTATGAGTAATTTTCAGACAGTTTTTCTTGTTTTCTCCAAATACTGATTTTGTTCTTACAACCTTCTCATTTTCAGCCAGCGTTTTTGTTAAATAAATTGTTGGCACATTTTTCTCCACTCAGCTGCATTCAAGTTTTTTTTCCAATGATTCATGGTTTAAATGTTGCTCAGATCTGCTTGTTACATTTATAACAAAAAAAAACCCTATAATCATTTTCGTGAATAAATTGTTACTTCAGTAGTTTGGATTAGAAAAATTCCTACAGAGTATCATGGGGTCTGTAATCCCATCACTTCTTCATAAGCAAAAGATTCTGGTATTCTGAGATTGATGAAATGTTCTTATTAAAAAAAAATATATGGTTTGAAGTCCTAGATGAGATTTGACCGGATACTCGTAATAATTTTTGTATGATAAATCACTGTTTATCTGAAATTATAAAAATGTGACTAAGTAGGCTCTGTATGACTGAAATACAGTCTGTTCAAAGTTAAATGATAATGGTTATAAACATTGGCTCGTCATTCAGTTAAGTTATGTTTATCTAGATTTAACTAGGTGTACCTCTGCAGCTTTAATTTTAATCCTCACTATTCTTTTGAATGGTATACATGTAGTTCCCTCATTAGTGTTACCTTTTGAATTGACAGTACTGTTTAAGGTTGGTATTTCAATATTCAGGAAAAAATCCCATTCTGGAACCAGCTATCTCTAGGCTAAACTGATTGACACACGGCATATATGTACCATTAAATGTTACGTGCAGACGACATTTTAATGGACTAAAATGTTTGTTCCAGACAACATGTTGCACTCAAATGTTGTAACTGAGTGCACTTGTCACTATCATTCATATTGAGTTAGAGGTTTGAATGTTTATGGGACTGCAAGCTTGTTGCAATCTTAAATAATATCGAGATTGCGTGATGTTCGCAGGAAGCTTGCAGAACAAGACCTACATGCAAATTTGCCACCTTGTATTTTCATTCGTTTACATAGGGCTTAGGTCACTAGGCTAAGCCATGCCACCATTTCTGTGTGACTTTGGATCGTCTTTGCACTACAGTATTTAATTCCAATGCAATTGCAATTGACATTACACCAGCGCAGAGATTGCTCCACCTGATTGTTTGTCAAAGTTGCTTGGCAAAGGTTTTAGGTTTCGAGTTAATCCATTGAACCATGTGGTAATGATTTACCGTTAAAATTGATTTAAAAGGTATTGATTTACAACTGGCATAATGTGAATTGTCAGCATCTTGTTTATTAGGGCAGTCATCATGCTTTGACATCAGATTGTAGCAAGCTAAATTATGGTATAATTGCAGCTTCTTTTCTACTTACTTGTTTGTGTCCTCTTTATCGTGCGAATAGTTTGTCAATTTCTTATCATGCTGTGGCACGGAGAGGCACCTCAGTGAAAATTTGATGAATTAACAAAATATACAAATATACATTTTCTGAAGAAAAAAAACTCCCAAATAGAATTTGCCTTGGTGCTTCTGATCTCTGGATACAGTCCTGCTTACATAAGAACTTATTATAACATAGTAACAGTGTCGTTAGATTGTATTTAGTAAATGTCACATGTCAGTACCATAAGAAAGAGCAAGTCAGTCACTGTTAGGAAACCTTCCTTGATAACACTGGTTTATTCATATGTAATTAGGTCACATGTACTCTGTATCAGCTGTATGTGACACGAAACTGGTGAAAACTGTAAGAAATATAGGATACGTCATGAGTGGCCTTTGTAGATCAACATTTCTTTAACGAGTCTAGAAAACACAAATTATTAAGCAAAGCAAGCTTTTGGCTACAAATGACCGATCACATTACCATAGTTACCGAGTCAAACGACGTCAGGAATAACATATTTAAGCCGACAATGTTATGTTTAGTAGCTAAAGCATTTGTTATCACAGGTGTTGGCGAACATTGTTCTGTCATTTGTTATCACATAATGGAATATCAGGTTATTATAAACAGCTTAGACCTGCCGTCCACTAGACCCCGATGCTATGTCGAAGGGATGCCGATTATAATCTGCTCTTCCGAACAAGACCTTCGGCGTCCAAATTTTAAAACTTTTAAAATTTCGATCCGAAGATTTTTTGGTCCCAAAGGCACCCCGAAGACATGCCGAACCATCCCGATCCTTCCAGATGAGGTGAATTTCAGTTTCGGGAACCCTTCAGGGTCCTAGAGGATGGCAGGTCTTATATAACCATTATCAAATTGACAGAACTTATAGTAACATCCCTAATTAACTAAAACCCATTTGGTAAGAAAAAACTTACACGAATGAGCGCAACAAGATGTGTGTAAATCATGAATGCTCCATTGCACCCCATTACAAGAATGGTCTGAAATGTGAAGGTCACGGTCACATTGATCTTTGACCCTCAATCAATAAAAGTCATCTACTGTTACTGGTCAATCTCCATCTTAAAATGTTTTACGATCCTGGGGCCAAACGTTCTTGAAATGGAATGGAAACTATCTATCTACCTATGTTTACTGCAGCACCCCCTCGCGGAGATTATGTGCAGACAACTGAATGCACACCAAGTGGTGTGAGTAAAGTAAAAAAAAGGTTAAAAGTAATAGAGAATAAGTTAGAATGAAAACAAAGGTAAAAATATGGTTTTAAAATATAAAAGGTATTATATTGAAGGTTTCTAAGGTAGGCAGCATGACTATGTTGGATGGTAATCTGTTCCATTGTACGACGACTGCAAGCGGAAAGAAGGAATATTTGGTAGAATGTGGCTCAAGACATTGACCACTCACTGCTTGTAGTTAAATACAAACAAATTTCGATGGTAACTGATGGTGACAGATTTTTTTATCGAAATTTGAACAAATTTAAAAACTATTTTTGTCACCATGTTAAAGAGTTCAGCCTCTTCAAAGTTTCATTTATTCACCAGAGACTTGAATGGTTGCCATGGTTACAAATCAGTTAATAGACGGCAAATCTTGTAGACTCTGATAAATAAGTTCTTCTTATTTATCTTCTTCGCAGGAATTGGAGGTGAGGGTTGAATGACTAAAGTTGTCTTAAATGTATAAGCTTCAACATTTCTCTAGATTAGTTGATCTTGGTGTGTTATAGATCTATGTATATCTTCCATTTGACGCAAGAAGTCATTTACTTCAACAAAATTTCTTCAGATTAGTTGATCTTGTTATATTTTAGATTTATATCTTCATATTGACTTGAGAAGTCATGAATGTATTTACTTCTACAAAATTCCTTGAGATTATTTGACCTTTTTGTCTTGTTGATAACTTTTCATATTGTTGACATAGAAAGTCTTAAATGTAATTGTTCCCCTGACACAATTTAGGGGCATATAGCAATTGGTGCTGTTGGTACATAGTGCAAATTTTGTGTGTTAAATTCCTCATTAACAGTTTGGTTGAATTTCTTCAAACTTTCACAGATTAACAACCTTAATGTATAGTTGACCTGATAGGATGTGGTTTTTACTGGGTCAATTTTCCTATGGACACATAGTTACTTAAAATGTTCTCGGAATTCTTTGCCCTCGCTGTTTTATAATATTGTCACAGATTGTCGGTCTAGCGCTTTCCTCTCGCTGTCGAGTCACTTTTTAGGCTTCATGTCTATTGTCTTAATGTCTTTACTAATAGTGAGATATAGTACCAGTAATATTATACAATTTGCATTAGGATCGTTAGGATCATGGAGCACTGGTTAACAATTTAGGGGCATTTTGGCCAGTCCCCAGGAACTCAAGTGTGTAGAAATTTCCTACAGCAGCAAAAATGCTAAAAAAGGAAGTTGGTCTTCATTGTAAAATAAATATCATGACAAGCAAGCAGAGATTTGTTTAAGCGTGATTTGTCTGGATGTGAACTAGTTGAATGATTCTAATAGATCATTGTTTTCTAGGGAAAAACAACTCTTTTATAACCCTCCATCAATGTTATATCTCTTTACCATATTGTGTTACACAGGTTGCTATGGTAATTAGAGGAGAGGTATTTTAAAGTCACTTTGATTTCAATTATAAATTACAAGGTTTATTACAATTTTGCATGATACTTAGTTAAACCACAACATTTATTGATTCATTTTTTCATGGGGAAATTCTAACACTTAAGGTCAAATAAAACAATTACGACCTTCAATAGAAGCTGTTGAAAAAGTAAAGTTACAGTTTAAGTCTTTTTTCCGACATGTGTCCTTTTAACCAACAACGTCACTTTTTGAACTGGGTGCTTTGTACTCTAGGTAAGCGTACCGGTAACGAAAAAAATCTTAACAAGACCTTGATGCTAAAAATAGATAAATTTGGTCATTCACTGGGAATCAACAAATATGGTAAATAAGAAATTGGACTTAATTTCTTTTAATGGGGAAAAAACAAATACGGTAAATAAGAAATTGTATAGTGATTCTATTATCATATTATTACACAGACTTGTAAATCACTGGATTTACTGCTGAAGATCCTGCCATGATTTGGTCAAACATTAATCTGATGTGTTGATCATTCTCGAGAACTGGGGAAGATATTTCATTCCTAAATATGCATTGATTCTATTTAATATACAGTAACATTGACACTATCTGTAAGCCACTATAATTGATCTGCTTAACTTAACTTGTTAAACTGATACATCCCCGTATACATCTTCGTATAATTACGTACCCTATAATGGAATTTTCTGACTCCACATAAGACATTTTGTATTGATATCTAGGGAGAAAGTGTGGCTGTTTCTTTGACTCGTAGTCCAGAGCATTGATTTTATTTGTCGCTGGTTCAATTTCAAATGTTTTACAGAACATTTAACTGTGTGATTTTATGAGTCACAGGTTTTGGAATCATTCATGGTTTTGTTGCCTTCAAGTTTATTTGCGTTTAGGCTAGTATATGTTCCAGATTTTCCTCACAGTTTGTAGTTTTTCTTTGAGTGCATATGTGCTTGTTAATGAGCATAAATTGGTATAAAAATATTTGTCTAAATTACATTTTTATAACGCAGCTGAGCTCTTTAAGAAATTGGACTGATTTAAAGTTATTTCAATAAAACCAGGTGTATTAAAGACTATCTGAAAACGAAGACCACTTTTATAAAACTTTATGTTCTCAAAAATTAGACCAAATCTTTAAGCTCATAATCAGACCAATTTCTATGACATTTGACCTGTATATAGAGGTCACCTGTCAACAAAAAATATTTTCTGCCATTCCCATGGGTACCATGGTCTTTATAGACAAGTTTGACCGTATACATGTAGTTGCTGTTGTCTTTTACATAATGACATGATATGTTTGGTAGGCAATCAGACGAACCCGACAAAACCATTTACATGTGAAATTAAATGGAGGTTCAATATTGTAGGCTGTTATTTACGCATTAATCCTGATGCCAACAACTTGAATACAAATGTAGTAAGATGGCTTAGGCAATGGATAACAATATTGATTCGTATCAAGACAGGGAAAATGCTAAACTCGGGGAACTTGTGGCACATAAAATTTGGAGTTTCTCTATTTCTCTGTTTCTCCCCAGATATTACTCTACAGCTATAGCTGCTATAAAAATTGACCAACTGTCGATTTCTTACTCAGACAAAATATGTGTGCTTTGTTACTCTTGTTGTAGATGATGACTACCATTTTGTAGGTTCAGTTTCTGTATTATATCTTTACAGTTGATTATTTCTTCCCTTTTGGTTTGATGAGGTGCTGCCTAAGGTCACACTTGTCTTGTGCAAAGGTCATAAATAATCATCATGGTTTGAACCATAAGTTTGTTATGTGTTGTTGAATTTAAAAATAACTGTACAATTATTATCCACCATCGGACATTCCTTTCTTATGGCTGTGGTTAAATTTACCACATGTCTGTGACAAAGCGATGTGTTTATGTAGGGGTATTTTTAGTCCCTCTTTGGCATTTTAACCTGTTAATTATTATTTACTGAAGTGAGAGTTTGTATTAACATGTTTAACACCTTTCAGACTTCGGAGACTGTCCTTAATTTTACCAATATGATCAATATCACTACTGTTAACCCATCTACTTTCGTGAATACTAACTTTCGCGTTTATGCCAATCGTCGGCATATTTGTGATTTCAAATTATCTCATTTTTAAGTCTCCTGGGATGTCCGTACTAATGTGTTGAACAGTTTCGCAACTACTTATCTTCGCAAGTTTCTACCACTCGCGAACTCTGCGAAATTAAATCACACAAAATAATTTCTTGATTTTACAGTACCTTATTCTATAGGAGTTTCTTGGTATATATCTACATGTATCTTTACCTCACTTTCATCTCCAATGTCCAGATCTTTTTTCAATATTTTGTTAATTTAATCATTCATGTTATTCATCATGAACTTAGAGTAAATAAATATTCACATATTTTAGTGTGTTTTTTCACAGTTAAAAAATTTGCTGATTTGCATTTATATATTGCTGACTTAGAATGAGAAAGTCCTGAGTACTAATTATATATAATTATATATTTTGAGAAAACAAGAAAAAATTGTCCGAAAATTACTCTTTACTTACAGTAAAACAAGCTGTTTCAACTTCAGTTTGGTCAACATGACAAGTTCCTATAATTTACATGAAAATAGGTTCATAAGAAGGGCCCAATGATGCTGATTTCAAGTATGTATCGGTCTTATAAGGTGGTAAGTAGTACTTACAACCTTCTCATTCTAAGCCGGCGATTATGTATTGTTGCTTAATTTAATCATGTGGATGTTAGGGCTCTCATAATGATGGAATTTTACAAATCTATACCCATAATAACATTGTCCTAACATCTGAATTATTTGTTAAAGTATGTTTTAAAAACTAATTTTTAGCATCATCTGATTATTGTTTTATCAAAGCATTTACAGAAATCTTAAACTTATGGTCAAATTTATATTCTTTATAATACTTTTACATCTATAAAGTGCGGTAAATGGAACTTCAATACTAATCAAGATTCAGGTAATGAACTCCTACAAATATTATCTGTCCAACATTTGCAGTTGTTACAAATAAATAAAGAATTTAAACTTGAAGGTAAGTTTACGATTTCCGTAAGTTGTTTGATAGAACAGTGTAAATTGTCTCCCGAATTCTGTTTGAATTTTCAATTTTTTAACAAAATTCCATTGTTATTTCTTCATGAGGAATTTTCACTGGAATTCTTAAATAGGATGTCCACCAGAATTTGAGTAAGATTCCAATGAAAAGCAAAGTTCTTTCCTTAAGATAATATATCAGTTCAATTCCAGTGGAATCCAGTCCCCAATCTCCCGAAGCATCTCAAATAGAAATCCCATCTCAAAGAGTCCGCATTTGAGATAAATCGGAAGTTCAAGGTATATTAATGTTAGTGCTTTCTGTTTTATTATGTAAATTTTCGCTCCAGCCTTCCAAGGAAATATCTAAATGACACATGGTAAAATTTGAGATGAGATTTAGCTCAGATTGAGATGTTTAGGGAGATCTGGCCCGGTGGAATTCCTTTGGAATTTTTGTCACTTGAATTCTTATGATGGTCAGTAGACAAGAATATATCTGTTATTCTAAGTAAATAATCCACTGGGATGAAAATATTTCACCAGAATTGCAGATGGATTTTCTATAAAGGGAATCAAACGGCTTTGAATCTTGACTATACCCTATAAATTAAAATGCATCAATAAAATTTGCATAAAATAGAAAGGTCATACTTGGTGCAAACCATTTACAGTAACTGTTCTATTTTCTTCCATTTCTATAAATTTTGTACATGCTCATCCTCCAGCTTCATTCTAATAATGACCCTCAACCTGCACTAACGCTTGGATGACCGACCATTTTATACTTTGATAATCCAGTTTGTTCAATTTGGGAAAACATGATCTGACACAGCAATAAAACCGTGCCAGCACACGGTGACTCTCAGGCCATCCTTTAAATATTGTTTGTTTGCGCTAACGCGACCCAAGATTTTTAAGGTGGGTTAAGGTAGGTCGGTTTTTTTTTGTATGGAATAATTTTTTAAACCTGTAAAAAATTCAAGTGCATGAAGTTATAATATAAGGAAATAGGCTTTAAAAGTTTGAGAAGGGGCGATTTCAATGAGTAGGGAGGGTTAGGGCAAACATACAATTTTTACGGATGGCCTCATAGTCTCTAGTTGTTACTGTATTCAAAGCCGAGCAGCAAATCAATACTGATTAAACATCACTCATTATTTGTCATATAATTGATCGTGTAAAAAGCAGGTTCACTGATCTATAATTAATTTCTATTGATTGTAACATAGAGCTTTACGAACTGTTCAACACATATTGGATGTACTGGATGCTTAGTAATCACAGCAATTTGAGGGATGTTACATGATATATCCCCACTAACTAATTACTATAATGTACTTGTATATTTAATTAATATATTACTCATTGTACTGAGAGGAACTTTTGCTTCTGATTGGACTTTTTAATAAGTCCCTATTTATTATATCAAAATTACTAAGTATATTTAATTTGATTAATATATATATCCATCGTTCTGACTAGAACTTTGTGGTTTTTAATCGATTTATCAGTGACTATATAAATATTGTTGGTTAAGAATGAGAAGGTCGTGCGAACAAAATCCATATTTTGAGAAAACAAGAAAAAACTGTCTTTATTTATTCTTTTCTTATGGATAAACAAGCTTTTACAACTTCATTTTGGTCAACATGACAAGTTCCGATTTTCATGAAGATAAGTTTGTAGCTCCCTTTGATGATGCAGATTTTAAATATGTATTTGCCTTATAAGGTCATGATTAGTAGTAACGACCTTCTTATTCTAAGCCAGCAATATAATAGTCTCAGTCTGTTTGTCTCATGGATGGAATGTCGTGGGTATATGTTTCCTTAATATGAAATATAAAACAGACACACCATAATATGACAGTTTGTGTTTTGTGAAGAAACATATCAGATTGTGAATCAAATGATCTAGAATGTCTCAATGTATTTATATGCTTTAAGGACATGCATCACTTTTAACTCATGGTGTAGTGCACCCAGGATAATGTGATATTTACAAACAATTTGACCGGAGTTGCCTACTTTTGAAAAATTGGTTTCTTATGTAAACAGATGTCAATTCTATACTAAAATAAATCGTATGTACTTGGTTTAACCACATAATAATTACAAAATTGTGTGGGTCATACCAAATTTTCCCGCCTTTCTTACACTGTATGTCCTCATTGTTCATTGTTACATGCTTAAGCACATGACTGTATCACTTTCTACTCATGGTACAAATTACATTCCTTCAGTCGTACTGTAAATCGAGACTTTTCCAATGATTTGTAATGAATAAATTATGGGGGCCATATTGGCATTTCCAATAAAACATACCTCCTTGTACTAATGGCTTACTCAATAACTGTGTGTTATTGTGAATTATAACACTGTATTATATTGTGATTCTCGGAAGTACCAGTATAACGTTACATTGTTTTGTGTATTTTCTAGGTCTTCGCCGATCACGACAATCTTGAGAAAAATGGCTGTTAAGAGGTTTCCATGGTATTAAATTATCACCTCTTGGTTATTGGAATACAATGAACTATCAACCAGCATGGAATGGTGAATATTTCCCTTTCTAAGGAGTGTAACCAGCTAGCTATGATGTAAGCATGACGACGTATAACTGCCAATACAGAAATCGTGTTTTACGCTGCTCAGAGGAATAGAATGACTCTCCATTCTAACTCCTGTGACATCAGAGAAGTTTGGACGTTTAGTAGAACAACTACAAGTAACGGTAATATTGTGATCAGGATATTTTAGAAATCTGAAAACACCGAGACTCGGAGCAAGTTGAGCGAGTTGATCAACATGTACTTACATTTTGAGCAAAACATTTCATCACGGACCGAGTGTACATTTCACTCGTTGTCATGGATGGGGAAAGTTCCGGATTGTTTGCCGGGCGATTCTTCCGGCGGATTAAAGTTGAACCGTAGTCAGTATTACAGTGAGGGATGGTTAGCTAGTGGTAATGCTAAAGGAATTGTGGGTGTTACGTTTACGGCTAGTCACTGTCGCAAGTATGATCCACCAAACAGATCTAACTTCAATCTACGAGGACACAGATCAGAGGTGAGATCATGTATATTACATGCTGTAAAGTCATTTAATTTTGTTGGGACAAAATTTGGGGAATTGGGTAAAAAGGGCCATTTTGGAGGGACATTAGTTCGTGAATTTCAGGTAATAAATACAAGGGTCAAAATTATTGTTTGATGGGATTTGATTTCACTAAAAACGCGAAATTTAACTCCCCATGAAAATGAATGATTTTACAGTATATTGCAAGTGTAGGTAGCCACATAGCAACTGTCTTTTATTCTGTTCTATCAAGTTTATTCCTAACAAGGTGACATACTCTGTCTGTGTCGTGACCATTGTATGTATTATATGTCTCCGACGTGTAACAAATGTCATCTTCTTAGATGATATAGTGATAAATTTGTTCCTATAGAGGAATTCTATAATACTTGACTGCAGCTTCCAATAGCAAACAGGGGACATTAATAAAAAATCTTGGTAGATTTTTGAAATAATGATTTTGAATCACTCCAAAAGCCTTTTATAGAACTACTGTAAAATAATTAATTTTTGTGGGAGATTAAATTTCATGGATTTGGTGGTTCACCTTTAACCTTTAAATCAAATCCCATAGAACACGAATTTTGACCCTTGGATTTATTACCCGAAATGCAAAGGTCCCATCGAAGTGGTAAACACTACCTACATTTTAACTTGCACTTTTACAACTTGAGCAATATGTCTGCAACGTATTATCAGGAACTTTGCTATGTTTTAATATGTAATTTACCTAATATCATGGACAAATCGCTGGCTTGTAACTACAAAATCAATATATTGAGGAAAACAAGAGAAAACCGTCTTTAATTTACTCTTTACCTATGGGAAAACAAGTTTTTAAAACTTAGTTTTGGTCAACATAACATTTCCAGATTTTCATGAAAATAGGCTCATAAGAAGTGCCTTGTGAAGCAGATTTCAAATATGTATGAGTCTTATAAGGTCGTAAGTAGTAGTTACGACCTTCTCATTCTAAGCCATCGAAATATAGCCTAACTCAGCAGCTCCACCGGTGGTCGTTTTAATGTTTGTACTCATAAACATTTTTGATACACTTATACAAGCACCTGTGCCCTGCATGTTAACATGCAACCAGTAACCACAGAATCATACCCATATATCATCTAACATACCTGTATCAGGTGCCCTACAATTCGGCAATAATCTTGAAATCCACATCTGGGCACTGTTTTACTAACAATGCGTAAATGTCGCATATATTTACGCATAAATATCTACCTTACACAAACGCGTAAGTGTGTTTTACTAAACGATCGCAAGTACTTGCATACATTTACGCAAAAAATATTGAAGATTGAACGCAATTAGGGACACAATATAACCAATATAACAAATATAACGGGTACCAGAATGAATAAATACGCGTCAAGATTTGATGATTAATCACACCTAAAACAATAAGTGACGGTCTAAAACAACAAACAACAGTCTAAAATAACATGCGACGGTCAAAAATCATCAGTGCGTGTTAAAAATTCTTCACTTACGTTCATATTTGCCATTTAGGGTTGCCCAGCCTTGGCGTAGAAATAAGCCAAAACTTACGGCAGAAAGTGAACTCAAATATCTTTGTAAAACGCATTTACGCAAATATTATCGACGTACGCAATATTTAAGAAAACTTAGGTTTAAGCTAGCGTAAATGCTTTGATAAAACAGTGCCCTGCTGTATTGGGAAGAACTATCATGTCTGCACAAAATAAAAGTTATTTGATGAAAAAAATGAATGAGTTGACAAAGTTATGGTAATTAGAAGTTCCGAGTCCGATAAATCCATTGCCCGGAGCCCGCTGGCTATTACAAAATTTTTATGGGCTACCAAAATATTCTAATGACATAAAGTGAATTAGTTCCATTTATAATCGAAATTTTAACAGTAACTAAAACAGTGTTAGATATCTAGTTAAGGTGTAGGGATGTGTGCTGCAATGACACCCGAAACAAGCTTGCTACTCGTTTCCAGGATTGGGGTATTGCCTTAGTTAGTAAGAACCCCTGCAGTATATTGATGGCTTAGAATGAGAAGGTCGTTACTACTACTTACGACCTTATAAGACTCATACATATTTGAAATCTGCTTCACAAGGCGCTTCTTACGATGTCACACTTAAGGGTGACTGTGATCAGCTCACTTCCGTTACAGTGGGTGGGTGTTATAAGACAAACTATTCAAGAGCTTTTACATAATGTTGTCTACAGCGACAACTTAAAAGCAAGCAACAAAAGATATTTTATACAAGAGAATTGGGTTTTAATTTCATACTGGCACATGAAATTCTAATCTTCTTATGTCTGGAAGCAAGGCTGATCAATATCTACTACATAGAAATGTTTGTTATCTACAAAATACATCTTTTTCTATATTACTGAAGATTCTATAGAAGAAAAGAAATACAAGTAATTTCCATCTGCCATTATGTTCCAACCCCACGCATGTAGACATACTATTTTACAGTACAATCGCTCAGGACTGCCCTCTATAGAGCAACAACATTGGGATAAAACATGAATGATTTAAGTCTATCATTTCAAAATTTTGACCATGTGATATTTATAACAAATAGTGATCAGTTGTATTGAGTTTGCGTATTAAGCATCTTTTTGCTCTCCTTAACCATTGGTCAAGATTACTGTGAAACTTCACACTATGATGAATACCTGGTACCACTAAAATACCAGATTTAGCTCTTGGAAGTGATTTTGTATTTTTTCTCATTTTTGACCATCCCCATGAATCAGTGATTACCAGTAGTTAAGTCCCAAGACTACTTCACATGAAAAATACGCTGGTTAAATGTGAAGGAATTTCCACTTAAATGTCACTAAAATTCCCAATTCCCCTGAAGCCAAAGGCTATGTTCACAAAATATAGAAAAAAGTTAAAAGTATTTTAAAAAATGCCTCATGTTTGTGAAACTATATTTCCGATATATTTATGTTAGTGCACCAGTCAGTTGCATCCACTGCCCCCCACCCCCAGGGATGGGCGGTGGATAGCCAGGGAAACGACTGTGTTTTTACCTTCCAGTTTGGATTTTTTTCGCCGAGCCAATACCCCTGGGACAATATTGATTTGTCATGGGCCAGGGAAATACCAGAAATGTTACCTTGGATGGGTGGGTGTCTTGACAACCTAATAGTAAAAATCCCGGCCCATCCTCAGGGGGTTGGGGGACCGTGGATGCATCTGACTGGTACTTAATGTTTTGTCGTGCTTGTTCCATGTTTAGTTTTACATACTATATACGGGTTGGTAAGAAAATACTGGGTGTTTCTTATTATACAAAGATTAAGTAGATTTGAATAATGAATGAGAAAATGTCCCTGGGGACTCACATAGCAATGTATCAAAGTCAGACTATATTAGTAGATGAATAAAACAGAAGATCTATGTAATGTAAAATCATTCAATTTCAATGGGAAGAAATTTCGTGGTTTTGGTAAAAAAGACCATTTCGATGGGATGTTAATTCGTGAAATTTACATAGTAAGTAAGTAAGTAACGACTTTATTTATAGTAGATAACATATTTGGTAATATACCAATTTTCAATATGGTCTACAAAATTATTTAGTTACATGAATGAAATTTGCATTTCATGTAATAAATACAAGTTTCAAAATAATGGTTTGATTTGATTTAATTTTGTGGTAATGAAGGTGAACTACCAAATCCATGAAATTTATTCCCCCACAAAAATGAATGATTTTACAGTATCATAAGTCCATGTATGGGATACAATTATCCACGTCAAAATCAGAGAACATCTTGTATCTAGAAACAGTATACAAATAATGCCTATATACATACAATCATATACCACCCTCATGGTACTGTCATAGTCATAGTGCAGCTACAAAGTCTTGCGAACTGGACCCAATTCCAACGTTCCTGTTGAAGCCGTGTCTTGATGGTCTCCTTCCAATCATCACTGCTATAATCAACCAATCTTTGTTGAAATCGGACGTTCCCACCCAATTTAAGCAGGCAATTGTACGACCACTTTTAAAAAAACCTGGTCTAGATCAGGATGTGTTTAAAAACTATAGACCAGTATCCAACCTCCCTTTTCTGTCTAAAGTACTTGAAAAGGTTGTAGCTAAACAGCTAGAGTGTCACCTGAATGCTAACAGATTACATGATGATCTACAATCTGCCTACCGTGAACGACATTCCACAGAGACGGCACTACTTCGAGTACATCATGATATAGCAGCTGCACTTGACAACAACTCCTGTGTGGTTCTGATAATGCTGGACTTGTCGGCTGCCTTTGATGTCATCGACCATCCTATCCTTCTGAAACGCTTGGAACATTCATATGGAATATCTGGCTCTGCCCTGCTGTGGTTTCACTCTTATGTGAGTAATAGATCTCAACGTGTTGCAGTTCGGTCTGCTGTCTCTGATGAAACCTCTCTACATTTTGGTGTCCCACAGGGTTCGGTCCTGGGACCGAGAAAGTACTGTATGTTTTCAAAACCAATAGGCGATATATGTATTAACCATAACATGTTACACCACGGGTATGCTGACGACACTCAATGCTACCTTGTCATCAAGTCGAAAGACAATTGGTCCAGTGTAGTTCCTCAACTTGAAGCCTGTCTGTCAGACATTAGTTCATGGATGCGTTTGAACATGTTAAAGATAAACCAGGATAAAACAGAACTCATCATCTTTGCACCGAAACATCATGTCAAGGATCTTTCTGAATGCAAACTACAATTCGATGGAACAATTGTGCATGAATCAGCATTTGTGAAAAATTTAGGTGCCTTCTTTGATAAAACTCTAACCATGGACAAACAAGCTAATGCAATATCCAAATCTTGTTTTTTTCATCTGCGTAACATCGGACGGATTAGACCATTCATCACTGTAAATGCTTGTAAAACACTTGTGAACTCTCTTGTGACTTCTCGACTGGACTATGCAAATGTTTTGTTATCTGGTGCCAACAGCAAGGTGATAAGTAAACTGCAACGCATCCAGAATACTGCAGCTCGTTTGATCACACAAACAAAAAAGCGTGAACACATAACTCCAACACTCCATACACTACACTGGCTTCCTGTTCCATATAGAGTACAGTACAAGATCATTCTATACGCTTTTAAAATCCGATATGACCAAGCTCCTGTCTACATGAATGAGTTGACTAGAGAATACCAGCCAACCAGGTCTTTAAGATCAGACACTGCTATGCTTTTAAACATTCCTAAAGTAAGAACCAAGAATTACGGTGAAAGGCGGTTCGACAAATGTGCTGCCACCTTATGGAACAGTCTTCCTGTGGAAATCAGGCGCATTGACTCTCTGACAGTCTTCAAAAAGACTTTAAAAACACATCTATTTAAAAGTGCATATCAGTGAATCAAGTGAAATTGTTTTAGACTTTTAATGAACTGTCAACTGGCTGACTTTCGCGTGTTAAGCGCTTTAGAGACTTGTTATATAAAGCGCTATATAAATATTTTCAACTATAACTATTTTCAACTATAGTAAATTCTGGTAATGTGCATGTCAGCTCGATATTAGCAACATGGTAATTTTCTTGTTTATAAGGGAAAATAGAAATCAATAAAAAATAAACTCATTTGAATGCTTTCTTCCACACCTCTAATTGTTTACTTATATACTTGGCATAGATCAGTGTGTTGAATCACGTGATCAAATGAATGCCGTTTTACACTCAAAACTTTTGCGATTTCGTCTGCTAACTGTGAGTTCTTTCTTGATTGTAACGATCGTGCATTTAATATGCAATTAATTTGCATTTAATATGGTTATATTATATAGCCTAAAGTACATCCCGTATATGTAAGAATACCCGGCATTAGTACCGAGTTCGCTCTATCTTTAGCTGTTTTTAACCAAATGCAGTTTCCAACGGAGTGTAATAATTTCGTCGAGCATCAGTTAACAACAGCTAAAGATAGAGCAAAATTGGTAATTGTCTTGTTCTCCTACATAAATGAGAAGTACTTTAGGCTGTATAATATATTGATATATATAAATTGCACGATCCTTATAATCAGGAAAAAACTCTCCGTTAGCAGTCGAAATCGCAATAGTTTTGAGTGTAAAACGGCATTCATTTGATCACGAGATTCTACACACTGTAGATACTTGATATGGAATTTACTGTTTAAACTCCAGAAAAGGACATTAAGTAAAAAAATATATGCATGAGCAAATATATTTAAATGCATATTTAAATGCATATTAAAGAGGAAGTTAGTTGAATATCTGAGTACCAGAGGAAATTTATTACAAGTCTGGTTCCAAGTACCAAATTGCTAGTTAAGTACTCACTTTAAATGTGTACTCATATCCTGTATATAAATTCTAATGTTCTTATGAAAATGAATTGCCTATTAAATAGAGAGGATATTTGTTGATTTTGGTGTAAGATTGAATTTTTCTTCACTTTGGCACCCGCAATGTTGGCAGTTGTTTTTCTGTGCGGTACCGGAACCTGTTTCCGGAATTGTGAAAAAATAAATTTGGTGGGAATGTTTTTTTCACGGAAAAATCTCTTTTATCCATGATTGTAAATAATAAAAAGTAGTTCATGTAGTTAACTATAAATCTTTTAAAAAATACCATCGCTTCTCTGAATAAATGTATACCGTTGTTTTCATCGCAATTTATCATGTTACCATATTTGGAGAAAGCTGCTGGAGGGACATTTTCCTGAGACGATATTTTAACCACAATTTATCTTAACATCAGCCTGTCATTAACAATTTGATGCACATGCCTTCAAGGTTTTAACGACTTCAATAGAATCACTGAGATTCCTCTGCTAGTTTCCTCAACAAATCTTAGTCATGTTTTGCTTTAGTACTAACAACAGCGTGTACCATAAAACAAGGACAAACTCTTACATTTTCCATGGGTTTTCTTTCCAATATTTTATAGCTGTTCCCGATGCCTCCGGAAGCTCATTTATACGTCAATCCGGAATAGACAAGAATGAGCACTACCCATGCAACTGAATAGATTTGTGAAATAAGTTACAGTTACTGCCTGAAACCAACTCACCTGCATATCAAGCAGTTGGGCCAGTTTCGGGCCAAAACTGTGACCTTCTGTGGAAACAAATTAAGTGGCATGGGTAAGTGCTCATTTTCGAATTGAGTGTCGAACATATCTCGTGAAAATTTTGTCAAAGAATATATGGTACTTACTTGTGTTTTTAGCTTTTCGTTTTCATATTTTTACTTGTAGGCTTAGCCAAAAAGCCACATGGTATGTCCACCCTGTATATATTTAAAATTGATATGTTGATGTATTTTTTTGAAGTGATTTATATTTTTTCCGTTTCTGCTTATTCTAATGGTACATGACCGAATTTCATTGAATCATGTCACCCAGATGGAGAAATGAAAAAGTAAAAAAGCTTAACCCAATATTTAACTTTGTTCCTGTGAGACAAGCAGGATTACTGTTTTTATATTTGATGTATGAGACCAGTATATAAGATTATATGTTGGATCATCTTGTTGTCCGTGATTTATGGTAGTTGGATGTAAAAACTGTCACACGACGGAGAATGCCGGAAAATCCCCCCACCATCAAGGTTTTGTATTCCCAATATTGTTATTACTCTGTTACTCATAGTCAGTTTCCATGGCATCCCCTAAGGAGTTATTGGCATTTTGTAAGCGCTAATTCCTGGTTTATAAATGTGTTATAAATCCAGGATTACTGTCACAAATTTACCGCACTTATACATGGGACTTGTGTATGAATATTTACTGTTTCAAGAATACTGCGCATTGTGCAAGGGTCATAATAAGCACATGCTAAATTTTCATGGAAAATGAGTTTTGGTCCGAAAAGTCATGGAAAAATTAATTTTTCTAATTTTGTCTTCGAAAGCTTGAGGAATTTCAAATGTAAGGATGGAATTTCATTCTTTTGCCTTGAAAATGTAAAACAAAACTCAGAAAATGTCAGAAACAGATATTCATGGCTACATACTAAAAATCATTCGCAAAAAAATGATAAAGTATCAGGACTATAGAATTTTGATGTAAAAAAACTGAATTGTCATACACATAGAGTATGGATGAACTTCAATGGTGTACAATTTTTGTTCCTGGAAAATTTACTGCTAATCCCTGACCTTTGTAAACAGTGAAGTGAGTAGTAAATCCACCTGTGAAAAAAACCATGACTTGTTAGAACACATGTCTAAATTGACTGTTACCTTAGAATGAGAAGGAAGTTATGACATTATAGGACTGATGAATATTTGAAATCTGCATTAAAAGGTGCTTCTTATGAGTCTCTTTTCATGAAAATCGGAACTTGTCATATTGACCTAACTGAAGTCCAAAGCGTTAGTTTTTTCACCAATAAAGAGTAGTTATCAGACAGTTTTTCTTGTTTTCTCAAAATATTGATTTTGTTCTTACAACCTTCTCATTCTTAGCATGTGAATTTAGTTAGTATAAAATTTAATAGTGGAGCACTCAATAAAGCAAAACACAACTTTAAGTTCCTATCCAATACTACTACCGATATTGATTGTTCCAGACAGATAAACTAGCCAATTTATTATGTTATATTACCATGAGCCGTCGTGCTTTTAGATTTGATTTACACTCATTTATTTTAAGTAATGATTGTGAAACAAATTCTGTGACGTATATTTATCACTCTTGACACTTGGATGATTTCCCGATTGTATCCATTGCCAAAGGGTAAGGAGAGAAAAGTCTTAGAATTCAGTTCAGTTTTCACCTTATACTCAAAAGAAAGGGCTTCTTAATGCAGATGACCAACCAGAGCTACAGATAAAGTGCATGAACGTGTGATTACGCTTTGAAATTACGGAATAACACATTAATTTTTTTCTTTGTGTCCTTAAACACATTGAAAGAGACTATCATGCAGTTTCAATCGAATCTGATGCGTCAAAGGGAAGTAACTCTGTCAGTCATGTTGGTTTTAGACACTGAGCACTACCCAGTGGACAAGTAGGAAAATCCACCAATAAATGTCGCTTCAAAAACGAAAGTTATCGCTGAATATGCAAGATTCTAACTCCCTTATGCTTCTTTTTCAAACAAGATATGGTAAACATGAGAATAAAACATCTAGGCCACTGCTCCCGTGACAGCAACAATACAGAACTTACTTGAGTGGTTGTTGCTCAAGAGTGGGTCACATTCTCTGGATAAAAAGGAGTTGTTATAGATTTCATTTGATCTAATTGAATTTTATACTTTATTTTGTAACAATGTATTGATTTCAGGTTGTGCTTGTGCGATGGAATGAACCGTACCAGAAGTTAGCCACCTGTGATGCTCAGGGAATTATATTTGTATGGATCAAACATGAAGGTCGATGGTCTATAGAACTTATCAATGACAGAAACTCTCAGGTATACAACTCCTCAACTTTTTATTATGCCCTCGGCATCTACTGATGTGCTGAGTCGAGCATAGCCTTTATTTGCTTTATTTCTAATGAAACATGGCAGGCATATATATGTAACCTCCACCTGGATTTGACTAACCACTGAGCTACGGAGGCACATGCAGAGGCATATAGTGATTGTCATGTCAGTTTGTTTGTCTGTTTGTCTCAGTAAGAACAAGACGCCCCTTAGAAAACTGACAGAATTGCCTTAGAAAGTCCTTGTAGCCTGTAACCAAACAAAGATAACATAGGATACTTAAGCTTTCAGGCTACTCAACCTTTTCGGGCTACTCAACCTTTCGGGCTACTCATCCTTTCGGCTATTCAACCTTTCAGGCTACTCAACCTTTCAGGCTACTCAACCTTTCGGGCTATTCAACCTTTTGGGCTACTCAACCTTTCGGGCTACTCATCCTTCGGGCTACTCTACTCAACCTTTCGGGCTACTCTACTCAACCTTTCGGGCTACTCTACTCAACCTTTCAGGCTACTCTACTCAACCTTTCGGGCTATTCAACCTTTTGGGCTACTCAACCTTTCGGGATACTTAACCTTTCGGGCTATTCAACCTTTCAGGCTACTCAACCTTTCAAGCTATAGACTCAACCTTTCACGCTACTCAACATTTCACGCTACTCAACTTTTCGGGCTACTCAAACTTTCACGCTATTCAACCTTTCGGGCTATACAACCTTTCGGGCTACTCAACTTTTCGGGCTACTCAACTTTTCGGCTACTCAACCTTTCAGGCTACTCACCTTTCGGGCTACTCAACCTTTCAGGCTATTCCATTTTTCAGGCTACTCAATCTTTCAGGCTACTTAACCTTTCTGGCTACTCAACCTTTCGGGCTACTCAACCATCTTTCGGGCTATTCAACCTTTCGGGCTATAGACTCAACCTTATGGGCTACTCAAAAAGATAACATTTAGTGCAATTACTGGATACATTCAGACAAAATATATAAGATTAATTCTATGGCTAGAACGTTTATCAGGATGTGAAGGCTTGTTGTGAATAATTGTAATTACTGCTGATCTGTCTGACTACCTTCAATCTATTACCCTACACATTACCTTCACAAAATGCTCTCTCCCTTGAGACCAAGGATCATCTTGAACAAAAATTGCATTAAGACATTTTCTCTAAGCAGAATACTGATAGCAGGAAGAAGTCAGTCAGTCTCACTAGACCCTTGTATCAGTTTCTCACAATTACTGTAAAATCATTCATTTTTGTTTGGGATTAAATTTCGTGGATTTCATGGTTCACCATCACCCAAGATATCAAATACAATCGAACAATAATTTTGATCCTTGTATTTATTTCCTATAATGCACCATCCTCGAATTTAAACGTCTCATAGAAATCGGTTTTTTTACCAAAACCACGAAATTTTTTCCCATCAAAATTAACTTATTTTACAGTATCCAACATTAAAGCTTGTGACAAAATATCTAAATATCTAATTATTGCATGAGTAATTATCCAATTAATTTTGTAATTTCATTTAGAACTCAATTGTTATTGATTTTGATGTTTACTCCTCTTCATTGCGGTTGAAGCATGTAGGGCCTTCAGATTCACTGCTGCTCTTCATTTCACTGTGCCTGATCTATGATATCCACGGTTCCAATTTTCATGTTATGTCTTGTACACAAAAAGTTAAAAGTTTGTCTTTTCTAAACCATTTTGTTCCCTGCGGGACAACATAGCACTTCTGTTTCTAATTTTTCAGTTTTAAGATTCTGGCAATTAATTTAATTATTAGTCAATCAACTATCAGTCACTTAGTTACAAGTTGAGATCAATCATAAAAAAATGTGAAAGTCGATCATTTCCATCACTCTCAGTTCCTGCAATGCAAAACAATGCTGAAAATCCAGGGTTTTTTCTTCTATTCAATTCCATTGTGAAAATGTTCTGCACACCATGGGATAGATGACCTGTCAATAATTATCATTGCAAGCATCTATTACACTGAAACTATTTCTTGAAATTGAAATTAAAATGTTTACTTTATCAAATTGAGCATCTGAAACTATTTACTTTATCAAATTGAGCACCGCATAAATGGTTAAAATCAATATTCAGGACTTGATGTTGAAATTAGATTTTATCTTCATGGAATCTTGTGCTTGGCAATTTCTTTTAGATTCTTAGGAGTAGTTTCGAGAATGATTTAGAGCCTGCAGATGGTTCAATTGTGTATGATTTATTAAAATAAAATCAGGGTTCCGGAGATAAGGGAAAAGTAAGGGAAAACATTATTTTCGAGGTTAGGTAAAGGTCTGGGAATTTTGAAATCAGGGAAATGTAGAAATTTAGGCAAAGTCAGGGAATTCTACATTTATTACAGTTCTTCCTTCACCAAAAACTTAAAAAATCCTCCCTGGCTATGCTCGCCCAGGGTGATTTTAAATTATGAATACTTTATGTCAATCTACAGCCGTAAAACTACTACCTGAAACATTCTGGTTGCGTTTAAAGCAAATTTAACTCCCTTTTCACTGTTTCTATTGCGCTCTTTAATGTTCTAACAAAAAGGCCCAATGGCTTAAAAGGTCAGGGAAAACTGCTGTATGGTCAGAGAATCTCAGGGAAATCTTTTCACCGAATCTGAGTATATCAAAAATATTTCCTTTATGAATTATTGCCATTTGACATCATTTCTGGACGATCTTTTGATATTGTGATCAGCTCCAATAGCACTGTTACTTAATTTGTAAATCCCAAATTCCTGATCCCTACAGTGTGCCTCTGTAGCCCAGGGGTTAGTGTGCTTGTTGTCTAATGGTGCGGCCCCATGGTAATATTTCAGTAAAAATAAAGCAAATATAGGCTATACTCTGCATTTTTATTCTAAGACCCTAACCCCACCTCATCCCTGGCTGACTGTCAGTCATCTTGCATTTGTGCTGTGTACATGTATAGCAATACATTTCTATGAATTATTTTATTTAGACCTTCTTAAAGTCTAAATAATATTTCTGCTGTGCTGTAGGGATATACTCATCACTCCTGTTACAGCTCTCAAAGTTTGAATTTGTTGCAAAAGAAAGACACTAGATCATTAAAGGACCAGCTATAGATCTACAAAAAGCTTCAAGGCCTGACTAGTAAAGACTTTGTATTCTATCTTTGATCGCGTCAATACTGAGAGGTCATAGTACTGTTAATTAAATAAGTAATACTAATGAGGAAACTATCCCATTTGTAAGAATAGGACTGACAACTGTTAACTCAGTTAAACCCAGTTAAACATAGTTTACCTGATGGACTAGCTTATATTTTTAACTGTTCTAATTTAACTTTGAGCAGACTGTAGATCTATAGCGTCTTATTATTGCTTATATAATAAACACTTGCACGGAAGTTCTCCTATTTTATAATCGTTCCTTCATGATAAGGTATCAGATATCTCGATGTCACGCATAAATATTTTAGAATCACCTCTTAAACAAGCATGATATGTCAGTATTATTTTATATATTAATAATAAATAACAATGGTGTGTGTATGATATTTCAGAAATAAAAACAGTAAAGTACTGCAAAAACCACTGTGCGCCTCTGCAGCTCAGTGGTTAGCGTGTAGGGGCACTCTATTACTGATAATTATTTGAATATTATGTAACCAGTTGTCAAAACATTTTGTATTACAAAATTGAATGCAATTGTGTCGAGAGTCATTTTGTCTTTCATTAAAAATTGATGTCAGCAGAGTCTTTTTAATGTGCAGAGCATCCTATTGGTCAATTATGATTTGAATCGACCAATGGTGAGACAGTATTTTGAATTTAAATTCAAAAGTCAGTTGTAGTGCTGATTTACTATGATCATTATTTATATTTTTATTTCAGGTAACCGATTTTGCATGGTCACATGACGGCCGAATGGCACTTATATGTTACTGTGATGGTTTTGTTTTGGTGGGGTCAGTAGCTGGTCAAAGATATTGGTCGTCAATGCTGAACCTAGACAGTACGGCCATCACGTGCGGAGTTTGGACACCAGATGATCAGAAGGTTTGTATAGATATATATTATAAGTGTTTGTTTCCATTGTAATTCACTTGTTCGAAGGCTGTCTTCTAGGGTCTCTGTCAACAATTTTAGTTACTTCTATATTGTATGATTTTACTTAGCATTGCCACAGGCAAAGCCCCCAGAACAGTTTAGTCATTTTAGGTTTCGGGGGATAGTGCAGATACAGGAGATGTACTCATTCCAGAGACACCACTGGTTCTTTTACATGCCAGGTGTACAGCACCCATTCATGGGACCTAGGTCTAAAGTCTCATCCAAAAGGCTATTGGGAAATTTAGTAGGTCAGCCCTGGGATTCAGAAGTCTTGTGCTTTACCGACTGAACTAAGCGGGCTCACTTACTTCTGTACAAAATTGGTCACATTATTTATGTGAACAATATAACCATGAATGTTTATAAATATTGGGTTATCTATGAATAATACTGGTTCACTTAGGTCTAATCAAATATTTTCTAGAGGTTACTGTTTTCGCTGACAGAAAATTGGTCATACAGTGTTTGTCTTAATAAGATTTAAGGCAAGTAGGATATTTGGTCTTCCTAAGATCTTTTAGTTATATGGTCAGTGCTTTTATGCCCCAGCATGATAATCTGTTTGTTACAAAATGTTAAAACTCAAACTTTCGAACTTGGTATTCTTGTTTACCATCATAAACACATTACATTGTCAGTCATTGTAACATTATTCAACATTTAAACAGAATCATGGCCCCTGAATGACTTAGCCATTTGTTATTGGCAAGGCTTCCACCGGAGCATATTTAAGTGATTACTGAAGTCTTGTTCTCCAATATAATATAAGGTCAAGATGGATGTTGTGTCATATTGGTATATCAAAGATAGCTCTAGTTACAACACTAGAGGTCATTTAGTTATTTTGTTACTGTGACTGTAAAACCTCCCATTTTCTGCTATAGCTGTAATGTGTTCTTTTCCATTTTCTCTGGTTACTTAGTTATTTATGTTCCCATAAACATTGTACATGTCTATAATGCCCATCTTGGAACTACTGTATAAATTGATATTTTCATGGGTCCAAAAATGTGCAAATTTGGAATTTTAGAAATTTAGCCTGCCAAAATAATAGGCTAGTGATTGCTTTATTTCTTTGTAGAGTTCTTTGTATACATATACTGTACGTATTCCACAAAAACCCCAGGGGGCAATAAATTTTTAAAAAGAGGGCCTTTATTTTGGGGGTTTTATTTAAAAAAATGAATATTAAAAAAAATGGTGACAAATGAATAAGCTTACGATTAAAAAAAAAAATATATCAACACATTTTGTAAATTAACAAAAGTCGCCAATAATTCCTCTCCGCTAACTTAACTTCTTATACAGTATATTAACGTGATCAATGTAAATGGAACATGTTTTAGGATTGTTACCAAACTGTTTTAGAATATATAACATTGGTGGCATATTGGTCAATTACCATAAACTAGGAGGTTTGTCAATATTCCATACATTTTATGAGAGTTGTGCAGCCAATTTATATACAACTTATCTTGGATAAAATGGTACCAAAATGATACTTAGACTTTCTTGCATTTAGTAAGCTGCATTACACATCCTGCGCAAAATGTTGTTCATTTTAATTGCTTTTTATTCCCTCCTTTAAAGTCTTAGAGCTACTAATGCAGGGTATATTATTGCTTTCTACATACCAGTTGGTCCTGTTGATTGGTTGGCCATATTGTTACTGATCAATTCTCAAGATTTGGATATTCTCCATTTTAATACCTTTTTATGCCCCTGTATTGAATGATTCTGGGGTATATAATGTTTTTGGTAGATGACTGTTTGTCTGTCTGTCTGCTATCTGTATGTCCAAAAAACTTTAACCTTGCTTATAATATGAAAACGCTTTAGCCTAGAATCTTCAAACTTCATGTGTGCATGCAACTCATCGACACCTACAACTTCCACCTAATTTGAGGTCACTTGGTCAAGGTCATCAAGACTGTTTTATGCAAAATGTGACCTTGCCCATAAAATGAAAACGCTTCGGCCTAGGTTTTTCAAACTTCATGTGTGCAACGCATGTCATTGAGGCTTACAACCTCAACCTGTTATGAGGTCAAAGGTCAAGGTCACCCAAGACTGTTTTATTCAAAATGTCAAAAACTTTAACCTTGCTTATAATATGAAAATGCTTTTGCCTAGGTTCTTCAACACCTACAACCTCCACCTGTTTTGAGTTAACTAGGTCAAAGGTCAAGATTGTTTTGTTCAAAAGGAGACTTTGTCCATTAAATGAAAACGCTTTGGCCTAGGTTTTTCAAACTGACGTCTCCATTGCCGATTTTTTTGAGACCCAGCCTGCTTTATCATCCAGCATACATTATCTGATCCGGCCTGAATTATACGGATACAGACCATGTGATTGTTCAAGACAGGTTACACTGTGTTACATATCAACATGTTATCATTTCCTCTCACAACCAATAGATATTTTAAAAATTTGTCAATATTCCGTCAATAATTCTGTCATTTCACATTATCCAATGGGTGTTTATACCACTTGGCACTTGATCTCACTTAGTTATTGCTTCGATCTTGTCTGTATAATACGGTCTCAGACAGATATAAGTGGTCTGGTAAACATTTAGTTACACAATAGTTCGCTGGCTTAGAATGAGAAGATCGTAGGAACAAAATAAATATTTTGAGGAAACAAGAAAAATTGTCTGAAAATTACTCTTTACTTACGGAAAAAACAACTTTTTGGACTTCAATTTTGTTTACATAACACTTTCAGATTTTCATGAAAATAGGCTCATAAGAAACGCCTTGTAATGCAGATCTAAGCCAGTGAGATATAAGTGGTTTGGTAAACATTTAGTTTCACAATATTTGCTCTACTTGACAATGTTTCCAAGTGTTCACCAGTTTAGCTATTTATGGTACCTTATAACATCAGAGTGCAGTTGGCCATCAGGTATTTTGTTATGACATTTTATGTTTATCAAACATAATGTAAAGTCGTTCTTGTACTTTATTTCTTGGGTAAATGTTTGGGAAAATGCATGAAAATACAAATTTTACCTTGAAAAGTCCTTGATTTTAGGTTTGATAATTTTGTATGAATCATGTTGTCAAATTTGTTTGAATTTGTTTGGAACATAAACTGCATTTGTCTAGTGGTATAATTTCTAGAATAATATATTGTTAACATAATTTGTTTAAATTTTGTTTAGCATCTGACATAATAAAGCATATTTATATTTTGTTAATGTGTCTGGAACGGCATACTGCATACAATGGTTGAATATTTAAGGTTTTCCATTGCTCCATTTGTGCTATTATATTCCCAATAGGCTGGTTAGTAAAAACTGACAGGAAAGTACCTGCAGAAACAGCAAAGCACAAAAATGCGCAGAAAGGAACACACAAAACAGAAAAAACAAGGACCACAATTGCACACAACATGACCGAAACAAAACTGACGTAGAAAAAGTGAACTTGACCAGCTTCAAAATCCTACTGTCCTGTGTTAAATTGGCTCAATAAAAGTGTAGGCAAGTAAGGCAACATAAATGGAGTAACGTTATAATTCTGACAAATTCTGACTGAAACTGTCCGTAAATGTTTTGAAGAACAAAACGATCGCAATGCTCACAAACACATCAATAAGAACACCACCATCTATTAAGACATACCCATTTTCATACTAATGAGATTAAATTATTGCTGAAGTCTTATTTGCAAGTTGAGATCCAATGATATTCATTATTACCGGGGTATATATAAGTGTGAAACAAGCCCTTTAATGAAACAAGCCAATTTAAGTATTTCAAAGATAATTTACATGTTTCATACATTTTGTTTATAGGTGATGTTTGGTACAACAGACGGACAGATCATTGTGATGTCATCAACGGGTGCCATGGTTACACAGATTACAATATTAGTAGATAATTAACATGTTCATACATTTGGTTTATAGGTGATGTTTGGTACGACAGACGGACAGATTATCGTGATGTCATCAACGGGTGCCATGGTTACACAGATTACAATATTAGAAGATAATTAACATGTTCATACATTTGGTTTATAGGTGATGTTTGGTACGACAGACGGACAGATTATCGTGATGTCATCAACAGGTGCCATGGTTACACAGATTACAGTATTAGAAGGCATGGAGATAACATCGTTACTGTGGTCATGTGAGAAGTTTAACATGGAAGAAGGAGAGGGGAACCAGGATGGGGCTGGTAACAAGGAGAACGGTGAACCTCCTGAATCGGGTATATACATTCTAAATACGTTACTGTAAACAAATTGTTTTATCTCACCTGCCACGTTGGTAGGTCTATGTACAGGCCAAAGAAATTGTATCACAAACGATAGTTTTTACTTCCTCAATTTTTACTCCATTCAATGTAGTATATATTTGACAGGTTGTAACATTTCTGGTTTGATTCCATTGTCAATATCAAATCAACGTGATTATGGCTTCCAACCTGGAACGTCTCATTGTTGAAAGTACTTGATATTATAAATTACACACGATTAAATGTATATATATATAAAGTTAGTTGTTAAGTGGATCGTTGAATATTGTCATTATTGCTTGAATGAATGAGCCTATTGAATGATAGAATAGGGTTATCAAAATTATTAACAATGTTTTCAATCGGCAATAGGCTAGTTATAAATGCCCTGATGGAAATATGATTATAATCTGCCTTTGATTGTTCATGTGTTGAATGTTTTATTCATAAACTAGGTGAGTGCTATTTATGATTTACAGGCATATTATAACATCTACCATCAACAGTAATCTGATCCTCAACCTTCTATTAGCAATATTTAACAGCTAATATTTTGTCTAAAATTATAGTGTGCCCGGATTAGGTGATATTTACAAACATCGACTGGATTGGTCTACTGATGCAAAATTGGTTACATTAATTATCATGGGGGAATAAATTTCATGGATTTGGTTGTTCACCTTCCACCCAAAATTAAATCCCATCAAACACTTATTTTGACCCTTTTTTATTACTTGAAATGAAAAATCAACAAATTACCATCCCATCAAAATGGTCTTTTTAACCAAAACCTCGAAATTTTGTCCCGTCAAAATTATATGATTTTACAGTATCCTACAATTTCAGGTAAAGTGATGATATCTGACGACACATCATCTGTAGGGGACAAGACATATGTTCTAGCTGTGAGTTTTAAATGTGGTGCTATATATCTGATGGAGAACTATGATGATCAGTGTCCAAAGGTTGTTCACAGTATGTTGACAGGTTAGTAGCATTGGTTTTAAGTTCTTAGCCAATCAGAGAAGTTCTTATCAAAATTGCTTTGTATACAGCCAATCAGAAAAGCTCTTATAAAAAGCTGTCTTGAATACAGCTAATCAGAGGAGCACTTACAAAAGTTGGTTTGAATACTGCCAGTCAGATAAGCTAATATATAAACTTTAAGTCGTTTTGTAAGTATCATTTAAAGTGGTCTTACCCAAGATCAAATTGATGGTACCGGCATTTTTAGATTGGTTTTGTAATAGCAGTCTTCGTTCGCATGTGGTCTTGAACCCAGGGCTTGAATGTTTTAGATAATTGTTGAAATAAAAATAAATTAAGCTCGCATCGTTTATAATGAAAGTTATTTTATCATAACCTTGGGAGTAATATTCAATATTTTATGAGTAGAATATTATTGTGCTTGTAATAAATAATTTCCAGGCATGACTTGCTACTCTAAAAACATCAATTGAAAGCCATTTGAATTTATCATAATGTGACATTATCTCTCCCATTCAAACGCTGCCATGCAAACACAATGTATCATAAATCACATGGTCTGTTACGGGCAGCCATATTGTTCTCGTTGCTATGGAATCACATGATCTTGGTAGCCATATTGTTCTGGTTACTATAGAATCACTCTGGTTGCTATGGAATCACATGGTCTTGGTAGCCATATTGTTCTGGTTGCTATGGAATCTCATGGTCTTGGTTGCCATATTGTTCTGGTTGCTATGGAATCACATGGTCTTGGTAGCCATATTGTTCTGGTTACTATAGAATCACTCTGGTTGCTATGGAATCACATGGTCTTGGTAGCCATATTGTTCTGGTTGCTATAGAATCACATGGTCTTGGTAGCCATATTGTTCTGGTTGCTATAGAATCACATGGTCTTGGTAGCCATATTGTTCTGGTTGCTATAGAATCACATGGTCTTGGTCTGTAACTGGCAGCCATATTGTTCTGGTTGCTACGGACCGTTTACTCCTTTGTTTAGTGATACAGATCTTTCACATCAAGTCATAATTGTTGAAGTTATAATTCATAAGGAAAAGATACAATGACTACTCACTAGAGAAATTAGAGTTGTGTATATTTGTCTGTAAAGCATTACAAAGTTACCTCTGATAAAGACTACATCTTTGGTTACACTGACCTCCACTAGGTAAAACAAGTACACCAAATTCTGCATCTGTAAAACTATACCACAAAGTGTACATCTGTTAAAGTCTACACCTTTGTGTACAATGGCCCCGGCTAGTATAAGTACACTAAATTCTCAATCTGTAAAGCTATACCACAAAGTGTACATCTGTTAAAGTCTACACCTTTGTGTACAATGGCCTCGGCTAGTATAAGTACACTAAATTCTCAATCTGTAAAGCTATACCACAAAGTGTACATCTGTTAAAGTCTACACCTTTGTGTACAATGGCCTCGGCTAGTATAAGTACACTAAATTCTCAATCTGTAAAGCTATACCACAAAGTGTACATCTGTTAAAGTCTACACCTTTGTGTACAATGGCCTCGGCTAGTATAAGTACACTAAATTCTCAATCTGTAAAGCTATACCACAAAGTGTACATCTGTTAAAGTCTACACCTTTGTGTACAATGGCCTCGGCTAGTATAAGTACACTAAATTCTACATCTGTAAAGCAATACCACAAAGTGAAGTACATCTGTTAAAGTCTACACCTTTGTGTACAATGGCCTCGGCTAGTATAAGTACACTAAATTCTACATCTGTAAAGCTATACCACAAAGTGAAGTACATCTGTTAAAGTCTACACTGTTGTGTACAATAGCCTCGGCTAGTATAAGTACACTAAATTCTACATCTGTAAAGCAATACAGCAAAATAATTGAAAATATACATCAGTAAAAGTCTACATCTTTGGGTACAATGAACTCGGCTGGTAAAGACATATATCTTTAACAAATTCTTTCCCTGTAACACACCACAACAAAGTGTACTTCAATAAAAGTCTACACATTTGGGTACAATGAACTCCGCTGGTAAAGACATATATCTATAACAAATTCTTTCTCGGTAACACACCACAACAGAGTATCCATCTGTCAGACAGGCTGAAAAAGTCTACATTGTTGGGTACATTGAACTATGCTCACACTTTCCTTGTTATGTTCTATTGAAAAAAATTGAAAAAACAAGGACAAATAAACAAGAGAGAAATCACATTTCATTGAATATATGATACAGATTGTTGTGCCATTGTCTAGGAACGACGAGGCGTTTAAATTTCAATTGGTTGTCAACAAGAACATTAAAATGTTGGGATATCTCCCTTAATTGACGTGTTATTCTCATTATATTGATTTCAAGTGGTTGAAAATTGAATTATATACCGTGATAATTTCATTTGAGTCGTTCACAGTGATACTCAATCATCTCGAGAATTCAATTTTCATCTCGAGAATTCAATTTCCTCCCAAGAGAAAGAACAATTGAGAGAGAGTGAAAGAGAGAGAAAAAGGTTTTTGTCAATTTCAGTTGTTTTTCTTCAGGTATGCATCAAAATATTTTTGTTTAATTTGAAAACAAAGCCTACATGGTGTTACGTTTGTTTGTACGTGTGCATATGTGGTGTTATATCGAATGATTGAGATCCACACTGGTAATGCATAGCTCATTATCTTGTTCCCGTGCTGCATTGATAGCAATATGGTTACGCTATGTCTTGAATAAAACTTTGAAATATTAGAAATATGGTCATGCTAGGTATTAAATACATTTGTAAAGCTTTGAAATGATAGCTTTCCATCGATATGTGACAATATCATATGAGATAAAGCCTTTTGTCATGACAAATTCTAATCTAACGCCACTAGTTACATATAGTATGGGATACCCTGTACATTATCTCAGTGCATAAAACTGCACAAGCGTATAGCGGAACAGTTTTATTTCTCTTGTAATAGGATTCTATGAGCATGTTCGGGTGAAATTATTTCTGTTCATGACACGCAATGGGAATACAGGAAACCATGTGCATCTGAGGTTTTTCGCTTTTTATCGTCGTTACAAGTTGTTCATTTCATATACAGACTAACCTTAAGAGATATGTAACAATTATTATAAATTGCAGAAGTAAATTAAGTATAATTGACTTGTCTTACACACAATTTAAAATTACCATGGCAAACACATTTTCTGTAGATATAATGTCTATAGCACATCAAATATCAGTCAGCCAATTGTGTTATTATGAGTAAACTTAATATGATGTTTTAATTTATTTTATGTTTTATTTAAAAAATTGATTGTTATTCTGAAGAAGGCCTCGGCCGAAACGTAAATACAATAGTGACAAAATACGTGTTGTTGTTGAATTTTCAATTATTATGTTCTGTTTAAGAAATCACTAATAGGTAGCTGTGCTTTGTTGCGTAATAAAATACAGGCACAAATTTGGATGTGTAGTAATTAAATCATGAAATTGAAGAACCAGTTATTTAATTTCCACATCCAAAAGAGTACTTATATTTATTAGGCAACACATTTAAGACAGCTATATCATTCATTATTTTGATTCTAACATAGCAAATACTTTGCAATATGTAGCCAAATAAGATAGGTTGATGTCGCAATATGTAGCACAACTAGATAGGTTGATGTCGAACTTCATTCTTTCTTAGGAACTTGACATTATTTTCATAGTTTATGATGTCAAACATGACGCCAAATGTTACGTTATCAATCTGCTATGTTTTATCACGTAATCTAAAATGGCTTGTTTAATATATGCGAAAATGATTGCACCTTGTCCATGTATTGCAGGTCTAAAGATTGATTTGTCAAATTCTGGTCAGTATTTATAATGATTGCACCTTGTCCATGTATTGCAGGTCTAAAGATTGATTTGTCAAATTCTGGTCAGTATTTATAATGATTGCACCTTGTCCATGTATTGCAGGTCTAAAGATTGATTTGTCAAATTCTGGTCAGTATTTATAATGATTGCACCTTGTCCATGTATTGCAGGTCTAAAGATTGATTTGTCAAATTCTGGTCAGTATTTATAATGATTGCACCTTGTCCATGTATTGCAGGTCTAAAGATTGATTTGTCAAATTCTGGTCAGTATTTATAATGATTGCACCTTGTCCATGTATTGCAGGTCTAAAGATTGATTTGTCAAATTCTGGTCAGTATTTATAATGATTGCACCTTGTCCATGTATTGCAGGTCTAAAGATTGATTTGTCAAATTCTGGTCAGTATTTATAATGATTGCATATTGTTCATGTATTTCAGGTCTAAAGATAGACTGGTCAAATTGTAGTCAGTACTTATAATAATTGCAGATTGTTCATGTATTTCAGGTCTCAAGATTGATTGGTCAAATTGTGGTCAGTATTTATAATGATTGCACATTGTTCATGTATTTCAGGTCTAAAGATAGATTGGTCAAATTGTGGTCAGTATTTAGCTGTAGGTGGATTTACTAGATTACCTAATCTACTTTGTAGAAACGAGATCCACTTCTATACAGCATCTGGTGTACTTGTTCATTTACAGACGGTACCATCTCAGGTAGGGTGTCCTTCTGTTTACTTAAACACTGTAAAATCATTAATTTTGGTGGGGGATTAACTTTCGTGGCTCACATTCAATCCCATCCAACAATAATTTTACCCTGGCATTTATTTTCTGAAATGCAAAATCCACGAATAAACATGTCATCGAAATCTTTTTTTTACTTTAACCACGAAACTTGGTCCCGTCGAAATTAAATGATTTTACAGTATTCATAGACTACTGTATACATCCGAGTACTGTAAATCAAGACATTATTTTGACATTCCTGTCTGTACGTAGTCCAAAATCTTCAAACTTTATGTGGATGTTGGTCAGCAACAGTAGATGATCCCTATTTATTTTTAGCCTGAGGTCAGTAGGACAAAGACCAAGTTCACTGTGACCTTCACCATTTTCAACTATTTGGCTGCCATGGGGGCAAACATGTTGTACAAACGTCTTTTGTTTACTGTTGGGGAAAACCAGTATAATTGCATTTACTAAGAAATTTTCCAGCAAATAAAATTCTTTTATTGGTGTCTGAATTTTGGTATTGATTTGTTCTGCAGTTTATATACAGGTGTATTTTGAAATGGAATTAGTGTTTTTTAATGTCTCCCAGAAGTTGAGCTGTCTTAAAACTTATGTCTGCCCTAGATAGAGGATACATACTAAAATTGTCTGTATGTCTGTCTGTTTGTTTGTCATTTTGCTGTGAGCTTTAACATCTGAAAAATGTTGGAAATCCATGGCAAACTACATGACAATGCCTGTTTGGTTGGGATTAATGGCGATTGTTTGTATTAAATAGATAGCTACTATTTCTGGCATTCTCGAAAAGCGAAATGCGGTATCTATCTGCGAGGCAAAAAGTAGTTATAATTATTAGAGATAATAGATGAAAATGGTTAAAAATATTGAATCAGATACTGTTGATATTGTGGTCATTGTTTTCTGAACATGAAATATGTCATGAAAATCTGTAATTTGTCTAGGAAAACTTGTCACATTTTATTTGAGGAAAGCTAGGAAAATGAACCTTGCAGTTTAAGTTCCAATATTTGAAGAGGTTTTGAGCTCAACTTTTCAAAGAAAAAAGTCAAGCTATTATTGTGACAGGATCATGTGCTTCTACGAGAGCGTTGATTAAGTTTATTGTCTATTTCTCAAAGACTATCAGAGGTATCAACTTGACACTCAACATAGTTATTCACAATCACAAGGAAAGTCCATATTGGCAACCCTGATAACCCTGTGACCTATATTTATTGAGTTATCTGCTCTTGGTACTATCAAGAACAAAAAAGTGGAGTGTCAAGCACTTGTTGGTGGTGCTCTTGTTGTATCAGCTAGTGTTTAGTATTAAATACTTTTGTGATAATCTGTATATTGCCATTTATTTCTACAGGGAAAACCTTTGACAGCCTTATGTTGGGGACACAATGATCGTCGCCTGTTTGTGGCTGCTGGTCATTGTTTACATGTTGCTTGGATCATCAAAAGTGTGCCATCTTTACAGTACTTGTGTCAACGTAGTGTCCAGCAACTTGTTAGATTCGACTACAACGTAGAAAAACTGCCGTTACCAGTGAAACTAGCTGTCAATGTTCGGGCACTGTTTACCCCTACCATAAAGGTAAGCTTGTTCCTGTTTGATACTTATGCCTTGGTCCCTCTAAACATTTTTTGTCATCAGCAATGTACTTCCGATTTAAATAAATTAGCTTTGGGAGGCATCTGGAACAGGGATATCACAAATTTTCCCGAAGCTTCCCCTTGATCACGAGGACCTTTTTCCTGATGCCTGCTGATGCACATTTATTAAATTGTGAGTACATCGCCGAGGCAAAACAATCTCAGTGGGACCAAGGCTTTAGTAAAACAAGACTGCGTTCAGTGAACACTAATGCACCGGTGAAAGCCTTGTCTATACTAATAAGCTTAGTCAATCGGGGGCCATAATTCTGCTGAAAAGTTGAGATGTGTTACATGGTTTTTAGGCTGGCGATTTCGCGCCAGACTATTACAATCCTAAAAACTGAAATCCACTAAGATGAATTTACTCCCAAAACTGACAACACAGAATCTATACACTCGATGCAAATAGTTCCTCCTCGTTAGTCAGTTTTGCAAGATAAGAACATTCAACTTTCCTTGTTTCATTTATTCTGTTCGATTGTAATATATTAGTTTCTTCTTGTAATGGAAGGAAATTGTATGAAATTAAAAGAATAGGTGTTTAAATGCGTTGATAATTATTACTACGCGTTATATACTAACGCGATATAGCGCGCGCAACAATGATTTTATTATGGTAAATTATTTAGGTCAATATTCTTCTACGAGATCGTGGTTGAGTGGTTGAGCAACTCGCTTAGTAATTTTCTGATGCTAAGGTCCAGCGATCGAATCACGGCCGCTCCAAATTTTTTATATTTTTAATTTTTTAAATTTTTAAATTTTTTTTTATTTTTTTTTGTTAAGTCCAGCACTTACCTCTCTTTCGACTTAAAAACCACTTGATGTTATATTACTTGAAAAGCTATTGTTCCTTAGCAGTTCGCCAGTCTGTCAGTACTTTCAGTACTTTGATTGACATTGTAGTGAGTTTATTTAGTAACAATGCCATTCTACAAGTAGCTAACTAATAATTCCCTGAAAATATACCATGCTGTTAAACTCCCTAAAAAACAGAATCTCATTCAACTTCTCTTAATGATATATTGTAGCAATATGGTTTGAGGAAATATTAAACGTATCTTCGCTTTAATTTTCTTGTATTTTACCGCTCTTTGTGTGGGATGCATCAATAGACATCACACTAGACTTGAAGTCTGAAACTTAATCCCCCCGTACTCCTGATTTGAATCTTAAGAGTCAGTATTTGTTGAATTGTATTTCCCATAATTCGATATTCTGTCTACATTTCATAAAAGAATTCTAGTAATCTTTAGAGTCAGTATTTGTTGAATCAGATTTCCCATGATTCAATATTCTGTCTAAAGTCTGTAAAAAATCATAGTAAATTATATTGTCTCTTTGACAGCTGCAGGCTTTCTCAGAACTTCCAAGTTATTAAACTGCAATAAGACATGGTTGCTGATGTTATGTACGGTTATTATAAATTAACTGGCATATGATCGTTTGTCCTTGTAAATCTGTGTGAATATACATTGTGTTAAAATGCCGAGCTTAGCCTTTATTTGCCAGTCAGCTTTCTGCTGAAATATGGCAGGCAGATTTATGTGCCTCCACCAGGATTTGAACCCAGGTCGCCAGATTAGACAGCAAATGCACTAGCCACTGAGCTATTATTATGAAGACCTATTTGGGAATCTTTGTGTTCCATTGTATGTTCTTCATTTAAGATCCCTATAAGGGGGTCATTTACTGTGAAGAAAATATCAAAAACTGATTAGTATCCTTGCTCGCTATGGTTGCTCGTGATAGTGTTTAATTATGATAACTTTATTTCAATCAACTGCCCTAAAACTACTACCTGAAGCTTTTTGGTTCATATACAGCAAATGTTATCTCTTTGTCATTGTTTCTATTGCGCTATCTTGCTCTAATAAAGAGGCCTGATTGCATGAAAAAGTCTGGGAAAATATTAAACTCGTTCAGGAAATATTACTACATGTATTTTCCAAACTGCTCTCTGGTCATGGCAAAATCAGGGCAAAGTCAGGGAATTTTATCTTAGAAAATTTGTGGGAACCCTGAATTAATGTCATTGAACCTACACAGTGTCAGTGAACCAATCCACTATTTTGGCATTATATAGAGAAAAACTCATTGATCAACTAAGAACAAACTTGTAACAATATTGATAAATGATACCAATTTGCTCCATGTCATGTTAAGGCAATTTACAATCAATTTCTTACAGTATTATTAGAAAGAAATCTGAGCTGTTTGCAACACATGAACTCATATGGAGAGAGTAGCTATCTTTTATCAGCTACATGGTAATTGAAGTTTGAGCATAGCCAAAAGTGAATATTTTTATGCCCCGAATAAGTGAATATTTTTTATGCCCCGAATAAGTGAATATTTTGTGAATATTTTTCATGCCCCAAATAAGTGAATTTTTTTAGGCCCCAAATAAGTGAATATTTTTTATGCCCTGGCATCTACTGATGCAGGAGTAGAATTATAAGGAATGTCGATCAGATCTTATGTTGAAATAATTTTTAAGTCCTTCAAGGCATTGCTTTCAAACTTGGCATACTTGTTTACCATCATAAATACCTTAAATTGTCAACACCATATATTTCAACAGAATTATGCATTATAGTTATTGTCAAGTCTGTCAGTCTCTTCATTAATTTTGTTGAGACTCAAATATTTTTTTTAAATCAAGACATTGCTTTCAAACTTAGCATATTTGTTTACCATCAAAAATACCTTGCATTGGCAACACCATTTAACACTATCCATAATTTCTACAGAATTATGGCCCCTGATTGAAATTCATTTTTGGACAATGCTTTCACCAGGGCATAAGCGTTAACTGAATGCAGTCTTGTTATTTTTTTCTTCCCAAAACATTATTTGAAGATAAATAACAAAATTGCCTATGCTTCATTGAATTTAGATGTATTTAGACTGTGTTGTCTGTGTACAGATATGTTACTTAGTTATTGTGACCCTCCTCTAAAATCTGCTGGAATGAAACCCACTTTTTGTCAATAAAAAAAAAGAACCAGTTTTTTCAACCTCGCCATCAAAGACAAATTACTCAAACTGTCTTGTTTTATTGTAGTCTTGGTGTTTGGCGTAGAAAATCTTGTTGCTTTTGTGATTTCATCTCTTGTTGGAATCGCTTTCTGAATTAATTTGCATTTTACTTTGTTGCCGTGGTAATAAACGAGAAGAAAACCTGCTTGTCAGACCAATATTAACTTCTCCCACTGGAGAGTGCAACTTGATGTTATTTGAAACGTTTCTATTCCTATCACATTTCTCTATTTCTCAGAGAAGACAATTCAATTTTCTCTTGTAACGTTTTCTTATTCTCCGGTGTTTTTGTGTTGGCCAAATTCCTGATTATTTTTTAATGGCTAGGAAATTTTGTTACTAATGTGTGGTAATTGTCCAGATATTTGTTTGAACATACTTTCATAATATGCTCACAAACCCTTAATTTCTTTTCTTGCTGTCTTGAGAGCATACAACATTATCTCCAAGTAGAGTCCAGTGTAGAAATGATCAAACTAGGGAGAAAAATAGCATTTATGTTTAATAATTGAATGCTCACTTTTTAGCTCACCTGTCACATAGTGACAAGGTGAGCTTTTGTGATCACTCTTTGTCCGTCTGTCCCTCCCTCGTCCGTCGTTGTCCATCAACACTTTGCTTGTGTACACTCTAGAGGCTTCAGTGAGGATGTTGTTCTCCATAAAATCTAGGCCAAATTCGAAACTTGGTCATTTGGGCTCAAAAACTAGGTCACTAGGTCAAATCTTAGAAAAAACCTTGTGTACACTCTAGACGTCACTGTTTTGATTCAATATTCATGAAATCAAGGCTTAGTTTGAAACTGGGTCATGTGGGGTAAAAAACTAGGTCATTAGGTCAATTCTTAGAAAAACCTTGTGTTCACTCTAGATGTCACCAATTTCATCCAATATTCATGAAACTTTGTCAGGATGTTCTTCTTCATGAAATCTAGGTCATGTTTGAAACTTGGTTATGTGGGGTCAAAAACTAGGTCACTAGGTCAAATCTTAGTAAAACCTTGTGTACACTATATAGGTCGCCGTTTCGATCCAATCGTAAGGAAATATGGTCAGAATGTAAGTTGTATTGATACCTAGAACAATGTGCAACAGGTGAGCAACCTAGGGCCCTTTGGCCAAAATGGTGTCTGTCCAATAACTCCATAACGCTTTGCCCTAGGATCTTCAAACTTTACATGTGTATGGAGGTTAGCCAACAGTAGATGAGCCCTAAGCAGGTCAAAGGTCATTGTCACTGTGACCTTTGCCATTGTTAACAATTAGACTATCATGGGGGCATATGTGTTTTACTAGCATCTCTTGTTTCTTTTGTGGCTTGCAGAATTTCTATTCATTGCAATTACGGGGATAAAATGAAATAACATTATTCAGCAGTCGAATGAGCAGCTGCTACAAGTTTATTAGACCTTGAATGGAGAAATTCAGTTTGTAATTTACGGTGGCTGTGTAAAAAACAAGCTCGGAAAAGGAAGACAAAATTGTGTATTACTTCTTTCCTGTTGATGCATTGCTTAGAAATGTTTCTCTAAGTAGTTTTCCTCGGATATGAAAACACCGGATGCTGTTAATTACATAAAATAGTAATCAGTAATTACATACACAACACCTTGCTTGGATATGGAGTTGTAATCTCCTGATTGTGTCTCAGTTATTCTGATAATGTCACCCTGTGGATACCCTAATGGTGATTAATAACATCATAAATGAGGTGTTGAATAATATCATAAATGAGGTGTTGAATAACATCATAAATGAGGTGTTGGATAACATCAGAAATGAGGTGTTGAATAACTTCATAAATGAAGTGTTGAATAACATCATAAATGAGGTGTTATTGAATAACATCATAAATGAGGTGTTGAATAACATCATAAATGAGGTGTTGAATAACATCATAAATGAGGTGTTGAATAACATCAGAAATGGGTGTCATAGTCGTTTACTCATTGTAAAAACTTGTTTCAGCATCAACCTAAGAAAAATTAGTTTAAAAAAAATGTCACTGAAAATTGACAAACAAAAACCTTCAACTACTACATGAATTCAAATAATGTCAAAACTAACTTATAATAAACTAGTATAAAAATTGTAGTACCGAAAATTGACAAACACAAAAACATTTTTTATTAAAAAACCTTCACCCATTAAAGCTATTCAGATTCTACTTGTGTGTCACTGTGGTTGCAATCAAGCTGAAATAAATAAGCCCAAAAACTATCACAGAAAATTGAATAAAACAACCTTCAATTAGTAGTAGCTGCAGCTCTGTGGTGACTAGACTTTTTGTATTGAAAATAATTACATCATTGGAAGTTTATTTTCTTAAGGTTCATTATAGAAAGACCTTAGCGTTCCCAATGTCTTCCTTGGATGCAATGGTTTCTGTAATAACAGAATGTAACTCTTGAATTACATCTCACCTGTACCAAATGTCATGTGACTTTTACCAATAAATATATTGATTTGTTATTGTAAGCTTACACATCTATTTTTATGCCCTGGACTGTCCTGTCTGACCGTCCTTTTGTTAGTCTGTTACAAAATATTGAAACTCATTTATTTCTGAAGTCTGTTTGTGCATTGCTTTCAGGCTGGGCATACTTGCTTACCATCATTAACACTTGACATTATCAAAGCCATGTTACACTATCTAACATTTCAACAGAATTATGGCCCCTTAATAACTTAGCTATTTGTTATGGACAAGGCTTCCACTTTGGCATAAGCATTTACTGATTGCAGTCTTATATTTTAAGGTATCTATAGCTAACTGTGCCTTGATCAATACCCTTACTGCGCTCTGTCTATTATAAATATTTCAACGTTGCAAATAGACATGCATACAATTGGGGATAAGGGATTGACACAGATATTTGCAGTCAGCGGTTACCCAATGTAAGTGCACTTAATGATAGGGTGAGAACTAGAACAACAGTTACTGTCATACAACTTATTATAAAAGCCAAGTTTTGCACTTTTGGGTAGAATTTCAATGAAGCACTCAAGATGAAGCTAATGTAACTGTACCAGGCAATATCCGGGGTATTCCAACACTTTCATTGTAAATAACTCTTGTCAGAGTGCATGTTAAATTGAAAATTTCACTTTGTAATTTCCGTAATGTCACTTAAACATATTCTCCTAAGTAGAGTACCACTCTTTAAGTATAGTAGAAGTTTGAATAAAACTTGACAATTATTTTGAAACTCAAACCAATTTAACAAAAAAAAAAATGTTTTCATCACCGATATTAAGTTTTTCTCATGTATAATGTAAATTTCTTTTGCGTAAAATTTGGAACATAGCTTTTATGGCGTCTTTCGTATTAACTTATAACTCTCAAAAATCCTAGAACAGAAATTGGTATTGTTGCTATTGAGAACCACGTTTCTATACAAAATATGGTGCCAAGTCGGTGAGAAAAACTTGTTAACATGTATAATCAATCAAATCTGCCATCATTTCTATCGAATTGGCTACAACAGATTTGAATGCATTGAAAACATTTTTCATTCCTCAAGAAATAATTAAGTCATATTTCTGAGAATAAAAAATGAGGTGACCTAGTTTATGTAATTGAAACTAGATTTTGTATTAATGGTAAGAATATTGAATTTGTTTCAGATGAGTATTGTAGTATATTGAATTATATGGATATCATCATCACCACATATTGCTGGTGATTTTTGTTAGGTGTTGAATTTTGCTTTTGTGCCACCCAAAATCAAATAGCCAAGTTAAATGTACACATATTATATCCTGTAAAGCTGTCACAGGCTTTGGAAGTGTTAGAACTGGCCCAGCCCATGATCTCCAGAAACATCTCACTCTGAGCTAATTAAATCTCATCTAAGATATTTCCAAGGGCCATCTGAAAAAATTCCATGTGAGGATGGACTAAATGTTGGCATCAAAATCAGCAAACACTATTCCTAGTATATTACAGTAAATTTTAAAGAGTTCTAACTTCAGATTTATCTCAAATTCCGACTCTGATTTTGGCAAAATCTGAATTTGCCCATATCTCCTGAAGCAACCCAAATAGAAATCTTATCTCAAATTTAGATTTTTCCCCGAATCAGAGTCTTAATTTGAGATAAATCTTAATTTAGAACTTTAAAATTTACTGTAATAAATTAAGAATAATGATGACTGGTTTATGCTCATTTTGAGTTTCTCATGGCAATATTTGAGATGAGATTTAGCTCAGATCAGGGCCAGGTCGTTTCCAAGAAAATCTCCATTTTTAGCTTGTATTTATTTCTCACACATCCTAGACCTTACGCTTTAAAAATTTGATGCTTAAATAACTTATCTGTATGTCAGAAATGTTCAGCTAATATAAGACAAGACTATAAATAGTCTTAATTAAGTATGCATTAATTCAATAATTTGTGTTACTACAAAATTTGTTATTCTAATAGTTAATCCCTGGCTAAGAATGTGAATTGCAGAATTGCTTGCTTTAAATTGTTGGTTGGTCAATTCAAATTTTTATTTTAACAAAAATAATTCAATTATCTGAGAAGACATATTTTATTCTCTATTTCAGAGTTACATTCCTGATCCGTTCAAGTTACGAGCATTTGTGAGTACCCCACCACCTGGTTCTGAGCGTTTGTTTTGTACGATGATACATCACGGTGAGGAACCATCAGGTGGACATTATACATTGTATCTGGAATATCTTGGTGGATTGATACCCTTGTTGAAAGGAAAACGTGCCAGCAAACTGAGGCCTGATTTCATCATCTTTGATCCGAGAATCAAAGCCACAAAAAATATACGCAAAGATGGTAAGTTTTTTGTGCTGAGTCATTTGAATGTACGAGTTCAGAGACTATTGTTCTGCAAGAATGATTTGAAGCACAGGTAACTTTATCATTGATAAAGACAATTAGGAAACGAAAATGAAAAAAAATGTAAAATTTATATTTTTCTATAAAAAGAAAAAAAGTTGTTTTTTTTTATCGTTTTCCACGATACAGTTACCTGTGTTTTGAAGGGCAGCTATAAAGCTCAGGAAAGACTAGGCAGCTTTTAGGCGTACAATGACATGCTATGACTGGACACCTATTAGATATGGTACGGTGTTGTATTAGTCATCAGAATGTTTTGCCTGTGACAGGGTGGTCGAGTTGATAAAGCTCTCATGTATAGTTTGAGAGGGCCCAGGTTTGAATCTCAGAACGAGCACTTGGTCATTTTTGAAATGCCTGTCTGCGTTTCTGGCCCAACCTGAGATTAACTAGTTGAACACCCAGAGGTAGTTACATATTATCCATGATATACATTGTGCATGCTAAAGAACCAAGGATTAGATTCACCACACCTGGGTCCTGAATTCTTTGTATCTAAGCCAGAGGTCATAGCTATGCTATTTAGGCAGGGACAAAATCAGATGGTCACACGCTAAAGACTGTCTTAGTCAAATGCAAACAAAATTAGAATGAATTAAATCTGTCTGTTGTCTTGATCTTGAAGAAAGCGATTATATATAAGCCTGGAAGGCCTTTATGTGTACATCGTTATTTTCCCTCAATGTCTGAATGTATTTATTGTTGATTTTTGCTGAGTCATTCAAATAACAGAGTCCGTCTGCTGCCACATTACAATAATACAATAATTTCTGTACTGTACATAAAAATTACAACAATAAGTCCGTCTGCCATCGTTAGTATGAAAGGGAATAATTTAGCGATGGATAAGCCACTATTATAGCCAGTGGTTCAGTATATTTTGTCTGCAACTGATTTTACTGACAGAGTGTCATTTGCAGTTGATTTCTTATAATGATCAGTTGTTATGCTCAACAATGGCCACAAATACTGATAGTTTTGATGATGTCTAACATGGCTGATAAGATTTCTGATTTTTGAAATTGTATATGATTATTCATCTTTCATACAAAAATCTACTCTAATGTCACAAATTTATCCTAAAAATGTTTGCTAGCCAAAAGTCCAGAAATATGGTATTCTAAAGTAATTTATCAATGTAAGCCAATTATGTTGTTAAAACTACTGGGTAAAGTTCTGCATTTTGAGTGCATTGTTTAAATGCTTTTAAAATTACCAAAAAAGTTCGTAAAATGTATCTTGCGAATATAGCAGAAATGTTGGAGGTCCTAGTTTCATACTTGAATGCTCATTATGATTTATCTTCCTTAGTTTAGTTTACAGAAGGTCAAGGGTCAAGGTCACTTAGACCATTACCAGTTTTTTAGTCCAAATGCTTTGTGTTCACTAACTCAAGATATTCAAACTTTACATGGAGGTTGGCCAGCAACAAGAGATGAGCCCTATTGATTTTGAGGTCAAAGGTCAAGGTCACTGTGACCTCCATTTTCAACCATTGGGCTGCCATGGGGGCTTACATGTTTTCCTTAGTTTAGTTTACATTAGTATCTATGTTTATTATTTTTAAACTACAGTTGAACCTGTGAACAACGGCCGACCAAGATGTACCAACAATATGACCACTGTTTGCAGGTGGCCTTTGTTCACAGGTAAACCTATAACATTGTAAAACGCATGTACTTAATTTATAGTGGAGTTTGTTATGTTCATATTCCTAAATACAAATCATTTTAATCTGATTTAACCTGAATTCATTGATAAGTTAGTCGTGTTTCCCATGTGTGTGTGTCAGAGTATTCCCCTTAGTTTCATTCTGCTCATTTTAAAGTCACATTATTGCACCCACAACTTTTTTCCGATCATCCATTACATGCAATGATCTATGGAACCATTAGGCTGTTTCTTAACAAATGACCAATTCTCGACGATAGAATGTTACAATATCATATTTAGCAAGTTGTATGGTGAACAAAATACTCATTTTCCAAGAGTTGCTCCCCTTAGACTTTAAATCATGCATTTATTGTTTACAAATTGTCATTTTAACGATTGATCTGGATGTGTTATTACATTTTCTTCCATTTTATAGTGTTTTCCACATGTGGGAATCAACTAAAGTGCTCAAATTGCATCATTCTGCAGAAAGGTTATCAAGTTATAGCTTATTAAAAAAGCATTTTAAGACTTAATGTGTCTTTAATTGAGCAGTTGTTATGAACATACATTTTTGTATTATCTTTCTCGTGGTTATTCTTGTATATAATATGATTGTCTTCTGATCTTGTAAGGGTCATTGGTTATAATCTTCAGATCAGCCCTATGGATTATGAGGTCATCAGGTCAAAGGTCAAGATGTCATGTAATTTTATGAACCTAACAAACTAAGGAAAGAAGAAATAAGTAAACAATTTAATGGAACAAACAAAGAACAGACCAATTGATTGATTCATTTACGAGAACTTATTGATTGATCAATTGATTGATTTATTGACAGATTGATGGATTGATTGATTTCAGGTGATTCGGGTTCATGGTTGAATGATGATATAGAGATTATCAGTGATAGTACAACATCTGACAGTGACATAGAGACCGACGGTTGTGGTGGTAGTCCTAGGGTACCACGGAGAAAACGACTCAGACATTTCCGTGCGGAGAAGGTGGAACGTAGCACAACATTCCGTACATTGAATGAGTTACTTTACAATGATAATCTGCCTGAGGTATTGTGCTGTAATTAAAAAAATTATAAAAATATAAAAAATGCTGATTTAGTGAAAAATGTCGTAATTTCAAATACACTGAATGACTTACTCTTACAATGATAATCTGTCAGAGGTATTGTGCTGAAGTATAAACAATTATAAAATTTTAGAAAATGCTTATTTAGGGAAAAAATGCCAGAATTTCAAAGAAATGTCTCAAAGTTAACGCCTGAAAAATGTCAGTAAAAGGGATACAATCAGTTAAAGATCTGCATTAGCATATATTTGTTTGTTTCTGAACTTGCTTTTTGAAAAATCATACGCCTGGGATCGAACCTAGGACCTCCCGCAATCGAAGCAGATGCTTTACCACTAGACTACCGAAGCACATCATACCAAAGACGAAATAGTAATGGTACAAGAAAATCCCTTGCTAGACCCTCAGCATAAAAGAGAAACTTGCTTCTCTTCTCTTATACCCTCATGGCGATTGATAACATCAGAAATGAGTCGAGAGTGATTGATATAAGTTGGAAAAAGTTGTTTCACAGACCTAAAGTAAATTAGTACAAATATATCATATAATTGTTTTGTGTCTTTACAGAGCAGTAAAATGGTAGAAGTGACGTCTAATATCTGGGGTACAAAGTTTCGTATTGTTGGTACCGCTGCTCATTTACCGGAGGATCTCGGCAACGTGTTATATAAGACGAGTCTTCTCCATCTACAACCTCGTCAGATGACAGTTACCGTGACGGAGCTTCCACGTGATGACTCGTTGCTAGCGCAGGATAGTAATTTCACTCCTGCTGGAGATAGTGAAGACGATGAACTTTGTAAGTATAGTACAACCTCTGTAGAGCTACACCCTATGGGAGCTTCAAATATTGACCATTGTTTAGAGGTTTTTGCTCCACAGAGGTTAGAATTATTGTATACACAAGCTGAGGGAAATTTTGAAGGTGTTGTTATAGAGGTTGTTGGTCTATGGAGAGCCGCCCTGCAGAATTTTTACTGTTTATCAAAGTACTGAAAGTAATGTTGAAGGGTGATTTTGACTGATTTTAACAATAAGAGATTGGAATTATTATTCGAATGGTTTTCATTAACAGTTTGGTTTTGATCTGTTTCATAAGCAAGGCGTAATATGATATTATTTATTGAACATGCTATGTTGTTATTCTGCACATTATGATGTCAGGTTTCCTGTCATGATGTCATGCTAGTTACACATTATGATGTCATTGTAACATAATGAGCTATATTTCAGCCTTACTTGATGGACTGTTGTCAGGAGCCTACAATGAACATTATTCCAAAAACAACATTCCTACTCACCTAGATAGTTTGACAAATCAAAACTCTGAAATTATAAGTGTGGATTTACTGAGTAATCACATGGAGATATCGAACTACGCAGACAATGAATTAGAAAATGGTTCAACTGTGAATTGTTATGACAGACAAAAGACGGTTTGTATGAAAACCAAACTTTCACCGGCATCGGAGACTCATCCTCAGAATAATCATGCCTTTAATACTGGTGAGGAAGAGCCTTTAATTATAAGTACTTGTAGCTACGGAGGAGCTCGTCCAAAAGTTCCGTTACATGCATCTTACACAAATCAAGCAGTGACCGAAATATCGGGAATTGTTGGCGTCACGAATCATGTTAATAATTCAAAACTATATTCATCAGGTGATAAGGGTGCTAAGTCAGTGGTGACATCACAGAGTGAAAGTAGTGCAAAAGTGTCTAGTCATGCTGTGCATGATTCTAATAGTGAAATTGTTGGGGACTACTTTTTTGCAGATACCAACTCACCTGATTGTAGTAAAAAAACTAGCCATACTGCCAGTGCTCAATCTGACTCGCCCGATAGTGTTCAAAAACATGTTCCAAGTTTTGTAGATCATTTTATACGCTCAGATACACGTGATAATGTTCCACGTTGGGCGGATCCTGCTTGTCAGGGTATTAAGTTTGCAGACGACGATGAACAAAGTGTTAAAGATCTTGCATTTGAAGGTAATATTGTGTTTGATAGTAGTCTTGTTGTAACACCGACCTCAGACGGTCAGAAAAGACTGTACCTTGAAGGCTGTATAGAACAGGAATCAAAAGTGCCTGCAGACGATAAACAGGTGTCATGTGACACAAGAAGACAGTCACATGATCAAAAAGTGGTGGTGGCCAAAACAGGAAGTTTTGATTTTGCAGACAATGAAAGTATAGGCTATGTGAATTTAGAGGATAATTTAAATTCCGACACCGAATCTCTGATGAAGGACAGTAATTTTGACAAACTATCATCGAGATTGAGCAAAAAACGTAAATCTTCGTTACTTAGTGATTTTGAGCGTTTAGGTATAACACAAACTGCATCTATGCCGTCATCTCCATTACATAAACTGCATAAACCAGACTCTCCTACTCGGAAACTAAAGGAGGAATTATTACACGGGAAGTGTAAACATCACAGTCCATTATTTAAACGAAAGTCCAAATATTTGAGGTCGGTGGAAACGTCGGAAGAGGAATGTGGATTATCTTCGGAAGACGTTAGATTACCCTATAATTACAAAAATTTGGAATCTTTCCAGAAGGCGCAATTCAAACAGAAGGTACGTTACGAAGTTTTATTTATTGCTTAATTAGACTCTCGTCGATGGAGCTCTTTAGCTCAATGTAAACTGACCATTGTCAGCCTCAGATTGCATCATGTTTAAGTCTACGGCAAGTTGCCTCATAGATCATTGGAAAGAAGTTTGTTTCAGCTACAAAATAAGACAAAAAAACAGGAGTCATGTTTAATATAAGAATAATTTTTTTGTCAAAGACGGTTCACATATTTTTACGGGCACGCATACGGTTTCAATGTTGGTTATACCCTACGCTTATTTTGCTTGGGTAAATATGCCCAAATATTTAAAATAGAACAGTTTCAGTACTTCACTTACATGTAAACACTGCATTTAATCTCAATAAGATGATACTAGTTCCATTTTGTCAATGAATATCACCATTTCCAATCAAACATAAGTTTTCGTAAGGACTTTTTGAGTGTACCCGATTTTGGGCCAAGTATGCATTTAGTGGTTTTTGACCTTCTATTTGTTAATATAGGCTTAGCGAAATTTTTAGGGAAAACTGTGTTGCTCTACAGAGGGTCACTATTAAGAAGGTTCTACTATATGTTATTAATCACTTTTGATTCTTCATTCCTGTTGACATCCATATTCACGCAGGTTTAACTCTGTATGGTTTGTTTTAGTTGAAGAAAGCGATGAATCGTGGAGAGAAGTCAAGTGGATGTCGTCAGTTTGTGCTCCATAACAAGGCACCACTGTGGAATGAGAATAGTCAAGTATATCAGCTTGACTTTGGTGGAAGAGTTACTCAAGAGTCGGCCAAGAACTTTCAAGTTGAACACAGAGGCAGACAGGTATAGTCTATCCTGAACTAGTCATTTTCATTCTATAAACTTAAGAGCTACATTACTTCTTAGAAGTTCAGGTGGAATATGGTATACATATATGCCTTTGTAGCTCAGAAGTTAGTGCGCTTGCCGCCTAAGCCTGCAACTGGGTTCAAATCCAAATGGAGGCACTCATATGCCTGCTATATTTCAGCAGTAATCTGACTGGCAAATAATGACTATGCTCGGCAATAACGAAACTCTTGTATTAGGGGAAATGAACTCATGAAACCGGTTGTTCTTAAACTTGGTTGTTAACAGCTAAGGTGCATGAAATAATATACTGTCAAATTATTTACCCAGGGTAAATCCTTGTGTCTGACGTCCGGGACAACTCTAAATCGATATTCAACAACTATTCACGGTATAACCATTATGAAGAAGTACTTTTGTATGTACATTATTACAGAGATTATGTAATTTGTTATTCAGGTGATGCAGTTTGGAAGAATTGATAGCAATGCATATACATTGGATTTCCAGTATCCATTCACAGCCATTCAAGCCTTCGCTGTTGCTCTAGCTAATGTTACACAACGACTGAAGTAGACCCTTCTGTTCATATGATATCTAGACAGCTATGTTATGTTATAACAAACTTAGTGATGACGTCATTCAGATGTTATACTTACCTGGATACAAATAACATCATGTGATAAAATCAATCAGGGCCCAAAATTACGATCAATACTTACACTCTGCACTCAGCTATTAAAATTCCTTTTTTTGAGGTTCAAAGCGACATTTTCTGAGATTGAGAAGTTGAAGTTATGTTGTATAGGTGCTAAATATTATCAATTGCTTGTTTCCAATCGAAATTTAAAGTACGTGGGTGAATCAAAAAGTTCGTAGAAAAATATCATAACTCGCAAACCACAGCTTCAAATGCTTTCAAATTTTAATATTACGTGATCACAAGTATAACAAAAATATTTGTCGAATTTCATTGAATTAGTCAAAACTACATGATTTTTACATTGAAACGCACACATGCTATAACAGCATACCGGAGCACGTCAGCGACATTTAATACGACGTCAAACTTACGCCACGTTTGTCAATACTTACCTTATCGTTTTGACTCATTTTCGCTTTTCAAGTGACTAATATGTTGGTATTTTTGGATTACCATCATGATAGTAGTTTCTGTATTTTCAATTGTTAGTTTAAAATCATGTGCGCTGTTCCATAAGATTAATCTAAGATTTTTGCTATATTCGCTATTATATAGCACTGGTCCCCTTCGACGACGTTGCAAATCAACGTCACCAATTTCGGGTGTATAGTATTCGGTTGTCAACTTCTAGTATCCTACAAGAAAGCACTTATTCCACTTATAAATCGATGTCTATTTATTTCAGGATATATACCTACTCGTTTCAAACCATGTATTGTCTCTGATGCCGTACGTATATTCCAGTTTTACGCAGATTTTAATAGCAGCCCATCGTTCCGTAAATTCCAGTAAACCCCTTTTACGCGGGTATTTCTACATAGTGCGATTATGTAAATGTCGATAAATACATTATTCATCGGAGATGACGTCTGCAATTTTAACAGACTTTATAAATGATATCATGTTATCAGACATAACATTTTGACGGTTTTTGGAGGTCCTACAATTGAGATATTTTAGAAAATTTAATAAAATGTGTTTCAAATTATCCGTGTGCTCCGCTATACGCAATCGCCCTTATTTAAGATATACATATTTTTAAAACGGTTATCACCAGGTCGCTATAAATCTGTGTATGTAAAGAAAATACCAATGTATTCATTCAGTATAAACATGACGACAATAACTCTGAAAATAAAAAAGTTATGGCAAAATTCTACGAACTTTTTGATTCACCCACGTATGTGTTAGCTATAGGTGTAATTTGTCAGCCTGATTGCAGAGTGCGGTATTCAGATTCAGCAATTACATTTTTAGCTCATAAATAGTACAAAATTGCAAACATAATACATCAAATGTTATTTTCAACATTCAAATAATAATTCTATACATTTTCCTTATTTATATTTGCAATCTAGAACAAATAATAGCTCATTATATAACATTTTCTATTTCTGAGTGCTGAGTGCAGAGTGTAAGTATTGGTAGTAATTTTGGGCCCAGACACAGGGGATTATATACTATATATACTGATATAAGGCTATATTGAACCAAAAAAAATTATGTGTCAATCCCCTGTGGGCCCAGGTGTCTAGAGTTTAACCCTTAAATTCATTCTTTGACTTATGAAATAATCAAATGCCAGATACCTGGCGTTTATTATGAGCAATACTATCTAAAGTTTGTGTACAACAATAGGCTTAAAACACAGTATTGTGCAGACTATGATATACTGTAAAATCATTTAATTTCGTTGGTTTTGGTAAAAAAGACAATTTCGTTGGCACTTGAATTCGTGGATTGTGAATTTCAGGTAACAAAACAAGGGTCAAAATCAATGTTCGTTGGGATTAAAGTTCGTGGTTTAAGTGAAGCACGAAATCCAAGAAATTTAATCCCCCACGAAAATTAATGATTTTACAGTACACCATGATTCTAATATGCAGATAGAATACATCGTAGTTTGGCTTTTAGCACATGTGTGTGTGCATTTTATAAAAGGCTTTGTTGTTGTACCTTTTGTTGGTTATTTAACCTGATGGTATAAATGAGACCCTGTCTGTGTGAATCTCCCTTTCTAGTAGAGATGGAACCGAATACCAAAATCAGTATTTCGAATATTCGAAATTCATGTTCGTATATTCGTTCGAGTATCAATGTCAAAGTATTTTTAGCTCCACTTTAGAAAAAAAGTGGAGCTATTGTCATGATCCACTCGTCGGCGGCGTTGGTTAACCTTTTCGTTCAGGTCCATTTCTCAGTAACCGTCAAAGATATTTGATTCAAACTTAGTATGCATGTTAACTATCATAAGGGGAACCCATTTCACTAGGGCAGGTTACCCAAAATTTAATTTTGTCATAGTTATGGCGCTTTTTCAACTTAGAATTTCACATTTATGTCCATATCTCAGAAACCCTCAAAGATATTTGCTTCAAATTTGATATCCATGTTTATTATCACAAGGTGAACCCATTCCACATGGGCAGGTAACCCTAAAATTAATTTTGCCAAAGTTTTGGCCCTTTTTCGACTTAGAAGTTTCATGTTTAATTACATATCCCAGAAACCATCGAAGATATTTCCTTCAAACTTGGTATCCTTGTTTATCATCAAAAAGGTAATCCATTTTACGAGGGCAGGTAACCCTTAAATTAATTTTGCAGTCCAAATGGTGTGATTGAATCAGTCACAATTTATCTCCCAACTTGTGACCTCACAGTGCTTGGAATATACGCTTCACCTAAAATATCCAGCAAAATGCTCAATGCATACATTGAAAAAGCATTAGCAGCTTTATCAGTGAAAACTATCATCATGGGTGATTTTAACATTGACCTGAATAAACAGAAACCTTCCTTACAAGCGTTGATGCAATTGAGACAACACATTCATACTCCAACAACCGATTATTCAACCCTGCTTGATCATATCTACACAAACATTCAGATTCAAGATAATCAAACGGGTGTTTTTTAATCATATTTTTCTGACCATAAGCCTATATGGATAACTTTAAAAAGGAATTGAGTGATCACGATCAGAATCATATGGCACTGATGTTTAACCTTTATACATGTAATAAGGATATTGATGTGTAACCAGTTTGCCTCGGTCATCATACGGTGGTACAGATGCTGACAATATACTTTCATTCATACAGGTTTGTGTGCATAATATCATCAAAATTTATAAATATGTATATTTCATTTTGCTGTTGATATTGCATTATGATAAATTAGCATTTGTCACATAGTTTAATATCTTTTTCTTCTCAAGTTTAAGAAGTTTTCACGAAACCAAATTGGAAAAATGTATCTTTAACATACAATGGAAATTACTGTATTTTTATTTTTGCATAAACATAACCATTACATCACAGACTGTCATTTTTAAATTTCTCCAGTAAAAAAGAGGCCCAACCATACCAAAATAACATATTACAGTGACCTGACCTTTTAAAAAAAACGTGTTTTCTAAATTGAATCAAATATCTTTGTACCAAAAAATGTATCATAAACAATGAAAATATGTCATCCACTACACTATCCAACACTTAAAAAGTGGGGCGTGCTGTCCACAGACAGCTCTTAATCATTTTTTTCACTTCCCTGTTGAACAAAAGTTCCATTTCCTCTCTTATGCAAACTTCTGATATTCGTTGGCTTGATATTTCTTTCTTAACCGTTGATATACATTCTCAATACTTAAATATTCGGTCCCATCTCTACTATCTAGTGATTCAACATCATTTTAAAGTTGGTTCAGAACTCATGATAATGATAAAATTGATGGTTTAATGTAAATTGTAAAACAATCAAGTGGAATATTGCCATCATTTAATAAATTTACTGCTAGTTGTAGCGTTGTGCCATGACATGGTTGTATACACGCGGCGACACATGTGTGCAATATTTACTTTATGCCAGTGTATGTTTTACGTTGACTTGTTTATGTATGTTTTACATCAGGTGTTGTGACTATGTATACATGTATGGCTGTTTGTGAGCGACTATGTATACATGTATGGCTGTTTGTGAGCGATTATGTATACATGTATGGCTGTTTGTGAGCGACTATGTATACATGTATGGCTGTTTGTGAGCGACTATGTGTACATGTATGGCTGTTTCTGAGCGACTATGTGTACATGTATGGCTGTTTCTGAGCGACTATGTGTACATGTATGGCTGTTTGTGAACGACTATGTATACGTGTATGGCTGTTTCTAAACTCACCATGTCACACTATACAAGAAAGGTTTTCCATGTTTTTCCAGATTAAGCCCATTGGCTATGACTTCCATGCCTTCAGTGCAGAACTCTTCTTTGTGTGCAATACATATAACTTGAAGACTTTGACCAGATCCTGACCTTTATGCATGACTATATTTAATTTACAAGGTTCGTGCTTTGGATATAACAATTTCCACAAGCAACTCATGCAATATCGGTATTTAGATTTGTGTTACCTATTGAACACCTTCGTTATTCTCATGCTTATCAAAGCTAATAAATATAGACAGAATACCAGCTGTTGAATTATGCTAATCAAAGGTCAGGATCGTGTCCAAGTTTTGGACTATTTAATCTTTGTACTGTAAAATCATTAATTTTCGTGGGGGATTAAATTTCGTGGATTTCGTGGTTCACCTTAACCACGAAATTTAATCCCCCACGAACATTAATTTTGACCCTTGTTTATTACTTGAAATGCAAAATCCACGAATTCAAGTCCCAACGAAATTGTCGTTTTTACCAAAACCACGAAATTTTGTCCCAACGAAATTAAATGATTTTACAGTATATGTGTTCATGTATAGAACTGGTTTTTATAATTACATCAAAATTATCGTGATGCACAGTTAACATAATCAATGTAAATGAAGGTTAAATGCAACTATCGTTCTTAAATATAAATTCAATAATTTACGACAGTATAGATCTACAATGACCTCTCGGTAATGACCCCTTTAGAGATTGAATACAAAGTACTACTCGTCGCATGTTGTAGATCTATAGTTGAATATTGCTCTAAATAGTGCATAAGTTTCAGGATATGTTTAAAATGTATGGTCGGTATCATGCAATGAAGTTGTAGATCTGACTCCAATCTAATTACTCTTATCAATGTACGGGGAAACACATGCAATAGCTTTATGTTGTAAATCTGTTATAATGTATTCCACAGGTGTTTGTCACGATGATCGGTTCACTACATATTACACGTCAATACATTGTTTAAATACATCGTACAAATACATTTCACTATTACATGACGTAACTTCATTGTTAACTCTTAATTTTTAAGCAAAAAGTCAGAGTCACTAATAATATCATTCTCCAAGAAGTTTTTTTCAGAAGTCTAGTGAAACTTATTTTACGATGGTTCAATCGGTTTTACAGATCTTTTATAATTAGACGAGAATCGTTTGTCAACGAGTTGTTTGTCAGGTAAATTATGTTTGTGCATATCCGAGTTAACGGTACTTTACATTGAATCCTAGTAAACTAACCTAATCCCCACTATAGTGAGCGATGAACGCGGCAAACATCTGTGAGGTATTCTAGTCATTGTTGAGTTACTACTTTTTGATATTTACATGGTAGCATTGTACTCATCGAATGTTGTTATTTTATATGAAATATGTTGTTAGCAGAAGCAAGTATGTAGTGCATATAGCTTCTTTTGATATTTTAAATAAATTGATGTATGCTTATCAAGATGGTTTGTTGTTTAAGAGTCATGGTATACACTGCGGTATAACGTACACCGGATATTGCTCGTAAAGTGAGTAATATTATCAATTTTAAGGACATGAAATGGAGACCAGGGTAAGTTTAGAGACGAAATTTTCCAAATTACTGACTTCTTATCCATATCCCAATTGTGTTTTAACTTCTTCGGGCATTTTGGTAACTTTATAGCACACTATCGTATATCAGATATTCACAGAAAGGTTAAAATGAACCAGCATTATGCCGTTACTCACTCGCAAATATTGACAGTAGGACTTTACAAGCTTCTGGAACGGCTGTAATACCAAATTGTAGATTTTTTGAACTGGCCATTTTGTTTATATTGAACTCCAAAATGTTGTGACCAAATTTCATAAATATTGTTCGAAAAACAACTAAGATACACCCCAAAACAGATACGCGTGCGTGTACGGAGTATTGCTGTTTAGTGTACGGAGTATTGCACATAAGCTCAACGTTAGTATACGGAGAGTATGGCATATTAAAATGAGTAAATAAAGTATGTAAGCGGACAGTTTTATCGTATTATTACGTCTGCTCACAAATATGGTAATGTTTTATGGGTTATACGATACAATAAGAATATTCTTAAATGATTATGTTAAAATATTTCAACCGTCAGGCAGATGAATGTGATTAACAATATAGAATGCTGAATTTTATGCATAAAGTGTTCTTGTGAGTAGTACAAATGTGATATTTAGCTTGGATATATGCAATTCTTTGAGAGTCATACTAATGGTCAAATGGCAAATGAGGGCATTCACATCCATATATACAAAATGTACACACCAAGGTTTATTTTATAATCTCTCAACTATTTCAGATACTGTAATGAGGTTCCTTTGCTATGATTTACGTTCAACGTTGCTAATTCAAAGTATTGGACATTGTAGTAGTTTTGTGTTTGTCAAATGCAATTGCTCAGCTATTTCTCTTTACTGTATGTGAAATACACGGTTACTAATAGAAGTTTCCCATAAAATTCAGGGAGGACTTCAGCTAGGATTAGCTTGTTACATTAATTTGCTTCATGCAGTCCATACAATCCAATCTAATAGGTACATATCTATATAATATAAGTTTTTTTTATAAAATAACGCTGCTTATACCTTGTATTTATTCGATTTTAGTGACAAATAGTCACTGTAAGTAAAAGCAATACTCTGTACACCAAACAGCAATACTCCGTACACCAGAGAGCAACTATATAGCAATACTCCGTACACTAACACCTGCATTTATTCTCGCAATGCACCGTCATTTTCGATTAGTTTCGGATACTACATTTGCAATATAATCTTTGTAACAAAAATGACAATTCGCTCGATTCAAGTTGAGTATTTTAACGAAAAATATAAACAAAAACATCTTATTTCGACAGATCGAGATTACTTTCTGCGTGAGTAACGATACGAGTTTGGTCTTTTAATCACCCTTTTAAGAAATTCCTGCTATTTACCGGTTGCACAGGTTAGGAAAATTTATGGAGAAGATAGCTTTGTATAAAATGTACATTAAAACACTCAGAAAAACTAACAATCATCTCTGAACTTACCCTTGTCAACACTAGAATGTCGCGAAAATTGATAATATTACTCATCTTGCTAGCAATATCCGGTGTACGTTATACCGCAGTGGTATATCTTAATGAAGCCAAGTTATACACATTTCAGTATGACGAAACCATTAATATGTTAATCGCCATCCATGTTCCACCAGAATTTCAAACTAGACACTGACCAATAACTCCTTGTATATCACTTTGCAAATGAATGCCCCGGTATGTAAACATGAATTGTGTCTATAGTATTATTTATTACATTCATATATGCAGACAACCTGATTGCCGTTTAATTACCTTGAAACATGTGCTGAAGTCTGATCTTAACTGTTAATATAGGATGGAGAGTTAAATGGAGAGACTAACAAGATGGATTCCTTTAGCACAATCTAGAACATTACTCTAGACTGCCAACACTCACAGCCTTTATCTACAATTTTGAATTCTATTCGTGAAGCGAACACCAAGTAATACAAAATGATTCTTGATGTACCAAGACAACAAGCTAACAGTCCTGTGATAGGGTGAAAGTCAGAGGAGTATTGTTTGTACAGTACTAGGAACCCTTAAATGGTTAAGGAAGCATAAAACACCTGGGCCAGTATTTATGAAAGCATCTTAAGTGAAAACTTCTTAAAATCTCAAATTTTCAATAAGTGTATCAGCTAAACAGGAAAACTAATATTAACAATTATTAACATTGTTTAGAAGCATTATGTAAAGAGCTACAGAAATCATATAGAAAACATGGGGTATGGTTCCTTTCTTGTGAAATATTGGCAGCTCCATATTTTAACTAAAGTCAAAAAAATATTTAAATTTTCAGTTAAGATGCTTCATAAATACCAACCCAGAATTACTGATCTCTTCGACCAGCTGCTGATAGTGTCTATACACACAGTTAATATGTCATCACAAACCGTCATGATTTATACACGTAGTTTAGCAAGACTTAGCACGACGCCAATCACAATAGTAGTGGGAGATATACTTGGTGGTCTCGATACTGGTTTTGACAGTACGTTATTGTGATATGTACGTACATGCTTGCAGTTGATGCCCATGCAAGCTGAGTGTGTGCTTTTATCAGTCATACTTTGTAGAACCCACACATATAATACAGTTACACGGTAAGAAAGTCGGACCTACAGTTACACGGTAAGAAAGTCTGACCTGTCTTAAGCAATATGTCAATAAATGCATTGATAAGAACAGGTGTCTGCATAATACTAAGACAGAAGAAGAATATAAATCACTATTTATTATCTTATACAATATGTACAATTATGGAATAAATATTCAGTCACAACGGAAGATCCTATATTGCATGCACAGTAAAACAGATACCTTAATTAGTAATTAAATAACAGAACTTGAATGCATAAAATACTAAACATTTCATTAATAATACAAGGTTATATGATTGCTTACTGCAGTGTTGATCGTTTTGCCTTATTACTTCTTGGTGCTTTGCCAAATACAGCACCAACACTCTGCAATACTAATGAGCAACACGCTACAGTGATATTCTGTATGCATCAAGAAAACAGGTAAGACTATTACAGGTATCATAAGATTTGATATATCATTGTATAAGCATTACTTGGTTCAATTTATCATGATAAGCTATTAGAGTATAACACCATTATAGACCACTACATATTGACAGCATGGTATCTTAAAGGGCCTGTCTCACAGATGGAGCAATTTTTAAAAAATATAATTTTCTTACCAAATTAAGTATTTATATAATAGAACATTGTTGACTGTTGCTTTAAGAAATATTTATTGCAAATAATCGATTTTAACCACTTTTCAACATCGCGCACACCAGTGTGTTTTTCCTTTTAAACACAGCATATTTTTTTCCTTTCAGAATGACTTTTTGAGTAATATTATTCACTAAATCGGTCCGTAACATAAACAAACTTCAGTCTAAACATCTATGAAGTATTTGGTTTGTTTTTAAATTCACTTACAACATATGCAAGTAAATTTCAGGCAATTTAAATGAGAGTAGTTTAAAATTCTATACCGTATAAAGACGGTATAGAATTTTGGAAGTAAAATACTTAAATAATTACAAACTCCTGATGTTTCACAAGTTATATTTATATCAGTGTGCTTGTTTATGGGATATACAGGCATCTATGCCAAAATATAGTGAATATTTAACAATTTTATTTTATTTTTGCTATATGCTGAAACGTGACACAGTCCCTTTAAAATTCAGCACAGAAACAGATCAATCAGTCCATTGATTTAGATTCCACAGAAAGATAATTGTTCATAATACATCCAGTGTCAACCTGACACAAGAAGAGAGTGATGAATACTATAAGAATGGCTGATTGGGAGTTAGGTTCAGTATATTAATTAACAACTCGTCAATATGCAATAAATTTTCAATCGAAATTCTATAAATTTACACAAAGAAGACAAAAATAGTTCAACCAATTTATCAAATTGGAGACACAATCTATCATCGTTCATCATGATTGTTTGTTAGTTTTCTGGGACTTGAATATAACCAGGAAGCTGCACTTGTGTGGTTTTTTTTGAAGAGTTAACATTCTAGATAATCCATCATGAATTTGATCATGAGCGTTTACGCGCTTTTGAGGAAACTGAATTTATAAACAGAGGCGACAGTTTTTGAAGACACTGAATATATTCCATCATGATTGTTTATCGGTTTTCGGAGACTGGCTGTTAGAATTGAACAACTGTATGGTTGTTAGCTGTACACGTTTTGGAGTTCCTTTATCATCATTAGTCCTTTTTTCAGCAGCATTTTCAGATTTAGGAGTAGCACACTTTTTAGATTTGTCAGTTAGATTATCATCAGTTATGATGACACAGTCACCACTGTCATTGTTCGCCGATTTCTCTTTTAAAACATCTGACTTCGCTTTGTTTTTATCAGGGGTGGACTGTTCTATCTTAGGGTTACCTCCCTTTGATTTAGGACTAGTAAAAGTAGCCAGTGTGGTAATTTGAACATTTTTCGGTTTCCCGTCCGAAGATTTAACTTTAATCGTTGGCATTTTGGATGAACCTAACTCACTGTCTGGTGAAGATTTGGAGGATATTGAACTCAATGTAGTAATCTGAATATTTTTTAGTTTCCCATCCGAAGAGCGGACCTTTATAGCGGGTGCAGGCACCTTAGCGACTGCTTCAGGTTTGGTACTTTCAGGTGGTTCCCTTGAATCGTCAGATAAGACGAGATTCAGTTCATCCTGACTTTCCGTTTCCATGGAAACATCCTAAAAAGTAAACCAAAATAGTTTCAGTTTAAACATGTATTTACAAAATACTCAATTTTCTTTATCATCAAGATAAATAAGAAATATACTTACAGAAATTTGATTCAGTTGGAGATTTGGACTAGCTTTTTCATTTAAATGGACAATTTCATTCAAGAAGAGAGTAACAGTAACACAATCCATGTTTTTTTAATTTGTTGAGTTGCTAAATTCATGTGATAATTAATTAGTCCAGAAATGGAATAGGAAATATGTCACAATTTTGGTCATAAAACAAGGCTTTACCTTAGCATCATCTGCGGAGATCTCATCGTATGGAAGACCAAGTTCATCTTTCTCGAAGTTCACTAGAGTACAGTACCCATCTGTTGATGATGCCACAAGCTGTCGTCCATCAGATGACCTATAGACAGGAAGGAACGTTTAATACATGGTCATTCATTTACATTTTAAGGTATTTTGTTGCTGTTTTTTACAATGGACCAATGCTGTCGAAAATGCATGGTCATATACTTTTTACCTACCAGATTTGTCTATTGTATAGTGACAATACAAACTAAACTGCAATTTAGTTTAACTAAAATTAGTCTGTAAAGCTAAGTTATTACAATAATATAACCATTTCCCTTTCTAAGAAATGTAACATATAAATTGAAACTTCACAGACTGATCAGGATCCAAAATCTAAACACTACTAGTAGAAGCAGGAATTTTCAATCGAAATATTAAGGATAGCAACCAGTACCAAAATTGGTATTCAAGTGCTCGGACATTCTTCAGATTGAGTACAGGTACTCGGTAAAACAATGTTTATTAAATACTTACCAAGAGAGGTCACTGAGCTGATGATAATGTACATTTGTAATAAATCCAAATGGTTGAGGTTGTTGAGTATCATATAAATGTATGGAATCTTCTGTTGCCACAGCAAATATCAGGCGATATGGTAAACTGAAAGGCAAGGAATCATTATAATTATGTCCGAGGAAGGGCCATAATACTGTCAAAAATTATATTACAATTCCTGACAATATTCACAACTATGCTTGATACCAAATATTCATGTGAACAAAACTGTATTGTTAGATCTTTTGATGTGAAGTTTCATTGGAATCCCATCAGCAGTAAAAGATTTCAAATTCACAAAAACTTTGTCACATCTCGTTCCTAGGCAATTGCACCGTACATTTGAGGTATATAATATAGAATTTAATACATATTTGGTTTACAGATAGATTGACCAAACAGCAGAACTACTCATCAAAAAGTTACCAGTTACAAATTTTCAAGGGCTGTTAATTTCAGCAGTTCAGCCGCTCAACCATCCTTTGACATTTAACTTCTCCTGGTGTTGGGCTACCTAATGAAACACATTCAAATCTCCCTGGGGAGACTATTTCTCTCCTGTGTTTGTTACAGCCAACATCAATCTGCTGCGCTCAAGACACTGCCCTCACAGGCACCAATTTACACCATGGTAGAGTGGAGCATGTGGGTTATTTTTGCTACGAGAAACTGACCAGTGGTCCAGACGAGGGTTGAACCCAGGACCTCTCTATCCTGAAGTGTGCGCCCTACCTCTGGGACACCCCCCCCCCTCATGAGTCCAACTTAAGTATATGGACAGTATAATAAATGCATACATACCAGAAGAGAGATGAGTGTTTCTCCCATTCTTTAATATCTTCCTCTGCTTTATCAGCTTCTGTTGATATAATAAATATCATATCAAAGACAAATCATCATTGAAAATAATACAACTCATCTATTGGGTGAAACAAAATTCAAGGACTTTTCCAGGACTTTTTCCTCATTTTCAAGCACTTATTTTTACTACTTGTGATGTCAAACAGCGCTGAAATACCGTAAAAATTGCCAATTTACCCAAAAAATTTGACATTGACCACAGCGTCATGATAATCACAAATATCCTTTATTTTGCACCAAATGTTTTTCGTCCCCAGCTAACTGGTACTGCATCTTGGGACGCTTGTACTCGTCATTTAGCTTTGGGGATGATATTTTTTTGGTGATTTTTATCATGTTTTCTAGGATATTATCTCATTTTCTACTCAAAGGACATAAATTTAAGGACTATTTATCAGAATTCATTTATTTTTATCAAAATTCCAGGACTTTTCAAGGAATTTTTGTCGGTCAGACATTCCAGGACTTTTCAAGGACTAGGCATCAAATTGAGTCTGTGCAAACCATGTTCATACAATGTTTCAAATTGTCTGTATTAAAACATTCACAGACCTACAAAGAATATCTTTGAACCAAATTTACTAGAACAGTCCTTTCTTCTGATTCCAAAATTCACAATGCTGTCTAATGACCAATGATTGTGGCGAACTTAGGTAATAAAAGGGCAAACCTACATTCCCCCATTTAGTGGGATATAAAAGGTGAACATTATACCTTTTTCCTGTTGTCCGGATGTATTTCTCAATTGAAACTTCATGGGGCAACATCTGACTGCTATTGTTACTTTATCGGGGCTTGGAAGATAAATTGCAGGCCTGAAAGTAAATTGAAAGTAAAATACAATACAGTTTAAGTTACGCAATAATCATGCATGTATGTAAAAAACTGAATCATATGCACATTCAGGTTAGAGAACGGCAAACACAATGATGGCAGAACCTTAAACTCATTATTCATTACGAAACAAAATATTATGGCTCAGGGTTCTCAGTTAGTATTAACCTAGCAGGCCCAAATAATTAACCAACCGACCTGATAACGTCCTTCATGGAATTTTGTTTTTAAATGGTGCATAAATTCCACATTTTCAGCTGCCCAAAATGACTTTCAAGCAGTCAATTTGCCCTGTAACCTGCTGTTGAGAACTCTGTTAACAGTGTTAAGGTAGGTAAAAATCTGGGCTAAAAACATTAATTATTGTTTGGCAGTTAGCTCCCCTGCCTTAAACTAGTTTACCACAAAATCACCCCAAAAACGAAGATGAATGCATGTATAAACCTATAATATATTGCTCTTGTAGTGATTTTTTTACAAATTTCAATGAACGAGTCCTGGGACTCAATAACTTGCAAATCTATGAGTCCAAAAATTAAAGAACGTGTCCAGAGTCCAAAAATTTCATTAAACATTAGACATTAAAGTTACCTGTTAAAGAAATGTGGAAAACTGGCTTCTTTTAACACTGTTTATAAGTAGTTAAAAACCAGTTTACTGATTAAAATTAAGGTATGAAGCAATCTTCAAAAAAATTTTTTTAGAAATCTCAATGCATTATTGGGACTCACATAATTTTAAACTTTGCATCCTCACTGATTTTTGTGAGTCCAGGACTCAGGACTCGCAGGTAAAAAAATCACTGCTCTTGTAGTGATAAATTCAACAAGCATTATTTTCATCCAAACTATTTCCAAGGCCTATACGAGCCAAGGACCTCGTGAGTGTTCATTGGTAACTTACTTAGAGAGACAATGTCTGGAGAATATAAATGTAGCATTTGTAACTGGTTCCGACTCTACGAGACCGGCAGGTACTATCAATAACTCTCCATCGGGGGTGAAGGTCAAACGACGGAAAAATGATCTCATTGTATCATCATGAAACATTCTGAAAAACAAAATATTTTTAACAACTCACAATCTTCCCACAAAAATACTTGACTTTTCCATGATCAATTTCATCATCACATTTCTGTTTCTTTTTTTTTCTCATGATGATTTAGGGATTTGCTTATGTTTTAAGGTTAACATTGTAAAAATTTAAACATTTAATAGTTTTTCTCATGATAATTTTGCACTTGCCTTAGGAAAGCTGGATTGAAAAATCTACTTGCCCGCAAGCCCAAGTCAGACATAGGATTTCCATCCCTTGCAATTATTCTATCACATTTAAAATGGATATGAAATTATTAAGTTCTATCTTTGCTAGAAAATTATCAGCAATAATAAATATGAGTAGGAGTGACATACCTGAAAGACTTTGGTTTTGTTTCTTTATTTTCTTCACTCCCAGACACCGGTTGTTTTACTGGTAATGTCATTTTGGAAATGTTATGCACACACGACTTTGAAGCAAAGTTATATACTCTGCAAGATCTGAAAATTTATGAAATAAACCAATCAGTTACAAACTTTCATTATGTTTTGAATGAGAAGGTCATAACTACTACATAAGACCTTATAAGACTCACAGGTATTTTAAATCTGCATTACAAGGTGCTTCTTATGAGCCTACTATCATAAAAATTTTAAACAGAAAACTGAAGTCCAAAAGAGCAGTTTTCAGACAGTTATTTCTTGTTTTCTTAAATATAATTTTGCACTTACAACCTTAGCCTAAAGCAGTGTTTTCACAAGGATTTTATGTAGGAGGCTTTTTGTACATTTGAAGAGGCCAAGATGCCTGAGCTCTGAAGGTGGAAGGCAGCTGGTGGTAAATTTGAGGCGACCCAAATATCATTTGAGCCAGTCAAATTGGCCTCCTAATGACAACCATGCTAAAGTCCAAGCAATAGAAGAATCAAGTTACTTTGAAGTATGAATAATAACTTAAAATTTGAAACTGATTGCCTGATAGGTCTGGATTAAAAGGGATCCACAGTATGAACTACCTTTGGCATTGATATTAAACTTGAATGAATCCGCAAACAATACGAAAAATGAGTAACAAGACACTACTAACCTGTCAGTACTTAGTGTAGCTACAAATTCATTCTTAGGGTCCCAGGCTACACCCTGTACAAAACTTTTGTGCTCATTGAATATTGCAAGTTTTTGATCTGAAATAATAATAATAGGTAAAGTATGTAAGAGTAGAAAGCAATAATTTGTTGTGAATTTTATGATGTTCCTCTCATCCTCAGGGGCCTTATTCACCAAGGTTGTAATTCTAAAACATAGACTTAGACTTTACATTATCAAATGTTCTATTTGTCTGAAGATGTTATAAACGTACACATTTTGATATAAATGGGTAAATATGTTCAGTGGATAACAACAAATAGTCAGAAAAAAGTTTCACATGGTTTTTATTTTAAAAAGAACAATTTTACATTGCCATATTATATATGAAGTCCTAAAGAAGATAACTTGATTGTCCAAGAGGTCTTCCAGGAATAATACCATATGTTAAACAACAGTAATACAGTACATGTAAACCACCAGTCAATTGAAACCCCAGCCCACAACATTGCATAATGACATACGTAAACACCGCACATTTTGCTGAACATGTGGTCACGGGACGCATATGTCGGCATATTTCCGCATTAATTAATCTAGCTAGTCAAATGCAAATGTGTTTACCTATAAACATTTTTTATGCGATTTAACATTACAATTCGCTATTGAATTACCTTTTCCATCGGCAATTTTATGGATCGTCTATTTGTGACTGGGTCAGTATAACTAGGTAGAAATAGGTACAGAGCTACAGATAAGCTGCGTATTGGGGTAATTATCCAATTAATTTTCTTAACAAGAGCTGTCACTAGACAGCGCGCTCGACTATTCGCAGCCATTTGTCAGAAAAAATATAAGTTCAAAACAGGCCATTTAAAATTTGTATTATATTGAAACGTGAGTTACGCTACTTAGTTGACTACATGGCAATGAAAGCTAATGTACAATGGTTGTTGAGGCATGGCAATTATCTCAACACTGGACTATTAACAAATATTTGTCAGTGAAAATGATTTTAAGACTTCAAGCGGCACTGTACTCTATTCAAGAAATGTGTATGTTTAAAGGGAATTGTATACATCCACTGACATAACAAAGTTTCTACAAAATAATCATATGAGTAAGATATGATTTGTTAAAGGAGTCAATTTTAAAACAATGGTGACAAATTAAAATAATAATGTAGAGGATACAGTCATGTAATAAATCAGTGATGAGTTAAACTTTTCAATGCAATATCATTGATAGTAGGTGAGATATGGTTTGAATGTAACTTGCATGCAAAACTTTAACCAAGGAAAGTCTAAGTTAAAAGGGGCATAACTCGAATTAAACTAAAAATGGAGTTATTACAATTGACCAGTACCATTGACTAATGATGATAAACAAGTGTTATAAGTTTCAATGCAATATCATAAATAGTAACTAAGATATGGCGTGAATAGAACTTGCATGTAAAACTTGAACCAATAAACTCCTATGTTAAAAAGGGGCATAACTGAAATAAAAAAATAATAGAGTTATTGCCCTTGACTGATACCATTGACTGATGATGGTAAACAAGTGTTGTAAGTTTCAATGCAGTATCATGGATAGTAGCTGAGATATGGTCTGAATGAAACTTGCATGCAAAACTTTAACCAAGAAAATTCTATGTTAAAAAGGGGCATAACTCAAATAATAATCATAAAAGAGCTATTACCCATGACCGGTACCATTGCCTTATGATGGTTAGTAAGTGTTGTTAGTTTCAATGCCATAGCACAGATACTATTTGAGATATGGCCTTATTAGTAACTTGCATGCAAAACTTTAACCAAATTTTCTAAGTAAAAAAGGGCCATAATTTGCATTAAATTCATGCAAGAGTTATCTAACATGGTTGATTACATGACAGGGAAAGCCAGTGCAAAGTTTCAATCCAATATATGCACTGGTTATTGAAATATAACCAAGGTTAAAGTTTTGCATGTAAAACTTTAACCATATGCAACGCCGACGCCGACGCCGACGAACAAGTGACTGTAATAGCTCTCATATTCTTCGAATAGTCGAGCTAAAAACCCAATATATTTTGAGCGAAGGGAGTAAGAAAAAGCAATTAAAATCTGAAATACCCAAAAAGAAAAGGATGATATAGTGAAAAACAGTACATAAAAGATCATTTACCCTATGAATTTGATTAAATACCCAAATAAAATTTGTGAAAACCTAATCAAAATTGAAACTTGGGGGTAAGATACCCAATGGACTAAAACCTTATCTGTAGCTCTGTAGGTAGAAATAGATAGATACATACCTTTATTAAGATCCCATAAAATGGCACTATTGTCTACCGAACCAGATATCATATAATTACTATCTGCAGACCAACATATATCATATATATCTTCTAGATGTCCCCTGAAATACCAAATATATTGCTGGCTTACAATAAGAAGCTTGTAAGTACAAAATTTATATTTTTAGAAAACAAGCAAAAAAATCTGAAAATTACTCTTTATTTATGGTAAAACAAACAGTTTCAACTTCAGTTAAATATTGAAGATGACAAGCTCCGATTTTCTTGAAAATCGGCTCATTAGAAAGTGATGTGTGGAGGGAAATAAAAAATGTGCGTCAAATTTTCATAAAAATGTATGACCTGCCGCAACCAGGAATAGAACCTGTATAACTAGCCCCTAGTCAAATCCCTAAATCATAAATATAATTATATTAACAAACCTGAGAACTTTCAATGTATTCCAATTCTCCTTGTTATCTTCTTCATCTTCTTGGAATATATTGTTTATAGAACTACTCACGTCACTTAACTTCCAGAATATAATTACACCATCTGTAAGTAAATGTCATACTGTAAAATCATTACTTTTTGAGAGGGATTAAATTTTGTGGATTTCGTGGTTCACCTTCAACCTCGAAAAAAAACCGGACAATAATTTTGACCCTTGAATTTATTACCTGAAATGCAAAATCCACGAATTTACGTCCCATCAAAATGGCCTTTCTTACTAAAACCACCAAATATCGTCCCATCAAAATTGAATGATTTCACAGTACTATGGGTTGCAAACATACAGGCTGTATGCCAAGGCAAGGCTCTTCATAAATTTTAAAGTAGCCAGTGATTGTGACAAGTAGTGCAATAGATCAGTCTTTTAGATTTGATACTCAGCTTTAACAGGTTCTGCAAAAACTGTCAGTCCTCCAGTCCAGCAGTCCAGACAGACAAATGTTGATGCAGTCAGACAGAAAATCCCGTATTTTTTTTTTTAAACGAAGAGGAACATTCACTCATTTTAACAATTTGGACTGATAGGTTCGAGAACTTTTCGCAGAGCTTGCACATACAACCAGAGTTATAAATATAGACAAGATAACAGCTGTTAAAGTATTTTAAAGTATGTTATAGAAGGTTGAGGATCCGTGTAAAAATCTCTGTACTATGACAGCTATATATATATACTCACCATCACCCGCTGTGGCTAAAATATCACCTGCAATGAAAACAAGGACCATTTTAAAACATGCTGCAAGTCGTATACCACTGAATAAACACACTCGGGGGCAATGCATTTTGCAAAAGGGGGCTATCATTTGGGGTGTGTAATTTTTTTTTTTTTTAGGGGGACTGTTTATTTGAGGGAATACGGCATGTTATTATACAGTTATCAAGGATTGAAAATAACTATTTTTGGTCACTGGTCTGACAGTAAAGGAGCGTTCAATTTGCAAAGAAAACAGCTACTGGTCCTTCATTATTTTCACTGGTAATAGAACCAAGTGTTTTAAGATGTGACCACAAGGTAGACTTTTAATATATAACTATAACCAAAGTAAACACATTAATTTGAACTAGCCTGAATTTATCTAACTTTTTTTTTGTCAAGTTCACTGACTTCAGGCTTCTGGCTAAGTACTCACCATCCGGGGAAAATCTGCAGACATTCACTGACTTGGTATGCCTCTTTAAATTAGCTAAAAATTCCACTGTAGCTTTCCCATCTAAATCTTGTTTAATTTGCCATAACTGAAAAATGAATAAATTAGCACAAATACACATTCTTGCTCTATTATTTTTAATCTTTGAGGGACATTTAATAATATGGAAACTAAAGAATATACAATGAAACATCAAGAATAAGATGACCCTTGGGTACCTTTGAAACAGTACTGTTCTTAATATTGGGGTAGAATAAAACGCAGAACGGTGAAAATGCACCTCAAGTGGTGAACATTGGTGATCTTAATATGACATTGAGATGGTCTTACCATAGAGATAGCAGACTGAATTTAGAATATGAAACTACTTGCCCAAATCAGTAAAGTTTAAGTTTCCCTATATCCTCTAAAAAATAAATACATACTTTCTCCTCCTGTTACTTCAATACTTGCCAGACTGCAAAAGATACTTGCCCGAATCAACATTTACGTGTCCTGGGTAACCTGACAAGTGTAAATTTTGCGGACGAAGATGGTCTGAATTTTGAGATGGTTATTAAGTATGAGTTTACTGTTCACTACTCACCCTGACAAATTTATCCACACCTCCCGAGGCCAAACGTTTAATTGATCTATTTCCTGGTTGTACGTCCACACTATATATAGGATCCCTCTCATGCCATGATATCTCTGGTGTTGTTACTTTCATGCTAAAAAACATTCATTTATAAAACTGTATAAAGCTGTATCAATCAAGTTTTAAATCTTCCAGTCTTCAAATTTGGCCACTAGCCCGAAGCCCGAGGCTAGTAAAAACTGGGTCGGGCTAGTAATTGTCTCTAGGTGACTAGTCCGAAAGTCTAGTGAAAATTTAAAATAATTTTAATAATTTAATGGCCTGACTAGTAAATTTCTTCTCAGGCTAGTAAGTTCTGCCTTGTCGGTAGCCCGACTGGCTAGTACTTTGAAAAGTTTTTCATGAAGACTGATCTTCTGGGTCCTACTGAGGCATAGTGGACGATGTCCAATCCAGGAAATAGACCCTAGCCTGAGGCCACATTTAATATTTGTTTGGAAATATTAGCATTGACTGATTTTTGGCTTTTTCTTCTCGTTTTTCCTTGCAATTCTGTAAGCCGAATTTGCTGATACAGCATTTTTTGCTTTGACCGAATTTTTCCAAACTTTTGTAAAAAGTTATTTTCTTAACTTTATGTCATTCCGTTCTTTTCTGTAAGTCGATATTCATCAATAGCATAATGATCCTCAGCACTTTCTCCATAACTCTTCGAACTCTTGCCAGTAGCAAATATAATTTTTTGCTTCAGCGAACCATTAATGGAATTTGGGCGATAGATAGCCGGGGAAACGGTTGTGTTTTAACGTTCTAGCTTCCCCTGCTCTGCTGAGGAAATCAGTGTTGGCATAATGGACGGTCGATTGAGTAACGGACAGGACGGCGGGAAATACCGGGAAATACTGGGAAATACTGGGAAATACCGGGAAATACTGGTCAATTGGACAATACAAGTGGTCGATTTAATTGGTCATGTGAAATTATGCTTCCATACATGTATCTTTATCTATATACCTAGCTCTACTAGACTAAAGGTTATCAACTTATTATTTGTTTTAAATTCTATTTTTTCATGCAAGTTCTCTTCAATGGGACGCTTGAAACTCATGCACTTTGTGTAGAAAATTGTCCATAGAACATCTTTATTTTGTATTGTAGGGTACTAGGGTTATGTCCAGTTATGTAAACACTCCCCCAGACTAATCCTTTGTTAACTGCAAGAATATGACACAATATTGCATAATCTGTTAGTTGTCAGTTTCACACTTCACACTTAGTTGACCTGATTTAACAATGTGCTAAATTAGTTTAAGCCAATTTATACAAGTCTAAATGATTATCAATATTAATTATTTATAACAGTCTCTCTCATGCACTTTCTAGTATAACTATAACATAATAACTTTCATTTTAAATTGAAATTAATATATTAATTATTACTTAATATTTTAATTAGATTTGTAACAAGTGTATTTGATCCATATGTTTAAATCAAAATTTAGTTATCAAAACCTATTCTATATTGACCCCAGACATGGTTGTCCACGCATAGTCTCAGATTTTGAAAAAATTTGGCCACTTTTTTGGTATTCACCCATAAAAACGATTTCAGGGCTCAAAACTTCATTTTTCATACCGTTGCTATGGCAACGGAGGAAATTCGATTTTTGCTATTTTTCACATTTTAAAAAAATGAATTTTGCCATTTTTACGCTTTTTTAAGAAGGACTCGAGACAAAAATGGCCATCACACAACCTAATATTTCATAAATTATGTTACATATACTATTGTAGAACTGTTTTACTGTAAAAGATATGATCCAAGTCGATCAAGTATTTTTTTGTACTCATTTTGTTGTGACCCCTTTTCTCAAATCTCTGTTTTTCTAAAAAATGAAAAAGTATGGGTTTTTAAAATTAATTTAAATGAGTTAGCACGCGGTTCCAGATATCACACATATATTTTTGAATACAGTTAGTATAGGTGTTCATGGCCTTAAAGTTTTTGTCAGGGTGCAAATGAGAATTTTTTTGAAAAAATGTGCCAAAGAATGGCTTTTTTCATTTTTTAACAAAAATCTATTTTGATAGATTTTATCTTTATTCTAAACAATTTCTAATAAACTCCATAATTAAGTGTAACAGGTACATAGGAAGTTTACAAATTACAAAATAAAGTGTTTGTCAGTAAAATAATGATTAATGGTCAACACATATCTGAAGAAAACAATGTTAAAATCATACCCCACCCACTTTTTTAACATGTAGGACCTATTTTTTACAGTATTTCCGGTATAAATAGAAATATGCGCTTTGTAATGGTGAGATATTTGGTAAAATATGTCCATTAGACATTCATGTTTCAATTTAGTTAAGAACAAAAAAAATAAGCATGTGACTGTTGCCTTGGTTACCAAGGAAACGTTGTAGAAAAAGGACGAAGTTGTCGAATGAATTCCCAAAAACTTGAGATTAAAGTAGTGCATTTTCTAAATATATTGATAATAAATAATCAAGTGATTTCAGATAGGACAGCTCTTTCATTTTATATGATGCATGGATAAGTTACTCAGATAGTTGCCATGGTAACCAATCATTGAATAGTGAAAAATCCACTTTTTGACCATATTTTCACAATTTTCAAAATAATGCTGCATTCTAGTAGATATCTGGTATGCATGTGGTTTGTAAATCATCCCAATTGAGAAGTGCTACATTTCTGACTGACGTATGACCACGTTATCATTGTAGTTACCATGGTAACGAAGCAAAGAAGGTAGAAAAATCACTTTTTACTGTATTTTGTAAGTTATTCTGCATATGAGAGGATATTAGTTCTTGGTATAGTTCGATTATCATCCTAATTGAAGTGTGTTCCATTTCTAACTGACTTATGATCGTGTTGGTATGGTAGTTACCATGGCAACCAAGCATCAAAAAGCGAAATTTTCACTTTTTAACTGTATTTTCGTAATTTTCAAAATAATGTTGCATTTTAATTGTTGCATATATCTTGTGTGGTTATAGATTGTTAATCATGCTTATTGAGAAGTGCCCCATTTCTAACAGTCCTATTACAATGATATGTTGGTAGTTACCATGGTAACCAAGCAAAAAGAAGGAAAAATCACCTTTTTACGTTTTCAAAAGAATGCCTGTTATTAGTAGATATCTGGTACTGATATAGGGTGTAAATTATCCTTATTGAGTAGCGCCCCATTTCTAACTGACGTATGATATAGTTATTATGACAGTAACCATGGTAACTAAGCAATAAAGAATGAAAAATAACGTTTTTACTGTATTTTTAAATGAAAGTTGCATGCTAGTAGATATCTGGTATGGATATAGTATGTAAATCAGCCTTATTGAGAAGCGCCCCATTTCTAACTGACAAATGACCATGATATTGTGGTAGTTACCATGGTAACCAATCAAAAAAGAAGGAAAAAACCCACATTTTTTACGTTTTTAAAAGAATGCCTCTTGCTAGTAGATATCTGGTACTGATATAGTGTGTTAATCATCCTTATTGAGAAGCGCCCAATTTCTAACTGACTTAAGACCTTGTTATTATGGTAGATACCATGGAAACCAAGCAAAAAAAGAAGGAAAAAACATGTTTTTCCTTCTTTAACGTGATTTTTTCTTCTTTCTTGCTTGATTACCATGGAAACTACCACAATAACGTGGCAAAACAACTGTTCAAATTGGAGCATTCTCAATTAGGATGATTAACAAACCATACTCATACCAAAAATGCTACTTGTATGCAACATTCTTTTGAAAATACTGTAAAAAGCTAAATTTTCTTCTATCTTGCTTGATTACCATGGTAACTACCATAATATCATGGTCATATGTCAGTTAAAAATGAAGAGCTACTCAATAGGGATGATTGACAAACTATATCAATAACCAATATCTACTAGTATGCAACATTCTTTTGAAAATACAGTACAACGTGACTTTTCCTTCTTTATTGCTTGGTTACCATGGTAACTACCATCAAATCAGGGTCATACATCAGTAAGAAATGGGGCGCTACTCAATAGGCATGATTAACAAAATATAACGGTAACAAATATCTACTAGTATGCGATATTCTTTTGAAAATACAGTAAAACGTGACTTTTCCTTCTTTATTGCTTGGTTACCATGGTAACTACCATAATATCATGGTCATACGTCAGTGAGAAATGAAGCAATTCTCAATTAGGATGATTAAAAAACTATATCCACACAAGATACCTTTTAGCATGCAACATTATTTTGAAAATTACGAAAATACAGTTAAAAAGTGGAAATTTTCCTTTTCGAAGCTTGGTTGCCATGGTTACCACTATGCCAACACGGTCATAAGTCAGTTAGAAATGGAACACACTTCAATTAGGATGATAATCAAACTATACCAAGAACTAATATCCTCTAATATGCAGTATTACTTACAAAATACAGTAAAAAGTGATTTTTCTACCTTCTTTGCTTCGTTACCATGGTAACTACAATGATAACGTGGTCATACGTCAGTTAGAAATGTAGCACTTCTCAATTGGGATGATTTACAAACCACATGCATACCAGATACCTACTAGCATGCAGCATTATTTTGAAAATTGTGAAAATATGGTCAAAAAGTGGATTTTTCACTGTTCAATGATTGGTTACCATGGCAACGATCTGAGTAACTTATCCATGCATCATATAAAATGAAAGAGCTGTCTTATCCGAAATCACTTGATTATTTATTATCAATATAATTATTAAGAAAATGCTCAACTTTAATCTCAAGTTTTTGGGAATTCATTCGAAAACTTCGTCCTTTTTCTACAACGTTTCCTTGGTAACCAAGGCAACAGTCACATGCTTATTTATTTTATTCTTAACTAAATTGAAACATGAATGTCTAATGGACATATTTTACCAAATATCTCACCATTACAAAGCGCATATTTCTATTTATACCGGAAATACTGTAAAAAATAGGTCCTACATGTTAAAAAAGTGGGTGGGGTATGATTTTAACATTGTTTTCTTCAGATATGTGTTGACCATTAATCATTATTTTACTGACAAACACTTTATTTTGTAATTTGTAAACTTCCTATGTACCTGTTACACTTAATTATGGAGTTTATTAGAAATTGTTTAGAATAAAGATAAAATCTATCAAAATAGATTTTTGTTAAAAAATGAAAAAAGCCATTCTTTGGCACATTTTTTCAAAAAAATTCTCATTTGCACCCTGACAAAAACTTTAAGGCCATGAACACCTATACTAACTGTATTCAAAAATATATGTGTGATATCTGGAACCACGTGCTAACTCATTTAAATTAATTTTAAAAACCCATACTTTTTCATTTTTTAGAAAAACAGAGATTTGAGAAAAGGGGTCACAACAAAATGAGTACAATTTTTTTTTCTATCAACTTGCATCATATCTTTTACAGTAAAACAGTTCTACAATAGTATATGTAACATAATTTATGAAATATTAGGGTGTGTGATGGCCATTTTTGTCTCGAGTCCTTCTTAAAAAAGCGTAAAAATGGCAAAATTCATTTTTAAAAAATGTGAAAAAAAGGAAAAATCGAATTTCCTCTGTTGCCATAGCAACGGTATAAAAAATGTAGTTTTTAGCCCTGAAATCTTTTTTATGGGTGAATACCAAAAAAGTGGCCAAATATTTTCAAAATCTGAGACTATGCGTGGACAACCATGTCTGGATTTGCCTGGTTTGAATATAGAATTACAATTAAAAAGACTAATTGTGTTTTAGATTTTTTTTTCACAATGAAATTGAATCGACCAATCCAATCGACCACTTTGACCACCTGTTCATTTGACCACTTGTAGATCATACTCTCAAATAAATTGAGGATCTATTCAATGTTATTGAACTGAATAAAGAACAACATGTGAAAACCTGAGAGTTCAATTGCTTCATAATGTATTTAAAATAACCAGTACACAAAAAAATCCCACTTGACCATTCAATTGAGGCTAAAAAAAAAAATAGCTGTGGTTCAGGTAACCCGACCTACCCTATTATTTAGGCCCCGACCCTACGACTTTTTATTGAAATCGCGGTTCGAAAAATATTGAGTACGAAACTGAAACGCGAGTACGAAACGCTCGTAAAGCGTCTATTGACTTTGACCAGAGCTCCAGATAAGGTGCGTGAAAGCGTGATTACGCATTGAAATTAACGAATAGCGCATTAAAAATTATTTCTGTGCGTCGTGAAACGCATTGAAAAAGACGATCACGCATTTCTGATCGATTCCGATGCGTCAAAGGGAAGTAACTCTTCCGTAATCCGGTCAGTTGTCTTGGTTTTAGACACTACCAATCCGGTGTACATGTAGAAAAGTCCACTGACAAATGTCACTTCGAAAACAAAAGTTTGTATCGGTAAATATGCAGGAATAAAACTCTCATATGCGTGTATTTTAAACCAGATGTGGTAACACATTAGAGTATGTACGACCTTGAATATAATTTATCATGGAAGATGCTTTGATAAAAGCTTGAATGAGAAAAAAACATTCATGACATTGACAGAAGCAATTGACAACATGCGAAAATTGCGAGTTTCACGGTTAGTTAAAGTCGATGTTAAGGATAGATTTATTGTACCATGTAATTCAATAAAAAAAAAACTTCAAAAAAAATTTGAATGCAGATAATTCAATATAAATGCTTCACAGTTCATTTACAAATCATGTCATGGGAAAATAAAGATACATTTTACTTCCACTTTGTCAATATATTGATAAGTGTTAAACTATGTTAAGCTACCGGGCATATTTCAATGAGACAGCACAGGCATTTGGAAAAAGGAACTTTTTATTGCTTACTTTTTGAATGTGACTATCACTCTATATGTTTAAAGCCGGAGTCATTGATATTTTGTCACCGTAGTGTTTCACTTATTAGTTTTGAAAACAGGGAGTGAACCAGTCATTGCACCTAAAATTTATCTGGAGCACTGAACTTTGATCAAAACAATGGCTGCGGCCACAGTGTTTGCACTGACGGTCGAAACATGCATCCATATGCCGGCACAACGGCTGATGAAGGCCATTCTCCACTCGTCCTCTGTCGGTGATATATTTTCTGAAGTTCACGGACAGTCAAAGCCGGATAGCTTTGTTTGTTTCGCCCATCGAACACTGGAAGACAGTCAACCATTCGAGGTAGCCGTACGAACAACACCATGGACATGCTTTTCAATAAAATTATGTTTATTTACTGATTCAAAGGGCAGTTAATATTCGAAAAAAAAGTAAAGACAGAAGTATGAAATAAATCTTTTTTACATTTTAATGCCAACCACATGACAGATTGATACATATGAAGTATTTTGAGGAGAAAAAAAGCCAAGGTCCCAGCTGGGCTCGAACTCACGACCCCTGGTTTACAAGGTGACCACACTAACCACGTTGCTAAAGGGTTAACCCATCCTCGTCGCCAATGAAGTATTTTGAGGAGAAAATGTTGTACTCCCTTTGAAATTACATATTATGGGGCAGATATTGGGCGAAAGGACTTGTGTGCCTATTGCAGCATGCCTGAAGCTGTTACTGACATAGAATTGAAAAAAATGTACAGGACAGTTTTACCGTTATGTGATGATTGCAAAGAGAAGGGCAAAACAAACGTAGTCCAAAGAAGATATGGAAAAAATAAATGAGTTCGCATTGTTGCCTGCTAAGTTCATGTTTAAGATGATAGTGCTACGGGATTTTCATTTGTGCGAGTTAAGGCCATTTTAGCTATTTTCTGATAGGTTGTACCAGGGAACCCCATGCCAGGTTGTAACAGGGAACCCCATGCCTTTACAATTCTATGTCAGTACAAGCTTCGGCCCATGCTGCAAAAGTGTTCATGTTTATTTGTTTGTAGTTGTTCCTGAAGAAAGATCTTTTTTCAAAATAATACTGTTAAACTAATGCTTAGTTCTTGTTTTCTGTATTGTATGTCTGTATTTTTGGCTCACCTGAGCACACAGTGCTCAAATGTAAGCTATTCTGGTCACTTGCTGTCCGTTTCCCTTTGTCATCACTCGCCTCTGAGGAAAAAAAAAAAAAAAAAAAAAAAAAGCCTACCTACCTACCCTATTTTTTCACCTATGTTACCTGAACCACACATATTTTTTTTTTTAGCCTGACCAGTATTTCCCACATTGAAATTAAATCGACCAGTCCAATTGACCACTTTGAAAATGAATTGACCAGTTCATTTGACCACTTGTAGATCATACTCTCAAATAAATTAAAGATCTATTGAATGATATAGAACTGAATAAAGAACAACAAATGAAAACCTGAGTGTTCAGTTGCTTCATAATGCATTTAAAATAACCAGTACATAAAAAATTCCCACTTGACCATTCAATTGACCAGTATTTCCCGGTACAGTCGTTTCGGCTAATTCTGCGCATCGGGTAACGCTGCGCACCTGATCTTTCTATTTCTTACAGCCTTTGCTGGTGCGTTTTCCTTCGGTCCTCAGGCGTTTTTGTAGATACGTGTTACTTATGTAAAGTTTTATAATCATATCAAAGAAATCGGAAAAGTATTTCTACGAAAAATTGACCAAAATAAGTGTCAACGGCGATTTTCGTTAATTTGACATACCACGTGACACATAAATTGAATAAAAGCACTTTTGTAATGGATGATGATTTTTCCTTTTTTGTCAACATTGTCTTAATGACTTATTCTTACGATACTTTGATAAATACCTTGTCAGAAAAATCTTTGAAACAGACTATACAAAAAACAATTCCACCTGCGCAGAATTAGCCGAAAATAAAAACGTCATGAAAACCGGCAGCCATCTTGTTTTGTGACGACATTTGACCTAGTTTAGCGAAGGTTTGATGTTTTAAATTGTTTACATTTGTCAATGAAAGTTGTTTTTATCCAAACAGCACCATAATTTATTCTAAAAATAAAGTACTCTCAAATGTAGAAAGCCAATACCCGCTAGGTGCGCAGAATTACCCGACAGCACTGTATTTCCCGGTATTGGACACTTTGGGAGTATTGGACAGGACGGTATTTCCCGCCCAGTAAATACCGGGGCGGTAAATACCGCCCAACACTGGAGGAAATGTGGTCCCGATTGTTTCTCAGAACCAATACAGGAGATTTTACCATCAGCTGTTGCCTGCAGGACGGGGCGTTTGACAACCTATAATTAAAATTCCCACCCATCCCAGGGGGTGGGGGCGCAAAGGACTGATGCATAGCATCTGTCTCTAACATATTCGATAATGCCCCAGTGGGCCCTGCAAATTACATGGAAGAAGAAGCATATGAATTTATTGCTTTGTCCAATACATAGCAATTTTTAAGCAGTTTCCTCGGTAGCACCTTGCTTAGGTACTGTAATGTGCTTATGATCTTATTTCATGATTTAGAGAAAAACCTTTGTAAAGAAAGTTTTTTTGTTTCTAGCACACAACAAGTTAGCCCAACTACCCAAAAAATGGCCAAATCATGACAAATGTGAAGATTTTCTGGCCTTTGGTTTTTTATCATTTTTATAGCCCGTCATCCATTACGGACCACGAACACACAACCAATTGATCATAACATGTGTGATATATTAATTTAAACCAACGTGAATGGTTTCGATTGCTAATCATTGAAAGAAAATCACCTGAAAATTGTGTTTGGCCAGCCGGTTCTCGTTGGCGCCCTTTTAAGACCGCTTACAATATTTATGGTATAAATTAAAATATCTCTATTGATAAAGACAACAAAATGATTATATATCCACCATAATTATACAATTTTATTTTCGTGAATTCTGTCGCAAATACTTCCATGATCTTATTAAATGGTTACATGTAAATATTACAATTGTTGTAAGCGGCCCAAAAAATATAAACAAAAATCTCATGAGCGGAAAATTCAAAGAATTAACTTGTCCATTTGTGCGAGAAAGGTAATAGACCGATTAAAGATACGACTCATAAAATGGTTAAAAGCATTGACTGCTCAGTTAACTCACTTCCTCCCAGAAAATGAGCTTTTTTACGCATTTAATGTTGTTGTTTTCACATGGTCTGATTCGTCCAAAGAATTTTCGTACCCTAAAACTAATTTGACAGTATTTTTTAAGGTTATTTCATTTTTAGCAGAAATGGGTTCCGTTACTTTAACAAGTACTGTTTGGTAGTGAGAAAACAGTGTTTTAAAAACATTGTTCTGTTGAAAATTCTAAGGGTGTCATATATATGTTATAATGGAGTTAGATGTGGGGCAGTCTGCTAGGAGATTTTTTAATTTCTGACCTTTATCTCCATTGCAGACGTGGACTAAGTTTTCCATAAAGTGTTGGTACTTGCGATCAAACTCGCGTCGCAAGTTGAAAACGTGAATGAAAAGTTGTAAATACCATGAAATATATAGCATGTCCACGAAGATCAACCTTTTTTTTGTTATTTGCACCAAAAACATCCATAAAACACTCAGCGATTCGTTTGTCCGACAATTTTAACACGACAATGTCGCACTTTTAAATTCCACTACACAGCTATTTGTTGTTGATATGTTACATAATAATGTAAATCGCATTCCCCTATCGACCAATCAAAATACTCAATGGAATGAGTTTCTAGAACAATGGAGGATGCTGCGAGATCTTCGGCACTTTTTGGTTTTCACAGTGATGTACCCTGGTACCTGTGAAACCATTACACTGAGCTCGCTCGTTTGAAACTAAAAACGCAAAATTAACAAACATTTGTTGACAAATCGAGCTGATTTTTTTTGTAAACTGATAGTTGATGACTTATGAACAGAATATGATAAGTTATGAATTTTACTGCTCAGTTAACGATTCGCACAGCGTTAGAATTGTACACACGTGTTGCGCTCATCTAAGGTCATGTACGCGTAGTGGTTACTCGTAGTTATTTATACATTGGATTTTCGGAAATTACATTTTACAATTGTACAATGCCGAAAATGGCACTAATTTGGCGTAAAAGACAGAATTCATGAAACTCGAATTCTGACCAGAAAAGCACACAATGGGTCTCGACTTAGACGATAGTCTCTAAGTCGAGATTGTTTGACTAATAATGGATTCAGTTGCACCCACGGCCCCTACCCTTCGGGAAAAGACAGTGATTTTTACTTTAGGGTTTCAAAACCTGCGCCACTTTCCTCGCCCTGCAGTGAAGAGTTAATGGTAAAATCTCTGGTATTTTACCAGCCCCTCGGCCGAACAACAAATCAATGCCGCGGTGAATTGGTTCGGAGAAATGATCCCATAAAAACTGATTGGTATGGCCTAACCTGCAGTTAATTTATCTCTTAAAATAGTAGTTCACTTATTGGTATGGTTTCATTGAATAAATGTATAAATTTTATCACATTTTAAAAGATGTAGAAGACAAAGTCAAGAACAAGTGGGTTGAGAGAATGAGCAGTGACAAGAATCAGGGAAGGAAAAGATTGGGTCGTATTGCAATAACTGGTTCAACACATCCTCCTAAACGACCTTGCCAGATTGTACAGAGGTATTGTATTATTCAACCACATTTTTTTTTATTCTCATGGCTTCATATTATGATATATTGATACATGGTATCATAACATTATGTTTTAAAACCGTTGCAATTTTGGGCTCTGTCTTAGACTCACTCACTCACTCACTCACTCACTCACTCACTCACTCACTCACTCACTCACTCACTCACTCACTCACTCCCTCCCTCCCTCCCTCCCTCCCTCCCTCCCTCCCTCATTCACTCACTGTAACATACCAAAGTTGTTTAAAATAATTTTTAGTAAATACGTCTCCCTTTCTTGATAATCTGAATCTGCATATAGATAGCCTGTTAGCATCAGGTATCGGCTAGTTCGCCTGGTATCAGAATAGTGACAGTGTGATTGATTAATTAGTAAAAAAAAATTAAAAGAGTAAAAAATGTTAAAATTTAACAAAGCGCATTTTTGTATTTCTATTATTTACTTCATCTGTATAACGGAAAGTATTATATTTATCTTTTTCACAGAAATGATGGAATTAAGAAAACGTCTGTTGTAAGTTTTTTTTCATTATTTTTGATTGTTACTTACATAGTGTGTGACCATTCAGTTTTATTCCTGTAGGTTGGTTGACTAAATCAGGTGCACTATCCTAGCTCTCCAAATAGACCCTTGGTTCTTAAACATGCCCTCTAAAACTACCCCTGGGTATATCAAGCCTTTAGTGATTTTATTTACAAAATAAATGAAAATATTAGTTGTAAATTGCTTTTCACAAATTTATTAAAGTCAATATCGTACTTCCTCTTTCACAATTCAAATGCAAAACTACGTTTGAATTTCACAATTTGAAGAAAACTCGCGCTTTACGTTTCACAAAACTAACAGGCTAGGGCTTCTTCACAATTTTGGCAGAAAAAGCCCTGTTACCGTTACCAACCAGTTCATCCTTTTAGCTTGAAGGGGAACACTGAACGATGTTACTGAAATGTCCAGTGTCAGGCTGTGATTCGAACTTGGGACCTCTGGATTGATAGTGGAGTGCATTAACAATGTTGCCACTGTGACACGCCCTATGGATTGTGAATTCAACAATCATGTTGATTTTCTTCCACGTGTGGAGGAATGGCTATTTCTTTGTGGATTGATAAGAAGTGAATCAGTTAAACCAGACAGCCGATCAAACTCCCAATAATTTATTATTATCTGAAGTCAAAATATATTTTAAGTTTATTATTAAGGGACTTTATAAGTTACAGCACTGGATAATATTCTATTAATTATTCTATTCTATTATTGTACCAATAAAGCTTACTAGGTTGCCTATTATAATTAGATATTTTAATTGAAACCAGCTGTAATAACAGTCTTCGAAATTAGCACTTGTCCTGTTGTCCGGGACAAGTAATTGTTGATTCGGGCAAGTAACTTTTGCATTATATTATGTATAGGAACACTATTAAATTTAGCTGATATTTGGACAAGTAGTTCCAAATACTAATTTCGCAGACTGTAGTCAAGATGTTTCTTTTGTCTGCTTTAGGTGTCTGCCTCACACCAGAACTTCACTGCAGACATTTCATTCAGTGGTTCATTCCCCAATGATTGTGATAATGATGTGGACCTTATGTCTGCTCTCGACCAAATGGAAACCGACTTTGTAAGAAAAACTGAGTCAGCAGTGGAAGCTTCTAATGATACAAACAGAACTGGAAGATTGTTAAGAGAAAGATCAAAGGAGAACCTTGCCCAGACTTGTCAGAATGTTCGAAACAAAGGAGGACAAAACGTTCACAACGTGCATAAAAAAGGTGCAGGCAATCTGGTTACTCCACACAGAATTTCCGGCGGAAAGAATACGGGTACATCTGAAAATCTGTATGCTAGAGAAAACTTGGACTCCTTTCTCGACCTGTCTTTTACGAGTCCAATGGAAGTGAACACACCACAGGTATTCAAGAAGAAACCCAATTCTGCTGGTCGGAAATCATCCACTCCAAGACTAAGAGCAGCGCATACCGGAACTTCTAGCCGGGGTGGTAAAGATAGCCTAAAAACTTCCAAGTCATCACCTATGGTAACACCTCGTAGAAGTACACGAAAGAAGAAAAAGAGAAATTCAGATGGTGAAACGGCAAATAACGATCCTGCTGCTAATATAAATAACAGCGATTTTTTCAAATCTTTGGTTGAAGATATTAGCATGGATGACTTAAATGTAATACATGATGATAGGTATAAAACAAATAATGCACTGTCTGAAAAGGCACAGTTTGAATCTGCACATATTAATAAAGAATTAAACAGTACTAAAGGGACTACTAACACAGCTCAAGGTGACCATGAACAAGCTGATGTGAAGGGTACCAAGGCAAATGATAATGAAATACAGCCTGGAGATTTGCCTCAGATTCCGTCTAGACGTACTGGAACTGGAGATAATAGTTTCAATCATCGAATCAATGGGTCCAAAAGATTTTTGGAAATCAAACCAAGTAAGGTTTCTTCATTCTAAGTTAACCTCAGGCTGTAGTAATTTCTCACATTTTCACGAGTTGTACAGTTCACACATGTGATGAACGCAGTTAAGATATAATAACTACTTGATTACAATAGGCATGTCTCTTTATTTAACCCTTTACTTCATGATTCCTCCTTCCTTAACATTTCAGTATGCTTATAATTCTGAATGTGACACTAGGTGAATGAATAGAGTGGACAGTAGTAGTGGAATGGCTTTTTGAGACACATATCAATAATTATATCCCTTTTATAAGTTGTTCATTTCCATATTTTGATTGTCTCCCCTTATACTCAGTATTGGAAAATACTTGGTGATGAACAAATAATAGTGGCTGGCGTGAATTGATCATTCTTATTCTAACATTGAATGTAATAATGATTTATTTTAAATAAACTTGATGATTATCTAGCAGTTACTCCATAATGGCGTTATATATTTATCTAATGATATACATTTGTACCTGTTAGATTATGTTCACCTGTGTTGTAGATTTAGAGAAGGATCAGTTGGCCCTGTCTTCATGGGATTTACCAGAGACGGTGTTAAAACAGTACGAGAATCGTGGTATCACCCATATGTTTCAATGGCAGGCTGAATGCTTGTTGCTGGGAAACGTACTTAGTAAGTTACATTGCTTCGTTAGCACACATAGCCAGTGTAACAGTCAGTTTTATCCCGTGTCCATTTTATCCCCCTGGGTATTTGTTTCTACATGTCATAAATGTTTGGCACTGTGTAGTTAGTTTAGTTTATACTAATTTATTTAAGGTTGATTGTGAAACATGTTATCCATCACCACGAGGGTATACCGCCTCCTCGATAGCCAAGTGGTTGAACGTTCGCTTCGAGTGCGGGAGGTCCAAGGTTCGATCCCAGACCGCGTCATACCAAAGACGAAATAAAAATGGTACCAGAAATTCTCTTGCTTGACGCTCAGCACATAAGGGAAACTTGCTTCTCTTCTCTCATACCCACTGTGTAGTTACAAACTCACAAAAAATAAAAGGTAGTTTTTAATGTCTGTAAGTCTAGTACATTTCATGGTTTCAAGGAATTACTGTAAAATCATTCAATGTCGATTGGACAAAATTTCATGGTTTTGGTATAAAAGACCATTTCGATGGGACATTAATTTGCAGATTTTGCGTTTCAGGTAATAAATGCAAGGGTCAAAATTATTGTTCGGTGGAATTTGATTTTCATTTTTAAAGGAGAACCACGAAATCCACAAAATTTAGTACTCCATGAAAATTAATGATTTTACAGTACTTCCTAAAAGATTAGGGAAATTGAACTGATATGTAACATCCCATATACCGGTAATTGGTTTCTTCAGCATAACGTTGAGCATAAAAAGTGTATACTGGCCTCCTACTTCTTGTACCATTGTAACAAGATTACACCAGGAAAAACTTAAAATACTTGATTTGTATAAACTGAAGACCTAGTTTCTAGACTGTTCCAATGGATGGGCTTCGCTACTTAGTTTGAAAATACATGACTATTGATTATTTCTTACTATAGATGGTGGTAACTTAGTTTACTCGGCTCCAACTAGTGCAGGTAAGACAATGGTGGCTGAGTTACTGGTATTGAAGAGAGTGGTTGAGACAAGGAAGAAGGCAATCATTATCCTACCATTTGTATCTGTGACGAGAGAGAAGATGTTCTACCTACAGGTCAGTCACTTCACGTTTGTAAATATGCATTTTACGGCTACCAGGCCCTGATCTCCCTAAACATTTCAATCTGAGATAAATTTCATCTCAAGTATCAAATGTGTCATTTAGATTATTTCCTTAGGAGACTGGACCCAAAAATTGCATCCATAAACAGTAAGCACTATTCTCAGTTTATGACAGTAGAATCTAAAGAATTTGAACTTCAGATTGATCACAAATGCATTATAAGGCGCTTCTTATGAGCATATGTGTCTATATTGTCATGAAAATGGGAACTTGTCATATTGACCAAACTGATGTTTAAACAGTTTGTTTTACCATAAGTAAAGAGTTATTTTCAGACAGTTTTTTCTTGTTTTCTCAAAATACTGATTTTTTACGACCTTCTCATTCTAAACCAGTGAAATGTGTTTAATCCCCCCAGGAGTTGTATCAGGATGCTGGTATCCGTGTGAGCGGGTTTATGGGACATTATTCACCAGCAGGAGGTTTCAGTAGTGTCGATGTAGCTGTATGTACTATAGAGAAAGGCAACAGTTTGATCAACAGAATGTTAGAGGAAAATAAACTTGATCAACTAGGTCTGTATATTGTCTTAACCCGGTTTACAGTATCACTATATATGTAAACCAATTTACATTCATGAAAACTAACTCTTTTTTTTGCTGATTGTCGGTGTATTCGCGACTACAAACTTTTGCGCTTTAAATTCTCATGCGTATCCATATTAATGTTTTTAACACTTTCGCAGCTCCTAAATTTCACGAATTTCTAGTGAACTTCGCAAAATTAAATGGTGTTTGACCAATTTGAATAAATAGCTTTGTGAGGCATTGGGAACAGGGCTTTTCCAAATTTTCTAATGACTTCCTCAAAGCTTCCCCTAGACCAGGAGGACCTGTTTTCCGATGCCTTCCGATGCCCTTTTACTAAATTAGGAGTATATTACCGAGGAAAAAATACAGGCATGAGGGTGCTAACTGTAACTCAATGCAAAGAAACAAATATTACAATTTATAAAAAATCTTGTAGACTAAGTTTATGATAAGTTGTCCTGATTCTCACCGCTCATATTCTTTAATGCATTTTTATCGCCCGTCAAGGCAAAGGGGATATGGTAGTGGTAGGCTTCATTTAGTCTGTCAGTCTGTCCGTCCGAGCTTCTGTGTGCGACTCCTCCTGCATTTCAAAACTTTCACAGAATAACAACTATGAGGACCTGCAGTGCATATTGTCAGGATTTTGAGATTCAACCATTCTTGTTTTGAGTTATGGCCTTTGTTGATTATTTTCTCTTCAGCGGGGGTTATGTCTGTCTGTGACTGATACTTGTATAAGTTGTGATACTGTGTTTCAGGTATTATTGTGGTAGATGAGATGCATTTGATAGGTGATCGTCACCGTGGATACCTCCTAGAACTTCTGCTCACCAAGATAGTTTACATGACGAAAAAGGCTAAATTACAAGCACCTAGGTATGTACTAACAAAAAACTGTTGTTGCGTCAGGAAAAAATGTTTGCAACTGTTTTGTAGTTCTCTTTATTCTACATAAAATTATGTATTAAAGTTGAAAATAATCAAACTATTAAATTGTTTGGAACTTCACAATTTGGCCATAGTGTGGCATAGTTGTAGAGTTCACCCCGAAATTGGTATACTGTAAAATCATTAATTTTCGTGGGGGATTAAATTTCTTGGTTCACTTCAGCCACGAATTTTAATCCCAACGAACATTGATTTTGACCCTTGTTTTGTTACCTTAAATGCAAAATCCATGAATTCAAGTACCAACGAAATTGTCTTTATTACCAAAACCACGAAATTTCGTCCCAACGAAATTAAATGATTTTACAGTATTTTTTGTATTTTGACTCTCAAAATGTCGTTTGTAGGCTTACAATTATCAAGGGTGTTGAAGCATCAGAAACGTGTTATGCTTTGCACATATGCCAAGGTTGGATCTTTTGAATATTATGCAAGTGAAACATATTTGCTCTATGCCTGAAATTTTGATTCTCAATAATTTCTGGTAATTCTGTAAAATCATTTGATTTGGTGGGTTTTGTAAAAAAGATCAATTCGATGGTACCTTAATTCATGGATTTTTGTATTTCAGATAATAAATACAAGGGTAAAAATTATTGTTCAATCTAAAGATTTGATTTTGTGGTTAAAGGTGAACCACAAAATCCACGAATTTTAATCCCCCCACAAAAATTAATGATTTTACTATGCTGTAATGTTTTAAATGATTTATTACAGTGAACCTACAGCTAACATTCAGATTGTAGGAATGAGTGCTACGTTACCAAACTTAGATCTACTTGCTGGATGGTTGAATGCTGATCTCTACTGTACAGATTTTAGACCTGTCCCTCTGTCTGAGTGTGTGAAGATTGGTACAGCATTGTATGATTCCAGTATGCAGTTAGTTAGAGATATAGATGTCACTTATGCTGTCAAGGTACTTGCTTGTATATTATACAGTCAAACATGATATAGAGACCAAAGATTAACATTTTTAACAGAACAGAACAGATTTTTATTAGGACTTATACAAAGTACATCGTCCGTACATTGATTAGACCATTTGAAGAACTCCTTTTCTGTTCTCATGACTGGTCTTTACCTGCTGGTTTGATACATGTCCATTGCAATCGTACGGTTACTGTATTAATCATGCCTCTGCTTTGAGTGCAGGAATTTCTAGGTTCAATCCCAGACCTCATCATACGGTTACCAAAGACGAAATAAAAATAGTACCAATAATTCTCTTGCTAGACGCTTGACATTAAAAGAATATTGTTTCTCTTTTCTCATTCACTTGTCGCTAGTGATTTATTAAGTTAGATCAACTTGTTAAACAATCAACCTAAAAATATGAGTAAATCTTCAATAAATTGCAGGGAGATGAAGATCATGTGGTTCCATTGTGTATTGAGACAATTAGAGGTGGTCACTCTATACTTATATTTTGTCCAACCAAAAATTGGTGTGAGAAGCTGTCGGAAACTGTGGCTCGAGCGTTCTATGATCTACTGAAGAATCGCACAGCTGTTGTTAAAGAACAAGCGGCAGGTTGTAAATATGTGTTTCTATCTGATATAATCCAACTTTTTTAAGAAAGAAATTAGGGTTTTCTTTGTGATGGCCCAGCATCTACTGATACAGGAATTGTCCCGTATGCTTGTTTGTCGGTTTGTTCATCTGTTACAAAATGTTGATACTGAAATATTTTTTAAGTCCATCAATGCATTGTTTTCAAACTTAGCATACTTGTTTACCACCATAAATACATTATATTGTCAAAGCCGCACAACACTATCAGACATTTTAACAGAATGTTGGCCCCAGAATGACTTGGCTATTAGTTATGGACAAGGTTTCCATCGGGGCATAAGCGTCTACTGAACGCTGTCTTGTTCTGAGTACAGATTTTAGCAATATTCTTTAATGGGCTATGTGTAATTGCTGGATATACCTACCAGTGGCCACAAGTTCACCTGCCTGTTCCACCACAAAACAGTGTTTTGCTAAGTTTCGCAATCTTATATAAATCAGACCCATATTTATTAGCTCCACACACTCTTTTTAAAAAGGGTAATCTCAATGTGAACTGTACATCATCCAATCAAATTGCTACTTTCAAAAATAAATCTGAAGGTGCAGTTTTTTGCTGTAGGTTTATAGTGAGAGAAATGTTTAAGCTTTATATATGAGTGTACATAGAGAGTAACAGTTTATACATACAGCTGAATAGCAATACTACAATGTATGTGCCTCTGTAGCTCAGTGGTTAGAATGCTTGCCGTCTAATCTGGCGACCCGGGTTCAAATCCGCGTGGAGGCACATTATATGCCTGCCATATTTCTGTAGAAATAAAGCAAATAAAGGCTATGCTCGTCAACAAGCACTATAATAGAGGTCATTTGAAGGTGATCTCTTATGTAGTGTGTCAGATCTAAATACCAGTGAAAAGGAATGGAGCAAAGGTTAGGATCTGATTCTAATGTGATTGTAAGTTTCGCTGTATGATAGGATGGTTCTAGAGTTAGGGCATCACAAAAAACTAGATTGTTGAATCGAAGGCAATATAATGTAAAAGACCTTTAGATAATTCTGAAATATGGTTAAAATCTATTAGCTCCCATTTGAGCCAAGTCATGTGATAAATACTTAATTTCATCACAGCTATTAATCACAGGTAACTGTATCATTGTTAACAAAAAAAGCACTAAACAAATTGTTGATTTTACTATTTTGCAGTGATACAGTTACCTATGCTACGAGAGGTGCCCCTCTTATATTTGAACAGTATCGAATATCAAATAGTTTGATGCTTATAATACATAATCAAAATATTTCTATATCATCATGCACAATAACGTGTTAAGAAACACATACCACCATTGATTATTACTTTCTTACTTAGGTTGCACTAAAATCTACAATTTTGTAGGTGGTATGGTGTTTGGCTTTTTTAAGTACGAATAATCCGATCAATTCTGTTTGCATTTCTGACCTGTAATAAATGCTACAATATTCCATAGAGTAAAGGGTTTGTGGGTATATGTTCATTAGACTTCGGCCTTAACTAATCTTGCGAAATATACTTCAAATGTGTGTTCTTAAGGTACAGAATGGTGTTTTTGTTTCGGGAGTTGAAGCTCCGTGTTGACAAAACACCATGCTCCACATATGGTATCCAGGAAAGATGTTTGGCAAACATTTTGACCAAATATGGTTTGGAACCTAATGTGCACAGCAATGTGCATTAACTTTGACTTTTTAGGAATAAATATGTGTTCCATTAAGCCAATATAGGAAGCAATAGTATACGTTATGCAAACGTTCGGGAACAAGTGAAGTTTAACGAATGTCAACTTATGGGTAGCCTCATCAATATTTATCATATAGTAGGCTGTCCGTACATGGTATATTTCTCAATAATAAGGCATTGCCTCTACAGAGGTGACAAAGTTGTGGCATTTACGGTTCCGTTGAAGCATACACAGCGTTAAAGACATTTGTCTTCCTTATGTTGTTTTTGTGGTATTGAGCAGGAATATACCGACTTTATCCCGAGTTTGGCATATATATTTCTCTAAATGAACATATCGAAAGTTCCAATGGGTACTCCTAACGTCACTGAAGTCACTATTTTGGTTTTTGGATTTGCCTCAGATATCAAATAACCAAAGTTTAAGATTTTGGTAGGTATCATCACTTTTTGTCAGTTTTTAGCTCACCTGACCACAAAGTGGTCATGGTGAGGTTTTGTCATACCGAGATGTCCGTCGTCCGTCGTGCGGCGTGCGGCGTGCGTCCGTCAACAATTTCTTCAAACGACTTCTCCTCTTAAACCGCTTGGCCAAATTTGATAAAACTTAACAGGAATGTTCCTTGGGTGGACCTCTACCAAAGTTGTTAAAAGATTTCCAGTCTGTCGCATAACTAGGTCACACAGGCTAAAAATAGATTTTCAAAAAGGAAACTTTAAAAATCTTCTTCTCTGAAACCGTAAGGCCTAGAGCTTTCATATTTGGTATGTAGCACCACCTTGGGGTCCTCTACAAAGATTGTTCAAATTATGTCCCTGGGGTCAAAATTGGCCCCGCCCCGGGGCCCCTTAGTTTTACATAGAGTTATATAGGGGAAACCTTAAAAGATCTTCTTCTCCGAAACCACTTGGCCCAGGGCTTTCATATTTGGTATGTAGACTCAGCTAGAGGTCCTCTACAAAGCTTGTTCAAGTTTTGTCCCTGGGGTCAAAATTAGCCCCGCCCCGGGGGCCCTTAGTTTTCAATAGAGTTATATAGGGGAAACCTTTAAAAATCTTCTTCTCCGAAACCGCTTGGCCCAGGGCTTTCATATTTGGTATGTAGACTCAGCTAGAGGTCCTCTACAAAGATTGTTCAAATTATGTCCCTGGGGTCAAAATTGGCCCCGCCCCGGGGGCCCTTAGTTTTACATAGAGTTATATAGGGGAAACCTTTAAAAATCTTCTTCTCCGAAATCGCTTGGCCCAGGGCTTTCATATTTGGTATGTTGACTCAGCTAGCGGTCCTCTACAAAGATTGTTCAAATTATGCCCCTGGGGTCAAAATTGGCGCCGCCCCGGGGGCCCTTAGTTTTACATAGAGTTATATAGAGAAAACCTTAAAAAATCTTCTTCTCCGAAACCGCTTAAGGGGTTTCATATTTGGTATGTAGACTCAGCTTGAGGTCCTCTACAAAGATTGTTCAAATTATGTCCCTGGGGTCAAAATTGGCCCCGCCCCGGGGGCCCTTAGTTTTACATAGAGTTATATAGGGGAAACCTTTAAAAATCTTCTTCTCCGAAATCGCTTGGCCCAGGGCTTTCATATTTGGTATGTTGACTCAGCTAGCGGTCCTCTACAAAGATTGTTCAAATTATGCCCCTGGGGTCAAAATTGGCCCCGCCCCGGGGGCCCTTAGTTTTACATAGAGTTATATGGAGAAAACCTTAAAAAATCTTCTTCTCCGAAATTGCTTGGCCCAGGGCTTTCATATTTGGTATGTAGACTCAGCTAGAGGTCTTCTACAAAGATTGTTCAAATTATTCCCCTCGGCTCAAAATTGGCCCCACCCTGGGGTCACCATTTTACTTAGACTCATATATAGAAACATATAAAAATCTTCTTGTCTAAAACTACAATGCCTAAGAGCTTTGATATTTGGTATGTAGCATCATCTAGTGGTCCCCTACCAAGATTGTGCAAAATATGCCCCTGGGGTCAAAATTGGCCCAGCCCCGGGGGTCACCGTTTTACATAGACTTATATAGGGAAAACATATAAAAATCTTCTTGTCTAAAACTACACTGCATAGAGTTTGATATTTGGTATGTTGCATCATCTAGTGGTCCTCTACCAAGATTTTTCAAATTATGCCCCTGGGGTCAAAATTGGCCCCACTCGGGGGTCACCGTTTTATATAGACTTATATAAGGAAAACATATTAATATCTTCTTGCCTAAAACTACACTGCCTAGAGTTTTGATATTTGGTATGTAGCATCATCTTGTGGTTTTCTACCAAGATGTTCAAATTGTTCCTTCGGGTGAAAATTGTGCAGGGTTTATAATCAGGTGAGCGATATTGGGCCATCATGGTCCTCTTGTTAATATTTTGCGTAATTTCGTTAAAAAGAACAACAAAGCGCAAAAACATCCTGCCTGTGACAAAAAGTGCATATTGTGTTCACAGAAATGGAATATCCATGCTCAACCAACACCTTTTTAGGGCTTTTATGGCAGTGGGTGACCTTCAAAATGTAAAACGCCACACCCTCGACAAAAGCGTTGTTTTTGGGTCATTCTATGTTTCAAACAAACCAACCAGTTAGTGTAAATGTTACCTAACACATATGTTTACACAGTGCAAAGGCGCTATTTGTTTTATACCATATTTCCATAAAAATATTACATGTTCAACACTGTTCAAATATATGTGGGGCACCTCTTGTATTAGGTAGTAAATGTTTCAACCAAATTTCAGGTGTTACCATGGCGTCCAACATGCTTGTTCTACCGTTAGATCAGTCAGCATTAAAGGATACTGTAGAACAGTTACGTCGTACACCTGTTGGTATAGACTCCATGTTAGGTAGAACTGTACCATACGCTGTAGCCTATCATCATGCTGGTATGTTTATATATTTTTTTGTATTTTCATTGACTTTTTGTTCCACACTTAAGTCCCTTGTTCAAATCTAGACAGGGTACCTAGTCAGTTCTGAAAAGTTTTTCAGTATATATATTTTATAGGTATTCAACGAATGAAGGATTAATATATTGAGTTTTTCAAATTAAGATAGAACTGAATTTTACCGAAATACATGCTAAAAACCTCAATTTTACGGCCTATGTACGTAACGCCAGGTTGCTAGGGAAAGAAGTGATATTTTGAAAGATGAAAGACAGAATACGAACAGCATGTTAAAACATAATTCCTGAGATTTTCCTTAGATTCAGCGAAAAGTTTATTTTCAGACACTGACCTTGGGAAAGGTCCTCTACAACCTTTAAAAAGACTTCCCTAACAAGCATATTTTTCTCTACTATCTCATTAAATGAGCTAAAACTACAAAGCACTATCAATTATCATAATTTGTCAGAAGAAAGTGTGCACAAATATGTCTCTATAATGTCAAATATATATTTAAATCACCAATAATAAGTTACCGCTTCCTGTCATTTATTATTATGTGGTCAAAGGGAAACAACTCATGACTATTTTGGCTCATTACAGAAATATATTTTCAATTTTTCTCATGATTCTCATTTAATGTATAATATTCCTGAATCGATTTAAACGATCACAGTTATAGGGAACGCCTCTTTAAAAGGAAACCCTTGCTCTATATTGCTGGACCCAGGTGGTTGATCAATTATAGATTTACATTTTATATTATGATTATAATATGTTATACAGGTCTGACATTTGATGAACGAGATATTGTAGAGGGAGCTTTCAGACAGGGAATACTCAAAGTTCTAATTGCTACATCTACACTATCATCTGGTGTCAATCTGCCCGCACGTCGTGTACTCATCAGAACTCCTGTATTCCATGGACAGTTGATTGACTTTCTCACATACAAGCAGATGATTGGACGAGCTGGTAGGAAAGGTGTCGACACGGCAGGTAAAACTTTGTCCAATCAAAGCATCATATACTGTAACATCATTTAATTTTTATGGGATTAAATTTAGTGGTTTTTGATAAGAAAAGACCATTGCAATTGGTCTTTAATTCAGAAATACTTGTTCAGATAAAATTAAGATTAAAAGAAAGGAAATGAATCCATGCATTAACGATTTAATTTTGTGTTAGTTATATTATTAAAGTAGTCTTTGATGTAGTTTTACTGTACAAACATATTGTATTTCAGGTGAGAGCATACTATTGTGTAAACCCAATGAACGTGCCAAGGCTGAGACACTTGTGAAAGGAGCTCTACCCCCAGTAAACAGTACACTGATCCGAGATAAAGGTAGGTAACAAAATGAAATCATTTGCGATTGGTAGAATCCACAGGGTTTAGCACATGACTTGAAAAGTACTTTAATTTGATGCCACATACTATATAATAAATCTTTACACCACAAACAGTTGAAATCTGGGACCCAAAAAACCAAATTTAACTTCATTGAGTCCTCCCCCTCCCGAATGTTTATGCCGTGATGTTGAGGCATATAGAGATTTAACTTCCGTTAGTCTGTTCGTCTGTTACAAAACTTTCAAGTTGATTCACTATTTACTGTAAAATCATTTAATTTCAATTGGACAAAATTTCGTGGTTTTGGTGAAAAGATTTCGTGGGGACATAATTTTAAGGATATCTTACCCACTAAGTCATATACAGTCGACACTCGTTATGTCGACATTTTGGGGACCGTCAAAGTTGTGTCGACATATCCGGAGGTCGACACAGGGCTTTCCCTGATGCAGGTTTTCTGCGTCCTTGACGCAACTTTATTGCTTGGGACCCTCATTTCTGCATTAAAGTGCATCCTTGGGACCCCCAATAGGATCCCTGGAATAGACATTTTTATATCAGCTGGAACAATTTTCTTTCTGCTATTTATTGCACTAAGTCTTGTGGTGCATTAAGCAATCTGCATTTGCTGTTTTATTTATTTATAAATTTGATACTCACTAATAATGAGCTTGAAATGCATTACTGTATAGTGAAGGGACCCCCAAAATTTCCCAGGGACTCCCTAAATATAAATTTTAAGGGTCCTGTGACCCCCGTATGAAAAATCCTAGGGAAAACCCTGTCGACACATCCGGATCCAACAATACTGTCAAGTTTTCCTACCTTATATACAAGTGTAAAAGCATTGTATGTAATTGTATTATGATTCGACATTAAACTTTCGTGTCGCTGTTATAGCGGTGTTGTAATATTAACTAGTTGTATTTTTTACTTTGTGTGTTTATTCATTCGTGATATTTTATATGTATAATTGATTTAAATTCTTGGACACATAACTGTTGATTAAATAATTATTTAATTTATGCGCTGAGACAGGTATCTAGTTGTTTTCAAACTTCGATTTAACACCATTCAATTTCAGTGTGAACAATTTAATTGTTTAACAAACAATGGGTCGAGACAGAAATATTTTCACGGTCAATTAACAACTTTTCTATTCCAATCATTTTGACTTGATGTCGACACAAACAATGACAATAAGGTGCGAAAATATCATTTCGGCCAGAAAAGTCGTGTCGATATAACCGGAGTGTCGACATAGGCATGTCGAGTCAAACATCAGTTTTTATATAGAACATAGTGTCCAAAATCGGGGATTTTAAAGTATGTCGACTAAACCGGAGTGTCGATACAAGCGATGTCGACACAACGGGTGTCAACTGTACATAGAAGTTGTAATATTTGCGGGGATTTAATATCGTGGTCGAGATCATCCACAAAATACCCCCCCTCAAATATTAATGATTTTACTGTATTATGGACAAGTCTACCACTGGGGCATAAGTGTTTACTGAATGCAGCCTTGTTTTCTCTGGAATAGTACATACCCTTGTTGTCAGTGCTGTTGTGTTGTTATAGATGAACCATTAAGCTCAAGTCTGAAGAGAGCCATACTAGAAGTTGTAGTGAGCGGTGTAGCTACCACACCTGATGAGGTAACAGCGTATGCTTCCTGTACCTTGCTAGCGGCTTCAGTGACCAAGGATCATACCGACACTGCAGACCTTATACAACAATGTGTACAGTTCTTACAAGAGAATGAGTTTGTATGTAAGCAAACCATCTCAGATCCTCAAGGTATGATCTAACTGTATTTATATAAGTTTGGTATCCAATGATTATTTTCTGTAGAGGATTATTATTGTTATGCATGTTTGCATGATTTTTAAGTTGTATGAATAAAAGAAGTTTAAAAAGTTACCAATTTTCGAAGACTGTTTTCAGCTGTTCAGCCACTCAACCACCCTTTGACATTTTAACTTCCCCTGGTCATTGGGCTACCTAATAAAACCTGCATTTGAGTCGCCCTCACAAGACTATTTCTCTCCGGTGGCAGCAAACATCGTTCTGCGGCGCTCAGGAATAGACACTGCCCTCACTGGTACAAATTTACATTTTGGTGGAGTGGAGCATGTGATTTAATCTTGCTCATCGAAATTAACCAGTGGTCCAGACTGTTGTTGAACCCTCGATCCCGAAGTACGCGCCCTACCTCTAGGCCAGGGTGCACCGCTACCCAATTAATATTACCTGAGTAATGGGTTGGATGAGTTTTTTGAAGACTTAGGTTTATCTGATAAAAACCCATGCTAATTTTCATGGATGATTTATCTTGTTAATATAACTTGTTTTAAAATCACTTGTTCATAGAATATTATCTTAACACATAACACTGTAATTTTTGGTTTCATTGTACTTTTTCTTACAAATATTTGAGAAAAAAAAAAGATTTTAAGAACCTTTAATATTGACTGAAAGGCATTTGCTGCCATTTTGTGTATGCCAGATGGACATAATATTATCTCACAAGACACTGTCACCAACTTCATTAAAATGTGTCTGTTTGTCATATCAAATCCATAATGTGATGTATATGATTACAGGTGGTAATGCAGAGAGATATGTACCGACACAGTTAGGTGCCGCTGTGTTGTCATCCTCTATCTCACCAGACGAGGGATTGGTCGTCTTCTCAGAGTTATTACGAGCTCGACAATGCTTTGTACTAGAAAATGAGCTCCATATTATATATCAGGTAAATATAAAAAACTGTATAGTCCTGTTAGGGTAAGATGACGCAGAGGTAGAATCCACTATTACAGTGTAAAACCAATTATAAAGGCTTATACAGACATGTTTGTGTTATTTTAATGATAAACTAAACCCTACCTGCTCTGGCAATGATTGTAATATTTTGGGTACACATAAACGGCTACGTCATTGGAAAATTTCCTAACTGAACTGTAAACCAAGAAATTATTACGCATCATTTAATTTTGTGGTATTCGTAAGTGGTAGAAATTTGCAAAATAATGTAGCCACAATAGTTTTCAAAACATTTATGGACATCACGGGAGACTTTAAATGCATAAGATTATAGTCGCCAATATGCTGATGATCAGCAAAGCGTGAAAGTTATTTGTATTTGCAGAAGTTACTTGGTTTACAGTGGTTATTATAAGGGTTGACCTTTACCAGATTATAGTGAACATGTTAGGTGGTCATGTGATAAGCTACATTCGATTTGCCTCATATTCTATTGTATGCTCTTTGACCAAATGGACAAGGATTCTAATAGCTTCTAAATCTGAAGGGTCAGGATGATATTTTAGACTAAATTGTACCATTTTTAGAAAAAATGACCCTTCAAACCATAATCTGGATAAATAGTTGTAAAATATGAAATTTGTCTTGGTTATATCATAGAATAATCATTTGGTGTCATGAAAATTATTTAAACCCTGATTGTAACTGTCACCTTTATTCCAGGTGACGCCGATATACGCACAGTTAGATTCCATAGACTGGTATCAATATTTTGGTATATGGGAATCGTTATCTACCGGTATGAGAAAGGTCGCTGAACTTGTCGGGGTACAGGAAGCATTCTTGGCCAAAGCTGTTAGAGGACGAATTCTAACAAAGACTTCGGCACAGTTGAAACTTCTCGCTATACATAAGAGATTCTACACAGCTTTAGTGCTACATGACCTGGTACAGGAAACCCCGTTAAATGTCGTCACAAAGAAGTATAACTGTAACAAAGGACAGCTTCAATCATTGCAACAATCTGCTGCTACATTTGCTGGTAATACAATGCTTTAAAATATCACTGTTTTCACTTATACTGTAAAATCCTGAATATAAGTATATTAATGTTAATAATATGTATCTTAATAAGTCGAGTTCAACCATTTAGTCTGAGGTAGTTGTTGAACTTATCAACTAGTTAAAATACTTCATAACGTATATCCTCCTATTAGCGCCCCCCCTCTAGTTAACGCCCCCCCCCCCTCGATTTTTGAAAAAAAAATCTCACCTTCAATAATTGGTCCTACAGTATTTGTTCATCAAAGATTTTAGCGTCTATAATGAGTTTTGTGAAAAAAATCCCATTTAGTTGTATGATCTCCCTTGATAAAATGTCTTCTTCAATCCATTCCTGTAATTGGATTTTCTCCCCTACCCCCAAAAACAAAATATGAAATTTATTTAGTTTTGTGATCACCCTTGATAAAGTGTCTCTTAGAGTTTATTTCTGTTATTAGATTGTCTCCCTTACATTCTCCTAATTGGTGACAAAACATTGATGTATATGTATCTATTGAGTATAGGGTTATACTGTATAATCGATAGACAGATAATTTATTTCAAACATAAGGCTTGAAACCCAACAGTTTACAAGTACTTGCTATATTGTAGGTATGGTTACTGTGTTCTGTGCCCGGCTAGGATGGTCCAACCTGGAACTCATCTTGTCACAGTTTCAGAACCGGCTCACGTTCGGTGTGCAGAGAGAACTGTGTGACTTGGTTCGAATCTCTGTGGTGAATGGTCAGCGTGCTAGAGTAATGTACAATGGGGGCTACCAGACTGTGGCCTCATTAGCTGGAGCTCATCCCGCAGATATTGAGGCTCTGTTGAAAAATTCTGCTCCATTTCAAAGGTACTACTGTGTAGTCTCGACTTTCACATTCTTCTTTGTGTAATGATGGTAGCTTTTTGTCTTTAATTTGGTCCTGTTATAAGTCTTTGTGTTATATCTTTCTTATTAAAGTTTCTTTTTTTATTTTAAGCGTATGCTTATGTTTGTCACCTGCAGCATATTCAGTTTTGGGCTATGCATGTTATGCCTTGGTCCCACTAAGCAATTTTTGGCCTCAGCGATGTACTCTGATTTTTAATAAATTAGCTTTGGGGGGGGGGGGGGCATCGCTAACAGTAATATCACAGATTTTCTAATGATTATCATTACCTTGAAGCTTCCCCTAGACCATGAGGACCCTTTTCCCCGTGCTTTCCGGTGCCCATTCATTAAATCGGGAGTACACCGCGGAGGCAAAAAATCACAGCGGGAAGAAGGCATTAATTGTTATGTTTTTTACTTGACATCAGTTATGATCATGTCTTCCATATGTTGTCTTCTTCTCGTTTGCTGTCTTTAACATGTAGAGAAGTTGTCATTGAATAGAGATATACATATTTGGCCATTAAGAAAAACATGCAGTCATGTAACCTCCTTGAACCAAATGAAATAATTTTTGTTAGGCCCCTACCAGTTTTCAACCGAAGGGGACTATAGGTTTGCACTTTGTCCATCTGTCTCTCAAGAAAATTGGGATCCTGCCATAAATCAAACAGTGTTCAAGCTAGGTTTACGAAACTTTGGATGTGGATAGGGACCAATAAGGAGATTTTTTTTTCTGACAAAAATTGTGGTTGCCATTGCAACATAAACATTGACAACTTGGAAACCAGGTAGGGGACTTCTGTATTGCTTGCAATTCCTAATGACCGTAAAGGATGGAACTTTCCTATGTCAATTTTTACCTGAGTTATGGTCCTTTGTTACTTTTATAATATACCCCAATGTGAGCACACATGTCAATTGTTACATATCTAGTTTAAACTGATTGTATAGTGCTATGTGCCCATGTTTTACGGGTCATATTTTATATGTACTTACAGTAACAAGAAACAGGAGAGTGAGAGTGAATGGGAGGTAGCTGAGAGGAAGAAGATGAGATGTATATTTCTGACAGGACGTAAAGGTGTAACCGAGTATGAAGCTGCAGTAGCTATCATCATTGAAGCCAAGTCTATCATACAGGAAGAGTTAGGTGGTATTGGAGTACAGTGGGACAGTGCTGGTAAAGTACCCGAACCATCCCTGAAGTCACCAGTTCTTCTCAGTCCACTGGCAGGTAATGGAAATGTTTTTGGTCTAGATATTTTAAGAAATAATTTTAATATTTTTACCAATGTTCAGCTTGTTGTGACGAATATTAATTTGTTGAATGATTTATTTATGTTATATGTCATTGAATACTGGCGTACATCCTATCGATACTCTGTATTAAAGAAAGGCACCACTGCACAGATAGAGATATGACAAATAATACACATGCCACTGTCATAATTTACCAGTGTTTTCAGAATTTATCAATTAAATGTCATCATATTTTATTGAGTCACACAAATAAAGACATAATTTCCAGTGTATACTGTTTTACTTTCAGCCAACCCAAAGAGTAAAAGACGCAGACTGTCAACAAGTAAAAGAAAACCTTCAGCTAATTTAAATAAATCCAGGTCACCAGTTTCTGCTGTTGTGTCACCCCCTCCTCCTGCTCATATTGCTAAACTGAATACAAAATCTGCATCAAATAACACAAGTGTAGCAACAACAGAGTCTAAGTGCTCAGAAATTAATGATCATGTAAAAATGGCACAGGCTTTAACCTCGAAATTGCAGATGGGAGCTTCTATGTCACAGACAAGAGCCTTGATGTCATCGACGGGAACCTCTTTATCACAGACAGGAGCTTCAATACCTCAGTCCGGAGCCACAAATGTTTTACAAATGGATAAATCTGGATCTATTTTCATGAAACCATCACTAAATGAAGATTCTAGTGTAACAGATGTGAAATCTGCCTATTCTGAGCAAGTTAATACTGAAGCCGTAAATGCTCCTCAGCAACAAGCTACAGTAACTGTAGATACAGACCCAGTTTGTCAACCTGTTTCATCTAAAAGTTCTACACTTCCTCTGAAAGACACAATATCTAAGCAAACTAATGCATCGCTCAATTGTGAAGCAATCAAAAATAAAAGGTGTGCAGGACACAAAGATAACAGTAAAAGTAGGGAAGTTTTATATGAAAAAGATCGAAATAAGAAAGTTAAAGATGAAAATCTCATAATTGAAGACCATGTGATAACTGTTAAGTCTGCTAAGACAGTTGAAGGCGTTCCTCCTATAATTGAAGGCCATATAAAGTATGTTAAGTCGGCTACTAATCATGTTAATACAGGTAGAGTAGGTGAAGGTAGTTCTAAACACTCTGATATAGTTAGTGAAAATGACAGTAACAAGAGCTCTGAGATAACAGTTGACAAAGAAGGTCTGCAAAAGAGCGCTAATGTAATAACATCTATGAAAGAAAACTTGGGTTTTCCTAAAGTTGACGCAAACACTGACCAACCATGTGATATTATTTGTGGAAAAGGGAAGACAGACTTTCAGAAAAAGGTTCAGTTTAGCATTGAACCGGATGTAGAAATCAACACACCAAATATTGAAAAGCAGAAATTGTTTAAGTCATTAAATAAGAATTTGTCTTCTAAACGTTTCTCTCACATTGGTGTAGTGTCAAGTGAAGGGCATGCTAACATTGATAAAGAAAGTGGTAAAACAATTCCAGGTCAGAATAACAATGTCAATGCTGCTATTGTTGTTATTGAATCGGACAATGAAGATACTGAAATAGATGAGTTTGTACATCAAAGTTCTGATGTTGGAAAAGAAAAAGATACCATTTTCAAAAAACCTACTATGGATAAAGATATACTGATCAATCATGTGAATAAAAAATGTACTGTAGATACTGATGACTTCGGGGAGAGTTTCTTTATAGACACACAAGGCTTGGAAACTTTGGAAAATATGCGTGGAAGTGATCTAACTGGGAATAATGAAAATGTAAGCAAAACATCAGAAGACGTTAGAACGAAGCAGTGTACTTCTTCACAAGCTCAAATACCTGATGTAGCACCCTCGAATGATGTACTGGTGAATGATAATAATGATAATGTGATGTTAAGTGAATCTCAGATGAATTCAATGTTTCTTCATGATACTCTTGAAGAGGGGACTAATGTTGCATTAGAAAACAAAGAGGAACACAGTAGTAATGTTACTAATGTAACTGATAGTTCTAATAGTTTACTTGATATGAATATAATCAATGATTCTAATGAAGACATGTTCAGTAACTCGGCAGATCTAATTGCTGCTAGTAATTATGAACATGTGGGTATAGGTGACTCTATCGTTGAAGATTCACAGGATCAGAACAATTCTTACGAAGATTTACATATTCCATATCAGAGTGGTCAGGAAAAATGTTTTGAAAATGCTGATGCTGTTACTGTTCGTTGCCATGGTAACGATAAAGTTGAATATGCTTTAAATCATCTAGGTGACTTCAGTGATAAGGATGAGAAATTGAAAGAGAAAACTCGTGGATTTGAACATGATGTGAAAATACTAGGGAAATTTTCAACTCCAAAGCTAGAGAATGTGAAAATGCAGAAAAGTCAAGTTGAGCTGCACAAAGAATTAGCAGATGCTTTAGAAATGGGAATGTCTTTTTCATCATCATTTGATGTTCCCACTCAGACTGCTATGGTGAAAGGACCTGGAGCAATGAGTGAGGGGGTTGTTAACTCTGAAGACAATTTCGGTGATTCATTAAGTGTATCTATGATTGATAAAGTATTTGAACACTCTGTGAAAGGAACTAAGAGTTTAGATACAGATAACATCAAAGATGATGTGACTGCTAGGAATAGTGTGAATAGTAAACGTGAAAGTATTAATCAAAATGTTGTTGAAGTGGAAAGAGATTTGACTAAGCATAACTGTGATAAAAATGCAAATTCTTGTGTGCAATTTCAAATTCATGATAACAACATTAAATCTGTAAATACTGAGAAAATGAATTCAAATAAATCTGCAAATATCTGTGATAATGTTAAATTTGTGACTCCAAAGAGGGCTCCAGTTAGTAGAAGTGCTGTAGCTAAGAGGGTTAATGTACAGAAAAGTGAGGAAGGTACCATGGCAACAGTAGAAGGTGTACAAACTAAAACAAAGGACAATACAAATGAAGCACAAGTTTGTACTACAAGCCCTGACCTCAATACTAGCAATGGGAGCGACTGCGTGCCACCAACACCTCCCGATGAGAGCTCTATGTTATCAGCTGTATCAGGACGGGGGTCGGGTACACCTGTTAGAAGATCGCTCACTGGTTCCTCATATATGTCATCATTTAGTCCAAGATTGCATCAAACTATTGAAAAACCAGACAGCAAGAAGGTGGAAAAGCCTTTATCTAGTGCGAAGAAAATTCAGTTCAGTGCTAATAATGTAGAATATGCTAACACAGAAGGTCTTGGAATGCCTAACAATGTGAAGACAAGAAAGGATACAAGAAATAAAACAAACGCTGGTTTTGCTTCAGATAAGATAATCAAAGGAATTAGTAGTGATTATGGCAGTGATAGTAATAAAGATCAACTATCAAATAATAAGCTTGTCAATGGAAAAAAGAGTGGTGCTGTGTTAGAAGGAATGGAAACAGAAAATATTTATAAAATTGGCAGTACCGGTAGTGATAACGATGTAATACGGAAACAGGTACTAGGTAGGGGAAACAGTAATCAAGAAAGTGCTGAGGTTAAAGATGATAATGATAAAATTAGGAAACAGGTGCTTGGTGGGGATGATGAAGAAAGTGGTGATGTTGATCCTGTTGATGATGAAGAGAAAGATGATATCCTTTCTCCATCCTTTATTGATCCGGAAGATTCTCGATTACCGCTGACTCAATCATCATTCTCTATCATTGATATATGTGGAGATAGGAGGTTATTTAAGACATTTATACTGGAATGGAGAACCAAGCTAAGATATGCCCTATCCCTTGCATGTGAGAAAATAACACCAGCCAGCCAGGGACCAGGGATTGGAGCCAATTTCAAATCAGGTGATGATTATATAGCTGGATATTTAATATGGTTAAATCCATTAATCATTTAGGCCTTGACAAATGAATTTCTATAATTTGTAATTGATAAAATATTGAAAGTCAGTCAATGACAAAACCAGAAACTATATTTTGGAAAAAAAATCACAATATTTTGGAAAAAATACTCACAACATTTTGGAAAAAATATTCACAATATTTTGGAAAAAATATTCACAATATTTTGGAAAAAATATTCACAATATTTTGGAAAATATATTCACAATATTTTGGAAAATATATTCACAATATTTTGGAAAATATATTCACAATATTTTGGAAAATATATTCACAATATTTTGGAAAATATATTCACAATATTTTGGAAAATATATTCACAATATTTTGGAAAAAATATTCACAATATTTTGAGTACCAACCTTCGGCCATTGATGGGGTTTAAGGTTGGTTGGCCACTTTTTGCTTCCATCTTTATGAACTTGATAGTATTGACTCGAATGAGACAGATAAGCTGTATAAAAAGGACTTTTTTATTGCAATGTTACGTATTTCTTCATAGGGAAAAATTTTAAACAAATCTAACGCATGTTTGTATTTTTTGGCCCTTAGACTCTTGTTTATTTCAAATAATTAAATAACTCTATAGTATAGTATGCATTCTATGTAAAGGAGTAAAGATGTAGAATAAGGATATAGATGTATAATAAATAGTTTTAGAGGCAATGGAGCAGTATTGAGTCAACTGTTATATTTGTACATTCAGGACAAACACCAAGTAAAACTAGTAGTATGGATGGATATGGTATAACAGTAGATAGTCTTGGTGTGAAGATTGTTGGTGTGGCCGTGTCCTGGGAGAATAGAGATGCTTATTATATCTCATTTACACATGAACAACCTCAGGGTAAGTGCTAAATTGTTACTTTGATGTGTGGGATATTTCAGGTGTTTTATGAAGGGCTGAAAGTTAAAAGGTAGTCATGCCCCTGATCTTTGAGTCATTGAGTCATTTTAGCTTTGGGGGTAGTGCATGATACAGAAGATGCCCCAGTTCCAGAAGCATCCCTGGTTCTTTTACATGACTGATGTATAGCATCATACACAGGGCCTAGGTTTTAAAGTCTCATCTGTGAGACTATTAGTGAATTTAGTTGGTCTGCCATGGGACTCGAACCCAAAGTCAAATAAAAAGTCTAATGCTTTACCGACTAAGCTAAGTGAGCTGTCAGGATGTTGGTTGATTGTATGATTTTATTTATCCTCGCCATATCGCCATTCCATATCCCAGAAGATTTTAATCATTATAGATGTCGGTGGGATAGGGCAGATACAGGAGGTGTACTCATTCCAGAGACACCACTAGTTCTTTAACATGACAGGTGTATAGCACATATACATGGGACCTAGGTTTAAAGTCTCATCCGATAGACTATTCGTCCATTAAGTTGGTCAGCCCAGGGACTCGAACCCACAACCCATAAAAAGTCTCGAGCTCTACCAACTAAGCTAAGCAAGCTGACAGGATGATGGTAGATTTTAATTTACTAATATATATATATTTGAACCAATCATTTCCAGATGACAATTTAGCTCCGCCTCCTTCTGGCACTAACATCAGTATATTTATTTTGTTTGATCCAATCAGGTGATCCGGATGACAGTTTAGCTCCGCCTCCTTCTGACACTAACATCAGTATTGCTATTAGAATCAAGGCTGTTAAATCAGTGCTACAACAGAAAGTATGTAAGGATGAGAATGTTGTCATGACGATGTTTGATGTCAAAGCACATTACAGGTATGAATTGATTGTAGTTAGTTCACAATCTGATTGGCTAATAGACACGGCCGAAAAGTGATATAAATATTGGCCCGCCTTTTAAGCAATCTGATTGTCTAATAGACAGGGCCAAAAAGTGATATAGATTCACAGCTGAAATTACGGAAAATCGATACGTATTCACTTAAATGTATATAACTTTTTTTTTTACTGAACTGAAACATGTCAAATGGGTATTCATTTTCTTAGTTAGATCATTTGCTACAATTTGGTTTATGTGTGGATGCAAAAATCTGAAAAAAATCTTTTTCACATTTTTTCGCCTACGGCCGCGGTCAATACGACTGCCCTCGAACAAATAACAGGGCTAGTATCAAAGCACCCATTTATTAACATAATTATAATAATACCGAGAATTTAGCCTTATCCTGGATCATCTACTAAAGCATAATTCACCAGCTGATATATTGCCTATTATTATTACCCCTGTTGTATGTTTTTCATAATCGGAAAGTATCACAAAGACGCTTTAGGAGGTGAAACAGAAATTGAAATACCGATATTGCATGATTTGCTCCTGCAGATTGATATATTCAAAGCAAGAACCTTGTAATATATTCATTCATAAAGGTCAGGGTCCGGTCAATGTCTTTATACTGTATACAAAAGTTCCTTCTCACTGTGATGGCACTTTTCTATTGTTTTTCCTCAATGGCTTATATCCAAATTAGAAGTCAAAATTTTGGCCTTATGTTCCTTAATGACCAACTCCAATAAATCTAGGTCAAGTTTGCTATTTGGACATCTGAGTCACTAAGTCAAACCATTGACCAACCTTCTGAATGTAAGAGACAGGATTTTTATGGTTGGTCAGAACGTTTGTCTGCATGAAAACTAGTTCATTATATTTTGAATAAAGGTACTAGAAAAGCCTAGATAAAGTTAAGGTGTTCTAGGGTCATAAACTAGGCCAGGTGGTCAAATAATAGACAAGTTTTAGAAGAATTAACTTCGCCATAATCACACCATATAATCTCAAGTGATAAAGGTATAAAATTTATTTTTCATAGATTGGTATTAATTAGCCAGTTTGAGGTTTGCACAGGACTTGAATTTGATGCCTAGTACTAGAAAAAGCCAATTTTTGGTAAATTGGCCTAGTATTAAAGTTTGCTAATGATAAAAAACAGACTGAAATAGCACATTAGATAAAAGTTGATGAACAAATGATAGATGTTTGACAAAAATAAACACAACTATATCAATCTATCCTCTATTGAATAGAAATGGATGCAAATGACAGGGCAGAATTTGACTGTCTGGTCACTTTAGTTTCCATAGATCACTATTTTATTTGACTCAGGACATTATTGCATGTTTTGGCTCCAAACAACATTTTTAGACTCAAAGAACTTGGAAAGTCCTTGAATATATTTAGGAAAGTTCTGTAATAACCAGGCAGTTGCTAGAGTGTTCATAAAATGAAAATTGAAAACATCTGCTGACTTAACATACTTAAAAATATCAGTTATAATATATCTATAATTTATTATTTATCCTTGCAAAGTTTCATTCTACAATAATTCTGAATTTGGCATATTTAATTACTGTGGTTTCATTGTTGATTCCAAATTCTCTGGTTTTTTTTCCAAAACTTGTACATGTGCGTAATTTCATTGTTTATCTTATCAGTGTGTAGAATCACGTGATCAAATGAATGCAGTTTTACACTCAAAACTATTGCGATTTCGTCTGCTAGGTGAGTTTTTCTTGATTATAACAATCGTGCATTTAATATGGTTATAATATTATATAGCCTAAAGTACATTCCGTATATGTAAAAATACCTGGCAAGTACCGAGTTCGCTCTATCTTTAGCTGTTTTTAATTGATGCTCGACCAAATTATTACACTCGGAAAGTGCATTTGGTCGAGCATCAATTAAAAACAACTAACGTACTTTAGGCTATATAATATAACCATATTAAATGCAAGATCGTTGTAATCAAGAAAAAACTCACCGTTAGCAGAAGAAATCGCAATAGTTTTGAGTGTAAAACGGCAGTCGTTTGATCACATGATTCTACACACTGTTAATGGTTGATGCCAAAACATACAATTATTCTTAGTGTAATTAGATTCCTGGATAAGCTGAACCACAAAATCAACAAAATTAGATGTTCAATGAACATTTGTAAAACATAATTACGCATTAATTCAGTTTATTCTTGATCACTCCTTGTTTACCATGCAGAACATGTTCATGATGTTTTATTTAACTTCTGTAGTTTAAACAGTTGTATACACAGTAATAATCTTGCAGCGTTGTTTCTCTGACGATACTTGAGTGACTGTATGTAATATTGAAGTGCTTCTGCTTGCTTGTCTTCATGTTCCAGACATTGTCCTAGTAGATTAAGAGCCGTCTCTTCATGTTTTAAATTAAGTTCAAATTTGATCGTCCTTGCAAAGAGGTGTAGAGCTTGTATTTGTTCATTTCTTCTCTGTAGATGTCCATAGGTCTTGTATCGTAGATAGATAAGATAAGGCATAGAATCCACAGTAATGCAATCCATCCACCAGATATCTTCATCTGATCGTGTCTGTCTGTCCTCGTCAATGAAATATCTGAACATTTCATATCTGAGCTCATGTGGAACACAGTTGATTTCGCATTGTAGAAATTTTGTACAAAATGCTACATTGGTCTTTATTGCTTTTTCACCATAATCCTCAAAGTTGTTTGTTCCTTCTATTTTCATGCCCGGTGAAGCCTTACTATAGCAGCCACAAAAAGTGTGAACTTCTGATATGTTGTATTGTGTTTGAATGGTTGCTATTTCACGTTCGGCTCTCTCCATGTCTCCTGTACAGTATAATACGGAGACAAGTTTCAGTCTACCTGACAGTACATCCGATTCTTTCCCTGCTTCCAGATAGTTGAAAGCTTGATCTGATATAGGTATCTGGATGTCTATATGTGCACAGGCTAACACAGAACCTAAAGCAGAACTCACCAAGGGTAAAAGAAAATCACAGACAGTAGACAGTAATGAGTCACTTCCATTTCTGCATCGTGCCAGAATGTAACATGTTTGAGACAAGAAGAGGAGTGCAGTTTCTATACCTTCATGTTTAATGTCTTTTAGAACCTGCGTTATGTAACCACTCAGTGTTGTTGCAGTAATATACACAAAATTACCTGACTTCATTAGTGAAATGTAGGCTGCAGATGGAAGGTTTGAAGGGTTTGGTTTCATGTTTAACTTCATCTTAAGTCTTAGTCCAAGGTAATCAGTCGGTATTGCAAACAATAATAAATATTCATTATTTTCAATCAGTTTGTTAAGAATATCTAGCAGTTGACATCTTTGCATGTCTGACATATGTCCAGCCAGTAAGTTGTTTTCTGGGATGATAAAATGTGGACAGTTCCTTTGTTCAATGCATTCCTTCAACATAAACAAACACAGGTGTAAGTAGGAAAGTAAATTTCCCGTATGCCAATCATGTGTAGAGTTAGCTATACAGTACAGTAACACATTTTTACACATGAAGCTTGAAAGAACATCTTTTACATGAGAATTAATGTGAGTTTTCAGGATCATTTTCATCAGTATGTAACACCTTAACTGGGTAATATTCAAGCTAAACATAAGATATCTCTCTTGTAGACTGGTAGATATTCTCCACTCTAGTACACTCTCTAGTATATCCGGTGAGTGTACCTTACTACCGACTGGTACCACAAAGCAACCAGCAGTTCTACAATGTTCAAGTACATCTTCTGTCGGCCATTTACCATCTCTTTGTCTCTGTAACCATGATGTAACTTGATGCGGTGATGATTTACAATAGAAACAATAAACTATATCATTTGGAATAGATCCTGATGTTCCAGGGTGTGTCAATGCAGGACCATGTCTTTCATACAGATCTTCAGTAGGCCAACTGACCATAGTACTAGTGTTTTTCCATAGTACTCTGCCTACACTATCTGTGACCAAATCCACATTTTTTGGCAATGGTCCAATGGCATGTAGATAGCAATACCCGGGTGAGATGTTCTCATTTTGTTTCATCACACAATTGACAAATCCAGGTTTATACTCGCTCCTACTTTGTATAACATTCATCCAGTTGAAAGAAATTAACACATCAACGTCGGAATCCAGTCCCAGTGTTGTTGATCCCTCCGACTGGCTGCCAAAGTAATAAACCTTTACACGTCCCAATTTATTTGGTAAAAGTTTCCTGATAGTTTCATTCAATAGGCTCATTCTTCTTCTTTTCATCACAAATCTTTCATTTACCCTGATGTCATCCAATACTTCAGATAGTGCCTTGGATACCTGGCACATGTCTGGTGATTTAGACATCCTGAAATTATACATCATTCATAATACATTCTATCAGTATAGTGAAACCCCATGAAGCCAGTGTATCCACGGTACCGGTGTATGAAATTTTCTCATGAAATTATAAGATTCTTTTTCTCGTGACATTGTCTGCAGGATTGTTTACAATAACTGACGAGTAAATTAAATAAATAACAAGATGCGGTGGCTGCGGGGTTGCCTTCATATCACTTAGAAACGCAGATCCCTACTAGGCTGAGAACTAAAAACGTGTTGATCCAAAACTGCGCAGACCAAGGGGATCTATATTGTTTTTGACTACCACGTATAATGTGGAGGTTGAGAAAATTCCCATTCGAGTGTGGGGTTGTGGTGTTCTCAGGACAAGTGGCATATGCAATGGATGTGCAGTTGCCGTAACCTGTTTTGCTGACGAGATGTTTGTAAGTAGCATGTTTGCTGCGATCTATAGCTTGTCAATGCTGGTGTGTTACGACTAGTGTGTTTGGGATACTCTCCAATTATGTTATTCTGGTGGCATTTAACCAAATTAAATAAATAAATACGAAATGGACCAATTTCTGAATGAAATCACAACAAAGACTTACACCATACCTTCACTACGAGTAAATCCTTATTTAATTTGCAATGTTTGACATGCATGTATTCAATGCTCGCTTGTTTATTTATCAAACATAATTTTGACAGCTATGACGTCATCCATTGGTAAAAGGGTCGTTTGCAACTTTTGGCGGGGAAAAATCGACTTGTCAACAAACTGAACCAAATTTACTTGGAAAATGTTATTGTTTGCAATTGCATAGAAAACTACCCCTTAAATCATTTATTTTTCTCAATATTATGGCAGAAGTATGCACACACAAAATAAACTGAGAAACTAAAATACCTAATTTAATTTAGTTGACCTGCAACACGGATTTCGATCCAAGCGGTCATGTGAGACCCAACTTGTCATGCTGGTGGAGGATCTACTTCGAGGCTCTTTATCAGGCCAGCAATCTGACCTGATATTGCTAGATTTTTCAAAGGCTTTTGACAAAGTTAACCATGAGAAACTTATATTTAAACTCCATCAGTATGGCATCAGGGGTCAAACACTACAATGGATCCGAGCATTCTTGTCCAACAGGTCTCAACAAGTCGTGCTTGAAAATGATACTTCAGACAGTGTACCTGTCACATCTGGAGTACCACAGGGATCAGTACTCGGGCCCATACTTTTCCTTATATATATAAACGACTTACCCGATGACATCAAATCCAAGGTCAGGCTGTTTGCTGATGATACCGCGGTGTACTTGGCAGTATCAAATCTGCAGGATGCAAAGCTCCTGCAGGATGACCTAAACAGACTCCAGGAATGGGAAGCATTATGGGACATGGACTTCAACCCACAAAAGTGCACTGTTATACAGGTGACACGCTCAAAACATCCAGTCCCATCCACATACACCCTACATGGCCAAACCCTGGAGAATGTGACATGTGCCAAGTACCTCGGGGTTGACATCAGCAGCGACCTGACCTGGACACATCACATAGACCGGGCAACAACATCAGCCAACCGTACGCTGGGGTTTCTGAAGCGAAATATACGTACACAGAACCCCAGCGTACGGCAAATAGCATACAAAGCCCTAGTACGCCCAGTCATCGAATATTCATCCCCTGTCTGGAGCCCGTACACCAAGGACCTCATAGACAGGGTTGAGATGATCCAAAGGCGGGCTGCTAGGTGGGTATGTAGCGACTGCTCATACTACTCCAGTGTAACTGGTATGCTAGAGAAGCTTCGTTGGAGATCCCTACAAGACAGGCGAAGTGATGCTTGCCTGTGCTTGTTCTACAAGATCGTCCACGGGCTTGTAGCCATACATATGCCACCATATATCACACACCCTGCCAGAACATCAAGGACCCATCACCCCCTCGCATTCAGACAAATACACTGCCGAGTAGATTACTATAAATATTCCTTCTTCCCGCTTGCAGTCATACAATGGAACAGGTTACCGTCCAACATAGTCATGCTGCCTACCTTAGAAAACTTCAAGGAGGCAGTGTGTACTATTCCCCACACTATGCCATAATTCACAGTACCTTATATATTAATAACCATACTTTTACCTTTTACTAGCTATCACTGTTCCTTCGAACTTTTAACTTTGTATTTCACTCCTATTCTCTTTTACTTTTAACTTTTTTTACTTTACTCACACCACTTGGCGTGCATTCAATTGCCTGCACATAATCTCCGCGAGGGGGTGATGCAGTATTCATAGATAGATAGATAGATAATTTATCCGAATGTTTAGTTATCCGAATATTATGCAAGTTAATAGAAACTTTACAGTGTTTAATGTGAATCTTACTTCCTTGAGAACCATCTGGTGACTTGTTTGTTGCTATTTCCTTCCACTAAGTGTTTATTTATTGTTGTACTGATAAGATTTCTTTAGATCAAACATCATTAAACTTTTTCCATTTGAAAGTTATTTGAGAAACGAGTCCAGAATGAAGGGGTAAAACACAATAAGTTATTGTGAATTTACAGTCATGATAAAAATGGAATCTATGAAAGTATAAACTGTTTTACCTGCTTTTGCAATTAAAAATCCATGTAACATTAAAATAAAAGTCAGAGTAACTTAAATATTGACTTTTTGCTTAATGTGTATACTATATATATTAAACTGCTGTTTAATATGAATGTCTGTCTTATAATATTCAGCTCTCTACACGTTTATCTAAATATTTGCTATGCATATACAACTATATGGTTGATAAGGTTGATAAACATACAAGTTATCTTTGTTCAACACATCTTCTTATCAGCAGTCACCAAGGTAGTGTTTTATCAAATCAATATTAAACTTGTGTTCAAATTCAAATTATTTATTATTCTTTATCAACAATTCATTGTTACAGTAGTGTATTGTGGACACATATGGGGTGCATTCGTAGCGTCTGTTCTGGAACACTTAGAACAGTGTTCCTTCTGTTCCTGTTCCAGCATCTTACGAACAAAATAAAACTGTTCTGAACAGTGTTCCGAATGTTCCACTCCAAGTACCTTACGAACAAAATGGAACAGGGACAGAACAGGAAGTAACAATAAAATAAATAAATAAATGTAGAAAATAAAACTTTTAAGGTTGACGATATTGTCAGTTGCAGCCGTTATATTTGTTGAAGAAATATGACACAAGAAAATTTCCAAACATAAAAGTTCGGTGATTTCCGTTTTTCTCCGTTAACATACTATTGCCAAGGTGATCTGAATAACACATTTCGTGAAGTTTCCGGTTGTCTCGTTTTCGTTGAAATCACGTGACCTGTTCTGCCTGCACCACCTTTTATTTGGGAACAGATAGAACATGTCCGGAACACTGTTCCGGGCTGTTCGTAAGACTGTTCTCTGTTCCATCTGTTCCGGAACAGTGAGAACTGACGTTTCGAATGCACCCATGGTCTAGAAGAGTTCATACACTGAATCATTATTACATTTGAAAATCCATTTGACATACTACACAGTTGTAAAAGAATTGCTAACTTTAAATTTCAACATCTATTTACGATTTTCATAAGTTCGTAAGTTTGTAAGCTTTAATAAAAAGGTAAAACTCCTTAAGGGTCAAGAAACTATGATCCATCATACTGTAAAATAAATTATTTTTGTGTTAATTAAATTTTCGCTGATATTGGTAATAAGGTTATTTGGTGGTTTCTTAAATTTAAGAATTTTAAATTTTGAACTGACAAAAATAAGTTAAGATACTGTTACTCTTTTCTAATGCATTTCTTGATCTTAATCAAGCCCCATGTACAGCACTATCATCAACAGTAGTACTTGTTTGAAGTATTACCTCTGTTTTATCAGCTATGTCATAAAATATTTCTAGTTGGATGGATAAACTGAAAAGCGTTTTAGAAGTTGCTAAGTTTCCTGGCTGAGATTTGAACAATAGACCTCTTGACCAGGCCCCTATCTCCCAAACCATCTATACTTGAACTAATTCTCATCGCAAATATTTTTATTTGTCTTGGAGTTAATTTCGATGGGAAACTGAGCTTAACTTTTGCAACACAGAAAACCATTCTTAGTTTATTACAGTGAAAGCTCAGACCTATCCAAAGTTCAGACTCTGATTTGAGCAAATTCTCAATTTGAGATGAGAGTTCTACTTTAGATGCTTCTTGAGATCAGGGTCTGTAAGTCAAGATTGTTATACCCACTAAACTACAGTGTCATCCATGACTCAAATGAAGGAATATGTTACTCACATGGTTGGTGATACATACATGCCAAGTTTAAAGTGATAATAAGCTACAAAATCCCAGCCCTCTTGTTTATTGGTTCACATTTTTCAAAGCATTACTATAAAATCATTAATTTTTGTGGGGGGGGGTTAATTTTTTGGATTTCCTGAGTCACCTTCTACCATAAAATTAAATCCATCTGACAATATGTTTGACCCTTGTATTTATTACATGAAATGCAAAATCCATGAATTAACGTCCCATCAAAATGGTCTTTTTCCAAAAAAACAAGAAATTTCGTCCCATCAATGATTCTACAGTAATACAGATTTATTTTTCATGCTGTTTGCCTTTCAGAGGTTTTGTTGAAGGGTTTGGATTTGCTCCTTTGGGTGTGTTTGAGGACCCTAAGATAGCATGTTGGATGTTAGACCCCGGGGCCAAGGAGAAGAATTTACACAGACTTGTAACAAACCTCCTACCTACAGAGGTTCATATGCTACATGGTGAGATGTCACTCATAGTTTTATAGAAGGGGTGTCAAGTCCAGATTTATCAGTCAAAAAAGAGCAATGGCTTCTGACCAAAATAAAAGTTGATTCGATAAAAATATCTCACGTAATGGCAAAGTTATGGTGAATTGAATCACCCCTGCCATGAAATGGTGCAAAGGCATTATAGTGTTCACCCTTTCCATCTGTGTGTGTTAGTTTTTTAGTTAGTCTGTTAGTGCGTGTGTGTGTTCGCAAATCTTGTCCGCTCTGTAACTAAGTTAATTCTCACTATATATTGATATTATGTGGCACAAATGTCCACCACAACCAGACAATGTGAAATTTTAACTGTTACTGTCTTGTATATAGGAGCTATGTTTAAGTCACACTTGGAAATGAAATGAAACTTTTGAAACAATTACTTTTGAACTTTATTGTTTTCTTTTTGGATGCAGGTATTTTGTTATGGTCCTGTCTTAAATGTGGAGAGTTTACACAAGTTGGCTTAGGAGATTTTGTCACATTATTCAAGTTTTATCATTTTTATCACAAAACAACTGACTGTATATTTTGTTTGAAGGTATTGGTGGGGGTATAGGTGTGAGTAGCCTGGGTATGAGCCCACAGAACCCGGGCTCAGGACGGTATCGAGCGTGTACCGAGGCCGTGTTAGTACGCCACCTAGGAGAATATTTCAAAGCTTGCCTGGATAAGGAGGAAATTTACTCTACCTTCCGAGATGTGGAAATGCCCTCAGCTGTAGCACTGTGTAGAATGGAACTGAATGGATTTGGTATGTACTGTCTGGATGACAGCTGTTTGATTTGTCAACATGCAGGGGGTGTCAATGTTCCGGATTAATCCGAAATTCTGGATTTACATATCCTAAAAGAGCCATGATTTCTGACAAAAATAAAAGTTATTAGATGAAAATATCTCGAGATATTATTATGGTCAAAGCTATGGTCAATATAATCTGTTTTGAAGAAATTTCTTAATAAAACTGATTCTAATATGGAAACAATTTGGTTGAAGGCCTCTTTTTTGTCAAAAATGGTTGATTTTATCTGATTTTCCTGATTTTAAATTTGGCTCAGTTGACACCCCTGCAACACTCTGACATTACCTGACGTTGCATATTTCAGACCCATGTTCATTCTTAATGCCCATCAAAATCATTTTCAGAAGTCAAGAATTCAATGCAGTGTCAGAATGATAATATGACTTCAACTTTTTTATCAGCCAACAATCAATTCTGATTATCATAGGCTGTCATATGACTGGATAGTCTCTATTTGGCTGCAATACTGTTGACCAGTGGAGTATTAAAGAATATTTAAACAAAAAAACAAGCATAATGATTTAGAAACTGAGATTAATAAGTTGAACATTTAATTTGTTATGTTTCAGGTTTCAGCTTAGAGGAAAGTGAAAGTCAGAAGTTGATTATGATAGCAAAGTTATCTGCCCTTGAAGAACAAGCATACCGTTTAGCTGGTCACCCCTTCTCTCTGTCCGCCTCGGAAGATGTTGGTCAGGTAAGCTTCTATACTGTAAATCAACAATTTTTTCGCGCAATTTAATTTTGCAGAGTAAGCTAATGGTAGAAATTTAAAAGTAGCTGTGAGTGTGTTCAAAACATTACCAGTAATATGGACGTCACAGGAGACTTAAAAACGTGAAAATTTGTAGTCGCAAATATTCTGATGTTCGACAAAATGGAAAAAATTGTATTCGAGATTCCTGTATGTTGGTTTACAGTACTTACCAGTTTGTACAAATCTTGAGGAAGTTAATGGGTTTTATCTACAAACTCATTGTAGACTGTATTGTTTTAAATTCAAAATTCCATCTCTGTGATTTACAAAAAGAGAAAAAATTACAAATTCACACCCTTTATTGACTCAAAAAGAAGATTAACTTATTGTAATGGTCAATCTGTCGGTAGACCAAAATGGTTTCCATTCAATTACTCAAGAACGCTTTGCTGCATGATCTTGAATCTTTACATGGAGGTTGGCCAGCAACAGTAGATGACCTCTATTGATTTTGAGGTCAAAGGTCAAGTTTACTGTGACCTTTACAATTTTTGACTATTTGGCTGTCATGGGGGCATATGTGTTTTACAAACATCTCTTGTTTATTTCCACAGATTCTGTTCATTGAGCTTCAGCTACCTCCCAATGGAGATCCTAATGCTACCCCTGTACCAAAATCATTGGCCCCTAAAAGGGGGGCAGCTGTAAGAAAGGGTAGAGGAAGGACACAGTTCAGTACATCGAAAGATGTCCTTGAGAAGTTAGTGAAGTTGCATCCACTACCAGGAATTATCCTAGAATGGCGACGTATAACAAATGCTTTAACTAAAACAGTGTACCCACTCCAGAAAGAAAAGGTAACAACCTTTCATGTATTACTTGCTTAACTCATTCTCATCCAACCAGCGTATTATTTTCAATTACATACTCTGGTATAATACTAACGAATCCCAGCGTGGTGAACGAAAATCTCCACGAATCAAATCCATTTCGTTCATTTCCTTATAAGGCAATTGATCAAATTCCATCACAGGTGTTTTCCAAACATCCCTCGTCATTAGTCTAATCAAAATCGACGTTACATGCAGAATATAAATCGACAGTGTTTGAATTTTATTTCCGACTATTAAATCGACGTATGAAAAAAGATATTGTGATATTTTTGCATCGATGACCAGAAGAAGATTTTACTATCATGGCACAACAAAACTGGTTATTTGTATTGAAATTAGCGGTGGTTCGTCATGCAAAAACAGAACTTACCTTTAACGTTAGCACTCCATTCGACTCGCCGTTTTTTAAATTTTATTTCCGATAATTTTTTTTCGAATCACCGGTAGATCTACATTTTCCATTTGATAATCGATATCAGGTTATTCTCTCATTCTACATACTTTTTATACGCCGAATTCGATTCAATAGGTTTCAACAAACATCTCAGCATTTAATTTAATTCACCGTTCGCTAATTAAATAATCCATGTTCACAATTGTGTTTGTTTATAGAAATATTCCCGCGGCTGTTGTAACGCGATTTCTGATTGGACGATAGCGAGAATACACTAGTGACGACATGCGAGCTATTTTTAGATTTTCACACGATATATAGCGTTGTGTATCAGAGTATAGTCTAGAGACTTGACTATACACTGATTCATGAGAATGGCTTAACTTTGAATATACTGTAAAATTATTAATTTTCATGGGGGATTAAATTTCGTGGATTTCGTGTTTCACCTTCAACCACGAAATCAAATCCCATCAAACAATAATTCTGGCCCTTGTATTTATTACCTGCAATGCAAAATCTACGAATTAATGTCCAATCAAAATGGTCTTTTTAGCTCACCTGACCACGAAGTGGTCATGGTGAGCTATTAGGATCGATGGATGTCCGTCGTACGTCGTCCGTCGTCCGTCGTCCGTCGTCCGTTCACAATTAGTTTGTTTACACTCTAGAGGTCACATTTTGGACTCAATCTTCATGAAACTTGGTCAGAATGTTTGTCTCAATGATATCTAGGTCAAGTTCGTATATGGGTCATGTGGGGTCAAAAACTAGGTCACCAGGTCAAATCTTAGAAAATTCTTGTTTACACTCTAGAGGTCACATTTGAAGCTTGATCTTCATGAAACTTGGTCAGAATGTTTGTATCAATGATATCTAGGTCAAGTTCGAATATAGGTCACGTGGGGTCAAAAACTAGGTCATCCGGTCAAATCTTAGAAAATCCTTGTTTACACTCCAGGGGGCACATTTGAAGCTTGATCTTCATGAAACTTGGTCAGAATGTTTGTCTCAGTGATATATAGGTCAAGTTTGAATGTGGGTCACGTGAGGTCAAAAACTAGGTCACCGGGTCAAATCTTAGAAAATCCTTGGTTACACTCTAGAGGTCACATTTGAAGCTTGATCTTCATGAAACTTGGTCAGAATGTTTGTCTCAATGATATCTAGGTCAAGTTCGTATATGGGTCATGTGGGGTCAAAAACTAGGTCACCAGGTCAAATCTTAGAAAATTCTTGTTTACACTCTAGAGGTCACATTTGAAGCTTGATCTTCATGAAACTTGGTCAGAATGTTTGTATCAATGATATCTAGGTCAAGTTCGAATATAGGTCACGTGGGGTCAAAAACTAGGTCATCCGGTCATATCTTAGAAAATCCTTGTTTACACTCCAGGGGGCACATTTGAAGCTTGATCTTCATGAAACTTGGTCAGAATGTTTGTCTCAGTCATATATAGGTCAAGTTTGAATATGGGTCACGTGAGGTCAAAAACTAGGTCACCGGGTCAAATCTTAGAAAATCCTTGTTAACACTCTAGAGGTCACATTTGAAGCTTGATATTCATGAAACTTGGTCAGAATGTTTGTATCAATGATATCTAGGTCAAGTTCGAATATAGGTCACGTGGGGTCAAAAACTAGGTCATCCGGTCAAATCTTAGAAAATCCTTGTTTACACTCCAGGGGGCACATTTGAAGCTTGATCTTCATGAAACTTGGTCAGAATGTTTGTCTCAGTGATATATAGGTCAAGTTTGAATATGGGTCACGTGGGGTCAAACACTAGGTCACAGGGTCAAATCTTAGAAAATCCTTGTTAACACTCTAGAGGGCACATTTGAAGCTTGATCTTCATGAAACTTGGTCAGAATGTTTGTCTCAGTGATATATAGGTCAAGTTTGAATATGGGTCATGTGGGGTCAAACACTAGGTCACAGGGTCAAATCTTAGAAAATCCTTGTTTACACTCTAGAGGTCACATTTGAAGCTTGATCTTCATGAAACTTGGTCAGAATGTTTGTCTTAGTGATATATAGGTCAAGTTTGAATATGGGTCACGTGGGGTCAAACACTAGGTCACAGGGTCAAATCTTAGAAAATCCTTGTTTACACTCTAGAGGGCACATTTGAAGCTTGATCTTCATGAAACTTGGTCAGAATGTTTGTCTCAGTGATATCTAGGTCAAGTTCGAATATAGGTCACGTGGGGTCAAAAACTAGGTCATCCGGTCAAATCTTAGAAAATCCTTGTTCAAATTATGCCCCTGGGGTCAAAATTGGCCCTACTCGGGGGTCACCGTTTTACATAGACTTATATATAGGGAAAACATATTAATATCTTCTTGCCTAAAACTACACTGCCTAGAATTTTGATTATTGGTATGTAGCATCATCTTGTGGTTTTCTACCAAGATGTTCAAATTATTCCTTTGGGTGAAAATTGTGCAGGGTTTATAATCAGGTGAGCGATATAGGGCCATCATGGCCCTCTTGTTTAACAAAACCACGAAATTTTGTCCCGTCGAAATTAAATGATTTTACAGTATATTATCATTTTCTACTTAATCCTTTTACTTGATAGAGATTCCTTTTAACCCATATAATTACGATAATCCATGCATTCATGAAAGTTCTATGTAAATTAAATTTCATTTTGTGTCAATTACCAGTTAATATTACAACCTAGTAGAGATCGTTCTTCCCTATTGTTTCTCCAAGGCTTTCAAGCGATATCAATGGACTTTGTGTTTATATTTTAGTGTTTAATTATATTGAAATGTAATATTGATTGATAAATAGTGTACGTTCCCTAAGCAAAGCGCTACTGACCACCTTCATTCAGTTACCTCCTATTCAATTAAATACTGGAAAAGCATTAATTTTCGTGGGGGATTAAATTTTGTGGTTCACCTCAACCGTGAAATTTTACCACATCAAACATTAATTTTTACCCTTGTATTTATTACTTGAAATGTAAAATCAACATATTTACGTCCCATCAAAATGGTCTTTGTTAATAAAACCATGAAACATTGTCCCAGCAAAATTAAATGATTTTACTGTATAGAAGGCATGGATTACCTCCCATGGAAAGCACCATGTAGTACTTTGCTTAGGAAACAGGCACCCGGTATAATGTGATATATTTGACAGGTGCAATGTGATTGGTTGTCTATGTATCGTATCCATGGTGATTGTCAACTTCATACAGCTACTGGTCGAGTCAGTATGACTGAACCCAATCTACAAAATGTACCCAAAGATTTTGAAATTGTACTTCCAGGTATGTTAACTTATTGTAAAGTTAGAACAACACTGTGTTCAGTAAACACTCATGCCCCGGTGGTAGCCTTGTCCATAATAACTAAGTCAATCAGTTGAAAGTTTGTAACAAACGGACAAACGAACAGACGGACAGGTGAATCAATATATGCATCCACATCAGTAGATGCCGGGGCAGAAAAAGTAAAGCACTGTCTGAGTTGATAATTTCGTCCATTAATGCAACTGTACATTTGCCCCTTATCATCGAGGGTTACACTGGATGGAGTATTCAAACAGTAAAATTATAATCCTTGTGGTGATGGTGACTGGTGTAGCTAGTATGTTGTAATAAGAACGACACATATTGAAATTGAAATTGGGCTTGATTAAAGCCGCGAACTTTTATACACAGAATAAGTTCGAAAAGTCATATACTGAATGAAAAGAGGCAATACAGAATCAAAACATTAATACAGTATATGACAGAAAAAGTTTAAGTTACAACATATATGGGCAGAGAAAAGCGCCACAGTCAAGCATTGACGCCAAACCAGTCACCATGACCTTGTTACCTGATTAGTTCAGTATACAGTATAACCTCCAGAAACGGCACCTCTGAGAAGCGACAACCTCCGAGAAGCGACACTTTTATTTCCCCCCCCAATCGTTTTTACTCTTATTTCAACCTCTAAAGAGCGACAACTCCGTAGAGCGGCAAACGGCAGTCAAAATGCGTTCCCTCCCTTGACTTTAACCTCTGAGCAACGACAGTTGTCAACAGGTGCGATCTATTTTTAGAACACGGCATAAACGCGTGTGTAAGATCTTCAAAAGTTAACATGTTAGGATTGTTTGTAAATTGGATGTGCATTGTACAATGTGTACAATTAGCGCTAAATTTACGGAGATTACAGTGGAGAGGTTTAATAGGTGTTATAATTATCAGGTAAATTACTATAGCTATTGATTTTGGATTAATTGTGTCAACTCTCAATTATTTCATAATTGTATAATTGGGACGTTTGCTTATTCATAACACGATGCTGACAAAAGCACCTATACACTTAACTAGGAGCGTACGATTTATTATAATGATAATAATGATATATTTATAGCAATTAATCTGTTGGATGAAATAAGACCTTTAAATAATTGGTCTTAGATTAGCCAGCAAACTACATCAATGCAGTTGCAAAGATATTTCCTATCAAGTTCATAGTGTTTTTTCCAGGCCCTTTCAGCATGGCGCATGCGCCATGCCCTTTTCTCCCGAACTAACGATGCGCCATGCTGCCCTTATCAAAGGCCTTTTGCGCCAAGTGCCCTTTTGTCAGCTGCTAATTGTTTATTGTGCCTTGTCAATTTCATCAGAACAGCGGATCAAAGAACTAAATTACAGGATGTAGACTGTCCTACATCCTGTCGTATCATGACTGTCACCTAGGATACGACATGTCAACGTGTATATTACACAACGGGGGTCTCGGCAGTCGGGTGAAAAAATCATGTGATTGGTTGCTTCTTTATCTTGAAAAAACGTGTGAACCAGTCGATATTATTTACAGAAGGAAGAAATTTCCAGTAGACGGGCTGCATCATGATTTTGCATAAAAAAGCATGAACCAGTCGGCAATTGACTTTTCACGGGCATAAAACACGAACCAGTCGCTACTTTTTCAATCAGTTGGCTAGCGTCGGCAATTAACAAATGAATGTTTTTCGCAAGATTATTCCAATAAAAATAAAACTGCCGACGATGATTGTCTTATCAAATTTTAATATCATAAACTATTTAATATGCTCACGTGCGTTGTTGATATCCATGTTATGTTACGACTGACGAGAATTAAAAGTCTGTCACAAATGTACGCTCCGTGAAATTGGCGATTAAAACAGTAATCCAGTGGACGAATTTTTATTATAAATCACATAAATCCATATAGTTTACGCTTTAAAGTAATTAAATGTAGCCTTAACTCATTGCATATTTATCTTGCGAGAATTTGTGAAAATATGCCGACATACAGGTCACGTGACGCGCGTGTTGAACTGTTCTGCAAATATGCCGTGTCGAGAATGTAAACAATTCTGCCGATGACAACGCTTGTATTCTACGAACTTTTAAGACGTTCCAAGGGCATTTAACGAATCTATAACGGTTTAAACGCATTAATAACGAAAAATGGTCGAATTTATCAAGACAGTTACCGGCGGCGATTTTTTTTAGATTTCGGTCGCACTTACTGGACCAAAAAATAAATGCGGACACTATTAGTAGTCCGATTTTAATGATTTAAACATCATTTTGAAGGAGAAAGACTATTCTATGGGGTTATATGCTAATTGTTAGAATTTATTATTTATATTTTGGAAAAAAATGACGTAAACTTTGGAACCCCAGAACTTTTTTATTTAAATTCGGATTTCAAAAATGAAGGTTTCGGTGCAAAGCTCAACCCTTCTTCTGATTGGTTGTGAAGTTTCAATTATATTGATTAACATTAAAGCCACCGCTTGTAGTGTGATGTAACATGTATGCCAATAGCACCGGACCGAAACTGTGATTTTACCAGATAGACGAAAATATTGTCGAAAATCGTTTTTAACTCAAAATATTTAAACTATCGATTTTCTTACAAAAAAAACATTACCACCATAAGAAAGGTAATTTAGTTCTGTTTTAAAATATGTATACATGTTTATAGTTGTGAAAAACATGATCTTGTAAAACTAATATTTGCTACACCATGTACTGAATTTTACATAATTCTTAACAGTATATGCTTATCATCTGGGGTTGCTAGACAGTAATACTGTGAGTGACACAGTTTCGGATATTCACGTATTTTCGGATAAGTTTGTTTACGTTGATTATTGGCTACACTCTGGCAGATAAGACTACACAATATGATTTAATCATGCCATTTATTGTTTAGTCTGATATGTTAGCTACTAATTGCAATATTATACAGGGTTCCCACGGTCAGGGTCTTTTGTTCTCACAAAAAGGTCTGATCACTCCAAAATGTCAGTAGATCTATTATGTGTAAGGTTGTAAATAATAAAAATGAAATAACTCAATTGATTTGCTCATTTTAGTCTTCATAAACACACACTGGAGATGTACATTTTTGTATGAAGCATATATCCAAAGTGTTTGTTGCTAACTTGGCAATCATTTGCCAGAAAAGTAAAAAATCCATGTGTAAGTCTTAGTGTCTTTTAATGGTTGTAGCCCCACACTTATTAGTGGGAAGCATATGACATGTCTTTTAATGGTTGTAGCCCCACACTTATTAGTGGGAAGTATAAGGCATTGATGCTGTCTGTCTGTCAGTTTTTAACTGCTCTTATATGAAAGACTAAAGTACTGGTTTAGATCCAGGACTCAATATTGCATGGTTCCCCAACTTCCCAAAATGTACTGGTGCTGAATCGCCAGGAACTAGGTGATTGCTTAACTCAGAAGGCCGGGTGCAACAAAGTGCCCTTTTTCATAAGGTCGCGCGCAAAAAAGTGCCCTTTTGTTGACAACATATTATTATCATAATATTAAATTTATTATGTACAAATATATGCAAACAACTCAATATGGATATACTACAGTATAGTCACATACAATGTAAAACAAATCACATGTACATAACTATGTACCTTGCAAACACAACGACAAGGGACTTAACTCGTGTCCAAAAAATCAAGAAACTCTGCAGAGCAACACCTCTGCAGAGCAACACTTTTTCCGGTTTCCGCCAGATGTTGCTCTGCGGAGGTTATACTGTATGTACAGTTTTGAATTTGTCCAAAAGCATGGCTGAATTTTGTTTATTACATAGTAAGTTTTTTAAATGCCAGGCATAGCCTTTCAATGGTTGTCAGCTTTCTGCTGAAATATAGCAGGCATGTGAGTGCCGTCACTTTGATTTGATACTGGAAAAAGTGGGTTACCAGGTTGGGCGGCTAGCATGCTAACCACTGTGCTAGGAAGACACACAAGTCTGGGACCTGGACATAAACGCTCAGTGACTGAGGCAAATGATGATTTGTATTTCAGATTTGATAGGTGAATCTCCACCAGCTAACACAGTACAACAACAACAACAGCGTACAAGAAGAAGTAGTGCTCGTTTACAACATATGATTGGTGCACATCAGGTTGCTATGGTCACAGCTGATAATCCTGGTTCTAAAGTCTGTCTGAGTATGAGAAATGTCTTTGTTCCTTATAAAGGTCAGCGGTTATTTTCTTCTTCTCCTAGTCTTCCTTTATCTCTCTCCTTCAAGCATTCCTCTTTCTTTCCTGATAGCTATTCGATCCGGACGTTATTATTCTATGTATGTGATTATTTTTATATTTTGAAAAGGAGCGGGATTTATATAAGTTTTTTTCTCAAAACTTTTTCCCCAATCCTTTATCACTTATAATTTATAACCACATGTTGTAAAATACATGTATTTGTGGAATAAATAGTGTTTAAACTAAGACTTAAATGTGTATAGTATTGGAAGGTTAAAATGACTGAAAAAGTTCCTTTCATCTTAAAGCACTGATGATTTTATAAAATATTTTTGTTAGAAAGTTCTTTACTACCAACATGTATAAAAAAATCAGTTTCATTAAATAAACTCCAATTTATCACATTCTGTTTTGAATCGAAATAAGTCATTGACAAGCTTGATGTCTGTAAATTTCCAATAAATATCAGTGACATTGTGTAGGGGATATAAAATTCATTAATCTCAAGGTTTCAATGTGTTTAATCTAGTTGCTCCATTATATAAGTATGTGTGTGATTGCATTGTAGAGCTCTGTTAGCAAACAGCTTTGACTTTGATATTTATGTAAATCAGGGATGGTATTCAATTTTGCTCTTTTTACTAGACTTACGGATAAGGACAAGCAATCAAAGCACACCATATTTAACTCTTGGTCAGTAACAGGTGATATGCTTTGCTATCCTTATTCTCCAATTAGATATTCAATATTTAATACCACCCCAAATAAGTAATCTTTATAGCTTCTTATTCTTTAGAAATATTTCTTGAGACATTAAAAGTCATTCTCGTTCAACCAGTGTATTTTTTTCAATTAAAAAGTGTTAAATGATGTCTACGTACTTGACTAACCACTGATTTATGAGAATGTTTCAAGTATGAGAGTATCTAAGTTCTTAATCTTTAACATTGCCAATATTTTGTAGGTGGGATGATGTTGGCCGCTGACTATTCTCAGTTAGAATTACGTATGATATCGTATCTATCAAACGATGACAAACTGATGGGTATACTAAACAAAGATGGTGATGTATTTAAGTTGATCACAGCTCAGTGGAAGAATATAAGTCCTGATAGTGTCACCCCGGAACAGAGAGCACAAGCCAAACAGGTAGATATGTAGTCGCTCCCTACAATCAACCTATAAGGAGCAGTGGTCTAGAGGTAGGGCACAAGGTTTTGGATCAAGAGGTCCGTGGTTTGATCCCCCTCTGGCCCTGTCTGGACCACTGCTTAATTTCTTGTAGCAAGAATAACCACCAATGTTCCATGTTACCTAGCTGTATAAATGGGTACCTTCGAGGGTTGTTAGTGAAGATAGTATGGGATGGCTGTCATTATCTTTGATTGTAACAGCAGACTTCCTACTCAATTATTTTAGAAGTGTAGTATGTACAGTCGGCTGAAGAGATGTTTGTCTGAAAGTATACTCTCGTTTATAACAGTTTCAGGAAAAATAACCAGGGGTGGGGGCAAGAATTACTCATCAAAAGTCACCCCAACCGTAGAAGTATAATTTTTCTTGCCAAGTAGCAGGATGATTTGACCAGCTAGTCTTCATATGATTCAAATACTGTTGAACGATTGGGCTTTTTTTTTTAAAAAACCACTCTTATTAAAACATTGGTTACAATAAATAGATAAACTCATCCGTTGTTATAGTCGTTAGATCTGTATATTTATTTATTGTACTCAATATTACAATCCTTGTATGATTGAGCAGGTATGTTATGGTATGATATATGGTATTGGTGCTAAGACTCTGGCGGAACAACTTGAAGTAGATGAGAATGATGCTGCCGTCTTCATAGAAACATTCAAAGCTAAATATCCAGGTACTACAATAGTGCGGTATTGTATGCAGGAGTGTCAATTTTCCTGATTAAACCAGAATTCCGCATTTTACATATCCTGAAAAAGCCATGATTCATGACAAAAGATCTTGAGAAATGGCCAAGTTATGGTCAATTTAGTGTGTTTTGATATGTCCAATATGGAAACAATGTGGTTGGTAGCCTCTTATGGGGGGCATGTGTTTTACAAACATCTCTTGTTAATTAATGTATGTGTCTTCATCATTTCAAGTAAATAAAGGATAACTGAAATGTCTGAAATTTTTGTGAAGCTTTTTCTTATATGATGGTGACTGTGTATTCTCTCGAGGTTAGAAGACATTGGTCAATCTGACGGGAAAAAACTTATATATATATTGATTTTGTACTTACCACCTTCTCATTCTAATCCAGGGATTTTATGGTTGATTTAAGGTATGAGGCGGTATCTCAGACAGACTGTGGATGTGTGTAGAAGTCAAGGTTATGTTCAGACCATGCTGGGTCGTAAACGCTACCTACAGTCAATCACTAGTACAAACCCGCATGCTCGAGCCCAGGCTGAGAGGCAAGCCATTAACACAACAGTACAAGGCTCAGCAGCGGATCTGGTGAAAATGGCAATGATCAATATTGACGAGAAACTACGGGAAATCTTCCCACATGTGCAATATACTCACAGACATAAACGTAGTGGTAAGATGTTTAACTTAGTAAGTTGAATAGATCAGGGGTGTCAAGTTTTTCGATTTTTCCAGATTTACATAATTATTCTGAAAAAGCCATGTAATTTTTTAATAAAAACTGCTTTAAATATAGAAACAATGTGGTTGAAGGCCTCTTGTTTGTCAAAAATGGTTGATCGCATATGATTTTCTTGATTATAAGTTTGGCTACATTGACACCCCTGTTATTTGTTTGGTCAGAGAGGTGTAGTAGCTTGATTGTCAGTTTGATGGTGGGTTGTTTTATGACTGGGTTTTGGTGACAGGTTTGTTTAGATGTAAACTAGGGTTTTTACTCAAGAAATCAATGATTGACCAGTGGAAAATGGGGAATTTGTAGTAAACTTAGGTTTTTACTCAAGAAATCAATGATTGACCAGTGGAAAATGGGGAATTTATAGTTAGTCACAGAAAATTAAACAACTGTCATAGAACTTGCAGTGTGCTTGAATCATTTATACTTTGACAGTCATCTTGATTTCAGCATCTTTTATAACCCGACTTGTGTTAATTTTCAGCCAAGAATTTATCCAGAAACCAAACTCCTCCTGATGGAGCATATCTAGTCCTACAGTTACATGATGAGTTGATCTATGAAGTCACAGCGGCACACATACAGACAGTCGCTCAGATTGTCAAACATTGCATGGAAACAACGATGAAATTACCCGTCAAAATGCCTGTGAAAATTAAAGTTGGTCCAAGTTGGGGAAAACTTGCAGACTACGAATTGTGATATCTTTGTCCAAGTTGGGGAAAACTACAAACTTCGAATTATGATCTGGGAAAACTCAAAGAGTATATTATATTGTGATATTATAGACGAAGTTTGTGGGATATTCACAGACATTGTGATATTTATTAAATCCTGTTATTTAGGTCATAACTAGTTACTTTCTTGATTATCGTTTCTACTGACTCACCTTTTTCACCATAGACTTTCTGATGTTTCCAAAACAGATCAGTACAGATCAAAATCAGCTGTCACAATGATAAACGAGAAGTGAACTCCTCCTCCTTTTCAATCTGCCCCCATTTAAATCCTCCCCTTTTTAACTCCTTTTTTTGACCAAAAAAATAATAAAAGACAACTGGGATAATAATCTAGCATTTGATTTACTATGGCCTAACATAAGTTTTATTCTGTTTTAGTTATTCTCAGGGTTTTGTTATATAATATTGTAAGGGCTGTTCCAGAAAAAGGACCTGGTGGGGTTAAAAACGACAACGAGGTAAATAATGTGTAAGGGGATACATTCGGACTGTTGTCTGCCCCACCAGACCTCTTGAATAGGCCCTAGTATAATGTATAAAGTATAATATAAAGTATAAAGCCAATGAAATTTTGTGCCTTGTCTGTATTTGTGAGATCAATTTACATTACCAATATACTGTTGTAACTTGTCTGTTTCTCCCCAGTCAGTTTTATCCCCAGGGGTAGAATAGGGGGGCCCGGTTTATCCCTGGGGAATAAACTGGGCGGGGGATAAAACTGACCGTTAAACCGGTATAAGTGCATTTTTAACCAATTTTTAAAAAAAGATTCCTTGGTGCTTTATCGATCGGATGACTAGACCTTATTTTTGGATTTGTCAAAAGCTGAATTCATTTGAAAATCTGAATTCTTTATCCTAATGTATAGTGCACATTGTCATCCATACAAGTTTATATACTAGTACCCGGTTATGTAATAGTATCAGTTTCAATGAATTGCTTAACTGTACTGTTTTTCGTAAACTCGCAGCTTCGTTTACTTGTATTTGTACATTGTAATTGTATTAGTATCATGAGTTATGAAGTGTATGAAGATTGTTATGTAAGTGATGTTTAGAAAGTTTCAGAGACAAGTGCCATTATAGTTTTATTTCTTGAAATTTTTCGTTTAATTTCTACAGCTGTACAATTTCTGAACACCCTTCGTACTGTTTGTCAATATACCAAATATTTGTACACCACACATATATCTGATTCAACTATTATGTAAACCAAATATCAATGTAATTTGTTATCAAAACTGCAACTTTGTTTTCTTACCATTGAACATGTTTAATTATTTGTTGTTATTTGTTCTTTTAACTAGTTAAATCATTGTTTGTATCATATTAAAATTGTTAAATTTGCCTTAAAGATTCTGAATAAATATTTTTGAAAGCATGTAATTTTTTTTCGATTTGTTAAATAGTCTGGAAGTAAAAGACCTTGTAATATGGAAGCTATTTATGCCCAGGCATCACTGATGAGGAGGCATATAGTGGTGTACCTGTCTGTTTGCTACAAAATATTGAAACTCCAATATTTTTGAAGTCCATCAATGTATTGCTTTCTAACTTGGCTTACTTGTTTACCATTATAAACACATTACACTATCAAAGCCATGTAACACTATCAAACATGTAAACAGAATTATGGTCTCAGAATGACATAGCTATTTGTTACAGGCTTCCACCGGGGCATAAGTGATTACTGAATACAGTCGTGTATGCCTTCAGGACAAAGCAAATGTAGGAATTCAGTAGTGGGTCATTTTAGGTTATACTAATTAGGTAATACTAATTTATTTACTGTAAGGTTGATTGCGAAACTAGTTTTTCCAACTTATATTAATCACTCTCTACACCTTATTCCTCATATTATCTATCATATGAGAAGAGTCAGTTTCCCTTATATGCCGAGCGTCTAGCAAGGGAATTTCTGGTACCGTTTTTATTTCGTCTTTGGTATGATGCAACCTGGGGTCATTTTATACAAATTGTTTCCATATCATTCTGAGTATTTGGAAAGAGATAGGATATTGCATTTGGATTCCTTGCATCTCTGCCTTCGAATGTAGTTGGTCAATTGAGCAGGAAAAAAACCTGCTTGATCTCACACTTATCTCAATTCAAGAGTTAATGCAAAACTATGGTAACTACATCGATTTATAAAGGTGTGTACCATAGTTTTACACTGAAACCCCTAAATTGCAAACCTACTCCAGCTTGTTACTGTAAACGGGCATGAAGCTACAGTGCTCCCAGGATAATGTGATATTTACAAACATATTAAGTAAACACATATTGTCAATTCTATTCTAGAATAACACTGATAAATAATGCACACTTGGTTAAACCACCTATTTGGCTAATGCCAAAATTTCCTGCCTTTTTACATTATCCTGGGCACACTATGTGTAACAAATAAGGTAAGATCTAACTGATATATATATACTTTATTTGAGAGTAATTTAAATTACTTTTCATAATCCTTACATAAAACAAAGCAGTACATGTATATACTAAAAGCATGATGTCATGTGACTAAATTAAAACCACAGGTAACTGTATCACTGAGAAAAATCGAAATAAAATGGTATCTTTTTTAAGAGATAAACACATTTTTTAAGTATAAATCAATTAATTTCTTTACAAATAATAAATGATACAGGTACCTGTGATTGAAATTACTCAAAATAAGCAGCCATCTGTCGTAAAGCAGCAACTATGTAAGCACTACAGTCATACTTATATTTAATTCACCTGTATCCACCATCCATCTGCTTTAAATAATGTAACCACAGGGGATAGACACACATTTTTTTGTGTTCACAATAGCCTTATATCAGGATGTATAGTACTGAATACTGAACACAAAAAATTATGTGTCAATCCCCTGTGAATGAAACAGACGGGCTATAAACAACATAGTAGCATTATTTAATTAACAAAGCAATATTACCCTCATCAAAGATGGGGGTATTATAAACAAATGTATGCATATTGGCTTATTAATAAAGTAAAGACCATTAAAATACATGAAGTTTGTATAAAAATAACTGACCATCTTTTAAATATGTAAAGCAAGACAACTACATTCTAAGTATTGAAGTATGCCTAGGTCCCACTGAGCATTTTTGTCTCAGAGACATACTCTTCATTTCAATCAGGAGTTCATCAACAAGGCAATAAATGCTCATTGGGACCAAGGCTCTATCACTAAAAAAGCTAGAACTGGAACGTAACTTAATACTGTTGGGTGAATAAATAAGTCTATAGGTGGCGAATAAATAAGTCTACAGGTGGCGAATAAATACTTCTACAGACTAGATTTCAATACAGTAACTAATAAATTGTGAGTTTACGAACACAAAATGTAATTAAAAAGGTGCATACATAATACCTACTATCTAGCTAACTAAATACCACACATTGTATCAGACTTTATATAAATTGAGCAAAAAAATTATTGTCAAATAAATAGTCTTGCAAATTGGGGTTTTTATTACACCTCTAAAGTTGTCATAATTGGAATTAAGAATGATTTTGAAAAATTTGGCTTTTGGGAAAGTTTCAAACTCACTGTCCAATGATGTGACTGGGAAAAGCCTGTACAGTGTAAGAAATTCTGTACACACCACTAAACAAATGATACAATAAACAATGAAAAAAATGTAATACAATTATTATGCTGGGGAAATAAATGCTGAAATCAGTATTATAATAACTGAGGTATATCGAAGCTACGGTAATACCTGTCGCTAGAGACCACTCGTGGGAACAGCAACACATGGTTCTTATAGACAGGCTACCTCTCTGAACTAATAAATAAAGCAAAGCAAAATAACAACTTCAGCAAAGCTCAAAAACAAAGAACCTATAATATTATGCGCATTTCTGAACTAGACAAACTTGAAAAAAATACTGTCAGTAATAACGTATATAACCTTCGTAATGCTCAAGTCACACGGACGCCAAAGAAAATATTTGCGTAAAAATATGTCAAAATACTGAAAATAGACATAATTACTCTGACCAACACTTGATGTCTGTTTGGTCTCCAGCCCGAGAAGAGCAAAGTATGCTGTCAAATGATTGGACGGTGATTTGATTACATTTAAAAGATCTATTATAATAGCACTTTTAACACATTGAGCTAACTAAAGACTTTGGTACATTGTGTGAACGAAACGAGTACACATTTCAATTAAACAATACATTTAACCCCTTACTCCATTCACCCAAATATGTATTCTCAGAGATGAGCTAGAATTTGTACACATCTCCGCACTGTTTTATCAAAGCATTTACGGAATCTTTAACTTACACTCAAATTTAAATTGTTTATAATACTGTTACAACTGTAAAGTGTGGTAATTCGAGCTGTAATACTAATCAAGAGCCAGTTAATGAAGCTTTACAAAAAATACCTGTCCCCAATATACAGCTGTTAAATAATTATACTGAATTTAAATTTGAACGTAAGTTTACGATTTCCGTAAGTATGTTGATAAAACGGTGCCCTCATGTGCAGCTTTTTGAACAAAAATATCAAGAATAATCTCCCTTGAAAAGATGCCTTGATAAGTTTAACTCCATAACTAGATTATCTCCCCTCCATATTTATTATAAGAAATAATTAGTAATGTACATAAGATGGGGGATTTAAATGATCCCTCTATAGAGTAAAGGGTTAGCATGGCTCCTTTAATTTATCATCTGTAACTTGTACATTTTTCAGTGGGCCCTATGAATAAAAATCACAAAACAGAATTGCATCTTATTTTAAGGATTGGGCATTATGCCTCAGTAGAATCTCTGATTTCCAATCAGATCTAAAGAAATCTAAAACACAATCTTATTGTGCTAAACAACAACACAAAACAAATAAAAACAGTCATATCAAATAGATATGTAGTAAAAACAATAAACATAACAATCTAACATAAACATGTAACATAAATATCACAGAATCTGAATAAAAATAAAAGTTTATCGATGTAAAGTTTATTGATGTACAGCTTATCAATGTAAAGTTTATCGATGTAAAGTTTATCACAATGAAGTCCTATCAGATCTGAGCAATGTTATCAATAAAATAAAGTACACTTTAATTCATTTTAGGTCAATTGTGAAACAAGATGTATAACTTACTATTCACTATCTACACCTAATGCCTGGTGGTCTAAAATGGCATTACGCCAGTTGTCAATCAATACCCTTTCAATCCATTTTAACAATAAATTATAACCACAGGGTCGGTCCAATGGATTCACTTAAAAAACATCGCCAAGCAACCTTCAATAAACAATCAGGCGGAGCGATCTCTGCTCTGGTGTAATGTCAATTGCATAGAGGCTTTATGAAGAAAGTTATCTAAGCCAATTTTTTAAAACCAAGTGTAGAACACTGAAAACATTTGTACCTCTTCTTTTATTTTGTCTAAAGTCTGATGTGACCACAAACTGTGAGCCTCTACATGCAAACAGAAGTTCTTGTAAGAAAGTTAACCATATTAGGCAATTGAAGTTTGAGGTGAAGTAAGGTCAGTATGTTTTAGGTGTAGATCGTATAAATCTTGCTTCACAATGGACCTAAAATGTTGGTAAATAAAAGTCATCATAATTAACTGTAATGTAGGAAAAAATAATTTTATGCAGATATTATGCATAGACCAAAGATCTGTTGTATTTCTTCAAGTTATCGTACGATGATCGTAGTAGATCTTCTCGGTAGTCTAACATATCCTGGAAGTTGTCACATGACCGAACTAATTGCGTATTCTTCTTTGACTCGTAATGGAAATCTGGACCTTTTGACATATACCTAAAGGAATATAATAATAATAATAATAACGACTTTATTTATTGTGGATTACATATATTTGACAGTTAATATCAATTTTCAATAAGGTCCACATATGAAATAGTTCATGAATACAAAATTAAATGTCATGCTGTTTTACTTAATGGGGAAACACACTGAGTTTCAGGTTTAACAGTAAATCTATATTGATGAACATCTTACATTTTATACAAAACCTATAAAACATAGTGAAACATTAAATTCTAATCAACTACATTGATTTCAAATGAGTCCAGCTACTACCTGCCCACTAATAAAAATAGCAAATAAAATATTTTTAATTGAAAACAATACCATTTAGATTTTGGTCCTCGTATACGTTCCAGTTCTTCTATCCTCTTTAATTCTAACAGTTTGGCTTCCTCTAGTTTTAGTCTTTCCATTCTGAGTTTACCCAGTATCAGCTGATGTGGCGTAGACATGTATACTGAGGATGAACCTGTAACCAGAAAAGTATACTGTTAAATCAGTTAATTTCGATGGGACAAAATTTCATGGTTTTTGTAAATTTTTTTTATTTAGATGAGACGTTAATTCGTGGATTTTGCATTTCAGGTAATAAATACAAGGGTCAAAATCATTGTTCGATGGGATTTTATTTTTCATGGTTATTAATTAACAACGAAATCCACGAAATTTGATTCCCCACGAAAATTAATGATTTTACAGTACACAATAAGTCCTCAAATGCCAACTCAATATAATCACCTCAAAATTGAGACCACTCCTTTTATGTCCATTTGACTCATGTGCTTTTTCTATCTTTTCTCAACATTAAGACCAAAGTTATCAATAATCATTGAAAAGAATTACACACATGTTTTTTCCTTTTTTTCAATGATACAGTTACATTTGAGTTAAAGATCACCTTTAAAAATCAAAATTATATCATTATATGTATTGATAAATCAACAAGTTTGTGGGTATCCTCAAAATGCCAAACTGTTCACGAGTAGGGGTGAATTAAAGGGTAAGTTGGGTTACCAAAACTATGCAATATTATAATGTTGACAAACCTGACAATAAAATTTTACCTGTGGCAGGTGCTTCCTTTGTCATCAAATATATTTTGTCCAAATCCTGGGAGCTTTTAAATGACCTATCTATAGTTCTAAATGATGCTGATCTACCCAGTTTAGTTGCTGACTTTGCTCGACTTGTTCTCATAGAGGGTGGAGCTGTACGATTCAAAGGTTCTGAGGCAGGGTAATCAAGAGCACTCATTTCATAAGAAGAACCCAAAGTGACTGGAAAATGGTCAAAAGCGATTCTATCTTTGTCAGCAAAACCTTTTTTACTGCTGTCCCCATATCTGTAAGATCTTCCAATACTCTGTAAGGTGGGAGCTTCACAGGTTGTGTCCAGGTGGTTTGGGTTAACATACCACTGTGATTCACGAGGGGATGCCGGCTTTCCAGACATTTCATCTATGTCAACAACACGCTTCTCGTATAAATCCAGCAATCTGTCTTCATCGAGGTCTGACCTTAAAGTTTCACTGACAGTTAATGGCTCTGCAAATGTTGTAGATTTGATCTTCTCACGGACCTCATTGCGTATTTCATCCTCTATTTCTTTATCCATTTGTTTTAAGGACACTCCTTCTGTTAATGTATCATTAACGCGATCACTGAGGTATTCTAGGTTGTGGGCAAGGTCAGTCATGGATTTAGCATATTTCTTGGTTAGTCTTTTTTCCCTGTAGTTATCAGGGTTGTAAATAGAATGTTGACTAAGCTGTGCTGTGGTTCCAGTCAACTGTGAGTTGTTGATAAACTCGCCCTTTTCCCTGAAAAAATATAGAAGCAAACTGATTATGACATTCATTGCATCTTTCAATAAATTATATACAAAATATAAGCATATATAGATATAGTAAAGCTCTCGCGTCTGTGGGCAATTCTCTACTTGCATGGAAAATCGCCACGATTTCAGTGCGATTGTCCACTGTAAGCCCACCGGGCGAATCGCGGCAATCGTGTCGGCGATCGCGAGAACGCACGGGTCAATAACAGGCTATAATCGTGCACATTCCACTCAATTTACAGGTAAGTCTATTGTAATGTATGTATATACAACTGTTTGATAAACAACAATAAATTGGGCATAGAAGTAGCCCACTAGTCAATTTTTGTATTTAATTGACAGTAAATTGTAATAATCTTTATCGTAAGGTTTGATCACGGAGGTAAATAAATAAATATATGTAAATCCTTGGTTTGATCTAAAAAGCATAGGCGGATCCAAGGGGGGGTGGACCCGGCGTACGTGCAGAAGTACCCAATACGCAGATTTACCCAAAACGACTGAGACTACCTGCTTTCCTGTGGTTTCGTGAACCCAAGACTTGTATTGGCCTAAGTGCCCGCCAGAAGAACAAAATAGTGACCTCATGGATACAAATGACAAAGGAAAACAATTATTGGACAGTTATATCTGGTCCATACTTTATTATCTCGATACAAAAGAAAGCCGTCATACGTGGACAGAAAGGATATGCTCAGTGTGGTCGCGAAATCATATGACACTCGGTAACAGTGACTGCGTATGTATAAATTTTTGTGTAAATACTACAAAATAATTTGGTATATCATACCAATAACACGCTGAGCGACCATGCAATACAAAGTCGTCGTCAGGGTTGCGAAAACCCCGAGCTAAAAAGTAAGACGACATCTTGTTTACGGAAATGCGTCGGTGGTTACCGCAAGGGAAGTAATCAAACCCACAAATTATCTCCAAATTAGACAGTGTGTATTCCCCGGCCCGAAGTGATTTGACGGCCCATAGGGTTTATTTTTTTATTTTTTAGTATATTTTTATTATGCTTACTTTAAGTTGTCTAATAATTTTTTTCGTCTACAGAAAACAGCATCAAAGAAACATGGTACCGAGAGAATCGGAATCGAAACTGCTCTGAATCAATTGAAGTTCATGAAGTATAGAGACCCATTTGACTACTGTATATAAACTATAGTTTTTTAAAGGTCCTTTTTCAATTTTCCAAAATGTTCATTCCTTCCGGTTCCGCACATAATTAATTTATTTTTCTTCACTTTTCACTTTTCAATCACTGTGAACACCCACATATATAGGCTACTGTAAAGTCATATGTGCGCGCGACTTTACACTATTCACACTACTATTTTAAAAACGAGCTTTCATATGTAATGTCCTATGAAGGCTGATTAAAACTATTTGCAAGACTGATTCATTAATTAGAAGACCCTACCCATTCTTTTCTACTAGCCCTTTTTATTTGTAACAATCTGCGTCAAACTTGTTTTCTACTTTCCACTGTTTATTTAGTCTACAGTATAGCCTTAAAACAGTTAACTGTGGGTGTGTTTATTACTTCAAGGGGTAGTTTGTTCCATGTGTTTATAACTCTGTTGACTGAAGGTATTCAATCTTACTTTTGACCGGCCCCTTTTTGAACAGTTTTTTATCGTGTCCTCTTGTAATACTAAGAACATTTTTTCCTTACCTGCAATATCAATTCTATTTAGTATTTTGTACATTTGTATTAAGTCGGCTCTAGCCCTTCTGTATTCCAGTGTTGGGATTCCTAAGATTTTTTATAGGACAGTTTCGATATAGATTTTACCATTCTAGTTGCCCTTCTTTGAACATTTTCCATTGATACAATGTGGGTTTTTTTAGTCCAGGTGACCACACTGGTGATGCGTATTCTAAATGGGGTCTAGGGGAGACCGGGGCAAGATGAACCGCGGGGCAAGATGAACCACTTGATTTGTTTCATTGAAGATGATATTTGTGAAACCCTTAAATTTCTCGGAGGAAACATCCTCTTATCCGCCATCTTTTTGTAACATACTCGGCCCGATAGAACGAAGCATATCGATTTTGTCGGAGTTTATCGATTTCAAGGTCATGTATGTAAATTTTCAACTTTTTGGAAAAAAAATATTGTAGAAAAAATGTTTTGTATATAGTAGTGGCCTACCGTTTTATATTTATCATCTTCGATTGGCCTGTCTTCAGAAGCAAAGACAATTTTGTACATGGTATAAAATAACGGTGTGTGACATCAAAGATAAACCACGTGGCATTGGGGCAAGGTGAACCATCGTGACCGGGGCAAGTCGAACAGTGGTTCATCTTGCCCCTTTTTAAAATTAAATCTCATTCATGGCTTTTATGTTCAGAGTTGTGAACTGATTAAAGACATAGATAAGTATGTAAGAAATAACACGTACACCACCGGAAGTGCTGACATTGTATTACTTCCTGCATTGTGTAACCTTGTAGATGTTTCATCCATTGTATATCGCGTCTTTGACAGCGGTGTAAACACCAAAGCCGTAGGTCCTGAGAGGCCTAATGTTGTTTTCAACGGGGACATTCATATGGCTATAAAAGGCAATTGTGCTGACAGTCATTTTAATGCATGGAGACCATTGCTGTCGGTCCTAGAATCATCAGAGCATGGAACATGCAACACCAATAATGTCATAATTGAACATCCATTCACACAGGAAAGCATCCCTCGTAAACTAGGCGGCAAAGCAAGAGCACGAAAACGTACTGCAATTCTTACAGAAAGCCCCGAAAAGAAAATAATAGACACAGAAATACTTGCCAAGGCTAGTAGAACACAATAAGAAAGCTCTCCAAATGATAAAGGTAGAACCAAAAGCACTAATTTAAAATTATGAAAAAGCCAAAAGTGACGAAAAAGAGGAGGGCTGAATTGTCTGCTTCCGACGATGATGAATGGTATTGTATTGTCTGTGGGGAGTCGTGCAGCAATAGTCTTCCTCGAAGGATGGGTTCGTTGTTCGGTGTATAAACAGTGGTTACATGAAGCAAGTACCGCATTACAAAACAAGCAATACCCTTACATCTGTCACAACTGTGGTGATTGCGATTAAGATATGTTACTAGAACTATTATGAAACAATTCTGATGTTAATACATGTGTGTCAAATACTAGTAAACAGATTATCTATAACATTGCGAATGGTGGTTGTCGTCATTAAGTTGCTATCCTTATAATTAATTAAGTAATGAAATTATCAATATTTACGATCTTATGATTTTTTTGTAATGAAATTATTCAATGATTGAAAAAAATGTTAGAATTTGTACTGTGTTGTTCTGTGTAATGTTTCATTAACCCCTGGATATCGTCTATAATAATATATTATTATAAATATCCTTGTATATCGTAACTGTCATGAGTTCCGACCTATCTGTATGCTTCTTTACAATAAATACATTGTTTTCAAGCAATACAATTTCAAGTGTTCATTTTGCCCCGTGTTGTGGTTCATCTTGCCCCGTACACGGGGCAAAATGAACCACTTCAACACCCGTTATAAATCAACAAGATTTTCATGTTTCGTACTAATCTAAAACAAAATGTTTGCTGGTGGATAATATGTCATGTATTTCTTTATATATTCGCGCCAATAATAAAAGAAAATGTCTAATAATAACAACAGAAATTTTGAAAAACCTCAAAAGTGGTTCATCTTGCCCCGGTCTCCCCTAATGAGAGATTTGTAAAGGGTCACAAACATTTCTTTTGACATATAAGTTAAACTTTTCATAACCAGTCCCAAGTTTCTATTAGCTAATTTTACTTTCTTGTTTATGTGACTAATAAAGTTCATTTTTTCGTCAAAGGTTATCCCAAGATCTTTTTCGGATTCTACTCTTTCTATCAATTTGATTTCTCCTTCATTATCTTTCATGAAGTAGTCACACTGTTGGCCTTGATTTTCCTAGTCTTAGTGCTTTACACTTTTTTGCATTAAACATCAATTGCCATTTTCTGGACCATTCACAAGCATTGAATATGTTATCTTGCAGATGATTTTCATTGTTAATGCTATTTTCAACAGAGTATAATTTAGTATCATCCGCAAATAGTTTGACTGTATAGTTTACCGCTTCTGGTAGGTCATTAATATATATTGAACATAGAATGGGACCTAACACACTACCCTGTGGCACACCACTTTTAACAGACCTCCATGGGGAAGCTTTGCCGTTAACTATTACTCTTTGTTTCCTGTCAGTGAGAAAATTTTCTATCCATTTGTAAAATTTGCCTCTGATTCCCATTTTCCAATCTTTTGTGGGGTACCTTGTCAAAGGCTGCTTTAAAGTCTAAGTATATTAGATCTACTTTCTTGTTATTATCTATTGCACTACTCCAATCCTCTATACACTCTAAAAGTTGAGTAGTACAGGAATGTTTTTTTCTAAACACATGTTGGTGTTTTGACAACATATCATTGTTTTCTAGGTGGTTTACAATTTTATTTCTAAGTATTTTTTCCTTGATTCTCCAACTTATTGGAGTAATACTTACTGGTCTATAGTTTTCTGCCTTTGTTCTAGGACCGGCTTTATATATAGCTGTTACATTAGCGCTTTTCCATATGTCTGGTAGCTTTCCGTTTTGCAGTGATTTGTTAAAAATATCTGTCAACGGTTTGATTACATTGTGTTTACATTCGACCAGTATTCTAGGATGGACTCCATCTGGTCCTTGGGCTTTCGTTGGGTTTAGATCTTTAAGGCTTTCATTACCATATTTTCAGTTATGTCCATATACTCTAATGTAGTATCCAGGTTGGTTTCCCCGATTGTAGGAAAGTTGCTTAAGTCTTCCGTAGTAAATACACTAGCGAAATGTTCGTTTAAAGTTTTGGCTACGTCTGCGTCATCTGACGTTATTTCCCCTGTTTTTGATTCTAAGCTGTTTACTTGAATGCTAGATTTAGTATTCGACCTCACATACTTCCAGAACATTTTGCTATTAGTTTTAATATTTTCTACAACATTTTTTTCATAATCATGTTTTGATTTTCTTAGTTCATAAGTTACATTATTTCTTGCTAGTTTATATTCCTTGTATGTGTGGGGGTTCTACAATTACTGTATTTAGACCATTTTTGACGTTTTACACGTATTGCTTGTTTGGCTTCTTTTCTAGCTTGAGTGTTAGGACGATATGCACCAGCTTTGCAGGAACAAAAATGATTCGTGTTAATGTATAAAAAAGTTACGATTCTGTGTTCTGTATTGACCATAACATCATGGTGCGCAAACTTGAATAAAAAAGAAATAAATGAAAGATACAGTAGTATCGTGTATATGTGATCAAATTAAAGGATGTTTCCAAAATTTAATCTTTGTTATTTCGATTAGAACTCTGTAACAAACCTGATCAGAACAGATAAACATAATTAATTAACTAATTAATGAAATTATCTCGATATTATGTCATTGAAACATATTGTGGAATTTCCATTCTAAATAATATAAAATAGGTGGCATATCGAGTGTCTCAAACACCACTGCAACAAAACAAGGCAATGCGACGTCTTCGATTTTAACAAAGTTCGCATTATTATGTTATACTGTTATTCTGCTAATAAAGTTGTGACTTTCATTTTCTGGAGTTGTATCTTTGTTGCGCAATATTTGTACTTGTCGATTTTTTTTATTTCTTTTCACTCTCCAGTAGCTCAGTGGATGCGTTTTCCTGCTCAAATACGAGTGGAGGCATCGTAAGCCTGTCATATTTCAGCAGAAAGGAGGTGGCTGACAAATAAAGGCTATGCTCTGCATTTTTGCTACCAAAATGAAGACAATAAGTTCATTATTATCTGTGTCATATGCATTTAAAAACTAATTTTTGTTGCCTTTTAAAAATCAACACCACTCCCACTGCCGAGTTTTTAAATCCGTTAGGCCAGAGACCCGTTATTTATACATTGCTTCTGACACCATTTGCTCTGTCATAAATTGAAGAGCTGTTCATAATGATCTACTTCAGTATAAAAAAATCGACTAGATTTATTTGTGATGTAACATTATTAACTGTTTATACTAATAACGTTATAATTAATGCCATTGGAGAACTCTTTTGTTTTTATCTAATATATAAATGATTTTCGGTTGATATCTTTGTATTTCGAGTATTTCGACATTCAAAATATAATAATAATTTCAGCTGCAATGTCTGGACAGAGGGGGGGGGGGGGGGGGGGGCAACATATCTTTTGGCCCCCAATAATCTTTTTTGCCGATAATAACTTTGGATCATCAATATCACATGTAATAAGTAATGTATTTTCGTATTAGTTTTATTTTAGCACCGCAAATAAATGCATTAACAAACAGGCAACTTTTAACAAATAATGATGTAAATGAATCAATATTTCATAAGGCATGTGCACATATTATATTATACATATTATGTATGCAGTGTGTGTCATGTAAAAATACCTACATAAGGTGATACTTTTATGCAAAAAACACTATTTTGTATATATAAATGCTGATTTTGGCTGATTTGCCTGATTAGGAGCTGCATGTGGGTGTCTAATTTAATAGACTACTAATTTGAAACACGTTTGACTGTTAACTCCTGTCAATATAAATATAAATCAAGCAATATGGTTCAATATAAACGGACGGACGATCCTACGTTGACTGACAGTAAAACATGTGCTGAAGTCAATGAGTTAAAAAGTACACTGTTACAAAACCTATTTGCAAAGACCACCAATCGTTTATATCCCATTGTACAGTTTCCAATGATATGTAATGGATCTGTTAAGAGGGACTACCTGTCTAGAAATAGCCCTTTTGTTGTTCCTTGTTATGGGCCTTTACAGAAAGGTTCGACACAGTACAGTGCAACCTCTCTGGAGACACAACTGTTTGGAAACACAAAGTTCGGTCGCTGCTTAGAGGCGGTATAATAAATAGTAAACTTCTGGAAGTTGTATTATTGCTAAAAATTATTTTTGTTTAAGAAATGGACACTCTGGAGAGGTTGAAGTGTACGTGCATTTCATTACACATTGGTTACTCAACATGATTAATAAACTTTTTCATCGCATTTGGAATGGGAAGTTTGACAACCGTAGTTGACCTCCAATCACATGACTGCAGAATTTGTAATCTGCATAGTACTTTCAACGATTTCACAACTGATGCTTGATTGTGTAATTCATCTCTACAAAATTTAAAAGCTCTTCTCTGAAGTGCATGTGTTGGCTTTCCATCGGATTGGTAGTTAGATGCTTCATTTAGTGACGTCATTGTCATGTTATCAAGTAAGGTGTTGACAATCTCAAGTACATAGTCCATCAAAATAGCTTCATCATACTTCTGGAGTTTCACAAACTTCTCAGGATGAAAGAGAATTGAATCACAGAAGACATTCACTGGGTGGATACCATTGTCATTCTCATTTGGATCGGCGCCATTTTGAATCAAAAGCCTAAAAGTTGTGATGCTGCGCTCATCTAAACCAAGTGGGATTGACACATTAAGAAATGCATGCAAGGCATTACCAGCAAACTGCTCATCTTCAATAGGTCCATGTATTGATGGGTTTGCGCCATGACGTAATAAAGTCTCAGTGCATTTAGTAACAAATCGCCTTATATTTGTTTCATCGTCTTCAAATTGTTTTACTAAAGTCACGACGTTTCCGTACAAACAATGCAAAGCTGATGGAAATGAGCTTCTACCAAATGCTGTCTGGACATTCTTTGATTCATGTTCCACTTCAAACTGAACCTCATCGAAGTTTGGGTCGACCCCCGCGTTCAACAGCACCACCATACAAGCAACAATGTAAGGAAAGGATCTGCCAAAGTCTGAGGAAGGAGTGTGGCTTATCAGGCTGTACAGTGGATAAGTCCGGAACGGAACAGAACATACCGGATTCTGTTTATGCTTCAATAAAACTGAGGTAACAGTCAGCAAAGATTCATACCATTCTTTCTTGAATGACAAACTGTACGAGTACAGCACATGGTATAGATTCATGCCACTAAACAGTGATGTCAATGATGTATTACATTTAAGAAGAACGTCCAAACATTCGGCATTTGCGAGTTTTAATGCTGTACCCACGGCTGATTTAATATCCTCCCCAGACACTCTTTGTTTGAGCAGTAATCTTAAAGCACTTGGTGAATTGCTGGCACAGGCAGCGGACAAATGGTTATCACTTCCGGTGATTCCGAGTTTAATTCTAACTGATGATACATCTAGTATCGATCTGATACAGACAACATGACCACAATACCCTGCGACATCTAGTGGGGTCACCATACTTGTACCATCGGTTAAACTCACAGGACTCTCTGTTGGCATCTTCGCCCATTTAAATTTAGTTTTCTTTGTTGAGTAATCTCGAGGTCTTTCCTGTAACAACATTACAGCTATAGTTCTGTTTCCATAGTTTGCAGCTAGATGTATATACGGGTGACATTTAGGTTCATGTGGTGGCTTGAATAGTCCCATCGCAAAAATCATCCCGACAGCTTCAATATTTCCTGACATAGTAGCATGGTGCAGCATATCGTAGCCATTGCTGTCAGTCCAGGCTACTAGATTCTTCCTCTCACAGTTTTCCAGACAACTTCTCACACGAGAAACGTCTTCAGTTGTCACAATTTTCTTATACAATGTTTCTTTCAGTTCAATTATTTTAGTTGTCATCTTTTTGTTAAGCTTGAATATCCCATTTAGTTCAATTGCTTAATTGTCATTTTTTTGTAAAGAACTATCCTTCCACTTAAAGTTCAGAAAGCGTCATTGACAACACGGACATTCCGAACCGTAACCTCGATTTTACGACACCGTGAGACAATGCGTGTTCTTAAATCAATTTTGAAGTGAAAACTGAACTTCAAACTTAGTTCTGTTCTCCTAAATTCATTGATTTGTTCAACTTTGACACAAAAATACTGCAGTCAAACATCTTGGTAGCGAAACGCTTATCCTGTTCGATATTTAATGAGCGTCTACAGACTGTATTTCTGATCAAACAGTAAAAGGATAGCTTTTAATAAGATTGTGTAAAACCCGAAAATACTCGTATAAACTTGACCTTTTGGGATCAAATTGATTTACTGCATACTAAGAAATTGTGTTGAGTATAGAACTACTATTTATAATTATAAATACTAATTTGCTAATTGATACCCATCTTTTTATAATGAAAAAGTGTATTCATGTTGAACCAAAGATCTAAAAATACGTAATTTTATATCTTTGACTGTATAGTTTGATGTTATATGGTATTCACTTATTCGCCAATGCTTCATGATTGAATTGTCTTTGTTTAGAATCTAAATCTAGTTATAAATAAAAAAAGTGAAACACGATATTGTCTTTTTTAGTCGAGAGCGTAGACCCACATTAATTAAGATACCCGGGTGCTTGTTCCCTATATGTTTTGTATCAAATTTCAACTGCGGGCTGGATGGGCGTGGTGTCAGAATTGATTTTTTTCCTCTTAAAATAAAATGATCAAAATTTCAAACAATATGAGCAATAGATGTAAATATGGTAGGAGTGAGGAGTACTATTGTACACACTAATTATGATCAATTATATGAAGCTCTAGGTAATCATAATGATTCAAATTTCCGATAGATAAATCCGTCCCTTTTAAAGTACCCCATTTTTCCTGTAAACATCAAAGACATAAATTACATGTACTATAATTTAGGTATTTGTAAACATGTACATGTACTTGTCATACATGAACAATCATCGTTACTAAAACTCAACATATCGCTGGCTAGGAATGAGAAGGTCGTAAGTGCCACTTACGACTTTATAAGACTAATGCATATTTTAAATCTACATCACAAGGCGCTTCTAATGAGCCTATTTTTTTTAATTAAAATCCGAAATTGTCATGTCAGTGACCAAAATTAAGTTTGAAAAGCTTGTTTTACCGTAAATAAAGACTAATTATCTGACAGTTTTTCTTGTTTTCTCAAAATATTGATTTTGTAGTTACGGCCTTCTCATTCTAAGCCAGCGATACATCTATAGTTCAATTTTGAACCCTGAGCCATGACCTTTTAGACCAGTCTATTTGTGCGGGTAACTCGTGATTTCTTGATTTCAATAGTCGTGATTTAAAGATATGGTACTTACTAATGTTTGTTATACATATCTGAATAGTCAATCTCACGCCAATCTTTGTCGGCTAATGGGTTAAACTTTAAAAGTGCAGTCACGGCTCAATGCTCGAAATCGAACTATATCGCTGAACATTAATGAATAATATAACGAGCTGCAGATAAGCGAGATCATAATTATTTTTGCGAAAAAGGTAGGCAAATGACTCGACTAAATCTTGCTAGGCCTCTCTAACGTCAAAGGTAAGAAGATGTAATGTCAATGGGAATTTACGTACCTTGTTGAAATCTGGGAACATGCACATGTATAGCTTGACCAGATTTAGTAGGCACTCATTAAACTTCGGAAGCGTGTATTATTTTCCGTAAGCGTAGTCGTTACTTGTCGAAAATATTTGTTTATTTTTGCACCGACTTTGTCCAAAATATGCACGGAATATGTCCAGAGTGCATACTCAATCTGGTCAAGCTATACATACTAGCCATATTGACGTTTCTCTTATGAGATTGTAACGCACGTGTACGCAAGCTTGTGGACCGATAATGGTTTGTTCCATGACAACATTGGTGAAAAATAATATCGTTCACTCGAACTTTTGTAAATATGTAATGTTCTAGGTTTTATTATAACATGTAGAAAGCAATACAAAATGATTAAAATAAACATTAAAACGGTTGCCCGTAAGACTGTTGTAACTTCTAATTATTTAATCAGGACTTACAACATTCTTGCAGGCAACCCTCATAGTGGTTACTGGAGTTGTTTAGTCTGTGGCCCTATTCACCAACATCGTCAGTACATTAAACTTAAAATTGGCCACATTCATAACCACCTTCATTTTTGTTTGCAATTATATTTACCCATGTGGAATTGTATGTGATTACTTGTTACCCACCGAACATGTATAATACCCATTTATATCAAAATCAGTACATTTATAGCAATACAAGAGCGAATAGAACATTTGGCAATGTAAAGCTACTGAGTCTTAGTGTTAGACTTACAATGTTTTTGAATTTACCATTTTACCATTTATTTATAGCAAATCGGCATATAACTATACCTTTAGCCATTTACATAGAAGAAAAAAAAATGGCCTAGGTAAACATAGACACATATAAACAGCAATTTAAATATATCAAAACCAGCATCAATATAATTGTAAATAACAATATAAAGAACTTATGAAGCAGCAATCATTGACAGTATTTCCTGTATAAGGTCCCTGAATTGAGATAGGATATACAAGAGCATTTTAAGACAACATGTATTGTTTTCATTCTTGTGACACAGATATGTAAGAAGTTCAATTTGTTTTGGTCGATACGGTATGCTTTGGTAAATGTACCCCTCCGAAGACCCTTCATATTAAGTGTCTGGGCGAGTTCTGAAAGTTGATAGAAAAAGGAATCTTGGAAATAAGAAATTGAATACAATCAAACAAAAATAAATATTTATTTAATACACGGTGTATACCCGTATCGGCACCCTCTCTGTGCAAAACGCTGTATCGGCACCCTCTCTGTGCTGGCACCGGACTTTCTCTGTGCAAAACAATGCTTTCTGGGGACAAAAGTCGACACGAGAGGTAAGAAAATCATTGTTTTTGCCACAAATACAGATTTTTGCTTACAAAGCGATAGTACACGGAACGACCCAATGCTTAAACACTGTCCTCATGTTGTTCCATTTGTTATATCAGTTGCCACAAGTTCAGACTAAGATGGAATGTTGACCGAGGGTACTTGTTAAAATGAACACGGAGTTCTGATTTGGACAGTTAAATGCGATTTTTCATCAATATAAAAATATATCGCACCTCAGATGGGAAGTCATTGAACTAATCTGGCCTTTAAATGCTTTTTTATATGGTTATCTTCATCAAATTACGTTAAAAACCGCCTACTTTCGGTTTAGTTGTGGCACCGGCACCCTCTCTGTTCTGGCACCGGCACCCTCTCTGTGCGTTGCAGCTTACTGGCACCGGCACCCTCTCTGTGCTCACAATAATCAAAGCGCTAACTAGCGCTGAAAGAACAGTCTGGTTCCCGTGGTCAGACAACTATATTTCCAGTTACAAAGGCTGTGACACACACACTGAGCGTGATAATGCATTTATTGAAGAATCGACCATTGTTAGTAGTTAAAGCCCTACATAATCGCAGTATTCAATACAAATCAACACAAATCATGTATTTAGTTGTTGTGCTAAATAGAATATCCAAAATATGCACGTTAACAAAATATGTGTCCATTTCGATGACGGGATAAAATGATTTTGAAAACTATTTTAAGTGTAGCATCTTTATACATGTATTTATAACTAAATTGACATTCCCCACCTATTTTTTGTTTGCCAAAAGATCAAATATATCAATTTTTGTTCATTACATTTTCTGCCCTCAACGTACTTGTTTTATACTGTATAGGATTTTTCATTTCTTTTTTAGCTCTCTGAAGTGTAAACGAAGACCAAACTCATCAAGCAAAACAACGCAGATCAGCAGAAAACCGGACCCTTGTTTGGTCAACTGATCATTCTAGGGCACCAAAACACAGTTCACATACGCAACATGAAAGCATCGGTGATCCTTCCATCTGTGCGACTTATCGATCATGGACGCCAACATTTAGTACCCAATGCCACGGGACTGTTCAACCGAGAACAAACATGAGGACTTACGTGTTAATGAGGTCGTCTGTGGTGAAATGACAGTGAAAACTGTACTAAAATGTACACTTTTTACTAAAATGTACATTTTGTGATAAATTATTTTGGTAGAAAAAGTTCTTTGAAAAGACATGTGCAAAGACATGCATGAATGGGAGTGTCATATGTGTGATGTGGAAAAGCATACTTTATCAATGCATAGCTTTATACACATCTAAAATGTCCGTGAAACATGTCAGAAACGGTATAGCTTAAAACTCGGACTGACACGACATGTAAATAATACACATAAGTCTACATTTGCCTTCTTCTGTGATGCACATGGAAAGGGATTTAACAACGGAAGTGACTTAAATGATCTTGAAATATTTCAACATAATTTGAACACTGTTTGTTTATGTACCTTATAGAATGTATATTCACGATTGTCAACCGAATCAGTTATTCATATAATTATCACATTTATAATGTGTTCTACATTTTCAACCAATGATACTAAAGGGCTATTTGTGGTGGTTATATAATAAACACCATACTTTATAGGTTGCCCATTTAGATGTGTCAGGTGTTTGTGGGTAAATCAAATTGCCAATCAAAGTAGGATGCTGTATTATAAAACTGTTGCAATATGTCAGATTATGTGTAATGATTGCACCCGACGGTGCAAGCGTAACAAGTCATTTGTATTCATTAAAACTTCTAACTTATTTAGGATATAGTATCCTGCAATTTGATTTGCCGATAGAAAATGACACAAAGACATGGCGTTAAGTATGTTTAGAACTAAAAAAATATTTGATAAGAATGTACATAAAAGGCACTTCATACGAAATATGTAATAAAATTCAAAACAAAAGATAGATATAAATTTGATATATTGTATTTCAACAGCTATACATGCGTGTGAAATTAACACTTGTTAAAACACCATTTGTTAACATGTTCTAGATTGATAAGTTAACATTGTTGTTGTTCCGCTTTAAATAGCATAAAAGATTGTTTAAACTGTATCGTATTTTGTCTTATTTTATCGGGTGAAAATTAAGATACTCAATGGGTGTTAAATATTTATTATTGAAGTTATGTCTATTATTTAACAATAAACACACAGTCACCCTCTCAGTATCCTCCATTTACCATGGGAACAATATTCATACACATACAGCAATCCAATGACAGCATTGATTAGGGCTTGTTATTATACGTACATCATAATTATGCATTAATCAAAGTGATACTTTACAATACACGTTGAATATACAACACATTTTGATAACCAGAAGTTGACTCGTTTATATGATATGGTACTGATATACAATTCCAAGTCCTTCAAATTCAGTCCGAGTCTTGTCATATTCGGTTCAGATGACTTCTCTCAACTCCACATAAACCACAGTGCTTTACCGTGAAAGAGTCGGTATAATGTCTTCGCAAACTTCATTATATCCATTTTATTAATCATCTGCAAAGTATGATGGCGTCCATGATCGATTAGTTGCACGTATGGAATGATCACCATCACCGAGTATGTGAACTGTGTTTTTGGTGTTCAAGAATGATCAGGTGACCGAACATGCTTCTGGTTTTCTGCTGATCTGCGTCGTTTTGCTTGATGGAGCCATAAGTTTGATTTCCGTTTACGCTTCAGAGAGCTGAAAAAGAAATGAAACATCATACACAGTTAAACGAATACATTAAGTGCAGTAATAGTAACGAATAAAATTGATATAATATTATTTGATTTTTTTGCATACAAAACGTAGGTGGGGAATGTCATATTTGTATATGGATGTACTACATTAAGGCAATACTATTGCTCACATACGTCTGCTTCTGCTAAAACGTGCATGAATAAGTTATAAATATGAAGATGCTATTATTTTATTCCGTCATGGAAATGGACACATATTTTGTTAACGTGCATATTTTGGTTATTGTATTTAGCACAACAACTTACTTTAAACATGATTTGTGTTTGTTTATATTGAATACTGCAATTATCTAGGGTTTTGACTACTAATAATGTTCGATTCTTCCATAAATGCAAATATCACGCTCAGTGTGTGTGTCACAGCCTTTATAACTGCAAATATTGTGGTCTGACCACGGCTGTTCTTTCAGCGCTTATTAGCGCTTCGATAATTGTGAGCACAGAGAGGGTGCCGGTGCCAGCAAGCTGGAACGCACAGAGAGGGTGCCGGTGCCAGAACAGAGAGGGTGCCGGTGCCACAACTAAACCGAAAGTAGGCGGTTTTTAACGTAAGTTGATGAAAATAACCACACAAAAAGTATTTAAAGGCCATATTGGTTCAATGACTTCCCATCTGAGGTGCGAGATATTTTTATATTGATGAAAAATCGCTTTAATTGTCCAAACTAGAACTCCGTGCTCATTCTATCAAGTACCCTCGGTCAACATTCCATCTTAGTCTGAACTTGTGGCAGCTGATATAACAAATGGAACAACATGAGGACAGTGTTTAAGCATTGGGTTGTTCCGTGGGCTATCGCTTTGTAAGCAAAAATCTGTATTTGTGGCAAAAACAATGATTTTCTTACCTCTCGTGTCGACTTTTGTCCCCAGAAAGCATTGTTTTGCACAGAGAAAGTCCGGTGCCAGCACAGAGAGGGTGCCGATACAGCGTTTTGCACAGAGAGGGTGCCGATACGGGTATACACCGTGTAATATGGCTTTTATTCAACCTATGCATGTAACATAATTGATAAGTAATATGTGATACTTTGTAGTTGATTAAGTAATATTCAGTTTAAACACTTGAAAAAGCACTTGGAAATGATGAATGTAAACTAGAACACTTAAATACATAGTGACTTCATGTAACACTTAATCAGGGGGGTATAGGTTACTAAAACATTAATGTCGCTATATAGAACTCAACGTCAGATATTACAAATGCAAACATGTAATGAAGGAACGGAACACAGACAATGTAGAATATCTACTTAATAAATGGATTAAAAAATAATCTAAAGTTGATAAAGGTGTTTACAAACGAAATCCATAATAGACAGTATGGTACGCACGGACGTACTCTTAAATATTCAATTAATTCACTCAAATAACGAAATAATGAATCGTATATATAATCGTGATACAGCAGTATTTATTAATCGATGAAGTCACACGTCAATATGACGTCATAGATACTCTTTTTCTCCTCCTCGTCGACTTAGGCCTATTTTGGTTCTATTTTAATACCGGTAACTCATAAAACATGTTACAGTTATACAACAAGCCCTAGGGCTGAAAAGACTCTAAGACTACCTTAACAATATGTAATCGAATTACATTTAAAAGGGTTGTTATACGAGGGATGATCAATATAACTTATAAAGACTTAAATTAGGCCTATATTATTTCTTTTCTGAGAACAATGTTACTATTTCAATGACAAACCGAACGAATTGCAAACCAGCTACATTTTGTATATCTTTATTTTTCTTTTGTTGCCCTTAATAAACGAATTCCGCCTCTTATATTTTTACAATTTTCTAGACACGTCATTTCTACACCGCCTTGGCATTGGTCTTGTCCATGACGACACTAAGACTACACGCAAGTTGATTTCAATGGAATGAAACAAGCGTTAGAGAGAAATATAAAAGTATGTTACGATTCTAATAGTAATTATTGCGAGACATTACGGTTCGCAACGTTAAGCGTATGATAAAATCAGCAAAACAAACTGGCATTTTAATGGTATATCAATATTATTCAGAGAGGATTCATTAATCATCTTAATAATAACACAATATTCCGCGTCAAAACGACAATGCAAAGTCTGGTAAGGGATCACAGGAGGGGCGTTTCTTGTCTCCATCACTTTCCTTCTTGCCAAAAATGGAACCCAATTTCTTAGAAACAGTCATAAGAGAGCTTCGTCTTCTCCGTAATATAGTAGACCGCTGCTGTTGTGTTATCTTAGCGTCCCTGAGAAGTGATTGGTAAGATATGTTTATAGACATAAAAGTTTCAGCAGCCGACACTTCATAAAACTGGCAACCGAACTCCAAGGCTACCGCGTGACCTTCGTCCACGCCAACATCTCGTCTGTGTTCGAGATCTAGTTTGTTCGCGAGAAGTAAGGTTGGTAGAATGAACGGAGATTTCATTTTATGAAGCGAGACGATGGTCCTCTTTGCGAACTCGAATGTATCTTTATAGCACAGATCATACACGATAATGAATCCATCTGCCCACTGTACGTGTGATTCTGACGGCGTGCTGTTCCCCTGAAAAGTTATATAAAAGTTTAATTTGTGTATCTTCCAAGAATCTCATCTCAAATTGAGATTTGCCGACTTTCTGAATTCTTCAGTTTAAGCTCTTAAATCTTGCGATAAACTAAGAATAGTTTGTTTCTGTTTTGTATTTGCAATGTTTGATTCCAGACTCAAGCGGAAGTTTTCTTAATGGCACATGGCAAACTTTGAGATGAGATTAAGCTCATATTGAGATGTTAAGGGAGATCGGGGCTTGGATTGCTCTACTTATTGCGCTTATAATGTGACTGGATTGGTACCAGACGAGTTGCCCCCATTGTCCTGTTAATAAGATATGTATAATCGTAAACTATTCTGAGAATAAGCGGACAGCTTTACCACTAGCAAGTCAATATTGGAAGAGTCCAAGACAATCCTTGCTAGCATTGGGCAAAATACAGACATAATAAAGTGGTCAAATATCACACTTGTGTGTTGACCATATCGTTAAAATATACAATATACAGTAAATATTGAAAGTTTCTCGTTTTAATTATGACTATAATTATTTTTTGTTTTGACGTAAGTAAACTAATATTCACAAGACGAGTCCTAAGGACAATACATTAATACGCAGTTCTACTAACAATAAATTAAAGACCTCAAGGAAACGTGACTGACTTATTTACTTATGACCCGTGGACAATATTTCACGTGTCTGGTTTTGGTATCGTGTGAAACAACATATATTTAAAGGTGTAGTAATTGTTGTTGAAATTGGTGAAATGAAGCCTTGTTGATGCTACTGTGGTAAACCAATTATAAAGGCTTAAGTAGACAGCTATAATTTCAATGCTAATTATACTAAACCAAAATACATGTTCCGACAATTGTTGTAATATTTTGTTTACACAAAAAGGACTACACCACTCTCACAATATACTAACTTGATAGTAAAGATTGGCTATTTTGACCTGAGCCTGACATTTATTGCAAGGTTCTTGCTTTGAATATATCAATTTCCTCAAGCAAATCGTGCACTATCGGTATTTCATATTTGTGTTTGTATTACATCTCGAGCGTCTTCGTGATACTCCCCGATTATGAAAACGTACAATCGGTGTATAAACGAAGGCAATATATCAGCTAATCAGTAGGTCAGGCTCGTGTCAATGTGGCCAAGCTATACATACACGTACATGTACCGACCAAAAATGCTTACAAGTACTGTATATTCTATCGTATTTTTACTAAAGCAAGATTTGTCATGAAATGTTCGGTGTTATTATCAATAAAATAATTTGTTCACACGTTGGGTGAAGGTAAAGGGTAAACTTCCTTGATAAACAATGTTCATACAAAATGTCATATATACCCGTTTAGAACATGTGTCTAGAATTTCTATGTCTGTAACATAGTCCTCTTGTTTCACACTGGATCGATAGATGAGATCTGATAATTAAGAAAAAACGATTGCCATTCATTAAATTGGTTTTATTTTCCTTCGCTGGCTTTGAATGAGAAGATCGTATCAACATCATAAGGCACTTCTTACGAGCCTAATTTCATAAAAATCGGAACGTGTCATGTCGACCAAAATGAAGTTGTAAATGCTTGTTTTACGATAAGTAAAGAGTAATTTTCGGACAGTTTTTTCAGGTCGATTTTGTACTTACGTAACGACGTTCTAATTCTAAACCAGCGATTTGACAGACTTGTTTCAACAAATAGTATTACGTATTTGCGATGAACATACAAAGGGGGTGTCATTAGAATTTGTTCTTTGAATTAAAACCTTAACTAGTACGCATGATTAATTATGTATTGTATTCAAACTTTGATATTCACGGTCAATATTCTGTCTATATATTTTGCATAATTAATTATATGGGCTGATGGAAATGAAATATTGTTAATAACTATATCTAGACGAGTTCTCCGTAGCTCAGTGAATAGCACACTTGTCACCTATTCCGACCACCGGATCAAACTCGGATGGGGACACTCATATGCTTGCCATGTTTCAACAGAAAGCTGACTGGAAAATAAGGCCATGCTAGTATGGGTTTGAATCCCACTATATAGGTGCAAACGGATAATGCTTAACTGATATAAGAAAGGCGATGGATGCTGCTAATACATTTACCTTGATCCGAATTATATTCCCCGATGAATCGCTTTGTTAAGAAACGTACTGTTACAGCTGAAATAGAAATGAGAAACAAACCAGTTATTATTATTAGATAGAAAACACAAACATCACATACATGTACACATTGAAATCTGGTACATCCAGGACCTGTTTTAAAGGCAACCTGTCTTAACCAGTACGATGTGTCGGTCCCGGAAAACTCCTGTCCAATTATACAGGTGACCGCACACTGACCAGACGTTTTACTTAGTTTGTACTTATTTATTTAAGGTAAATTGTGAAAAAATCCCAACTTATATTAATCACTCCAGACACCTCATTCCTGGTGTTATTTATCGCCACGCCCCGAGGGTATGGGGAAGAGAAGTAAAAAGATCCATTTTATGCAGAAAGTCTAGCAATGGAATTTCTGGTACCCTTTTTATTTTGTCTTTGGTGTGACGCGGCCCGGGGTCGAACCGTGTATACACTACGCTCGAAGCGGACGCTCAACCACTGTGCTATCGAGGAGGGGGTTCTAGTTAACTAGCTCTACCTACTGCTTCTTACTTTTTTGTTGACATTTGTTTTTCTTGGTGACTGAGCCAAAAAGTCCCTTGGTACGTTCACCCTGATATAGATATACTAAAACATAATTGAAGTGACTCGCTAAAGATATAAAAACTTAAGTTTCTTATCTGTTAAAGTTAGACCTCTGTAGTTACCACGCTCCACTTTTTAAGGGTTTGTTTGTAGTCAAACCTTTGATATTTTCAATTTAAACTTTAAAAAGAGTAAAAAGACTGAATCCTTTATAGATAATTAATTAGTTATACTTCCTAAAATGATTTTAAAATGCTGTTGAACCGCTCTTGTGAGGTAGCTTATATAGTCAATTCTTAGACACCTGTCATTATGTCTAACACTATTTTTACAATACAAAATCAAAAACGTCTAAATTATGATACCCAATAAAAACGAAATAACACAACCGATCCAGACCACAGGTAACTGTATCATTGATAAAGACTAAAACGAAAAAAAGTAAAACATTGTTTTACATTTTTTTTTCATTATCAAAGATACAGGTACCTGTGATCCCGACAAGACAAAGCAGAACTCCGCTAATAGTCCAGCAATAATGTCCAATAAACATTAATTTTTGGAGAAAGTTACCAAACTTGGTACAACTGTTCCTTGGTCCATTTGAAACATTTTTTTCATGAGACCCACTTAAAATAGTTTCTTTGGTTGCCATAGCAACGGTTTTCAAAATGGCCGCCAAAATGATCAAATGGTGGTTTTCGCCCAATAACTTCAGTTTAGAATTGCATATCGTGATGAAACTTGGTGTATAAGTAGCTTGACTCAATACGCCACTAAAAATAAAAAGTTAGATGGGTGGGGTCAATATCTAGGTCACTGTTACTAAAAATAGAGAATCGGTTTTTGCTCAATTACTGTCGTTAAGAATGAGATATTTGGATGAAACTTGCTATATACGTTGCTTGTAGGATGATACACGTTGGGATAAAAAATGGGACATTTGGGGTCAAGGTTACTGTTACTAAAAATAGAAAATCGGTCTCCGCTGACTTTTTTTAGTCTGGAATGACATATATGAATGAAACGTGGTCAATATATAGCTTCCGCGAAGAAACTTTCCATCAAAATAGGTGTAAATGGGGTCAAGGTCGACGTTGAAAAAAATAAAAGCCAGTTTCTGATTAACAGTAACAATTAATTACGAATTACAAGCAATATATAAGCATCCTGTTTGGTTTTCTATATTTTTGTTACCATGGCAACCGCAATTGTTGTCTGAATAAAACACAAATTGACAGGAATAATCTGCTTATTAATCTGTATCCACATACCAAGTTTCATTTACCTAGCTTCAAAACTCTTTAAGCTATGACCGGATTTAGATTTCATAAACGGACAAAACCTTGAGTTTACTCTCTTATATATAAGCAAGTCTCCAGGAAAACCTGCTATTTTGACAGGAAACATTTTTTGTGATGTTTCATAGTTATAAAGACTAATGCCAATGAAGCATGATTCAAAAGCAATTGTGTAAATATCTTGAGTTTTGAGGAAGTTACAGCTGTTTTTGTAAAGTCAATATTCCGAGTTTTTTTGCCTGACGTAGCGAACGTCATTCGAACGTCATTTGACTGTAAAAAGTATTTCATAATTACACCATATGATTAATTCTTGATAAAATAGTGTCACATTTTAGAATTATGTTCTGATTTTTAAAATATATATCATAATAGAAACATGTTGCATTTAGAGAAAGGCTACTGTTGTTTTAAACAGCTTACTCTCAGTTTTTCTTAATTGAAGTATTTTTCCGAAATGGTAACCATGGCAACAATTTAAAGTATATAGTTTCAACATAATTTATGAGGAAATTTAAAGCTAAGATATAGTACTATATGGATAAATTACTTAAAGTAGAATCAACAGATATATACATTTTTCACTTATTTTAGAGCCTTTTCAAAACCTTGTTTTATACGGTAATTACATGATGTCAAGTCAGCAGGTTTTCCTTGATTACGGGTCATATATAAGTCGAGCATTAGGGGTCAACGTCACAGTTACTTTAAAAGAGTATCAGTTTACTATCAAATTACTTGGAATGAGATATTATGATGGCAATTGCTGTAAATGTAGCTTGTCTGAAGAATATATAGCGTATTTAGCGCCAGATTTTTTGGCCGACATGAAAACTTGATTTTCAAATTTTCATGGAATTTCATAGTTTTTTGTTGTGGAACTTCAGTGTTTCTTTTTTCGAATATTTCAAACAATACAACGTTTACAAAAATATATGAGATGGTGACCTAAGAGTGTAAAACTTAACAAATTTTGTAACAGTAATCAAGGAAATGGGGCACACTTGTAGTGTTAACCTCATTTGATTAGCAGACTTGAAGCCCTGTATAATTTCGAAAATGTCCAGGCCGCACCAGGTACTTGAAAATTTAGTATTTGAAAATATGACCAGGTAAAGCCATCTCGAACAATACGATCTACTCAAAATACAATATGCAGATATTCCATGCCTGTGTGGTATTCATCATTATGCCTAGGTCTCCCTGAACATTTTTATCCTGACAATAAAGGTACCTAGTTTGGTCGGGCACAGCAATTCCTCGTCAGAAATTCCTTTCTTGGCGACACGTTGTGTTTTATTCCTGTCTTAGCAATGCCTTTGGTAGATAACGGCTCTTTGTGGTACACGTCATTGCCTGATACATAATTGCTTGGAGTAGGTTGTTTCATTTACATTATTTGTGTTTATTCCAAAGAATTGCATTTTACACAAGTTATTTCATGCATAAATGTTTTGATGTATTAAGCAAATTGTTACTATCAACGAAATACATTGAGTTATTAACGAATACGATGCTTAATAGTTGTGTGGTCTTCTGATTCGAAAAATACTTAATTACTGTTTATAGTAAGTAATGTTTTACCCCAAAAAGATAACATATGAACAACTTTTAATTTCTTGATATGCGAAAAGATAACATGTGCCTATTGTAGTGATTAATTATAAAATAGCACAGTTTGTGGCGTTATGACATTGTGATCATTAGATTCCAAAAATCCTCACTTTTATTAATTTTATATTTTTGACTGTTTCACCCCAAATATATCCCAAGACGCCGGTTTTTTTAAAACTAGATTATTAATATCTCAATAGGAAAAGCTGCAGATGTCTATCTTAGTGATTTATAACTAAATAATGCGATTGGTGCCATTGTAGTAAACCTATTCCAAAAATTAGCATTTTAGTTTATATTTTGTACGATTTTACCCCAAAATAGCATTCAGTAATCATAAATGATAATATATTATTTGATATACTAAACTTTAAGTTACTACAAACGAATTGCAGTTGTTTAATAAATAATACGATTCTAAATGCCATCGTGGCTAATCGATTCCTCAAATCCTCACTTTTGTTTATATTTCCAATGTTTTTGCCCCAAAAGTGTCTTAAAATACATAACAATTAGGCACCAGATTAGCAATATCATAAGCACGAAGACAATATGTGTCCATCCTATTGTTTTATAATCAAATATAGGTCTTAAATGTTAGTATAGAACTCCACATTAAGTATGTTACAAGGCAACAATAATGTGGCAGAATATAACATAAAACATTTATGTGCATTTTGTGCCCTGTTCTGAAATTCGCAGAAAATGGTGACATAATTAAAAACTCAATTTTCTCAATTTCATGTCATGTCATTAAGGGCCCTTTTCTCAGATCGAGGCTTATCTATATTGAAATTTACGTCCATACAATAAAATATCTGCTTTATCCACTAATTAATAATTAAACTGGAAAACATTTAACCAGATTTTTTCTAGAACTATCAGTTTAAATGTTAAAAATATAGTATCAGTATACCTAAAAACTATTATATAGAATATTTCAAATTTGGCGGCCATTTTGTCGGCCATTTTGGATATTTCAAAACGATTATTCGGTTAAAGGTATAAGTTAGATGTTATTTAAGTTATTTCTAATAAAAATACTTTACAATAACTCATAATAACGTTGTTATCATGCGTTATATATAAGATATACACCTATTTTTCGCTTTTGGCGGCCATCTTTAAAAATGGTTGCCATGGCAACCATAATAGCAGATACGAGATGGGTCTCATGAAAAAAATATTCCAATATGTTTGCCCAGTGTATATACCAAGTTTGGCAACTTTCTCCAAAAATTAATGATTAGTCGATTTTTGGAGACATTATTGCTGGACTAAAACACATTAAATTTCAATTTACGAAATCAATTAAGAATGTTGTATTTTAGCACCTGTACACTGTATGATGATAGGTAATTAAGAAGGCATGTGCCTGTTTCAAGATGAACTCTTTCATGCGAAGCAATTATCCCGAAATTAACCTTTAATTACACATAACTTGCATTCATATTGTATTATGTAAAGTTCCGTGTGCTGCAAAGTTAAGTCTAGACACTAATGAAAGCAAGTAAACGCAATTTTAATCAAATGCATGTACTTTTATATTGTATGTACTTTACAAATACTGGATTTAAATCTGCTTATGAAAACTACTGCGCTAGTTTGGTGACTTTGAAATCTCTGAGACAGAAATACGAACTCAACAAGACAAAAAGCTTATGTGATTGCACTGTCCGACTAACCGAGCAGTTGAGATTCGAACACATGACACACATGACCCAACGACGACGACGACGGCTATCGATCACAAAATCGATTTTTTTTATATGAGAGAGTGCACAATAATTCCTTACGTTTGTTTAAACGTTTGGCCAAGGTGACCATTCGGGTACAATATGTAATCTTATCTAAGACTTATGTACCAGTACTTATTGGACGTTAATAATATTTGTGTCAACGCTGAGCATACAATATACTGGACTTTCTGACGACATAAATGTTTACCCAGCTTTGACCATTGCGAAAAGCTCGCTGTATACAGTGGAACATACTTGTATTTAAACCGTACAGACGTCGGGTCTGGCAAAACATCATATATCGCTGCCAAGGATAGTATCCGAGTCTGCAGGGGCCTTATTCACCAACGTTGTTAGTCTAAAATTCAGACTTAGACTTTATATTTCCAAATGTTCTAATCGCTCTCATGATGTTATTAATGTACCGATTTTCGGTAACAACAAATAATCAGATAAAATTTCACATGGTAAATGTAATTGCAAAGAAATAGCAGTGATAAAAAATGTTGTCAATTTAAGTCTTAAGTCTGAGTGTCAATCTTACAACATTGTTGAATAAGGCCACAGGAGGCCCGGTTAATGAACCTTCCACTTTCACCGACTGTTCAAGAAATCGATTTAAACATTTCTTTGGCCCTTATGTGCAAAGTTATGTCGAGTCATGTGTACGTTTACAAAAGACCGACTTAGTTCGAATATAATACTCGCTTGGAACCCAGTGTGACGAGGAATCAATGTGGTGTTTGGTGTTTTGTCCTGGTTTTCAAGAAAGTATCGTCAAGACATATAGGCAATGTCAACAAAGAGTTCCAGCTGTCTACATTATCCCGGTATTAAATAACTTCTCAATGGTTCAAGATAAATAAAATGTATTCATAAAGTTGAAGTGGTTCTTCACTTCAATCGAGAACACTCGATAATATACTAAAGTATACTGTAGTATTATAGTGTCCCTGCTTCAATTAGGCATATCGCTGGCTTAGAATGAGAAGGTCGTAACTACTACTTACCACCTTATATGACGCATTTATATGTGAAATCTGCTTCACAATGCGCCTATTTTCATGAAATTCGAAAATTGCCATGTCGACCATAATGAAGTTTTAAACACTTGTTTTTCCATAGGTAAAGATTAAATTACAAACAGTTTTCTCTTGTTTTCTCAATGTATCGATTTTGTAATTACGACCTTCTCATTCTAAGCCATCGATATATCTATTAAGTATTCTTAACAATGTAAATAAATTAGTATGTACATTTTCAAATGAAGATAGATTTCAATGAATTCTAGTTAGAATGACCACATATTTTATTTGTTTTATATGATGATGTTTTCATAATTGTATATGTGGATGAGACAAAAAATTTAAGTAAACAATATATCTACCAAAGTCGGCTAATTGTAGTGTTCAAATAAGAGTAGCCAATGGACTGAAAGACTCTATGACTAGGTGTTCATATCAATGAAACACTTGTGTATGGATACTAACCTAATTTTTAAAGAGACTGTCATATGTGGTGAAAATAAATTAGCATGAGCGAAACGATAACGTCAACCATTTCTGACCCAGTGACATAAATGGATCCCCAAATAGCAATTTGTGATAAAAGTGAAAAGTGATGACAGGCAATGAATAGACTTTATATTATACATGGTTTATATTATATATAACGATGTACAACGAATCACAGAAAAGCTGGCTACCCTTATTTCTTTCCCCTCCTGACGTTGGATAGTATTAGGAATGGGGTGTCGTGAGCGATTTATCAAAGTATTAAGATTAAAAATATACCATGGATAAATCAATAAAAAGAGAAATTTTATAAAGCAACAACGGCAGAAAATAACCTCTATTTGAAACATTTATTAAACCATCGTAGTCATGTGGAGTTGTGAGTGGCCGCCTGGTCGGGATAGAAAAGTTGTTGTTTCGATCCCCAGGACAGACCACCACATACCAAAGCCGTTAGCAATAGTACGAGTATACTGATAAAATTGTAGCTAAGCAAATAAAACTATAAGTTATAGAAAGACGATTCAAGAACACAGTTCAAAGTGCAGATACGAGGGTCATTCAATAAATTCGTGGACTGGACTCGTCATGTTAATACATATAGACACAAAGAGTAACTAAGTATGTCACTCTAAACTACAGCCTTTCTGACACAAGTGCAGAAAATATTGCACGAATCGATGCATTTTTAAAGAAAATATGGCTAAAATAAAACTAACACCTTACCGCAACCACCACACAACGTAAATATATACTGACGTCAGCGACGTTATTGACGTTTTTCTATTTCTCAAATGGTAAACCCAAAATTGAAGTATGTCATTAATATCAAATTAAACACAAATATTCAAGTTGTATATTATTAAATAGATCTACCACAACATTTTATGTATTCACAGTTAATGATTAAGCTGGACTTAATGGTTGTATGATAAATTGAAACGCATCGCACATTTTGACTGGCGTTCCCTCAAACGTCCATATGTTTTTAAATTTCGTTCGATCCCTGTATCAATTTTAATACCATGCTGCTCTTCAGAAATTTGATTTTGCCACTAAGACACCGGGACACTGAATACTACATGTTCTCTGATTGCTCTCATTAGCAGCTTATATGTGTTTGTTGTGTTTTTCCAGGACAAGTGCACGATTTAAAAGTTGCATGAATTTCCTTGCGTAAATTCATCGGCATTTTGACGTAAATAAAAACGTGGCAGGCATAGATCAAATACTTCTCAATTCAAACTCAAATGTCTAAACAACTTAATAATTTCACAAAATATTATGATAATATCTTGCAATAATCTTGCAAAAATATGGGAATATAAAATCAATAATTCGGAATTTATAACTAGTTGAACGAGTGAAAAGGGTACGTTACGTCGGTCGGGGGTGGTAGCGCGTTACTATGGTAATACTTCGGCTGATGGCATGCTACTGTGTTGCATAATCAGAGATAAATTTGTATCTACGATAGGTAATAGATAAATGTTTATAATGATATAAGAAATTATTATTTAAACATAAATATAATAAAATGAGAATGATTGTCTACGAATATATTGAATGACCCTCGTACCCTTTCATTTTAACGAACAGGTTGTCCCCAGTGAAACAACAGTGTAGTAAACCGTTCGTGAACGTTCGGCCATTTCCGTTTGTCTCTGGTTGTAATGCATATTTAAATAGCCAGGTTTATCAGAAATTGGAGTAAAACACTATTTACCTGATTTACCGACATTTTGGTCTCCCAGTACGGCTATACGTAGAGATGACATGTTGCTATAGAAACGACTCTGGGCACTTTCTCTGACCTTGACCTTATCCCCATCACTTCACGTAGGTTGAAATTCCATGCCACAGTTTGAGACGAATTATTATTCCTTTAATTGTATTGCACATTGGTGTTTAATAAAAGTTGCTGTTGTTGCTGCTCTCGTTGTTGTTGCTGCTGCTGTTGTTCTTGTTGTTTTTGTTTTTGATGATGATGATGCTGTTAGTATTTTTCTTGTTCCTTATTGGTGTTGTTATCCAATAACTTATAAAATCACACCATTTTTCACTTAAACTTTTAGCTAGCGAATTTAATCTAAAATTACCATAGACTACAATCCAAATTGCAATTAAGTTCCAAAATGTGTGCACGAGTTACTCAATTATGTAAATTCGTTAAACTAAATTTCAAATTTAACACAACTGAAAATAAAGTCAACAACTTTAAACCTAAAATTTAGAATTTCGATCAGGTATGAATATCCTAGCTATGTTTGTGATTTCATCCCATCCATGTGTACAATGTATTACAACAGATAACGCTAACACTTCAGATGAGGTTTGGCATTAATATCCTCAATGTTAATATCAAACCTGGTTCTAAACTTTTCATCGGGATCATTAGCTTAAAGGTAAACAAATCAGTTTTGACGGGGCATCGGGGGTATATTATCTATGTTTGCGTAGAACCAATCACTTATTGTCAAGGTACTCAAATCCTGTCACATTTTATTGACTCTGGGGTTGAAATTTCACAATGGCGTTTATTTAGATTTTTCATTACAGAACTGTAGGTATTATATTTTCTTTTTGTCCCCGTATTTACGTAGTAATGTTATCTACACCGTTGTCATGTTTGTGTGTTATATGTGTGACCTACAATTTGGAGTTCACTGCATTGCCTACATTCGGGAGGGGACTCATTTCATTGAGGAAAGTTATGTCAAGTACCCGACCTACATTGTGGGTTCGCTGAATTAGGACAGTTATCTTACCTACATGTACATAGCTTTTAGGGTGCGAGAGATTTAGGTTAGTATGGCACAAGATGCACAAACAGCATCTTTTTCACTGTAGTTGACAAATTGCTACTTCAATTGAATACTTCAATCGTAGCAACCTGGGAATGACAGCGGGGCACCCGATGTTTAAAAAATCCCCAACCTCAAAAATACTACCCACGAAAAGACAATTGATTAGATAGTACGTTGTCTAGAGAGCAGTGCTAGGTAAAACAATGCGGTGCTGATGGAAGCGGCTACCATTGTAGAATTGAACACTTGGTTAGAAAAACGAAATAATTATTTGTGTCGCTCACATTTAAAATCTTTGACGGGACACAGGAGGGTACAAATACATTGAACATTAGCGTCATTGGTACTGTCATTGGTACTATGTTTTAACTTTTTTAATCAAAGGTACACCCTTGCAAGGTGATTGTATCCACAAAGCATATGCAGGGAAGACTATAATGTTCTTATAATCTTTTTTTAGGGCATTGGCTAAACAGGAAAATAAAGCTTTGCATTTTGCTTTGTTTCGAAGCGTCATAAAAGCTGTGGTACACTACTTACAAAAACATGCGTTAAGTTTCTTTGGGAACTATGTGATGCTCATTTTCAAAATACATTTCAGTTTTCTCTAAAGATTATTGTATTTGTGAATACATGTCAAGAAATTATATCATTATAGCCCCTGGTAAATCTAATAAACGAGTTGCCATGCCACGAAGTCGTCATTCTTATAACTACCAAAATATTTCTAAACAAAACAAACTTCCGCGTTCCAGCGTTTCGAATTTAAGCCTATGTCCCACTGAACATATACTGCCTCGGCGAAGAACCTTCGATTGATATATATGAGTTTCGGGAAAGATCGAGAACAGGGATTTCACAAATTGTCTAGTGACTTCCCTGAAGCTTCCCCTAGACCACAAGGACCCTTTTCCCGAAGCCTATGAGTTTCGATGCTAATTTATTCAATCAGGAGTAATCCGGCGAGGCAAAATTGCTCAATGGGACCTAGGCTTTAATAAGACTTCATCGGGGATTAGAAAGTATTCAAATTAATGTTATGATGTCATAAAACTACCAACCAATCCATATAGCTTATGAAATTAAAGTTCCAAGATTTAATTGATCTAATATCTAGGTCTAAACTAACTTTAGACAGCAGCAGCTGCTGCGCTAAATACAGTGAAGCATTAATTATTCATCAAACATGTCAATCTTTTATTTTATGGCATAGTTTGAGTAAAGGCGTATTTCAAAACCGGCTGTATTACACATAAATAATACAAATAGGAAACCTAGTGTAAACACTCGGTCCTTGAATATGAACCTATTATTTAACTGCAAACCAAACATTAACATAGTGATACAGGTTATTGTTGATATATAGGTAATGGTTTTCACACCGTTTGATATTCATAAACAAATATTAAGTATTGTGCAAGATTACGCAGAAGGAGACTAAGGCAATACTTAATGTGTTTTACAAGAGCTTTTCCGATATCTTGGAACTGGTTGGTAACGTAAGGGGGGTAGATAAAGAAGCCCACCCAATTAGTGCTTATACGACATTCTCATTCTAAGCCAGTGGTGTGTGGTTGGCTAGCCGCTGTCGCCACTTCTGTGTTGCTTTTGATTGTCTGTGCGCTGAAGTATTAAAATTAATGATAGCGTATCAATGGAAGATAACAACAACTTGTTCCTTTACAATCAGCAAACAGTCTCTTCAATATGTTTTGACAGTAACCAATAACAAGGAAGAAGAAAGGGTACCCGACAAGGAACACGGACAAAGATCTGATCGATCGTCCGAAACGTATCCATTTCAACACCAACTTCGACTGGAACAAGACATGTTTGTAAATGTTTACCCCAATGTCGACCCAATAGTCTGAAATGGTGAAGATCGTAGTGACATTGACCTTTGACCTACTGAGCTAACAATTATTATGGAACATCTACTGTAGCTTGCCAACCTCGTTCTTGAGTTATTAAAGAGAAACCAAATATGCAAAGAAATATACCCCCTCATCAAAGGTTGTGGTATAACAAATCGGGACACTTTACAAACAACAAATAAATACAGACAAAGAAAGGAACAGTATGGTCCCTGTAAAATGTCGCTCCACGATAATATGCAACACTAAATAAAAATGTTAATGTATATTTATTCAACGTAAACAGCATTTCAATATCAAATAACTTGGCATGCGTGATAATACACAAAGGATGTGCAATTACATATAACGTTATTCAACAAAACAATATTCACGATATTTCGATATGAAATACGTATACCAATCGTGAAAGCGCGGCCATTTCCGTTTGTCTCCGGTAAATATATTTTATGAAATATAGTACATTTGTATTTTGCATTGCATAAAGACCGAGGTGAATGATACGTGTACATGTATGTTTATATTAGGCAATGTGTAGATGAATATATATAATACAAAATTTAATGTAATAACAATGTTTCAATATGAAATAAAATTAATGTGCCTCTATGGAGATTTAGACATATAATATACATGCATATACACTGATATCAAAATACAAATGTAAAGCAAATGTATGATTGATGCTTATCATCATTTTTTTCAATTTGCGGTAATGTTTTTTAAGTTTGGCTTGTTAATAGAAACCCGGTTTTATTATCATGATTATTTTTTACAAGTTTTTAAGACACATGACCTGACCGCCATGTATGTTTCGATTGTGAAAGCTCGGTCATTTCCGTTTGTCTCCGGTAATTATACCTTGTGTATGGTTCCAGAATACACCAAAGTGATTCGGTTTGAGTAATACGTCCAGCTACATTCGCGTGAAAGTAACTTATGTATTCCTCAATAAGATGTTTATAAGTTCATTTTTTTCCTATCAGTTAATTTATTTCTATGATCATAACAATACATACCATGAACGGAAATATCAAATATATTTTTGTTTTATAATCATAATCAGTATTTTACATGCATGTGTTGAAAATGGTTGAAAAATGCTGTGTAATTAGGCAACAGAGGGCGGCCATTTTGTAACTACGTGACTATAAATAGGTCAATAAGGCGCTTGTTATGTCATAGGTATATAGCTATGCATAAAGGCCGAGGTGATGAGAATGACAAACTAGGTGATACTGTCGTTACCTTCACAACAACTTCACAAACAATATCACACATTCGAATTCCTAAACAGGAATATCAGTATCCCGCGAAGAAATGATCATTTGGTTCCGTGATAGGCTTGTCTGTTGTGACGTCATCAAATAAAATGACGCGAAAAGGCACGAAATACTCGTTGTTTTCAAAGATACACACACATGACGTAGTTCATGTGACTATCATACAGTATCCTCGGGATGGAATATTCTTTGATACAATGAAAGACAATCAAGTATAAGAAAAAGACCGAATATAACTGAAATAAATGCTACGCCAACAGTCCCTATGATTTTGGATGATTGTCTCGGGTCAGATATAGATTGTAACTTTTGCTGAGCCAATGCGGTTGAAGATGCATCAATTTGCGTGTCTTTGATTAGTTGTTCTATAATTTCCTCTTGTGTCAAACCTTGAAATGAACTGTTTTCTGTTCTACACAAACACGACCTTATATATAAATTCCCCTTCAATGCCACTACAGGCGTTGATACCGTTGGTGGCGCTGTCGTCGATGATGCTGGCGCTGCCGTTGTTGTTGTTGCTAATGCTGTCGTGGTTGTTGGCGCCTCTGTCGACGTTGTTGGGGCTGCAGTGGTGGCTTAAAAACAACGTATAGTCCATTGGCATTGTAAGGTGGTGGCAATGTACAGTAAATGTTTGAATCATACTATAAGTGAAACTATTTAATTTAATACTTATTGAGGACCACGATGAAAATTAGTCAGCCAATTACGTCATCCGAATAGATAATAATAATATATTTTTAAATATTTATTATTATCATTATTAGCCTACTGCAGAGGTTTGAGTATAAGGTTTAATGATGACTCACCTTCCGGTTGGCATGTAGGTACAGTCGCTGGTGTCCAGTTCAATTTTGAACTACATTCTTTGGTTAGAACATTATTTGTCAGCTCGAAACCAACATCACAACTGAATGTGGCAACACTACCAATTTTGTATGCATCCGACATGGTGACAGCACCATTCACTGGTGCATTAAGGGTCCCGCAATATGCTGAATAATACGAAAATAATAATTGAGATATCTTTATAATCATTTGTTAACTATCACAAGTGTGAATGCATTAACACATATCATGAAACGTTGGTAGACAGAACGCACACTTTAGATATAAATCTCAAGTTGCAATATCGTTGGTGCTCAAAATTTGGCTCTGCGGAAATCAAATACGTTTTGTTTAGTGTCTTGCACAGCTTAGGGGCTTTGTGGAAAAGCTCTACGTCCAATGAAACAATGATGGAAATATCAAAGAGCTCAATGAGACAAAGGCAACGATATCAAAATTACAAAAATGCTTATCAATAGGGCATGGCGTTCAATACATATTGAGGGGTGTTCCAAACTCCATATTGTGTTCAACATTTTTTATCAATAGGGTATAGGGTTATAGTGGGTTCAGTCAATAAATATTGAATTATCCAATGTTGTATGCTAATTGGTGAACAGATCCAACAATAAGTTTCGGTTATCTTGATATCTAAGCAGTCCACTACAGTTGATGGATGTGTGGATCATTTTGCCAAATGACCTTTTGGCGGCCCTTTTAAAAATAAAGGAAACTCAATTAAATTATTAACATACTCACCATTGTAGTCACAAGTGACCACATCCACTTTATCATCGTAAGATGACGGCACTCTGGTACATCCCCCACTTGGGCATGAGGTAAACACCTGACAGGTGTCCGTGTCTGATGAATACATGACACTAGTATCTGTACCGTTAAAAGCCATCTCTACAGCTAGTTCTATACAGTCCACGTGTGAATATCCGGTAAACGTCTCATCCGCTATCTGCGAGATCCCTTCCGAGCTATAGGAGTTCAAAGTGACGTTACTGCAACCTATAAAGAAAGAGTGAGTTTAGTTTATAAGCTACGGACAATCGGCGAGTTTATAAGTCACGGTCAATCCTGTGAGTTTATAAGTCACGACCAGCCCTAGGAGTGTATATGGCACTGCCAATCAGGGGTGTTTATAAGTCAAGACTACCCATAGGAGTATATAAGTCACTGTCAACCCGGTGTGTTTATAAGTCACGACCACCCATAGGAGTATATAAGTCACTGCCAACCCGGTGAGTTTATAAGACACGACCAACCGTAGGAGTGTATAAGTCACTGCCAACCCGGTGAGTTTATAAGTCACGACCAACCGTAGGAGTGTATAAGTCACTGCCAACCCGGTGAGTTTATAAGTCACGACCAGCCCTAGGAGCGTATAAGTCACTGCCAACCCGGTGAGTTTATAAGTCACGACCAACCATTGGAGTGAATATCCGTGGAGTTGATAAAGCCGGGTTTCCATGGAGCATATTTTTTCGGCACTTAATTACGCATCTAATATTTACGTGCCGATTACGCGCTGGAAAACTGTTTCCATGAAGCTGAAAACAGACGCGTATTTTTTATAAAAACGCACAGCTGTTATTGATATTTTACAACAAAATGCTACTTCCAGGCCGTAAAAAGACGATATTACATGTTTAGCTGACACATTTAAAAGATCAGAGGGTGGAGAACACACGTGACAGTGCTTGTGTTTTTTGGTCAGACCAAAAAATTATATTCCCAAAAAAGACAGGGGTTCTTCTAACAACTTCTCCTAATACTGTAAATCTAAATTGAGGTAATTAAATATGAGTGTCGTCGATAAAATCAAGGAGATCACGTCACTTTATACCTAAAATATCATTTTACGCACAGGGGTCTGTAACGTCTTTCACTCCATTCACTGTTCTGTCCCTGTTATCCTTAAACAGTGAATGGGGTGGAAGACGTTACAGACCCCTATGTTCATGATCATAGTTAGATATTGTATGTAAATTGAAACGGTTAACCGGTTAGCAAATTTAGGGCCGAATAGTATCCTAGTAAGTTATAGCTGTACGTAAAATCGAAGTTGGGGGGAAAAATTGCAAAGAGTTGTCTGGATTGAAAATCGACTTACCACCGCCACAGCCTCCGGTCCGTATTAGCGTAGAACTATAACTCGACTTTCCTATTTGTTTATCCCCACAGGTAACGTACCAGCACGTAGCACTTCCTGCAGACGGGTAATTCTCATTAAAAGCCACCATGGTCATGGTCGCATTCAAGTGCTGTGTACAGATTACTTCCGTAGACCCATCGTAATTGGTAATACACCCATATGCAGGCTGCCAAAAACAATTCTGACATCTTTGTACAGTCGGTGTACACACACCATCTGTTTGCCTGACAATGATCTCTGGAAATGACGTAATCAATTGTGATAAATGAATGTACATCGTAACCACACCCTCGCAACGTCTCCTTAGCGCTGGTAAACATTATATACACAAGGCGATAAAGACCGAAGTCATCCCTGTGAATGACCAAGTGTATCTATTTTAGCATCAATATCCTGTTTAGAATTCGGTAACATGGAACAGTGCCCGGTTCAACTAGCTAGATAAATGATATTGCACAAGGGTCAGTTAGGCCTACTGAACGCTTAAGAAAATAATATACGTAATATATATCACTGATCAATATATACTAGAACGAAAAAGAAACGCAAGATATCTCGGCTTACGAAGGATACTGCGACAATACATTTCGACGGTGCCGAACCAAAACCCCGTAACTCAATTTTGATTCGAAAACTTTTTTTGCAGCATCCGCATCTGCTAGACGTCCCGCGCATTTCTGTCTTGTCGCCATTTAAATAGCCAATCGCGTTACTTAAATGGCGACAAGATAGAAATGCGCGGGACGTCTAGCAGATGCGGATGCTGCAAGAAAGAATTTCGCGCCAAAATTGAGTTACGGGGTTTTTGTTCAGCACCGTCGATTTATTGCTTGGTCTAAAATCATGAAATGTGGTCTAGTCAATGTCCATGATAACCGACGGATAAAATCACGTAACTTTGTAAATACGCCGTCATGTGCGATAAGTAACAACTATTATAGCATAAAAACGGTGATTTTGCTCATACTTAAACGGGAAAAGAAAGGTACGTTATTGTAAAGATTCTCGCGCCCACGCGCTGTTGGTGTTCAGTTTGCTCATTTCAGGACCCAGCCGACGAAAATAAATGATTTACAGCGTTATATGAATTGTAATACACATTCTAATTGTAACCCTACAACGTAATGACGTCGGACTCGCACCACGTTTACGCGTGGCTGGTGCATGGATATGTCGACAAGGGTTGTCTTAAATGTTATCAGCGGTTCCGTTGTTGTATGTTAGCGAGTGTGTCTGTGTGCTAGGCAGGTACATTGTATAATATAGTCCAGCCCTGGCGTAGCGCCATGACGCGCGCACGATCCGTTAGTGGTCGGCCTGAAAGCTTTTGCATCTCTAACATGCGTATAACAAGCCGTTTTATTTCCACGGCATACATGTTGCTTACTGTTGAACTGTGCAAGAACATGTTGTTAACCTCGACTCCCACAAACATTAGTGTAATAGCTTGAACCTCTGAACTTCGGATAAGCGCAATATGGTTTGAAGATGTGTATAGCAGTTCCAAACCGAAAAGTAATGTGACCTCTTGAAAAGAGTATCACATTGACTGAATTTGACAAGTGCATAATACGTCTTCACAATTTTATACGGGAATTAAATTTCAGCACACTAACACCGCGTACAGCAACATTTTACAAAGCCGCGAAATTATAGCCACGTGATATGGTTGACATTGACCGAGATTTTCACTTGATCGAATTTCATCAATTTCGGTCAAGTAACAAATGATTTGTTGCATCTTATGTGTATCGTGCGTTTCTTATTCGTATTTTTACCATAATTAATCGTGTTATATGATTTATATCACGGATGTTGCGACAAATTCCAATCTTGCTTATAGCAATTTGATTCTTGTGGTCAGGTACTAGTAATCAAGAAAGACATTTAGAGGACATACATTTACGATGTTATTAAAACAATATGGCACTTTCAAATTTGATAGCATAGGCCTAACAATAAAGTACATGTAAATGGCTTTTAACATCCTTAATTTCAGGATACATAACGTAAAAATGAAGTATTTTTATGGAAAAACTTCGTCCTATTTGTTGTACCAATATTGAAAATATACTTGACGAAAGAATAAATGCATTTTGTAAACATAGTTTAATGATGGTACTAATACTAAAAGTTTACCTCTTTTTCAAAAAGCAACAAAATGCATTTTATATCGGTTATTGTTACTTGACAGTGTGTGCTTTTTTAATTGATCATATGATGGACCTTATTCGCCAACATTGTAAGAATGAAACTCAGACAAGTTTAGACTTAAAATTTACAACATTTATAATCACTGCCATTTCTTAGCAATTAGATATATCAAAGCGATGTGTAACCAAATTTTATCTGATTATTTGTTGTTACCCCGTAACCCACTGAACATGTATATCAATTTACTACATATTAAAATACGTACATTTATAACAACGTGAGAGCGATTAGAACATTTGGTAATATAAAATCTAAGTCTGAGTTTTAGAATTAAAATGTTGGTGAATAAGGACCCTGGATCTTACTGATTGACCATATAAGGAGTGTCTTAGTTTTACTTACCTAGCATGCATAAAATCACGAACGTAGATCGGTTCAAAACAATATCCATACTATTTTTAAGTCCAGTTGATTTGCACATATATAATCAATTTATAAAAAATTAAGCCACACTTGTTTTTTTTATATCTAGAATTCTTTATTATTCACGTTTAATAATTATGCAACAAGAACTTGTACATGACATAATTCATCTTTTAATACATGTAATTATGTTCTGCAATATTTCGCTGTCAACTGCGCATAATCATGTAATTCAATTTATATGATCACATGGGTATTTGACCTTCAATAAATGAAAATAAACTATATTTGATAAACTCGCTACGTGTGCTATGGAACTATTATGGCAATCTACAGAACAGAACTTTTTTATCCATACATTGGCACACGCTTTTTTGTTTGCTTAGAACAATTAACACAGCAGAATTGCAATGACCTGGCTTATATACCCGACACGGTTGTTAGACATAATTTATGACCCACGAATAGTCCGAGTTTTGGTTATTGAATACTGTATATCAGGCATTTCCGCGAGGTCAGAATTTCGCGAATTCGTTATTCTTAAATAACTTTTTAGTAGTTAAATTCGCGATTTTTTAAATTAAAAAAAACATGCGTTCTGTGTTTTATTGTCTTTCTTGGTTGAAGAGCATCAACTTACCGATTTCACACGAGTATATTGCGAAAAGCAATCCCTAGTTAAATCGCACGTCCAAGTACGTGGTGTCTGTGAGCAAAAACGCAGGTGACACGTAGCAATCCGTACGTTGTCAGTCAGTACAATCTACGTTTTTAGGAACACGCAGACACCACGTAGAACTTGGTACGTGCGACAGGGGAATCCGTACATGCGACTTGCGTCGACGTACTTCCTCGGTACTTCCTTCCCAAAGGTGCGTGCTAATGAAGGCGCACTGTTGGAGCTAATTGTGCCAATTAGACTGGGATAAAACTGAAAATCATGTACCACGACTGTCTCGGGCGAACGCAAAAAATCACTTGCAAAAAATCGTGTTTTACAGAAGTCCTTTCAATGAACTTGGAGACATTTTCAGATCCTTCTTAGACCTGCATTGTTGAACTTTAATAAACTAACACTGCAAAACAAATATATCTATTTGATATTATATATTTACTTACAACTAAATATGACGAAATTTCAAACAAGAAATAATTATGAAGATCGATACTTTTAATCTATATCAACGTCAATTTAAACAATTTTCAATACATACTTCAAATGGGTTAGGGTTTACTTTTGGTATATTTTTTCAACTTAGCAAATATTCATTGTATTAATATATACGATGAATAATTAATACATCCTCTGTGTTCACTGCGATGATCGAATAGTCAAAGCCTATCATTTCCATAAGTACATAATTGAATTCTAACCATAGCCTCTTCAGCATTAACTCACACGACTTTGGTCGAGACCACGTACTGCGACGTTGCTTAAGATCCTATCTTATTCAATATCGCATAATATACGAGTGTTGTCCCAGAATTACGTAGACTTTTGTCATAACTTTCATACTATTCATCATACAAAGATAGTACATTGTATAATGAATACATTTACAATATTCTTACGGCGAATGAAATGTTTAGAAATTTGACCCTAATCTGAAATGTTATTAGGCCCTGTCCGTCCGTCTGTATTGCTTGCAATTCCTAATTACTTGTTAGCCTTATTATTGATCCTAATTAGGTATCATTACTCATTCATTGAATAACAACACATACACCTATACATGTATATAAAAAAATCATGTATACATGCATGCTATTATTAAATGAAATTTACTGGTGTTTCTGGATAGTCATGCATAATAGCAACCATTTGGGACAATATTGACAAAACATGGGTTTTCCAAGTATGGGCTTGTTCATATACTAGTCTCATGTGGGTCTGGGTACTATAACTATCTTCTAACCCAGTGTGGGCCCAATGTGGACATGGTTCATACATGACTGCACACGTTTAGGGCCTATAAATATCGGCTAGATATATCACGAATCTATATGTTAATTATTTATTTTATAATTCCCTGGATATATTAAATTTATATTTACAGTAGGGGGCATACAGATGTTAATTAAACAAAGAGTACTCTGAACTTTATACGAGCCTGTCTCCAGGAAAACCTGGTATTTTGACAAACAAAGATTCTATTAATTTGGATGCTGTTCATAAAATAACCTTAATAAAGCAAAATGCATTAGAAATTTGTTAATATCTTCAATTTAAGGAACTTACAACTACTATTTCTTCTCAATCGGGGTCCTTTTCCAAAATTGGTCACCATAGCAACAAAGTAGGTCTATGTGATTTTGACCATGTATTTTTATTAATTGAAATACATGTTTTGTCACAATTCATATGAAATGTTTAAGCTAAGATATAGTATTATACACGTAAATTACTTAAAAGTTAAACAGAATCAATAAATATGTATTTCTTTACATTTTATTTCATTTATACTTTTTCAAAACCTTGTAATTGTACTGTATGCCGTACGTGATTACATACAGTCAAAACAGGGGCCTTATTCACCAACGATATTAGTCTAAACTCAGACTTAGACTTAAAATTGACAACATTTATTATCACTGCCATTTCTTTACAATTATACTTAACCATGCAAAATTTAGAACAATAGAACAATTATATAAATTTATTATAGAACATTTGGCAATATAAAGTGGCTGGCCACACATTGGATGTGGTAATCACAAGAGACACTGACACTTCTGTTTCACATGTAGAAATATCTGATCCTGGTCTACCCGACAGCAGTGGAAAAACCTCTCGTGATCATTTTGCAGTAGTTTTTAAAGCTTGCGCTGCTAAACCTGCACCTATAAGAAAAACAGTGAATCTAAGAAAGTTAAAATCTATTGACATTAATGAATTCAAAAAAGACATCGAATCCTCAGATATTTTGGAAAGTGGACTGCATATATCAGACATTGATGAACTAGTTGAGGTATATACCCATGGGCTTTCATCACTAATTGACAAACATGCGCCCCTAAAATCCAAAACCATAGTATTAAGACCCTCAAGTCCGTGGTACACTGAAGATCTACATGACGCTAAACATCTGAGACGAAAATTTGAGCGAAAATGGCGAAAATCTAAATTGACAATAGATCATGAAATATATAGGAATCAATGTTCGGTAGTCAACAAAATGTTGAAACAATCCAAAGTATCCTATTACACAGATAAGGTAGAAGCCTGTGGTCGTGATCAGAAAGGGTTATTCAAGATAACTAAACATCTGATGGGTGAAGAAAAAGAAGTTGTGTTACCAACTGGTAAACCTGCTAAAATGCTTGCACAGGACTTCAGTGACTTCTTCATTAACAAAATTGAAGCAATACGTACCGAAATAGCCACCAGTATTCAGTCAAACCAACAAAACGACAGTGTTGAATTCGAAACTCCTTTCGAAGAAGAGCAACTGTCCGAATTTTCTCCAACATCAGAGGATGAAATCCGAAAACTGATATATAAATCACCTAGTAAATCATGTGAACTTGATCCTATACCAACATGGCTGTTGAAGGATTGCTTGAATGAACTACTACCACTATTAACAAGAATATTCAATGCATCACTGAAAAGTGCTTATGTACCCAATGCTTTTAAAAGCTCCAGAATAAGACCACTGATAAAGAAGCCAGGCCTTGATCAAAATGTACTGAAAATTATAGACCTGTGTCAAACCTACCCTTCATTTCCAAAGTTCTTGAGAAGGTAGTCGATGCTCGACTGGAAGAGCATTTAGCACTACATGGTCTCCACGAAGAACGTCAGTCAGCATACAGAAAATTTCACTCTACTGAAACGGCTCTTCTTCGTGTGCAAAATGACATCCTTTGCTCTCTAGATCAGAATAAAGCTACGGTCCTTGTAATGCTGGATTTGTCTGCAGCATTTGACACCATATATAACACTCTACTAGGCAGACTTAACAATCATTTCGGTATAACAGGCAAGCCATTAGAGTGGATGAAATCCTATTTGTGTGACCGCTACCAGACTGTCTGTATAGATGGAGAGCTTTCAAAACCTGTACTTATGAACTACAGCGTACCACAGGGATCTGTGCTTGGTCCAAAGAACTACATCATGTACACAAAACCAGTCGGTGCAATCTGTAGAAAACATCAATTGCAACATCATTTCTATGCTGATGACTCACAATTATATATGGCGTTCAAACCAAAAGATTGTGTCTCGCGGGATGAAACTCTGCAAAGAATTGAAGCTTGTCTGAAGGATATCTTGCACTGGATAAAAGATAATTTGCTGAAACTAAATGCTGACAAAACAGAGGTAATCCTGTTTGTACCAAAACGGAATGCCAGCACAGCTGAGAATCTCACAGTGACAGTTGGCGACGCTGTAATCAAACCATCATCGATGGTGAGAAACCTTGGTGCAATGTTGGATTCACATTTGGACATGGATAAACATGTAAACTCTGTTTCAAGGTCGTGTTTCATGCAGATCCGACAAATAGGTCAAATCAGAAAATATTTGACTGTTGATGCAACAAAATCCCTGATTAATTCTTTAGTAACATCGAGACTAGATTACTGCAATTCATTATTATGTGGCACCCCGAAAATCATTCTGAATAAACTACAAATTATTCAAAATACAGCTGCCCGCCTCATCACACGGACACCGCGTTACAATCACATCACTCCTGTACTAAAGGATCTTCACTGGCTGCCTGTACAGTACAGAGTAGAGTACAAGGTTTTGACTCATGTTTTCAAAGCACTACATGGAAAATCGCCTGGCTACATCAGAAGTATGTTGGAAGTATATACTCCACAAAGACAGCTAAGGTCTCAAAATGACTCTGTTCTTCTAGTTGTGCCAAGGACGAGAACTGTGACCTACGGTGACCGATGTTTCACAGCTGCTGCACCGAAACTCTGGAATGCACTGCCAACAGCGCTCAGAGACAGTAAAACACTCCCGTCCTTCAAGAAAGCCCTGAAAACGCATTATTTTACTATAGCTTATTCATGCTGAAGTTCATGGTTAAGTAGACGCCCGTCTACTGGGTTAAGTAGAGCCCCGTTTCAAAGTGTGGTAAGGTCTAGAAGAAAGTATGTTATTTCTTCGACCTTTATGGTAAGGTCTAGAAGAAAGTATGTTATTTCTTCGACCTTTATGGTAAGGTCTTGAAGAAAGTATGTTATTTCTTCGACCTTTGTAACTCATATGATGATAGTAACTTTATGTCATCTGTGAGTCATCCCCCTTTTAAAGGAAGTATCACTATTCCTTTAAGGGTTAAGGACATGTGGTAATGGTACTTGACGTTATCCTTGTCCTAGTTGAGGTTTACATTCAGTTAATACCCCTACAGATAATCAAATCGTTGTACACCACTATCTTATTGTAGCAAAGTATCTCTATATACCATGTCTCCTAAGTTTAATATTGCATTTCGTTTCGGCAATATGATACGATATGATGGGAGACTAAATAGCGTTGATAAAAATGTTTTTGTATATTTTATGTACATTGTATATTGTTTTAAACATGTATTAGTCGGGACTGTACAGCACTTTTGAACGTGTGTATACATGAAAAAAGGGCTATATAAATATGGTATAATAATAATAATAATAAAGTCTAAGTCTGAGTTTTAGACTTATAACGTTGGTGAATAAGAACCCTGGTTTTCAAGGAGAACGGAGCCTATAATATTTTAGCCGATAGTGTTAGTCCGATCCTGAAATAATATACAATGCCATTTCAGGCCTATAAGTAAATTTAATTATGATTAAGCGTCACCTATTGCACGGACTGACTAATTCGGCTATTTACAGTTATGACGTATTGGCGGGTAAAACTGACGCGTAGACGCTTATTAAATTCAGCGTGATCAGTCAAGCGTTTTGTTTGTAATAATCGGGAACTAAAAGTTACGTCGTATTAACGTTATATTCGTGGACAATCGTGTGATTTTGTTATTTGAGAATTAATAACCATTAGCAGAAAAACAGTTTGCAAGCATATGATCGATTTATACAGTGTGACAAGGATCAGAAACGGTCATAATAGTTACAGGTAGTGTATAAGTTGCATAGTATTCGGATAGATCAGGAAGCTATCTACGGTCCATGGATAGACATAATCCGACTTCCCATTTTGTTTGGATTGTTCAGGGAAGTACATGTGAATATGCACTTTCTTGATTGTTAAATAAGTTATCATGGCTATCTGTTGCCTTCTACACAATACAGGTATATTGTCACACTCGTTTCATTTTGAGCAAATATCTGAATTAGCTTACAAGTTAATTACAGTTTTTATCTGCTATCTATTACCAAATCACTACACCAATAGTTGACATGCATATCCTGCCAGTAATACTTGGAAGACGCATTTTCAGTAACAATAGATAGATAAATATAAACGACAATCTCGGACAGTTGAATGCTATAATTGCTCTCTCTGCCCTTTTTGGTCAATATTTGACTATTAACTTAGTGAGTGAAAGAGTGAGCGAACGAGTAATGTGACATGTGAATAACATATATGTACAAGTAATTCAAATATAAATAGAAAACACCAGGCCCAATGAACCTATATGTCACCAGCTTTGTGACATATTTTGAATCATGATACCAAAGACCTGAATATGTTCTATCTATATAGTGCCGACCACATAGTAGTTTACGAATTTCAGTCATGGTTCTTCATTATTGACAAATCTTACGTCAAAATGTAAACTGATTCGTCAATATTTTCTATGCAAATCTACTAGAATATATCGACCAATCAGAGAAAGTTTTACATTTTGACCTAATATTTGACATAAATGGAGGACATTTAAGAAAATTTGCCAACTGAATTGTAATTAAACCGTCGTATGCTGTTGTACAAGTAAATAGGTACCAATTTTTTGTTGATATTGATTTCGTTTGTGTTACGATAGACGATTGGCATCATAAATATGCGCGCTTGATGCGAACATGCCCGTTACAGCCGTACACGTGTGACTATTATTGTTTTCTTTCTAGCCACGATCGATCCGTGACTGAACCAAAACCAACTTTTTTCAGAGTTTAGAGCATTGTATCTCGTAAAATACTGGAATGTGTACACTCGTTGGATAGATAAATGTATAGGCAATAAGATGCATATATTTTAATACGGGTATATCCGTTCATAAAAAATATTCAGGACAAAAACTCAAGTGTGGTATGAACTTGTCCATGCGTTATTTATTTCCCTTGTTTTATATTGTAGTATATGAACATATTTTCGACTCATGAGCCTAATCCCTGTGGTGCAGACTGAATGTTTAATGGTTTCCTTTGTTTGTTTCCGTTTGACTGAGACAGTGATACAATATAAGTGGTAAAGGAAATATGCGGTGATTTAATTGCCTTTTTCCTGCCCTAATAATTGGCTGGTAATAACATATACCCCTGATTGTGAGGGACTGACAGAGGTGGCTAATTAATAAATAATTTACCATATTTAATACAGTAAAATCCCCAGGTTTAAAATCCTCTACATGAATTTCAGATAAAGAAGATGTCTGTGTTTGAAGGATGTCAGATCGTCCTTGACCTGACAACATCTGTGAAGTTCAAGGATAAGACACAGTTGAGGAAGGATATAACATCAAATGCTGGAGTAGTTTCCTTCATTGTCACTAAAAAGGTATGAACATTTATTATTTTATATACAAGCAAAATTGTATTGCCAGTACTCACATAAATTAACAGAGTGTGTCAATTTATGTTGCCAAGGACACAAGTGGGGAGAGGTGGAGCGCTTGCTTCGCAATCGTGCTTCGCAATCTTGAGGTCCCGGGTTTAACCCTCATCTGGACCACTTGTTAATTTCTGTGAGTTAGAATAACCCACATGCTCCACTCCACCAAGGTGTAAATTGGTACCTGTGAGGGCAGTGTCTATTCCTGGGTGCCACAGTTTGGTGTTGGCTACCACACCCACAGGAGGGAAATAGTCTCCACTGAGAGACTCAAACGCAGGTTTCCATAGGTAACCCAATGATCATGGAAAATTAAAATATCAAAGGGTGGTTGAATGGCTGAATTGCTGAAAACAGCCCTCGAAAATTGGTAACTTAACTTAACAAGTTACAAGCTATCAACAGATTCAGAGTGTGTCAGTAGCCGCAATTCGTCCCTTTGTCGTAACAAGGTAGTATCTTACTATATATATATATACTATAAAGAGTCTGAGAGCAACCGCTGGAATTTCCCTGATGCTGGTTTTCTGCGTCCCTGACACAACTTTGTGGCTCGGGACCCTCATTTCTGCATTACTTGGCATCCTTTGGACCCCAAACAGGATCAATCGAACCGACATTTTCGTCTTCACTAGAACATTTTTCTTTCTGCTACTTATTTAACTTGTGGTTCATTGAGCAATCGATATTTTCTACTTGTTATAATTTTTGCTGATATTAAGTTTAATACAGTAACAATAAATTTGAAATGCATACCCATATATGATGGGACCCTCAAAATTTCTCAGGGACTCCCAAATATAAAACTTGAGGGTCCCAGAACCCTCGTATGAAAATCCCTAGGGAAAACCCTGGCAACCTTGTTGCACCAAGTGGACAAATTGAGGTCCAGTAGTTAGTGTGCTGGGTTTATAAACTGGTGATCTGGGATCACTTACCAGCAGTGCCGTACCCAGACACGAATTTTAGCCGAGGCAGCCTTGTGGCTGGACATGACCATAACTAGGAATTTTCCAAAGGGGTGCGAAATCGGGTCTTGATTGGGTGACGGGGTATTTACAGGAGGGGACGTCCAAATTCGTTCTGTACATGCTATTTTGAATATTTACAATGTATTTTGCGAGCGAAGCGAGCCAGAAAAAGGGACTATTTGTTGAAGCTGACACAAATTTAATTTATGGCAAATATGCACTATTTGTCCGAGCCCACACACATTTTTTCCACATGACATTATTAATGCTCATAAATTATTTGGCGAGCGAAGCGAGCCACAAAAATGCACTATTTGTATCAGCCCACACATTTCGTTCTCTACATGAAATGGAATGATAATAAATTATTTGGCAGGCGAAGCGACCCAGAAAAAAAACTATTTGTACGTGCCCCCACGAAATTCGTTGTCTACATGATATTATTAATTGGTATTAGGTATTTGGCGAGCAAAGCGAGGCAGAAAAAATGCAATATTTGTCAGCACAAACTCGCGTGGTGTGATTAATCCTTAAAGATGCATGATTTGCCCTGGCTCACACAATCTCGTTCTCTAAATGATATGATCAATCCTCGCATTATTTACCCGAGCTGCATGCCACATAAATTCGTTCTCTACACGAACTTATGAAGCATTGATGTTATGTGACAAGCAATGCGAGCCAAAGAAAATGCACTGTCTCTCTAAGTTGCATGTCATGCAAACTAGTTCTCTACAGTAGTTATTTGGCAAGCGAAAAGATTATGATTTCTCTGAGGTTCAGGTAGCACAAACTACTCTCTACATGACATTCTTAAATATGTGTTCAATTCATTTGCCGAGCGAAGCGAGCCAAATTTATTTACAAATGTAAAACATTGAACTTCTAATCAGGACCACTTAAATTGGTGTAAAAGGGGTACGTTTGCGCCCGATGCAATCCTTAGTTATGACCATGTAGTGGTCCGGTATATTTGTTTCTGAAAGCACGCAACATTGACAAAATCAGTATTCACTTATAGATTTATCTATGTAGCCTATAGAAACTATTTTTCTAATTGATAATAGTCACTGATACAGCTGTTGTGAAGGCGAAGCCAGCTAGAAAAAGCATTATTTTCTGAAGAGCACCATTGGCGACAGGATCGTTTTTCTATTCGAGACACCTTTCATCAGCATATCCTACGAACTCGAAGGCTGCACATTTGTGTTAAGGGGAAGCTTGAACAATTTGAATGCAAGTAAATTAAGGGATCAATGTCATGCTCCACGGGAATTCAAACAAATTCATCTGCTACATTCTTTGGTCCCTTGTTTTGGTATTGAAACGGAACACCAAGAAAATTCATAGCAATTTTTAAGCAAGAGCTCAAAGGAGAAAATACTTATATGCACATGCTTATACTCTTAAATGTGTAGCCCACCTCACTATTGAATTGATTGTAAACAGTACCATGCGTAGCGAGCGAAAATTGGCATATTAACTATTTTTACTCACAGCACATTGACCTGGATTGCGGCGATGATAAGGGGATGGTGTGCCGGTGCCACTTGCTTTCTATATATAATAAAGGGAAAGTGTCCGGTATACTATCATTAAGGTGCAAATCTAGTGCCTCAAGTTGCACAATGTATACTACCATTAAGGTGTAAATCTAGTGCCTCAAGTTGCACTATGTATACTACCGTTAAGGTGCAAATCTAGTGCCTCAAGTTGCACTCTGCGTTTATAACTTGCGACAGCTTGTAATATTTTTTTATTATTCAGGCATTTTATTTTACATATAAGTTGCAGACGAATTTTCGAACCGTATCGAAGAAGTGTACATTGCGACGCAAATTTCTGATTCTGAGCGTCTGCCGTTGGATCCATACATACGGTCGTGTACATACTAGATAACCTAGTGCATCAAAATAAATTGCCTCATTGTTTATTACATGCGACAATTTGAGACATTTTTATTTTAAATATATTCAGGGATATTTTATTACATGTATATATTAATAACAAAAAAAAATGTTTGGTCCACAAACTTCAGGCGAGGCAACTGCCTCGCCTGGCCTCAGTGTAGTTACGGCGCTGTACTGGTTCATGGAAGGTAATATCCTATCATAAACTTTGCTTATTCTGTATCCTCCTCCTGATGAGAAGATGCTCGTTCCTTATGAGAGGGTGAGTTGTGAGTTTTGTACTGGTTATGATATAGTCCAGAAAAACTCCATGATTACTTGGTAAATCTGCTGCAGTGTATCTAGGATTCAGTGAAAAATTATGGTAACTACATGTACATCAAATTATAGAGGCATGTACCGTACACAAGCCCTCATTATACTCCAATAAGCAATTGTTGATAAATGGCATTTAAACAAAACCAACAATATTTGTTTCAGAGTACACATGTGATATGTAATGATGCAGAGAAGGCTGACATCTCGTACAAATGTCGCATGGCGGTAAAGTATGGTTTACCTGTAGTGTCTATTGATTGGATCAAACATTGTGTAGAGAAAGGAACATTACTCGGCACGGATGATTATATTGTGGCCGGTAAAACCAAATCTGACAGTCTCAAGGAGGGCAAAATATCAGGTAACCACTAACTAGAACAAAAACTTCAAAAACGTCATATTCATACTACAGTATGTTTTGTTCCGCTAAAAAGACCACTTTGATTATGTTGAAATCATGCAGATTTTTGCCAGTTTAAGGTCCCAAAGTATTAAACTTGGAACAAAAATGGTCCGCTATTAAGACCGATTCGCTATTAAGACCACCTTTTTGACTGGTCTTATTAGCGGAACTTTACTGTACAACTATCGACTGTGGGGTTATTGGCTGGAGAAATATTGTAAATGTTAATGATTTCCGTAGGAATTTCAGTGCTGATGCTTAGCCAACGAAATTACATGTTACATTCGGCTTTTGGTTGAAGTAAAAAATTCCCTAGTAATGTCTATCTAAAGTAACCAACCCAATGTAATGACCTATCGATTACTCTCCAATTGAGGGGTATTCGTTTGTAAGGAGTGATTTCATTAGATGCAGGGTTATGAGGAGTTATTTCTGTTTGTGAAGTAAAACGAGAAATGGACATCTGATTGTCACACGGTACTTAATGCATGGTAGTTATGTACTGTGAATATATGAGGAGGATTATGTACTACTGTAAAATCATAAATTTTCGTCGCAGATTAAATTTGGTGGATTTCGTGGTTCACCTTCAACCACAAAATAAAATCCCATCGATCAGTAACTTTGACCCTTGTATTTATCACCTGAAATGCAAATCCACAAATTAACGTCCCATTGAAGTTGTGTCTTTTACCAAAACCATGAAATTTCATCCCATCGTAATTGAATTATTTCACTGTATAGATATCATATAGAGGATATTTGTATTTTTCCGTGTATGATCGGCTGATAATTCACCAAGTGAGCAGCTGATTTAATATTTTCACGAGTGGCGTAGCCACGAGAGAAAATATAAGTCAGCTGCTCACGAGGTGAATTATCAAATGATCATACACGGTAGAATATTAATATTCTATTTATTTCATGCTTCAAATAGCTTAATTGATGGAAATACTCCACTATATACCTGAAATGTTTTGTGTGACGTTGTTTTCCCGCCATGCACGCTTCGAGTTGCAATCAAATAGTTCTTCTGCAATGGCTTCAATTTCGTCCATTTGTTTTACATTTATGTACATAATTATTATGATGTTCTGTTATTTGTTAAGATTAAGAGAGCAAGTGAAAATGCCTATTATTTTATTTTTGGAGCCGGGGAAATTTGTTTTTTTTAAAAATAGTCTGTTTGCATGAAATTATGAACTGTGAAATTATGAACTGTGAAATTATTGGGGAATAATCCACCGTTATTCTGCCGTAAACCACCGATAAGCATGAAATTAAAACTGATAAATTTATGACAGCTCTTGTTCTTAGTGAATAAATCAATGCAACTTGACATGTCATATTTCAGCGACACGGTTTCAGAAGACTGAGAAGAAGAAAAGTGTGAAGCCATATGTCAATGTGAATAAGTTCAAGGTCTGGCGACCAGATGACAATGATTGTCCAACTTTCTTCACTGACTATCAACTGGCCAAGTATGCAGTGTTTACAAATGAGGTAATTACAAATTTTTCTGATTGGTTTTTCTAGAATTTCACCAATCGTGATGTAGTTCCTTTATTCTAGTAGACAAAATATTTATGATTTTACAGTATCACAGATTATTTATCCCCCGCCGAAGGCGAAGGGGAAATGGTAATGGTAGGCGTCATTCCGTCCGTCCGTCAGTCCGTCCGTCAACAAGTTGCTTGTGTTCACTCTAGAGGCAACAGTTTTGATCCAATCTTCATGAAACTTGATCAGAATGTTGTTCTTTATAAGATCTAGACCAAGTTCGAAACTGGGTCATGTGAGGTCAAAAACTAGGTCACTAGGTCAAATATTAGAAAAAACCTTGTGTTCACTCCAGAGGTCACAATTTTGATCCAATCATCATGACACTTGATCAGAATGTTGTTCTCTTTGAAATCTAGGCCAAGTGCGAAACTGGGTCATGTGGGGTCAAAAACTTGGTCACTAGGTCAAATCTTAGAAAACCCTTGTGTTCACTCCAGAGGCAACAGTTTTGATCCAATCTTCATGAAACTTTGTCAGAATTTTGTTCTCTATAAAATCTAGGCCAAGTTTGAAACTGGGTCATGTGGGGTCAAAAACTAGGTCACTAGGTCAAATCTTAGAAAGACCTTGTGTTCACTCCAGAGGCAACAGTTTTGATCCAATCTTCATGAAACTTTGTCAGAAATTTGTTCTCTATAAAAGCTAGGCCAAGTTTGAAACTGGGTCATGTGGTGTCAAAAACTAGATCAAATGTTAAAAAACCTTGTGTTCACTCCAAATGTCACCGTTTTGATCCAATCTTCATGAAACTTGGTCAGAATGTTGTTCTCTATGGAATCCAGGCCAAGTTCAAAACTGGGCCATGTGAGGTCAAAAACTAGGATCACTAGGTCAAACCTTAGAAAAACCTTGTATTCACTCCTGAGGTCGTGATTTTTATCCAATCATCATGAAACTTGATCAGAATGTTGTTCTCTATGAAATCTAGGCCAAGTTTGAAACTGAGTCATGTGGGGTCAAAAACTAGGTCACTAGGTGAACTCTTAGAAAAACCCAGTGTTCACACCAGAGGTCACAATTTTGATCCAATCTTCATGAAACTTTGTCACAATGTTGTTCTCTATGAAATCTAGGCCAAGTTCAAAAATGGGTCATGTGGGGTCAAGAACGAGGTCACTAGATCAAATCTTAGAAAAACATTGTGTTCACTCCAGGGGTCACTGTTTCATGAAATATGGTCAGAATGTAGGTTGTACTGATACCTAGACCAATGTGCAACAGGTGAGCGACCTGAAAGGCCCTCTTGTTTACATATAAATTTTTCTGTGTGCAACTCCTCCTACATTACTTAAGGGAATTCGACGAAACTTTCACTGAATAACTGCTATGATGTCCCCCAGCGCATAATGTCGGGATTTTTTATTCGACCATTTTTGACAGAGTTATTGCTCTTTGTTGGTTTTTACATATAAATTCTTCTGTGTGCAACTCCTCCTACATTTCTTATGGGAATTCCACGAAACTTTCACAGAATAACTGTTATGATGTCCCCCAGCGCATATTGTCAGGATTTTTTTATTCGACCATTTTTGACAGTTATTGTCCTTTGTTGTTTTTTACATATAAATTCTTCTGTGTGCAACTCCTCCTACATTTCCTAAGGGAATTCAATGAAACTTTCACAGAATAACTGCTATGATGTCCCCCAGCGCATACTGTCAGGATTTTTTTATTCGACCATTTTTGACAGAGTTATTGCCCTTTGTTGTTTTTTACATATAAATTCTTCTGTGTGCAACTCCTCCTACATTTCTTAAGGGAATTAAACAAAACTTTCACAGAATAACTGCTATGATGTCACCCAGCGCATATTGTCAGGATTATTTTGTTCGACCATTTTTGACAGAGTTTATGCCCTTTGTTATTTTTTTCATATTTCTCATGGAATTTTGTCAAAACTTTTACAGAAGTACAGTTATGAGGTGCACTAGCGTATATCGTCAGGGTTATTCATTTTGGCCATTTTTGAAAGAATTATGTCCCTTTGTTGATTTATTTCATATTAATTAACTTCTGTGTGCAACTGCTCCTACATTTCTTAAGGAATGTTGATGAAACTTTGATTCATCCATTTTTTATGTGTTATGATATTAGGTTGTTTTGACATTATTCCTGTTGGCAACAACAACAATTCAACTGTAGTGGTCATCTTTATGAAGCTTTCGTGATATTATTTGTTGTTTACCTCAATTTTTCCTTCGGTGGGGGATATGGCTGTCAGTGACTGCTTCTTGTTCTAATACGTTCTTTTTGTAACTTTGTTAAATGGTATTATGTGTATGTATTTCAGAAAATTGGAAGAAAGAATGATATGTTTGTTGTACTTGAAGTCCATGTTGATGAGACATTCAGGTCGGGTAACTCTGTCCATGATTACAAATACAGAGTTACCTCCCATTCCGGAACTGTATGTGAGGTGGAGGTAAGTGGTTGTTATTGGTTACAGCAATATTTCTGAACTGGTAAAAAATGTTGTAAGGGGGGCGTGCTGTTTTCAGCATGACTTTCCGTAAGAAAAATATCCTGCATTTTATTGATATCTCCTATATTCTATCGATGTCCCCTGCAGCTTCAGAAAACATTGCATGTATGATTCCATGAATATAGTAGAAATATATGGTAAATAGCAAGCTTGACATGTCAAGAATTTGGGTTGCATTAATTTTGTGGCAGTCATAATTGGTATGGCCATTGCACCAAACGCCAGCAATTTTCTCCAAAAGGTGCCTCAAAATGTGCTTGTAGACAGGTGTATAACTGCCATAAGGCTGATGTGATGTGTCAGTTTTGGCATGAAAAAAATGGACTATACCATTAAAATGTAAAAAGGCATAATGACAACTGACATGATGTACATGAATTCTTCATTTTTTTTATCAAAAAAGTACAAAAAAATATGAATGAATAGTATACTGGACCTGTGAATTTCATACTGATTACATGACATTTGTTGATATTTTCAGAAAGGAGGACTGGGCAGTTTTGAGTACAGATTTTGTTCTAATGTGGATGAAGTTCTTGCTGTGTACAGCTTTTTATACAAACAACAACAACAACATTGTATGTCCTTGACCCACACAGCATTCTCACAACATATTGGCTCTGAAAAATTCCGCTTGGTAAGTGTACTGGCTGTGCTGGTAATATTAGGGTGGTGGAAAATTTTCTGTTCAATGAGAAATAACAATGTGTCTCTGTAGCTCAGTGGTTAGCACGCTTGGCCTCAATCCGGTGACCCGGGTTCAAATCCTGATGATGGAACACTTACACCTGCCATATTTCAGCAGAAAGCTGTCTGGCAAATAAAGGCTATGCTTGGCATTATTATTATATTGTTATTGAAACAAATGAAGAATATTTTTATATGTAAAATATGTTATTCTGTACTACTATTAAAATACTGTCCTGGAACACTTGTAAGGTGGCTGTCTTGGGTAACTAAAAACGTTTTAAGAATAACTACTGTTGAGTAATGGCATAAAACATGAATGAACAAACCAACAAATATGTTTTACTTTATTGAACAGATTGCGGGTGAACTTGGTATAGAGAGTGGTACAATGAGTGAGGAAGTGAATGAACTAGTTGAACTTATCTGGCATGAAGCACTCGGAGAGTTAGGTAACATAATCAGTGTACCAGTCAAAAACATCAAAATGGAACAGGTAAAACCATTGTAGAATATTTTGTCTTTGTTTAGAAAATGTATGGACATTTTTACAAACACACTCAATTTTCTTAAAATTTAGTTTTCACTGCATATTTCTTACAATAGCATACTAGTGAATGATAAAAATGCAGTTATGTGAACAAACTATGGTTTTGTGACCTTTACCATTTCCGACTATTGGGCTGCCACCATGGCATACATTTTTTACAAACATCTCTTGTTAGGACCCTACTGGTTTTCAACCAGAGGGGAAAATAGCTATTCCGTCCGCCCGTCAGTCGTCCATCCATCAGTCAGTTCATCCGTCAAGAAAATCTGGATTTAGCCATAACTCAAACAGTTTCAAGCTAGGTTTATGAAACTTGGTTTGTGGATTGCCAGTAAGGAGATTATGCATGTCTAATTGTTATTTTATTCGGACAATTTTTTTTTGTTACCATGGCAAAAGAAACATTGACAATCAAGAAACCAGGTAGGGGAATTTTGTATTGCTTACAAATTCTAATTACTTGTTTATTTTTGTCCTGACTTGTGTCTACAGATAGAGAAGGCTGAAGCAGTGTTGAAACAGATCAAGTCTGCTGCAGACTCGGATGATAGTGCAAAGATCCCCAAACTGATGGCTGACTTCTACACTATCCTGCCACATTTGAACCGTGATATAGTGAGCGATGCGGCCGCAGTGAAAGCATGGATTTCCAGGAAGAATGACACTTGCCAGGTATAGCCAAAAGACGCATTTCAGTATGATGAAACCATTCATATGTAATGACCATTCATATTCCAACAGTAATCTATTGACTGAATAAACAATACAAACTTAGTCTAGTTACTGACCAATAACTCGCTATATGTCACTTTGCAAATGGATGCCGTGGGTAAAAGTGTCTTTAGACATAAAATAAATGGTTTGTGTTCAGCACAGTTACAGTTAGGTTGCAAAATAATGACACCAATATGGATTGACTGACAAATTCATACTCAGAAGTCAATTTATTGGGACAAATGTTTAAAAATGCTCTTTGCATCACTTCAGTATAATAGAATTATTCGTTACGATGACATTTTGCATGAGAACAAACAGCATCGTTAATTGTATTGAGATAGGACTGTTTCCAAATCTACACTAAAAATTAACTGTGCTTCTAAATTAATTAAAAGCATGTTTGCTTTAAAATTTATTTTTCACTTTTCAAAGGATTTTTATCTGTGTAATGAGTAAACAGTTTTGGTTGCGGTGATTTCTAACTTGCCTGTCATAAGTGGAAATATTAATTTTTGTGGCTGTATCACAATATGAAAATGTTGCATTGAATTAGATATACTCTGTTAGCTGGCCATTGAAATACTGTAAAATCATTTAATTTCGTTGGGACGAAATTTCGTGGTTTTGGTAAAAAAGGCAATTTCGTTGGCACTTGAATTCGTGGATTTTGCATTTCCGGTAACAAAACAAGGGTCAAAATCAATGTTCGTTGGGATTAAAGTTTGTGGTTGAAGTGAACGACGAAATCCACGAAATTTAATTCCCCACGAAAATTAATGATTTACAGTAATGATAATAATAAAGACTTTATTTATAGAGGTAACATAGTTAGGCATTTGCCCAATCTTCCCTACGAGCCTACGAATAGGTGTAACAGTATAATTTATTTACTCAGTTCATACTTACACTTATTCATTTTCAGCTTGTGAAAGACATGATATCAGTGAGTGAGGCAACTAATTGGTCAGCTAGATCTAGCACGCAGAGTAAATACAAGGCTCTACGCTGTGTCGTTGACTGCCTGTCTAAATCTAGTTCTGAATATGAGCGAGTCGAGCAGCATGTATTGTCATCATTATCAAAGTAAGTGTAGAGTTTATATATACAATGTAATCAAAATAGCAGTTGTTTAACCCTCTACTCCACGGGCATCTGGATCTATTTATCTGTTGCATACTGATAATATGTACACCATCTCCATACCGTTTAAGGTGATTGCTATATACCGAGCGTCAAAAGTTTTGCAAATGAATTAAAATTTCAATTTTTTTTTTATTGTGAACTTGAAAAAACTTTTAACTTACACTGTCCATTATTGTTCTGTTAGTGTTTATGTTGAACCTATTTATGTTGGCTTCCATCACGCTTGAATGATCACACTATAACAAATGATAAAACATCTATTCTAGCATGCAAAATTAGGGTTCTTCATTTTCAACTAAATTTTCACTTCCAATTTATATCTACCTTGCTTTACACTCAGCATGATTATGAGGGTATTTCCTGGTAGCTGGTTGTTTACACAGTGTTATAAATGCCTGAAATTCTGTTCACTAATGGGACTTAAACAATATTTGTCAAATCTATAACAGTGCACCTTATTGTATTTCAAGGGCTCAGTGCAAAAAGTATGGCAACTACCTCAAATTCTAAAGGGACATACATTGTAGTGTAGTTTTTCAGTAAGCCCTCTATTTGTTATGAATAGTTATACTATGTGTTTATCATGTGTTGTTTTATGCAGCTTTTAGTATCTTGAAAACAATTCCAGGAAATCATCGATGAAAGTACAGTCCATATATGCAGTGAATCGTCCTGTAGAGAATGTCAACTTTACGCAGGAAGTCTCAAATAAACAAGAGTTGTTTCATGCATCTAAAGTCAACAATATTGTCGGCATTTTATCACGGTAAGATATATATAACGTGCCTTTCCTTGTACCCAGGGTTAGTATTATGAGTATGTATATTCTTATACCTCACTTGTGTAGTATAATGTTTAAATGACGTCACTTTATCTCCTAAATGACGTCATTATATGTAAAAAAATTCAACAGAAAATGTTTTTTTTCATGTTATTAATGTCATTTGATATAAAGAATCCATCATTCATTGTCAATTGGTATAAACATAATTATATTAAACTTGAATTATTATTAAGTGAGCATTTCCTGAACTTGTTAAGTATAAGTTTATATCAATTGAAAAATTGTCATAGATACTCTATTTACCGAATATTACTGCAGTATTGATTAGTTTGTCCATAATGCTGTATCACTCGAGACTGCTAAGTCAAGTAGGATGCTACATGTATAAAATAGATATGAGAAAATTGGACAGGGAAGGCAGCACTCAACTTAATTATCCAAGAACAGAAAACATAAAAACATCACATGAAAATCCTCCACAAATATTAAGTATTTTAAAATAAATAAAATGAAATATTTCTCATGTATATTATAGTGGTTTATTGATGCCTAAAGTGGTAGTGGATGATCATGGTGGTGTGAGATCTGATCCGGGTATGCTCGGGTCTGGTATATATTTCGCCAGCTCAGCTAGGTATGTATGTAGTCTTATATCCAGGGGCTTCTTTTGACCCCACTATGACCCTATAAGGCGACAGTTTGACGTTTATTGCATGATTCTGCTTGAAGCATCTTTTTTTCTTAATCTGGGTGTTGCATTTCGTCTATAAAATGATGACCTAATCAAGTACAAAGGATTAAACCTAGGTCCCACTAGACAATTTCCTACTCAGCGATTTGAAAAAATTGGCTTCGGGAGGATTGGGAACAAGGATTTCACAAATTTTCGAGAGACCTCCAAAGCTTCCCCCGTAGATCACAAAGACCCTTTTCCCTATGTCTCTCATGCTCATTTATTAAATCAGGAGTACATCGCCGAAGCAAAAAGGCTCAGTGGGACCAAGGCTTTAGGAAGAAGGATAAGGATGAATATTCTGACTAGAATGAACAATCATGGTTGCCAGGCAACATATTTCTATCATTAAGTTGTATGAAAAGTATAGCTTTTGTTTCATTCTCTGTAGCATTCTTTGTAGGCCAAATTTATGCTTGATAAAACCAAAGCAAATATTTTAATTTTTGAAAAATATGCAAAGATTTCTCTTCTTTATATTATCCACATGTACAGTAATTTCTGACAATTTTTTATGATTTGTAGCACAAGTATTCAGTATTCTACCCCAAGTAGAACGAAGGGGTCAAGGTTCATGCTGATCTGTGAAGTTGCCCTTGGTAATGTCAAGGACATGAAGGAGAAAGATTTGACCTTGACCTCTCCACCTGAAGGTTATCAGAGTGTACATGGTGTGAAATCATCTGATAGTGTGAAGTCTGCATTCAAGGTAAGAACCTAACCTTTCAATATTATGCTTCTCCATGACCACTTACTGATATGCGCTGGTCTATAAGTGCTGTAAAATATTAAGACTACAAATACGAAATATATTTTTCATAAAGCATAATACAATGCTTAGAACAAATATTTATAACAAACAAAGTGGGTTGCTAAGGTTAAATGAGGGAATGTTATCAATGATGCTATTATGACGTCCATAGATTAGAAAAAATTGTCGATGATATGAGCTTTCATGAACTCTAAGGACAGTCAATGAAAGTTTATGATATACTTAAAGGTTTGCATAGTTTTAATAGCATATCAAGCGATACCAGAAAAAACTGTATGGTTGCCGCTTATTGAAATTACAAGTGTTGTTGGGATCGTTATATACACTATGACCTGCGCCGCTGAAATAGTGAATGTAAATAAAATTTTGTAGAAAAATAACCAGTTAACATATCATATAATTAACTGGTTCTTGATGTATTGTACATTAGGGGCCTTATTGATCAACATTGTAAGTCTAATACTCAGACTTAGACTTTATATTGCCAAATGTTCTACAAGTATTCGCTCTCATGTTATTAATGTACAGATTTTGATATAAATTGGTATGCATGTTCAATGGGTAACAACACATAATATGATAAAATTTCACATGGTTAAGTCTAATTGCAAAGAAATGGCAGTGATTATAAATGTTGTGAATTTTAAGTCTAAGTCTGAGTTTCAGTCATACAATGTTGGTGAATAAGGCCCCATTACATTTATGTTGTTAGAGTGAATTAAGTGGTACATTAAAAATGGTTTTACTTGTATCGTATGTGTCTATGAACTTATAATTATAATGGTAAACAGGCGTCCCCTGGGTCTTGGACATTTGTCGCCACTTTCTGAGAAAAGTGCCAATTTCTGGACCAAATGGTGTAAAACTGCATGATTTTGCTAAAATTCTTTGTCACCAATGGCTCTATTGGCGAATGACAGAGGAGGTCCCTGATTTATTGTAAATATTATGTGTCTATGTACTTATAATTATAATGGTATAAAGGCATTTATCGAGCATATTTCCACTTGCAGGATGATGAGTTTGTGATATACAACCCTGGACAACAACATATCAAATATGTGGTAGAATTCACCACGGATACAGACACACTGAAGCTAGTAGATCTATGTATCAATGATGACAATGATGTGGAGTGTGATGATGATTATGATTCTGACAGTCTATGTAAGTCACTACCGGTATATTCTTTTTTTTTAAATGGCGAACATAGCCTTTATTTGCTTTATTTCTACTGAAATATGACAGGCTTATACATTGTATATATGCCTCTACCTAAATTTGCACCTGGATGACGGCAATCCCACTAACTACTGAGCTACGGATGCACAAGTTTTTATATTCTGCCTATTTATACAAGAAGGACTTTTTTTATCATATACTTTAAATTTTGTGGATTTCATGGATGCCATCAACCACAAAATTAAATTGCCCAGGAATATAAATAATTTCTATAGTATATGATTTAGTGGATCAGATATCCTTGAAATTACGTCCCCACAAAAGGGTCTTTTTCACCAAAATCACGAAATTTTGTTCCATTGAAATTAAATGATTTTACAGTATACTAGAAGGACGTACTTTATTGCATAACCTGTGGCCTTGCTATGAAACCCTGTCAGAATTAGATATTGTTCAGCACCCCCAGAATGTGCAGTAAATATTTTTAGTCCCCTACTGGTGAAACCGGATGGGACTTATGGTTTGCGCTCCGTCAGTCTGTCAGTCCGGCACACTTTTGTCCGGAGCATAACTTCAAAACCAAGCAAGCTATGGCTTTGAAATTTCACATGTGTATAGATATCAATTAGGAGAAGTGCAGTGCACAAGAACCATAACTCTGCCTTACTTAATTTTTGAGTTATTCCCCTTTGTTAATTTTTAAAACTTAAATTTTGTCCGGAGCATAACTCCATTACCAAGAAAGATGTGATCTTGAAACTTTACATGTAGATAGATATCAATTAGGAGAAGTGCAGTGCACAAGAACCATAACTCTGCCTTACTTAATTTTTGAGTTATTCCCCTTTGTTAGATTTTAGCTCACCTGCCACATAGTGACAAGGTGAGCTTTTGTGATCACTCTTCGTCCGTCGTCCGTCCGTCGTCGTCGTCCGTCAACAACTGGCTTGTGTACACTCTAGAGGCAACAGTTTTGATCCAATCTTCATGAAACTTGATCAGAATGTTGTTCTCCATGAAGTCTAGGCTAAGTTCGAAACTGGGTCATGTGGGGTCAAAAACTAGGTCATTAGGTCAAATCTTAGAAAAATCTTGTGTACACTCTAGATGTCACCAATTTGTTCCAATCTTCATGAATCTTAGTCAGAATGTTGTTCTCCATGAAATCTAGGACAAGTTCGTTACTGGGTCATGCAGGGTCAAAAACTAGGTCACTAGGTAAAATCTTATAAGAACCTTTTGTACACCCTAGAGGTCACCAATTTGATTCAATCGCCATGAAACTTTGTCAGAATGTTGTTCTTTATTCGATGCCGCCAGGAGGCGGCATCGAGTATGAAAGGGTGCAAGCAGATGTCCCAGGAGGATACAAGATTTGATTGGTTATAACGCTGTTGGACTCGCCCGTCAGGGGTAAAATAGGATGATAAATGTTCGGTAGGTACTAAAGTCCAAGTCCCAGGAGGATACAAGATTTGATTGGTTATAACGCTGTTGGACTCGCCCGTCAGGGGTAAAATAGGATGATAAATGTTCGGTAGGTACTAAAGTCCAAATCAGTTCGGAACGGGTGTTTATATAACGGCTACATATGTTGCAATTTGCGGGTCTTAGCAGGGGCTATTAAAAAGTAAAAAAAAACTATTTGCGCGGAGCGGCGATTTTCCTTTCGAACTTTTATGGAACATGTTAAATACTTTCATGTCTGTCAGATATTTTTTAGTTATGATTTTCGATTTTTTCCAGTTCTTAGGTTTTGTCTTAATCTAAATTTGATAAATGCAAGTGTTTTTTTAATCTCTATGTTTCTTTATTTATGTATGTCAGAATAGTTTGTTTTGCCAAAATTTAAACGGGTAAATATAGCTTGCCAACATTGAACTGACACTTCTTATTTACAAAATATTCATATGCGCTCCTACACTCCTGCCAAATGGAACTAGTTCTATGCATATTTTAAACTATGTTGAACGTATTAATTCGCAATAAATTTACTTATCAAGCTCACAAACCACGAAATAACAATGTCCTTTAGTGTCAGTTTCACGTTGTCAGGCTATACCACGTTATTGGAATACACTTTGTTATTTTATGAAACATGCTAAATGCCATCTGTGAAGCATTAATCAATATTATAATGGTGCTCATATTTCTAAAACATGTTATGTTCATTTGAATAAATATTTCAATAGAAAATAGAATGTTTTCATGTTTTCTATTCTTTCCTGGTGTTTCACTGCCTTCAAGTTTTTAACCAGGTTTTCCAAAGGAAAACTCTGGTTATTAGATTGCTGAATGTCGGCGGGCCTTATCAATTTCTTCTGTGCACAACTCCTCCTACATTTTTTCATAGATTTCAACCAAACTTTCAGAGAATGATTGTCATCATGTGACCTGGTGCATATTATCAGGGTTTTATGATTCAACCAATTTTGACGGAGTTATGGCCCTTGAAACAGAAAAAATTGGCCGCTTTCCTTATGTCGCACGGTACTCAAAGTACACGACATAGAGTCATGAAACCTTCACAGAAATGGTCAGGATGTTTTCTCTACACCTGGGGTTTCACTCCCCTTTCAGTTTAGTACATCCAGAGTTATTAGCCATTGAAATGGTGTAAAATAGCCATTTTTGACTTGTTTCACATGCTACTCAAAAAGTATTTGACCTAGGATCATGAAACCTTTATAGAAATGTTTGACAGCATGTACTCTAGTGCACCTGGGGTTTCACTCCCCTTTCAATTTAGTACAACCAGAGTTATTGCCCTTGAATTAGTGAAAAATACCCATTTTCAGCAATCTTAAGTTTTTGCAGCGTACACTCAACACATGAGAATAACTTCCCTTGTGCATCACACATCACGCCGGAATTTTAGTTTGTTTACAAGTTTCTACCAATACCTTTTACTAAATAAAAAGATTTACTTAAAAAGAACTAGCGGCATCTTTGATGCCCAGCATCAACATTTCACTTGTAAAATCTAGGCCAAGTTTGAAACTGGGTCATGTGGGTCAAAAACTAGGTCACTAGGTCAAATCTTAGAAAAATATTGTGTTCACTCCAGGGGTCACTGTTTTGATCCAATCTTCATGAAATTTATATGGTCAGAATGTAGGTTGTACTGATACCTAGACCAATGTGCATCAGGTGAGCGACCTAGGGCCTTACAGGCCCTCTTGTCTTACTTAAATTTTGTCTGGAGCATAACTCCATTACCAAATGAGAAATGATTTTGAAACTTTACATGAGGATAGATAATAATGAGGAGATGTGCAGTGCACAAGAAAAATAACTCTGCCATACTTAATTTTTGAATTATTCCCCTTTGTTAATTTTTTTCATACTTAAATTTTGTCCGGAGCATAACTCAATTACCAATAGAGATATGATTTTGAACTTTTACATGAGGATAGATATCAATGAGGAGAAGTGCAGTGCACAAGAACCATAACTCTCCCTTGCTTAATTTTTGAGTAAATCCCCTTTGTTAATTTTCTTACTTAAATTTTGTTCAGAGCCTAACTCCATTACCAAAAGAGATATTATTTTGAAACTTTACAGTTGGATAGATATCAATAAGGAGAAGTGCAGTGCACAAGAACCATAACTCTCCCTTGCTTAATTTTTTGGTTACCCCCTGCGTTTATTTTTATACCTAAATTTTGTTCAGAGCCTAACTCCATTTACCCCTTTTCCCCCTCCCCAAATCCCCAAAAATGGGCACACCAAGTGACGCACTCACTATACAAAGCGTAAAAAAAAACTCTGAGGGTAAAAACCTTGGAACTGTCTGGTGAGAACTGTAGGAGGCTTAAACTAGTTTAACAGCGCCAACCTCACACTACCCTATTACAATTGGCTACCATTAGGGGACTTTCCTTGCTTGGCAATAGTCTTGTTATCACATAACCTGTGGTCTGGGAGGGCCGTAAAGTCATGCCAGAAATATTGTTCGGCACACCCAGTCCAGTTTTAAGTACAGTGTGGTATGATGATTCAATTTCAGGTCTATCTGATGTTAAGGGTGTTACTGACCCTATGTCAAAGGTCAAGGCTGGTCTTGTTGCCAAGGATGACAGTCCAGTAGATCTAAAGTGTGTCCATATCAGGGCCAAACTGATGGATCTTGCCTCAGAGGTTTGTATGATGTTTGTTTTCTTTAGGGAGTTTTACATATTTTGTAACATTTTTAGCTCATCTGATTTTTAAAAATGTTATTGACATCACTTGTTGTCAAGCAAAACCTATAACTCTGATAATATAATTATGCTTTTTGCAAGAGTTATTGCCCCTTTTTGGACTTAGACAATATCTTGGTTCAGTTTTATGTTAACTTTTCCATAAAATCTTACAGCTGTTTCTTAAAGAATCATGTTGTACCTTTTCACCATCAAATTTCACTCAGTTAGGCAAGGCTCATTAATTTGTCCTTCTTTCTGTAGTGATTTGACCTTGACAGTATTCAATAAGTAATGTGATATTCCATGTTCAGGCACGGATCCAGGCAGTGGGCACGAGGGCCCGTGCCCCCCCAGTTGGCAGAGATTTTTTTTTTTAAACTTTGAATAAATAGTAAAACAGGTATTGAACAGACATCTTTAAATAATAAGAGTATTTTTTCTTATGTTCTAGATGAAAAAGTATTTGTAAGATGGGCATTTTTCGTGCTCGCTTAGCTCGCAGAATATTTTTAATATACATGTATATATTTATACGTAGCTGTTGCATCACAGAAAGCAATTACAAGATAATTTTTGCCCTAGCTCATTATATTACCTTTTGACTGTTAAATAATCATAACTAAACAATTAAGGTTAACTCTCAGAATAAAGAAAAAAAGGTATTTCAGGACTCCCAGATAGGCTTAGAATGCACTAGATTCATCCATTGCTTTGAAAAATTTTCCCAGGGGAGTATGCCCCCGGACCCCCCTAATTATGTTATAATATTCCAATGGCCAAAAGGATGAAAGCTGGTGTATACAAATACTGTACGTGAACACTTACTAATATGCACGAACATACACAATGTACATGTTGACGCTTATAACATAAAAAGGATTATGGATTCCCCCACCTCTACAAATGTACCCCTTCCTGTGCATTATCACACACATATTAATCAAATCCCCCCCCCCCCGCATCCCGTACATACCTCGTGCCCCCCCCCCCCCCCCACTCGGAAATTTCTGGATCCGGGCCTGATGTGATAACAATTGATGGAACAATGTTCTCCAACATGTGTGATAACAAATCGTGACGTCACCAGCTGTAAAACATAATGTCGCCATCTTAAATTTGTGATTTCTGACGTTGTTTTTACATGGTACCTATGATAATGTGATAACAAGAAACCACCATTCATTGTCTTTGAGATCAACATTTCTTAAATGTGTCACGAAAACAAATTATTAAGTTTGATAAATGCTTGTTAAATAACTTTGTGTTTTCTAGACTCGTTTAAGAAACGTTTCCTTTTTGTTTAGTTTAAAATTCGAGATTTAGCCTATTTCATGCAGAAAATTCTAAATTTCCGAATGAAGGCCTGATTTCTGAGTATATCGGAATAAATCGGAGAAGTTGACAGGTATGTCAAAGACAACTCACGACAGATCCTATATGTATCTTCAGGTGATCGTACTACAAGAGTTTGAGAACAACAGTAAGTATCCACTGGAGGCAAAGTATGTGTTTCCTCTGAGTGACCTAGCTGCTGTATGTGGGTTTGAAGCTTTCATTAACGGTAAACATATCATGGGTGAAGTAAAAGAGAAGGAGACCGCACACAAGGAATATAAGAAAGCTATCAGTGAAGGTCACGGTGCGTATCTGATGGATCAGGATGAAGAAACACCTGTAAGTATACAGTCTGAAAATCTTTCATTGATCCTTTATATTACATAACTAAAGTACCTTAGAAACATAAGTGGCATACAAATTATTCCCCTTGTAGAGCTGTAATAATAAAAAGGTGGCGCTTGTTTAAACAAGCCTTAAGCCACATCTTGATAACCTTTTTTCCTTATTGGAACATTATCAGAGATGTACATACCTGCTCCTATTAAAGTGGAGTTAATCCTATTTTCGTTGTTAATTTTTGGTTTTCCCAGTTCTCCTAACTTTGAACAAAGGTACATTTTATTCATTTTATCATCATCTGTCCCATATTTATAACCACTAGAATTAATACCTTCCTTCTTGTTTATGCATCTATTAGTAAATCCTTTTTAAATCACATTTAAGTGCATCATGTGACATTGCTTTATCACTCCTAAATTAAATTTGAATTTAACTAACTTGACAGGTATACATTTTACTATGGAGTAAAGGGTTTAATGCTCTATTTCAGGATGTGTTTACGGTCAGTGTTGGCAACTTGCCAGCAGGTGCTTGCGTTCTCATCAAGATATCGTACGTTGCTGAGCTACAAGCTGAAGGGGATATGATCAGCTTTAGGCTACCTGGAAGTGTCGCTCCATGGAAGAAAGACTCGTTAAAAGAGGAAACACAAGTAAGTGTTCGTCAGCATTGTGTTGCTAGGAAACCAAGTGATATGTTTAAAAATTGAATTTCATAAATATTAACTGTATGATTGAAGCATATTTGAAGGTGATCAATATCGTTAAAATCTTCCACATGTGGAGAAGTAACTGATTCCTTGTTAAAGGCTAAGTTAGTACTGGAAGAATTAACAATATTGATGACCTTTATGGAAAAGTATGACCTGCTGTGACCAGAAATCGAAACCTGGACAAAATGTGTGCTTTCAACTGGTTTGAGGACATTGGCCAGATTCTCAGACAACCGCCTTCAAAAATAACTTCTTTATGCCCCGGCATCTATTGGAAATTTTTGCCTCGGGGATGCACTACTGATTGAAAAAAATGAGCTTCGGGAGGCTGCGGGAAGAGGGATTGAACAATTGTTGCTAATGACTTCCCAGAAGTTTCCCCTAGACCACGAGGACCCTTTTCCCGAATCCTTCCAATGCTCATTTATTAAATCAGGAGTACATAGCTCAGTGGGACCAAGGCTTTAGGAATGTCACAGAAAATTGGTTAGATTAATGACACCATAAATTGTTATGTACATTAAAAAAATTGAGAAACAACTTTAAACCCAATTAAACAATTCTTGTTGTTTTGCAGGAACAGACAGATACTGTAGAAGTTAAACAACGGGATACCAGTGTACAGGTGTCTATAGACATGCCTTTTGATATCCGATCTATTGAATGCCCTACACACAGAATCAAATCCAAGGTAAACTACTTTATAATCATGTGACAATACCCACTCACCAACTATTTTCAGCAACCTCTATTCAACAATTAAATGAAATCATCTAACATTAGTTTGTTTTAAATTTTAGTTAAATTAGGGTTTAACATTCCCCTTTTTAATCTTAAAGTCTTAAAGACTGCCTTGCCTGAAGCCTAGATTTTGTAAGACCAAATCAAACTAATAGTGTTGTTCTAGTTTCCAGACTGACCCTAATATTGCCCTTTCCTCTGAACCCTTATATAGGCATTTTCTTGAATCACTGCATATTGTTGATTTTCCTGCATTTAAAATAAATCAAATAATTGAAAATAATTAAATGTTTTTCCTACATAAACCTTCACTCTCTTACCTTACAGTGTGTTCCCGAAAAAAACAATACCTGTACTTGATTTGGCCTTTTCATAAATATTATACCCTTGTTTTGAGTTAATCGTTTCTTGCTTTTAATAATTGAGTTAATCGTTTCTTGCTTTTAATGATTGAGTTAATCGTTTCTTGCTTTTAATGATTGAGTTAATCGTTTCTTGCTTTTAATGATTGAGTTAATCGTTTCTTTCTCTTAATGATTGAGTTAATCGTTTCTTGTTATTACAGAGAACAATGACAAAGGCTACTGTTGAAATGTTACCTGACCAATGTATCACTGAGGGATTTCATCTATTTATTGGACTTGCTGAGATCCATGTACCCAGAATGTGGGTAGAGAGGAAGCCAGGATGTCTCGTACAACAGGTAATTTCTTCAAGTATTATTTAGAAGCTTAACTGAGGCTAGGCCAAGTTAGCCTATAATTTTTTATCAGTCAAATGACAAAACTGAAACTGAATTATTGTGCCATGTATTAATGCTCAATTTCTTGCAAACAATTAAAGACCCACCTAACAGCTTATCTATCGTTTTTCCTACATAAAAACCTATGATATTGCTGTATTAAATGTGACCTTGTGTTTTACAGGCGTGTATGCTGACGTTTTATCCGGAGTTTGAAGCGTGTGAGACCGACGATGTCAGCGTCATTTTGATGCTGGATTTGTCTAATTCTATGAAGGGAGATAATCTAATCAATGCTAAGAAAATACTTCTACTGACTCTGCAACAGTTACCTTCCTCGTGGAACTTCAATATTGTCGTGTTTGGAACAGGTTTGTGAATGTATTTATCATAAATGTTTTGTTTTAAATTAGTCATAGGTAATTATATCTCGCTGGCTTAGAATGAGGAGGTCATAAGTACAAAATATTTTGATAACACAAGGAAGAACCGTCCAAAATTTATGTATGATAAAACTAGCTGTTTAAACTTCAGTTTGGTCAACATGACCAGTTCCGATTTTCATGTAAATAGGCTAATTAGATGTGCCTTGTGGTGCTGACTTTAAATATGCATAAGTCTTACCAGGTTGTAAGTAGTACTTATGACATTCTCATTCTAAGCCAGCAATATCTAGGTAATACATGTTTATGTACTTTTACCAATAGAATTATATAGTAAATCCCCAGTTTAGCTCCCTATGCTCAATATTCACTTATATCATTGATGAGTTCAGAATCCTCAATACAGTATAGTTTTTTTGATGTAGAATGCTGTAAATCACTGTAACAGGGCAGGGGGAAAATGTGCAACCAGACCGGGGCTCACACTAGGGACCCTTTGCTTACAGGGCAAATGCTTTACTGACTGAGATAGCTTGAAGTTTTCTCCCATTTGTAGTCCTTGACACACTACTACTTGACACACTACTATATTACTTGATTGATATTCCTGGGATATTTATGTCACAAATTTCAGTGACATACCAGTACTTATTTTGCGGCATAATCTCAATTTAAAAAATACCGGTACTTTTATCTAAATGCATGATGATGAGCCATAAAAAATAATAAACTCAAATCCTTTGCCTTTATTTTGCCTTTTACTGTTTAAAGTTTTAATGTATTAAATGAATAGGAGTTGAAAGAACTCGTTGCAAAATCAACCTCAAATAAATTTGTATAAACTAAAAATGTGAACTTATGTTTGTTTATATATTTCAGCATGGCAAGAATTATTCCCAGCATGTGTCGCCAATACAAATATAAACAGAAGACTCGCTTCCGAGTTTGTGATGGTATGTTAATGTTCCAATCTTTATATTCAAAATTCTGGTCTGGGAAAGATCACTTCCCCTACAAGCATCCTCATATCACATATAAAAAGTGTTTTGGACTAAAACCTTTATGTTACTGTTATAGAATTATCCCTTTCACATGTAGTTCAGGAGACAAATTGAGTTTGTGCTGGACACCTGGGTATAGATGGATGTCACAAAGTTTGTCTGTATTATCGATTCAAAGATGTCTGTCAAAACCGCCAGAATGTTCCATTTCTGTATAGCTAAATGCAGTAAATATAACCACTACGCTTTAGGACCATTAGAGTTTTAATCATATAAGTGTATTTATGATGGTAGAATTTAATCCTGAGAAACCTGTAATCATCGACCGGGTTGAATGTTTGTTTACGCGGTTGTGACAGAGATCTTTGAATCAACTAAACTTCTTCTCCTTAATCACTTGTCTTATTTCAATTAAATGCTTGGTACTAAACCTAGTTTGGCATATTGTCAGGAATAAACAAGAAAACAGTTGTGGACCTGAGAGTTATGTCAAAATTTAAAAAAAAACCATTTTAAGTGGGTCTCATAAAACAAATGTTTTAAATTGTCCAAGTAATGTTTGTTTCAAGTTTGGTGCTTTCCTCAAAACATGCATGATTGTTGGACAGTATTGCTTTGATGTTTCTTAGGACTCTACGTTTGTTAAATAAACAAGGTCTAATTGTGTGATATACATGTTTTGTTTCAGGATGTCTCGGCCAGTATGGGTAATACAGAGGTAGTTCGACCAATGCATTCTCTTTACCTTCTAAAGCCGGAGAGCTTTACACAGAATGTTTTCATTATCTCTGACGGACATTTGAACAATCCTGACACCATGATGAAATCAGCACGTGAAAACTCTCAACATACTAGAATATTTACACTGGGTATCGGGTATGTATCATTTCATTTCTTATTGTTTGTTATCCTTGGCACCCAGCATAGTTCCAGGTAACGAGAGAAGCCGGTTGCTTAACCAAACTGAGCGCTGGAAATTTCACAGCCTGCTTCAAAAAATAAAATTGTTACCTGACAAAGGGTAAACTTTATATGCTACCAGCCAGAGCATGCGAATAGTAATCCATGATACTGCAAAGCATGACCGAAGCAGTTGGTTGCACAGCTAGGTGTTTCCGTATAAACTCTTGTTTTTTAAAAATTTTGTGTGTAAAGCATCAATATAGGCAAGAAAACCATTCATGTGCCAACAAGTTCATATCTGAATGTGTGTAAAAAACTGAACAATATTTCAGAAATGGCCTCAGTTGAGATTTTAACTCTTGCAATAAAGAACATATTCACCTCTCAATCACCACATCACCCAGAAATTTGAAATTTTAGAAGTGAATTGAGTGATGTATTGGCACTGATTTAACTCATTCTTTTAATCTTGTGTGTATTTCAGTGCCACAGCTGATCGTCATCTACTGAGAAATCTAGCACGGGGAGCTGCCGGAGCCTTTGAGTTCTTTGATTCGAAAGCTAAATCTAAATGGGAAGGCAAGGTATGATTGTATGTTTCTTACAGTATCATATCGTGTCAGAGGGGCCATATTCATTTATTTCTGTTTCAGTATAAGATTATATATCATCTCAATCTATGATACTAAACTGAGATTGTAAAAAGTATTCAGTATACATCCACCATTTATTACGTCTAGTCGAAGCATTGGTAATCTGTTCACACGTATTTGAATAAGCATCTACTTTTGTGACCAATTTCATGGTAAGGATACTGTATGCGCTTATACTTGACATACGCTTATTTACCAGATTTTACAGTATTGGAATAAATCTGCTACAAAAAGGTCCTAAATGACATGTTACTAAATTTGAAATTGGGAAATGAAACAAATTTTGATTTTGAAGTTGCTAGGAGAAAGGTCACCATGACCATATGAGTTATCACACAAAATGGTTTTCAATCAATATTTGGTAACTGAAAAATGGTAACCGGGTAGGCCTATGATTTTCAAACTTTATTGAGAGATGGGTCATCATCTGTAGATACCATGGCAGCCGGACAATCAATAAGGGAGTTACTCTGTGAAAAATGTCTTATATACCCTAGCCTGAGGCCTCTTAATTTTAAGTAGTCAAAGATCAAGGTCGCTGTGACCTTTACCATTTCTAAAAATTATGGAGACGCCATTGGTCATACATGCTTTACAAACTTTTTATTTTATACTGTCTAGGTGAAATCACAGATACACAAAGCTGCTCAACCAGGTTTGACATCCGTCAAGGTACACTGGGAACAACATGGAGCTGATGTACCAGCCCCTGTACAGGCCCCTAGTCAGATAACTGCTCTATTTAATGGCTCCAGATCTGTGATATATGGATATGTACCAAACTGTACAATGGTAGGTGTAATGGAAAATTTGAAATTCAGCAAGAAATTACTTTTTGCTGAATGCCAAATATCAATAAGTCACCGAAAACTTTAAAAAATAGCTTAGTACTTAAAAATTACAGTTGTTGTATTTAGTGCATTTTGTAATATATTTATGCATTGGAATCAGATTTTATTAGGCCCCTACCGGTTTCCAACTGGAGGGGACTGTAGGTTTGCCCTCCGGCTGTTAATTTGTTTGTCCATCCACCCACCAAGAAAATCTGGATCCTGCCATAACTCAAAATAGTTTTAAAACTAGGTTTATGAAACTTTGTATGTGGATTAAGGAGATTATGCACGTCTAATTTATTTATTATTCAGACAAAAATTGCAGTTGCCATGGCTTCAGAAACATTGACATCCTGGAAACCAGGTAGAGGACTTCAGTATTTCTTGCAAGTCTTACTTACTTGTTTCTGCTTGTAGGCTACCCTGACAGCATGTATTGGTAGTGATGAAGTATCGACTATGGTATCCACCTCAGATCTCAGTATCACAGAGGGTAATGTAAGTACACTTTATGTCTATTCTAGTCTCTACGGCTAAATAAACCAATAACTGTAAAAAAATATAAACATAACCCTAAAAGGGGACCACAATAATGTTTGTAGCAAAATCTTTCTTATTACTCTGTATTTCGACCTATTCTAAATATATTATTGTTGGCCAGATAAGCACAAACAACACAATTTAAGAATCAAAAACTTAAAATTGAAAGCTTATTTAATTTAGCAAAATTAGATCCACAAGATCTAATATTTTGGTTACTATTTGAAGAATAATGAGAGCTATAATTATTCTACCCTAACTATTGATCTTCATGCAATTTTTTTTATTAAAAAAGCAATCAATTTATGAATGATAATGAAACTAAAAGCATCATACAACAGCCATAAAATATTTTGTTTTACCCTCACTGATAGAAAGACACATAAGATCATGTGAAAACTTATTTCAATCTTGTAATGGTCCCAGTTCACTGGATTTATAAACCCTTGGTCATAGTAGTTTAATTTCCAGTCATAGCAAGTTAAACCCTTCGATGAAAGTTTCCTCCACTTGTGGAAAAAATTCTGGTTCCTTGCGGAAGGGTTAGTTAGTACCAAGGTTAGAAGTCCACGAAAGCTGTTTTGGTGGATCTGAGTCACCGTGTAAAATGGTAAAATAGTTGACAAGTGGCATTAAACCTAGATAAACAATCTTGTTACTGTTGATATTTTAGATTCTGCATCGTCTGACAGCTAAGGCTATGATTGGTGATTGGGAGGATGGAGTTCTCTCCCCTGATAGAACAGATCATGAGGTGTGTACAGAATTTCTCGACAATTTTTATGATAGATGTCAGATATATTTTAGAAATTTCAACATAGTTTTTAAACATGATTTTGAAAAGTTTTTGTTAACGGTGTAATTATGAAATGCATGTTACAGTTACTTTGAATAACATTTGTATGACATTTGGGAAGTTACACAAAAAGCTCCATGTTGGGACTCAAACAGCTGTGACTTCCTTCAAACATGAGATATGAACAAAATTTATTTTGCATGTTGCTTCATTAATAGTATTCTTTTAAACTAATGGTAATTTCAAAATAGATATTTTTGTCAAAATAGCAGGTTTTTCCTGTAGACTGGCTCGTACAAATTAGCTGTGATGTAACTTTAGCAATCTATGCATATTTTACAATCTTCTTCTATATTCTATTATAGATAATTAAGATGACTACCAAGGATTTTATCATAGAGTTGAGCAAGCAATATTCTATAGTTACACAGTTTACCAGTTTTGTTGCTATAGAGAGAAGAGATGAGGTACCCTATTTTATGAGAAACCACCTTAACTTGTGTATTATACTTAATATACCCAGTAAATGTAATTGAAGAAAACTTCAGATAACTTGAGTAATATTAAAACTTATGTTCAGTAATACAGGATTTTTCATGGTGGCTATATTTATCTAAATCAACTTCAATTTGAATAGGATTTGCTAAAAAAAAATTTTAGCAAGTTATCCCATATTCTATATAGAAATGGAAAAATATTCTGCCTTGTAGGAAACCTTTTTTCGCTGATTTTGTTTTTCACTTTTGGCAGACTTCCTGATAGTCGCCGACAATCTGTTGGATGGTCTGATGAACCAGACCGAGACCTAAACTGTCGGACTCGTCAGACAGTCCGATGGCTATCGGGAAGTCTATTCTGGCTGCTACTATCATGTCAAATAACATTCTTACTCTGTTTTGACAAATAGGATGAAGAAAAACATGCTGTAGATGCCCCAGCAATGAGTGAGTTGATAGCTCTAGAAGATGTAGATCAGTTACAGTATATGGGATACAAAGAGGTACATGTTTATAGGGGGTAGCTTATCAAAGGCCAAAAAACGATCATTGTTTTGTCAGTCCCACTTTCTTCTGAATAATTCTATTTGAAACTTCACTTGATAAATGTTAGTTTTGAATTTTATACTTCTAATTAAGAAATGATTTTTGTAATAATGATTTTTGTAATAATGATTTTTGAAAAGTAATGATTTCTCTTTCAATTTTTGTTAGGGTCCTATTTGATGAATTTTGACTCATTTGAACAAAATAATCCTGTTCGAAGTATAAATAAGGCAATAATTTAGCCATTCTGTTATCAATATTTAGGCTCTAAATGTAGATCTTTAAAACTTTCCAGTTTGTATGATCGTTCCAAACGTCAAATGTAACCCCTGCATCCCTCTTGTTGCATGTAATTTATGTACTCTTTTCCTTTCAGGATGGGCCGCTTCAGGAGCCTGCAATTGATGTAAGTTTGTCATCCCCCAGGCTTGTCAGTTACATTGTATAATACTAATTTGTTTTAAGACAAATATTAAACATGTTCTGCAACTTAGATTAATCACTCCCAACACCTCATCCCTGATGGTATCCGTCGCCATGACGATAAGTGAGAAGAGAAGCCAGTTTTCTATTTTATTCTTTGGGATCTACTTATGTATGAGGCATAATTATAGTGATTGTACTGTTTTTCCATTCCTTCGTCTGCCCATTCATTGAAAATATTGCCCAATTCTTACAAAGTTGTTGAAACTCAAGCCTTTTTAATTTCCTTCTAGACATTGATTTTAAACTCGTTTTTCTTATTTGTCATCATAAATACCTTACATTGTCAACACCGTTTAACACTATCCACTATTTCAATAGAATAATGGCCCCTGATGGGCATAGCTAGTTTTCTGCACAATGCTTCTACCAATTTATAAGCGTTAATTGAACACAGTCTAAGTGATACTGAACGTCAAACAATGGAAACACGGGTACCATGTCTATTTTTGCCTTGCTATGACATTGCGAGGTAGCAAACCCATGTGTGCTGACCTTCCTAACTTGAAAGCAAAAAACAAACAAAGTTCTACCGTTATGCTGTGGAGGTCAGTCTGGTTAAACATGTTGAAAATGGTATCATATATACCATATAACTTTCCAGGCTTCAGATAACAGTTCAAATTTATTCCTCAACACCTTGGGACACACATTTCATTGTTCTTCAAACTCACATGAAATAACTTTTTATTGTTGTGTGCCTCCGTAGCTCAGTAGTTATAGTACGCCTACTGCCTAATAATACGACTCGGGCTCAAATCCAGGTGGAGGCACTCTTATGCCAGCCATATTTGAGCATAAAGCTGACTGTCAATTAAAGGCTATACACTGTATTTAAAAAACCCAAAGTGAGGTGCATATAGTATTGGTGCTGTCGTACTGAACTTACATCCTTACGTAACAAAAATCTTGTGTTGAACTCCTCATAAACAGTTGGGTGGAATTTCTTCAAACTTTTACAGATTAACGACCTTGATGCATAGTGGTCCGTAAAGGATGACAATTTTGCTGCGACAATATTTAACAGAGTTATGGCCTTTGTTACTTTTACTATAAACCCCAATGGTGGCTCCCCTGTCAATGTACACATTTCTAGTTATTGTTGTTCTTGCATAGTATGATGAATTAGAGGCCCTGGAACTAGAAGAAGAGGAAGAATATGGGGATTATTGCGGGGACGAACTAATGGCGTGTGAAATGTTAGATGGAGACGACATTAACCTAATGGATGAAAGCGTCTACGATAGGGGTAAGTTATAGATTTTCACACCCCCTCATCTTTGATTGGTAGGTCAGTCAGTCAGTTGAATGTCACCATGAGACTGAATATTAATGCTTCCAATCTTTGATGAGGGGTGTTTTGCTTTGCACATGGTTGCCTTGGTTTATTGGTCTGTCGGTAGACCAAATGGCTTTCCTTTCAATAACTCAAGCATGCTTTGCCATAGGATCTTCAAACTTTACATGTAGGTTGGCCAGCAACAGAAGATATCAACCCTGTTGCTTTTTAGGTTAGTTGGTCTAAGGTCACTGTGTCCTTTACCATTTCTGACTATTGGGCTGCCACAGGGCGAACATGTTTTTCATACATCTCTTGACAATTTTCAGTCGACTTTATATTTGCTGGAAAATTTTAATAAATTTCAACAAACCTTGGATGAACAGCAAGCCCTAAGCCCTATATTGTCTTATCCACTAAATTATTTTGACTTTTACTGTCACCATCTTTGAAAGCCTCTACCTGGTTGAATCTTGGGCTAAACTTGGCAAACTTTGTCATATTTTGAATGTCTTTGTCATATTTTGAATGTATGTCTTGACCACACTTTGCCACACTGTATTGGCATAACTTGACCTAACTTTGTCATGATTGTATGTGCATGCTGTATCCCAACTTTCTTATATTATTTTGCATGCTTTGACTAAACCTTGCCAGTTTTATAGGCATCTGTTGGTCAAACTTGGCCATATTTTATAGCTTTTCTTTGGCCAAACTTTGCTTTTAGCTAAACTGTGCACATTGTGGCATAAACTATGATATATTTTATGGGCATACCTTGTCATCATTTTATTCTTGATAAAAATCCAATCTAAAATACTTGTACTTTAAATATCTTATCTAAAATACAATTACTAAATGAATACACAATATTTTAAAAATACAATTACTTGATAAATATATGATCTAAAATATAAGTTATTGATATTAAGTATTTGATAAAAAATACTACAAGTATTCAATAAATATCTTACTTGATAAATAATCCGATCTAAAAAAGAAGTACTTGAAAAATATCTTAACGTATCTAAAATACAAGTACTTGATAAATATATTCATGTAATCTAAATAATACAAGTACTTGATAAATATTCAATCTAAAATACAAGTCCTGGGAATTAAATCTTGTTTTTGTAAATAGTCCTACATGAGTAAGATATGCCAGTGGAAAAGTTTACCTTGTATTGTTCTAGTGTAATCAGTCCCGTAGAGTGTTTTATCCCATCCTTGGAATATTGTAGAAAGATACAAAAAGCGGCATGAACGTTCAGTATCAGGCTCCAGCCATAGGTCATATTCAAGGTCAAGGTCACAAGAAAAAACTGTTGACAGAAGGCGTAGATCAAGGTCACGGGACAGAGGTTACAGAAAACTCAGATCTGGCTCAAAGACAAGAAATTTTGGAAGAGAACGGTCAAGGTCAAGAGACAGAAGTTTAGAAAGGAGGCTTCCAAGGTCAAGATCGGCTTCAAGGTCCAGAAGCAGAAGTTTCGAGAGAAGGCGTTCCAGGTCAAGATCAGTCTCAAGGACAAGAGAAATGAAATATGGGAGAAGGATTTCAAGGTCAAGATCCATTTCAAGGTCAATCGACAGAAGTATTGAAAGAAGGCGTTCTAGGTCAAGATCTATTTCGAGGACAAGGGGCATGTTTGTTCAAACAAGGCATCCAAGGTTAAGATTAGTTTCAAGGTCAAGAAGCAGAAGTTATAAGAGAAGGCATTCTAGGTCAAGATCAGTTTCAAGGTCAAGAAGCAGAAGTTATGAGAGAAGGCGTTCTAGGTCAAGATCAGTTTCAAGGTCAAGAAGCAGAAGTTATGAGAGAAGGCGTTCTAGGTCAAGATCAGTTTCAAGGTCAAGAAGCAGAACTTATGAGAGAAGGCGTTCTAGGTCAAGATCAGTTTCGAGGACAAGGGGCATGACTATTGAAAGAAGGCATCCTAGGTCAAGGTCACTTTCAAGGTCAAGGGAGAAAAGCTTTGAGAGAAGGTGTTCTAGGTCACGATCAATTTCAAGGTCAAGAGACAGAAGTTTTGAGAGAAGGCGTTCAGGGTCAAGAGACAGAATTTTTTACAGAAGGGATGAAAGGTCAAGATCAGTTTCAAGGTCAAGAGACATACACTTTGAGGGAAGGCGATCAAGGTCAAGAGACAGAATATTTGAGAGAAGGCGTTCAAGGTCAAGAGACAGACCCTTTAAGAGAAGACATTCAAGGTCAAGATCAGTTTCCAGGTCAAGAGGCAGATATTATCAAGAAAGAATGCGTCCAAGGTCAAGATCATTTTCAAGGTCAATAGATAGAAGTTTTGAAAGAAGACGCTCAAGGTCAAGAGACAGAAGTCCAAGCAGAAAGCGATTTAGAGCAAGAAGGTAATAAAGCGTTCTTAAATCTTTTAAACGGTCACAAGCTATACAGTGATACAAGTATGACCTTGATGACGATGGCTTTGATAAATTTACATGTAGGGGGGGGGCTACAGGCAATACCATCTCTACAGTAATTCAATTTGTGATAAATAATTGTTACTTATCTTAAAAATTACCTTCCATCTAAAATCTTCAAAAAATAAATTGTACTTGAATTAAAAGCCGACATCTCTCTTAGTGACATTCTATAATTAAAAATAATTGGTCAGACCTTATTAATTCACATAATTATGCATATTGTTATGTTGGGACATAATTCAGTTATAATTCATGCCCTTTTATCTGGTGTCTGCAAGGGTTACTTTATCATTGAAAAAGAATAAAATACTTGATAAAAAAAGATTGATTTATATTGTTTTTTTTCTTCAGTTTTCATTTTATTAGAATGACTATGCCTTAAACAATGTAAAAATATTACAGCATTAAAAAAAACCCTGTTAACTTGAAAATAAATGGATTTGTTTAAGTCTAAAACACTATATTTATTTATCGTAGATTTGACCAACCTAAAAATTTGGAATTGGATAAAACATGTTCAGAGTTTGAACCTGGACTTCATGATGCTACCTCTGAACAAAATAGATCAATGCAAGGTAAACATTTTCCACTGAACCCATTGGCAACCCCTTTAGCGCTTCTTTCTGTGTTGTGTGCTTTCTTTTCTTCCACATGTATTTCTCTCTATGTAGCTAGATATAATTACCGTATTCAACCACGCTTTGTCAATAAGGCTCTACTAGGCTAGGGTGCAGAACAAAACAGTATTCTACCCAGTCAGATTGGGCTTTATATAAATATTCAACCAGGTTTTGGCAACCACTCATATGTCAGGTCATAAAGAAAATATAAAACAAATCATAGGAATGGGTATTTTTATGCCCGGCTTTTCAAAGAATGGCAATACAAGAAGTGTTCAACTTATACATGAACAATAAATGAACATCAATAATTTATGATTTTCAAAATTAAATAGAATAGAAATTGTTTAACGTGTTGTTTTAAGAAGTATATGCAATCACTGTAAATTGCTAATACGCTATGATATAATCAGTCTGTAAAATGATTTAATTTCGTTTGGACAAATTTTGTGGTTTTGGTTAAAAAAACACTTTTCAATGGGACATTAATTCGTGGACTTTGCAATGAGGTGATGAATAAAAGAGTCAGAATTATTGTTCGTTCAACTTGGGATTTGATCTCATAGTTTAAGGTGAACCACGAAAGCCACAAAATTTAATCCCCCACAAATTGAGTAAAGCATGTTGTAATTTTAGGGGTCAAAACTTGAAATGATAATGTTTACAGTTCACTTCATTAAAAGACACAGTAATATCATCCAGCATGTAAGTTCTCTTGTTTCAGCGTCGAGAGACTTCTGTATTCAATACTGGTTTATAATATGTATCAAAGTTGTGTCCTTAATGTATATTTTTGGCATTGTGTAAGGTGACTTGAAGCTGAGTCTTAATGAAACACTATAATTATTTATTTATGTTCTTGGAACAGTCACTGGTAACGATATGTAACACTTATTTGTTGAAAAATTATTTGAAACTGTTTGTACATATATTATCCATTGCAGATATTCTGATGAATTCTGTTATCGGATATAGGCTTATAAATATAGTTGCCAAGCAATTAAAGAACATCACTAATAGTGGGGTGACAATTGGTGATTTTTTGGGGTGAGGTGACAACTCCGGTAGAACAAGCAATGTTATATACCAAAATGTTCGCATATGTCTGTAGTATATGAAACTGCCGGCATAAATTGTCAACATGTGGTGCGAACCCGGAGATCCAAGATGGCGTCCAAGATGGCCGCCATAAATTTCAAATACACATGGAATTCTATGTTCAATTGTGAATTTTTTATTTATGTATGCAGTAACAAATATTTGCATGGATATTGTTCATTTGATCAAGTGCATCAAATTAACATACTACACAGACGACTTTGAGGTCAAGGTCAAGGTCATTTCAAGGTCAAAATACCGAAAAATACCTAAAAAAGTGTTATATACTGCCTTCTTTTGCCTTTTTTGTTATTTTTTAACATTCTATTTAGCATATTAAGTGATATAGATAAGACTTAGGGTATAATAACTTATTGTAAGTAATATTTTTAACTTTAAGAGCAATATTTTTATGATCACAGCCATTTTTCAAATTCCTATAGTAAGAAGATCAAAGCCGCATGCTCAATACATGTATCACACACCAGAGATATGTTCCAACATGACATCTTTATTTGGATGTTTGTATAGCATATTTACATGGATGTTATTCAGTTGATTATGTACATCAAAAAGACATACACCTCTGACCACTTTTGAGGTCAATGTCAAGGTCATTCCAAGGTCAAATCGAAAAAAATAGCTAAAAATTGTATTTTCGTCCTTATTTTCTTGTTTCAACAGATGTTTTATGTCACATTTGGTTTTTAACATGTTAAGTGCTTTGATAGGCACATATTCTCTTATTATAAGGTCAGTTTAAATTCAAATTATTCAAAATTTGTAACAACTGACATTTGTATATGTGCCTGTTGGTTGAGATGGTACATATTCTTAAATCGCTGCTGCCATAATGATATTTCTTTGTACATGTATTTAAGTCTGAGATTGTTCCATTATGATTGTATAATTAAATGTTTGTACAAACAATAATAACTTTATATTTTGCTCTCACTTGCCAAGAAAATTGACCACTTAAGGTCAAGGCCAATGTTATGTCAAGGTCATTTTTATTACAAAATTGAAAAAGTACCTGCAGATTTGATATTCTCACCGCATTTTTATCCTGCCTTTAAGTTATGATTATCAGACATATGTTGTCCATAGCAATTTGGAGGTGATGGGTACCTAAGAGTGTGTTGGGTGGTTATCCTTCGAGGTTATGGGTACCAAAGAGGGACTGGAAGTGCTGTTCTTGAAGGTTGTGGATACCAAGCAGGGTCTCATGGAGCTGTTCTTGGAGATGGTGGGTAACAAATAGGATGTTGGGTGGCTGTTCATGATGGTCGTTCGTACCAAACAGGGTCTGGTAGGGCTGTTCTTGGATGTGGTAGGTACCAAACTGTCTGGTAGGGCTGTATATAGAGGTGATGGGTACCTGTTCTTGTGTTGGATGGCTGTTCATGGATGTGGTGGGTACCAGACAGGGTCTTGTAGGGCTGTATATAGAGGTGATGGGTGCCAAACAGGGTCTGCTAGGACTGTATATAGAGGTGATAGGTACCAAACAGCTTCTGGTAGGGCTGTATATAGAGGTGATGGGTACCAAACAGGGTCTGGTAGGACTGTACATAGAGGTGATGGGTACCAAACAGGGTCTGGTAGGGCTGCATATAGAGGTGATTGGTACCAAACAGGGTCTTGTAGAGCTGTATATAGAGGTGATGGCTACCAAACAGGGTCTGGAAGGGCTGCATATAGAGGTGGTAGGTACCAAACAGGGTCTGGTAGAGCTATTTAAAGAGGTGATGGGTACCAAACAGGATGTTAGATGGCTGTTCTTGGTGGTGGGTGGTACCAAACAGGGTCTGGAAGGGCTGTATATAGAGGTGATAGGTACCAAACAGGGTCTGGTAGGGCTGTATATAGAGGTGATGGGTACCAAACAGGGTTTTGTATGGCTGTATATAGTGGTGATGGGTACCAAACATGGTCTGGTAGGGCTGTATATAGAGGTGGTGGGTACCAAACAGGGTCTGGTAGAGCTGTATAAAGAGGTGATGGGTACCAAACAGGATGTTAGATGGCTGTTCTTGGTGGTGGGTGGTACCAAACAGGGTCTTGTAGAGCTGTATATAGAGGTGATGGGTGCCAAACATGGTCTGGTAGGGCTGTAGATACAGGTGGTGGGTACCAAACATGGTCAAGTAGGGCTGTGTATAGAGGTCATGGCTACCAAACATGGTCAAGTAGGGCTGTAGATACAGGTGGTGGGTACCAAACAGGGTCTTGTAGGGCTGTATATAGAGGTGATGGGTGCCAAACATGGTCTGGTAGGGCTGTAGATAGAGGTGGTGGGTACCAAACAGGGTCTGGAAGGGCTGTATATAGAGGTGGTGGGTACCAAACATGGTCTTGTAGGGCTGTATATAGAGGTGATGGGTACCAAACAGAGTCTGGAAGGGCTTTATATAGAGATGGTGGGTACCAATCATGGTCTTGCATGGCTGTATATAGAGGTGATGGGTACCAAACTGGGTCTGGTAGGGCTGTATATAGAGGTGATGGGTACCAAAAAGGGTCTTGTAGGGCTGTATATAGAGGTGATGGGTACCAAATAGGGTCTTGTAGGGCTGTATATAGAGGTGGTGGGTACCAAACAGGGTCCGGTAGGGCTGTATATAGAGGTGGTGGGTACCAAACAGGGTCTGGTAGGGCTGTATAAAGAGGTGATGGGTATCAAACAGGATGTTAGATGGCTGTTCTTGGTGTTTATGTGTTCCAAATAGACTGTTGGGTGGCTGTTCCTGATGGTGGTTGGTACCAAACAGGGTATTGAGTGGCCGTTCTTGGTGGTTGTTGGTACGAAACAGGGTGTTGGGTAGCTGGTCTTGGTGGTGGTTGGTACCAATCAGGGTCTGGTTGGTCTGTTCTTGGTGCTGATGTGTACCAAGTATGGTGTTGAGTGGCTGTTATTGGTGGTGGTTGGTACCAAACCGGCTCCAGTTGGTCTATTCTTGGTGGTGGTGTGTACCAAATATGGTGTTGGGTGACTGTTCTTGGTGGTTGTTGGTACCAAAATGGGTATTGGATGGCTGTTCTTGGTAGTGGTTGGTACCAAACAGGATCAGGTTGGTCTGTTCTACGTGGTGATATGTACCAAGAATGGTGTTGGGTGGCTGTTCTTGGTGGTTGTTGGTACCAAATAAGGTGTTGGGTGGCTATTCTTGGAGGCGGTTGGTACCAAACAGGGTCTGGTAGGGCTATTTTTGGATGTGGTAGGTACAAAACAGGGTCTGGTAAGGCTGAAATAGAGGTGATGGGTATCAATCAAGAAGTTGGGTGGTTGTTCTTGGTGGTGGTTGGTACCAAAAAGGGTTTGGTAGGGCTGTTTTGGGTGTTGATTGGTACTAAACAGAGTCTGGTGTGGCTACTCTTGGGGTGGTTGGTAGCAAACACGGAGTGGTAGGACTGTACATGAAGGTGATGGGTGTTAAACAGGGTGTTGGGGGCAGTTCTTTGAGGTTGCGGGTACCTTGCAGTGTCTTTTACGGCTTTTCTTGGTGGCGGTTGGTACCAAACATGGTCTGGTAGGGCTGTTCTTGGGGTGGTTGGTAGCAAACCGGATCTGGCATGGCTGTATATAGAGGTGATGTGTATCAAAAAAGGTTTTGGATTTGGATGGCTGTTCAACGAGGTGGTGGGTACCTAACAGGGTCTGGTAGGACTGTTCTTGGGGGTTTTTGGTACCAGACAGGGCTATTTTTGGAGATGGTTGGTAGCATACTGGGTCTGGAATGGTTGCACATGAATTTATGGTTACCTAACAGGGTGTTGGCTGGCTGTTCTTGGTGATGGTTGGTTCCAAACAGGATCTGGGATTGCTGTTTGGAAGCAGGTAGGTACCAAACATGGTCTGGTAGGCTGTTCTCATGAGTGGTGGGCACCCAATATGATCTCGAAGAGATGTACTTATATTTATTGGGTATTAAACAAAGCCTAGGATGTGATGGGTGTACTTCGAAGTGATTAGTACTTATAAGGCCACAGAAATCCTAAAAAACTTTGGAGAAACCTCAAAGAATTATCAGGCAAAACAACAACTCATCAGACAAACTTCATTGACGATGATAATGGTAATCCAATAGTAGACCCATTACAAACTGCTGAAACCTTTAATGAGTTTTTTGCTAGTGTCTTCAATTCTGCGAAAAATGACATTAATTCACTCGATACTGAAAATTACACACTCCTGAATGATTTTGTAAAAAGCAAAATTGATGCAGATTGCACATTTGAAATACCCTTAGTCACTGAAGAATTTGTCAAACAACAGTTGAACTCCCTGAGCATCGACAAGTCCACAGGACTGGATGGCATAGGGACAAGATTTTTAAAATCAAGTTCAAACATAACTGCACAACCAATTTCAAAAATTATTAACTTGAGTATTTCTAAGGGCATCTTCCCACAAAAACTTAAAATGGCTAAAATTATTCCAATCTATAAAAAAGGTTCTAAATCAGACAAAAACAACTACAGGCCAATATCAATCTTACCAGTTTTATCTAAGATTATAGAAAGACATGTCTCAGATCATATGAAAAGTTTTCTCGAAGTAAACAAACTGATCCATTCTCAACAGTCAGGTTTCCGAGCCAACCATTCATGTGAAACAGCATTGACAGTTATCATTGATAACTGGATTGATGCTATAAACAGTAAGAAATCAGTAGGTACGATATTTGTGGATTTAACAAAGGCTTTTGATTTGGTCAATCATTCCATTCTTGTTGAGAAATTGAAACTGTATAACTGCAGTGCAAATTCCATACAATGGTTTGACTCATATCTCTCGAGCAGGACACAGTCAGTCTCTGTATCAGGAACTCTGTCAGAGTCTAGACCAATTACAGCTGGAGTACCACAAGGCTCAGTACTTGGTCCCTTACTTTTTGTCATCTACATTAATGATCTTCCGCTTCACATGACTTATTCTAATATAGACATGTTTGCAGACGATACAACTATCTCAGCAAATGGTAATTCTACCCAAATTGTTCGTGACAAATTACAAGTAGAACTAAAAAATGTTGAGAAATGGTGTACCCAAAATTCAATGTTACCTAGTGTACAAAAAACAAAGGTTATGACCATCTCAGCCTCAAATCAAGCCCAAACCACAACTGACCCACTTCATTCACAAGGCCAATTCATAGAAAACAGCTCTGTTGAAAAATTATTGGGTGTGCACATTGACCAAAATCTGAACTGGAAACAACAAGTCAATACAGTATTAAAGAAATGCAACTCCTATCTTTATCTGTTATTAAGGATAAAGCAATTTCTTTCAATTCCATCCAGAAAGTTATTCTTCAATGCGTACATACTACCACATCTTGACTACTGTTGCTCTATATGGGGTAACTGTAGTACTGACCTCCTAGACAAAGTACATAAGTTTCAGAAAAGAGCTGCAAGAGTAATTCTTAATCAAGACTATTTAGCACCATCACAGGAACTCTTCTTGGAACTTGGATGGCTAAAATTCAATGATAGAGTGGAATACAAAAAGTCCATATTAGTGTACAAAGCATTAAATGAACAATCTCCTGATTACATGGGGAACACATTTCAATACACGTCCGACAGACATAATATCAACTTAAGATCATCAGTACAAAATATACTTCATGTTCCAAAGCCAAGAATTGAATTCACAAGGAAATCCTTCTACTACTCGGGTGCAAAAATATGGAATAACCTTCCAAAATCAGTGCAAACCGCTAGGACACTTTCCTCATTTAAAAGCAACTATTTAAAGTGGAAATTTACTGGTGCTTCATAGTTACTGTCGATACATTATATAATAACAAATCTGTTATTACATATACATTTTAGTGATGATTTTACTTTATGATAACAAAACGTGTTGTTACATAATATACAATAACTGAAATACACCTAAACATCTGATTTAGGTGTTAATATGTACACTAGCAATAGTGTAATTTGAAATATGTATTGTTGTAAATATTTTCTTTGTATAAACTTGTTCATTTGTATTATTGTTGTGGACCATAATGAAAATTGGTTTACCAATTATGCTATCCACCGAAAATAAAGACGTTATTATTATTATTATTATTATTATTATTATTATTGATAGTTGCACTTGCTGGTGGCACGTACCTGTTATGACATGGGATGGATGATTTTACAGTGTTATGTTAGGTACTGTGGTTCCGTTTCTCCAATACCCTACCCCATCCATACACCCTTGCAAACACCAGGTATAAGTAGGTTAGACTTAGGACCCTTACAAGCAGGACAAAAATGCGGTGAAAATCTGCATGTACTTTTTCAATTTTGTAGTAATAATGACCTTGACCTAACATTGGCCTTGCCCTTAAGTGGTCAATTTTCATATCAAGTGAGTAAAATATTATGGTTTATACAAATATTTAATTACACAATCATAATGAAACAGTCATACTTAAATTAAAAGAAATATCATTATGGCAGCAGCGATTTCAGAATATGTACCATCTCGGCAAAGAAGTACATGTATAAATGACAGTTGTAACAAATTTTGAATAGTTTGAATTTAAAACTGACCTAATAATTAGAGAACATGTGCCTATCAACACACTTAACATGTTTAAAACCAAATGTGATTTAAACATCTGTTGAAACAAGAAAATAAGGACGAAAATACAATTTTTAGCTATTTTTCTCAATTTGACCTTGGAATGACCTTGACATTGACCTCAAAGTGGTCAGTGGTGTATGTCTTTTTAAAGCACATAATAAAATGAATAGCATCCATGTAAATAAGTTATACAAACATCCAAATAAAGATGTCATGTTGGAACATATCTCTGATTTGTGATACATGTATTGAGCATGCGGCTTTGGTCTTCTTACTATAGGAATTTGAAAAATGGCTGTGATCATAAAAATATTGCTCTTAAAGTTGAAAATATTACTTGTAATAAGTTATTATACCCTAAGACTTATTTATATCACTTAATATGCTAAATAGAATTTTTAAAAATTTCAAAAAAGACAAAAGAAGGCAGTATATAACACTTTTTTAGGTATTTTTCGGTATTTTGACCTTGAAATGACCTTGACCTCAAAGTCATCTGTGTAGTATGTCAATTTGATGCACTTTATTATGTGAACAATATTCATGCAAATATTTGTTACTACATACATAAATAAAAAAATCACAATTGAACATAGAATTCCAGGTGTATTTGCAATTTATGGCGGCCATCTTGGACGCCATCTTGGATCTCCGGGTTCGCACCACGCGTTGACAATTTATGCCGGCAGTTTCACTTTTGGGCCAATTGTCACCCCACTATAAGGGGTATGCTACAGGGAGACTGAATCTGTTGTTAATTTTAACGTTTCTTTCAACTTTTGAAAGCGTGATTTATTGCAACTAACCTGTGCATCTTGTAGAATTGTATATATCAAATAATAATGAGCTGCTTTACAGAATGGTCACTAATGCTGTGTTGTTTAGTTTCTTAGCAACAGTTTTACCCATATTTTATCGATTTTCTCGGTATGTGCTCATTTCGTTATCATGGTATTATAAACTTTATTTCACAATTTCTGGTCAAATGGAGTGCAGTAACCGTAATAGATATAAAACATATAACTTCGATTTAGAAAAACACCATGAATTCTTTTAGGTGGGGTAAAATTGTGGTCTCAATACCAAAAAATAAAGTAGCGATAAATAGTTCTATCAGGTATATTTTCTATATTGGAGTAACGAATCAACTATAATTAAGAACATACTTATCTGAAAGATTAATATATTACAAAATAGAAATAAGGTTTGAAAATATTTGATATAACTTTGTTTCCATTGCAACACACACTTTTGTTCTACTGACAGCGTGAACGCATGCCTTTGAGTTGTCCTCTTCAGTCGCCTGGCAACGAGAATCAAATTATCATTACAAGATTGGTATTCACCATAACATCGATGAGTTACCATATTTCACGATAATGTATAGACAATATACTAACACTTACTCTTCTAAGCATTATTTAGCAACTCTCAGTTATTTTTGACTGACCCTCATATTTTTTTTCCCATTTAAGTTGCATGAATTTAAACGTGAATTTTCCCTCACTTACCACCAAATAACTGAATATAGCAAAAATGATCCCTCATGAACATTTCTGCTTTCACATTAGACAGACCCCTAATTGTATACATGTTTGTCTGCTTTCACATTAGACAGACCCCTAATTGTATACATGTTTGTCTGCTTTCACATTAGACAGACCCCTAATTGTATACATGTTTGTCTGCTTTCACATTAGACAGACCCCTAATTGTATACATGTTTGTCTGCTTTCACATTAGACAGACCCCTAATTGTGTACATGTTTGTCTGCTTTCACATTAAACAGGTCCGTAATTGTGAACATGTTTGTCTGCTTTCACATTAAACAGGTCCGTAATTGCGTACATGTTTGTGTATTCCAGGAGCGCTTGATGGATTTGCGAACATGTCTTATGGCAAAGCATTGGAGATAACTGAGCAAGCACAACCCTTGTTGGGAATGAAAGAGTAAGTAAATTTTTTGTGATAATATTTTTCTGTACCCTGAGCTTCAGAGTGCACAGTTTAAATCTGCTCTGCTTGTATACAGTCTAAAGCCCCTCCCCTTGAGCATACAGTCTAAAACAACAGCTGTGCCCCCACCCTTCAGTACAGAGTCTAAAACTGCTTTCCTCATGGTACTCTTGCTTGAAAATTTAAGTGTTTATACCCCATCCCTCCCAATCTTTGATGAGGAGGTATATTGCTTTACACATATCTGTCTGAAGGTTGATCGGTAGACTGAGGCAAATGGTTTCTGTTAAAAAATTCTCAAAAAAGCTTTGCCCTAGGATCTTCAAACTTTACATGTAGGTATGTCAGCTACTGTAGAGACCCATATTGATTTTTTGGGACATCAAAGTCACTGTGGCCTATACCATTTTTAGCTCGACTATTCGAAGAATATGAGAGCTATTACAGTCACTTGTTCGTCGGCGTCGGCGTTGTATATGGTTAAAGTTTTACATGCAAAACTTTAACCTTGGTTATATTTCAATAACCAGTGCATATATTGGATTGAAACTTTGCACTGGCTTTCCCTGTCATGTAATCAACCATGTTAGATAACTCTTGCATGAATTTAATGCAAATTATGCCCTTTTTTACTTAGAAAATTTGGTTAAAGTTTTGCATGCAAGTTACTAATAAGGCCATATCTCAAATAGTATCTGTGCTATGGCATTGAAACTAACAACACTTACTAACCATCATAAGGCAATGGTACCGGTCATGGGTAATAGCTCTATTATGATTATTATTTGAGTTATGCCCCTTTTTAACATAGAATTTTCTTGGTTAAAGTTTTGCATGCAAGTTTCATTCAGACCATATCTCAGCTACTATCCATGATACTGCATTGAAACTTACAACACTTGTTTACCATCATCAGTCAATGGTATCAGTCAAGGGCAATAACTCTATTATTTTTTTATTTCAGTTATGCCCCTTATAACATAGGAGTTTATTGGTTCAAGTTTTACATGCAAGTTCTATTCACGCCATATCTTAGTTACTATTTATGATATTGCATTGAAACTTATAACACTTGTTTATCATCATTAGTCAATGGTACTGGTCAATTGTAATAACTCCATTTTTAGTTTAATTCGAGTTATGCCCCTTTTAACTTAGACTTTCCTTGGTTAAAGTTTTGCATGCAAATTACATTTAAACCATATCTCACCTACTATCAATGATATTGCATTGAAAGGTTTAACAACCATTGTACATTAGCTTTCATTGCCATGTAGTCAACTAAGTAGCGTAACTCACGTTTCAATATAATACAAATTTTAAATGGCCTGTTTTGAACTTATATTTTTTCTGACAAATGGCTGCGAATAGTCGAGCGCGCTGTCTAGTGACAGCTCTTGTTAGACCAAATGGTTTCCAGTCTATAACTCAAGAACACTTTGCCCTTTGATCTTCAAACTTTACATGGAGGTTAGCCAGCAAGAGTAGATGACCCCTATTGATCTTGAGGACAGCAGATCAAAGGTCATGGTCATATTGACCCATTTAGTCTATTTAACTGCCATGGAGGCATTCATGTTTTACAAAAATCTCTTGTTTATATTTGAGGTTGCTTTATATGCTTTAATGATATAATTCTTGTTTTATATTAACAGGAAAGAAGAGGAAGTAATGCCTCTTTTGGTGTGTATTATTGTATAGTATTTATGCCCCCGCACAACATTTGTTGTAAGGGGGATAGACTGTTTGTAGCTTGTCTATCCGTCTGTTCATAAACAGGATTCTTGTGCATGCAACTCCTACAGTTTTCGCAGGATTTCCATTTCTTCAGACTTTCACACATGAACAACCTTAACATGTGCTTGAGGAAAAGAATTTGGACTGTGTTGATTTTGGCCAGAATTATGGCCCTTTGCCGGCGGGGGTATGTTATTCTGCCGAATGGCAACAGCACTAGTTATCTCACCTGTCAGGAGGTCAAGTAGATAATGATCTGGACTATGTGTCGATGTGTCTACCGGTTCGAATCTCGGCCCAATACGAGGGCATCAAATGGCCCTTGATAAAGGGTTCTATATACCTGACAAATAAGGTCCCTTAAGAGATGCCCTTTAAGTTGTCCATCAAGAAACCCAGTTTGTTATACAACTATGATAGTTTCTAAGCAATGTTTATGTTATTATACCCCCATATACTTGGTAATATTCAAGTTGTGCTTGAAGCGGATGGTAGGTCGGTTGGTTGCTTGCGCTATTGATCGATCCGTACAATATTTCCCGCTGTAAGTAGATAATACCATGTTAAATATAAATTTATTGATTTTGACAAAAATTGTCGTTTCTTGTATTACTTAAGTAACTTGTGATGTTTTGCATATATTGGGGGAGTCACATATGCTGGACATCTGTCTATATGTAATGTCACAGTACCTATTATCAGATATTTTAAAGGTCAGTTTTAATTTTTATGGGAGTTATGGTCCTTTGTATCAGACACCGTTTAAGTTATATCTGAACACATATACAGCAACTGTAAAATCATTAAACTCCGATGGGACAAAATTTTGTGGTTTTGGTAAGAAAGACCATTCCGATCAGACATTAGTTCATTCATTTTGCATTTCAGGTAATAAATACACGGGTCAAATTTATTATTCAATGGGATTTGCTTTTATGGTTGAAGATGAACCATGAAATAAATGAAATTTAACCCCCCACGGAAATTGATGATTTAACAGTATTGTGACATTCAGTGTTATGTTTATTATACAGACAGAAATGCATTTTCAGACCAGAAAAGCTCCTGTTTGGAATAAGATGTTGGCAAGAAAAGCAGCAAGAAAAGCAGTGAGCTCGTCGTCAAGCTCCAGCGATGATGATGACAGTGACAGTGAAGACTCGTGTACCTCAGGTGACTCACTATGTGAAGAAGAAGGTGGGAAGGTATGGGGAGATGTTCACAAAGCAACTTAAAGTCACATTAAGTCTTAAACTGCTATTCCAATAAGCTATAACTTGGTAACCTCTCTGCAGAATGATGCAATTTGAGCACTTTATATATTAGTTGATTCCCAAAATTTATGTGGAAAAAACCATGCCATGAAATGGAAGAAAATGTAATAAAAATTCCAGATGGTTTGTTGACAAAATGACAATTTGTTAACAATAAATGCATGATTTACAGTCGAATGGGAGCAACTCTTGCAAAATGAGTATTTTTTTCACCATACAATTCGCTTTTAAATACGATATTTGGTCTACTATTTTGACAGATATATATATCATTCTATCGTCAAGTATTGGTCATTTGTTAAGAAACAGCCTAATGGTTCCATAATTCATTGTATGTAATGGATTGTCAGAACAAAGTTCTGGGAGCTATAAAGTGACTTTAAGGGAAAACTGAAATATTTTGACTTAACCCTTATCGTGAAGATCGCGACTATAGTCACGCTACACTATACCTTCCACCAGTGCCGATCGCAACTGTGAATCGCGCCAGTGGGTATTCCTGATCAAAACGATGTTTTGATGAACGCGTTTTTATTTATGAATGGCAATTCACTATAATTTATTCAATAGTAAGTTACTGAACTACTTGTACAAAAATACCAACCAATCAATGGCCGAATGCGTTTAAATATCGAGTAAAAGTAATGTGTACTGTCGCAGGATTGTGGTTAGCACAATATAGGACATATATATCCTACTAACGAAATCACACAGACAATGTCACCATTTTTCATATCTTTATTTATAGCCATGTTGATACGTCAAGAGCGGTGAAAAACTACAAATAGAAATAGAAAACAACTAAATACCAAATAATCAAAATAAACAAACATTCATGACATGTTTGACGTCGCAGGAGTGCAACAAAGCCACCACACCAGCACAATAAAGCTTTGACGTGAGTCACGTGACGTCATTCAAAGCACATGCGACGCCGTCGAACCGGCGCGTCTGCAACAGACAAAGAAAGCAGCCCTTTCGGCCGGAAAAGCCAACATGATTAAAAGAACACTACACTTGCGAACTTCCACACTGAATCTTAACAAAACTCTTTGCACAAAATTGACAAAATGCCCGCCAGAGCCTCGCATCATGCTATTCAACTTGTTCAACAAAGACACTCACGCAATATCCTCCATATATAACACACTATAGTAAAACATACATACATTACATTAAACAATAAACTAATGCATATATAATTAACGACTTACAGAGTGTGCAACATCTTAATTTGCGAGAAAAGCAAACAACAATTTTCCATGTGGCGACATGAGACCGAGGTGAGCCGAACAACGCAAGAAACGTAACTCTTACGTACCGAACAAAACTACATGGAGCGTTTATCTCCCTTTGCAAAACCAATAAAAAATATAATCAGAACACTCCCCGTCTTATATCTTAAAGATATAACCATATAAGCGACAAGTACATCAAGTAAACTTATTATGCAATATACAGAAGAAGGCATTAATAAAATGAATTAATAAACAACTGACATCAATGCAAAAATCAATACGCAACCGACATAAATGCAATGAATCAATATAAAGGTGCGACCATAATACAAATCAGTACGCGAAAGTTCTGCAACCTTAATACAAATCAATACACAAAGTTCTGCAACCTTAATACAAACCAATACACAAATTGGCATTCAAATAAAACAGAATGTTTTCACAACAGTCTTATTAAGATTACACAATCACTAACATCTAAAGAATATATGTGTCTCTGAACCCCATATCCTCTGGGGACCTCTTACAAATGTCACAAAACGTTCAAATGTTAGTCATGTAACAATAGCACCATTTCACTAATAGGTCGGGTGTAGGTTACCATTCGATCATCCTTCAGGTATCGAACTGTCGCCTTCCTAACCAAAGTGTCATCACTAGATATAGGTTCTTCTACAATCGCCATGGGCCAGCTATTACGGTGCTGGGCTTTGTCTCGAAGAAGTACAACGTCACCCTTCTTCAGGTTGGGATATTCGGTTTGCCACTTCCGTCTGTTTTGAAGCTGGTCAAGGTACCTCTCCCTCCATTGCTTCCAGAAAGTGTCTGAGAGTATCTGGACCAACTTCCACTGTGCTGTATAACCATCCTTCAAACTCAACTCCACTGGTGGAGCAGTTATTCCCCCTTGCTTCTGAGTAAGTAACAGATTTGGAGACAATATCAGAGGGTCTCGAGTGTCCGTGTCAACAGGTACAATAGGACGAGAGTTCATTATGGCAGTCACTTCTGCCATGAAAGTACACAATACTTCATGAGTAAGATTCCTCTGAGGATTGTTCAATAGCATACTGTCTAAAATTCTCCGTGCAACTCCTATGGCACGCTCCCAAACTCCTCCCATGTGTGAGGCGTGTGGTGGATTGAAATACCAAGTGATACTGTTGCTGTCTAGATATCTTTTCACAGTTTTGTCTTCCACATTAACCACGTGAGCATTGATGCAATCAGCAGCACTAATAAAATTTGTTCCACGATCGGAACGAATAACACTGACCGGTCCACGAATGGAAATGAATCGTCGGAGCGCATTTATAAAACACGAAGCGCTCATGTCCTCCAATACCTCTATGTGAGCTGCGCGTGTTGTCAGACATGTGAACATAACTGCCCAACGTTTACTGTTAGCGGCACCACCGCGGGTTTTACGAGTGATAATTTCCCAGTGACCAAACACATCAACGCCGACAGATGTGAAAGGAGGCCCTGGTGAAAGTCTGTCCTTAGGTAAGTCTGCCATCTTCTGCTGTAACAGAGTGCCTCGAAGCTTATTACATGTGACACATTTGTGGATTATAGAACACACTAATCTTTTGGCACCAATTATCCAGAGTCCATTAGAACGAATCGCCCCTTCAGTAATGTGACGCCCTTGATGTGAGGTCTGTTCATGGTAGTGTCGAGCTAGCAGCATAGCTACATGACCCTTAGGAACAATGATGGGGTTCACAGATGCTATGCCAAGATCCTTCCCTGCATGGCGCAGACGTCCACCAAGCCTCAAGATGCCCGATTTGTCCAGGTAAGGCGATAATTTCAATATTGAACTATTCTTAGGAATAAGTCTTTGTGCTTTTAACGCATGTATTTCTACCGAATAATGTTCCATCTGTAGTTCAGACAAAATGAATTGATACGCGATGTCACGCGATGCCGGAGACTCACTGTCTCTACACAGATGCCATCCAACACATTCTTCTCGCTGTTTGCCGGCATATGTTTTGACAATATGAATGAGAATACCAAAGGCGGCCATCAAATTGTTCCACGAAGAAAACCGCTCTAATCGCGCACTTATAACTGGGCGGAACTGCAATTTGGTTGATTTAACAATTATCTCTGGTCGAATCTCAACATCTCCATCCTGAATAGGAAAATCTTCCACATGTGGAGCAAATGCATGATCCACACGAAAGTATGAAGGCCCTAAAAGCCACTTATCCAGCAATGTTCTAACGTTCTCCTGTGACATTCTGGTAGCTGCGTCAGCTGGGTTGATCTCGGTAGAGACATAGTTCCATTGTTCTGGCTGTGAGAATGCACAAATCTGAGCAACCCTGTTGCTCACGTAAGTGTAAAACCGACGCGTCCTGTTATGAATGTATCCTAACACAACCTTGCTGTCACTGAAGAACTTAAATGCTGATGAAGGAATATCTAACTGTTCTGAGATAACAGAGCTGACCTCGGTAGCCAGAACTGCCGCGCACAGCTCCAGTCTTGGAATACTATGACCGTTCTGAGGTGCAAGTTTTGCTTTTCCCATAATAAACCCGATGCGATCATTGTTGGGCGAGTCTAAGGCCACATAAGCCACAGCAGCAATCGCACTCTCAGATGCATCTGAATATACATGAACACAAATGTTTTGAACTGAACTCAATGAATCTGAAATGTACATTCTGGGAATTTTATACCCATTCAACTGTTGAAGATTGTTTTTCCATTTTACCCAGTTCTCAAGGATTGTTGCCGGTAATGGATCATCCCATGAACTTCCACTTGCGGAGCAAGCTTCGCGGAGTAAGATTTTGCCACAAATAGAGAATGGCGCGACAAATCCCATAGGATCAAAGACACTGTTCATTGTTGACAAGAGTCCGCGTCTGGTAAATGGCCTATTGACACTAGGCGCATTGAAAATAAACATGTCACAGTCGAGATCCCATGTAAGACCTAAACTTTGTTGCGCTGGGAGCGTATTGTCCATATCTAAATCTTTCAAGTTCGAATTTAGTTCTTCCTTCGGGAAGTAATTCATAATTTCAACGTCATTTGACGCTATTTTATGTAGGTGAATATTACCGTTCTCATTCAGTGTCTTCCTAGTTCGCTTCAGTAAGCTGATCGCTTCATCCCGTGACGGTCTTGATGTTAAGGCATCATCCACATAGAAGTCTCTAGCTACGAATTGTTGTACATCCGGGTCTGCAGTCTGGACTGATCTACGTAGACCGTACGTCGCGATAGCTGGAGAAGGTTTGTTCCCGAACACATGTACACGCATACGAAATATAGACAATGGGCGCTCTGGGTTATTGTTCTCAAACCAGAAAAAACGCAAGAAGTCTCTATGTTCAGTGTTAACTAGAAAACGATAAAACATTTGCTCAATGTCTGCAGAAATGGCGTATTTATCTCTGCGAAAGCGGAGTAAGACCCCAAGAAGACTGTTGGTCAAATTCGGGCCAGAAACCAGTACATCGTTGAGGGACTTGCCTTGGTAGATTACCGAATAGTCAAACACACCCCTTATCTGATCACGTTTCTTGGGATGGTAGACCCCAAACAGTGGTAAGTACCATAACTCCTTTCCAACGTCGGTTATATCTGGGGCTAATTCAGCTGCTCCACTGCGGAATATCTTCTCCATAAACTTGACGAGATGCTGACATTTCCTAGGATCCTTTTCAAGACTCCTCTTTAGCATTACTGCACGCTTGAATGCTTGAACTCGATTATCTGGAAGCAAGGGTCTGGTCGACTTAAATGGCAATGGAGCCATCCACAGTCCAGAATCGTCCATTTTGAATTCCTGATCCATAACTCGGAGGAAGTCTCTGTCTTCCGCTGACATACCCACTTTATTGTCATCAGAGAATTTCCTGAAGATATTATCACCAAAGAAAGTTGGTTCCTTCACTGATAGGTAAGAATTACAAGGTTCAAATATAGTACTACGTTTGTTCAATTGTATGTCAGTAAAGTACGTACGCACAGAGTTCGGCTTGTGAACTCGGCCGAGACATATCTCACCAATAACGACCCAACCTAAGGGAAGGTGTACGGCGAAGGGTGATTCTCTTGGTCCGATGATTTGGTCCATAACATGATGGGCAGCAGGTAGGTCTCGCCCTATAAGCAACTGAATACTACAGTTGCGTTCAAGTGGTGGAATTGAAGAAGCGATTTTCTTCAAATGTGGAAAGCCGAGTGCAACTTCCGGTGTAGGAATTTCTGAAATATCCTGTGGAATAGCATCACACTCAATCAATGTAGGTAACTTAAAGTTCACAGAACCATCTAGTGAAGAAATGCTTAACCCTGAAACACGCCTCCCCGCCATGAGGGTACTACCTGAACATGAAGACATAGTGTAATCTGCAACTTCACCAGTAATGTTTAATTGTTCACAAAGTTCTGGGCCAATTAATGAGCGATTACTTTGGTCGTCCAAAATTGCATATATACGCATAGTCTTGCCAGATCCAGTCACATCAACAGGAACAATTTTTCCGCATGAACGACCTTGAAAGTTTTGGCCACACAATGATGTACACTTAGACGAAACGTTATCCTTGCTGGTTCTAGAAGGACACTGGGCCGCCAAATGATCCCTAGACAGCCAACACCTAAAACATAGTCCTTTCCCTTTCAAGAACTCCCGACGTTCATCCCACGTTTTCTTTGCAAATGTTTTGCATTCCGTAAGGCAATGTGTTTTTGAGTTGTGAATAGGACAATCAAGGTTTTCACTACTGTCCTTACTGTCGCAAACAGTTTTACGAGTATTTATTGTTCCAGTATTAGCCACAACTCTCTGTCTAACTGACGAATGGTTAGCAGGAGATTGTTCAAGCTGGAAAGCAGGGTCATTGCGAACTTTAGACATTTCACGTACAAAACGTACAAACACTGTGAATGGAGGAAAAGTGACATCATTTTCATTTTTGTACTTAGATGCAGTCGAAATCCACTTTTGCTGTAAGTTATAAGGTAATTTACGTACAATGGTGTTTACACCAGATGATGAGTCATAAACGGCGAATTGACTACAAAATTTACTGTCTGACTTCACAGATTCAAGTTCGAGTAACAAATCACTTAATTCGTACAATTTGTTATTATCTTTGTTAGATAACACAGGAAACTGTTCAATTCTACTTTTGAGTGAGAATTCAATTTTCTCCGGAGAACCGTAGCACTCATTAAGTCTCTCCCAAATGAGTTCTAGACCCCGTTCAGGATTGGAAGGATTAGAGGCTCGCAAGCTTTCAGCCCACTTTTGTGATTCAGCACCCAAATGGTTAACTAAAAGATCAATCTCTTCAAAGGGAGTAACCCTCAGTTCATTTGTTACACTCTGGAAGGTCGACTTCCACACACCAAATGATTGTGGCTTATCATTGAATTTACTGAGCCTTTGAGGCATAAGGTCCTTTCTTAATAAGAAACTTGTCAATATGTCAGTGCTATTATTTCGATCATTTTGAATGTTATTCTGTATATTGGGAACTTCACTTTGATTGGATAAATTCTGAATACACTCCCCCGACCGTTCAGTAGGGTCCTGATTGGATAGATTCTGAATATACTCTCCTGACCGTTCGTTAGGGTCCTGACAAGGTATGCCTAAGTCACTTATTTCACTAGGAGGAGCTTCACTTAATGTAGTATATTGTTCCAAACACGAGGCTTCAGCCTCAGCAGCTGCAGCCTCTTTCTTATGTTCTAGCAAACCAATTTCTGCAATGAATTCTTCTTTGAGTCTTTTAGTTCTTGCATCGGTTATTCGCTGATGCTCTTCCGCGGATGCGATTTTCTTTTTCATGTCAAATTCCAACTTTGCATATTCCAGCCGAACACGTGCGGCTTCCGCGATAGCACGCCTTTCTGAATAGACTGATGCACGAGAGCCTGAAGCTCTAGATCCTCTGGAAGTTACCGACTTCGCTGTTGAGCTGCCTTTACTGTGTTCCATTGCGCCTGCAATTCCAAGTCCAAGATGAGGATATACTCTTTTTTCCACTGTACTGTCGCAGGATTGTGGTTAGCACAATATAGGACATATATATCCTACTAACGAAATCACACAGACAATGTCACCATTTTTCATATCTTTATTTATAGCCATGTTGATACGTCAAGAGCGGTGAAAAACTACAAATAGAAATAGAAAACAACTAAATACCAAATAATCAAAATAAACAAACATTCATGACATGTTTGACGTCGCAGGAGTGCAACAAAGCCACCACACCAGCACAATAAAGCTTTGACGTGAGTCACGTGACGTCATTCAAAGCACATGCGACGCCGTCGAACCGGCGCGTCTGCAACAGACAAAGAAAGCAGCCCTTTCGGCCGGAAAAGCCAACATGATTAAAAGAACACTACACTTGCGAACTTCCACACTGAATCTTAACAAAACTCTTTGCACAAAATTGACAAAATGCCCGCCAGAGCCTCGCATCATGCTATTCAACTTGTTCAACAAAGACACTCACGCAATATCCTCCATATATAACACACTATAGTAAAACATACATACATTACATTAAACAATAAACTAATGCATATATAATTAACGACTTACAGAGTGTGCAACATCTTAATTTGCGAGAAAAGCAAACAACAATTTTCCATGTGGCGACATGAGACCGAGGTGAGCCGAACAACGCAAGAAACGTAACTCTTACGTACCGAACAAAACTACATGGAGCGTTTATCTCCCTTTGCAAAACCAATAAAAAATATAATCAGAACATAATGACTAATATAGTTTTGGAAATTCCGGAACAAAAATGGCAAACAATCGTCGTAGAATGAACGCGCACAGTGTTTAAGAAAGAATTTTTCAAAACTTCCGTGGTCGAAAATCCATGGAGAACCTTGACCTGCTTACGGCCCGTCATTTCATCGATTTCATTTAACCAAAGGTCGGTACAAAACGACAAAAACCAATGAGAGACTTTGTTGTGTGCAATGTTCACAACAGTCTGAGAACTGGATGTAAGCGGAGGCAAACTCCATACGAATGCAATCAATATGGAAAAGCGATGTGTGTTCCTGAGTACTTTGAAATGTACCACACAATAAAGGATTACAAACTTCATCTAATTGAAGATCAAGGCGACTCAATTGAATAATGACATAAACACATTAACAATTATAAATTGAGTGAATAATTGAAAAAAAACCTAATACGTTGTGTGCGACGTACAGTATCATTGATTTTCCGAGTGGACTGTAAATAAACACTAACTCTGTAAAATAAACATAATTATTGATAATGAAATTTAGAAAATTATTATTGAAATTAATATTGTCTTATATTCTAATATTTGTAGTTGAAATATACAATTCTGAGATTGTTATTTATTAATATATCATAACATTTATCATTGATTATGTATGATTTGCATGAAAATATTTCACACTGCATTGACATATTGCTGAATATTATTACAAGTGAACTATCAGTAATTGTCAAAATGATATCAATGTGTTGCTTATTTTATCTTCTTTGTACAAATTATCGGGTTTATATCGGTATTTTGATAATTGATACCTTTAATTAGGTGCTAAACAGAGTCACTCGCACATTAGATCAGATGCGATATTTATCTCAATTCGGCACTGGCTACTGATAAGCCTGCTGGGAATCCAGCATGATAAGGGTTAAGTTAAAATATTAGTAAGTAAGTAAGTTATGCCTTTATTAAACGAGGCTGACAAATCCAGTTTTCCAATTTTCCATGTGGGCCTCAACAAAATATTGAACTGCACATATTTCCCAAGAAACAAAAATAACCCATGTTTTCTATGTGATTACTGTAGCTCTTTACATAATGCTTTTAACCCAGGTTTAACAATTGGCAATTCTAATTTTTCTGTTTAACTGATACATTTAAGGAATTTAAGTAAATTTTTAGACAATTCTAAGTTTTCCGTTAAGATGCTTTGTGCATACCACCCACGGTGTTGGTTCAAAGTCTGCTTTTAAGCGAAGTGAAGAAGTTTATTCAAAATCTAGCCCACCTCAGTCTAGCCATAGAGCCAATTCTAGGAGCATCATATTGGTCTACTAAATCTGTAGCTAACACTTGTAGAACTATAGACTAATAGAAGGGCAGTCAAAGTTAAAAAACAAATGACTTATTTTCCTATATTGCCAACACTGTTATTTTAATACATTATCTAGGGAAACTCTGTAAAGGCTTTGAAACCAGTACCAAGAACCACTGTTACTAGCAATTAGGGCTGTAACGGTATACCGCGGTATACGAAATACCGCGGACTTGAGTCCCACACGGTTCACGAAACAAAACTTCTAAATTTCGGTACGGTTCGGTATAAGCTTTTTTATGAGCAAAATAATATCCAGACAACGAAAACACCTGACAGCCTACTGATTATATATAATTACCATGTATCACTTGTTTTAATTGTATTTAGATATGCTTCATATTGTCTAAATTTACTTAAAAGAGTTGATATGCGCATAATATTTGCTGTTATAGAAGCAACAAAATCATTTTTTCTTAAAAATTAAAGTATTAAAGCTGCTGTTAGAGAATATTGTATCATACCGAAATATACCGAACCGTTAGAAAAATTGACGGTACGTATCATATCGGGAGGTGAGCGTACCGTTACAGCCCTACTAGCAATGCCTCTATTACCTCACAGAAATTTGAATCACCTGCAAAAAGTGATGAACTAATAACAGAAGCAATAACAGAAGCTATGAAAAGACGTAATAAATTTACTGAGCGTAAGGAATCCGAGGAGTCCGCTGAGGAGGAGATGGAATTTGGTCTCTTTGATGATGTGGAAGATTTGATGGTATGTAGTTTGATATCAATATGATACTGTAAAATCATTATATTTCGTGGGGGATTAAATTTCGTGGATTTCATTGTCACTTTCAACCACGAAATTATATCCCATCAAACAATAATTTTTACCCTTATTGTTACCTTAAATGCAAATCCAAGAATTAACGTCCCATTGAAATGGTATTTTTTACCAAAACCACGAAATTTCATCCGATCGAAATTAAATGATTTTACAGTATACAGGATGCCAAAAAAGATTTTTTCTCTATATTTAACTTGAGACTTACTTTTATCTGAGCTTTGTACTGAGTGAACAGTTTCAATCTCTTAATCTTATAGCTTTGTTTATTATCAAATAAATTAGCATAAACCTGAACATTTTACCTTCTTCTGACGTCAGAAAAATAAACTGGAAACTTAAACATTAAAAATAAACCTGTAAATAGTTGATCTACGAGGGGCGTTTCAAATGTTCCAGGAAATGTGCTCTATAATGTTTATCGTATGCTCAAATGACTTTAAGTTTTACATCTAAATAGATCAATTTGTGATACCATTTTGTACCATGAATCGGAAGCATATATGAATATGAAGCATGAATTGTTCTAGTTTGAATCTCTTACTCTTATAGCTTTGTTTATTACCAAATATATTAGAACAATGTTAGAATTCTCTGTAATTCACCCTAAAGGTTTTATATTCTTCATGACGTCAGAAAAATAAGCTGTTCAAACTTAAGCATTGAGAAGAGAGAACAAACCTTTTAAACACCCTGTAACCAGTAAATCTACAGTGCCCCCCAAAAATAAGTATCCAGACGTTATTTCCCAATTTACTTGCCAGTATAACACTATTTGCAGAGAAGAGAAGCACCAATGTTTTTGAAGATAATGAAATTTTTTAAGTATAAAGACAATAGATAACTGCTACCCTAGATGTATAATATTCAGTTTCTTTGCCTGGATTGAAAGGCAACTTTGTCATTAAAAGGCGGGAAATGCAGCCCCTTGGACCCCATGGTTATTTAATTCAAAACAATTTCATCTATAGTTTAAACAATATTTATTCAACAACTTTTTACAACATGTGGTTATCAATTACAAAGTATAAAGGATTGGGAAACAAGTTTGATAAACTTATGTAAATCCCGCTCCTTAATTTCATCTATATTTCTATCCCATTTTTGTTTACTTTTTTTTACTGTAGTTTCAGGAATTACTATGATTGTTGCCATCTGATAAACAGATTATAATTCTGCCTCTGTCAAAAAGTGTTTACTTATTTTTGGTGGGTACTGTATATCACAAGTTGTCAGTTGATATATAGATTGCTTGCTTAGAATGAGAAGGTCGTAACTACAAAATCGATACCTTGAGAAAACAAGAAAAAACTGTCTGAAATTTACTCTTTACTTATAGTAAAACAAGCTTTGACAACTTCATTTTGGTCAACATGACAAGTTCCGATTTTCATGAAAATATGCTCATAAGAAGCACATTGTGGTGCAGATTTCAAATATGCATCAGTCTTATAAGGTCGTAAGAAGTAGTTACGACCTTCTGGTTCTAAGCCATCGATATATAGATCGCTTGCTTAGAATGAGAAGGTCGTAACTATAAAATCGATACTTATTCTAAGCCAGCGATATATCACTGCAGTGTGTTGATACATTGTGCCATATTTCCTACGGAGGTAATACAGCCCGACGTATCAATACTTTTATTATAAATCCACAAATTTAAAGTGAAAAAAGCAATTTTACGCGCAAAAATGTTTTCAATGTGTTAACTTTGACGTCACAAATATCAGCATAAATTTGGCATATAGCGCAATGTCCATTCATAAAAATGTATATGTTTACGTCCTTGACATTGGCATATTTTGGGCATATTACACATCAGACATGCATGATTCAAATTTGGAAAACGGGACATGTATGATAAATAGAAATTATTACTTTATATCAAATTGTAAAGTTAGCAATATGAAAATAACAGCAATTTTCACAAATTCATAAAACTTGCTAACAGCTCCTTAGGTTAGCATACCAAAAACTGTTATTAGAAATTCTAAAATTGCTTATATTTCTGCAAGCTAAATGGTTGAAAGTCTAAAATCATTCTTTTTTTACCCACAACAGTATCCACTTAATAATATTATCAACATAATATGGATGCCATAGGTAATACATATTTAAATTTGAGGCCCACATCGGGAAACCGAATGTGTTAGCCTCGTTTAATAAAACTGTGACTCACTTACTTACTTTACAAAAATTCTTTTGTTTATTTTGTATCTAGGATTTAGATATTGATGAATGTTTGGAACCTTTAGGACTCATAGAGAGAAGCCTTTCACCGGTTCCAGCTCCTGCAGGTAAGTTTCCATGTTTGTTCTCTACTTTCTCTGGACCTTTCTGTAAAATCATTAATTTTCATGGGGGGATAAATTTCGTGAATCTTGTGGTTCACCTCAAGCTCAAAATCAAATCCAATTGAACAATAATTTTTACCCTTGTATTTATTTCCTGAAACGCGAAATCCACAAATTTGAACGTCCCATTGAAATGCTCTTTTTTACCAAAACCATGAAATTTCATCCCATCGAAATAAAATGATTTAACAGTATCAAGCGACTATATAGCACCAAGACAAATATTTTGTAGGATCTATGTGAAGCATTTTTAGCTCACCTGAGCACAAATGTGCTCAAGGTGAGCTTTTGTCATACCGAGATGTCCGTCGTCGTCCGTCGTCGTCGTCCGTCGTCAACAATTTCTTCAAACGACATCTCCTCCTTAACCACTTGGCCGATTTTAATAAAACTGTACAGGAATGATCTTTGGGTGACCCTTTACAAAAATAGCTAAAATCGTTCCGCTCCGCTAAACAAGATAGCCGCCAGAGCTAAAAATAGAAATATCCTTTAAACGACTTCTTCTCCTTAAACACTTTGCGAATTTTAATAAAACTTTACAGTAATGATCCTTGGGTGACCCTCATTAAAAATAGCTAAAATCGTTCCGCTCCAATAAACAAGATGGCCGCCAGAGCTATAAATAGAAAAATCTTTAAACAACTTCTTCTCCTTAACCACTTGGCCGATTTCAATAAAACTGTACAGGAATGATCTTAGGGTGACCCTTAAACAAAATAGCTAAAATTGTTCCGCTCCACTAAACAAGATGGCCGCCAGAGCAAAAAATAGAAATATCCTTTAAATGGCTTCTTTTCCTTAATCGCTTGGTGGATTTTGATTAAACTCTATAGGAATGATCCTTGGGTGAAACTTATTCAAAATAGCTAAAATAGTTCCGCTCCGTAAACAAGATGGCCGCCAGAGCTAAAAATAGAAAAAAAACTTTAAATGACTACTTCTCTTTAACCACTTGGCCAATTTTGATAAAACCTTACAGGAATGATCTTTGGGTGACCCTAAACCAAAATAGCTAAAATCGTTCCGCTTCGCTAAACAAGATGGCCGCCAGAGCTAAAAATAGAATTCTCCTTTAAATGACTTCTTCTCCTTAACTGCTTAACAGGTTTTGATAAAACTTGACACAAATGATCTTTGGTTGACTGTTAACCAATTTAGCTAAAAAAATTCCAGTCCATTAAAGAAGATGGCCGCAATAGCTAAAAATAGCAATATCCTTTAAATGGCTTCTTCTCCTGAACCGCTTGATGGATTTTTATAAAACTTTACAGGAATGATCTTTGGGTGACCTGTTACCAAAATAGCTGGAATCGTTCCGGTCTGTTAAACAAGATGGCCACCAGAGCTAAAAATTGAAATGTCCCACATGACTCAGGTGAGCGTTACTGGCCCCTCAGGGGCCTCTTGTTTTCTTAAAAGCATGTTTATATTCAGTAAGTTTGCTAAAATTTTGCCCTAGGTCTGGCTTTACCATAGGATGGCTACTAGCCTGTGTCTGTATCTTTATGATAGCCTCTTTTTCCTATGGTTTCAGGATCCTATAAGTTTGCTCTAGCATATGTGCAGTTCTTTATTTTAAAAAAGAGATTATATACAAGTGTTTTAATTAAATGCCAAAATAATACATTTTAGTCAAGACCCTTATGATATATAATGCATTTTAGTTAGGACCAGGTTACTCTCCTCAATAGAAATGTCAACATCTGCATGAAGGATACATCTGTATATCGCTGGCTTAGAATGAGAAGGTCGTAAGAACAAAATCAATATTTTAAGAAAGCAGGAAAAAACTGTCTGAAAACTACTCTTTCCGTATAGAAAAATCATTTTTTTAACTTTTAGTTTGGTCAACATGACAAGTTCTGATTTTCATGAAAATAGACTCATAAAAAGCCCCTTGTGATGCAGATTTCAAATGTGTATCAGTCTTATAAGGTTGTAAATAGTAGTTAGGACCTTCTCATTCTAAGTCTTCGATTTGTTGGTTACTATTCTGGGTGGACAAATATTCATGCAATACATGGTTTTACGGTAAAACCATGAATATGTTTGCTCTATCTGTAGGTGGGAGACAGATGAAGAAGAAGAAGAAGGCACTTGTAGAGGCAGAAAAGGAGCAGGTTGAAAGTCTCGCGTGTGCTGACTATTCCAAAAAATTATTCGCCACCCCTCTTCTTCCAGAAGCTCAGCGACAGCAAATGTCAATGCAACAGCCAATACCAATGCAGCAGCAACAGCAGCAGCAGCAAATGTCAATGCAACAGCCAATACCAATGCAGCAGCAACAGCAGCAGCAGCAAATGCCAATGCAACGGCAGCAGCAAATACCAATGCCAATTAAACAACAACAACCACAAATGGCAATGAATAGGAGTATCCCTTTTGGATCTAGTGTTAGTTTTGGTGGAACAACCAATTTATGTGATGTTTCATTTAGTGAAGCAAGGGGTGCATTTAGTGACACCAGGGGTGAATTTGGAGGTTTTACAATGGGTGGTGGTGGTGGTGGTGGCCGTGGTGGTGATGATGATGATGAATATAGTGGAATGATGAGTGGACAAACTGTTCTAGCAAGAAATTCTGATAAAGCTCCACCGTTAACATTTGGATTCGCACCACAGGGACCACTACCAATGCAATTGGCACAAAAGTCACTTGAAACGACAGGATTTGCATATTCACCGGCTTTTCCGAAAATTTCAATGTCCAGATCATCATATTCCCCAACTGCGCCAACATATTCACCGACCTCACCAACATATTCACCGACCTCACCAACATATTCACCAACCTTACCAACATATTCACCAACCTCAGCAAGATATTCTCCAACCTCACCAACATATTCCCCGACAGCGCCATTATACTTGACAGCCTCGCCAACGTATTCACCACCACCGCCGCCACCACCACAGCCTCAGTCCGCACCACCACCACCACCGTCACCACCCCAGCCTCGGTCCGCACCACCACCACCACCGTCACCACTCCAGTCTCGGTCCGCATCACCACCGCTAAGATTAGGATTTGTACCTTCATCAAAGCAGGTTGACAGAGCAGTTCCCCGTATGTTTACACATTCCTTAAAGACTGGACGAAAATCAAAGCTGTCAGAAGAAGATTCAAGTCAAGTCAAAGTACCACCTGCCCCTGGTGCGCCACCTGGGTCTATGCCCCCTTCATTACCGCAACGACTATCTTTACCAAATGGTGGATCTGACACTCCACCTCCACTAGCATTATCTAGGCGGGCAGTGGCAGATGGAGTTATTGGTAGAGGACCGGTTACAAGGTCGGGGAATCGAAGAGAGCGAATGGCAGATGAACTTCTATGTGACCTAGGAAGCCCTTTTCAGAAGGCTGAATCAATGACAGAGGCAGTGAATTTGCCTAGTGTACTGGATTCATCAAGGGCATGTGTAGATCTTATTGATGACTTCAGTTTTGAGGAGGAAAAGGTAAGGGGTAAGGTGAAGAAGAAATCTGTTCAGTGGATGACTACTCAAGCTCAAGATCTTGAACTAAAAGCTTCGACATTTCCAGCATCTTCTCAAGTATCTTGGAGAAAAGTTGAGTTAGAAAAACGAGCTAAGAGGACACCTGCCAAAATAGCACCAGGTAAACTACCTTACTTATGTTGACTTGCTTGTTGTTGTTCACTTAATTCCATATATAGAGGATCTATCACAAGTTGTCAATTGATTTAAAATTATAAACTTTTGTTAGCTCAAATTTGGTGAGTCATTGTGATCACTCACCGTCTGCCATCCGTCTGTATAGCCGTCCGTCTATACGTACGCCAGTCCACACTTTTAAACGACATCTCCTCTGAAACCATTAGGCCAATTTTGATGAAATTTTGCCAGATTGTATGTTGCATTGGGGGATTTAATGATTGTTCAAATTATGGCCCTGGGGTGAAAATTGGCCCTGTGGTCACCAGTTTTACATAGACTTATATAGGAAAATATATAAAAATGTTCTTGTCTAAAAACTACAACGCCTAGAGCTTTGATATTTGGTATGTAGCATCATCTAGTGGTCCTCTACCAAGATTGTTCAAATTATGGCCCTGGGGTCAAAATTGACCCTGCCCAGGGGGTCACGTTTTTACATAGACTTATATAGGGAAAGTATACAAAAAAATTGGCCCCACCCTGGGTGTCACCATTATACATAGACTTATACAGGGAAACATATAAAAATCTTCTTGTCTAAAACTACTATGCCTAGAGCTTTGATATTTGGTATGTAGCATTATCTAGTGGTCGTGTACCAAGATTGTTCAAATAATGGCCCTGGGGTCAAAATTGGCCCTGCCCCAGGGGGTCACCAGTTTTGCATAGACTTATATAGGGGAAACACGTAAAAAATCTTCTTGTCTAAAACTACAATGTCTAGAACTATTATAATTAGTATGTAGCATCATCTAGTTGTTTTCTACCAAGATTATGCCCCTGGGTGAAAATTGTGCAGGGCTCCTTTTATAATCAGGTGAGCGATATAGGGCCATCATGGCCCTCTTGTTCAATAAGTTATGGTAGTTTTATTAAGCCAGTCTCATGCAGGCATTTATAAAATTGTCTGGAAAATTTAAATAAAAGTTTGTATGAATTGACAACAAGTGTTAGGTTCCTCTTATGTGGGGAGTGGTGGCCTAGAGGTAGGGCGCATGCTTCGGGATCAAGAGTTCCCGGGTTCAACCCCCCACCCCCTCTGGACCACTAGTTAATTTCTCTGAGCGAGACCCACATGCTCCACTCGACCATGGTGTAAAATGGTACCTGTCAGGGCAGTGTCTATTCCTGGGCACCGCAGATCGATGTTGGCTGCCACGCCCACAGGAGAGAAATAGTCTCCCCAGGGAGACACAAGTGTAGGTTTCCATATGTAGCCCAATTATGAGGGGAAGTTAAAATGTCAAAGTGTGCTTGGGCAGCCTAACAGCTGAAAAGAGCCCTAGAAAATTGGTAACTTAACTTTTTAACTTAACTTTTATTATATGACATTAATAAAAACCAAAAATACATAATCATCTTTCTGTTGAAAAGCAGACTTTATAAATGAACAAGGCTGAAAATAATATCATTTATGGGCTATAATGACATCATTCATTGGATATAGTGAGGTCATTTGATAGCTGTTTACGCTAGTGCAATATAAATAAGGCTGTGAAGAGTCAGGGAGATGACAATCTAATCCAATTCATGAGTCACGACTAACAATTCATAGATCAAACCATTAACCTGTAACAATTTACTGAAGATTTTCGGCAATAAGGCTGCCATTGGGGCTTACATGTTTTACAACCATCTCTTGTTTATTCAATTTGAATGTATAGCTTGGCCAATTTGACACGAGTCTGACCTTTTGACCACTGATTAAAAGTCGATATATTGCCTACGTTTACAACACCGATTGTATGTTTTCATAATCGGGGAGTATCACGAAGACGCACGAGATGTAATACAAACACAAATTTGAAATACCAATATCGCACGATTTGCTTGTGAAAATTGATTTATTTAAAGCAAGAACCTTGTAATATATTCTTGCATAAAGGTCAGACTCAGGTCAAAATAGCCAAGCTATGCAAACATAGACTCTAGCAGTTTTCAAATATTTATTAAATCCCCATTTAGGCAGTGCCTTAGTTAATATTAATTTTTCAAAACATCATGAGTTGTATCAAATATATGGGGTTGTCCAAAACGTTACTAATTTTTGAAAACTTGTCTTTTTTATTACAGAGTATACAGATAGGACAGATTTGGCTATGTATGGTATAGGTATAGATATCCCGTCTATACTGAAAACATCAGGATTACAACTAGAAGTGAAGAACATACCTTCAATTGTCACTATGCAACAAATGGTTAGTCAATTACGTGTAGTTATAGTATGCTGATTTTGACTTTGGCCCGAAATTGCAACCAATACTTACACTCGGAACTCAACACTCAAATATTGAAATCTGCTTTTTTAAGAAGTTGCACAAATGATGAATAGACACTAAGTATTATTTTGTCTTATTACATTAGGTGTGTAATTTAGTGCATCTGTAAGCTATAAATATTATAAATGGTATGAAGAGATATTATATTTGAGTGCTGAGTGTAAGTATTAGTTGTAATTTATCACATAACCTGCGGCGCGTGAGTGCATTAAAGCTGTGCCAGAAATATCGTAATGCACTCCCAGCCCATTCAATAAACATTTAAAATTAGCTTGAAATTGATTGGTTGGTTGGTTGGTTCAGGGTGAGGTAACGTAAGCCTTGTGTCATACTGTTTTGTCCACTCGTTTAATAAAACTCGTCTGTAATGAGCCCTCATGCAAGATCCTTTATTTCCGACCCCTATTCTTGCTTCTGTAGCTCTGTGGTTCGCTTGCTTGCCATCTAATATGGCGACCAGGGTTTAATTCCAAGTCGAGGCACCCATATGCCCGCCATGTTTCAGCAGAAAGCTGACTGGCAAATAAAGGCTATGCTTGATTTATTGCTGAATATAATGTTTATATCTATAACCCTGGTTGTTTTGTTGTTATCATGAAGACTCTCAAGGTATAAAACAAACCCAAAGGGAATAGTGTGGCACGATTCTCTTGCAGCAATTGACATGCAAGAACCTTTTCATGAATAAAGGTTATGATCAGGACCCGTATTCATAAAGCTTCTTAGGGAAAATATTCCTTAAGTTGATAGATAGATTTACCTAAGGTTTTATAGGAATTCCCTTAGTTTTATATGATTTTTTCACCTTAGATATCTGAAACCTTCTTAATGATGTACTTTCAGATATCTAAGGTGAAATCATATAAAACTAAGGGAATTTCTATAAAACCTTAGGTAAATCTATCAACCTAAGGAATATTTCCCCTTAGGAGCTTTATGAATACGGGCCCAGGTCAATATCTCCACACTATCATCATATACCCAATATGAATAATGCATGGCGTTTATATAGGTTTTTTCTTTCCTTTTATATGTGAACGTAAAGTCAGTGATGTCATAAAAAATATCAAATGATGTCATTTGCATATTTTTTGTGAATTATCTCTGTGCATTATAAAGTTAATGGTACTGTAGAAAAGTGCATGGATTAGCATACCTGCCAAATACAAAGTGGAGTTACTCCTATTTTCATGGATAAATGTCTGGTTTCTAAGTTCACTTACCTTGCATAAAAGTACATTAGGTTCATTTTATGACCCTCTGTCCTATATTTATAACCACTAGAATTAAAACCTTCCTTGTTTATGCATCCAAATCCTTTTTAATCGCATTTAAGTGCATCCTGTGACCTTTTTTGGTTAATAACCCCTTTTTCGGGTTTAACTAGATTGGCAGGTATGCATAATTGTATAGTGAAAATGAATGATTTTGGAGTACTAGTAATATGTTAGCCTTTATTAATAATAATTTTGAATGCATTTTAGGTGGGTACCTGGGTAATGGATAGAAAGTTACAAGAACTACTTGGAGTCGATTTTGCTCTATGCAAAAACGTTCTGGATAAAGCTGGCTTGAAATCACTTGGTATGTAAACTGATTCAGACGGGATGTATTTCAATTGAAAAGTTTAATAATAGTGCCGCCCATTGATGTAACTGCCGATGATACAAACATCTCTGAAAACTTGAGTTTGCATATTGGAATAAATAAAATTTTATGGAAAATATTTCAAAGTTTAGCTACTTCTTATAACTAGATCATGCACTGCCTGTTTTATATAAGCAGATGCAATGATCAATTGTAGTAACTTAATGTACACCCATATACTTTACAATTGTACTGGTCTCCACCCACATTTCTTTCATGCAAAACGTAAACTGTTGCAAAATATCAAGCCCAATACTGATTTTTGACAGTCAGTCTGTCAGAAAATCTAGATCCTGCTATACCTCGAGCAGTTTTCAAGCTTAGTCTAAGGTTTATAAAACTTGGTATGTGGATAGGGACCAATAAGGAGATTTTGCATGTCTAATTATTTTTTGATTTGGAAAAAACATTGTGGTTACCATGGCAACAGACATATTGAAAGCTTGGAAACCAGTAAGAGGACTTCTGTATTGCTTGTAATTCCTAACTACTTGTTTAAATTGGAAAAACCCAGTTGTTATGAATAAATGTTTGTTTTACTTTGATTTTTCAGGCTCAAAATGTTATGATGATATTATCGACCTCCTATCGACAACAATGGTTATACTATGTGTGATCAAGTGTATATCACCAGATGCTTTTCCTGTCAATTTCCGCCAAGAAAAGGCTATAGAATATGTTTTGAAGAAATTTCACGATAATGTATATAAACCCAATTTGTCCGAGTCACACCTTATTATTGAAGCAATGGCCTTAGCGATAGATTATTGTCATAAAATACACGAGAAGTATCCTCTGGTGTGCACTCAACTGGAACTCGGACAAAATTGGACGGAATTAGTGGGCAAAATGTTACATCTCCACACAAACATTGAATTTGATACAAAGATCAATGTTGGCGGCACTGACGTGGTTAATCCAACGGCTTCTGTCGAGATTAATGTTTAAATGTGCTGCAGTAGCTGAGTGGTTTGCCCACTTGCTGTCATCTTGCGAGTCAGCGACTCAGGTTCAAATATGGCTGGATGCACTCATATTCCTGCCAGATTTCAGCAGAAAGCTGACGGGCACATTTAGGCTATGCTTGGCATTTAAAAATAAATCACAATGGTACTGTTATACTCACACGGAACAATGACTTTGGAAGTTTGGATAATAGTTATGACTTTTATTTATATTCTTATGTGCAAAATTGTTGAATAATACTCTGTGTTTTACTTTTTTCTCTCTTATTGTGTTAAACCTGGTCATGAGGGTTGCCAGTAAGACTGTTGTAATAATGTCCTTCTATGATTAAAAGCAGTTACAACAGTCTTGCAGGCAACCCTCATAATGTTAAATTGTTGCTTATTGCTGTTAATCTAAATTATGTTTATAAATGTTTGTTGCCATTTAATTGTTTATTTTTTGCTTGTTAAATAAGAAATGTTCACTGAGGTGTTACTTACTTTACTTTTGGTTACTTTTGGTATGCTGAGTCTGGAAGTCTATGACTTGTTAACTCCCCCTATACGAGTTTCTATTAATAAGCCCGGTTGATATATTACATTCACATTAAAACGTTCCAGTCTCCATTCTTTATCCAGTTTAGATTTAAAACTGACAATAGTATCACAACAAACTGTACTGTCATTCAGGTCATTCCAAGCATTTATGCACCTAGCAGGAAATGAGTTCAGCTTTTTTGATTTGTTACATCCTTTCTTGTCGATTTTGAAACGGAGGCCTCTTGTTTTGCCGATTTTACTCGAAGAACTTGCGATAATCTATATCTTCAAAACCATGAATTATTTTAAACAAAGTTATTAGATCGTAGCGGTTGCGCCTATTGTTGAGTGTTGGTAAATTTAAATGTTCTAAGAGTTCTCTATATGACAAATTTCTTAATGCTGGCACTAGCTTTGTTGCACGACGTTGCACGTTCTCGACCATTCGTAGATTTTTCTTAGACCATGTCCCTGGACTCCAAACCGAACCCTCATAGTCCAATATAGATCACACTAAGCTTTTGTATAACGCAATAAATGTCTCTTTTTCAATTCGAGGAAAAGTTCTCTTAATCATTCCTAATAGCCTATTTGCCCTATTCACTATCTGGCTTACATGCTTATTAAATTTCAGATTGCTTTGAAAAGTGATCCCTAGATCCTTTTCTTCTTGTACATTTGGTAAATCTTTTACTTGTCCATGTTTATCAGTCATTGAGTATGTGTGTGGAAATTTGATATTCCCAATTTGCATTGCTTTACATTTTGGCACTGAAAATTCAAGTTACCAGTCTTATGACCATTCACCCAAAGTATCTTAAGTCCTCTTGAATAACATCTTGATCCCTTCTAGCGGTTATAGCAGAATAAATTTCGCAGTCATCCGCAAAAAGTTTACACATTGCCTTCATTTTATCAGGCATATCGTTCACATACAATATAAATAACGTAGGTCCCAAAACTGATCCTTGTGGAATACGGAGGTAATATTTTTCCAACTGGAGTACTTCCAATCTATGCATACACGTTGCCTACTATCTTTCAAAAAGTTTTTAACCCATTCAATTAACTTTCCACCAAATCCATAACCTTGCATTTTCTCTATTAATCGTCTATGGGGAACTGTATCGAACGCCTTTTTGATATCCAAATACACAACATCTGTTTGTTCACTTTTGTCAAAATTTATAACCCAGTCATCTAATACGTCCAACAGTTGTAAAACACAGTTCCTTTTGTTCCTAAATCCGTATTGACAAGTACTGAACAGATTTTGGTCATTCATATGATCCATAATATAGTCTTACAAACAGTTTTTTTTCGCATAATTTACAACGGACACTTGTTAAACTAACTGGTCGATAATTTGTTGTATCCGATTTCGCCCCTTTATTCTTGTACAAAGGCGTTATATTAGCTTCCTTCCATAAGTCAGGTACAGTTCTGTCTTCAAATGACTTGTTGAAACTTGACTGGAGTGGTGGACTTAATACATCAGCTGTTTCTTTTAAGAAGGTGGGTGGCAGTTATCTGATCCCATTGATTTTGACGAGTTCAATTGCTGCATTTGTTTAGACACAATTTCGGTGTTAACAACTAATTCGGTCACAGGTGTTCCTTGATAACAAATAACGGTAACGGACCAGGGTCTTCTTGTACAAACACTGAAGCGAAGAAATCATTTAACAAGTCTGCTTTTAGTTCACTATCTTGCACTAAATTACCATTAGTGTCTTTCAGGTCAGCAATACCTAACTTGCATTTAGTTTTCTCTCTAACATAACTCCAAAAACCTTTAGGGTTAGTCTTAATATCATCTGCTATAGATTTCTCATATTTTCTCTTTGCCTTCCGTGTGTTTTCAGTACATTCATTACGCGCTTTGAGATATGCAGCATAATCATAAGCATCAAGCGTATGAATATAACGATTCCAAGTTTTGTGTTTACGTTTCACATATTTAAAAGTCTCATTGTCCATCCACTTTTGTTTCTTGCGTTTATTGTTACGAACAATCTTAATTAGAACATTTTTCTCAACAGTGTCATTCACCTTTTGTAGAAAATAATCCCAACTATCTTTTACATTCATTTGTTCCATACAAGTCCAATCAGCCTGCTCTAGATCTTGTCTGATGACATCATAGTCTGCTCTGTAAAAATTTCTAGCTCTGTTTTAACTTCATCTCTTGACGGACAGCATAGCAAGTCTGCGACAAAACACACATGATCACTGGCACCCAGATTTACACTATAGTTTATATTATCCACGATTTCGCTCTTATCCACTAAAAGTAAGTCCAAAATATGGGGACTTTGGCCATCTCTATACCGCGTATTCTCTGTAATACTTTGACTGAGAAAATTGTCTCTCAGACACTCTAGAAAGTAAAATTCAGGGTGATCCTCATTATGGGGAGTTGTCCAGTCCTCCCATGATATGTCTGGAAAGTTAAAATCCCCGACGAAAACTGTATAATCATACTTCAAATTGACTGCACTATTAATCAATTCAAACAACAATTTTGTATTTGCTTGAGTACTTGAAGGGCTATGATAAATTCCCCCTAATAACAGTTTTTCATTAGACTCTAGAGTAATGACACAAAAACATGCTTCTTCAAATGGAGTGTTAGTTAACTGATTGCATTCGCAGTATGAAATACTGTCCCTGACCATAATACAAACACCTCTACTTTTCACCTTTACATTGCTAGTAACAATACCATAACCTTGTATTTTCATTTCACTTATAAAAATGTCTGTAGATTTCCCTGTTTTAGGAAAAAGTTCTGTAGCAACAATAATGTTTGGGTTGTAACGCTGTACTTCAATTTAAGTTCATCGCGTTTATTCATAACATTGTCGGCGTTAGTATAAAAGACAGATAATTTACTTTCAGTTTGGTTCCTCCCTGGAAAGCTTCCTTCTGATACACTAGATAGGCTCTGAAAGCTAACAGATCTGTTTGCATCAAGTGAGTCACTATAAATTTCAGTGCTTGAGGCATAAGATTCGCCATAAACATCCATACTGGAAGTCTGCAATTCATCTTCAGATTGAACACTGTCCATTTCAAAAGAAGACGACAAATCCAAATTCAAATGATCACAAGGGTTACTAGTCTAAACGTTCAATTTCACGCTCAGTGTCAATGTCACACTCAAATTGTTTCAGATCATCACATATATTTTCATCAGTAAAATTTTCAATTTCAACAGTCTTTAACAGTTCAACTTCATTAACAGTTTCAACAGGTAACAGTTTGAACGTATTTACAAAGTCATTTTCTTCACATTCACTGAGACCCCAGAAAAAGATCAACTTCTGTCGACCCCTCTCTCGGCTCTCCTCCCATCGCATACTAATGTTCGCCTCGAACACGGCGATCCTCATAGTCATGCCTGTCACTACGCGCCTTACGTTTTTCAAACGCTTCTATTCTCTGCTTTCTTGTCGAATCTGGCTGAAAGAATACATTTTTGCAACGATCGTCCTTGCAGTCTCTAAGTTTCTCCCTGGACATTTTTAGAAAGTTCTTTTTAACTTTTTAAATTTTTTGCAACTAACTTAATTGGACGTGGCCTTTGCGCATTTGCATTATATGTACCTATGCGTATTGGATTTCCATCAAATATGACTGAGTCCATCTCTATTAATTGTGTGTTTTGATATATTTTCACACGAGTGTTACAATTTGTACTAAATATAAGTGCTGAAATAGTCTCAGGAATTGAAAGATATATCTACTTCTTTCCACATGTATCCTGTGAACAAAACAATGTTTTAATGAGGTTTTTATAACAATTATTCATTTATGGACAATTTTATATTGGCAGTTAATTAGCTTAAAACATTTAAGACTGAAAATCCCAGTTTCTGTCTGATATTATGCTTGAGAATTTATGAAACCAATAGACGGCGTAAATAAATGGGATTACCCTTATGGGCCCGAAATGTATAAAAAATATTTAAATGCTCCGTTTATAAGGCTTGCAATTCAATAAATATTACCCTCTTGAAAATATACAAATTCACTACAGTTTGAACAGCGATATCTGTGCTTTATTTTGTAATTGCATTTAACGTATCAAGGATTTTTATTGTTTGAACAGAATTAAACTGGACCAAATATTTCCTTCAATGGGACTAAATTTCGTGGTTTTTGTAAAAAAGAACATTTCGTGTGGATGTAAATTCAAGGATATAGACTAATACCTTATCCCCTTAGCCATATACTATAGAAATTATTATTGTTGGGATTAAATTTAAATTTCATGGTTGAGATCATCCATGAAATTCACGAAATTAAATCCTAGTCAAATATTAACTATTTTACAGTACTACATATACATAATGATGTATGTGGGGTTATCCAAAAGTTCGTGGACTTTTGCTTTTATTCAAAAACCATTTAACTTAAAGCTACGAATCTATGGTCCCTGTAAAATTTATTTATATTGAACACGTATACCGAATATCATACGGATATAATGAAAAATAACATAAATATAGAATGTGTAAGCATGTGTAGTAAGCATACCTGGCGCACGCTCAGAAACGTCGCCCCTTTGACTAAATCATTTCATGAAGCTCTTAAACGCTGTAAATAAGTTGTTCTTTGTTTCCCGTAATCAGCTGTATACTTATAATATGCAAACACACTCGTTCTGTCGATGTGTACTGAAATGTGTCGTTTTTATCTCTACAAGTGGATTTTTTCTCTCTAATACCTAGGATGGTCTATTCTAACCAACGGAACGCTCATTCGTTGAGCGTCAGTTTTGTACCTATTAACATACATCGTCTGTCACACCACCCTGACTATCTGTTAACTATTTATGCCATTTAAAAACAATTGAATACAGTGCAGAAGGGTTCATACTTAATTTGCCAAACAATTCTTGACTTCCTTGCGGGTTCCCCTAGCTGTATTATTAATTGAATTATTTTACGACTGTAAATGATATCTTGTGACGTCATATTTTACGTTGAATTTTATATGCCAACATTAACCCTCATGCTCATATAAAATAACGAATATATACGATACAACCTTTAAATTATACCAAAATATTGGTATGACATTACTCAACATGAGGACGCATTTTTGTATTTTTAAATGAAGAAACACTGTAACAATCGACAATAACGTAACTCATTTTACTGAAAAAAATCAGCAGTGCGTCGCTAACACATTTTTGTGTTACTATGGCAACGTGTTACTCTTCATACACATGGTACTTTATAAAACTATTTTGAGGCAATTGTTTGTAATATATTAATGTCACTGTACGGTAATTTTCATACTGATCTGACTTAAAATAAAAGTTTTAGAGCAAAAGTCCACAAATTTTTGGATAACCCCAAGTATGCAGTCAAAGTTGATGAACAAACCATATTTGTGCTAAATTTGTAGTTGTTTTAGAATTACAAGAAATAATGATTTTCATGCGATTTTAATATGGTAGCAAGTGCTTTGATAAAACTGCATTTTGTTTACAAGTGTAAAAATATGGCCCCTTTTTGCCAAATGTCTGATAATTTGTTGATAATACATTTTACTGTGTATGATATTTATGTGTATTTATATGCATGTATATTGAATGTTAATGTTTGCAATTCTAGCAATCTCATTAAGATAAAATCCTAACATTGGCTTCATTCCTTTACACTGTTAGTTAGATCTGACTACTCCGCATAAGAGGTCACGTTCAAATGACCTCTCTAGTGCATGTTGTAGTATGGCTTTTCACCTGTATGTATAGAGAGTGTATTGATTAATTTAACTATCTATGTACAGATGTATAAAGTTTAAACATCTCTCTGGCAGTATTACTAAAACTGCTGCAGAGATTCTCTGCACTTTCGGATTTGTGAAAGTAGCGATTTGATTGGATGATGTAAAGTTCACATCGACATGACCCCATAAGGAGTGTTATCAGATCCTATATCAGTGTGAAGTAGTGGAGCTAATACAGGTCTGATTTAAATGAGATTGCAATTGATGCTGGCAGTAAGCAGATACCTTGTAAAGTACCAAGATTTTAACACGATTCTCAACCTTCTATAAGCATAATTTAACATATATTTGATCTATTGTCTGTAATTATAATCCCAGTTGTATGTTTTCATAAAAAGAGTGTCTCACGAAAACGCATGGTGTATGCACCAGTCATTGTTATGCCCGCCCGGGGGTGGGGAGGTGCATTTTAAGTAACAATACTAAAGGACCAATATTACATGATTTACTCTCAGAAATTAATATTTTCAATGCAGTTATATTAAAAATCATTATATTCATGAAGGTTGGGATCATGTCAACATCTCTGCACTATAACTCTACCATAATTATATTATGTGTTATATTTTTTACCTTTAACAGTAATGTTTGTACATAATTTTTGTTTGTAGTATTTATTTTTAGCTTGATCGCTTATTTGAAGTGATGAATCAAATTATTGAGCAAATACTGGGTTAAATGCAAAGTATTTCTATCAATTTAATGTTTATAATTATATGTACTTAACCTTTTTTAAACAGGTTTGTCGTCAACAGCATGTGAATCCTAGGCTATTGTATGTTGTGTCAGCCTGCAAATGACCACTTTGCTACCCAATAGGAGATAAATGTTTTCAAACATTCTTTAGCATATAACAATAAAAATAATTTTTTCTATGTCAGGGAAGTCAGGGAATTTTGAAATTTGTCAGAGAAATTTGAAAATTGAGCAAAAGTCAGGGAGTTTTTCATTGAAAATTTCGATAAGTGTCTTTCATAATAATTATGAGGAAAATACCAAAAGCTGCAAAAAAATCCTCGGGTTAACTTTAGATTATGTTCATGTAATGTCAATCAGCAGCCCTAAAACTACAACCTGAATTTTTTTTAAAGCAAATATAGTCTCCTTTTTAACTGTTTTATTGCACTATTTTACTTGATCGAAAAGACCTAATCGCTTGAAAAAGTCAGGGAAAACTGCTTTCTGGTCAGGGAAAACTGCTGTCTGGTCATGGAAAACTGCTTTTTCTGGTCTGGGAAAACTGCTTTTTCTGGTCAGGGAAGTCTGGGAATGTCTTCATGTCTCTCTCTTGTTTTGCATGTGTTGAACATATCATTATTGCTATCTCGCTGCTATGCATAGGAGTATAAATTGATTTACTAACATATCTTGCTTTTCTTCTTCTGTGATATTCTTGTTATTGAATTGTTATTAATGAACTAATTTTAAAATATAAATCAAAGGACTGAAGGCCCTGAGAGTCGCCCATGTAGCATTTTCTAAACTAAGCAGAGGATATTCACCCACATAGCCCTTGCACAAATTTTCAGTGTATGTTTTCTTTAATTTAACAGCATAAATTGCATCGTTCATCTTTACAACATTCGTGAGATCTCTTGGATGCAAATACGCATTGTTGATAGTGTAACGTGTTACTTCAACATGATGTCTCGATAAATAAAATCACCTGTACTAAATCAACATCAGCAGCAGTCCAAACATTGGTATGAGGATGTTTAAGCTCAATTTTAAGAAAGATAGCTAAACAACATGGCAAACATTGCCTTCCACTGGAGTCTTGGCTGAAAATCTGTGAGCCTTGATGGAAATGACCACGCAACGGCAGATTTGATAAAAATACAGGGGGAGGGGACATGAATATTGATCAAACTCTTGATTTCAACCAATGCTTAAACTGTTGAACAATCTCTTGAATTCAAATAATGTTATCAAACCCTTGAACAGAAATATTGATCAAACTCTTGATTTCAACCAATGCTCAAACTCTTGAATTCAAGTAATGTTCTCAAAGTCATACTCTTGAACAGGAATTGATCAAACTCTTGATTTCAACAATGATCTTTAGATCTCAAACTCTTAAACATACATTGTTAACATTCAAATTAATCAAACTTTTGATTTCAACTGTGTTCACATTTTGGACAAACCTGTCACAATATCTAGTTCTTTGGTAGTCTTCTGGTAGAAAATTATAGTGTCAAAAAAAAGGTCAAATTCTTTATGCATTTTTTTCGTGAAAATCTAGACTGTTCACAATTGTATTGGAGAGCAAACACACAAACGCCCACTATATGATGGCTTACTGCATATTTTTGGCACAGCTAGTGTAACCAACTTTGTTCAAAATAATCACATAAACATGAACGAATCAACAATTGCAAAACATGGCGGCGGTTTGCAGATCACACAAACACACAGGCCCGCACGGCAAAACAAGTGTAGATCTACAATATTATGATTCCACAATCACACATACACTGTGTGGTGCTACAGGGCAATGCAACAATGGTTACTTGTGCTTGTTTCAATATTCTTGAAAAATCTTCTTCGTCTCGAAGTAGAAACCTTGCTACCACGATAATGACCCGGATGTAGAATAAATTCCTCCGCATTGTTTACTCGGCCAATCAAAACGGGTGAAGTAGGCGGGATTAAAATTGCGCGGGCTAATTAAATACATTATGGCACAACTATCACCCAGTCTCAATAATAACGCGAAATTGGCACAACATTTTTTTCCATGCACTATGACGGATCAAATTTGACCAGTTTGGAAGGCAGTGAATGTATTTACCAACACTTCTCACTGGTATCGGGATAGAAATTAAATCCTGCGTTCTCTCTTCTGCTGGTACACCCTTAGTACAGTACATTATTATTATGTGTTACATGACATGTATACATACAATTTATGGCGAAACAATAACAGGGTTCCCCCAAAAATGCAGATCAAATTTCACTGACTTTGCCCTGAGCAATTTCAAATTCCCCTGACCTGATGAAATGCAAAAAAAAATTGAAAAAAAAAAATATTATCTACACACAACACATAGTAAGCATACAATTTCCACTGCATATTTCATGTTTTACCGTACATTTTCACATTTGACATGGCTTTGTTTATACATGCATTTTTTAAAAAGTATTTATTGTGTGTATATGACATGTTTTAGAATGTAATTTAAATCATATTTTATTGCAAAGGTAATGTAGTATTCATACACACAAGCATACATTCATGCACGAATACATAAATCAAAAGTCAGAAATGTTTTAGAATGTTGATGAAATGAATACATTTTTTTCATTGAACTTGTGCCCAGAGAGCCTTTACTGTCTACGTAAATGTAGTAAGAAATGATACAATTCTAATTCTAATTCCATAGCATAGCAATTAGCATCAATGTTTATAAGACAGGTAATGTATCTTACATCTTAATCATAACTTTGTGAACAGGCCACAAAGTATGTTTTGCATTTTTTAGACAGTATGTTACTGTTAAGTTGCTGCATGATGCTAATCAAAAACGTGTTACTGGGATGACATTAAAATTACTTTTATCCAAGTCACGTAGATTACATTGTGGTTAATACAATGTTCATGGGGTGAATATATTTTCCCCTTCAATTTGTGGCCAGAGAGCCTTTACTGTCCACGTAAATGTAGTAAGAAGTGATACAATTTTGATTCCATTTAGTGTATTTTAACCTAAAATCAGTTAATTAATCGATCATATGTTTTTTCTACTTTTGACCTGTTCTATATTTAGCTTTTCCTACATGTACAATTTTCATTGGTTTTTATTTCCCGCAATATTTTGCATTCTGTCAACTGGTTTGCATTAATTGTTCATTTTGCATTTGTTTTTCACAGTGGCCACATCTGTCATTCTTTTATGTGTTTTGTGTTACTTCTATTCCTTTGATGAAGCGAGTAATTGACTTGTAGCCAATAACAGTAATACTTATATGTACAGTGCTTTTTTATTTTCTTGAAAATGGATGTAAGCAAAACAATGGTTATTCATCCAATGCAAATCTGCTGTACATTGTAGTGACCAATAAGTTATACTAACACAATTTAGCGGGGATTTTCAATGAATTTTGAATCGACTGTAATGTATCTTACATTCTTAACCATAACGTTCTGAACAGGCCACAGAATATGTTTTTTTTCATCGAGCCCATCATACATCAAGAAGAACTTAAAAAAGAAATACAACGTAATATGGTCTCACTAATGGAATCCCATAGAAAATCATTCAAGAACGTAGCTTACAATGTACTTTGTAACAGCATTTGCAGTATGATTATTGAAAAAAAAAACTGTTCCTTTAATGATTGTTGTTAGTTATTATAATTTAAACGTTTAAAATGATGCGACCACATGAGTGTGAAAAATTGCATCTGTTCGCCTCTAACAAAATGTGTCAATGGCGATAGTTCCTTACGGATGTTTGAAATTCGACATGTGAACAAATCTCGTTCATTCGTGAAGATAGAATAATTAAATTCTTTTATGTTGTCAACTATGTGAAGAGTAACAAATGACATCAGTTTGAAACTGTATAACCTCATATTGTATCGCATCATACAAGAACACCAAAATGGACCTACTTATTGAGAATCAGTGTTCCAATAACTCGCTTTGTGTTTTGCACATGCGCAGTGAAAAACCATTGGAACTACTTTGCCGAGCGTAGATATAATGAATAAATCGGTGCGTGACAGAAAATCGTTCTACGCTAAAGTACGGTAACTGCATATGAAAACAGAAGGCAGTTACGATAGTGTTGTTTTGTATTGAACCCACAAAATTTTCCACATTTCAAAACCAACTTACAACACAAAATCTACCGATTCCAATGACTCGCTCATCCTACGGATGGGCGACTCAAAAACCCAACTTTACATTATATTGTATACAACTACTTTTGTATTATTACTAATGTCAGTATGTATTGCTTGCCTGTGAAGAGACCAGTTCCCCTATGTCCTAAAGCATCTCAATCTGAGAAAGATCTCATCTCAAATATTGACTTGCGTTTGAATGTTAATTAGAATGCAAGACTCTGCTCAAAATTAGTATCACTAAACAGGAATAGTATTCTGAGTTTATTACAGTAAAATTTAAATGCCTGGAATTTCAGATTTATCGATAATTGCGACTTGAGTTGAGATTTCTACTTGAGATGCTTCGGGAGATTGAGACCAGGCCCAGGATGTCTTAAAGCATCTCAATCTGAGCAAGATCAAGTTCCAAATATTCTCATATGTCTTTATGATTATTTCCATGAAATTAAACTCAAAACTTAAAAATGTTATTTTGAGTTTATTACAGAAAAATTTCAAAAGCTAAATCTTCAGATTAATCTCTTATCCTCACTCTGATTTGAGTTGAAATTACTGCATGAGATGCTTCAGGAAATCAGGGCCTTGATTAGGGACTTGAGTTATTTTGGCTGCTGTTGATCTTATTGTCAATATTTTACACAATGACTTAAATTGGCTGAAGGCAAAATCAACTAAAAGTGTATGAATAGTTGACCTTATATATCTTTCTAGCATGTTACAGGTTGAACAAATGAGTTATCTGCCCTTGTTACTTTTGAACTTTCACTCACAGATGAGCAAGGGTATAGCTTGGCCAATTTGACACGAGCCTGACCTTTTGATTAGCATAATTTAACAATGGATATATTGCCTACGTTTACAACACCGAGTGTATGTTTTCATAATCGGGAAGTATCGCGAAGACGCTCGAGGTGTAATACAAACACAAATTTGAAATACCAATATTGCACGATTTGCTTGCGGAAATTGATATATTCAAAGCAAGAACCTTGTAATATATTCTTGCATAAAGGTCAAGCTCAGGTTAAAATAGCCAAGCTATACTATCGAGTTACACGAAAGAGTCCTTAGGTTTCAGATGTATATGCATTATTATAGTGTCCTTTTTGGTTTAATTAGCTATAATGTATAACTGTTGATTGTTATTGTCTTATATACCTATGTTATACAATAAAATGTAGAGATGAGAAAATTGTTTGTCTTTGTTCAAATATAAGTTGTTATGACTGCTGAGAGTGATGCCACTCAATGACTATTCATTATTTGATATTGGCGACCAGCCCATAACAATAATATAAACATATTTACGGAACATACATACGATGCCACTCAAAGTTACGAGAGCCAGAACTATATTAAACAGTGACTGTCAGTGAACACAAACAAAGACCCCAACCCCGGCTGAGTGGTTAGGGTGTCCGCCTCTGGAGGTCCTAGGTTCCAATCCCAGTGGAAACTGAGTTAGAACTGATGCAGTCGATTGGTGAGCCTCAAGTTAGTTAAAGAATGGTTACTGTAGCCCTGCCTCTGCCAGGTCCCAGGTAATATGAGAAGGGATTCGGGAGGTACTGTGTGCAAGAAAAATAGGTGTCTCATAAGTCATATTGGGTGACACTATTATTAACAAACACTTTACCTTTTACATACACTGCGAAAATGTTCTAACGAGAACCCCTGAAACAAGAGCCCTCAGTGACGGGTGATGCTCCCCGTTGGATGTTTGTCACAAAAAAAATACTCCAGAATATGACTAGAGAGTTATGGTTCTTAGCCATTGCACTTTCCCTCAATGACATCTATTTACCTATGAAGTTTCAAATTGATATCTCTAATACTGTTGAGTTATGGCATAGACAGGAATTAGGTATGAAAAATTACAAAGGGGAATAACTAAAAAAATATGTAATGAAGAGTCATGGTTCTTGTGCACTGTACTGCCATTCGATGGGATATATTCACCTATGAAGTTTCAAATTGATATCTCAAATACTGATTGAGTTATGGCCCGGACTAGAATTAAGTATGAATAAAGTATGAAAAATAACAAAGGGCAATGACTCCAAAAATAGGTTATGTAGAGTTGTGGTTCTTAAGCACTGCACTTCTACTCATTGAGATATATTCACCTATGAAGTTTCAAATTGATATCTCAAATACTGTTGGAGTTATGGCCCAGACAAGAATTAAGTATAAATAAAGTATGAAAAAAAGGGCAATAACTCCAAAACAGGTTATGTAGAGTTGTGGTTCTTGAGCACTGCACTTCTACTCATTGAGATATATCCACCTATGAAGTTTCATGATGATACCTCACATACTTTTTGAGATAGGCTCCGGACAAAAACTAAGTATGAAAAAAACCAAAGGGCAATAACTCCAAAAATAGGTTATGTAGAGTTGGGGTTCTTCAGCACTGCACTTCTACTCATTGAGATCTATCCACCTATAAAGTTTCATGATGATACCTCACATACTTTTTGAGATAGTCTCCGGACAAAACTAAGTATGAAAAAAAACAAAGGGCAATAACTCCAAAAATAGGTTATGTAGAGTTGGGGTTCTTCAGCACTGCACTTCTACTCATTTAGATCTATCCACCTATGAAGTTTCATGATGATAACTGAATATTTGGTCGGAACGACGGACAGACAGACAAAGCGGCAACTATATGCTCCCCCGAATTTTCGAGGAGCATAAAAATACACACACTGTTCCGTTTGAGAAATTCATATTTGCAAATGAGTGTCTGTCTGAACGGGATAAATATTAACTAAAGTGACAAAAGACAACACAACACAATAATAACCTTCACAAAGTTTACTAAGACTTTCATAGATAAAGCTAAATGCAATAATAACAAGTAAAATCTCAAACCACTACTGATACATAGTTGTTTTAACAGAAAATCTGGTTACTGTAAAATCATTAATTGTCAGGGGATTACATTTTGTTGATTTCGTGGTTAACCTTCATCCTTGAAACAAATCCCATCAAACAATAATTATGACATATTTATTACCTGAAATACAAAATCCACGAATAAATGTCCAATCGAAATGATATTTTTTATCAAAACCATGAATTTTCGTCCCATCGAAATTAAATGATTTTACAGTATTTCTGTAATTGGATTGTTTCCAGTATATTTACTGATGATGTGCATGGTAAATGTATAGTAGCATGAAATATTTATGGATCTATGCGGTAAAGGATTAATAGGTACACTACCTGATGATGTACATGGTATAGTTGCATGAAATAATCATGGATCTATGGAGTAAAGAATTAAAACAGTACCTGATTATCTCTTACCAGTAATTCAGGAGTGAACTCAATAGTTCAGTATCATTAACGAAGATGAAATAACTCAATATACATTCCACTGTCACCACAGGTGACTACATTCTGCTTTTTTACAATTTGAGTAAAAAAATTGTTTGACGCAATACTGTAAAATCATAAATTTTTGTGTGGGAGGGGGGGGGGGGGTAATTTCATGGTTCACCTTCCACCATGAAATCAAATCCCATCAAAATTAAATTATTTTACAGTACATAATAATTTACTGAAATTGGAGAAAAAACAGAATGTCACATGTTGTGAATAAAGGCTACAAACTACATCAATTAATTTATTTTCTTCATGTGTAACATGTGTACAACAAGTTAATGCACACAAATATTCTCGGATAATACAATCAAATGCAAGACAAAATCTCTAAATAATAGAACAGATGTTTTGAACTGTACATGTATGGTTAGGTTACATGGTCACATGGTCATCAGAGATGCTGGTTAAAGTAAATGATATGCTGATGTATCCGGTAATATTCTAAACCCGGAGTCTCATAACTAAATGTCAATGCTTTGTCCTAATTTCAATGCTTTGTCCTAATGTCAATGTTTTGTCCTAATGTCAATGCTTTGTCCTAATTTCAATGCTTTGTCCTAATTTCAATGCTTTGTCCTCATGACAATGCTTTGTCCTAATGTCCTAATGTCAATGCTTTGTCCTTAAATCATTAGTCCTAGTTTAAATGCTTTGTCCAAATATCAATGTTTGTCCTAATTGAAATGCTTTGACCTAATTTCAATGCCTTTACCTTATTTCAATGATTTGGCCTAAAATCAATTCTTTGCCCTAAATTTAAATACAAGGTAACACTCATTTCTTTAAATGATCTGTATTGAGACGGTTTAGAAAAAGTAACAAGGTTCCAGTGTATCAACAGTTTAGGGGTCTATAGAGCAAAGGGGTCAATGGGTGAAGGGTTGATCGAGCTAACAGGGTCGATGGAGCTATAGAATGAAAGGGTGATGATATGCAGGTAAGATAAGCAGAATACTGTAATCCTAGAAATTATTTCGAGCGATTTAAGTTCGCAGAGTTTGTGGCTGGTAAAAATCCGCAAAAGTACATAGCCGCGAACATGACCAGGACAAGAAAACCGCGGAAGTTTCTAGTTTTTGAATGAATTTTGTCATTTTGATACGACGTTTACAAGACCATATTAGAAGTGCTATTTTGTCAAAAAATGGAATGTTAGGTCAATAGCCTTTTTCTAAATCTAAGCCATTTAAGATAACAGTACAATAATGAAAACACTTTAATTTTTTCTTAAAAAAGTGTTAACCAATATACTAGGTGCATGCGTGTAAATAGCGTTGTTTATTATGTCATAATACTGAAGGACTGATATAAAACTGTGAAAACATTACCAGCGTTGTTTGCATTGTTTGTTAACAATACATTAGGTAACTATTTACATCAATTATATACGAAACGAGCAATGTATGTGACAGGTTATAAGATCAATAATTTTGTCACTATGCGACTTAGTTTTCGCAGAGTTCACTGGAGACTTAAAAACGCGAAAGTTTGCAGCCGCAAATATGCCGAGGATCGGCAAAACACGATAGTTTGTATCCCCGAAAGTTTCTAGGTTTACAGTATACACTTCACAATGATAGGTATATGAACATGGTAAGATATGGAAAAACAACAATACTAAGTAAAGCCACAGTGACTATATTTAAGCACATTGGGTAAATAAGTGCCACAGGGACTATATTTAAGCACATTGGGTAAATAAGTGCCAATCTATTGGATAATGTATGTGAAACAGACAATATTGTCAAAAACACAAAATTGCCATAATACAAATATGATGATGTTAACTTTGTGAAAATGTATTTTGCACAAAAAAGAAGTTTGTCAAACATGTATGCCCCAATGGCACCCAAATATTTCATTAACAATCAAGGTCATGGTGACCTTGGGGACATGATGACCTTGGCTTTCATCCATTTGGCATTAAATCAACAGAGGTTATTTACAAATCACAACCAACATTAATGTACATAGTATTACAAAGTTCAAGGCCCACAGGCTTATTACATTCTTTAGTTATTGTTTGTAAATCATCTGGTGAGTTTACCGACCTACTTACATTGTGCAAAACACTATACTCCCCATTTGGATTATCATTCTTTTGGGGGAGGCATAAATATGAGAATGATTTTGCTGAGATGAATAACATACATAAAGTCATTTATAGTGTACAGAAAATACTGTAAAATCATTAATTGTCATGGGAGATTAAATTCTGTGGATTTCGTGGTTCACCTTCAACCACAAAAACAAATCCCATGGAACAGAAATTTTGACCCTGATATTTATCATCTGAAAAGCAAGTCCACAAACTAACATCCCATTGAAATGGTCTTTATTACTAAAACCACGAAATTTTGTCCCATCGAAATTAAATGAATTTACAGTACATTAAACACAACAATCACTAACAATTTATGCAGTGTAAGAAATCCACTACTGGATTTAACTTTATATACAAACAACCAAAAATAAATAAATTTGAATATGTACATCAGTTAGTTACAATATTGATACATTTATAACGCCATTTTATTTTTTGCAAATTTGACCCCAAAACACCCTTCTAAGTCAACAAGAAAAATACCAGTATTATTGCATAAAGCATAAAAACTGCCAAAAAGCTGGAATTGTATCATTTGAACTACATTTTTGTACACTGATTTTTTAGAATCTTTTGTAAAATTTTTTTGAAGCATGTAAATTCTCCTTTGAACACTTTGCCGCACCTTTACTTATCTAAAATTTCTGTTATAATAAATATTCAGCACAATGATACCTTTTGAATATCATTGAGTATGGTCAATAAAACTTGTAAAAACACCTTTCGTAACTTGTATTGTTATAATATTAGTTAGAGGATCTTGCATGAGTGCTCATTACATACAAGTTTTAATAAACAAGTGGACAAAACTATATGACACGAAGCTTTGCAGAGTGTCATATCGTTTTTGTAGACAGGTTTAATAAAACTATTATGTAATTAGCACTAAAGCAAGAGTCTATTTATCACATAACCTCAGAGAACGCTAATTATTGTTCAAAAAGATGATAAGCACTACATTTATTTCAGTTTAAATTTAGCAGTACAATGAGCGTGACATCAGGACGACATTTGTATTATCCCGATGTCTTGGGCCTATTGAATGCATGGATTGGCTGACCTAGCGCCAGGCTAATTGACAAATTACCTGATGTGGTATCAGCACAACAATCATATAAACCCAAAGACACATAATGAAAACAGCTAATTACTGAAACAAAACAAGACAAGACTGCGTTCAATAAACGCTTATGCCCCCGTGGAAGCCATTTCAATAAGTCTAAGCTCAAAATTAGGTCAAGGTGAAGGTCAAAATGGAGTCAGATAATACAGGCGTGTGAAGAGTAGTCATATACAACATCTGTGCAAGTTTGAAAGCTTTGTAGCAAGCAACATTAATACTAGAAGAAACGGTCAATTTGGCCTTTCAATAAGCCTAAGTCCAAAATTAGGTCAAGGTGAAGGTCAAAATGGAGTCAGGTGATACAAGCGTGTGGAGAGTGGTCATATACAACATCCATGAAAGTTTGAAAGCTTTGTAGCAAGCCATATTAATGCTAGAAGAAACGGTCAATTTGGGTAAACCAAGCTTGACGGATGTACGGACGGACAGGTAAATCACTATATGCCTCCCGATCTATCGATACGGGGGCATAAAAACAAAGAGGTTATAGAGGAACATGTATGGAATTATGAAGGAGACACCTGCGTGTAACTTTTGACTGCCGGTAGAAAACCGGTAGGGACTAAAAATGATTATCATAATTATGATGTGGCAAGAGAGAAACAAAGCAATTACATGATAATGTACATAATGTAACAAAACTTTGGCAGAATTACTTAAAGTAAAGGTGATATTCATTAATTCAACATGCTCATAATGGTTCACTATAAGTAGCACTATTGATGTTACAATCTGAAACGATCTTGTGATAAATCATGTGATAAAAATATTTAAATATTCAACAAAGCCTCACATTTTACCTTTTCATTCAGATTGTTCAGTAATTATTCAATATGATAAGACACAAATTTAATTATATATCCTCAATACATATGCATGCATTTTGTCAAGTCATTTGTAAATCGAGGGCTTGGTGCAAAACTATGGTAACTATATCAATTTAAATAGGCACATATCATAGTTTTGCACTTATGTAATTGAATTATTAGACAGAAATAGTGACAAACAAATACCACATGATCCCGATATTGCACCGAGGTTCCCCAGTCCAAGCAAAATGATATATTTGGAAGTTTTATGAAATTCATAATGCTGATTGCAAACTAAAGTATAAATAACTATTCGTAAAAAATCAATAACAACGCAATATTTAACAAGACAAAAAACATAGAGAAAGGTTAAAAAGAATAAGCCTGTTGATGTAAAAATTAACGACAAAACAACATAGTAATTAGTAGACTTTTAACAATGTTACATACACACCAAAAATAATCATCTCAGGCCCAGAAAACTTTCACCCGTTGTGTGATTTCTTTTCTGCAAATGGGACATTCCTTTAATGAAATAGAACATCCCTCACATGTTGCTAGGTGACCACATGGTAAGAAGGTCATACAGAGGTCGTTATCCATACATATCTTACACAGTTTCATATCCTTCAGTTTTTCATTCTCCAACATTACTTTCTCAACATCTGCAAAATATAAGAGGACCGATTACATATTTTCTAACATTACTTTCTCAAAATATTACACTTTTGAAGATGTTTCAGTACAAAAAAGATGCAATCAAGACAACGCTTTTCATAAACTCCATCTATCATTTTTCAAGTGTGACCTTGACCTTTGAGGTTAAACATTTTACTTTCAGTGTGACCTTGACCTTTGAACTTGTAATCTGCAATATTATGGTAAATATTTGCGCCGAATCATTTCAAAATTTCAACATGTGGGGAAGCTTCACAACAGATTCAATCAATTCATATACATGAAGCTGCCTTAGGTCAATCATTGATTTAGCATTTGACTTAGTGAAGTTATTCCAGTTGTCCAAGACTAGTAATCTTTGGTTCAGATATATAATGTATGTAGTAATAATAAATAGAGTATAAAGGTAAACATTTGATGATTTCGACAAGAAGTTTTAAATCTAACGCCAACTATATTGTGATCACTCAAGCATGATCTACAAAATTAAGCAATAGAAACAGCAGTTCTAAATTTGTTATTATATAAAGGATGTATTTACCATGAGTACTTCCAGCTGAACTAGGTCTGGCTTCATCATTGGTGCTTGGTTTGGTATTTTGTTTGGATTTCTCCTGTAGAAATTATGTACAGAATTAATGACAACACAAATCATAAAATTATCAGTCTTTTTGATGTTATAAAATTATCACAAGTCATTAGAATATTTACAGTTTAATATCGATTTTTGCCGACATTTGTGTGCTTCACTTTTCAGCTTCAAAGACCCAATTTATTTAAGGTATTAAATAATGTTATTTGAACTTTTAACATTTCTGGATTCGATTTTTTCTTTTTATCACTGTTTTTACTTAAGTATTACATGCACAGCTAAAAATAGGAAGATATAAAGAAATTAGTCCATTAGTACACAAATAGCCCAATATTTTTTGAATAGTGGAACTAAATACATACTTGTAAACTTAGATCATTCTCTGCTCCGCCACATTCTATCTCCATATCTTCACGTGTAGTAGATACACCACCAGTTTCCTGCATACCTGCCGTATTAGTCTCACGTAGAATAGCTTGTCTTTGTCTCTTTGTTTCTTCTATAGCTTTTATTATAGCTGGTGCATTTACCAAATTCCCTCGCCCTGAAATAAGATTTAACATTCTTAAATATTCTTATAAGTCCCACTGGTCAACAGTATTTCAGTCATGCATTTACCAAATTTCCTCACTCTGAAATAATTAAGTGTAAAAACAAAACATTAATCTAAAACCAATGGCTAATTATGTATAGTGAAGTGGGCCATCCCTTGGAGTAAAATGAGATATTAAATTCCAAAATCTTCATACATCGAAGTTTCATTTGTTTGATAGTGGTAAGCAAAATTAGATATTGCATAAAATTACAGTGACTCTACATAGAATAAGCCTGCTTTCCAATGGTTATGTCAACCTTAAATTTGTTTGTGTAGTCTGGCTACCCGACTAGATAATATATTTTATCAATCAAATTAAGAAATTTTAGTTAGATTTTATTCTGGGCTTGATTATCTACCGGTATGTTTGAGGGTGCAAAGGGAAATAAGTTCATGAGAAAAGAGTAGATTGAGGAGTTGTCTTTATAAACATAGGGTATGTTAGACAGACTATTGTTGTTTAAGCATATCCAGTTATTTGATGAAAAGAAATATTTTTTACGACGAAAAAATTACCTTAACATGTTGAATGCAAAACATGACGAGAAATTGTGGTATTTTTCAAGTAACAGCCATCTTGCATCGTGGCCTTCACCTCATCAATCAGGTGACAAGTTTCCTATTGTTTTGTGAATTCTGATTGGCTAGTAATTACCATTCAGGGAATATCTGCTTTTATTGGTACTGGAAATGACTGGAAAGCATTTCCCATCTAATTTGTTAGGCTTTATCGACAGAAAAAAACCTATGATAGCTTTTGCACTGAGTCTGGTAATGGCACTGGTTCAAATCTTGGCTAAACCACCAAGTCATTTCACTTAATTTAATTGGTCATGTTCATTTTATCACAATACTTACCAAATCTGTTAAAGACTTCCTCGACTTGTTCATGAGTGTAACCTTGACTTAATACAGCTAATACATGTGGTGTCCTCATCAGTTCTTGTACTGGTGGTACTGCAGCTACACCATTCTGTAATCAAGTATACAAATACTGTTATAATCAAGCCTTCCATTTGACTCTTGCATTTGCATTTTGACTCTTGAGTTTGTCAAAAGTGTTCTTTAAATGCAGAGTCAAATTTACTATATTGTACTTGTAATACAAGTTTCTTGCAATAACTTCATGACTCTTTAAAATGAAGAGTCAAATTTACTATATTGAACTTATAATTCCAATTTTCTTGTAATAAATTCATGACTCTTGAAAATTGAGATTTGGGAGTAAATTTGACTCTTCACTTTTGGAGGCTCAGATACTGTGGACTTATACATATTTTTGCATGCATCAGAAGGCTAGCATATTGGCAGCTACCAAATAAATGTTTATGTGTGACATAGTGTTTTAGCCTAGCACGAAATCAGTGAAACTGAAGTCACATTGTAACATTATGCTCGGTAAGTGTAATGGATTTTTTCATTTAATTTGAGGATTAAACCCACCACAAACTTAAACTGTGCAAAATAATTTGCTTTACAGTAGACAATGTTTGGTCAAACTTCTGAAATGATAGAAACCCTAAACATGCTACATGTAAAAGGTAAAGTTTGTTTACCATAGTGTCGCCCCTATAGAAAGGGCCAGTCAATTCTGACTTACGAGACACTTGCATATATTTCATGCATACAGTTCCTTCCCGAATCCCTTCTCGTAATGCCGGGTGCCTGGCAGAGAATGGCCTACGGTAACCATTAATTTAACTAGCTGGCGGCTGATTAACCGGTCTCATCAGTTCCGCCGAGATTCGAACCTTCAAACTCCCTAACCACTGGGCCACAGTCTTATGATGTATGATATATTTACCTGTAGATCTCTGACATATTGCAGGAATTTATCTCCCTTTATAGCTCTAACATAACCACAATGTGGGAACCATTTAACATGCTACATGATATATTTACCTGTAGATCTCTGACATATTGCAGGAATTTATCTCCCTTTATAGCTCTAACATAACCACAATGTGGGAACCATTTAGCATGCTCCTCCCATGGATTATCTTGTGGTTCCCAGTCATACAGCTCACCTCCACACCAGAAACATTTACATCTATCACCATTGCCTGAAACGTGTACACATATACATAATTACATGTAGATTGGTTTACATTTTTTAAAACACTGTCAAAGTGTTTCAGTCAATGCAATGTTCACACTGCCATTCCTGACCAACCTCATTAAAAATAATAAAATCCAATTCTAACATTTGCTCCATTCCCTTGTGTTTGTAAATCAGCATAAAGTACTGGGTACAGTTTTATCAAAGCATTTACAGAAATCATAAACTTACAGTCAAGTTTAATTCTTTATAACACTTTTACCACTATACAGTTTTGTAAATGGAATTCAACACTTATAAAGATGCAGTTTATGAGCTCCTACAAATAATATATGTCTCGAACTTCCAGTTGTTAAAGAAATATGAAGAATTTAAATTTGACCATAGTATACAATTTCATAAGTCCTTTGATAAACAAGAGCACCGCCTTGCGGGTGCAGACGCTCATCTGATATCTGTCACTGTCAAAAGGCAGACAAACTTAGCATGAAGTAGGACAGAGTTAGGTGCCCTGCTTTACCTTAACACAAAACTTAACCAAAAAAATTTCCAAAAAGGGGCAGTAACTCATGCAAAATGCAGATCAGAGTTATGAGTCTTGCTTGACATGGTCAAGTATTGATGGTGAGCAAGTATTGCAAGTTTCAAAGCAATAGCCCACATAGTATATGAGAAAAGTGGACATAAACACAAAACTTAACCAAGGAATTTTCTAAGTCCAACAAGGGGCAATAATTCACGTCAAATGCAGATCAGAGTTATGGGTCTTGCTAGACATGGTCAGGTATTGATGGTGAACAAGTGTTGAAAGTTTCAAAGCAATAGCATACATAGTGTTACTGTATGAGAAAAGTGGACCTAACCACAAAACTTAACCAAGGAATTTTCTAAGTCCAACAAGGGGCAATAATTCACGTCAAATGCAGATCAGAGTTATGAGTCTTGCTTGACATGGTCAGGTATTGATGGTGAACAAGTGTTGAAAGTTTCAAAGCAATAACTCCGATATTTTAGGAGAAAAGTGGACCTAAACACAAAACTTAACCAAGGCATTTTGTTTTCTAAGTCCAAAATGGGGCAATAATTCTTACAAAATGCAGATCAGAGTTATGGGTCTTGCTTCACAGGCTCAGGTAATGATGGTGAACAAGTGTTGCAAGTTTCAAAGCAATAGCTTTGATAGTTTATGAAAAAAGTTTACCTAAACACCAAACTTAACCATGCAACGCCGATGCAGACGCTGATGCCGACGCCGATGACGATCAAGTGATGATAATAACTCATCTTTTTTCAAAAATCAGATGAGCTAAAAAGTACCCTGGAGCATATTATGGGTCTGATTTAAATGAGTGACTCCTGACAGGTTCGGACAAAGAGGAATATTCAATCTTTTTACTAATAAGGACTGACAAGTACAAAAACTTCCTCCATAGCCTTGACTACACAGTCACATTATCCTGACAGTACGGACCAACCAGCAGTTACCTGGAAAAATTAAACTAAGAGTCAAGCAAGGGAGGTAATTGCTCTTTCCCTGCGTAAAAATATACAAAAAATGATTTTCTGGAATACCAACCAAATATTCTCTTTTTTTTTCAAGTGAATGGGGATGTAAATCTATCAATTACTTTGTTCTGGCCTTAGACTAGTGCATGTTGCAGGATTGGCCAGTCAATCAGTTATATTTGCTAATTAACCCAACAAGTAATTAACATAACACAGAGTGCAGAAGTTGTTAACTGAATAATAAATGAATTATGTAGGAGGCTAATGAGGCTGGTAATCAAACAAAACTATTGCAAAACCTCTTTATCATGGTAGTACTTAGTAATTCCAATACAACACTTAGCAATGTGTTCTGTCAGAGTGTTTCACAGGTTTTCAGTTAAGTTGGGTGGGGGAATGTTAACTTAACATCTTATTATTGAGTTTTTAACTTTTACACTATTTTCAGTGACATACACCAAACAGTTGACCTAGCTAGTTAATTAGTACTAACGAGTTCTTCCACAAGTAACTTACTTCTCCACATGCGGAAGACCTGGCAAGAAACTAAATCTGAAACTAACAGCACCTAGTTTTGGCTTTAACAGGTTGTGGGTATTAAATTTGTACTTTTCTCTTGGACCAAAATGTCACTAAAATTCTCATTCCAAGTTCCTAAAATATTGGGGAAAAGCACTGAACCATTACAAATTCTTGCAAATTTCAGGATCAAGTTATATAACTTGCTTTATAAATTACTGAGTCATGTACATGTATAGATTGTTATCACATGTTGCAAATTGTGAAACAATATCTTTAATAGTTCACTAGAAAAGTTGACCTAAACATAAAACCAAGCAATGATCAAGTGATGTTAATGACTTAGATTAATTTTGATTTCCAGAAAATTAGATGAGCCAATAATATGATGGTTGTCACTCAGTGGAGTCCCAGTGTCTATACAACATTCAATTATCTGTATTTGCTACATAAACTGGCCTTCGGGATTGGCATTAATGTGATTTACAAACCACAAACTATTCACCTACCCGGTACATACATAACACATGATAAAGACTGGTATATACTATACAAAAGTAAACAATAAGAAATATCCCCTCTGGGTTTTATCAATCCAATACATGATATTATTCATTCATGGTAAAATCCCCCACTACATATTTTATGTAGATAGTATATTACTAGAGACATGACTCAAATACATAATGTTGATATACGTGCATAACTTCCAGTCACCATTATTGTTTACAATTATACACTTGAAAGTTTTGTATGCATATTAAATCTAGTAGACCGTCAATGCATGGCAAGTGTAAACCAATAATTGAAATGTTTGCGAAATTCAATACTAACTTTCACATTTTGTTGATTGTCTAAAGTATGGATCATTAGAAATATATTAATAAACAGTCTATTCAAAAATGATTAAAAAATGTTCAAACTTAAATGACCAAACCTTATGATTAAACACAGTCACTGAGCCTGACAGCTAAATTTTCTTATCTTAGAGAGACCTACAAGACAAATCTTGATAATAAATTGATCTACTGTAAAATCATTAATATTTGTGGGGATTTAATTTTGTGGATTTTGTGGATGACTTTAACCACAAACTTTAATCCACATGAATATTAATGATTCTATGGCATCTCACTAAGTGGATTATGTATCCATGAAATTAAGCCCCATAAAATGGTATTTTTTTAGAAAAAAAACCCCACAAAATTGTGTACCATTGAAATTAAATGATTTTACAGTATTCCTGATTGCTTTCTTCCACATGTCACTGACACTACAATAAATACATGAAATACCAGTACATGAAATATGTGGTGAAGGAATTTTTATTATGCTACTGATGCAAATACCTAGGCATAATGCCATCCAAAAAACTACTACAAATGTACTTTGGCTACCCATGTAACCAGTGTTTCATAATCAGTGATACAGATTAAACGTTCATTCACCTTTAAACCCGTTATTTTCTACAATTATGTTTACTCATTATTTTCATAATTTGTATAGGTCAAGGTAAAATTATTGACCTCTTTTGAGGTTAAATAACTTAACATAGTTATTTTTTTAACTTATAATATACAAAACCAATCAGTTTTCAGAAAAAAAGTAAACTTTTTAAAGCACAAACTTATTAAATTGCATGAATAGAACTCATTCTCAACTTATTAAAAGGATTGACTTTTCAGGATACATGTATCAAATCATTCAATAATTATGCATCAGAACATGTGACCGTGCTTTTTTTCTTCAATAAAACACATGATACATATTGTTCATTATTTTTCAGTTAACTGACAGTACTGATTTATGTAATTATTCAGAATTCCCAAATTGTTCGGATCTGGCACCTATTGTCTTGGCAAAGTATTAAAGTATCGTGCATGTAACACATCTGTGAATACTACATTTTACTAACTTTATACCACAAGCTGTGAAACAATCTACTTTAGTGCTGAATCAATAACAGCATCCTGATATTAATACCATGTTAACTCTCCTCTCATACCCAGCACTTAGCTATGGTGCAATAAAGAACATTAAATGCATTGATTCAAAGCAAGTAAGTCAATCCCCACTGTGGCACGTGTAAACAATTAATTAAGTTACTGTTAACCAACTTACTTTCGCAAAAACTAATTTTTACAGTTTTACGGTTTGCTGTATTGCCGGCATATTCGCAACAACAATTTTTTGCATTTTTTAGTCTACCGCAATGTCCATATTAAAGTTTGGAACACTTTGGTGCCTTATCAATTTTATGAATTTCTGCCACTCACGAAATCCGCGAAATTAAATTGTGCGAAATAATTTCTTAGTTTACTGTATTAACATGTAACATGTTACAGCCAAATCATTGAAACAAGTATGTGAAACATGTAAGAACTTATATACATTGACAGTGATATAGTCAGGGTCCTGAAATCTGTTTTACAAAACTAAAAACATTTATAATTACATAATGATATAATTCCTTTGTAAAAATATACCAGTTTTATATAGCGGCATTAATTTTACTTAAACCAGGCACTGAATTCCAATGGTAACAGGGCCCTTACTTTACAACTTTTGTGAACAAAATTTAGCATAATTCCCCATCTCAATTAATTATATTGAATATGCATAAATGTGTCCCCTATTTTCGGAAAAAATATTCACTTTCTTATTGTTGCTTTTTCTATTCTACATGTATAACAATTTTCCAAGATAGAGAAATTCTACTTTTCGGGGCTAAAATATCAGACTCAGGTCTATGTTCTGACATATTTGCGGAAGATGGAGGTATTAAAAAATAATGAAATTGTTTTGTTAATAAAGGCTTAAGAAATAATATCTAAAGTAAAGTAATATACTTTTTATATATAGAAATTACAATTACTTACCCATATATAAAAGTCCAGCTTTCGCAAGATCAATAGGGGTTTGTGTCATTTGGGCAGGCCAACCTCTAAATGATCGAATTCTTTTATATTCATCTCCCCACTGTCGGTACTTTGGTGTTGTCGTGGTAGTCTGATCAGCTGACATAGGTTGTCCATTTTGAAAAGAAGGTAACATAGGGAGGCTCGTATTACTTTCCAATGCCATACTATTCAGTCCAGTAGGACGACTGTCGATTCTATTTTGGGCATCCATTCTATGAGCGTTACTTTCACCTCTGACATAATTTACATGGGACTCGACAGGGACTTTAACAGTGGTATTATAAGATGTTTGAACAGACTGAGAGTTTGAAGGTGGCAAATAAAATAATGAAGTTGAAGATGCAGTATTTTGCCTCGGAGTCGGAGTTAAAGCAGGATTCAAAGGGACGTTACCACATTCATAACCAAATGCAAACGGGCACTCTGGACAATGTGTTTTATGTTCATTCTCAACAATGTCACCTTCCTCCCAGCTTGATAATATTCCACGACAGAAAACACATTGAGTTCTATCCGCAGTATGAGTATAAATAAATCCATTTCTGGCCAAGTCCTCTTTTTTCACAACAGCATTTGACGGCCAATCATAAAAGGTCTCAAGTCTTTGAATTTCCACTTTATATCCTTCGTAAACATTGGTGACCATTTCTGGTACAACGTCACCTGATGTACTTCTTTGCGGATATAGGCTGACATTTGTATTGAATGTTGACTCAAGACCCGTGACTAAGGGGTTCTTAGAGTTATACATGTCACTTATATTAGCATGATGTGTTGAGATGTAGTTATTGGATCCCTGGCTGGTGACCGACTCCTCTGTTGGGGGATGACAACTACGCTCAAAGCTAGGTGCAATATCATAGGATCCACTGTCACTGTCGTTCTGTCCAGACATTGCTGAATCTTGTATGTGTTAATCCACTCTAAAATACAACCATCATATCTTAATTCTTATACATTACAAATGCGCTGCCAAAACTCGTTTCGAATAAACTCCTTGGTCAATGCATGCAATATTGCTTCAGTCAATAGCGCACCCAATTGTTAACTAAAATCCTTAAGTGCTTGCATGACAATAAGAAAGGTTAAATAAGTAGTAAAGAACTTGATTCCAGGAATTTGCTGCACAAATGATCTGTGAAAGTTGGAATGAATGACCCCCGGGCCCGTAACAGTAAGCTTTGTCAGATAGCAGAATAAACAGCACACATCGTGACATGTAGCATTTTGTATCATGGACATAAGAAAGCACGTTGATAAGGGAACAAGAAATTTCATTGAAATATTTCTCAAAATATTTTCCTTAACAACAACACTTTATAAGTTTGTTACAGCACCAGACCTTTTTCTGGCCTTTTTGGGAAAAAGGCCTCTGCCCAATTTGGGAATTTTGCGTCGCGGATTCTTACAAATTGGGAAAAAAAATAAGTGGTTAAGTGGCAACATTGGGATTTTTTCCTTTTAAAATATCTTAAAACCATGAATATATTTCCATTTCTATTGGAGGATGGTTAGACGCCGTACTGTTCCGTACTGAACCGGAGCAGTCAATGCATAGTATAGCCTCACCTCGTATTTCCGTGGTACCCCTAATTCCGTGGTATTGGATATAAACAGTTGTGTGTGTCATACATACGAAATATACCTGTAAATAAGTGCACTATCACTTAAATCTCACAAATTAATAAAAAAGTGGACAAAAAAGTAAATAAACAACCTTTTTGGGCTGAATTAACTTTTTCTCCTAGTAAAGAGTTAATTTTCTAGTGATTTAAGAGTAGGTCACTTGCTTAACCTTTAGCAACAAAAGTATACATAACAGCTTATGTTAACTTGTCTGCTACAGTTTACAACATCTGTCTTAACATTTTTACTTGGTTTCGGACAGGTGCATGTCTTGTAGGCGGACACTAAGAACTGTTTTCATTGGATACCGTGGAAATAGGGGTATCCGCTCTCCAAGTGTAGAAAGGAGTAGGTTATGGAAAAACTTAATTTTGGTTTTTGTTTTGCCCGATAAAAACATTTAATTAGAATAAATCACAAACCAAAGGTACATTTTATTATTCAGTGATAGGCTGTAACCAGTATTGCTATTGTAAACATTATATTTAAGTTTATATTTAAGTGCCACGGAAATACGAGGCACCAGTATACAGACCGTACTGTGATCAAACAAACTCGATATACCGTCCAATAGGCTACAACGGTAAATCCAAAATAAATTAGATATTTGGTATACCGTGTTATATTTAGTTATAAACATTTTTCGCTCTGGAGTAAAAAAAAAAAAACTTTTTTTCAATTGGGATTTTTTTCAGCAATTGGGATTTTTTTTCACCAATTGGGAATGGAATTTGAGGCCGAAATTCGGCCTCACACAATACCAAGAAAAAGGTCTGAGCACACTGCACAAAAAGTGGCATGTGTTGCATTAACCTCAAGGAAAAGAACTACTCTCATATCCCATAAATTCAAGTAATTGAATAACTCAATAATAGATTACAACAACGTGTACACTTTCGATTGATACATTAATAAATAACAAAATATCCGAAAATTGTCAATAACCGAAACTGCAAATCTACGGACTTACCAAAATGTCAACAAAATAGCTTATCCTATCATAATGGAACAAGCGATCGATACTATATTACGCAACTTGTTTAATCCATTCAGAAAACAGATTTGTAAAAATGATGTTGGGATTCCTGGCAGAGTTGCAGGTGTTTATAAATATCGATTTCGAAATATTTTGGGAATTTCCCGAATCAGTCATCGGCCTGGTCTAAAACGCTGACGAATGACAGGAGAGTTACTTCCCTTGGTCAACAGTTTGGAGCAAAGTCGAGTTTTACACTATTGCTTAATTTTTAGTTTTAGGTAAATCCATTGCATTTTTTATATTTGTATCGCATTTTATTTCGAAAGTAGCAAGTATTTTTTCGTCTACATCTGTAACGCAAACATTACCTTTGCATAAAATTGTATGGTCTGAATGCCCAAACTTGTAGAATAAAAATGACTTGAATCCTTACCCTATATATTGCTTATTTCTTCTGCATGCGTCTGTAGTTTGTTCCACAAGGGCCGTATATAGACATCCAGAAGATTGTTGTGATTTGTCCAAGTGAACATGCAATAGCACACAATAAGAGAGATCTATACCTCCATGCCAATATAGTCAGGTTACATACATGTAGCTAGGTTACTCAACTGGAATGCCAATATCATTAGGTTACTTGTAGGTTACTCAACATGGTGTACTAAGGAGCTCTGCTCTCAATGCCTGTAATAAACATATTACTAGTTTGTTCCACATGTATCTCTATATAAGTTGTTTGTTCCACATGTATCTCTGTATAAGTTGTTTGTTCCACATGTGTCTCTATCTAATTCGTTTGTTCCACATGTATCCCTATACAAATTGTTTGTTCCTCATGTACCCCTATATAAGTTGTTTGTTCCACATGTACCCCTATATAACTTGTTTGTTCCACATGTATCTCTGTATAAGTTGTTTGTTCCACATGTATCTCTGTATAAGTTGTTTGTTCCACATGTACCCCTATATAACTTGTTTGTTCCACTTGTACCCCTATATAAGTTGTTTGTTCCACATGTATCTCTATATAACTTGTTTCTTCCACATGTATCTCTGTATAAGTTGTTTGTTCCACATGTATCTCTGTATAAGTTTTTTGTTCCACATGTATCTCTGTATAAGTTGTTTGTTCCACATGTATCCCTATATAAGTTGTTTGTTCCACATGTACCCCTATATAAGTTGTTTGTTCCACATGTATCCCTATATAAGTTGTTTGTTCCACATGTACCCCTATATAACTTGTTTGTACCACATGTTCCCCTATATAAGTTGTTTGTTCCACATGTATCTCTATATAAGTTGTTTGTTCAACATGTACCCCTATATAACTTGTTTGTTCCACATTTACCCCTATATAAGTTGTTTGTTCCACATGTACCCCTATATAAGTTGTTTGTTCCACATGTATCTCTATATAACATGTTTGTTCCACATGTACCCCTATATAACTTGTTTGTTCCACATGTATCTCTATATAAGTTGTTTGTTCCACATGTACCCCTATATAACTTGTTTGTTCCACATGTATCTCTATATTAAAGTTGTTTGTTCTACATGTACCCCCATATAACTTGTTTGTTCCACATGTACCCCTATATAACTTGTTTGTTCCACATGTATCTCTATATAAGTTGTTTGTTCCACATGTATCTCTATATAAGTTGTTTGTTCCACATGTACCCCTATATAAGTTGTTTGTTCCACATGTACCCCTATATAAGTTGTTTGTTCCACATGTACCCCTATATAACTTGTTTGTTCCACATGTACCCCTATATAACTTGTGTGTTCCACATGTACCCCTATATAACTTGTTTGTTCCACATGTACCCCTGTATAACTTGTTTGTTCCACATGTACCCCTATATAACTTGTTTGTTCCACATGTACCCCTATATAACTTGTTTGTTCCACATGTATCTCTATATTAAAGTTGTTTGTTCCACATGTATCTCTATATAACTTGTTTGTTCCATATGTATCTCTGTATAACTTGTTTGTTCCACATGTATCTCTGCATGACTTGTTTGTTCCACATGTATCTCTGTATAAGTTATTTCTTCCACATGTATGAGATATGTCTCTGAGGCAAGTTGTTTGTACCTCCAATAGTGTTTGTTCAGGAGTCTTTAACATGCAGCAATTCAGAGTTGTAAGACTCCTTTTTAATACAGACTATTTTTTACCCAAATAGATATTGTTATTACCCAAATAAATATGATGACGGTCATGGTTGTCACGAGTTTTCTCCATTTTCTCTTTGTACCATTAACATAAGATTCTCTCCCTTGTTTATTTTTACAACTTATCTCCCTTTGTTCGTCTCTTATATTAACCTGTCAACATTTGTGCATGAAATTTTAAGACTGTACATATTACAGGCTTCTTGCATAAATGAGATAAATTGGATAACATCACATGTATCGGCTTACTCCTTCACTGTAATAATATACCTCTTGCATTAAGAACTCCAATCTGCAAAAATGTCTTGCTTGACTGGTGGTTAAAACTATGTGCATAATGAGAGGACAATTTGTACATAATTTTGAAATACTCTCCACTTACCTATACTAAGGACAAAATTGAATTACAGACAATTAAGGAATCAACTGATCAATTATGCTTAAAGAAAGTTCAAGTTAATTTGTTCACACTTCAAATACCACAGGCTCTCGGTGAGATTTTATAGTCCAACAAAATATTATGATCTAAAAACAAGAGTTAAATTGTAATTTTTGCTGGACCCTTAAATCGCACTGAGAGCCTGTGTTACGTAGCTATAAGGATTCGGGAAAAACAAAAGGATATAAGTTGTGAAAAGGGAGGCAATCTACACTGAGCGACAATGAAAATGCAATACTTACATAGTACAGCATAACATATTTGATAAGTATGTAATCATTGGGAAATTTTGTCATAAAATAGATATATGCATGTGACACATGAATATCACTTCGAATCAGAAAAAGTTGTTTAGCAACTTAGTTTTTTACCAGATGTTTTGGGGTCAGTATAAAACAGAAAGTTGCAAATTTTAATCTTTTAAAACCACCGCCAGGAGCGATCCATTGTGTGCATATACGGCGTATTAATCAGATGAAACGTTCATTGAATGCTAGTGGGATGCTGTGCCGTTGTTGCAGAAGGGCTATGTAAACTGCAGGTACTTTTTACGGGCCTTTACATTATTTCGCGCACAACCACTAAAATAATAAATACCTGGTCTATTATAGCCATCGTGTATTTTTTATGGTCAAAGGGAGATAATCTTGGAGAAATAAAATGATTGAAACTTGCCAGTTTTTTTATAACACTGCTTCGAATCTTACGCCTCTAAATGCATATTCGAAACTGCTCTTTTTGAGATTAATAAAATGGTATTATATTTGTCCCAAGGATGGTGAAAGTATCACCATTTGTAACTGGAAATAAATTGCATGAACGCTATAGGTATTCTTTTAAGACGGATTATTGCACTCAATGGAGAAAAAATGCGCTCTTGAATTGCGTGCTTAATTTTCAAAACACAATTTACGTCTAAATATTAATGCACATCAAAACTTGAGCATGTAGACTAGTTCAGTAATATCCAGTGATACAATTTAGTGCAAAAGTTTGGTGATTAATCTAAACAAGAAGGCCATGATGGCCCTATATCGCTCACCTGATTATAAATGAAGCCCTGCACAATTTAGACTAACAAAGGTAGAGCGTAAATATAGAAACTGGTGACCCCCGGGGCGGGGTCAATTTTGACCTCAGGGGCATAATTTGAACAATCTTGGTAGGGGACCACTAGATGATGCTACATACCATATATCAAAGCTCTAGGCATTGTGGTTATAGAGAAGAAGATTTTTATATGTTTTCCTTATATAAGTCTATGTAAAACGGTGACCCCCGGGGCGGGGCCAATTTTGACCTCAGGGGCATAATATGAACAATCTTTGTAGGGGACCACTAGATGATGCTACATACCAAATATCAAAGCTCTAGGCATTGTAGTTTTAGAGAAGAAGATTTTTATATGTTTTCCCTATATAAGTCTATGTAAAACGGTAACCCCCGGGGCAGGGCCAATTTTGACCTCAGGGGCATAATATGAACAATCTTGGTAGGGGACCACTAGATGATGCTACATACCAAATATTAAAGCTCTAGGCATTGTAGTTTTAGAGTAGAAGATTTTTATATGTTTTCCCTATATAAGTCTATGTAAAACGGTGACCCCCGGGGCGGGGCCAATTTTGACCCCAGGGGCATAATATGAACAATCTTGGTAGGGGACCACTAGATGATGCTACATATCAAATATCAAAGCTCTAGGCATTGTAGTTTTAGAGAAGTAGATTTTTATATGTTTTCCCTATATAAGTCTATGTAAAACGGTGACCCCCGGGGCGGGGCCAATTGTGACACCAGGGGCATAATTTGAACAATCTTGGTAGGGGACCACTAGATGATGCTACATACCAAATATCAAAGCTGTAGGCATTGTAGTTTTAGAGAAGAAGATTTTTATATGTTTTCCCTATATAAGTCTATGTAAAACGGTGACCCCCGGGCCGGGGCCAATTTTGACCCCAGGGCCATAATTTGAGCAATCTTGGTAGGGGACCACTAGGTGATGCTACATACCAAATATCAAAGCTGTAGGCATTGTAGTTTTAGAGGAGAAGATTTTTATATGTTTTCCCTATATAAGTCTATGTAAAACGGTGACCCCCGGGGCGGGGCCAATTTTGACCCCAGAGCCATAATTTGAACAATCTTGGTAGGGGACCACTAGATGATGCTACATACCAAATATCAAAGCTCTAGGCATTGTAGTTTTAGAGAAGAAGATTTTTATATGTTTTCCCTATATAAGTCTATGTAAAACGATTAGTAAGGTTGCATAAGACTATAATTACAGCTTAATAATTGTTTAATAGTTTGTAAACATACAATCACTGTAAACGATGATAACCCTAATATCCACATTCTGCATTTAATTTAAATTAAAGCCTCAAAGCTGCTAACAAGTACACATTTCGTAGTTTTTCAACTAAAATATAGTAAGAGACAACTCTTACATGATCACAACCAGTATAATTACAGAGTACACTCCCTTTGATCAAATGAAAAACAAGGTTTTTCTATTACTTGACCTAGTAGCCTAATTTTTGACCTCAGATGACCCAATATCGAACTTGACCTAGATTTTGTTAAGATGATCATTGTGACCAAGTTTCATAAAGATTAGGCCAAAATTGTGACCGCTAGAGAGGACACAACCCAATTGTTGACAGACGGACGGACGGACGACGGACGACGGACGACGGACGAAGAGTGATCACAAAAGCTCACTCTGTCACTTTGTGACAGGTGAGCTAAAAAGTGAGTATAATTATCCAAGAGTTATCGCACTTGACTTAAACATTTTTCTTACATCCTATGATTTCTAATGCATTTTTACTTTCTTAACAGGGGTAATTTAAATCAACGGAACTTTGATTTTTAGTACGGATACCCCACATTTGAGCATAACGCCCGATCTTTTGGAGTCTTCCTTTGGCGTATGCACCATGTTTTCTACTAGTTATTTTGTTTTTCCAACTTATCCATCCATATTCTTCAAAATGCTTGCACAATATGCCAGCAAAATTGTAGCCACATATCAGCATGAGGAAAGTTGCGGTTTAAGGCTATTCCGCTATGGACGAGTGGTTCTTAAAGTATTTTCATGGAAAAAAGCTCAAATATGTGGATAATATATAAAGAAGTGAGGATCCAAAATTTCAAGTTTATAAGTTAACAGATTCCGGAAATATTCAAGTTTAAAAAGTGCTGCGTTTTCATTGCCACTCAGTGTATTATGGTGTCAAAATGTAAAATATCCATCTTACACATTGAAAGGTAAAACAACTAGACATATGTAACAAACAATATTTTTATTTATGAAGTATGCATGATTAAATGAACAAATTAAGTCTCATAATTGTTGTTATATTAAAGGAAAACAGTTCAAGAAACAAGACTGTGTTCAGTAAACACTTATGCCAGGGTGATAACCTTGTCCATAAAAACTAGCTAAGTAAATCAACCTGAAAGTTTTGTAACAAACAATGAACGTACAAATCATTAAATAAATTGAACATAAATATAATGAGGCCTAAAATTCTTTGTTTCTTGTAATATATGCCTCCCAAAATAGAGTAGGTATATCAAACAATCTGTTCACAATAAAAAAGAAAGAAGAATTAATACCAATAGTATTTAAACTGGAGAAAAAATTGAACAATCAATGTAACATGGGATTTGATACTAGAGAAAAACAGATTTTGATGTAATATATAGAATGATCTATGTTTAGGCATTGTCATAGCTGGAATCCAAGCACATACCCTAGCTTACTGGCAGACACATGGCTAGGTTTCTTTTTAGGATAGGCAAAACATATTTTAGAATATTTTCCATGACTTTGTATGTATTTGAAACAGCCAGAATTTCGTTACGCGAATGCGTATTTGCGTACAATCAGCTACATGCCAGATTGAGTAAGAAGAAGTAGGCATAACATTTAATCATAGAATTCCTGACATGAATAAATTAAAACAGATACAATAGCACATGGAATACAAAATTAATGGACTATAGATGCATCAAACTGTATCCTTCAATTGTTAACATGATCATTTTTGTCTTTCAGACTGCTTCCTTATTACTGTTTTTTTAAATTACCTAGATGGAATTTTTGACATATCCTCAGCGGTTGCTATCAATAGAATTTAGATGTCAAAAGATTGTAAATTTTAGAATTTTCATGCGACCAAATGATCTTTGTCCTGGGTTAACATCTATCTAGCATTTCTTTCTTAAGACTGGTGCCATGTATGGTGATTAGTTAAAAAGTAATACACATAATTATGTCTAAAATATATAAAGATGTGTAAAAATCAAATTAAAAACAGCTGAATATCAAAACTAATACATGAGCATAATGATATTAAATTAGTGTGAATTACACAAAGTTGCATGAATAAATGAAAATAAATTGACATCATTGGCCCAGCAAGATTGTATCTCTCTTTAGTCTATATAGTAAGATACAACCTTGTTGCGAAAAATAGACAATTATAATTAGTTCACAATATGACACAAGCAATTAAGATATCATAGATTGCTACAATTTTGGGTAGTACACTTAACGTTGATATACTTTAAAATTATAAATATTTGCGGCAGATTTTATTTTTGTTAATTTCCTTGATGATCTTGATTGTAAAATCGAATCCTTTTGAACAATTGACCTAAAATATGTAACAAGATGTTTTCTTTCTTTCAATATTTTAATTAGCAAATACTAATTACTGTAGCAAATTAAAATAACCATTTAAAAAAAATTGCGAAATTTGATACCAGTGAAAAAATGAGTGATTTTACAGTATTCAGCGCAACCTTTGTTTGTGGTTATCTGAATTAAGTAACCACCTGTCCCGTCTTGAGAAGTTGGTACTGAATTCTAATTGACATCTAGACCTGTATAGATCAGCCACCTGATTTATACAACCTGACTTGATATATATGTCTTTTTCAATGGCTGATATAGACAGACCCCGTTCTCCCGAAGCATCTCCCATAGAAATCTCAACTCAAATTAAGATTTTGCTAAAATCAGGGTAATAGACAAATCTTAAGTTCCAGCTTTTGAAATGATGTTGTTATAGTCTATTTTAAACCTAGAATGTAATTTCTGTATAGTGAGGTCAATATCCAGTCAAGCCTTGTATTGAAATTAACAAGAAGACCCATGCCATTATTTGAGATGAGACCGGGCCAGGTCTGACTGTAAATGTATCAATGTAAAATAAAAGATTGTTCGTTAAACAAATTTATACAATCATGATATTTGTATCATTTAAAATTTCACACAGTATTTTCAGTTCTGTTCCGTTCAGTGTCTTTATTTGTGTTTCAAGACTGGAGAATACGTAAGGACGCTATTTTTCATGTGCTTTCTTTCTTTGTCATTATAATTCTTCTCAGCAACTTCCCTGTCGATATTGACTCCTGTATCGCTGACTTGGTGCAAAGGAATTCGACCTTTGAACTTCTGTGTATAGTCCTCCCCCATCCTCTTAGCTTCCTTGGGTGTAACACTGCTCGTCTCGGGATAGTGGTTTGGAGGAGTTAGATCATCGAGCGAGAGTTGATCTTCATCGAGAATTCTCATGTTGGAGTCATCACTGTTAGAGGTGATGTAGCCACCATCTTGTACAAGCTGCTCATTCTGAAAATATAAATCAGCAAAGTTAGCATTCAGAAAATATAAATCAGCATAGTTAAGCATTCAGAAAATATAAATTAGCATAGTTAAGCATTCAGAAAATATAAATCAGCATAGTTAAGCATTCAGAAAATATAAATTAGCATAGTTAAGCATTCAGAAAATATAAATCAGCATAGTTAAGCATTCAGAAAATATAAATTAGCATAGTTAAGCATTCTGAAGTTATAAATCAGCATAGTTAAGCATTCTGAAGTTATAATTTCAGCATAGTTAAGCATTTTGAAAATATAAATCAGCATAGTTAAGCATTCTGAAATTATAAATCAGCATAGTTAAGCATTCTGAAGTAATAAATCAGCATAATAAAGCATTCTGAAGTAATAAATCAGCAAAATTAAGCATTCTGAAATTATAAATCAGCAAAATTAAGCATTCTGAAATTATAAATCAGCATAGTTAAGCATTCTAAAATTATAAATCAGCATAGTTAAGCATTCAGAAAATATACATCAGCATAGTTAAGCATTCTGAAGTTATAAATCAGCATAGTTAAGCATTCTGAAATTATAAATCAGCATATTTAAGCATTCTGAAGTTATAAATCAGCAAAATTAAGCATTCTGAAGTTATAAATCACAGGAGCCATGATACGTCTTTCAGTTTATAATAGTATACTTATTTTGTAATCACTGAGTTAATGAATTCATGAGGAACTCAATTTACAAATATTGTTGATCATAAAAATAACTCAAACAATTTTTACTGATAAGTTGCTATTTAGTAAGGACAATTGTATTGGAGAAGATTTTAGAACATACTGGTAAATGATGAGTAGTTTCTGTACGTAGTCCATGTATAGCCTGTTGTTGTACAGTGTGAGGTGGAACGGTTACCGGTATGTCTTCAATGCCAGAAAACTGCATATCATGTCTGGAAGGTTCCGGTTCAGGTCTTCGTCTGAACCTTTCACCATCAGATCGGTCCGACTTCTGTTCCCGGTCGGATTTTGGCTCCCGTTCATTCTTTGGTTCCTGGTTTCGCTTACTAGTAAACTTTTTAAGGAAAGACTCTTTGTCAAAACCTCCGAACTTCGCATTCCTCTTAACTTTGACATTAGGTCCAGGTTTAGGTTTTGGATGTTCGTCCATTCTCAGGATTTCTCGTTTGGTTTCCGGCACAACTTTAGCAAACTTGCTCCTTCGTTCCCTCTCCTTCTCTCGTTCCCTTTTCTCCTTGAATTCTTTGCTAGGTTCTAGGAACGCTGGTGGAGGCATACCCATTTCTTCCTCCTCTTCTAGAACATCCGGATAATACGGATCCTTCTTGACTTTTTCCTGAAAGGAGATCAATTGAGTTTTATAAGACATAAGTCATTGTTAAATGTCTATTTTATTCATTTTTTTTTTCAATTCAAGTAATTATTCGTATACATGCACATTTCAAAACAAATTATCTCTACACAAAAACTGAATTTAAATACCTTGTTAAATGTGTTTGATTAAAGGTCACTTTTTAATAAGCTTGAATAAATGATTCTATATATCACATAGCCCTAGAGAATGCATGGGTAAAAGTTCAAAACTTTCAAAAAATTGAAATCTGCTAGTCAATATACTGAACTAAATGATTTTCATAGAAATTACATATGGGAATTATTTCTAAAAATACTGAAATCAATATTAGGACTGAAAACTTTTAACCCTGAGAATGTTCATTTTCTTCCAAAATGATAATGCATTCCACATAGGTTTCAGACAAAATTTAGCAGAACAATTATAAGTGCAACCTCGTGACAACATTGGTATATTATCCTTTCGTTAAAGTTTGACCGAAGCATGGATAGGCTAACTTCACACCAGGGACTGGGACTGCCAAACCATATTTCTGACCTGCTTAACCGCAGATTATGTCCTAATAACAGTCAAAATCCGAGCCACAAAAATCCTTTATTTTAAAGAAAATTTCGGTCGATAATCAAGACAAAAAAAGATAACTGGCTTACCTGTCGACAGAACTTGACATAAAGACAGAAGCCGATGATTGCAATATCGACAAGTACCAGAAACACAAACAGGGAACCAAACACAAGTAGAACATCAGGGAATATAGCTGTAACAGAGAGGGGATATTATACATGATGTACAGCCAGTGCCTTTGGTTGGCATAAAATAATGTACTGTAAATTATTTTATATTCATTTGATGTTTATTAAGCAAATTAGGGTGACAGACTAATTTTCTAACCACTTAGCTTAGAATGGGATGCACTATATTTATATGTAGCTATTAACCCTACAGGATTAATATGCAAGCTAGTACATACCATGGTGTGCTCTTAAACAACATAATGAAGTTAGATCATTTCTTTTTCAAATAACCTGACAACATTTTATACACTAGTTTCGGAGCCATCAAAATTAATAAAATCCAAAGTTTTAGGGCATAGAAAGACATCATTTTACCAAAGACACATTCAGGTTCGACACCGTCCCACAAACCAGTTGCCTGACAGGTTCTGGTAGATTCACCGACGACAGCGTAGTTATTTTCACAGATATACACGGCCTTCGATCCTTCATGTCTTCCTAATGCCGTATCCACCCAACCATGCTCTATGTTGTTAAGCCTGGAACATTCTGAAAAATAAAAATTAGTATTACAAAACTGAATTATACAAAATGAATTATGTCAAACCATGCTTACAAACAGGTAGGAAATTATTTAAATGTAACTTACTGTAAAACTATTTAATTTTAATGGGACAAAAAATGGGTCACCAGATTAGATGGTCAACATTCTAACCACTGAGCCACCAAGCATATATTATGGGACACCCTGTAGTTATTTAATGTCATACCTATAGCGCATGTGGGGGCGTTGCCATTCCATGTAGAATCAGAGTTACACTTCCTGTCTGTAGCACCAATCAAGGAATACCCAATATTACATGAGTATACGATAGTATCGCCAGACGCTGTGCCCTGTGATGTATCAACGTCTCCATTAGCCGGAGCATCAGGATCAGGACAACCTGAAATAGTTATATATGTATAAGTACTGCAAAATATATAAATCACTTCATATAGTACACCTAATCATTATTTGGCAAATTTAGATAATAGGTAGACTTATTCACAGTTAACTGTATCTTTGAAAAAAAAAAAATATATATATATTTATTTATTTTTTTTTTTTTTTTCAATGATACAGTTACCTGTGGACTTATTCCCATACCTGCCACATGAATGATAAAGCAAAACATGTCACAAGATGCACTTAAATCTGATTGAAAGGGTATTTAGATGCATAAACAAGGAATGCATTAATTCTAGTAGTTATAAATACGGGACAGAAGATCATAAAATGAATTTAAATACCTTTGTTCAAATGTAGGAGAACTTGGAAAAACAGAAATTTTTAAAAAACAAAAATAGGAGTAACTCCACTTTAATAGGAGAACATGGCAGGTATGCTTATTTCTCCCAGTTATGAACTTGTGGTTAGAAGTTGTGGAGTACGTCTTTATGTTATAAAAATATCTATGAATCTGTGAGGAACTAAATTCACAAATAATGAAACATAAAAACACATTGCTCCATTGACATGTAATACATTTACCTGTAGGATTCTGCAATGTTTACACAATCTCAGAACTTTTTGGGAATAATCGATTTATACAATTAAAGAGTTATCTGCTCCAGTAGAGTGAAAATGAGTGACAAACTGACAATGGAGTAATGGGTTGAAATTAAAAACTACTTTTTATAGACAGGTAAGGTACCCATGTATTAATATTCCATTTACCTGCGACACATTGAGGTGCGGAACCATTCCAGGATCCAGATGACTGACATGTTCTAATGGCGGGACCAGACAGAGCGTACCCACGATCACAGGCGTACACAGCTATCTGGCCGGCAGAATACACAGCAGGTAATGTTATAATACCATTTGTTGGCGATGCTAAACCACCACAGTCTGTGAAAAATAAAAGACATCAATTAGATCTTTTTCAGCTGATTGTCAAGAGTTCTGTCCCTTAGCTAAAACCACAAATTATCTCCCTTTCTTATATAATTGTAATATAATATCATTGATCAGGGCCACTGTAGTTCGATTTCGAGCATTGAGCCGTGACTGCATTTTTAAAGTTTAATCCATTCGCCGATAAAGATTGGCGTGGGATTGACTATTCAGATATGTACATCACACATTAGTAAGTAGCATATCTTTAAATCATGACTATTGAAATCAATAAATCACGGGTTACCCGCACAAATAGGCTAGTCTAAATGGTCATGGCTCAGGTTCAAAATTGAACTATATACCACCACAATTTGTAAACAAATAAGACAAAACTAATGAGGTATATTTTTCTTTTCAATGCATTTATGAGTTCTTTCCCTTTCTACTAATTTAAAATTATAATTATTTGTGAGCTTTAATTCTTCACAAGAATTTGTAGATGACTATGATAATGGTATCAAATTTCCTTGCTTGATCAACATCCAAAGTATATGAAACGAAGGGCCCCTTTTTAATAATTATGTTATCTGCGAAATACATTCCTCACAAAATTGCAAAAAAATAATTTCCTCACTAAATTGCAAAAAAAACACCAATAATTTCCTCACTTAATTGCAAAAAAACACCAATAATTTCCTCACAAAATTGCAAAAAAATCTTATGTCCTCACAAAATTGCAAAAAAAACCCCAATAACTCCCTGATTAAATTGCAAAAAAAAATAATTTCCTCACTAAATTGAAAAAAAATCTTATGTCCTCACAAAATTGCAAAAACTATGTAGAGAGGAATACAATAGGTACAGAACATACCAGCCAAACATGTATCAATAGCAGCATCATATTCTTGTCCTGTTAGAGAGCACAGACATCTGTCAGACCCAGCACCGTCATCCCGACAGGATGCTCCCGTCGTAACACACTGATCCGTCACAGAACAAGTCTCGTCATAGTCACGGTGAACTGAAAATAAAACATTTTAACAATTTCATACAGTGCAACATCAGTTGTACTGCAACCATGTGTGAAAACCTCAATTAGTCAAATAAATAGCAAATTAATATATTTCACTGTTTACATAATACACTAACCTCATAAAACAGAAAATTTAGAAAAAAATATATGACATAATTTGACTTTATCATAAAAAGTTCACATTATTGGGGAAAATATGGTTAAACTGTAACCAGAATGATGGTTTTATTTACTGCAAAATCATCAAAAATTCTGGTGGATTAATTTTTGGATGCTAGTACAGTACAACCACTTGAGAGCGACCCTCTGTAGCTCAACAACATCACTATTAAAACATCTTTAAAACTTCACTATTAAGCTGATATTTACAACAAACTTTTGTAGAGCAACAACTTCTATACAACAGGTCCCAAATAGCGCATGCTGCCATACACATTGTATGGTTTAGTCCAGAGAATTTGACAGGATCCTCAAATATTTAATAAGCATAATTCAGCAGCTGATAGTGTGACTGTCTGTATTTATTACACAGTAACGGTTTGTATGTTTTTTATAAACTGGAAGTATCACGAAGATGTACGATTTGTGATACAAACACAAATCTAATGGACAGATATTGCATAATTTGATTCATGCATAAATGGTCAGTATCAGATTTGATTTATGCATAAAGGTCAGCATCATGTCAAATTTTCTGTGCTGTACTTACTAGGGCTGTAACGGTACGCTCACCTCACAATATGATATGTACTGTCAATTTTTTAACGGTTCGGTATATTTCTGTATGATACAATATTCTCTAACAGCAGCTTAAAAACTACAATTTTTACGTGACAATGAATTTGTTGATTCTATAGCAGCAATTATTATCTTGCTATCAACTATTTTAAATTAATTTTGACAATATGAGGCATATATTAATACAATTATAAGGAGTGAAGAATGGTAATTATACATAATCAGAGGACTATCAGACATTTTTGACCTCTGAATATTATTTTGCTCATGAAAAAGCTTATACCGAACCGTACCAAAATTCGCAACTCTTGTACCGTGAACCGTGTGGAACTGAATTCTGCGGTCTTTCGTGTACCGTGGTATACCGTTACAGCCCTAGTACTTACTTATGAAACAGTACGGTTCATCTGTCCAGGATCCAGTAGATTCACAGGTTATCTCTATCTCTCCACTGATATAGTATCCAGCGTCACATGTGTACGAGGCGCTAGCACCTACCAAAGTACCATCAGGATACGTCCTGGCTCCATTCTCAACAATAGGTGGTGATCCACAATCTAAAATATACATTCTCAACAGTGGGTGGTGATCTACAATCTAAAATATACATTCTCAACAATAGGTGGTGATCCACAATCTAAAATATACATTCTCAACAATAGGTGGTGATCCACAATCTAAAATATACATTCTCAACAATAGGTGGTGATCCACAATCTAAAATATACATTCTCAACAATAGGTGGTGATCCACAATCTAAAATATACATTCTCAACAATAGGCGGTGATCCACAATCTAAAATATACATTCTCAACAATAGGTGGTGATCCACAATCTAAAATATACATTCTCAACAATAGGTGGTGATCCACAATCTAAAATATATGCCGAGTATAGCCTTTATTTGCTTTATTTCTACTGAAACATGGCAGGCATAATTATTATATATGTACCTTCATCCGGATTTGAACCCGGGTCGCCAGATTAGACGGCAAGAGCACTAACCACTGAGCTACGGAGGCACACATACACTCATTGCTATTACTTTCACAAAAAGTGCTGTTAATACAAAAGCCTTTGTCTCAAACAAAGGACAATAACTCTGGAAATATTCATTAATCAAAAATTTGTGACAAGAGGTACAACTAGCTAGGTATCAACTTTAATCTTAAGTTTTATTGAAATCCGACTAGTGCAGGAAAACAGGCATTGTTATATCTATTTTTTATCATTAGGGGGCCATAACTCTGGCAAAATCATAAACAGTATTAAAAACTGTATGAAACTCAAAACAAAAAATCAACCAACAAAAATTCTTGACAATATGCCAGGCTTGAAATCTACACTAACCTAATCTACACTCAGGAACAGTTCCCCAGAAACCCGACGCTTCACACTCCACGTTAGGATCTCCGACCAGACCGTACCCAGAGTCACATTCATACACGGCTATATCACCAACCTGACTCCCAGATGGTGTTCTAGCTATACCATTAGAAATGGTAGTTGCCGCATCACAATCTAAAAACAAATATTTGTACTATATTAAACACGTATTTTTGTGATACAATATTTTGAAAGAATTTAGTATTCTGAAATAGGTTTTGAGGTTTTATGTTCGCATTTTTTTACTTCAGAAAAACTACTTTCTATATTGTAGTGCATTTGTTTAAGTTTATGAGTACATTGTATATTTTTTTAATGAATTTGATTGGTAACTGTTATTTTTTAAATGGATCAATTGATAACCGTAGCACATTACCATAAAGGGAGGTAATTGAGACAGATAATCACATTGACTTTACCTAATATTGTACAGCTTGGTTGACTATCACCCCACTCGCCACTCGCCTGACAAACTCTAGTGGATTTGCCCGATACCTCGTAACCTTCGATACAACTGTACGTTACCGTCGATCCATATATAGTACCGTCAGAATAGTTTATATCACCATTACTGATGTTAGCAACTGGTCCACAGTCTAAAAGATATAGTACAAATTAAAATACCACAATACAATTCTTAATGATGAATTCAAGATTTTTGAGTAAATCAAAGATCAGGAGAATAAAACTAAGATTTAGGAGTCCATATTGGGTTCGTGACTGAATGTAGAGGTTTTTGAGTAAATTTAAGACTTTAGTGTTTTGTGAGTCAACTTTAGTAAAGAACATTGTAATCCTGAAAATTTGACTTATTTCAGTTTTGAGAGACCCTAGCATACTCATCTCTACACCAAAACGCGCTGTTTCAAACACTGGTATATTGTCAAAATTGAGCATAAGAAATTTCAAATATTCTTTCAGAAATGTTTGTGCCTTCGGTGCAGCAAAACTGGCTTTCAAGATTTCCAAAATAGTACCCCTGTTAATTGAAAACATAGTCTTGAAAAATTGAATTAATAAAATATATGTACATACCGAGGATGACACATGTAGGTTCCGATGCTCCCCAAACTCCTGTTGATAAACATATGCGTGTACTGACACCGTTCACTTGATACCCCATATCACACGTATAATCTGCATTCTCATTGTAAGTAGTCCCAAACACTGTCAACACTTGTCCATTTACAGGGTCTGTTAATGATCCGCAATCTGCCGGGGGAAAAAAAGGTATACAGGTATAAGTTATAGCAAAGCTAAGAAAGAAAATGCTTGGGAAAAATAAAATAAGACTAGTTGGAAATTTTGCTCAGTACAATTATCACATACACATCAGCAGTACCATGTTCAGAATAGGCCAAAGATTTATCTTACGTAGACACCACATGGGAAAAGAAGACCTGGTAGGCCAAAAACAACATAAGTAACAGAACTTGTCTATATGTTCATCTATCGGAGAGGCGTAGAGATTACCGTAGATATTAGCCAAAGACAGTTAGTGCCAAGTGGAGAAGTGAAAAGGTCAATACTAAGGGTCATCTTCTGTTGCTGACTAAATTCCATGTAAACTTTGACAATCCTAGGGCAAAGCGTTCATGAGTTGACAAAAGGAAACCATTTGGTCTACCGACCAACAGACATGAGCAAAGAAATAAACACCCTCATCAAAGATGGTGGCGTAATACATAAGTATTGTTTGCCTACCTTTGATTTCACATATAGGGCTGTCGTTATCCCAGTCGGCTGTATCAGTACAGTATCTGGTGGTATCACCAATCAATGTATATCCTGGATCACATTCAAAATATGCTGTCGCCTCAAACAGGGTACCAGCTGTTAAATCTACCGCACCATTAGAGGGAGCCTGCAAGTTACCACAATCTGAAGAAAAATAGAACAGAAAACTAGAATTGTGTCCGTAAGAGCCTACACTCTACTCAGTTATTCTACAAAATGGTCACACGCTATTTAAATGTATCAAAGGAAGAAATTTATGATTTTGGAATTCAGCTTATTAAACTTCAAATGACCATAACTTTACAGGATAGCTCATTCCCTCTAGAGCAACAAGTCTGGATTTCCAGAATTGTAGGACTCCTGACATATGCTTCAGCCTTGGTCAAAGTAACAAAAACAGGACATACTGATACGTTCACAGGTCGGTGCCACACCACTCCATGTGCTGTCACTCTGACAATTCCTCGTAGAAACACCTTCCAGATTAAATCCTGCATCACACGAATATGAAATCGTCTCGCCATAGGTAGTCCCTGACGTCTGATCAACACTACCAAAGTCAGGTGAAGACACTGCTAAACAATCTAGATAAAATATAGGATTTGACATGAGTTGTCGTTGTCGTTGGATATCAAAATGTCAAAAACAAATCAAGAAAACACAGGTTAATATTAATTTGTTTTCAGGAAAAAGTTTAAGAAAACATGTGACAGATTCTTTTGATCACAAAGTGCAATTGTTATCATACACATTTAAGAACATTGAATAAATACAAATACAAAAACATGTCATTTGTATAGCGCAAAAATTATGAAATCATATTCTATTGCGCTTCACAATTATATACATTAACTTAATAACATTCAATTTAAAACCTGGATTCTAGAAACTAGATTTAGTCATATGATAAAGAGCACACTCATTGCCGATGAAACTGCCTATACAAACAAGACTGCGTTCAATAAACGCTTATGCCCCCGTGGAAGCCATGTCCATAAAAAGCTGTAAGTCAATCAGGGGCCATTATTCAGTTAAAATGTTTGATAGTGTTACATGGCTTTGAACTATAAGGGACTTATGATGGTAAACAAATATGCCACATTTGAAAGCAGTGCCTTGATTGACTTCATGTGTGATCTGGTGATACAGGTGTTATGGTTCTTTGTCACTGCACTTTTCCAAGTTGCCACCAATTCATATACCAAGTTTCAAGTCAATATTTTAAATACTTTTGAAGATACGCTCCAGACAAACAATTATCATGAAAATACTGAAGGGGAGATAATTCAAAATGTAAGACAGACAGAGTTATGGTTCTTGGTCCATGCACTTCTACAAGCTACCATCTATTTATATATCAAGTTTTAAGGCAATATCTTAAACAATTTTGAAGATACACTCCGGTCAAAATTTTATTCTAAAAATACTAAAGGGGAGATAATTAAAAGTTTAAGACAGACAGAGTTATATTGCTTGGTCATTGCACTTCTCCAAGTTGCCATCTTTTTATATTCCAAGTTTCAAGTCAATATGTTAAATAGTTTTGAAGATATTCTCAGAGCAAAATTTGACTATAAAAAACACGAAAGGGGAGATAATTCAAAATTTAAGACAGACAGAGTTATGGTTCTTTGTCAATGCACTTCTCCAAGTTATTTCAAGTCAATATGTTAAATAGTTTTGAAGATATGCTCCAGACAAAATTTTATTGTGAAAATACTAAAGGGGAGATAAGTCTAAGTCCAAAATTAGGTCAAGGTGAAGGTCAAAATGAAGTCAGGTGATACAGGTGTGTGGAGGAGTGGTCATATACAACATCCATGCAAGTATGAAAGCTTTGTAGCAAGCCATATTAATGCTAGAAGAAACGGTCAATTTGGGTTAACCAAGAATTTGGCCTTTCAATAAGTCTAAGTCCAAAATTAGGTCAAGGTGAAGGTCAAAATGGAGTCAGGTGATACAGGCGCGTGGAGAGTGCTCATATACAACATCCATGCAAGTTTGAAAGCTTTGTAGCAAGCCATATTAATGCTAGAAGAAACGGTCAATTTGGGTTAACCAGGGCGGACGGACGAACAGACGGAAGGACGGACGGACGTTCTCACTGACTTGACATTGTGGGGTTTTCTTTTGTTCATCCTTTTGTTTGTAAAACCCCATAAGCAACATTTTGCACCCCGTAAGCAACGGAATGAATAGAATCTAAATATAGCCTATTGTTCCACACCTCACAACTACAAGAGGGTGAGTACGGACGGACAGTCGGACGGACAGGTGCATTACTATATGCCTCCCGATCTATCGATACGGGGGCATAAAAATAAGTTTTCAAATATGCTCTGAACCTGGTTTCACTTTTGATGTCTTTGAAGATACCATGTACAAGTATACACATATTTCTGAGTACTGAATTGCGATTAAGAATTCAACACCTTGAAAATAGGCTGTATTAAGAATAGAACAGATAATACTCAATTGGTCAGGGAAGGCAGCAGTCAGTAAAAACAGGAGAAGCATTAAAATTAATAATTCTTTGAGAGGAACTTTGAAGAAAATGTACCATTGATCTGGCAGACTGGATACACACTGCTCCACACTCCCGATGCAGCACAAAATCTTGAGGAATCACCGACCAGTGTATATCCTGTATTACACACAAACGTTGCTTCTGCGAGATATTCTGTGCCTCCTGACAAATCCACTGCACCATTTGAAGGGCTAGATAGGAAGCCACAATCTGCAAAGAAAGCGAAATGGAAATCAGAATTTAGTTTACTACATGGAATAATCTTCAGTTGAAAACTAAAACATTTTCAAAGACAATTTTAATCAATAGTTACATGTTTGCAGACAAAGATAGTGGAGACTGGTTTAATATTATCCAACTATAATGTAATAAAATGGACAACTCACCATTTACAACACAGACTGGTTTAGTATCTCAGCATTTATAAGTATTATTCCATACAAGTAAACTTTGAAGTTCAAAGTGCCGACTGGTTTAGCAATGTACAACTCACCATTAATACTACAGACTGGTTTAGCGTTATCCCAAGTTCCGTCAGACTGGCATTCCAGACTGCTTGCTCCAGTAAGTGTATAACCATTGTCACATTGGAAGACCACAACACTTTCATACGTAGTTCCATCAGTGAGATCTACATTACCATTGCTAGGTGGATTTAAACTACCACAATCTGTAAACAAGAGATGTTTGTAATACATGTATGCCTCATGGCAGCCCAATAGGTACCTTGGCCCCTTACCTACCGACTTCAAAATCAATAAGAGTTGCTGTGTGGCGGCTGTAAAAAGTCGCCCCATACTTCACTTCAGTGTAGTTTTCCCTTATAATTACCTCCCTATATGGCTAATTATGCACAAAATTAAAAGTCCAAAGTGTGTCATTCATTGCGGAGTGAGCATATAAGGCTCGCTTGAAGCAACCATTTTGGGGATATGAATGGCTTGTACTATGTCTGACTCTTGTGTGTGTGGCTAGGCGCTGCCACCGTAGCTGTGTGGCTTTGGTTTGTAACTTACTAATTTCTACCATTGCTGGCAAAACAACATGTTAAGTTTTGAGATCTGAGGGTGAAGCGTTTGAATAGTAACCATTTGTTCTACTGACCAATCTACCAACAGACAGAAATGTGCTAAGCAACAATAATGAATAATTATAGATTGATTTTCGATGTGATCACCAAAATCCATTATTGAAAGGGTATGAGTGAAGAAGCAAAGCTAATTTTTCATTTTAACAAAGTTAGTGTTAGCCTTTTTGCAAACTGTTCAACCAATAAAAACTCAAAACAACGTCTTTGAAATTTTGAAGTTACCATTTATCTCACAGACAGGTGAATCGTCACCCCAGACTCCGCTATCAAGACACGTCCTTGAAACAGCCCCTATAAGCGTGTAACCTGTGTTACATGAGAACTCAGCTAGTCCTAGATACTCTGTATTTGGAGTGTAAACCAACGCTCCATTCGCAGGAGCAGATATTGAGCCACAATCTGCGGATAAAGAACACATAATATATAAAACACTAAGTCAAGTTGCTCAATCAGAAAAAAGAAAGGTAATTTTCTTATTTCATCAAAATATTCTATCTTAAGCAACTAACTTGTCATTATAAATTTATAGTTTATGAAATTTCAAATGACCATAACTTAGTGAATTCCTTGACTATTTTTATGATTTTAACTTGACAGAGTGAGCCATTCAGTTTTAACTCTGCCTAATTGGCCAATGATCTCTGACTAAGTAAAAATTCATCGATCAACTTTAAAAGTCTTTTATTTTCTGTAGAAAAGTACATGGTTGTAGTATATACAGGAAATTCAAACGCATTTTCCAAATTATTCTGGTTTAGAGGACCACTTTTTTATACCAGCATTCCAGAAACCTACAAGGGATCGAGAGTATATGTCTGTAGTACTGTACCTTTGATTATACATGTGGGCGCCGAACCGTCCCATGTAGCATCACTCAGACAGGTTACTGATGTTACACCATCCAGGGTATATCCAGCATTACACGCAAAGTAAGCTTTACTCTCATATACCACATCCTCTGTATGGTCCACCGTACCATCTGTTGGCGGGGTAATAGTACCACAATCTGAAATGTAAATACACCGTACCATCTGTAGGCAGAGTTATAGTACCACAATCTGAAATGTAAATACACAGTACCATCTGTAGGCAGAGTTATAGTACCACAATCTGAAATGTAAATACACTGTACCATATGTAGGCGGGGTTATAGTACCACAATCTGAATTTTATAACAAGACAACTACAGTTAAAATTGGCATCTATAGATCCAATATCATTCATGTATCAGAAATATATTTAGCCTATTGATTTATTTTTGAAACACCAATACATGGGTTAAAGAGTGTAACCACAAACCACTTTTTTCATTAAGTGGAAGTTGTAAAATTGTCAAAATTCGTGAAACTTTTTTTTGAGTCAACAGACATCCAATTCTTGCTTTATAATAGTATCTAATATCACATATGAATAGACTAATGGACAGACAGTAGCCTTTTTAGCACAGCAATCATAAAAGTAACAAGCCAAGTTATTCCTACATTGACTTACCAACTCTAGTACAGGTTCCTGGAGATCCGGAATCTTCCTCAAATCCCAGCAAACATGTACACGCGGCCCCGTTACATTCTGCGTTAGCTATATTATCACATACCTCGGCACGTATCGAGCAATCATCAGCAAGTACACCTGAAATGATCATACAGTTCCTCAGTCTATATATAGAGGATCTGGCATGAGTGCTCATTACATACAAGTTTTATTAAACTAGTGGACAAAATAATATGACACGAGTCAGAAAGTAAAGAAAGTGATAGTACCTGGAATTTGATAGAACAAACTGCAGGAAACAAAGTCAGATGGTGCGAATTTGTCAATGGCCTATGCTACCTTGTGGAGCAAAGGGCCTAAGTAAAGTAAGTAAGTAAACTATCCCATTGTAGGAAAATGTTGTTCTACCCTCTTCTTCCCTTTACAAATGTATCTAATGTTGTTATTAAATTTAGGTCGGTAGTAACAGCACTGTCTTCAACTTACACATTAATCACTTTCCTTGTCTCTGGTATGATACAGCCTTACGATCCCTATGCAATTTACTGAAATTCACAAAAATGACTTCCAAGAAAAAGAATTTTTTTAAAATATTGTGTTTCATACCTGGTCTACAAACTTCTCCAGTGAAACCACTACCACATGTACACGTGAACGCGTTCACTAGATCTGTGCATGATCCACCGTTCAAACACGGAGCTGACAGGCACTCATTGTAGTCTGTAATAACAACAAATAGTCCAATATAAATCACATATAACTATCAGTGAATGATACAGCCATATTTGCCAACAATTTACTTGACCTGAATTGACAACTGAAACTTGGATTTTCAACTTTTGGACGACTGTAACAAGGATTTTCAACTTTTGGACGACTGTAACAAGGATTTTCAACTTTTTGACAGCTAGACAAGGATTTTCAACTTTTGGACAACTGAAACTAGCACTTTCAACTTTTGGACAACTGAAACTAGCATTTTCAACTTTTGGACAACTGAAACTAGCACTTTGAGCAATATCAAAATTCAAGCTGGTTTAAATTGACATATGTCTTCTTTTCCCTTCTGGTAGGGACCCAAGTAGCAAGATTAACATTTTCCTCCCCTTTTTATTCTCTTACTGTGTAAGACTCAAATGCCAAAAAAAGGGCAGCATTCTGTAATTACATAGGCTTGAATACAGCACAAACATTTGGGAGAGGTTAGGCTAATCAGCTTTTAGGCATAAAACTTTAGAGCAATCTGTGTTCATTTAAAATTGCACTGCTGTAACATTATGTTCATGAAAAATTCTGTCAGTCCATCTTATTTATTTGCAAGATATCCGCACAACAAAGTTTTTGATACATTTCAAATTTTTGAGTATTAAAATAAGATCTCTTACCAGTTTGACAGAATTCGTCTGTATATCCAGCCACACATAAACATGTGTAAGTATTGATGCCATCCACACATGTGGCTCCATTCTGACAGGAGTGAGACAAACATTCATCAATGTCTATATAAGGGAAGAGGGAAAGTTAGTATACAAAAATCACTTTAGTCAATTATTGCAACACTGATATTCAAGAAAACAGAACTTTTGTTTAAAACTTTTTGAGGAAAATATCCCTTTAAAAATTGCACAAGCCTTATTGAGAACATTTCCTTTAAAAATTTTAGACTCAAATTAAATCCTTTCTCACTCCCCTTTGGAGCAAAGGCTGACTTATGAAATCAAACTGGTGGTCAAAAGAAGAAGGATGAACTTTATGAGCTCATCCATCCAGATGTTAAGCTCTTAATCAATATATACGCCACTATTTGCATGAGGGAGACATAATTATGGTCCATTAAATGAGCTAGAATTTGATAAAATCTTACTATTTTCACATGAGGTTCCGTCATACCCAGACACACAGGTACATGTATACAGGTTAACACCATCCACACAGGTAGCTCCATTCTGACAAGAATGTCCCAGACATTCATCAATATCTGAAATAATATGCAAGTCATTATATTGTTCACAAACTACCCCTGTTTCACTATTAATTTTTTTTCTTCTTTTCTTTTATTTGTCAAACCACCTTCACATTTCATCTTTATGTCTGTATTGTGTACAATGATATTAAATAACTTTGTTTTTTTATTTTGTCATTTACATCTAGCCCGTTAATTAATCCAAGTCATTGGTGAACACCATTTTTACATAATTATTAGTTAGGTTTTCAAACAAATCACCATGATACTATTATAATAACATTATTTGAGTACAACTTTATTGATTAAAACTATTTGTGCCTTTTTCAACAAGTAATACTATTTTGACCACTGTATACTAAATTGCTAATGCATCATCATTTTGCCAGGACAGAAGAACCAGTTTGACTTTCTAGAGTGTTCAAGGCGAAACAGTTTAAGGCATTGAATTTCAAGAGCTACAGGTATCACAATGCTTCATGAACAGTACAAGGATATGCATGCATAGATAATTAGATAAAATGTAGACATGACTAACTGTTTTCACAATCAGGACCTTCGTAACCAGCCTCGCAGTTACATGAGTAATCATCTATCCCATCAACACATGTACCCCCATTCTGACACGGTGCCGAGCTACATTCATCAATATCTGAAATAAAACATGACATTCTGACACGATGCCAAGCTACATTAATCAATATCTAAAATGATACATGACATTCTGACATGGTGCCGAGCTACATTCATCAATATCTGAAATAAAACATGACATTCTGACACGATGCCGAGCTACATTCATCAATATCTGAAATAAAACATGACATGCTGACATGGTGATGAGCTACATTCATCAATATCTAAAATGATACATGACATTCTGACACGGTGCCAAGCTACATTCATCAATATCTGAAATAAAACATGACATTCTGACACAGTGCCGAGCTACATTCATCAATATCTAAAATGATACATGACATTCTGACACAATGCCAAGCTACATTCATCAATATCTAAATAATACATGTCATTCTGACACGATGCCAAGCTAGATTTATCAATATCTAAAATAATACATGACATTCTGACACGATGCCGAGCTACATTTATCAATATCTAAAATAATACATGACATTCTGACACGGTGCCAAGCTACATTCATCAATGTCTAAAATAATACATGACATTCTGACACGATGCCAAGCTACATTCATCAATATATAAAATAACATAATATAATTGATGCACAAGATCATAATCATAATGATAAATGTAAATGTTTTTTGAAGATCATGACAGGTATAAAATCATCATAAAACTTATTTTGACATAAATATTTATCACTTGAAGTTGAATAGTATTCGGACGGTGTTAAAATCAGAAATACATCACACTCCAAATATTAATTTGTGTTAAAAGACATTTCGATTTAGCGATTGTTCAATCCAATTTATTTGCATTTATTGGTCGCTCAATACATGTAAAAATATACCAAAATAACTTTCAGCCACTAAACTGTAAAGATTGGGAAAACATGAACTAAACTCTAGGAGTTTAGATTTAATGAGGACTAGCTAATAAAATATATACTTACTTATACTACAAGTCTTGCTGGAATACCCTGGTAAACATTCACAACTATAGTCATTCACTTCATCCGTACATGTAGCACCATTCAAGCACGGGTCCGGGTCACATTCATTGTAATCTGTAGGAAAATTGTACATCACCATAGTAATTAAAATCTACAGAAAATATGACATACTGATCATTGTATTCAATGTTTAAGGTGCTATACACCGAGCGCCTTGAAGGAACAAGAAATCTGTTCCGAAAAAGCCATACGGTATTCCACCCGAATTCCTTGTATCACACCACTGTCTCCTCTACTTGTTGTCCATTCAGCAAAACACAGGACCTCATTGGAAATTAGAGCTTGCACTGTGAAGTGTTATCCTTGACCAAAAGGTCTAAATAAAACAAACATACATACATAAGTCTAACTATCAACATTTAACTATTTTTCAGTTAGATGTAGGACTTCAAGGTCACATTATCCTGCCATAGGGTGTCAACCAACTGTTACCTGAAACTAACTTTGCTGAGTATCAAGCAAGCAAGATAATAAAAACTAGCACCACATCAAGTTTAATGACTTTGGAATGCTACAGCCTTTAACAGAAACCAAGACCGCCTGAACAAGGAAGGGAGGCATTGCCATGAATTAACGATCAAGGTGATTGCCATTCTTTCCAAGAATTGTCTGAATGTAAGATTATAACGCTTTGTTTATTAAATACATCCTTTGACACCCAATGTTGTGGGCAAAAGTGGTCGTACTGCGCGTGAAAATTTTCACAAGTGTATATAGATCAAATATTTATTTTTTTTGGAAGAAAAAAGAATTTTATCTACATCCACTGGGATACTCCCAGCAATCAATTCCTGGAGATAAATGGGAGGTTATAGCCCTTACTTGTCTCGCAGTCGGTGCCGACATATCCATCCACACAGGTACACGTGTACTGGTCTATACCATCTGTACATGTTGCTCCATTCAAACATGGGTCCGGATCACACTCATCAATATCTGCAATTATATAAACATGTGGATGAGCATATGGGCTTGCTTGAAATATTCTTTTGGGTTTTTTTTTTAGGGGGGGGGTGGATAAGGATGGTTTGGTTTTTGTCAGACTCTTGCATGGAAGGCTAGGACCGCTAGGTGCTGCAACTGTTTCTGTGTGGGTTTGGATTGTCTTTGCACTGTAGTATTTATAATACAGACCCACAAAACCAAATTAAGAACTTCAACTATTAGTATGTTGTTTCTTCCTAAGTCATTCTTAATAGTTTATATTTAACAACTAAATTCTTAAGATGGCTGGTTCCAATCCAGCAAAAGCTCAAAATACAGGTAAACAACTTCTCATACAGATGGTCATAATATGGCAGAATGATCATGACCATATCGCTTGCTTAGAACAAGAAGGTCTTCACTACCAAATCAATATTTTGAGAAATCAAGAGAAAACTGTCAGTAATTTACTCTTTACCTATGGGAACTTCATTTTGGTCAACATGACAATTTCAGATTTTCATGAAAATAGGCTCATAAGAAGCCCCTTGTGAAGCAGATTTCAAATATGTATGAGTATTATAAGGTCGTAAGAGGTATTTACGACCTCCTGGTTCTAAGCCATCGATATTTAAAGTAAGCAAATAACAACAAGACTGAGACATATTCCTGTATCTATAAGGTGTGACTTTTTTGATGACCAATTTCTTACAAATTAGCATTCTTTAGATCATGGCGTGCAAACACATGTTCTATGATGTACCGGTATATACATGTACCATTATAAAGACAGCAACAATAAGGGCAGCGTTTGTAAAATACTTCAATTTGTAAGTGTGCGAAGTAAATATCAGTACTGTATAACTATAACAGCTTTTCATTCACTAGATATACATACTGTTAGTACAAAGTGTCCCGTCATATCCGGCCACGCAAGTACATGAGAACTGATTGACACCGTCGACACACGTTGCTCCATTTGCACACGTATGTCCAGCACACTCATCAATGTCTGAAAGTAGGACAAAAGTGTAGCAATAATTATCTAAACATACCTGCTAAGCTAGTTAAATCCAAAATAGGAGTGATAAAACAAGATGCACTTAAATGTGATTTGAAAGGGATTTAGATGCATAAACAAGGAATGCATAAATTCTTGTGGTTATAAATATGGGACAGAAGATCATAAAATGAACCAAATATACTTTTGTGCAAGGTAGATGAACTTGGAAACCAGAATTTTTTCAATGAAAAGAGAAGTAACTCCACTTTAATAGGAATACTTGGCAGGTATGATTATTACAATACTTGAAGACACGTATATTAAATATGACAATGTTGAAAAAAGCGCTTTCACAAGTGAAAATGCATTTAATGTGTAAATATTGACTGTGACAACACAAACATTGGCACATTTTCAACATATAACGCAGCGTTCATTCACAAAAAAGTTAAAGTTTACATCATGACGTCAGCATATCTTGGGCACATTATACATCCATTTACGTTTAACCAGTGTATTTTTCATCAGAAACATAGTCTGGCAACTTCACTAACCACTGATGTATATAAGGATGTACACATTAGACATGCATAATACTGATTCACAAAACCAGAATATATGATACTGAACAATTTAGTATGTATTTGGGACACTTGGTATATAATAACGAGAAATAGAGCCTTATTAGCTCAGTAGGTAGAGCACCAGACTTTGATCTCAGCGTTGCGTGTTTGAATCCCGGGCTGACCAACTAAAATTAACTAATTGTCTTATGGATGAGACTTTAAACCTAGGTCCCATGTATGGGTGCTAAACACCTGACATGTAAAAGAACTAGTGGTGTCTCTGGAACGAGTACAACTCCTGTATCTGCACTATCCCCTAAAACCTAAAATGATTAAACTTTTTTGGAAGCCTCGAAAATATTGAATATCTGGTGGTGAGGATAAATAAATGCAATATAATCGAAACCTTGTTGCACCAAAGCGCCAAAATAGAGAATACTAGTGCCTACCTATACTACAGAGAGAACCCTCATACCCAGGAAGACAAGTACATGTATATGCATCTATACCATCCACACAGGTAGCACCATTCACACAGAGATGTCCCAGACATTCATTGATATCTGAATTAAACATATATAACATTTCAATGACCAAATATACAGATAAGAAGAGAATAAAGGTCTCAGGATTAGTATTTGTATACCCAGTTTACCAAGTGTACATTGCACTACTGAGCACCATCAGTCAGTCAGTCAGTCACCTCCATTCATCTAAATACAAAAGGTATAGAAAACCTTCTTGTGGAAAGTTTATCGCTTTGCTTAGGCAACGGACACTACAACTTCTGTCTTTGCATACTAAGCTTTTTGTAAGTTTGTATACTACAAGATATTTTCAAGTGCTTTTTAATAAATGTCTTTTAATTTTCACACAAATTGACCTGCACGAAGAAGTCAAAACACTCCACTTTGAGGAAGGAAAAGTAATTCACTTTATATGAATGTATCTATTTAAGGCTTCAATTTTATGTCAGACAGATCTTTATACAGAGAAATATAAAAGGAACTACAAGTACACAATTTCCGTGTATTCCATAGTACAGATGTTAAGATTATAGAGGGTACAGATCCCACTATTTATGCAAAAATTCTATTCAGTCTAACTTATAAATCAAACTCAGTAAGAACACTAAGGGTGGCCTTATTATTGAGATGTTAGTGTATAAAACTTACTGTTTTGACAAAATGTTCCATCATATCCGTTCAAGCAATCACAAGTATAGCCGTCGATACCATCCAAACATAGGGCTCCATTCTGACATAAACTGCCCACACATTCATCAATGTCTGAAACAGCAAAGTGAGGATTAGATCTCGAGCTGTATAAGTCCCCTGACCTCAGAATCTATATGTCACTTCGCTGGCTTAGAATGTAAAGTCGTAACTACCACTTACAATCTTCAAAGACTGATACATATTTAAAATCTGCATCATAAGGCGCTTCTTATCATTCTATTTTCATGAAAATAGGAACTTGTTATGTTGACCAAAATGAAGTTGTAAAAGCTTCTGTTTCCATATGTATAGAGTAGATTTCAGACTTGTACAAAGAACCTACTTAGAAGGGGGTTGCAGGTAAATGCACTCTTTAGCTAACAAGAGGGCCTTAAAGGCCCTAGGGCGCTCATGTGTTGCACATTGGTCTAGGTATCAGTACAACCTACATTCTGACCATTATAAATTTCATGAAGATTGGATCAAAACGGTGACCCCTGGAGTGAACATAATATTTTTCTAAGATTTGACTTAGTGACCTAGTTTTTGACCCCACATGATTCAGTTTCAAACTTGGCCTAGATTTCATAGAGAACAACATTCTGACCAAGTTTCATGATGATTGGATCAAAACCACGACCTCTGGAGTGAACACGAGGTTTTTCTAAGATTTGATCTAGTGACCTAGTTTTTGACCCCACATGATACAGTTTCAAACTTGGTTTAGATTCGATAGAGAACAACATTCTGACCAATTTTCATGAAGATACGATCAACATAGTGACCTCTGGTGTGAACACAAGGTTTTTCTAAGATTTGACCTAGTGACCTGGTTTTTGACCCCCACATGACCCAGTTTCAAACTTGGCCTAGATTTCATAGAGAACAACATTCCAATCCAGTTTCATGATGATTAGATCAAAACCACGACCTCTGGAGTGAACACAAGGTTTTTCTAAGATTCGACCTATTTTGACCCCAAATAACCTAGTTTTAAACTTGACCTAGAGTCCATAGAGAACAATATTCTGAACAAGATTCATGAAGATACGATCAAAATTGTGACCTCTGGTGTGAACACTAGATTTTCTAAGATTTGACCTAGTGACCTAGTTTTTGACCCCACATGACCCAGTTTCAAACTTGGTCTAGATTTCATGATGAACAACATTCTGACCAAGTTTCATGAAGATTGGATCAAATTGATGACATCTTGAGTGTACACAAGGTTTTTCTAAGATTTGACCAAGTGACCTAGTTTTTGACCCCACATGACCCACTTTAAAATTTGGCCTAGATTTCACAGAGAACAATATTCTGACCAAGTTTCATGAAGATTGGATCAAATTGATGACATCTTAAGTGTACATAAGATTTTTCTAAGATTTGACCTAGTGACCTAGTTTTTTACCCCACATGACTCAGTTTCAAACTTAGCCTAGATTACATGGAGAACACCACTCTGACCAAGTTTCATGAAGATTGGATCAAAACGGTGACCTCTAGGGTGTACACAAGGTTCTTATAAGATTTGACCTAGTGACCTAGTTTTTTACCCTGTATGACCCAGTTTCAAACTTGGCCTAGATTTAATGGAGAGCAACATTCTGACCAAGTTTCATGAAGATTGGAACAAATTGGTGACATCTGGAGTGTACACAAGATTTTTCTAAGATTTGACCTAGTGACCTAGTTTTTGACCCCACATGACCCAGTTTTGAACTTGGCCTCGTTTTCATAGAGAACAACATTCTGATCAAGTTACATGAAGATTGGATCAAAACTGTTGCTTCTAGAGTGTACACAAGCCAATTTTTGACGGACGACGGAAGACGACGACGGACGGAGGACGGACGAAGAGTGATCACAAAAGCTCACTTTGTCACTATGTGACAGGTGAGCTAAAAATGATAAAATCTGAAATTATACTGGTGCTTATAATATGAATTCACAAGAAACTCAATTCGTGAATAATAGCAAAGATTAAAAACGTTGCAAATAGTAACCATCGCACAGTAATTTTTTTTATCTTGAACACACCATCTTGACAAAATACATCCTCATATCACAAGACACATTTGAATAACGGCGAAAATAAAAACATTACAATTAAGAACTGACATACAGAAATCATTGTTTTTTTTAAACATACCATCTTGACAAAATACGCCTTCATATCCAGAGGTACATACACAGCTATAGGCATCGATAGCGTCCACACATGTTGCACCGTTCTGACAACTGTTAGTTAAACATTCATCAATATCTGAAACACCAGTACTGTAGAATAGTATGACATTTTACATCACATCAAACAGGGCATGACAAATCATTAACGACACCCTCATCATGCAGGGGAGTCAACAGGACCAAATTCAAAGTCAAGAAAATGGTATGTGGCCAAACAATTTTGCCAAATAGGATGCATTTTATTTAATGACATTATTTCCATTTATTTAATCTAACTCAGTTTTTATTAAAGAAAAGCTTTCAGAGCAGATAAAATTTACTATAACTTTGCAAGTTTTTGAGATATTTTCATCAAATTACTTTTACTTTGGTTAGAAGCTATCGTTATTTCTGGAATTCCGGATTTATCAGGGAAATATAGTACTCACCTGTCTGACAGTTCTTGTCCTCGTAGCCGGCTACACAGTTACATGTATAATCATTGATACCATCTGCACATGTTGCACCGTTCAGACATGGACTGGTAGCACATTCATCAATATCTACACACAAATATTATAATCAATATAAATATCAATATAAATATTGAAAAAGCACATTTATCAATATATATAGAAATATTCATCAATATAAATATCATCAATATAAATATTGAAAATGAACATTCACGAAATAAATATAATAATTGTACGGAGACATATTCGCCAATTCAACTATCAAAATCATGCATGACAAGAGGTACCTACAAATTGCATGGTTCAAAATCCCAACCAAACTCTAGTGTTTGAAAATATGGATGACTTTTGATAAATGACTTGGTGTAATTGTAATTAACCAGGTTGAAAACAAAATTCCTAATATAAAAGGGACCTTGTCCAAAACTAATAATCAAAAGTCACTGATCATATACAGACTACATGTCAACGAAGACCACTTAATGGTCTTCCCATGGGTGGTCTTTATAAACAGGTAGACAGTATATACATATAACATCTAGTTTCCTGATCTAGTCTTACAGTACCAACATACTTGTCTGACAGTTTTTATCTGTATATCCAGCCACACATGTACATGAGTAATCATCCACGTCATCTATACATGTCGCACCATTCTGACACGGACTCGGGTCACAATCGTCAATATCTGTGTGTAAACAAACATATCTTACAAGTCACGAGAACTCACTATTATCGCCTCCAAAGCTCAGTGGTTAGCGCATTTGATGCCTAATCCAGTGACCAGGGTTCAAATCCGAGTGGAGGCACACATATACCTGCCATATTCAGCAGAAAGTTGACTGACAATTAAAGACTATTCTTGGCATTTCTTTTTTTTATGAAACATATCATCAGGCATTCTAATATTGTTGATTTTATGTTTAATATAAACAATGCTTACATTCATTTTTGTGTGGTATATGACATAGATAATAATTTTCACTTAAAAGAATATATTACATATAACTCACATCTAAACACCATATAATTATGATAATGAATTCAGCATGGGTTTCAAAAATTAAAAAGGGACAATGATGTCCTGGGCCAATTAAATCATGCACTATGTAACTGCTGCTTAGATATTTATTGTGATAAACTATAACTATTTCAAGGTAAGGTTTATGGTGTTTGGGACCATAGCCTATGTAATAGATTTATTTCTGGTACTCTGAAAGAACAGCAAAGGAAAGAGCACTCTGGGGACTACTGTTGGTGATCAATACCCCCTGGAGAGGTAGAGGGGACAAAGTAAATAAGTATAGTGTTGACTTACTGTTGCTGCAGAAGTTGCCATCATACCCAGAGACACATAAACATGTGTATTGGTTGATACCATCAATGCAGCTTGCTCCATTCTGACACACATGGCTGAGACATTCATCAATATCTGAAATATGAATACAATGTATCATACAATATTAACTTGTTCAAGAGTTATCTGCCCTTGAATATACAATTTTGAGGACAAATTTAGTTTTTTTACAACAGATACAACACATATCAGGTGACCTTGCATTTTTTGAAATTTTCTGTAAACATGGTCCTGTGATTGAACAAGGTTACTGGTAAAACAAATACCATTATAGAGAAGTTTAGCCCTATCTCTTATACAAGAACCTAAAGCAAGTTATTAAATTAAAATAAAAGAATCGGAGAGTACTCTTTATGTCGCCATCTTGGATTTATTGAAATGTTGCCAACACTCTTGAACAATTAATGCCAGCAGCCCAATATACTAGTACTACAGATTTATCCAAATATTTTGGTATATGACATATTGTTTTGTTACAGACAGGCTCCAACACAAGTTTATACCAGACACTGTACCACAAGGAACATCGTAGAATACTTACTGTTCTGACAGAATGTCCCGTCATACCCAGCAACACAAGTACAAGTGTATGCATTGACTCCATCCACACATGTTGCACCATTCTGGCATGTATGACTAACACATTCATCAATGTCTGAAATACGGACAAATATTGCAAATCAAATTTTGTAAAACTATTTAACTTGAAACCCCAATTATTTGTTGATTAGCAAACTTTAAAGAAAAATAAAGAAAGCAGCCCATCTTTGTACAATAATAATAACCCTGAAGTTGACCTATGAACCTACCGACCAAAAGGCCAACTGACCTAAATGTCAAACATTAGAAAAACAATAAATCCCTCTTCTTCAAAAGGGGAGGGGGCATAAATATGAACAAAATGATTTTAAGACAACACTATACATACCTGTCTGACAGTTTTTGTCTTCGTACCCGGCTACACAAGTACAGGAGTAATCATCGACGCCGTCTACACAGGTAGCACCATTCTGGCACGGATCAGGAGAACAGTCGTCAATATCTGGTAGAAGGAAACACAAGAAAAACATATAAAACTACTAAATAATTATTTCACAAATATCTTCAGAAATATATCCTGGAAAACCACATATTTCAAGCCCAATAAAAACACAAGTCTGTACTTATTGGATATCATGTATTGAAGCAAATGACAGTCAAAGAACACATTTATTTAGCTAAATGAGTACATCAAACTGATGAAATAATCATATATTATAGCAGACGGCATTGAAGCTAACACAATGGCTAAATCAGACTGAAGTGAATAATCTAATTGTAAGTCAGGGCTTTCACTAGACCCTGAAAACTACATTTTGAATCCAGGATTTTAAACACATGCCTGCTTTGACTCTTAAAAAAATAAAAATTTAAGTTGAAAGTCAAATTTTGCAGTATTTGGATGAAAATTGAGATCCAGGGCTGGTATTTAATATTGATCTTACTTGAATTAAGGATAATGGCAACCAATCAGATTACACCATATTAAACTCTTGGTCCCTAACAGGCGACATGATTGGCTATCCGTATTCTCCAATTTAAAAAGATCTATACTGAATACCTTCCTGAAAACTGGAGTCATTTTGGCTCTTCATTTTTGGAGGCTAGTAAAAGCTCTCTTAGTATAATGCTTTTCTGGATACAATTGATTAAATTAAGATTGTAATGAACAGTCTAAAATATGCCAGTAAATACTTACTATTCTCACAATTGGTTCCATCGTACCCGGCATTACAGGAGCACAGGTACTGGTTCACACCATCCAGACAGGCACCATTCTGACACGGTGAAGATGCACATTCGTCAATGTCTGAATACAAAATATTCAACAAAAATTAGTTATTTTACTGTACTGTAACGAAGTATCAGTTTATACCAGGTAGTCAAACTTATTTAAAATATTGCATTAGAAATGACCATTTAATACAAGTATTCAAACTTATTTTAAAATATTGCATTTGAAATGCCCATTTAATACCAGGTATTCAAATTATTTTAAAATATTGTATTTTAAATGACCATTTCATACCAGGTATTCAAACTTATTTTAAAATATTGCATTAGAAATGACCATTTAATACCAGGTATTTAAACTTATTTTAAAATTTTGTATTTTAAATGCCCATTTAATACCAGGTATTCAAACTTTTATAAATTATTGTTTTAAATCCCATACAGGACTTGTGATGTAACTACTGCTGTTATGTATACCAAAGTTTTACGCATGCTTGTTTTTTTCTATTTCTGTATAGGTGAAAATTCAATATGTCGTTTGCAATAAAACGAATCAATGACATCTAATGTGAAGCTTTCTCATTATCTAATGTTTCACAGACTAACTACAGCTTGAGAGGTCCCTGTTTCGAATCATGACCAGGGCACTTGAACGTTACAGAAACGCTAAGTTTCAGTGTGTTCCACTCATCTGGAGATGAATTTGGTTGGTAACCAAGAGCATGTCATGAATGTTTTAATTCTATACACCAGGTATGTTAAATAGCCAACGTGTCTATTCAAAGAGAGCCTAAGGGTATCTGAGCCTGACTCCTTGTATCACACAAGAAGTTTCGCTCTCTCCCAAGAAGACAGAAATGGATGACTACATAATTGCGACTTTTTCTGTCAAACACAAACAACAACAACAACTTACTGTTGCCACATACAGTTCCGTCATATCCGTCGGCACAGGTACATGTGTATGAGTTGACGGCATCAATACAAGAACCACCATTTTGACACGGATTAGTAGCACACTCGTCAATGTCTGAAACATTTACAATTATATGTTACAACTATATGTTACAATTTATTTATAAAAGGCTTTGCACATAAATTATGTATCAATTTCAATGTAATAAAATCACAACAAAAAATGGCAAAAAAATACATTCTCTTTTCGTTTAAACACATTAAAATATAACCAACTTGAAGTTTAATCAAAACATTAATGAAAGAAAAATCTGAAGAAAATAACGCAAGATGATACATATTAGCTTAGTGGTAGATAGTCTTTCAGTTCCCAAGTTAAGGTCTATTCAAAGGAAGCTTCACAGTTGTCTCTGAAATGTGCCAACAAGTAGCCTGTATCCTTCCATAGTATTTGTTAGGTTGAGAATAGTTTGGCAATTAAGGTGCTTGCCATTAGTAAAGATTCATACTATTATAATTATAATGAGTTTCTTTGTAAAGAGAGAAAGTACCAGTAAGTTATAGAGGCTCACAAGGAAGACTAGGATTGCCCAACTGTGTCGCCTCTTTAAATAAAGTTGTTATCATTTCATAAGACAGAGTGGCCTAGAGGCCATATCTGTGTGCTCAACCTGGGTTGAGGGTGTAAAGAATAAATTTGAAATAAAAATTTAAAACTAAAAACCTGTTTCACAATCGGTTCCTTCATAGCCAGCGGCACATGCACACGTGTAGGAACCCAGATTATCAGTACATGCACCACCATTTTGACACGGGGCAGGGGCACATTCATCAATTTCTGAAAAAATATACAAGAGCATTTAATTAATTTCAATACATTGCTAATAAATCAACATTACTATGTGCTATTAATTAAAGAGCTGTTGATTATTAGCTAAATAGAAAGGAATACCCAGGATACAACATATGCATATTATAACATAATTAGGATCATAGGATCATATAACCATTTTCCTCTATGATTCGCTGGCTAAGAATGAAAAGGTTGTAAGAACAAAAATCGATATTTTGAGAAAACTAGAAAATACTGTCAGAAAATTACTCTATACTTATGGTAAAACAAGCTGTTATAACTTCAGTTAGGTCAACATTTCCGGCTCATAAGAAGCGGCAGCCTGGTGTTATGCAGATTTCAAATATGTATGAGTCTTATAAGGAAGTAAGTACTACTTACGACCTTCTCATTCTAAGCCAGTGAATTAGAATCATATGACCATTTTCCTCTATAATTATGTACCTTGTGTCGTCCCTTTCACAATGCAATAACTCATCTAATTTTTTCTAAATGCCGAGTTTAGCCTTTATTTGCTTGTCAGCTTTCTGTTGAAATACGGCAGGCATTATGATATATGTGTGCTTCCACCCGGACTTGAACCCGGGTCACCATATAAGATGGCAAGCACATTAACCACTGAGCTATGGAGGCAGAATTGATTAGAACATGATCCAGCTATCTCAGATAAATGTTTACCTGTGCAGGCAGTTCCTGAACCATCATCCTCATATCCGGCCGCACACACACACGATGTAAAGTCACATGTCCCGAATGCAATATTTGCACATAGAAATATATTCGATGAACAGTCATCTCCCAACACACCTGCAGCATAATTTGAAATATGTGTTACAAGATATATACAAATATATACAAACTAGAAATGTGTCAATCGACAGGGCTGCCCCCCCCCATTGGGGTATATAGTAAAAGTAACAAAGGGCCATAACTCTGGTAAAAATTGTCGCAGCAAAAATTCTTTATGGTCAACTACATATCAAAGTTCTTAATCAGTGAAAGTTTCTGAGGAGTTCAACACACAAGATTTGTGTTAGGTAGGGACAGCACTAATGCTATATGCCCGCACTCGGGCACAAAAAAGTGGATTTAGGTTTTCAAGCAATTTTTTTCCAAAGGGTATAGTTTTCCTTTGTATTCCATACGTATTTCAGTAGAATTTACTTGCCTGAACAAAAAAATAATTTAAAAAACTCATTCATTTGTAAATTGGCTGCATTATTGTGAAACAGGGATTAAAGAAACAGAAATACTCCACTCTTTAGTGCTCCCAGGATAACCAAAAAGGTGGGGAAAATTGGTATAAACCACTAGGTGGAAAATCAAGCAGGCACAATTTATCAATGTTGTTTTAGTATACAATTGACCATATGTGTTAAAGTACAGTATGTTAATTGATAATGGTAGTAAACAACAACTAGTATGTTGCGTAAACTATGTTTATCTCAGTTTAACTGTGTATACCTGAGTTAACGGTAGTCCCCACTATTCGTTCGAATGGGACAGTTCCATCATTAATATAACGGTACTTATTGAATCACCAGTAACCAATTTTTCAATAATAGACCAACCTGGTCAATGTTTGTAAATATCACACTATCCTGGTCACACTATTTACACATTAATTAACAGTAGGAGTGAGCTGAAAGCCTTTGAAAGTTTTTTTTTAAAATTCTACAAGAATAAAATTTGGAATTTATATTGACCTGGTTCACAAGTGGATGCAGTATTATCCCATCCAGTGTCGGCTACACATGTCGAAGTACTTCCACCGCTTACTTTGTACCCATTGTTACAGCTGAATTGTGCAATATCGCCCGTTGTTGTACCGCCTGATGTATCAACTGCACCATTGGCTGGTGCAGCCAGAGCCCCGCAGTCTGTAATACAGCAACATAGATTATTAAAGGAGTAATCCCTAGTCCTACAGATATGACCATGGAAGGTTTAAAATGTTAATGAATTTCAGAAGCAACACAATTTAAAGGGACTCAACTCCAATTGGTAAATTGCAAATTTATCAAAAAGCTCTCTTAAAATCACATTTTTTTGGCTTGACCTACCTTATATTATAAACAAATCTGGACTTATTCATCTAGAAGAAAAATAATCTCATAACGTCGGTTTATTAAATTTAAAAACCAAAAAATCTATAGCGTGACTAGTGCATTAAAATTTAAATTCATCGTTGTGTAGCATAGGGTGTTGTTTAAATGCCGAGAAAAGTTATTATATAATTAACGGACAGTGTAACATGTTCGGTAGTTTTCATCAATAGCGCCTTTGATCGTAATGTAAATTGTAAGAATACCTTATGTATTCTTTAACAATGTTTTATTATGTGATTAAAACCTCTACAAAAACGTTTTTTTATCATCGAAATGGAGTTTAGTCCCTTTTATTTAAGCCGACATGGTCCAAAACAAAAATAATACATTCTGAATAATCAAATTTATACAAAAGGACACCTGTGGAGACCCCTGGATTGCTGGCGTGAGTAAGTTCACATGTTGAATCAAGAGTTAATAAAAGATGTTTCATTTAATTTCATAAAAGTTATAAGAAAATACCTCTCAATTAAATCTTTTGGTCTCAATAACTGTACAGCTAATACAATAAAAAATATATTAAAAAATTGATATTATTAAGTACTATTTGTAAAAATCCAACAAGCAATTAGTAAGAAATTCTAGTAAATGTATATCCCTTTGGAGTAACTTACTACAATACAGTAATATTTTACTATACTATAATTATAGTAGTAACATACACCATTGTTGCACCAAAGAGACGAGGGGTGTAGACAGATGGACGGACAGATCAAGTCCTGACCACTATATGCTATGTATCTAGGGACTCTGAAGAAAGGAAGACACTGGTTAAAATAAGTGCCAAGTTTATTTAGATACAAGAGAAACAGCCAAGCCTTACATACCGTACGTGCACGCTATTCCCGAGCCATCGTCGATGTAACCGGCTACAGTTGGACATTCACATACACCGTTATCTATGTCACAGTATGAGTTGGTTAAAAAATTTGGACAATTCCCCTGGGTAGCAAATGTACATTCTGAAATTAAAATATTGTAACTTTTAAAAATATGGTTTTGGACACAAATATGTGTGACTCACAAAAAGGGCCATAACTCTGGAAAAAGCATCCAACCTCTTTAAGTTATGCACAATAAAGTCAAATAACTTGGTCCATAAAGTTAACATTGTAAAATAACTTTTTTGAAGTATTAATATTAATGCTGAATTTTATTTTGTAAAATAAAAGTTTATTTGAACACAATTGAATACACTTTTATTCCATAAACAAAGTAAAATAATTATTGTCATTAAAAACTGAACTTTTTTTTATAAAACCTGCAAATAACTTTAAAAAAATGCAAAATAGCTTGTTTATAAAGAAAATGATAAAGGGAATCATTGAAACATCTTTATAGGACAGTATAATAATATTACGTGTAACTCCCAGTTGTGAATGAACACCAACAACGAGACATCCAACAACATACAATATAACACCAATCATTGTCAATATTTCACTTTCTCTAAACTCATTCAGTGATCTTATTTTTCCATAATTATCAAAATTATACAGTCTTGAATTATTTTATAATTTATTTCCTCTAAACTCGAAATTTTACGAAACAATAATCTGTCGACAGTTGATCAACGAAGACACCCTGTGAGACCAAGATTTGGCACCACGGCAAAAATATTCGATGATAGTGATATGAATATATAATAATAATACAGTCACCTCTCATTACAATGACCGTGTCCAACCCATAGACTTTGAATCAGCAATCGTATGGAGTATACATACTAAATAAAGGCCAAAACAAATCAATATTATGGTTCTGGTAAAAAAAAATTTTCAGAAAAAATAGTTTAGATTGAGATCCTTTGGGAGATTTAGACCTGGGGCCTTATTCACCAACGCTGTTAGTTAAAAACTCAGTCAAATGTTGTATTTGGTCTCATGTTGTTATAAATACATCAAATTTGATATAAATGGATAAACATGTACAGTGGGTAACAACAAGTAATCAGACTAAATATCACATGGTTAAATCTAATTGGAAAGAAATGGTAGTGATTATAAAATTTAAATGTTGTCAATTTTAAGTCTTATTAAGTCTTGAGTTTCAGTCTTACTATGTTGGTGAATAAGGCCCCTGAGGGTGTCGTCTGCTACAGGTGAAACTGTATTAGAAAAAACATTGTCATTGGGTATATTAGTCTCATCTACCGCAGATCCTTGCTGGCAACTCAACAATCACAGGGCTAGAACAATAGAATACTTCATAACAGTCTAACACTGTATTATCAATCAATTGTTTTAACACTTATTGGGCCATAATTCATAACTATATCTTTATATCAATGATACATACAGTTTTAAAGTCTAACTTGATTTAACAGATGAAACATGGATTTTGGCACAATAGCTTATAAGTATAACTAACATAACCAACTGCAATTCAACTATGTTTTAAAATAGTGCATGTATCAGCCAAAACAGTATGATATATTATGACGACGAATAAATAGCAGTGTGGGGAATCACATGATCAAATGATTTGAAATTAATAAGGTTCACACTTAAAACATTGACAATTTCGTCCGCTAACGGTGATTTTTTTCTTGATTATAGCAATCCTGCACTTTATATGACTATATTATACAGCTTAAGATATAACGAAATCGGTATTTGCCGGGTAATCTTATATATACGGGAGATACTTTAGGCTATATAATATAACCATATTAAATGCACGATCTTTATAATCAAGAAACAAATCACCGTTAGCAGATGAAATTGCAATGGTTTTGAGATCGAACGTTATTCGTTTGATCACTTGATTCTCCACACTAAATAGGCTTACTGGTTAATAAAATTAATACACATTCAAATTTCAAGCACGTAGCTAGCCTTATAGTCATACTGTTTCTTAATTGCATTTAGGGTTCCTCCAAAACTTCCACAGTAACATGTTGAAAACAAAGAGGGCCAGGGCCCTAAGTTTGCTCATCTCTCTAGCAAGCCCCTACGGTGAACTAAGTAACCATTTACAACTTCTAAGTATCAATTAATTGACATTACGCCAGTTGTCAATCAATACCATTTAAATCAATTTTAACGGTAAATTATAGTCACATTGCACAATGGATCAACTTAAAAACCTTCACTAAGTAGCCTTGGACAAACAACCAGGAGGAGCGATCTCTGCTCTGGCGTAATGTCGATTGTAGCCTGAGGCTAGCCTCTATTTCATGTACAATGTTTTTATTGTAACAGTGTTTTAATTATGCAGAAACCTTGTTAAAAATTACTAGCATCAGATAACCCATACTGGAAAACTATGCAAATGTTGTGTCCTCTAGTGTACCCTACACAAGGTTTTTCTATGATTTGGCATCGTGAATATTGAACTTGACCTCTTTTTTGTTCAGTAGAAATGTGTGACCTAGTTTCATAACAATAAGGTCAAACTTGTGACCTTCAGTGACTACACCAGGTTTTTCTATGATTCGATCTTGTAATTTATGTATTGACAAAGGATGCCCGCAATGTCGAGCATGACCTAAATTTTGTTGAGATCATCATTATGACCAAGTTTCATAAAAACTATGTTAAAAGTGTGACCTTTAGTGACCAAAGGAGTTATTTCTACGATTTGACCTAGTAGTCTATTCTTTTACTCTGGATAACCCAATATCTAACTTGACCTAGATTTTGTTAAGATTCTCATTGTGACCAAGTTTCATAAAAACTAGGTCAAAGTTGTGACCTCTAGTGACATTACAAGGTTTTTCTACGATTTGACCTAATGGTCTATTTTTTTGCCCCAGATAACCCAATATAGAACTTGACCTACTTTTTGTTAAGATTGTCAAAGTGATCAAGATTTGGTCAAAATTGTAATCTCTAGTTTTTTTCTATGATTTTAAACTGACTTCAGTTGAGATGGTTTTTGTCCACAAGTTTCATGAAGAGAGGCCAGAAAACAACCTCTATTGTCTACACAAGCAAATCGTTAAAAGACGGACAACAGATGAAGAGTAAGAACAAAAATAGTGCAGTTAAAATTGGTCATATTCTAGGTATTATGAGACGCTTTGTTCATTACTACTAAATATGGGCAGTTTTGAGGACCACATAATTTATACATGTATTAGCAACTTCTGACGATCACAAGTGAGCATTGTTAAGTCAGAGTATATATATAAACAAATATACATTTCTTTAAAGTGTATAGAGCTATATTCTAACAATCATTTAATGTCAAAATAATTTCTGGCACCTTTTTTTAATGATGATACTAGACTACCTTAATTGCAAATTAAAACTTTGGATGGGTTCTGTGTACTTTGATTCAATCGTCGAAAAATCGACGATTCTTATAATACCATAGCGTGTTCTAGAATACTTTCGTATGGAAATGGACAGTTCACATGTCCAATAAATCACAGAGAGTTTCTGGTAAAACTGAAGCGAAAAATGATCTAATGGATATTAAAGCATAATTCTTTTTCAGTTTGTGACACTTTTTAAAAAATTATCGTCCGATATAGCTCTATACACTTTAAAGACAACCCAATTAACGCCTTAATTGCTTGAAACAATAGGTGTTATAGTTAATTTATAACCATAAATATAAAGACTGATAAAATACCCAAATAGTCAATGACTCGATCACCATTTTGTATTGAATAACTTATACGACTATTATTCTGTATATTTAACACAGTAACACACACTATGAAGTGTTAAATGGCATGTAACATGGTAACAGTATCTAAAGATGAGATTGATGATAGATAATTTGTCAATAATAAACACAAACAATGCATTAACACAAAACTCAAAAGAGTTATGATAAACAATACTCTGGTTTTTTTACCATTTTTCATGGGGTTTAATTTTTGTTGATTCTGTCGATAGATTAAACTCTACAATCAATTTGCCATGACTTCAATGTGAAAAACTCTTTGGACAGCAAATGATACCCCTGACAACTTTTTGTGCTCATTATTTGTTCAAAAGTAACTTACCAAATCGTGACAATTATTTGTTTTATAAGACCTTTGCGGATCTAAGTAACCAGTCCTGTTGCTAGTTGTCATGTGACCAAAGTCATTTTTCTTCCATCAATAACTAATTAGATCTAAACGAAGTCTGCCGAATGTTGCACTGGTCTTGTTCGCCTTGTCATCTATGTTGTGTCTCGTCAAGTTGTGTCTACAGTAGGGATGAATCCCTCATCCATGTGTTACTGATTGGAAACTTACTGTATTTTGTGGTCACAGTATTATAATATTAATACAAGTGATGTTTGTAAGGTAAACATGACAGTGTATGCTACCATGGTAGTCCAATACTAGTAAATGGTAAAGGTCACTGTGGCCTTGGCCTCAAAATCAATAGGCATCATTTAAGGTTGTTGGTCAACCTCCATGCCAAGTTCTTCTTGTAAAGCACCGATACACGCGAGACTACCTCTGGGTTTCCTACCAGGATCATCTCTAGTTGGGTGGGAAACACTAAATAGCGTTTCTGAAATTACTAAGTGTCCCGGCCGAGAATCGAACCTGGGACCTCTCGATCAGGAGTCTAGCGTCTTACCACTAGACCACCGTGCCACCAAGTTTGAAGATCCTTAAGCAGAGCGTAATTGAGCGGAAACCATATGGTCTACTGACCAACCAACAGACCCACATGTGCAAAGCAATATGCCCCCTCATCAAACTTTGAGCATAACAAACAAAATATATCTCAACCAGTTACAGAGAGCTATGTGTTGAACAAGGACTGCACAGTTTCTTGAAAATTTTGTACGGCCAATTAAACGGTTCATATCCTGTTTGGTTGTGTGATGTTGGAAATGTCCAGTTTTTCTGAGGGGTTGAGGCATTTGTATCTTACAGTGCTTGCAATGATACCATACAGTATAGGTTCGAATCCCTGTGCATCATATGGAACACTAGCTCAGCCGTAGTCGAACCATTGGTGGTACTGGTAGAAACAATTTCATCATTTTTAATCCTTTTCCATGTCATAAAACTTTTGAGTGCCCAATTCTGTTTGAATCCAACCATTCTTTCACAAGTTTTATTATCAGGAACAATTTTTCTAACTCTTTGCAGGTTGAAATAACATTTGCTCATTTGAGTTTAGGCATGATTTGCACCATTTTAGAGTCATACTGTAAAATCATTTACTTTCGATGAGACGAAATTTCGGGGGTTTGGTAAAAATACCATTTTGATGGGACCTAAATTTGTGGATTTTACATTTCAGGTAATAAATACAATGGTCAAAATTATTGTTCAATGGGATTTATTTCAAGGTTTTATCCCACACAAAAATTAATGATTTTACAGTATGTGCCAGCCAGTTGAACAAATCAGTCTTCCTGGAATACATTACTGACCAGTACAAACTTTCTTCATAAACCAATTTTATAGTTAGGAATATAATGTAAATAGAAAATATGACATCAAACTATAATATGTAATTTTTATTGCAACAAGTGTAAACCAACATGTATAAAAAATATATATAGTAAAAAAGTATAAAATTTTATGTAAATGTATTGCATCCTTATAAATAAATGTAACAATAAATGTATAATACAATAAATGTAAAATTGCGTACATAAAACATGTTTACTACCATGTATACATACTAGTGCAACATTTAGACCTGACTAAATAAATAAGATAACACAATAGCTGCACACTAGGATTTATCTACAGTCTTCACATACTGTGAACATATTTTTGAACATTTGGGTCTGTATCGACTCTGGTCTCTCATTCACTAATCTAGGAATAAGCATTTTAATAGTGCCTAGAATAAGATTGGTTATTGCTAGACGATAAATGTATAAGCTTGCTCATGATGAGATTTTTTCTATTTTGTAAAAGTTACAGTGTTTTTTAAAATGGTTGGTTATGAGTTCTTTGAGGGACCAGAGTCGATACAATTCCCTATGTTTTTTACCTACCAATATAGCTGCACTTTATCACATAAACCATGGTGTGGGAGTGTAATGAAGCCCATTTCATAAAAACGATATTACACTACTGAATAATTAATTATAACTATGCAAATGAGGGGGATTAATCACTATTTTTATGTATTCATACGCGCTGTCAAAAAAATAAACAAACATGGCCGACCGCGAATTTTTCGTCAGCGGTAGAGGTCAGGTCGATGGACAAGGCGAATCAGAAAATCAACGAGAATTTACAAAGGCATTTCAATTCAAATATAATAAACAAACACAAACCTACATTTATTTATTGAACAAAGCATAGGCTAACACTTCCTGTACAATTTTAATGCATTTTGAGTTTAAAATCGCATCTCTTCAAAATTCATCCATCTTATCCCGGATATTCGAAGTAGTGATGACGTCAAAACATAAACATGACGTCACAATGTACGTGACGTTTCCCGTTTTTAGTACGAGTATGTTCCCCTTACCTAACTAATTTCAAGACCTACTAAAAAGGTCCGTGACGTTATTACCGTTCAAATATACCCGTCTCGACTTATTTTCGTTTTCAACATTGAATTAAATGTAACTGAAATACAGTCACTGTGTTGCACTATGTTTAGATGCTCATTCATTTTTAACCGCATTACTCACCTCAATATTCTTCTCTCATAAGGGGAAGCGGGTCTACTATCTTTAGTTTTCTACATTTAAATGGCTTATTTTGTTTATGTGATAAAAAGAATCTTACATTCGTGTCTTTCCATATTAAATTTATCAAACTCGTTGGATAAAAGTAATAAAATACTCGGCAGAGCCTCGTATTTTATCACTTTTATCCAACTCGTTTAATAAATTCAATATGAAAAGTCACTCATGTAAGATCCTCTATATATAGTTCTATGATGTTATAAAATCACATTGTACGATTTGTATAAAAACATGCAGTAATACAGCATTATAACATCAAGGTTTATACAATGATATCATTTAACAGTTTTATATATAAATACAATTTGAGACATAATGATCTTCTCAGACTTCTCTATATTCACATTTCATAGGAAATAGACATAAATAATTTAACAAGAAACATTCATACTTTATATGAAATAGACATAAATAATTTAACAAGAAACATTCATACTTTATATGAAATAGACATTTATAATTTAACAAGAAATTTTCATATTTTGTCTGAAATAGTCTATGGCATTAATGATTTTACAAGAAACATACATATTTTATATGAAATAGACATTAATGATTTTACAAGAAACATACATATTTTATATGAAATAGACATTGCTGATTTTACAAGAAACATACATATTTTATATGAAATAGACATTAATTGTTTAACAAGAAACAATCACAAACAGCTATATTCCATGCAGAAATGAAAATGATAATGTCAAAAGCTTATGTCGTGGCTAATACCTTGTCTATAACAAATAGCTAAGTCAACCAGGGGCCAAAATTCAGTTGAAATGTTGGATAGAGTTACATGGCTTTGAAAATGTAATGTGTTTATGAAGGTTTACAATCATGCTTGAAAGCAATGCATTGATGGACTTCATAAAATATTTGAGTTTTGACAACTTGAAACTTGGTTAACATTTTCAGACAATTAACAATCAGACAGACAGAGCAATAATTATATATGCCTCAGTAAAGGCACAGGCATGAAGACTTTGCTATTCATCAACAATAACAGTTATAGATGATACCACACAATGTTATATCACAAAATATATAATTTATCAATACAATAGTAGAACATACAACAATCATATCACAGACATCGTACATTAACTAGCAGGGTTTTTAACACAAGAAAATGTCTCCAACAAAGGGCCATAACTAAAGCAATATTCATATATGACAATTAACAAAACTAGGCTCGGTACCGTCTGTTAGTGTAAAGTTTCATTGAAATATGCCCAATGCGTAAGAACAAGAATAGATGAAATTGGTGCCAGATATCCAGCACAAAATAAATAGTTACCCCACTGTAAGTGACAGTGTTAAACATAATTTATTCTCGTTTATAAAACACCTCATACATATTTTTAATACTCTGCTTATGAAAACATAATTTAATGAAGATGTGATACTAGAGTAGACATAATATCTGAGACTAGGTCAACATGACCACATACAAACAAGAGGATCCAAAGGGCCCTGGGTCGCTCACCTGTTTGGCCTAGTGACCTAGATTTTGGCCCAAATGACACAGTATCTAACTTGACCTAGATTTTATAGAGATAAACATTGTGACCAAGTTTCATAAAGATAGAGTCAAAATTGTGACCTCTAGTGTGTTCACAAGATTTTTCAATGATTTGGCCTCGTGACCTAGTTTTTGACCCCAGATGACCCAATATCGAACTTGACCTAAATTTTATAATGATGATCATTGTGATCAAGTTTCATAAAGATAAGGTCAAAATTGTGACCTCTAGTGTGTTCACAAGCTTTTTCAATGATTTGGCCTCATGACCTAGTTTTTGACTCCGGATGACCCAATATCGAACTTGACCAAAATTTTATAGTGATGATCAGTGTGATCAAGTTTCATAAAGATTAGGCTCAAATTGTGACCTCTAGAGTGTTCACAAGCTTTTTCAATGATTTGGCCTTCAAAGGCTTGTGACCTAGTTTTTGACCCCGGATGACCCAATATATCGAACTTGACGTAGATTTTATAGAGATGATCCTTGTGATCAATTTTCATAAAGATTAGTCTCAAATTGTGACCTCTAGTGTGTTCACACGCTTTTTCAACGATTTGGCCTTGTGACCTAATTTTTGACCCCAGATGACCCAATATCGAACTTGACCTAGATTTTATAGAGATGATCATTGTGATCAAGTTTCATAAAGATTAGGCTCAAATTGTGACCTCTAATGTGTTCACAAGGTTTTCCTTTGATTTGACCTAGTGACCTAGTTTTTGACCCCAGATGACCCAATATCGAACTTGACCTAGATTTTATGGAGATGATCATTGTGATCAAGTTTCATAATGATCAGGCTAAATTTGTGACCTCTAGTGTGTTCACAAGCAATTGTGAACGGACGGACGACGGACGAAGAGCGATCACAAAAGCTCACCTTGTCACTTTGTGACAGGTGAGCTAATAAAAGATGTTATACTCAACAGTAACGACAAAGGTCCACATTAGCATGGCGATTCTCGGCAATCCAAGTCCACAATACTGCACTGACACAGGTTGGCATGGCAACAGAAGGATGCCATACTCTGTAGTAACATGATGGTTACGTATAGATAAGCATGGATTATTGTAAACCATACTCCAAGTTGGCAAAGCAACTCTACAACAAGGTCTAGGTAGGCATGGCAACTTCGGTACACCATACTCTGTTGTAACATGATGTTATAGATTAGCATGGATTATTGTTAACCATACTCCACAGTAATATCAATGTTAAGTCTGGTATGGCAACTCTTGGATACCATACCCGTCGTAATGTTGAGGTCTAGGTAGGCATGGGAAATTTGGTATACCATACTCCGTAGTTACATGATGGTATAGATTGGTATGGCGCATTCCGTAAACCATACAGTGACATTAATGCTAAGGTTGATATGGCAACTCATAGATACCATACCATACTCGATAATGTTATTGGGAAGTTTAGGTTGGTGGTTTTTTTTTTAATACCATACTTCAAAGTACTATGGAAGTATAAGTTGCCTTGGTGACTCCCAAGATACCATTCTCCATCGTAATACAAGGATAAGGCAGTGAAGTATGCAGCAAAAAACATGCGCTTAACCAAAACTGCGTACCAGCAAAGACATACGCTCAACCAACACTGCGTACCAGCAAAGACATACGCTTAACCAAAACTGCGTACCAGCAAAGACATACGCTCAACCAACACTGCGTACCAGCAAAGACATACGCTCAACCAACACTGCGTACCAGCAAAGACATACGCTCAACCAACACTGCGTATCATCAGGATCTGCAATGGATAATGATAAAATATGTTTATATTATTTTACATATAAACGACCACAAATGAAGAATTCACAATGTATGGCGAGAATAAATCAGATATACAGGGGTTCTGTTTAGGCAAAATGCCCAACTCTGAACATGAGTTGCAAGTCTGTTTCCGATGAAATTAGCAAACAAACGCAAACATCCCTTTAACAAGGCCTCAAAAATGGTTTTATTGTAAAAATTTAGATTATGGAACTTCAAATGGCCATAACTTTGTCAATTCTTTGAATTTTTTCATCAATAGCTTTTATCATGTGCAGAAAAGAAAATTGAGAGGACCCCTGGATATAATGGATGACAGTACACAAAGAACAAGATGATACACAATTTTTATTATATTTTCGAAATAAAATCATGTAAAAAAAATTGAAATGATTTTCGTTACAAAGGAATGGCATTTACGATCTTTAGTGAAGGCTGTGAGAAATTACTCCCTAGATTACCGTTTTTGCTCAAGTATTGCCTGCCTCTATTGGACACAGGTTACAAATGGTAAAAATTCAAAGAAAAACAGAATACGGCAAAAAAAATATGATGGTTTCAGATTTGCCAATTGGTGACTCGGAAGATGTCTATAAAGCTATGTAAACGATACATCCAATCTTCAGTTATGATTTTGGGTTCATTATAGTATGGGTAGTAAAACAGTGTTCACGAAAAACTTTTCAAAGTACTAGCCAGTCGGGCTACCAACAAGGCAGAACTTACTAGCCTGAGAAGAAATTTACTAGTCAGACCATTAGATTATTAAAATTATTTTAAATTTTCACTAGACTTTCTGACTAGTCACCTTGAGCAATTACTAGCCCGACCCAGTTTTTACTAGCCTGGGGCTTCGGGCTAGTGGCCAAATTCGAAGACTGCCGGGTAATACATGTACTTGGAAGAATACAATATCCCTGCTCAAAATTCCCTATTTTCATTCAATTCCGTCTTTTAATTTTTGCAGTCAAATAACCAAGAACCTATATAGCCAAATGAGTCATTATCCTTGTTCAAAACATTACCCGGAAACACACATAGTATCATGAAAAACTAGAAAGAAAATAATTTTCTCACAATTATGTGACATCTCAACCTAGGAGTCACGCTTTTAAGATCAAAACCATTAACCCTCAAATTTTATAAGAACAACAGGTCATTGGGTTTGATTAAGTCCTCAGAACAGAAAAAACATTGGAGTTTTGGTGCAACTTGAGTAAGATTTTTGTAGAGTTTTTTTTGTTTTCCGCTAGTCAGCTTTCTGCTGAAATATGACAGACATATATTTATGTGCCTCCACCCAGATTTGAACCTGAGTCACCAGATTAGAGGGCAAGTGCACTAACCACTGAGCTACGGAGGCACTTACATGATGGTGTCACCCAGATTTTCGACTAGAGACGTAGATTTTATAGAGCTGGTGGTAAGCTTTCCCAAAGATCAACAAGTCAATCGACTCTCTAGAACTGTGCCATAGTCAAATGCTTGATAAAACACATAGAGTCATATCACGGCATTCAGAGTCATATCATGGGATTCACCCCAGCATAAAACAGCCACATTGTGTATCGCTTGACTGCCTTTTAAAGACAGGTTAGAGTTTATCAAATATTAACTTGAATTACTCTTTTAATAGGTCTTCCTCATAGAATACATTTAACAAACAGTTTCAGAGAAATATAATTATACCAGTGAATTGTGAAATACCTACATACCTCAAAACAACATAGTTTGTTCCCAAGGAAAATAGTTGATAAAAATATTTATGATGCCCGTTTTTATACTACTAATCATATATATACTATGATTACGGTATATATTATATTACAAACTAACATTGATGTTAAAATCATAAGATATACTGAGTACATCTAGAAACGCAACACTGGGGTTTCTGTCAACACTTTTTTAACTTTGTATCATTGGCAAGCAAACTGTATTTACTTGATGACATTTTATTCCATGAACAATGCAACTGTTACATTGTTTCATACAGTGCTATCGATGCAGTTGAACAACACGTGTGTGTATAGTGCGGCTAAAAAGTAACGGAACACAAATTGGTAAAATCCTATTTTTTCAGAATCGTTGTTCTAAGTGAAAAGATACAATATTGATTAAGTATTGGTTGATTACATATATATGCATGACGTCCAACAAATTGATTAGAAGTGTTTGAACCAGTTGTGAACTATGCCTAGAGATGGTACATGTGGAGTTACTGGTCCTCCGAAAAGTTGTTTCACATGGATGACCTGGACATGGGTGGTTGTAAACGGTGCCAAAGTGCTAGTAGAGTGTCTCCAGATGAAACATTGTCGGTTCATGACAATTTAGCCAAAGTGAAACCTCCAAGTTGACGTCTCTGTCATAGGCATCCGAGTCGCCTGATTTGGCCCATTTTCGGACTATCTTGATATTTTTATTCTGAAGCTTAGAACTTTTCTTTTGTGATTTTCTTTCCATTAGCAAACCTTACAAAGGATTCGAAGAAATTTACACCAAAATTTATCATGCATAAATGGTGCACGTGGAATTCGTGCGTTTTTGCATTTTCTCGACGCACGGGAGTTACGTAACCCGATCGATAAAATTTGGACAACAGCCAAGTTTCTACACGATTATACAATATAATAACACAAAATTAAAAAATGTGTGAGCAATGGAAGTAAGAAAAAACCAATGATGAAAACATTGCGTTTCTAGATGTACTGAGCATATATTGATACTTTTAAAACGTGACAGCATGCTTCCCATTTTCAAAAGATGTTCCCTTAAAGATGCAGAGCATAAGTTAAGTTTCTTATTAAAGGTTTGCCAGTTTTTGTTTATACTTCCCCTCGTTCCATTGTTTGTACTTACAACCAATCCTCATTTCTATCTTTTCCAGCTTCCAATTGCACCTTCATTATGTTTCAAATTCGCAACACCCAGTAGTCTTGACGTGTAATTACACAAATAAAATCTTTGCCATACTTTGAGAATAAGACGCGTCAGTTTTCACATCTATTTTTTCTCACAATTTTGTTCTGGATGGAGGTTAAAGAAGCTATTTTGCTTAGTGGCGTACATAAATTATGTGTCCTGACAAATCTGCATATTAGACACCAGATCTCAGTCTCTTCATCAGCCCATGGAACCATGGTTGGGGGTGAAATTGATAAAGCCAGTCACATCCTGTTCAAATGGTCTGATTAATTCACACTATCACTTTATCCTTACAGTTTGGCCCTAGTGAATTTAGATCCCAATATCTTATTGATTAACAACAAGTTTCCTTGACATAATAACAGAAAAGTCCATTATCCAATAACAAGCAAGACTAAGCTGACTTTCACGATTCATTTTCAGTCTGTTATCCAGAGGAAGTTACTACCGGTATTTAGAATTACAACTCATACTCATATGGCGCTGAATGAATGGCAGTATGTTTACATCTTTAAAAGACTACTATCTCCACACTGGTTATCTAAAAATAATTGGCGTACAGGCCCATAATGGGGTGGACATACCACATGACTTTTTGGCTAAGTCTGCAAGAAAAAGTATGCAAACAAAAAGTTAAAAACAACCATAAGTATCTATTCTTTGGTCGATTTTCATGAGATATGGGTAGAGCTCATTCTTGGCTTCACAAAATAATAATGCAACTTGGAAATTAAGGTATAGCTGTATCATAATTTCGTGCATAAAGTATGATGAGGGCTTCGAGATACAGCACTTACACAACAAATGAAAAATCTAATTTCCTGACTATGTCCAACTAGCATAGGTGAAGTTTCATTGAAATTTGAATTATAGGATAAATAACAAGTACACTTAACCGCTTTAAAAATGCAATGGTGGGTTTTTGAGTCAGTTAGGGTGCTTCAATTTTATTGAAATTTGGCACCATTTGAATTCAATACATGCAGTATCGTATCAGCAAATTTTATTGTAATCAAGGTTTGAAAAGTTACTGAATCGAACCTCGAAATGTAGTGATTAACCTCATTCTGATTAAAATATTTCCGACCGAATGCACTAATAAAATCGTTTTTTCATACAAGGGGCGCATGACGTTGAACATCACATGACGTCATTCCAAGCGCAAACGTTTGAGCAGCACATAGCTCCTTTCTGGACTGATAGCCAATCTAATATATAAGATTGTTTTTCTTTTAATAGTGAAATAAGTCACTCTGGAATGTGAGGTGGAAGAAAAAGAGTATCGATGCGTTATTAGAAACCAAACTAGGAAATGGTGGCTTGCTTTACAAGATCGGATTATTTCAAGAAAGAATGAAGCACGAACTAGCAAGTTTATGGGGCAATATCGAAAGAACCCTTTTGATTTGGAGTCAACGATTTCATGTTTTGTAGCCTATACTAGTTAGTCTTCTTTTTCACCAGTTACATTTGGTTCAGATATGCATCTTACTTCGCAAAATTTAACCAAAAGAGTCCCTAATGTGGTGCTATGTTTGCTGCTTATCCTTATTTTATCGACTCATTCGTTTGACATAGAACCAACAATCACAAAAACAATGGAATAATATGAAAATAGCCAATTAAGACGCGCATAGAATCCATGTACAATTTAGTCAAGTCATTTCCAAAATGTCGCTAGGATTTTACTTTTCGCTTTAATTTTCAGAGCATGCCACTTACTCTGAAATAATGTTACATCCGAGCTGCTCAACGGTGCATGCTTCACATTGGTTACAAAAAGTGACGTCATAAAGTAAATTAGAAGAAACGCGAGATAATTGATTGATCTACATCAGCTTGTAATTTCATTACTCTAGTTCCAATATTTCAAAAATTAGAAGGAAAGTCCTCGAATATATTGATCACCCCTCGTATATATGAATTTTCAATAACATAGGCCCAGGCATTTGAATTTTATGACCTTCGACCTAGTGACCTAAAAAAACGTAGATGTTGTAGATGACATAGAGGTACATGAACATGTGAAGTTTCAAGTTGATAATTTTTGCAGTTTTCCAGAAATTAACCTTATCCTTAACCAACACCAAAGACAACCTTGACCTTTGACCTGAAAGTAGGGGGAGGTTGTAGATGGCATTGAGGTCACTTTTTGGTACATGCACATGTGAAATTTCAAGATGATACCTCTTGTAGAAGTCTAGAAGTTGAGCTTAACAATACAATAACCAATGCCAAAGGTGACCTTTGACCAAGTGACCTGAAAATAGGTGGAGGTTGTAGATGGCATAGAGGTAAATGCGTATGTGAAGTTTAAAGTTGATATATAACTCTTGTAGTTTTTCAGAAATTGACCTCAACAACTAACAACTAAGCAATGCGGACGCAAACATCGACAGAAGCCCTCGTTTTTCTCAAAACTTGAGCTAAAAAGGTGTATCAATACAATGGTTTGTTGATTTTAATCTTTTGCCTTTTTGTCATTTAATATATGTTCAGTAATTTTTGTCCGTTTTCTATAAGCAGCAAACACATACTGCATCAACAGAATTTAACTTTTTATGATAAGCAATTACCCTTGCACTACTTTACAACAATTTCTGCTACACTTCACGGCAAGTTCACGCCATCGGCAACGAAACTCCTATACTGAGTACTTACAGTTTGTCATCACACAATACATAATGATTGCTTTTATATCAAACTTCAGAGTCAAGATCAGTCAAGATCAGTTTCTGCTACCTGAAAAAAAGTCACATGACAAAAAGACAAACAATTTAATACAATAAGTGAAAATAATGCAACTTTGTGCTATGTGGAACCTACATAGTATACAAGGATTTAGCTATAAAGCTTTTCCAAGCCCAGTGTTCCTTATGACAACATGTCCACATTTCCACTGTTCATCTTCCGTCTTCATACCATGCAATATATTTTCACATATCTGTTTTCATCTATAGGCTTTGCCATCATTAAGTCACTACAGAAAGTAAGATTTGCTAATGTTTATGTGTGCTGTACAGATGTTACACAACCCTTATAAATACTATTATACTTTACATGTAAAAAATTAGATATCTAGTATGTCCTTAACAAAAACACTTGTGCATGGCATAATTCTGCATGAACAATCATATTATGTTTCCATTCCTGGGCATAAGTTAGTTCTAGACAAAGTATCTGTATAATCAATTTAATGTCTCCATTCCTGGACATGCGTATATTCTAGAGATGGGACCGAATATTCGAATATTCGAATATTCGAAAATTGAACGAATATTCGAATCAAATTTCAATATTCAAATATTCGTAAAAAATAAAGAAAAATTGTCAATTTCACCAAAAATTAATACATGTAAATTCCAATTATTTTCGTATGCTTAATGAAAACATAATGTGTGATATGTATAATCAAGTCCCTAATTGACACTTTTATGACATTTTTATCGGTATAATACAACTGTATACTCTGAATAAACAGTATGACACTTCCGTAAAACGATTGCATTTTATACACCCGAAACGCTTGCATTTCGTTTGTATTCAAGCGTCGTAATAACACGGATTTGCAGGCTAAATTAATTACCGAACAAATGTGTGGGATTTTTTTAATTCGGGTGTTTCATACACTGAATGATTAGCTGTTTGCATACATGAATAAAGTTGTAGTTGTTGGTAAAAGTGTCAACACATTGTCCGCAGTTACAGAGCGGAACACCCATTGGATGATGACAACGATTTTTAAGCCGCGTAGTCGTACAAATTTGTACCATCTTCATTAGAAATAACAAAACAATCAGACTTATTAATAAAAACTTTATTCACACGTCGTTGAAGCCAGAAAGGTAAAGAAATACGACGATTTATAGATCTTAATCATGTTTATTACTTCCAAATCAGGTTGAATGTAACAGAAATATCAAACTCACGAATATCGTAACTTTGCATAAGAGCGGACATGGAACTTTCGTTCAATAGGGAAGAGAAAAAGATGAACGAATACTTTGATATCGATAATCCAACGAATATTCGAATATATTCGAATATGAATTTCGAATATTCGAATACTGATTTTGGTATTCGGTCCCATCTCTAGTATATTCTAGACATAAATTCTGCAATTATTGTTTCCATTACCAGGCTGAAGTATATCTTAAACAAAAAAATTGTATAATGTCTCTATTCCCTGGCATTTGCATTGATTCTAGACAAAAGATCTGCTGCCTGCAATATGTAGGGTACATTTTAGACATATGATCAATATTTAAGTTAGTTTCCATTGATTGCAATGTGTTTCTTCTAGACAAAGGATTTGTATTTTTGTTTCCATTCCCAGGCTAATATCTGTATTAAGTAACATAACCAGGCATATGCACATTCTAGACAAAGACTCATATTTCTTTTCCAAGGCATATGTACATTCTAGACAAAGACTCTGTAATGATATTTCTATTCCCAGGTATATGTTCATTCTAGACAAAGACTCTGTAATCATATTTCTTTTCCCAGGCATATGTACATTCTAGACAAAGACTCTGTAATGATATTTCTTTTCCCAGGCATATGTACATTCTAGACAAAGACTCTGTTATCATATTTCTTTTCCCAGGCATATGTACATTCTAGACAAAGACTCTGTAATCATATTTCTTTTCCCAGGCATATGTACATTCTAGACAAAGAGTCTGTAATGATATTTCTTTTCCCAGGCATATGTACATTCTAGACAAAGACTCTGTAATCATATTTCTTTGCCCAGGCATATGTACGTTTCTAGACAAAGACTCTGCAATCATATTTCTATTCCCAGACATATGTACATTCTAGACAAAGACTCTGTAATCATATTTCTTTTCCCAGGCATATGCATATTCAAGAGGAAGACTCTGTAATTATGTTTCTTTTCCCAGGCATATGTAAATTCTAGACAATGGATCTGCAATCATGTTTCTATTCCCAGGCATATTTATATTATTCTAGACAAAGCATCTGCAAATGTGATTCTTTTCCCAGGCATATTTATATTATTCAAGACAAAGGATCTGCAATCATGTTTCTATTCCCAGGCATATTTATATTAATTATTCTAGACAAAGGATCTGCAAATGTGTTTCTTTTCCCAGGCATATTTATATTATTCTAGACAAAGGATCTGCAAATGTGATTCTTTTCCCAGGCATATTTATATTATTCTAGAAAAAGGATCTGCAATCGTATTTCTATTCCCAGACATATGTACATTCTAGACAAAGACTCTGCAATCATATTTCTTTTCCCGGGCATATGCATATTATTCTAGACAAAGGATCTGCAATCATGTTTCTTTTCCCAGGCATATCTATATTATTCTAGACAAAGGATCTGCAAATATGTTACTTTTCCCAGGCATACGTATGGGCGTTTTTCAAAAAAAGTGCAAATTGTTGTCCCAGACATTTATTGACTCATAAAATAGTGTATATAGCTCTCAACTGGATCCAACAGTTGTCATGTACAAGATTGAACATATTTCTATCTACCAAACCCTGCCCATGTCTATATAAACTGCTTTTATCGTTCAAATTTTTGCGATTAAGAATCTAACTCCCTGAAAATGGGCTGTCCCAAGCAGTTCAGAGTGATGTTGTTCCTTCAAAATCTCTTTTATTATATGAATTTATCATGCTAATTAAAGCTTAATATAAAGATTTTGTACTTTGCAGTAGATGATAGTCAATTTTTCTGATTGGTCTGGAATAAAACCAGTGTTTTTTTACGTGAACAAGTGTGTCCCTCACTTTTGTTCCATCCTGTTACCTTACTGGTAAAACAGGAATACATCAAAGTATTTATTCCTAGGTATAATCTAGTTATAATTACTTGATAGAAGTCTCCTTAACAAAGAGAATGGGGAAAGGGAATATTATGTTTTATTAAGAAAAATAGTGTTTTTTATAAAAATCATACAATCATATTTGATGGTAAAGCTTAATTGTCCATCCTGTTACCATGCTCCATTGCTTATAAATTCAACATAATGACATTAAAACTCAGACATACATTTAAAAAACATTGGGAAATCTTATTTTCACCTTAATTATGACTCTTCAGAGGGATAATTATTATTCATAGGAAGATTTACAATAAAATTTTCCATCCTGTTACCATGCTTTTTTGTTCCATCCTGTTACTTCAATTTTGGTAACAGGATGGAAAAATAATGGATATATTGATCATAAATTCCGAATTGCTTAATACCTTACAGATTTTTAAATGTCATTTTAAAAAAGAATATCTTACATAACAAAAAATATTTTTTAATGTACTTTGCTCCCGATACTTAAGGAGGCAGAGCTTCTTGAAATAGAAATTACGGCCATACTTAAGGTAACAATCCATCTTAATTGTATGTCATAATGTATAATTACTTCTTTTGTCAAATTGAATGATTACAGAGTATCAGTGAATATCTCTTATAATGAAATCCTCCTTGAATGACTTTTTTGTGGATGTTATATTTGACTGACAGGGCTGACAAATGAAGGTGCTTTCCATCCTTTTACCACATTTTCCATCCTGTTACCAAATTTGTCCATCCTGTTACCGTTTTTCCGTCCTGTTACCATCAGATTTCTAAAGTTTTCAACTTTTTGTATTATTTTATATGGAACTCCTTAATTAAATGTTCACCAAGTTGGCATATGCAACAGTATTTCACTGAAAATTTTGTTTTAATATTAAATTGCTTACATTAAACAGTTAAATAGTGTAATTATTACATACATGCGCAATGAGTGAAGGTGTATTCTCATGTAAAATGATGTTTTTGTATTAAATAACTTAATTATTTCTGCATATATACAACAAATATAATACATTTGATGATTTGCAACAATCGAAGCATATTTATTTTTATTATATTAAAATTAATGTAGAAATATGGGTGTGGTAACAGGATGGAAAAATGATGTTTTTTGAAAAATTCAAGCCATTATATTTACATTTTTAGCGAAGCAGGAGGTCTCCCCTTACTTGGAACGTGTTTGTTTATAATAACTCTTTCTTATCATGTAAAAGAAAATTTGATTTAGCATAATTTTTTTTGATAATAAATTTGTTTCAAAATTTGCACTTTTTTTGAAAAACGCCCGTATATTGTTTTTGACAAAGGATCTGCAATCATGTTTCTTTTCCCAGGCATATTTATATTATTCTAGACAAAAGCATATATTATCAAGTTTCCTTTCCCATGCATATTTATATTATTCTAGACAAAGGATCTGCAATCATGTTTCTTTCCAAGGAATATATGTATATGTAGACAAAATGTCTGTATTTATCATTCAATTTCTAGGCACATGTATAATAATGAATATACCTGAAATGAACATCCTGCACAAGGACTTATTTTAAGGATCCCATTCATTGAATGTAATTGTTCCCTTATCTCTTCTTTTATTGTACTTATAAACAATTCATCATTGCAAATATAATTCACCAGTCTGTGTGAATTACCCTTTGGTTGGTCACTGTTACCAAGAGTATACGCCCAAACCAGCGGTGCCAACAGGACTAAATGAAAAATCAGGAATAACATTTTTGCCAACATAGAGGTCTTCAATGACATTATTTCCATACTTAACTCGGTTTGTATCAAAGAAAATTATTCAGATAAGTTTAAATTTATCATAGCATTGCCATCTCTTGAGATATTTTCATCATGATCAAATAACTTATAGTATAGTTAGAAGTCATATATTTTTATATTGCTCTTTCAAGAACTATAAATCTGGATCAATCAGGAAAATTAACATTCCAGCCAAACGTCAACACATGTAACATGTATATTGAAAACCAAGTTTTTCATCTAATACTGTGCCTATGCATACTATTCAATGCCCAGCATTTTGCATAATCCAAGGCATAATGTTTATCCTATGCAAACATTCTGTGACTGGGTTTGATTTCCTTTTATTAACATATTCAGTATAATGCTCTATCAATATCGAATATGATGTATCGCAATACACATTTAAGGCGTGATTGAAATAATTTCATCAACCAAAATAAAATGTCAATATTTCACACCTTTACAAAGCTGTCTAGTCAACTTATGATAATAGACATTCAGAACAAATTTATGATATACTTACCAAATGAAAATAATACTTGCCTTAAGAAACATCACTTACTGTAGCAGGGTGGAAGGTTTAGATCTTTCAATCCAAACTTCTTATAATAGGGCATGTTCAGTATTATCATCTGAATATGATCCTCGCCACCTGCTTTATTCTTGGTACTGTTGACCACAGTTCTAGAGCACTAGTATTCTTTCATTCAATGCCCTTACACCAATCCGTGTGGTCATGTATGATCTTTTTGTTTATGTATTGCAAGAATATTAACAAAGCTTATTAACCCATGAACAACAATATCATGATGAACTTGAATGTTCAATTGTTCCTGAAAATCTCGAAGTGTCAAGATTATGAAAATAACCTAGGATATAGAATAGCTCCAAAAAGTTAAAGTCTGTAAATAACGAACAATAGATTACAATGATACTTTTCAAATGAAAAAATTCATACCCTGTATTTAAAGCCCACTTCAACTGAATCATTAAGAATATCCCCAGTATGCACCTAGCAACTGTCGCATGCGAATCATTTTAAATGGAATCATTTTAAATGCAATTAGTTTCAAATTCACTTTGAACTTGTCCTGGATAGTGATTGGATCAAAATTGCGATCTCTTATTACTGTATTTGATTTCACTGGATGACTTCTATCAACATGTCCAAGATCAAACTTCTAGAATTCCAACAGGAAAACATTCGGTCTAAGTCTGGTAAGATCGGCTTAAATCAGCATAAGTTTAGAAAATGCAAAACTGACAAAACTTATTCATTGTAGCTTACCTGATATAGTGGACATAAACATGACAATATATTGATAAACAAAAGATGTTTGTATAATATGCATGCACCCATGGCAGACCAAGTGGTCAGAAATGGTAAATGTTACAGTGCCCAATACTTTTGACCTACTGACGAAAATAAATAGAGGTCATCTAATGCTGCTGACTAACCTCCTTGTAAAGTTTGAAGATCCCAGGGCATAGTGGTTGAATGGAAACCATTTGGTCTAAAAAGGGTTAATGTCATAGTGACCATCAATGACCTTTGACATCTATGGTTGCCGGCCAACCTCAATGTAAAGTTTGACGATCCTAGGCAAAACTTTCTTCAGAACCATTTGGTCTACAGACCGATTGACTGACATGTGCAAACAATATACCCCTCATTAAAGATATGGGCATAATTATCAAAGCAATTAGCTCCAGACAATGGGTTTGACACCACATTTTGCAACGGTGGCTATACAATGTCAAAACATGGGATAAGCAGTTTTGGCAAATAATGATTCAATATGGCGTCTTTAAAATGACAAGAACATGACATAAATTGACAATACAGTGTTTGTTGTTTCTTTTTATCAATATAATTTTCTAATGGCTCAGATTGGTCCCTTAATGAAGCCCAGTTCATCATGAAATAATCTTTAAGCGAATCCATGTATCGCTCTACTGACTATGCATAAATTGAAAAGACAAATTCCTGCAGTAAAAGAATGTCAAGAGTATACTCTTCAGATATGCATTGCAAAAAAATAATTTTGAACAGCAACATGAAGGGTTTAGGACACAAACATGTATGTATCCCAGATAATGTGTTATGACTATATGATCAAGTTAGTATGTGTAGTTTCCTTCAAATCCTACCAATGGGCATCCTTGTGACATCCATCTGCATTTATCATTTACAATTGCCAGTTTTTTGCCTTTTGCCTTGGTGGTAGCCTAGTTCTTCGACTGAACGGCCAAAAAATCACTAAATGCCTCCACATCAGTAGATACGGGGCATAAAAACATGTGTATTTCTTATATTTATAAGTGTTTTTGTAGAAATATAAAATGACGAAAAAACATGTGTCATTTTTCTGCAGCATGGATGATTCATTGCATTTTAAGCATTAACTGTTGATGGCATGAAAGGATCATATATTTAAGATTGCACAACCATGTGGCCAATGACTTATGATGTAAATTTTTCCCAGTGGATAATGGTCACAAATTAGTCAAACATAATAAAAGGTTTCAAATTCAACAATTTGACCACATGGAAATGGCCAAATGCAATTTGGAAGCTATTTCCGTATCTTTGTCAGTGTCTTGGCACTAACAAGAATGTGATTAAACTTATGCTTGAACCACTATTGTAGGCTACCCATATTAACAAAAACAGTTTTCAGCAATTCAAACTGAATCACTTTTGATTTCAAAGACAGTCATATTCCACAGAGGTCATATTGACACATATTGCCTTATCCTGAAAATAAGATGCAAGCATGTTTCTGGTGTCATTTCGACATTTCCATTGATCAAAACTCTGCTTCAAACATTGTTCTATTTGTAAATTTTGACTTAAGAAATTTCAAATGACTGATAATACTTTGCATCTGACAAAGTAACTTATATACTGCAGACATTTAATCCTTCTAGAGCAGCCAATTTCAACTTAGAAGGCTTTTTGACACAAGGGAGCATATCATCACCTGACCTAAATTCATACAATATTGGTAGAACTAGGTCTGGTATCATGTCAAGTTTCATTGAAACAAGGAACAGTGGTCAAAGGTGAAGTACTACAGAAAATACTTGGTGCCATCTTTCAAGACAGACATACAGATGTCCAGCACAAAATCAATATGTATCCCTCCATATGAGTAACAGTCACATAATAACTGCAGAAAATCTCTTTCATTCTAGAGCAGCAAATCTGGATTATTCTGGATTTGTTTTGACATCTGGAGTCCTCAGATGGAAGAACATTTTCACTACCATCCTAGAGGCATTCATAAAATATTCAACTTATAGAAGCAGACACAAGTGTTCTGAACAGACGGATCAAATGCTATCACTGTATCTCCTTATATGGATTAAAGTATGAATGTCATTATCAGTGATTCAGGTGTATGTATTTCCCGTCTTTTAAATTGGAAGCTCTATTGGTGATCAAACAACACTTTTCCCTGACTCTGACAAAAAACTAAATCAATGCACATGATCCTGTCCAGATAATAATATTTTTCAATGACAAGTGTTGGAATAGTTCAGTTTTTAGCTTCAGACAACAGTAGACTGTGTTCTGCACAAATATTTACATTTTCTTATTAACTTTTAGCAATTTCGAGGTAGTAAATTGTCATTCCGTCAGCGTTTCAAAGACAAATTGTTTACTTTTCCTTTTCTACACAAAACTGTTTTCATCTGTATATTTGTCAGTATAAACCCAAATTTACATGAACGTCCAGCAATATTTCGGACATGATTTATAAATTCGAGATTTTCACATGAAATTCCTCAAACTAATCCATTCAATAAACATTCTACTGGGGCATAACGCCCAATCCTGAAAATGAGTTGCAAGTCTGTTTCAGGTAAGCATACATCGCAACCCCCGTACAAAGCTTCAAGCATTGTTTTACAAATTTAGATACTTTGCATATTCTTTGAATCTTTTCATCAAATAACTTTTACTTGATGCAGAAAAGATTCTTCTTCCTAAAGCAGCATATTTCCGGATTATTCCGGAATTGTGAAACCCCTGACACAGACCAGACAGTGTGACTCATGATAGCAGCCAATCTCCACCAGCAATATGTTGTTTTGATTTTGTTATTAATGTTGAAACTGTTATCAACTACAAAACTTCTCTCATAAGTCTTCAACAATATGAAATACATAATTTCAACTAGATATCAATCTACAATATTTATTTCCACAAAAATTCACAATACAATGAAGAAAATAAATGGTAATCAAATGATGGACGCACCAATGTGAAAAGGGATGAAAAAGGGGGGGGGGGCTAAGAAACTCAAAATGAAACATGATTTTGTACAATGATATAAGTACATGATTATATAAACAATACCTATCCTGATCTATGATATTTTCATGATAATATGACACAAATAAAGCACATCAAATATTTGATTACAAAGAACAAGAATTTTTCCATGATGAATGGATAAATTATTCTAGTGAGTAATATAACCCGAGCAAAGACTCTTAAAATTTATGCCTTCATTGTATTTTCAGATCTGTTGTAAGTCTACTAAACATCAAGTTAAATTCTTCTTCAAGATTTTCATTATAAAACTATTTCCAGATAAAAAGTCTGCAACAGGATTTGATCCTCCAGTTTACTGTCACAAGTCAGATTAACTTTGGGAGTCACGCCAGACCCCCTCATATAAATGACTCGCACCAGATCCCAACAGAACAGAACAATAATGAATAGACAATATAAATCAATATCTCTGCTATTTTACAGTACAGGTATAATTAAAACATTACAAAGATAAATTAAAAACTTTAAAATTGTTCAAATCATACAACAGCTTTTACACCAGTTTATATAAACTTTTGGCATCTACAGACTTATTACAAAGTGTTTCCGGCTCTGAACATAATATGAAACATTCACGTTAATAAAAACACAACATGCTGGACATTAAACTATACAAACTCTTTGCGTTTACAATATGTAGCATTACTGGACATCACAAGACTATCCAGTCATCAACTGATTAATGATAAATCTTTCATGTTTATGACATTCTATACACATACAATGGTAAGTTTCATGTATCCTTTTCAATTTATTCATGCTGAAAATTGGCAAATCCATTTAAAACTTGCAAACCCCAGAGCACTTGGGGAAAATATGCTTGCCATTACTGTACTGTTGTTATTATGCCGTTCAATCCACTGACGCATTTCAAGTAAAAATCAATTGTTCACTAAAATCATTCAGTAAAACTATTGACTACAGTTAGTTGGAATTAATTCACTTCATGCATATGCTTGCTTGACCTAAATTAAGCGAGACTGTCAATGCATTTCTTCAATAAACACCAGGTATATGCTCTTTTAACATACAAACTATACTCATTTACCACCTTATTTTGTTGCTTCAAGTTCAATGTATAGTATTGTACTTTGTCCATGTCCGGTACTGTACAGGTGTTATAGATAATTTAAATAATAAACAATTCTCATCTTCAACAGTTATTTATCTCTTTTCAAAACCTTCTCATTCGTTTAGCATCAAAATCTTCTCGGCGATTGGGATCTCTTCTGTCACCACCACGCATATTCGGATTGGGACCCCCAGGTCCCATCGGTCCAGGGCCTTGCATTTTAGGAAACATGTTTCCCCCAGGGCCACCCATACCTCCAGGACCCTGATTAAAGTTACCAGGACCTCCTGGGCCAGGTGGCCCCGAAAAGCGTCCTCCAGGCGGTGGTCCTTGTGGTCCAGGGCGCGGCTGTTAGAGCAAATAAGGAAAGGATATTTTTATATAATGGCAGAAAAATATATATAAGTGACTATCTCGCACGTTTGTGCAGTCAAGTAATATTATTTCATAATCTACAGATCAGAAATTTGTGGTCATGCAATACAACCTGGAAGGGTGTAAAAACAACATCTACAAAAAGAAAAGAACACAAGCTAGACCAAGATCTACCTAGAACCTATCACCAGTTGGTTTTGTTTCTGGTAAAGGAACTAAAGTACTGTGCTAACAGTACAGAGTGGAATAAGGATATTATCAATACATAATCAATGTATTAACACATTTTTGAATATCTTGGCTAGCCTATTACTGATAACAAATGTCATTGTGTGACTGCCACACGTCTCAAACATAGAATATTTGTTCAGGCATAGTTTCCTCATCACGTTTTTTAAAAGACCTGAAATCAACAATCAATTTATTGTATGTAATCAGTAAAACAGATCACATAATGTTCTTAAGTCACACAGGCTAATGACAATTCTATTCCTTACCCAACCCACAACATATAACCCTTTCTCATGACATTAATTTGCACAACTTCTGTCCTACAATAATTTAATCTATCATCGATTTTTATAAATACCAAAAAAATATATAACACTATTAAACAATGGGTTATCAAAAATCAAAATATTACAAGCTAACAATGGTATATACTTGATTCATTCAAAACATTGTAACAATTCAACAGTTCTTAGATGACTATCAGACACGAATATTGTCATGTCTGCCAATACCTTACACCATGAAGTGGTAATAACATAACATCGCCCACATTTTTCTATTATCAGAATAGATTTTATAATATCATTTTGTCACACTATTATTGGCAAACTAAGTATGGATGAAAATCATGCAAACACATTTTGCTATAATTTTCGATCAGGCCCCCTAATAGTAAGTGTACTTAAATATGGTTCAACCAGAGAACATGGTCTCGGACCGGGCTCAACAAGTCGCAAACAATAATAAATATCAAACGCTTCAAACTACAGAATATTTTTACTTAAGCCTACACAATCTACTCTTTTTCCACCAAGTAGTTACTCAAATTTATGTAAAAGTATGAAGTTGTATCATAACCATCAAACTTCAATCAGCAACACTTGGATACAGTATGGATACAGTATACAATCAACTATTAAACCAAACATTACCCGACCGTCAAAGCACAAAAGCAATGTTAAAACACAGTGTAAACTTGCATCCTCAAAATAGCACAATGCAATTGTCTATGTCTATGACACAAAAAATATTGACAGCAGACTCTATTGAACTAGCCAGACAACCACATAGGAAATCTTTCAAACATAATAGTTTTAACTGTATACAGAGTTATAGATAAGCTGCATAGTTAAATTTTCAAAAATTGGGGTAATTACCTAAGTAATTTTAATAGATTTTGAGAGGAGAAAGTAAGAAAATCTGAAATGGGAGGGATTAAAATACCCTTAGGTTTAATCACTAGAGTCACACTTTTCCCCAAACGTTACACAAACCAAAGATTCAAGAGCAAAACTTTTTATAGTTGCTTCTTTCACAGAAACCTAACAGATTTCGAAATTATCTCGTGGTTTTCGTAAATATTGTTCAAGAGGCCAAACAAACATTCAAACTTAAAAATGGTGTATCCTGCAAATAACTCAGGCATTGACTCAGATATTGATTGATCAGACTATTCAAGTTATATTCAAACACCTTACCACTCAAGAGCAGTACAAATATAATTCCTTAACCAAGGCATATAGCTACATCTAGGTCTGATACTTTTAAGGAGAGATTACACTACCACTTTCAATTGATCAAGGTTTTCAAGCAAATCCAGTACATTGGATGATGCAAATATATACAAACAAAATTGATTCTTTTCATTGGTCAACTGACAGCACAATTTACATGATCTGACATATCGCTGGCTTAGAATGAGAAGGTTGTAACTGCAAAATCAATATTTTGAGAAAACAAGAAAAACTGTCCATCTTTACTTATGGTAAAGATGCTTTTTCAACTTCAGTTAAGTCAATATGACAAGTTCCGATTTGCATGAAAATAGGCTCATAGTAAGCGCCTTATGGTGTAGATATCAAATATGCATTAATGTCTTATATGGTCGATATGGTCAACAAATAACATTGCACAGACTAGCATATCTAAAAGTCATACAAGCTTCATAGAGGTTAAATGAATCATTTCTGTTGAGTTTTTCAAGTAAATCAGTAAGTAGCTTTATTAGACTCTCAAGCCTTTTCACAAGAAACAAAGGTACGCTTCCGCTATTACTGAGTAAGTCACTATTGACATTACGCCATGGCAGAGATCGCTCCATCTGACTGCTTGTGGAAGGTTGCTTGGTGAAGGTTTTCAAGCAAGTAGCAAGTGTCCTTATGAATATTTCATTGCCAATCAAAGTAAACTAAAAGTCCTCTTAAAATGTACCACACTTACGAAGATAAATGTCCTCTTAAAATGTACCACACTTACAAAGATAAATGTCCTCTTAAAACGTACCACTCTTACAAAGATAAAAGTCCTCTTAAAATGTACCACTCTTACAAAGATAAATGTCCTCTTAAAATGTACCACACTTACAAAGATAAAAGTCCTCTTAAAATGTACCACTCTTACAAAGATAAAGTCCTTTTAAAATGTACCACACTTACAAAGATAAATGTCCTCTTAAAATGTACCACTCTTACAAAGATAAAAGTCCTCTTAAAATGTACCACTCTTACAAAGATAAAAGTCCTCTTAAAATGTACCACTCTTACAAAGATAAAAGTCCTCTTAAAATGTACCACTCTTACAGAGAAGACAGTCAATAGTAGTTTTCAAATTAATCAACATAAACTAGAAACTTCTCAGAAGCAGAAATTTCGTTCAAAAGTTTTATTCTGTCTCTGTTACAATCAGAGTTGCAAAGGTAGAAACACTTCAATAATTTGTAGCTCATATAAATAATGACAGTTTGATTTGATGTTTTACTTCACTAATAAACTTTTTCAGTTAAAAAGTAATTCCAAATGATTACAATTCAACTTTTTCACAAATTATTAGATGCTGCCACCATGGAAAGGTAAAGGTTATATGACAAAGAAGTTTGTTGCAGTACAGGTAAAACCATTCTTGTCATATAACATATTAAAGGCAACGCAACAGTAATGAACACAAACACCCAATACAGGGAAAATTCAAAAGAATGGTTCTCGGTAAAACAATGTAAAACAATTTTGTAAAGAAAATTCCTTCTCCTTTCATGAAAGTACCAACTACAAAACTAAAGAGAATAAAGTATATATTACTGAAAGCTTGCAATCATATTTTAAATGATTTTTAATAATTCATCAAAATAGAAAAACACAATTGTAAACAAAAGATGTGCATGTAGTTAACCACATTGATAAAAAGGATAAACTCCTCTAATGTATGTCATGAAGTCTATGCAGATCAAGTGTTGGTTTCTGTCTAATAAGAAAGTACTTTATCGACGTCTTATGTACATACTAAGTTACAAACATGAAGCAATATCAGCGAAAATCCCCATAGTACGCTCTACAACCCAGTAATTCAAGTCATTAGCCTGTGTAAGTAATATCAAGTGTCAATGAAACATTTATATTGTAATATACAACAAGATTAAAACATACATATATGCCAATATACAGAGTGCCACAAGGATAATGATTATGTTGTTGTCAATGTCATTACTAGGTAAGACCCCAGTAGACTGGTTGTCCATTCACACATTGTATATTATCTTTCAATTTTAGAAAGTTTTTCTCTGGTTGCACAAAAATTGTGCCATGTTATACTGTGTGAATAAACACAACTGTCACAGTGCAGGACAACAGTTTAACTCTTTTCAGATGTGTCTTGAGTATTATAATTGTCAACAGAACATTAAAATGTACTTATTTTACTAGTATCCACAGCTACACAAGCAAGACATTCAAAACAAATGGAAAAGTAAAATCACATGTCATACTGCGGCATCGAGTTCTATCCTGACATAGAGGCCCATTAATGTTTCCACTTTTTTCATAAAATAATTTCATTTTTTACAGGTACCCGATAAGTTTTCCAGCGCAATAAATTCTGCTATTGTACAGCCTTAGAAAAGTATACAAAGACTAAGTTCTCTATAATACAACAATATGAGCATTCAGTTACTCATATGTGACTAGCAATGTATTGTTGAAAAAAATCAGCTTAATATGGCGAATAAGATACCATTCTTTTATGCAAGTAAAATTCCAATTTGCCCCTGACCTTTTCAAGGATTTGTTTTTCCAGGTGGAACAAAATTAAGGATTTTGCACAGAACATTCAGATGAAAATAATGACTTGTTTGCACAATTTGAAGACTTCTAATGGTGTTTACGGGCCAAAGAAAGGCCTGCTTTACGAGGAATATCCGTGTTTGTACTAGTCAGGGTTCCCACAAATATTCTAAGACAAAATTCCCTGACGTTTTCCTGACCAGAGAGCATTTTCCCCTGACTTTTCCAGCGATTGGGTCTTTTTGTTGGAGTAAAACAGTGCAATAGAAACAGAGAAAAGGGGGTTAATATTTGCTTTATATGGAACCAAAAAGTTCCAGGTAGTATTCTAGGGCTGTTGATTGAAATAAAGTAATAATAATTTTAAATTATCCCTAGCGAGCATTGCAAGCGAGGATTTTTTCTCAGTTATTGATATTTTCTCCATAGGAAATGGCACAAATGGAGATCTTAATGAAGAATTCCCTGACTTTTGCTAAATTGCCAAATTTCCCTGACTAATTTCAAAATTCCCTGACTTTTCCCTGACCGTGTGAACCCTGCTAGTAACCCGAAGTATTCATTCTAAAGTCATCATTGCATCATCTCAATTATGAAGCTGATTTCTCGTTTAAAATAACTTTCTACTTTTAGAATGAAGACATCAATACTCTCCCAATTCAAACCAGTAATCAAATGCTTACATGTGCAAACAGTTTTTTCTTTTGCATGATATACCTACATCTAGTTTGGCTGATACATACACAAAATCAAACAGGAATAGACAATTTGAAAATTCAAGAATTTTCCCTTTTAAATGGTAGGTAGGGAAACATGCAATACGATACTGTCATGTCTTATTTCAACGACACAAATCTATCAATTATCAATGCTGAATTTCCATTCACAGATTTCAATTGAGAGAAGAAACTACTATTTTCCATTTGGAATGGGTTTCAGTATACAAACATAAGATCTGTTGTTAAATTTATCTTAATTTTCATGTACATAGGCAAGGCAAATATATGAAGTATATTTGATACACAAGGAAAGTCATTCAATTCAATAACGTTGTTTCTTAGTCAGCTTAGGTACCACAGATATAATTTTCTTAGTATAAGGGAGGTAACTGGTGCAAAAAATATACTCAGCAGTCAATCGTTATTACTTAATCGTTCACGTTAATACTTAATCGTTCACAGAACAATTAAATATTTCACAAAGACATTTGCAGAGAATTTAACTTATAAATAAACCAGTAGAAAACAATTGAACCCTTGTTCCATGCAACGGTCCATGCCTACTTGCACTACTTGATAGACTAAACAGTCATTTCATTTCCTTCAATAGAAAGCTGATTCTGTGAGTGCCAAACAGGCAGACTAACAAATTTGCAATGTAAAATGTTACATAACTCTTTTCAAAATAATGAAATGAATATCAGATCCATTTAGTATTTTGTCAAGCATTAATATGGTCAACCTAAGTACCCTCAACAACATCATCCAAATAGAGTGTGTTACGGTTAGTTTTAATCCAGTGGACTGTCCCACTGGTAAGATGTATGGAACACACACACAAGCGCTTTAAACAGTCTTCAAGATTAGTCTGGCATTTTATAACAATATCTGCTAATTTTTTTATTTACATATGATCAACATTGATCATTCTACCCAGAGAAAATACACGGAAATTCATAGTATATTTTGTGTATAAGGTTGTCTATGATACTTCAATAAATGGTTTGTGTTGATATGTAACATTTGTATATAATCCTTTGGCAACATCTGATAGGCAATATATCATACAGCAACAAATCATCAATCAGGTAAAACGAAACTGCTCCTGTAAATATACTAGTCAATTATGTTATAAGTATACATGTGAATTCAATAAGAGCAATATAACAACATGCAATGAATCAACAGTTATGTTACACAACCATGATGGGTGTCAAATATTTGGACATTTTTTCTAGGCATCAAGTATTTGGACATTTTTTCTATGTACCAAATATTTGGACATTTTTTCCTAGGCATAAAATATTTGGACATTTTTTCCTAGGCAACCAGTCATGTCAACTTGGTAAGTATAAATAATAACATTCATTTGGCTTTCATCAAGACTCCTAAACGCAATATTTATAAACTTCAGTCAGAAATTACATATATCACTTTCCCAAGCTTATATACTTAGTTTTATTTATCATTTTAATGTTAATCCAATACATCTGCGACCCACAATAGGTACTAACGAAATAGCTCACTGGCAGTCACAATGAAAACATATACAAGCCAGTTTTTAGAGCAGCATGGTCGTACCAAATGTGACATTTAATGTGTAAGCAAATAAGCATAAAAGATAAAGAACTAGTTTTCGATCGAAGTGTCTGCATACAATGGTTATAGTACATTTTTTAAGGACAAACAACAACTGGTCCAAGGGGACACATTTTGTCAGCATTTCAGTATAGCTTAACTTAAATAGTCAACACAATCACAACAATGTACAATGTATGTTGTTTTGAATAACAAAACAAGTATTTATAACAGTGTTTGGCCACTCAAACAATAGTACAGTTTTTATTAGCAATTTTATTTTATTGTCAAAAGCAGATGAGTTTTAAATGTGATCAATGTATTTTAAATTTGAACAAGAAAAACAAGTGAAGCACACAGCCAATAGCTGTTCCATTCAAAAACCATCTTCAAGAACTACCAAACCGATCAGACATTTATAGCATTGGTAGATACAACTCTTGGAGTTAATGGTGTGAGGCACTAATATAAAATAAGTTCTAATTCAACCCTTTCACCTCCAAGTTAGAGCCAGTTTTGTCTAATTGGGGGTTCCAAGTACTGAGTAGAGAAAAAAAACCCTTATAACAGAGAAGGAATAAAACTGAAACAAGTTATCAACAACAAATCGAGGGCTCAGCGCAAAACTATGGTAACTACATTGATTTATAGAGGCACATACCATAGTTTTGCGCTGAGCCCTCGAAATGCATCATCAAAAACTGCCAAAATCTTATAGATTGTCTCATATAGTTACTGGTAGAACCGAGGAAATGTAGAATATTTCATTTCAGTTCAAATATTATTTCAAGTAAAGTGTTATTATTTTTGATCAGTAAAAGGATTTTATACTACATTTCACAACTTCAAGCTAAAAACCCAATATTGCATCTAGAACAAAATCAGGATGTATGAAACAACTGTTATAACTCAACACAGAATCACGGATTAACCTCCAATTTGAGATACCAAAAAAACAACTTCAAATTCTTACAAAAATAGACAATATTACGGCAATATAATGGCAAAGTTCTGACTATACGACAGCAGAGTTTTGACAGAGCATGTATGCTTTTCATAAGTTTAAATATTTAATTAATTAACCAGCTTTCATCAAATTTCTGTCATCAAGATACAAACTTCTGTTACCATGGTAATTAAGAGCGCTTTGTTCAATCAATCAAAAATGTATATTGTTTCGCAACAGGTAGGGCATCTTTCTTTCACAATTGCCTTCAATCAGCTTTTTTTTAATAATCAAATTATTTAGTTGGTGAAATAATATTTACAAAGTAACAAACGCTATAGACCCCCATTGTCGCACTCGTCATCATAGACTTGGTAAAACACAACCATTGCTCCACAGATTGAGAATTGAGGAAGAAATTGGACAAATATATGCAGGCTGGACAAAACCCAACCAATTCTCCACAAACTGAAACACAATGTTATTTTCATCATTAACTGATTCACCTTAGAAAATAACTGCCATACAATTCAAACTTAACAATATCAAATCACAACGTTAAAAGAAAAATGGCAGCAACATTAGCACCTAATTAGTAATAGCAAAATAATCGGGTATTTTTAAAAAAATAGTTCAAGGGCATACTAATTATATTTCGGCATCCATTGAGAAGTCTTCATATAACTGTAACATATTTCTGTGCTGATAAGTTAATATCTGTAGTAATAACACTAATTGCTTATCAACCTCGGAGTTTTAAAACAATAGTCTATCCACCGTCTATCACTTAATACAAATCAATGATGCAAGATGTAAGTACAAAACATTCTTCTTAAATCAAATTTTTGAGTAGGCAACAGCTGCCTTCAATCACAAAAGTGGATCTATATACAATACTGTCAGATATATTCAGACAACAGTATTTATTTACAGAACTGAACATAACAGTTCTTCCCTATATATTATGAACATAATACTGCTACATCAGTAAAATAGCAAACAATGACATCAGTAGAAGATTCAATGTCCATTTCCTAATTCTGACAGGGGAGTCAACAGAGCCAAATTTAAAATCAGATGCGGACAGCTATTTTTGAAAAACAAGTGACCTTCAACCACATTGTTTCGATAATTGAATCAGTTTATATTAAGAATTTCCGTAAAAACATATTCAGTTGTCCATAACTTTGCCATTTCTCAAGATATTTTCATCAGATAGCTTATATCTTGGTCAGAAATCAAGGCTCTTTCAAACTCAGGATATGAAAATCTGTAGATCAATCCGGAAAATTGACACACCTTAATTCATCGGATTTACATACAGCCACCAATGATATAAGACAAATGCAGAGTAGCTTGGTACAAGTAAAAACTTATTTCTACAAACATGTTAATGGCGCATGTACCGGTTAAATATCATGTCGTAAATACAACTGAATCAACGGAATATGTTCATGTTATACAACATGGCAGTATCAGAATGATACAAAGTCCAAAATATTGAAAAGCTTCAAAATGTCCATCATAGGCTCAAAAGTCAACTCCACAAAATTAATTATGGATAGCCCAACAATACACATTCAACTGCAGTCATTAGACTGTATTAAAACACAAAATCTTAGTGAAATTCAAACAAAATACACTGATCACATTATCGTTTTAATATTATAAACACTAACTGTAAATAAACGTAATTTTGTATCAATTAAGAGTGTATTAACAAAAATGATGGTAAAAATATAGGACAAAAACTCATCTGCTAATGACAGTTCAATTAAATATCACAAATATGGTTTGGTTAACAAGTATAAGTTGGTATATTTCCAATTTTATGGTCAAAACAACCAGCAAGCGACAATGCAACAAAGCTGTCACCATGAAGCATTTTTCACGAAAGAGTATTAAATAATAAACTATTGTTGCTATGTATTTCATAATCCATCAGCAGAATCAGTGATAGTCAATGGATCAAACTGATGGCACTATCAAACATGGTAAGCTAATAATTATAGTAAGTGCACACTAATGCATGTGTAACAAATATACCGCTAAACAAGTGTTTCATACTCAAAGTGTTCAAAACGATCTTTATCAAATTTTTTGAAGTCATTTTTTCCAAGGAGTTTAAACTGACCAAGTTTGCGAAGAATAGTCTTAATAGCCTAAACCCAAAACGGTCCCCCAATTAATCATCGATGTATCTGCTCTGATTTTGGATTCACTATATGAATCTTCTGTAAACTCACAAGCTTTCTGTAACTTTCTCTATCTCTAGAGCTAAAAGTACAAGACAAAGAATGCATCTGGTGAATGCATCTAGTCCTTCAGTTTACTCGGAGAGGAGAATAAAGAAAGGCAAACAATTCATCATTATAGTATTCAATGCTAGAGGGATAGGCAATAAAACACAAGAGTTTCTACATGGATCAGTGTGAGTAGGAATGAGTGACGATAGTCTTGTAGAAATGAAATGAGTATAAAGGAGCAGCTCACTCAGATGAAATTACATGAAAAACATGATAAACTTAATGAAATTGATGAGAAGTGTGTAATGAAGGATGGTTCAACAAACATTTCTTGTACGTACCATAGGCTCGCCTTTCATGCCTCCCTGCATTCCTGGTGCTGGTCGGTCCATGTTCTTGCCTGGACTTCCCTGCATGCCACCTGGTCCAAATCTTCCACCTTCCATGTTACCACCCTGGCCAACAAAAGAACCTCTCTGAAGATTTCAAGTGGCTCTCTTAGATCGACTTAAGTCATGTTTTTACCATTTAAATCACCACCACCACAAGGTTACATCGTTAAGTCATGTTTATTTGAGGCATCACTGTTTCCTAATCATTGAAAATATATGGCAGCCAAATTCACCTAACCATATTTCCTGGACAGTATACAAACCAGTACTGACCTACACTTCCACAAAGGACCAGCAACATCACTATGTGGCGAGAAAACTCAACTTTCCTTTTCATGAAAAAGTTTGAGAATCAAACGCAGATTTCAAGGTTAAATTTTTTATATAATAACATTGCTGCTGAGGCAGATTCTTATGTGTTAAAGACTTTAGTGTTTTCAAGTTTTTTTTGTACTGTACTAGTATGTACAAGATTTTCATTATTAAAATCGATGACAGACAAGAAAAGCCCAGATTATGAGATAGGACCTAGGACTAGGACTCAATATATCGTATTGTCAATATAAATTCTGATTTTTTAAAAAAAACGTTAAAACCAATTGAACAAAATTTCAAGCCATGTTTTCTATTAGCTATTGATTATTAATAATGAAAACCCTGTGGAAGGAATAACAGGGTGCACACAGAAATCCAGCACATAAATTCCATGATTTTTCCATTGTAAATTTCAATTTTGATTTTCAATGACTTTAACAGATCTGTATGCACTATGGAATATGGAAGTATGAAGTATGTACTTACGCCAGGTCTGTTTGCGTCCATGTTCATACCAGGAGGTACTGGCGGTGGTGGCATAGGTGGAGTACCAGGTCCTCTCTGTGAGCCCTGTGGACCATCACGCATACCACCGGGTCCATCACGCATACCGCCTGGTCCCTCTCGCATACCACCCGGACCACCAGGCTATAATATAAACAGAATAATTTCTCAACACACAGAAATATTAAGAACATCATCAGCATAATACTTATATGTTATGCCAATAAAAATGGTAACTAAGCTGATCAGAAGGAAACTATTTGAATTTAGAGTCCAAACAAAGCTAATTTGTCATTTTTTGTAATTAACTGAGCATATTAACTGGCTGATGTTTGAACTTGAACAATATATTATGCTCATCATACTCGACTATAAGCTTGAAGATTAAATGAAAACTGATGGACTTGGAGTCCAGACAAGGCAAATTTATCTTTTTTTAATTCCAGAACAAAAACCTTGAAGGAAAAAAATTTATCTTGGAAGAGATATTATGCCCATAAATATTGTCATGAGCTTGATAAAAATCAGATGATAACTGTTATGAGCACAAACTTATCACTGGACATTGCAACAACCCACTATGAGTGGTTATATTTAAAAAATAATGTCTGAGTTTTGACCTTTATACAATTAAACATTCAAGTGAGTTTACAAGCCTCTGAAGAGGTAGCAGATCGCCTCATATGAGCTCTGACTGACAGTTATATAAAAAATTTTTTTTGAAAAGAACACTATTTTGACAATTCAAGGAAAGCCATGATTTACTACTCATTAACACTTACCCCTCTCATCATTTCCTCCGATCTACCACCAGGTGGCATTCTGTTAGGTCCTGGTGGGCCTGAGTTCATACCATCACGTTCACGATCCATTGCACTAGATGCCCGCATCATCATTTCACGTCTACGTTCCTCTTCCTGCCTCATCATACTATCTCCCATACCACTCATACGTTGCTGCTGGTCCTGACGTCTAGAGACAAAATATAAACACACCAATAAATGACAACAGTGACTAAAAGCAGAGGATACACTCGGAATGTATTTTGATACATAAAATTTGATTAATTTTACCTTTCTATTGTAAAAATACTCATGGTTTTTTGAAAATCGATATAGGGGCATAAAAACAAAATCAGGTACTTTTGAGTTGGGAGCAAAAAAGATAGAGTACACTAGCTCTCCTGAAGACAAATCACCTTAATATTTATTAACAACAGTTATGTTACCTCATGTCCATTTCTTGTCGTCTTCTCATATGTTCACTCTTCATTTCATCCAATCTTTTCAATTCTTCTTGTTGTCTCATTAAATCTAGAAACATAAAAATATACATTGAAAGTATATATCAATCATTGTTCATGAATATAAATTCAACAAATTAATGGTAAAGAACGGGAGGAAAAGCTGACAAAAGACAAAGCGGTAACTAAATATTTTCGGAAGCATTTAAAGCAGCTTAAGCTACATGGCAATTTAGAGTCTCCTAAAATTTGAAAATGCCCAGACCTTGTTTCAAACTTCTTTGACATACATGATTACTTTGAAAAAAGCATCCAACCTGAAAAACATAGTCCCAATCTTAAACAATGATGCAAAAGGTTTGCTAAAAGAATGTTCTACTCTAATTTGGTCACTGGACTGACGGTGTAAATTTTGTAAAGAAAACAAGTTACTGGTCCTTCAAGACTTTCACTGGGTCAGTGGACCAATGTTAGTATCAAGCCTTGTAAAAACTGCAGGATAGATTATGGAACAATCCCTGAAGTTGAAAATCAGCTTTGTGTTGTAACACAAGATAGCGGGGTTGTATGATCTAGCAAAATGTCTATTCTCTCCTAACCTTGTCTGATCTGTTCAGCTTGATAATCAAAGATAGCAGTTTCCATCTCATCAGCAAGACGTGCTCTCTCTTGTTCACTTTCTTGCTTCGATCTATCAATCCTTTCTTTCTCCATTTCGTCGATCTGTCGATGTTTCTGACCAAATTCAAACTCAAACGATCCTGGTGGTGCAAATCTTGGCTCCTTTTCACGATCTTTCCTGAAGCCATCATTCTTTTGTACAAACTTCTCTGTGAGACCATCTTCTTCATCCTTTTGTTCTAACATTTCCACACGAACTGGTCGAGGGTATCTAAATTAATTCAACATTAATATGATTTTATCAAAGTAAAGAAAAAAGATTTGCTCAGGTGTGGATAAGGAACATTTATCACATGGTGTACTACTTATATTTCATTCAGCATGTTTATTAATAAGTCAAACAGAGTTTAATATATCTTCCAACAAGTGCTGAATAATATACTTATAATATTATATACTTACGATGAAAGTAGAAAAATGCCTTCAGATATACGCTTGAATGCTGACTGTGCACCTGGTTTTCGGCTGAACTCCACAATACCTTCACCACATGATCGACCACGGTCATCAACACATACGATTGCACGCTCAACTTCACCAAATTGAGAAAATGCTTTTTCAAGAAGTTCATTGGAGACAAAAGGAGACAAATTGAACACTTTGAGAGCTGCACCATGAGTAGCAAATCTGACCCTGAGAACACGACCTTTCTGTAATTGTCCATCCAACTCCATCTTTGCTTTTTCAGCATTGATTCTGTAGTCCTGTAAAAAGAAAATAAGCATAAAGCATGGAGGCACGGATACAAAAATGCATTTATTCACAAAAATATCTGACGCTTTTGTTTCAATTCTTTGCCGCATTCTGTCAGGTCTGTCAATTACAAAATATCTGACATGATTTTCAAAGTTTCCTGATTTTGCAGCAGATGCATAAGACCGGAAGGCAGTATGGTGTTTTAATAAACCAGAAACTAATGTTTAGACACTATTTAAAGCGCTTCCAAGCACTCTATAGCACTAGGAAACCGTATGCTTTGAGAATGTACAACTTATCCAAAAAATTACAGCCTACCGAAACAGTCTGCTGCACACGAAAGTGCTCTCCAAACAAAGTGCTGAGAATATCAGCAAGCGTTCCATTTACACTGGTAACAGCATGTTGTGGCGTAAACGAAGTAAAGCGCTTGATAGCGCTGCTCGGTATCGTTTTGGTTAGGGAACAAGCTCCCAGCAAGCCAATTTACAACCCACAAATTGACAATAACTTCCACCTCTACTTACCAACCGAATGAATCCAAATCCTCTTCCTGCATTTACAAATAATTCTGAAACTTCTCCAAAGGGTGTGAACATTTCTCTAAATTGTTCTTCTGTCGTGTCTGGTGTGATATTTCCAACAAATAGTCGACATCTTCCAGTAAATTTCTTTTGTTCTTTGGGGCCATCATTTTGCTCGCCATAAAAATCACCGGAACTTTGGTCAGAATGGTACTGATTATTACCACCATCTCTTCCTTGGTTATTTCCCCGTTGATTAAATCTTTGGTTTTGATTCCTACCACCGTATCCACCCCTCCTATTTTGATTATTTCTATTGTCATTGTTCTGAAATCGGTTTTCGCGACCCCGATTTTTGTTGTCCTGATGATTGTCGTCTTTTTTGTCGTTTTGTTGACCTTGTGTGTTTTTATTTGCTTCCTTCGTGGGGGATACTTCTTTCTTAACGTCTGTTTGGGGTTTAGTAGGCGTCTTACCTACCACAGAAGCCATAATTTTGCGTTAAAATGATGCGAATTTCAATTTTCTAAGATGGCGTCGATATCGATTTCCGGCAGCTGCTTCGTTAATTTCCGTTAACCTAACCTACCTACGTTAAAGATCGGTGCTCTTCGTATCAAAGGACTGAAAGTATTACAATAAAAAGAAACCTAAGTTAAAAGTTGGTCCGTATAATAAGCACAGATATATATTAATGTCTATGGTATAAGAATAATAAAAATAATATTACTAGACCTAGATCTACTATTAATTTTTAAAAATTAAAAGTAGAAATCTTCACCATCAACTTTTGATTGTAATTTAGGTCTTTGGTTTCGTGAGTTCCGTTCTTGTCGTTTTTCACTCTATGTCTAAATTACTAGTTATTACTGAAGCGAAATATGCAAATATGATGGAATCATGTTTTTTGCGAGATTTAGTAGGAACCATATCAGAAACTTAACAGACACATGTTTTGGCGTTACTAATAGAAAGTGATCGAAATATATGTACCGTTAAATGTTATAAGTACACCAACTTGGAGTTCGTATATCTTTTTTTTATTAAACATGATATCATATGTTCATTTTGCTGCATGTCTTCATGCGAGTAGTATACCCATAGGTGGCAGTATCAGTGTTTGGAAAAGAAAAAATCCGTCACTGAGCTAATACACTACATGGACCGTATACACATGTACTAGTATATCGATTGTCTATCTAACTCTATGTACACCATCAAGGTATAAAGCGTAGTATATGACAATGTCCAAAGATTGTGGAACATCGCATAGGTAACCAGTGCATAAATAAAATGACCTTGAGCGAAGTTAAATAACGAAAGTAACACTGTTTTGCTGTTTCGCAGTTATAAGATACAATTGAACGAGATTTTCGGTAAGAATGAATATCTTATAGTTTATTTGAATGACTTGTATAGCGATTTTTCTTCAGCGCCCGTATTTTATGTTGAAACAACGAGATGCAATGTTCCACAATCTTTGGCATATAGACATATAGTACGCTTTATACCTTGATAGTATATTAGCTCAGTACAGATTTTTTTTGATTTTTTTTGATTATTTTTTTAATCGTTTGCGGACAAAACACTGATACTGCCACCTGTGAGTATACCAGCAATATCCGATCATTGTAATTTGCTCGCTACAAGCCGTGAACCGTGAAGTTTACCCATACATTTCGCTCTTGCCGCATGGTAACAATGAAGGCGTGCATCTCGAGAAATGTACATACCATGGTAAAGACGTACTACATCTAAAGGTGCGTAAACACAGTAAGTTTTGGTGTATAAGTCGAGGATGTACACTTTGCCACGTGTACATCATGCCAATACATTACCCTCAAGCTCATATCACTTTGTAACAATGAAGGTGTGCGTCTCGAGAAAATAGACGGCAGAGGCGTACTTCACCTAACTACACAGTACTTCTTGACTTATAGGTCAAGATGTATACATCAAAACTTACAGTGTGTACGTACCTTAAGTTTTGGTGTTTTACCACGTGTACATCATGCCCATACATTTCTTATGTTTGTCTGGGAGAGAATTTACAATAACAGCTTTCATATTGATAAGAAAGAAAAGTATGAATATACTTTAGTCACCAAATTGCCGTTTGTAATGAAATAAATTGACTTTGGCACTTATTTTAGTCGATTGACCTTGACGATTACAATGGGAACCAGGTGGCTCCGAAAAATACGTTCGGACAAGGAGATTTGATATGTTAGTACAAAAACGTGCATATTAGTTTTCTAGTATTTATATAAGTATATTGTTTTACTTATTATTGAATCACCGCCGATGAAACCATTTCTCATAAAGCATTTAGTTATTTCTACTCGAAGGTCGATATAAACACCCCTTTGGTTAAAACAACCGTCAATTGTGATTTTGTAAAAACATGCAGATTCCGTATTCGATAACAATAGAGGGTGTTTTAATGTTTCCATATATAGCAATAACAATTATCCCCAACCTCCTAAATTGTCAATCGTAGTTCAAAATCCACAATATGTCATTCATTGTGGGTAGGGTACAAAGGTTTTCCTAGAAATATTCTTTTTGTGGTAGTTGTATGTTTCACTCTCGTGTGGGCGACTAGACTATGACGCCTTTTCTGTTGGTATTTATATTATTTGCACACTTCAGTATTCTTAATGATAACTTGATAAAAATGGGTAACTTTGTGATGTTTTTTTTTTCAAACAACGATTTTGTTTGCGTGCAGATAAGATATCAGTATACGCGGGTAAGAAGTGCAGAGAATGAATAGAGATTCATGGAAAACAGAACATAATCATGCTAATACGTCTGTCCAGGCCCGCGGTCATATTCGTACGTATTGATAGTGCCTACTTATAGTATCTTTGAGTCACCAAACTGACGATGCATTGTTACATTTTATCTTTAGGGGAAATTACAACATACCCGGTAACCACACAAATTTGTCGTCGCAGCGGCACATACCCCGTATCTTTTGAAATGAACTAAGAAAAACTTAACCTTTAACAAATATGTACATTTAATGTGGTTAAGGTGTCCAAGCCGGAATGGCTACATTTATAACTTACCTTGTAAAGCAATTTGATAAACCACGACTTGTTAAATAATGATAATTTACCGGATATATGGAATAGAATATATTGCTGACTTAGAATGAGATGGTCGTAACTACTACTTACGACCTTATAAGACTGATACATATTTAAAATCTGAATCATAAGGCGCTCCTTATTTTCATAACTTGTCATGCTGACCAAAATGAAGTTTTAAAAGCTTGTTTTCCTTAGATAAAGAGTAAATTTCGGACAGCTTTTTCTTGTTTACTCAAAATATTGATTTTGTACTTACGACCTTCTCATTTTAAGGCTGCGATATCTAAATTATACAAGTATGGACTCAGAGAGTTAGTGTCTTATAATTAAGTCCAGTTATCAGTTCTGTAATTGTACAAACCAATGCAAAAACGAGCAACGAAATGTTTTATCGTTTCGTAATGGCTTTTAGATTGATGCTTCCATAAAAGTGTTCACCGTTGTGCTCCCATTCTTATGAAAGTGTGTAAGGATTTGGGGGGGGGGGGGGGTATATAACATTGGTGCTGTCTGTGTGCTCGTGACTACTCGCAAACTCAACAGAAACGTTTGGATGGAGTTTCTTCAAACTTTCACCGATGAACAAGTTCAATATAGATGTTCGAAAAGGATGGGTTTTTGTTGTATAACTGAGTTTTACCGATTTTAATTCTACTGTATGCATGTAACCCTAAATGATATTATATTAATATGTGCTATAACTGGGCATAACGCTTTAGGGTACAAGAAAATAATTTTAGGTGTACATTTGTATATTATTGTGCGTCGTATAATATGTGTGTTATGTTTTACGGTGTTACATGTTCTGTGTATTATGTTTCAATTTAATGGCATGTTCATATAAAACTAGTAATAAAACAGATTTTTTTTGCAAAATTATATCGTAGTGTTATGTACATGTATAGGACCAAGGAAGTATATACCCTGACAGGACACTGTAACCATTTAGTATATAAATTGTTTGCAGGAGGTTGCATTATTTTAAGGCCACCAAGCACAGGTAACTGTATCGTTGAAAACGAAAAAAAACAAACTTTATTTTTATTTCGTTTTCAATGATACAGTTATCTGTGCCACCAAGTAGAATTATTTTCGTTTGTTCATGAACGGATGATTAACTGACCGATATGTTTACGTAAATATTTAACTTATGCAAATGGCCTTGGTTTTACTTTTAAAAAAATAAAACGAACAGCAATTTATCTTCAAAATCTTCCAAACATTCATTATAGTTAAGAGCACAGCATCGATCTAAAACATGCACACACTTCACAATTATTTTTTGCGCATCATACCACGTAAGAAAATGCAAAACCAAGCTTGAAGATTTTTGTGTTGCCGTCTTAAAAGATAGTTTGATAGATAAATGAACATGTTTACCAATTTCATCAATATTTTGACTATCCCAAGTCTACCAATTGATCTTCTTTTTTGAGAAATTTCCCATTCATTGCACCGGTGTAAATCATTGTACACTGTTTATATGATGACATTTGCGGTCCTGGTTTAACCACACCGCTCTCCAAATCACTTTGATTAAGTTATGCAGGTGAACACTATTAAAGATTAATATATAAAACCTATGCTGTATCAGTGAATTTTTCACTTGTGGGATGAGGTAATTTGTTTATGCCTTGGTCACACTGAGTAGGTTTTTTCCTCGGTGATGTTCTCCCGATTCAAATGAATAAGCATCAGCAGTCAGTTTGAACAGGGATATCACAGTTTTTCTAATGACTACCCAAAAGCCTCCCCTAGAACACAAGGACCCGTTTCCTGGTGCATCCCGATCCCATTTATTAAATCGGGAGTACATCGCCGATGCAAAAAAAGTCTCAGTGGGACCAATGCATTAGTGATGTTGCAACAGTGATCACAAACGTTCGTTGTCTCGATCTAGTGGACCCTTTGCTATATGTGATTTCTGTGTGCAAAACTTGCACCCTGTACACCTCATTGATAAAAGGGTTTTACATGTACATCAACTTGCACGTCTCAATTTATTAAAAATGTTCAAAAACTAAAAAAAACTATCATACGTATAAATATTTACTTTCCGCAAGAGAAAGCATGCGTGGGGTGTCCAAGAAATACGCAAAAAATAATTTACATTATCGTTCGAGTGAGATGACTATTCTTTTGGTGTAATTTTGGAACATCCCTCGTAATATTGCCTTGGGTTTAACGCAAATGTGTTAAATGCTCTCACTCAAATACTGATAATAGTTACAAAACATAATTTTTATTAATGTATTCAATCAGGCATGTGTTGTTGCTCGATATGTTGGCTTGTTTTGTTTGTGTACGTCGTGTTACAACAATACAACCCTTCCAGAGCCACCCTCTATAGAACACCAACCTCTCTATAACAACTCATTCAATATTTCCCTGAGCCGATATTTACAATAAATGTGACCTCTGTTAAACAACAACCTGTTTTCCAGGGCCACTATGTGGAGCCCCAAGGGGTGTTGCTATACTGAGGTCGAATTCATATTAAATATTTCAAATACGTAATATGAACATATCGTTGAAGCGGTTTCATACAGTATGGTAAGTTCTATATAGTAGAAATAGATAATGAATTTGATTAATTAGTACACACGATCCCAAGACAGTGACTTTATGATAAATCATTAATTTCTAATCTTTCCCTTTGTTAGTGTATCGGTGCGTCCTCATTTACCAACATTCCATTGGACAGCGTAATGCCGAACTCTACCAATGAAATCACAGTTCCTAGAGCAGTGGGACATTCCCGACAGCTGCTACCGGTATATTTCACTTAGGTTGTACTGTTCATTGTGCATCATGCACTGCTTTAAGTAAAGTAAAGATTTTTTACTAAGTGTTATTGTGACACCCCTATTGAAAGGGCCCGTTAAATCCGACTTTTAAGACACCCTATGCCTCCCGAATCCCTCCTCGTAATTTCGGGCGCCTGGCAGATAAATAGACTTACGATAATAATATAACAAGCTGGCGGCGGACCAAACGGTTTCATCGGTTCCAACCCGTCTTCCGCCGAGATTCGAACCTTCGACCCCCCCCGCTTCCTAGGCGGACGCCCTAACCACTTCTATGTGTAAGTAGGAATTATACAGCCGCTTTTCTCATGTGTTTTTTGTATATAGAACAGTAAAGGTTAGAAAAATGCCTTCGTACCCAAAATATGTATATATGAGCTAAGCGTCAGTAGGTCATTTAAGAATGGTTACATTGTTTTATACCCCGGAATCTACTGATGTGGAGGCATATAGCGATGCACCTGTCCGTTCGTCCGTTACAAAATGTTGAAACTCAAATTTCTTAATCAATCAAATAATTGTTTACCTTCATTAACATTCATTATCATAGCCATGTAATACGTGTACAATAAAATATTTCAACAGAATTATGGCTCGAACAACTTGGCTTCCATCGGGACATAAGCTTTTACTGAACGCAGTCTATAGATTTTAGTGTACTTTGATTATATAGGATGTATGCAGGTTTTGTAACGACTCGTTGCGGTTAACTATTATTACAGCACTTATCGTGAGATGTGCGAGGTTGTCTCGCTCTCAAATTCACGGAAGTCGTTGAAATGTACCATTTTGATATCATATAAAGTATGTCCTTCTTCAAAAACAAGGTATATTTGTGATAGTGAAGATGTAGAGCTAGAAATACAATAAGACTAAATTATAGAAATTGCGGGGTCGTTTTTTACGCTATAATTATGTACGATAACATGAAATTTGAACTTGAGTTTAAGCCCTGTTGAGAGATAAGATAACCGGACCGTTTGGTCATAACAATAAGCGCTTCGACAAGTCACAATTGTACGCGCACATGAAACTTACAAGCTATGGAGACCCATTGCGAAGTGGCTGTCTGTCTGGTACGCCTACGTAATACCTAGGTCACAGCAACACGAACGCCGACCGGACACCGGATGTATAGTCATAGTGTCAAGGTCGGACGCTTATCGATAATCAACATTAAAATTTCAAGATTTGACGTCGACCGGTCATCGGATACAAAAATGTATACCATTGTCACTAAGTCACGCTTGTGTTTTTGTGCGACAATGTCCCACATATGACCGGCCAATGTCCGTCCGGCCTCAAGTCCGAAAAGCCAAAATATACCCCGGTCGATCATCGGTCGGTGATCGGATTTGATGTGTAACCGCGGTATAAGAAACGTTGCTTAATTATAAGATCAACACAATTAAAGTTCCTTTCCACATCAGTGTCTTTTTTAAATGATAATAAAGACATTTTATAATACACATTACACACACATATATTATTTTTAATCTTTAACAAACGCATATCTTGATTCTGGATGTGCATTCCTAGTATTATTTATCAATATTTTTCAGTTGAATAATTCGCTTAAATCATACTTTTCACCATTGTAGTAGTTAAAGAATACATGTCATTTAAATTTGAGCGTAAGATTTTTAAATTGAATTTGGTCAGTGCTTTGATAAAACAGAAAGTACATGTAGAACGTATTGACAGAATGGCACATCCAAACTACCATAGATAACAGCATTTATTGCCCAATTTTTGGAATTCCAGTAACCATGAATACACCTGCTTCCCACTTTTAAGGAGTACGTATTTAAGGGTTTGTTCACGAGTACCTGGATTTGAGACCTCGGAAATGAAGGAAGGACAATATACTAGTTACCCATAGCGTTCCATGTACATTAGAGAAGACCATTATTGTCTTTTGAATATACATATATATAGTTTATATACACATGTGTAATATGGAGATGTTGAATGGTCGTTGTGGAGAGATAACGAGACTACACATGTGTCTTTTACATACTATAGTATAGTATGAAATAACACCCTCTCAACCAGCTCTAAATGTAACGCCTTTTGTACATCCTCTCAACCAGCTCTAAATGTAACGCTTTTTTGTACATCCTCTCAACAAGCTCTAAATGTAACACCTTTTGTACATTTTATATCTGGAACCTCATTCCCAGTCAATCAGTATGTTCTATTTATATATATGTTAGTTTCACTTTGAAGATTCTCAGCAAGTTAGAGTTGATGTATAGTATAATTCTAGGAAAGTGACATGTCACGTGGTCTCGCCAATTAGTTATTGCGTAATACTAGTACCTGTAAACACAAGGAGAGAATATTTGGTGTTCCTCACTACCGTAACAACACCGGCAGTCACACCGTCATTGAGACACCCTGATTTCATTGATCAATACCTGTCTTAGCCATCATAGAAACTTACACTAGTCTAGGTTTCTCTGAACTTTAACACTAAGACTGGAATTCTAATATTAGTATCGTTTCTGTACTAAGTATCAATGATCGCCTTGTGAACTAAATTCTTCATTGATATTTGTAGTAAAGTTTCTAGTATTCTAGTATTTATTTAGCTAGCTATATATGACTAAATCTAAGTTCTAGAATCCTGTTTTAAATTGTGAATGTACATATATATACTTGTGAAGCGCAATAGAATATGTTTTCATAATTTTTGCGCTATATAAATGACATGTATTTAAATTAGCCGATGATTCACCAGTTTTTGCATTCTGATCACATTGGTCTTTAACCACTGCAAAATATTTACCGGCGACAAACGGAAATGGACGAGCTTTCACGATTGGTAACACCGAGTTTGCATGATATGATTCCATGATGGACCTATGATTCATTAGACACAAACATATAAATCTTCCAGCTCTAGTTGTATCGTGGTAAATTTGTGTATCTAACCAATTTCTTTTGGGCTATTTTTTATGTTGTTTTGAACTTATCTTTCAGCGCTTTGAATATCGTACTTTTAATATATATAAAGTAGCGTTCACATGACACGTGCTAAGAATGCCGCACGAGGGGTTCGGCACAGATGAAAAGAGCTAGTATTCTTAATAATTGTGTGATCGCTCAATTTTACAACCCTCTTGTACATTTGCATTCTTAGATCTGCATGCTTATTCCAGGAACACTTTTATTGGTACTTTACACACGACGGTGTATTTGAACTTGAACGTAAATTCTGTATTTCTCATAATTATACCATTCATGTTTTAGAGTACTACTGCATGTAGTAATTATTAAGTGTCCCTTTGTAAACTCATAAATATAAAGTTCAGGGTCTAAGTCCCAGCCAGCATGCCCATATCGGATAGATATCGGCAACATAGCGGCATATCGGCAACGGCACACGATATCTATCCGACGTCTATCCGATGTTGTCGAACAAGTTCATGTTATGTAGGATTAATAAACTGCGGGTTGTCAGTCAAGATAAGCAAACATAGATGTCTAACTCATTTGTCTCGGTGATATTTATTTCCCAGCAAACATACCCATATCGGTCCGATATCGGCTACATGTCGGCATATCGCGGTCAGCATTCCTATATTGGACCGACATCGGACCGATATAGTGAGGTTTACAAATATTGTAATTTGTAAATGCTTCATTCCTAATCCCTCCTACTTTGGTCTGTATCCCAGCCAGTATGCCCATATCGGACTGACGTTGGCATCCTATCGGAATATTGGCAATGATTGCCGATGTCGGACCTATATCGACCCGCTGTAGTATGTTATATATACCTATTATCTCCCTTTTATTTTATAAATGAATTAAATCGGGTTTATCACCTATTATTCCTTTCAAACTTTTAAAAAGTATCAATTAGCCAAGGTTTAAAGTACCACACCGTCATTTGGCTGTTGTATAAAGAAATGAACGATGTACTAAATAAAATCTGTTAGCGGTTAATAAAAATGTGTATAAGAAATAGCTCAAACTAGTTATTAGCAAAAAATGTCTAACAACCTTCCATTTCTGGAAACCTACGTGATCTGTAGTAGCTCAGCTCATACCGGAAGAAAGCTCTTTGACCTAGGGCTGAACTTATTGTTGCAATCCTTCAATAGTATTAATTTTATATAAATAAACATTTAATTTATTTAATAAACGTATTTTATATCCCCGGATAAATAATGCCAATATCGGTTTGATATCGGCTGTCGATAACGGCCCGATCAAGTGCCGATGGGCAAAACAATATCGGCCCAATATCCGTTACAATATCGGGCCGATGTGGACAGTATATCGGTCCGATATAAGGCCGATATCGGATTGCTGGCTGGGGTGTTTAGCTATGGTGCTTATCAGCAGTCTACATTGTGTCGTTTGAAAGTGTTTTGGGTTAGAGGCCTTCAATTGCACTGAATAAAATATCACATATTTTGTATTTGTTTGAATGTCCCTAGGGCACGTTAGACCACACGCAGACAAATCCAAAGTTCACTGCACTGGTGTGAACACACATCCTGGTAAGTTTTTATCCCGACATATTATATAGTTATTCAGTTCAGGTTATTTGGAACATGTCTTTTAGCGCAATCATTATAGTAATGCGGTCACATGACGTGTATAAAGAACGCTGCACGTGTTAGATAAAAACGCTGATTAACGCTCTGCAGGAAGAGCGCATGCATCATTACGGCTATGATCGTGGAATCAACGACAACCCTTCAACCATTATAAAGTAAATCTGTCACATTGCATTTGTAAAGAACGCTGTATGTGTTAGGTCAACACTCATTAACGTTCTCCAGGCGGTATGCATTATTACCTACCCTTAATGTTAAGACCGTGGATATACACTTGTCGTAGAACTTGACATCGTTTTTCGACTTTCACCTAATAGGTACCCGCCTCCACACAATCCAGAAGATGACTATCCATTAGCACAGGCAGCACGGAAGGGGAACCGTTAAAAGAGTGTTGTATACGAACAAATTAAGCTTGCCTTTGGGTAGTTCTTGATACCATAACTAAATGATCTTTCATTGATACTGACATCAATGAAATGGAATGATCATCGTTAAAGCGCTTGGACTAGTCTTTGATAAAGCACATACCTAAATTACATTAAGGTCTTTGGGTGAAGATAACAATAATCCATACATATACCCTGGGAATTCGTTTTTGTCTCGGCACTATAGTCACGGCTCTGGCACGCTCCGGAAATTTGGTCATGCCAACCTTCAGGGTTTGCATTCGTATTTCTTAATCTTATCGCACTGTCAAAATGAAGTAGTTCACAACGCAATGAATATCAATGTGTGGTATATAAAAACCAAAATAAACCATGTCCATATTAGTACATTTAAATTAATTGTACTTGTAGTATGCGACAACACGCTCAGCAACATTACTAATTTACTAGTATAGTTATTATAGTATCAAACTAATTATATTATAACGCGTTACAGTAGGATATTCCCCCCTCCCTCCGTTTGTTCGACGATACTAATATTAACCACAGTGATTCATGGGAAAATAAGCGATCTAGGCTAAAATCCGGTATATACCGACACGACAGGTATTCGTGAACTAAAGAACTAGCTATATATACGACGGTGATTGCAAAATATGGCCCAGTTTAAGAATTTCATTCAAGCTATTTACTACATTATTTTGTTTTGATTTAACACGTGCTACAACACCATGAAGCAACTGGCTATTATTATTTTGTTCATTGGAATATATTCGTCTTCAGCAGGTGCGTAGACTTTTAATTGTTTTTTTTTTAAAAAAAAATTATGGTACATTACTGTATTTCATCAGTTTATCTGGAGTATATTTCGTTGGGTTAAGCGTCTCGAATTTGTTTACTTTATTTAATATAGCCCCGTTTCGTTTGTTAGAGCAAGGTCGTTATACATGAACAATAGTTATGTTTGCTTTCTTCTGGTGTGTTTAGTTAATATGTGTTTGATTTACAGATATTTTGCAGAAATAGTGCGTGTTATTTTATGATATGTGTAACCTAGTTTTTAAAGGCTTTAAGTGTCTTGTCCGGTCAACGTTGATATAGACGTTCGAGATAAATATTTAGGCGAACCTGTAATAAACTTAGCAATCACCAACATATTGACTTCGTAAGTTTCATATACTATAAAACATCAGTAAATTTCTAATGCCAGTTGGTCCTAGGAAATCCACTACCGAACATGGTCAATTTGATCTCCTCAGTTTTTTATTTGTACGCGCTCTAAAAATAGCCTATAGTATCTGTAACATTTGAATTATTAATACCCTAGTCACATTTGACCTACGAGCTCCGTACGAGCTCCGTACGAGTTGATTTTTTCTGAACTCGCACGACGTCCGTACGGAGCCCGCAAGGAGCCCGTACGGATATCGAGACTCGTACGAATATCGTACAGATTTTTACAACTCGTAGAGGACTAAATGGAGTTATTTAACTGTGCCATAGCGGCTCGGGTTCGGAGCAACATCTCCCTTTTGGAGGCGCGTTTTGTAGCCTACCTTTGGTCTAGTGCAATATAATTCATAGTTCGTGTAATGCCCCGGTCACAATGCTCGTACGATGTCCGTACGGATTTACAAACTTGTCCGAGTCTTAAATAGTTTAATCCTAACGGTATTTGAACGTTCTTAGAATCTGGTCACAGCTAGTACTGATCTCGTACGAGATGTACAAAATGCATAGTTTTCATCAGATCACCGAGTCCTCTACGAGTTGTGAAAATTCGTACAATGCTCGTACGAGTCTCGATATCCGTAAGGGCTCCGTGCGGGCTCCGTACGGACGTCGTGCGAGTTACGAAAAATCCGAAAAATCAACTCGTACGGAGCTCGTACGGCGCTCGTAGGGCAACTGTGATTAGGGTATAAATAATTTATTATAACTGCATGTATTATGAACGTGTCGTTAATTGTATGTTAATTATTATTTTCACCATTTGTGAAACAACTTTAGTGCTCAATGAATCGCACTTGATGTCCATTACACCGGTTAATAACAAATTTCCACGCTTATACCCTAGTCCCATTTGCCCTACGAGCTCCGTGCGAGTTTATTATTCTAAGCTCGCACGACGTCTGTACGGAGCCCACAAGAAGCCAGTACGGATATCTAGGCTCGTACGAGCATCGTACGGATTTTCACAACTCGTAGAGGACTGGGCGATCTGGTGAAAACGGATAGCGTATATAGCGTATACATTCTGTACAACTCGTACGAGCTCCGTACGAGCTTTGACCAGACTCTTAGAACGTACAAATACCGTAAGGATTCACGGAATATTTTCGACTCGTACGAGTTGGTAAATCCGTACGGACGTCGTACGAGCTTTGTGGCCGTAGCATTAGTGTTAATCATTATTAAAATATGGTTCAAATTCGAGGTTCAAGCGGCGACGTTGATCCTCGTCGCCAGCCTTCAGCGTTCCATTACAAATGTACTCACATAAAACAAAATTAGATAAATACGTGTTATGTGATATTAAAAGCAAACAATAAAATACAGATTAAATCTAACTTAAGCAAACTCATTTAAATTAGTTTTATGCTATCAAGTACGGTAATTGAAAATCGCAGCTTTGAGCTGAAGACGCAGGCATTCCGTCAAGTGTATAGGTCACCAGACATTGTGAAAAACCTGTCATTACTTGCCGGCCTGTTTGTAAAGTGAACAAATATTTGCATTCATCTTTCGTGTACTTGCAAAGAACAGTTAAAGTTTACTCATTAAATTTCGATATTAAACTGGTTTGGATTTAAATTATAATGTGGCATTTTCAATGGCATACCAACACCACAGCCTCCATCGTTATTTTAATATTACCCTATAATAAATTTATACAGTTTTACGATTCCGAATTAATTTGTAGTTGAAATTGAAAAATGAAATCTTACCACGAAAATTGAAATCTTACCACGAAAATTGTGATCTTTCCACGAAAATAAAAATCTTACCACGAAAATTGAAATCTTACCTCGAAAATTAAAATCTTTTCACGAAATCTTACCACGAAAATTGAAATCTTACCACGAAAATTGAAATCGTTCCACGAAAATTAAAACTTCAACCACGAATTTCCGACGAATACTCGATGCCCGAAATACCGTGGGTACAAAGGGTTTTGTTCCAATGTTATAAGAATATTTTTGTGTGTTTCGAATAAAGAACGATTTTACGATTTGTTTAAAAAAGAGTACCACGATTTTACGATTGCCCAGAATCGCCATTTTACCTACAAAAAAAAATCCGAAATTAAACATACAATTATACATGCAAACCGATGGATTTACATATTGTTTAATTTTGAGGTACCTTTAAATGTTAGTTCAGAAATATGACCCTCGAATCCAAACATATTTGCACAGTGAAGTATTTAGTCAGTATATTTATGTAGAAATGTTTTGTCGGTTAAATATACATTTATTCAAATATTTTAGTCATTATGTTACACAAAGTGTCGCTCAATACAAATTAGAATTAATGTTCTCAACTATCAACATAATAATGTAAAATGACAATGATTGTGTCACTGTCTGTGTAGTATTAAAATGCATACTGAATTATTTTGTTGCAATACAAAATACTAGAATAACAGACACAAATTATCTGAATAAAACCTTGATCAAATCATAGCAGACCAGAAATATGCACCAATGTCCCCATTTTGGAAGAAAAGTTACTGGTTTGAGCCTAGGCCCGTGCCCCCCATAAGCGACGGAAGATTGCGAAGTTAACGTTGGTTCCAGAATAACGTCCCCTCGTCGCCGAAAGGTTGTGGCTCCACTCAATCGGTCACCTCAGACCAAGATAGTTCATCTTTGATAATATGCAAACGTCTACGCCGGGGACGGGAGGTTGTAGGTTTAATCAAACACCGGCGTTCGCAATTTAGCGACGGGATGTTGCGGGTCTAACCTCAAGCCACGTAAGGGATTAATAAAACTCGTTAAAATCGTAAGTCGGCACAGCTCCTTTGCTCTGTATGTTTACCAAGGGTATAACGACGTTCCAGGACTAATAGTATGCCCTTTGTCAGGATCATATATTACCCACGTGTCTATCATGTCGTATCAGAGAATAATTACTACTCTTACGTAATTTAAAATACATTTGTTACAGACCTAGCTGACATTTTGTAAAAAAATATGTTCATTTAACACTTAAATCAACTATGGCACGACGAGAAGGCGGTAACGTTACAGTCCGGGTGCGAGTGAGGGCGGAAACGTAACAGTCCGGGTGCGAGTGAGGGCGGGAACGTAACAGTCTGGTGCGAGTGAGGGCGGGAACGTAATAGACGGGGTGCGGTTGTTTTCGTCAAGCCGACATTTCGCAACACTGAAAATTCGCACGTGCATCGAGTATTGAGCCATGTCTGTACTTTTGACTTTACTGTGTATACCCAAAGGTTACGTATAATAGGCCAGCTTCTATCTATGATATTAATGATATAAAATACTAGTAATAACATGATGAATAACAAAATGTGATGACTGCCATTTGTAGTTGATTATTCATCATAATAGCAATTTTATGTTTCATGTTTTCCTTCATTGACACAGACAAAACAAAGTATGGTACATTTTATATCAGTTTACTGAACAATTGACCCACATTGTAGCAACGGCCAGACAGATAATCGTTGTTATAAATATGTATGTTTTAAAACAACACCAATCAAACGCAATTTTCGTAATTAGAGTTTCGGTTTCGTTACTATTGTTACAGTACAAGTTAGGCCACAGTTTTTTCTTATTAGGCTTACTATTAATTTGTTTTGAAAATGTTCTTGATAGCCAGAAATGGCAACATCACAAGCGGCTCTTTAGTGACCCTTCGTCGCTTACAAAAACAGCAAGCGAGCAATCTAGGACCCTTTGCACTCATGTTATTTTTCGATACCCTTAAAACTTCAGACAGCAGTTTTCAAAACTTTCCTCAAAACCTAAAATAAAAAAGACATGTCCTTATTACTTATCTATTGAGTTATATACACTAAAAGGGCAATATTAATCCATGAAAAGCACTTTTTCATGAGCAGCAAGTGCATATTTCACAATGAATAAAATGGTGACATATGGCGCGAAAGTATTCACTAATATTATGAGATCAAAGTGTATTTTGCTATGCGAAGCTTGTGCTGTCAGTCCGGAGTGATGTTTATTATCTACCATTACGAGCTAGATCTACTCTCCTATTACCATCGGCCGATAGTTTATATTTTTAATGATTTGCTAGTGTTCTGTTCTGTTCTGTTCTGCTCTGCTCTGCTCTGCTCTGCTCTGCTCTGCTCTGCTCTGCTCTGCTCTGCTCTGCTCTGCTCTGCTCTGCTCTGCTCTGCTCTGTTCTTATCACGTAATGGGCAAGAAAGTGCTGAGCGGTCGTTGGGAGCTTTAATTTTGTGTCATAATGGCGTGTGTGAGCTGCGATTTGTTTTTGCCTGCCTTTGATTCGATACCCAAGACAAAATTAAAATGGTACCGATAATTCCATTGTTTTGTACTCACGGCGATGGAGACCATCAATGATATGGCGACGAGAGAAAGTGATTAATAGGAGTTGGGAATTTTTTTTCCTTTATCGAATTTAAATAAATAAATACAAATTACCTAAACTCTTATTTTATTCAAACAATCTAACACCAACAGGTCGATTATTTTAATATGTTTAGACGAAATTTGCTTCATATCCTCGTACTATTGGATGCCATCTAGAAATTAGGTGTAAGGAGTGACTTTAGGAACGCTTGGTAACGAGTGACATTAGGAACATTTTGTAACGAGTGAATTTAGGAACGCTTTGTAAGGAGTGAATTTAGGAACATTTGGTAACGAGTGACTTTAGGAACGCTTTGTAACGAGTGAATTTAGGAAATTTGGTAACGAGTGACGTTAGGAACACTTTGTAACGAGTGACTTTAGGAACGCTTTGTAACGAGTGACTTTAGGAACGCTTTGTAACGAAAGACTTTAGGAACGCTTTGTAACGAGTGACTTTAGGAACGCTTTGTAACGAGTGACTTTAGGAACGCTTTGTAACGAGTGACTTTAAGAACATTGTGTAACGAGTGATTAATATAAATCGTAGAACTTGTTACAGAGTCAACATAAAATTAGCACCAAAATACTATGTTCTGTAAACTCGAAATTCTTAGTACAGCGCATTACAGTTCCAGAAACGAAATGAATTAATCAAATTGACCTGAAAAATTCCTAACTTCAGCTTTCTCAATTGAAATGTCACTGTTTTTACACAGATTGTGTGAGTTTTGTTGCCGAAAAACAAGCGCACTGACGCTTATCTCCCGTTATCAGATAACATGAAAATTGTTTATTTCACACTTTTAAATCCATGTAATGTATGTTTTGATAAAATGCAACTTGCAAGAGATTACGATCACTTTGAATATCGAAAACAGTTGCAACATATGCTGATCACGCAGTGTTGAGAAATGTAATTCTTAAATTCACATACAATTTACAACCCGGTTCTGTTAGATTCACAGTTCCATAAAAATCGACATAATGCATTCGAAGGTTTATGTCAAACATTAATCGACCCCAAGTAACGAAAGCAGGTTCCCTTTTATCATGTTTTTTTGTAATCTACCCATGTACGACCCCGTAAATTTGCAATATTATAAAAAAAATCCACGGAAAATTGTTTTCACAGAATCTCTGTGCCCAAGGGATGTAACTCATCAATATAGGCCTCATTTCTAGACATGGACTTTTCTTCGTACGCGACGAGGTTCAAAGAAAAATATGTACATTGTTTTCCCGGAATGTTTTCTTAACACATCGAATCACGTGCAAACATTTCCTAATATATCTATTTTCATTTCACCACGAGGCTCACCACTTTGATGTCCGACCCCCTGGTGGTGAAAATTTCTAAGTTTGCATTTTTTTCGGATTCCAAGGTTGAAAATATAGAAACCGTTTAGATTTACGTAATAGACATATCAAATTCGTCTTTTAGTTTATTTTTGTTGCCCTGTTAACATGCGTTATGCAGAGGTAATTGTGATAAAGATATTTATATCTATCGTCGGAAAGGTAATATATCAGCTTGAGCCAAAACAAGCAAAGAAGCAAGGACATTGTGCGTGTTTATTATCATAATTAACCATTTCATGCATCTTAATCTGTATTCGACAAGGCGTTGACATTTGCAGTAGCTGTGTCTGTAAAAATAGAAATATCATTTATTAAGACATCATCATTATCTCACAGACTGTTGGATTTCTAAATTCCCCACCACACGAAGGATTTTATAGGTTTAAGATAAATTATTCAATTCCAAACATGAAATACGTGTATTGGTTAAAGTCCCGTCACACACACAGGTGGCAGTATCAGTGTTTGGTCCGCAAACGATTAAAAAAACATATAAAAAATTCCGTACTGAGCTAATATACTATCAAGGTATAAAGCGTACTATATGTCTATATGCCAACGATTGTGGAACATTGCATCTCGTTGTTTCAACATAAAATACGGGCGCTGAAACAAAATCGCTATACAAGTCATTCACATAAACTATAAGATATTCATTCTTACCGAAAATCTCGTTCAATTTTATCTTATAACTGCGAAACAGCAAAACAGTGTTACTTTCGTTATTTAACTTCGCTCAAGGTCATTTTATTTATGTTATTGTAAGATGCGATATTCCACAATCTTTGGACATAGACATATACTTCGCTTTATACCTTGATAGTGTACATGGAGTTAGATAGACAATCGATATATTTACGGTCCATGTAGTGTATTAGCTCAGTGACGGATTGTTTCTTTTTCTTTTCCTTATACTCCGATACGCCCTGTGACTCCATTGATAAAGTGTACATTATTTTCGTAAGTGTACACTTTTTGATTTGTAAGAAAGTTGTTTGTACAAAACATTTACTCAGAAAATAATTGGTCAATCATGACAAATCCGCTTATAACTACACGAACAGTTAAATAAATGACATACTGTAAAATCAATAATATTAGAGGGCCATTTAATTTCGTTAATTTTGTGGATGATTTCAACCACGAAAATCCTTTAAATTACATTGAACTTTCCACGAAATGGTCTTTTTCACCAAATCCACAAATTTTGTCACATTGAAATTTAATTATTTTTACTCGTCAAAAACATGTAGCTAGAAAATTGTAAGTCCACCCAAAGATAGTGCAATATTAGACTGTACTACTGTAAAACCATCTTATTTGTTGCTTTTACTCGAACAAATTTTAGAGAAATTGTTTATTGTTTTGTAAACCGCAAAATGGGGAGCAAAATTTATATTCTTGTAATGACCAAGAAAAGTAGAAATTAATTATAGCAATTGAAGCAAAGTTACAAAATATTCATACCAAGCAAAATTTATTTTCTGATTATTCCCAAGAAAAGCAGTGCTGTAACAATTTAAGCATATTTAAGATTTAGCTGTAAAAATTCATTGTGCAATTAATTACATGTACAAGAAACCTGAATATATACAGAATACAAATAGTTACTATAATTGTCTATCAGGTGAACTTTATTCTATATATTAATATGACTGTGCGCGTCAACATGGGCAGTACGAATATTAACCTTGTTGTGTATTAGAAATAAAACAATACCAATATATAATTTTTCATAGAAATATGACAATTGTGGAAATAAGATGCATAAATTTCTTCCTTTGTGCACTAAGTCCTTTATCAATGAATGAAGAAAACTAGATGCAAGTGTATTATAAGCACTTATAAGGTGTATAAACACATTGACACTTGTGTGAATTTTAATCACAAGCTAATTAAACCTATGAATGGACATTTTTGGATAGTTAACTTAATCCCTTTGGTACATTATAGGCCAAGCACATTTTTACATTAGAACTATATTTTCTATGCTGCGAACGATGCTCTGTTCATGGATTGTGCAAGGAACTTTTGGATAACCATGGTCTCTCTGGGGATCATTTTGCTTTTTGTCAGAGTATAAGTCAGATACAGAACTTGTTATCGCTCAAAAGTGTCTTCTTACAAGTGTTATTGTACAATTTCGGAAGGACGAACAACAAATTATCCTCGGCTTCGCCTCGGACAATTATGTTGTTTGTCCTTCCGAAACTGTACAATAACGCTTGTAAGAAGACACTTTTGAACGAAAACTAGTACTGTATCTAATACAAAGACTGATACTGCCACCTATGGTCACACATAGATAATCAATTTAACGAAGCCTGGCGTCCTACTTGCTAGTATTCGCCTGTTGATGTCGGGTGGCATTCGTTATGCTATATGGATTCGTTGCCTATTTTTTTTTAGTTTGAGTTAAATGATTTTGATATCGGACGAACCAGCAGATGCCTGGGGCCTTATTCACCAACGTTATAAGTCTAAAATCCAGACTTAGACTTTATTTTGCCAAATGTTCTATTCGCTCTCATATTGTTATAAATGTACCGATTTTGATATAAATTGGTATATACAAGTTCAGTATGCAACAACAAATAATCAAATGAAATTTCATGTGGTTAAATCTAATTGCAAAGAAATGGCAGTGATTATGACTATTATCAATTTTAAGTCTCGGTCTGAATTTTAGACTTACAGCGTTGGTGAATAGGGCCCCTGGAAGGGACCATACCAAGCATCGTGTCAGTAAAATATGTCAATAACATTTTAAAGACTTTGGTTTGTCCATGTTTGTCGCCGTCAGAACCCATGATATCTCGCACTCAACGCGGACATTTGAGATGGTTCACTATTCAAATTCATGCTGAACTTCAAACAAGACCATGCTAATGGCAGGGGAAGCTAAAATGTCAAAGGACAGATAGATAGATACTTTATTTACCTCCACTTGGGAAAGCTATCGATGTAAAACATGTTAACATGCGAACAGAGTCCTTGAACATTGGTATCTTAACGTTTTACCCGTAGATTATTCTCTGGAAATTGAGTATAGGGGAAATAAGATAGATACATGTACAATGTTAATTATTATGATGACCTTTGGTACTATTCACAATGCATCAAGATTGATCTATGTCAGATTGTGCTTGTTTTAAGACTTCAACAAGTGTTTGTGCAATAAATTGTTACAAAAAAGAATAAAATAATACAATTAAAAATTATACGAGGATACAGTATGCGATAAAATATTGAAATTAAGCCCGTCGCATTCAGTTGACGTAACGTCAAAAGGTGAGGCACACGCGAAAACCCCACCAACAGCGAACAATTTCCAACGATAATTATTGCTTTACTCGGCCTAGCAAACTGTAAATTATATCATTGAACGCAGAAATAAAATGTGCATTTAAAAATGTATACAGATAAATGGAAATAATAAACGTAAAATGCAGCAAGCATTATTTTGTGAGATTATTTCGCGAAAAACGTAGCGAGACTTGTAACAAAAACACAGGGTCGATAAGGTAAAAGTTATAATAAAGTAATAACTACTGAACGGATTCACAGAGAAACACCGTCACCGGTTAAAGCATGCTTGAAACATGCTGTCATTTTAGTTTCGTGCGAGTCCGTCAAAACATTTAAAAATTAAGTGGAAAAAGGGCAACGGCAAAAAAGCGAGACTTTCGTATTTTCGTGACGTAATTTTAAAATGTCTATCTTTTAAGGTGAATAACTTAAATATGTGTGTGTGCACGTGCGTAATTTTATACTAAAAAAATACTTTTTTCCGTAGATGTGTTGGTTAAAAAATTGTTTTGATACCATAAAAAACGAAAGTTTTCTTGAAGATGAGGTTGCGTCTACAAAATGTCCAAAATAGGTTAAAAAGTGAATTTTTAAAAAAGTTCAATTTTTAAACGTTTGCAAATTTGGTCGATCCAAAGTTATTCCAATGACAAATAAACAAAAAAATACCTTTTTTCCGTAGAACAAGCATAGCGATTTTCAAGTGGATTGAATTATAAATAAAAAAGATATAATTTTTTTCCTTGCGTCTACAAAATGTCCAACGACGTCAAATTAGTTCGAATTATGACGTCGACGGGTATTCCGACAAAAGATGCCTTTTACATTACTCGTAGTATGAATAGAGATTACGTTGAAAAGCCCATACGACCTTTTGTGTATGTAGTATCTAGATATTTGCAACTTAAAATTTAATAATTTAATTTTGTGCGGATTTTTAACCGTCGTACTTATTACTGACACTGACGTTTTTAACAAAAGGCTGTTTGACGTCATAGACGTTACACTTGCGTGCCTCACCTTTTGACGTTACGTCAGTTGTGTTGGTAACATACGTACTTATTTGACCTCTCTGTGTGATTTTCAATTTGGTGTTAGGCGTTTGGAAATTACTGCAAGCAAACCGGTTTTTTTGTTGTTATTGAGTTTGGGGAGAGATATAACGTATAAAAATAACTGCAAATGATAAACATCGCCTAATATTTCGTGTTAAGATGTGCATGAAAAAACACATTTTTTTGTAAATTTATAATTAATCGTTCCAATGTTATTTTTATCATGGGGTCTGGGAAAGTATGCTTGAATCTACAATAAAAACGAATTTAGTGAATTTATTGACAGCGACGCAATTGATTATATCTCAAAAATAGACCACGTTTTGCATTTCTTCACTTCAAGTAAATTAAGACAGTTTTCTTGATAACATTTCTGAGAAAATGTATTTTGATTTATAAGCTAAAATGATATAACACCGCCAGAGAAATTAAATACATTATGTCCCCCTGTAGCGTTATATGTTCCCAATGTGAACTAATGCTTTAAAGTGACACATCGCCATTTTTCTTATTCTCCAGTGATGAAAGGATAATATCAAATGTGACAGGGAAGGCAGCATTTTTAACAAAAGTAGTAGGACACAATAGGGTCATGAATGAACAGTGCATAAATTGGTAGTTCTGAAAGAGGTCCTGTTCAAAATAATGAAAACGATATTTGACGACTTTGATTGAATGTTTGAGTTTAAAAAGTATTATTGGTGATAGTTAAGGGCCGATGATGGGGCTTTAACACAGTCATTCACATTTATTTTTTGTTTTAATTATTGTTCAACATTTTACGATTTACGACATTTTGTGTAAAAGCGATGTGTTTGCTGTGCGCTGGTATTTTATTGAAAGCCTATGTACGCTAAGTGTACAAGAATGCATCGTTTTTTCGTCATAATTTTAGCCCAAAATATTGCATCTGGCAACATCAGTATTGTTCGTATACACCGACAGAGTTGTACAACATTTTAGTGCATTTCGTGGGCTGAATGGGATGCAGCCAGAACTTTGTGGAATTATCTTAGGAATTATACTTGTAATCAATTTATCGAATTTTTACGCAGACATAGATAAGATAGTAGTGTAAATATAGCCAAATATCTGGCACAATTTACGAGGAAATTACATCAAAAATGTTAATTTGACATGACTTTACATAAGTGATAAATGTGAAAGTCTTCGCATCTGAAAAATACTAACATTTGATCCTAAACACATTTCATTCATTTATCTTTTATGATTTATGTTGAAAAACAAATAATTTTTCAAAACTTTTATCTTTTATTATTTATTATCAAATACAGATATTATGTTAAAAAATATACATGTACAACTGTATACCCTTTTTTACATCTAGGACCGCACACATGGTGAAAAATAATATTGCTGTATATTTTAAACACATTTCAAATCTGTAAACTCATCTTTATAAATCACACGATTCGTATGATAGTGTCAGTTTTTGTAAGGAGATTGTGTGAATAGTTGGTCTTTAATTAACACAAACCGAGGTTATACGTATTTGTATTGTGTACTTTTATACAGTAAAATCGACAATATTTTCAAAGTATTTTTTTGTATTCGCGAGTAAGATATTTCGCGAAAGTCTGTACTCGTGAACTGAAGCAACACAGTAGCAAAAAACAGGATAACGGACACCTTAACAATAGGTTATTGAGGCGGTTTTTATCATGAACGTGGTACATATGTTGTTCAATGTGATGTTCCTTTTTCAAATACAGTGAACTTCACTTTAGTATATACCATGGACGCATCTTGATAATATATCTAATACCGATCTTTTTCGTAGTAACTGAAATTGATTGGACAACATTCTATCTGAAAACGCTACATTATCCAAACTCATAGAAATATAATCCCGAACTTGTTACTATTTATAGTAACTGATATTGATTCTGAAAACGCTGCATTATCCAAACTCATTGAAATATGATCCCGAACTTGTTACTATTTATAGTAACTGATATTGATTCTGAAAACGCTGCATTATCCAAACTCATAGAAATATGATTCCGAACTTGTTACTATTTATAGTAACTGATATTGATTGGTTAATTTTCTATCCGAATACTCGGAATAATCCAAAGTAATTTTCAGGTCTTTTTCTCTACTTGATATGAAACTGGTATATCACATGAAATATACTTTTCTACCACATGGCTTAATTCAAACACACCGGGTGTCAAACAACAATTCGAGCATGGATAATCTGAATTCGAAAAATTAAAACCGGCTGAATAGTATATTTCATGTTTTTTAAGGCAAACATTTGTCCTTAACATGGGTCAAATTTATAATAGTAGATTTGTGGGGAATCGACCTCAAAACTTTTAGCGATAATATTTAAAAAAAATTTTAATAGCAAATGTTAAACGAGCCATGGGCTGGTGGTTAAAAAAACCATTCAACGGTATGATTCGAAAGCACTATTTTGACACTTATGGGTATGACGTTAATGTCTATGTTGTGGCTAAAGATTAATTCACCAGACGGTGCCAATACACTGTGAACCCAATAAAGCCCACCGCAACACATACGCTCAATCAGACCAATATGATCCCGCAAATATTAAGCAAAATGAAAATGGTTGTAAAATCAAATTTTCTTTGAGAGTCCTAGTGAATATGGGTTGAAGTCCGTTTTCATCCCAACGCGTATATCCTGAAGTGAAACTGTGTCACGTTTGTTATGTCATGACCAGTAGGATTGAATGACCTCATTTTTTGTGTGTTTTATTCATCAGTTTGCTATCAAATCTCGCAACATGAATCACAAAACTGAGGTCAAATTACCTTAGATGTTCTATCTATTGTCAGATCTTTACAATGCATGCTATATATTTCGAGTTCTTGTCTGGAATAGTAGAGGCTGTACATCATTTTGTTCATATCTACACGAAACGTAAGGCGATTTCCAAATACTTTCAGCGATTATAGCGTTTCTGTGGTGAAATGGGCGTCTTTGCGCTGTCGCTGTTTATTTATGTCTTTGTATTTTCTGCGTTACAGTTAGTTTCTTTTATTAATATACCAGAACGTATGTGTACAGTATCGCTTAAGAATGTGACATCCAGTCTATAGTCATTTTTACATCACTTTCCTCTGTGCCGTGGTACTAACCTTAGAACTTCAACAGTGTCATTATATGACACAAATGCGATCGTCAAACAGAAGCCTTGGTGTATACGGTATTATTGCATAATCATCTATGTAATATTGAACTACTTCAGCAGTGTCATAATATAAGCCATCTTGAAGAAGGCCTTATTAGAATCTACAATATTTTCTCAAGACATTGAACTACGTACTTCAGTAGTGTCACTATATGACACAAATCTAGTCGTCAAAGTATACGGCATCATTTCATCATTTTCTATGTGATATTGAACTACTTCAGAAGCGTCATGGTATGGCACAAATACGGCCTTCAAATGGAAGCCATGGTAAATATGGCAACATTACATTATTTTTCTCTTTGGTACGTTTTCAACAGTGTCACATATACAGTCACCAAAAGGAAGCCATCTCGTACAAGGCCTTATGTTTCCAATGTGTCATACAGTTAAATATTTGTACTTGACTATTAATGAATATTTGATACGAGTAAAACAGACATACATTTATTATATCGGTTAATTCATGGATGTCAACTGGTGTACATGTAAAGTATATACAGTCTTTCCGTATCAAATACTCCTATATTTCCCCTTTATTAAGGTTCATGACTCCTATATATGGACGGATTAGTAAGTAGTGACTTAGTACACTTAGTACAATGCGTGCAGTTTACTACATTGTATACTACTAGTATTATATTGTTTTCCTCTGAACAATTATCTATTGTCCCCTTTGTGGTGTGAGTACTGTAAAAATCATTGACATCTATGGTGGGTATTACCAACCAACTAAGGTGACCCAAGAAGTTAATTCGGAAATAGCTAGGTCATTGTACCAGGATTCCTTGTATCACTTAAACGCCATGTCTCTCCCTCGGCCGTGAAATCATTGTCCGATATGGCACTAAAAACCCGAATGAATACACACACGACTATGATTTCCATGGTTTTCACTGCTATTCGTAACCACAGCGTATAAATGAGCCAACTTCCGACTATCGCAATAAGTCGTGCACACTGTATTGTAATTTGTATACTCTCCCGATAAGTCATATCGTGACCTGAAGTTGAAGGTGCTTTTGCTCGCAATAATGCATACAGGTTGAAATGTAAAGTTCCCCAATAAGTCATACTATAATATTACAGAGGTTTAGTTTTAACGCTGTGGCAAGGTAAAAACCGTTACAATAACTTTACACCCAAACTTCGTTATGAACCTACACCCATATATCGCCTGTGAACATTATCATCTGATAGTAGTTGACAATAAAACGTTTACTACGATATTTTAACTGCCTCATTTAATGCTTCAACTATTCACATCATTGTAATTTTATTAGATACAATTTTCGTAATGTAACTACATTTTAGTTTAACGTATACAATACACGTAATTACATTTTTGCCTAAAGGTTATACCGAACTCTATCGGATTCATTTTTTCAAAACCTATCAGTATCGTAGTACAAGCCGTTAAATGAAGAGTTCAGACTAAATGTAATTATATTTGATGGGGTTGGTCTTACTTTTCAAATGGATGAGTGCAACGACTATAGTGCATCACACAAACACGTCACTATACTGTCCTAACTACATCGAAGAAATATGAAGAAAAAACCCCAACACACAATGTCGGTAAAACACCTCAATATTTCGACAAGGCTTGCTTCATATAATTTAATTCAATTTGTTCTAGATATTTAATACTAAATCAACACCCATTCAATGTCTTTTTTATAATATCATTAGTAATACTTGACCCAATAAATCAACATGGTTGATTCCCGACTACCTCCCACCCTCCATGCTGTGTGTATTTTGTCATTTGATTTGGGGACATACACTCATTCAATGTTATAAGTACACCAACACAGTACATAGCGTTACAGTGCAAATAGTCGGTCGGTCGGCATGCCGAATGGTTTTTCAACAATAACTCCAAAACAATTCGACCTAGGATTCTAAAATTTTAATTGGAGATTATTCATCCTCCACAGACTGCCCGACTAAATTTCAAGGTAATTTGGATCAAAGGTCAAACTCACCATGACCTTTAAACACACAACAATCACTGGTCCACACAATAAGAAATATAGGACCTTAGATCGTAAAACTTTACAGAGAGGTTGCTAATCATCAGATTTAGTCTCCTACTAATTTTAAGGTCGATAGGTCAAAGGTCAAGGTCGTGGTGACCTTAGCTACACTAGGCTTATTACTGCCATTAGACGTGTATGTTTCACAAACCTCTCTTGTTCGGTCTGTTATCGTAATTCTTCCGGTTTTGTGTTTTCCTGGTGTGGGTATTGATGGACAATGTGTAGGTAACATTTTTAGAGTTATTGCGAAAATCATTAGTTTTGCACGTGCATTTTGCATAATTTGAAAATTCACGGTTCATTGCTCGCAGCGTGCAAATTATAATCATCGAATTATCGGATATTGCTACCATACTACTCGCATGAAGACTTGCAAAAAAAAAACATGATATCATGCATAACAAAAAAGCTATACACATTACATGTTGGTGTACTTATAACATTTAACAAGTGTATACGCACTTGAGATGAACTACAAGACGATAGAAAATGCTATTGAACTCCTTGATAATATTATGTTTTGATAACTTCAAGTTTTGACGTCTTATCAAATTTCATTTTGGTTCTCTGCTCATAGTTTAATTTCTGCCTCTATAATAGACACTCGTGAAAGATCGACCGTTTCCGTTTCCTCTCGTTATGACAGCATTTTGCATTGGATAAAGACCGAGGGGATCAGAATGTATAATCGACTTTTCTGTGTCTATAAATAGAATTCAGTCCTCTCCGCTAGGTGGCGATCTGCAAGTTCATCTGGTATCAGAACTAGCTAACAAACCACACGATTTACGTGTTCTAATATACATTTCTGGTATGTCTAACTATACACGTTTTAAAGTGTCCCTTAGGCAGACAGACGTACTACTTTGTTTATACTATGAGTGACTATCAGTAACAATCAAAATGGGACTCGAATTCGAGATTTGCACCTGGACTTTTGGGTATCACTCATCCTGACTCCAAATACGCCTAACCTAGAACTAATAAAAACATAAATAAAATTGAATAATGCACATATGCGAAGTATAAACATCAGTGCTGCACACTTCAGAAAAAAGTACCAAAAAACGTTTTTGAAGGGAAACGGGCTTAATCCAAGATGGCGTCTATTATGGCCGCCGTAAATATATACGAGTTTGCTTTGAGCACCATGTATACATTTAGGTAGGCATTTCACAATGCTGATTTTGAATCTTTTGCATCACATTTTCCTTAGACATACATGTATATGTTGCCACTGATGAATGTACACATAATTACCTGTATCACCATGCAAGTCAGCGAGAGTTCACATCTATTAGAAGGTGGCCAGATTATTTTCGGTACTAATTAGCATATCATTTTTTTAATCAGTCAGAAACTGTTTCTATGCTTCCTGTATAAAATGTATATGACCCAGGAGTTTAGCAAAGTTTAATATAATAATGTTGAACCTTCGACCTCATAGAATTTTAAAATTACCTGCAACTGAAGCCACGTGTCGATGTTCTCGAAGATTTTGATTATTTGTTTAGGTGTCGGGTGACTATATGTGCTGTTAACTTGTTTAAAATTAGTATGGTAATTTGGTGCGTGTCGGGGTTTAAGATAAATGAAAGCCTAAAGGGTTTATTTAGAAAATATTTTAGCATTTAAGATAAAGAACAGCCTAAAGGATTTGGTGCGAAACCTTTTTGTCGGAATATCGGGCATTTTTTTGGCTTAATGAGGGGTGAAAGCAAAGCGGCTGTATGTTTTTATAAACAAAGCAGGGGATAGGACAGTTTTGGTTTTAAGCCTAAGTAGGTTATTTTAACGATAAACGTATTTGTCCTTTTATTTATTTGATAAAGCCCCAGGAGTCGGGTTGACAAGTGCTGTAAAATATGATGTTTTCGCGATGTCAAAATCGTGCGATTTTCATATTCTGACTAAATTTGAAAGAATTCCAGTCTATCTTTACTGTCACCATTCAAATTGACGAGCATACAAACTTACTGAATTTGCGAAATATTTCACTTCATGAAATTTTATGTGAATTTACAGGGAAATACACATTCATGCAATTAAGACAATTGTTTGTATACAGGCACTTGTTGTCATGGTTCACGAGTGCACGTCTGTAAGTAAAATACATTAAAGTCTAGCATGTCCTTGTAATAGTTTGCTTATTAAAACGTTCGTCATTTTCAATTGGGCAAACTTTTGATAAGATATTGAGTGTTCTGCTTCAACATTTCAAGGGTTTGAAAACATCGCAAAATTATCGAACAGTTTTCATGAATGTACGAGAGTTTTGCGTCCATCCCTTCAACCATGTTGCAATGATAACCTTGGTGCCGGAATCACAGGTGCTTGGGATAACATCACATTTGAAATGTTCTTTTTATTCATTGGACTTTAGTTTAAAAAGTATAATTTTGCCGTAAAACATGATATTATAACCATCCGAAACGCATTAAAAAAAGAGAAAAGTTCTCTATTATGTATAACCACCTTCCAAACTGCAGTTGACTTCCAATAAAATAAAATAAAATGTCTTATAATAAGGTATTTGACTTATAGTAAAAAATGATTGTATTATAGCAGTAAATATGTCCATTCCATTTCACCTTGGGTGGTAAAAACTATTAAACACTAATCATTACAATTTTCCGATCTGTAACTTTAGATTTTTATCACACCCAGCCGTTTCATAGTTTCCCCTACTTTAACAAGTTTTAAGTTTTATTGTTTGATTTTAGAGTATTACTTTCTTAAATTTCATAACTCATAGAATGCCCAAAATAGGCACACACAATGTATACGAATACACTTAATCAAAGCTTCTGATTGGGTGTCCACAGAACAGTCGTAATCTGACTGGCCAATGACAAGTCTTCATTCCAAGGCGCTTTTCAAAATCATGTCTGAGTTTTAAAACAGACTAATGAAAAAAATTCATTCTAAGATGCTTTTCATATAAGTCTTAAAATTGACGAATGACAATGTTTCATTCCAAGAATGCTTTCCAAATTATAACTTATGTCAACACCTCTGATATTTGAGAATGTACTCCATTAATGTTTTCCAAAGTCATGGTTTAGTCTTAATATAAAACTGACTTATGACAAGGTTTTGTTTCAAAAGTACATACCCAATTCCGGTTTGTAGACAGTCTCGGATATTACACGGTACAATACGTTTACTGTTATGTGAAATGAGGAGAAAAAATACCAGGAAAATCAACCCACGCGAATCTAGGAATACCGATATATATCCACATCCGGGTATGTGGTTTTTTAAAAACTTTTTTTATAATAAAAATCAAGATAATTATGTAACTTTAGTTTACATAAAGCTTTCTTTGAAATGTGAGTATTAATACTACTGACTTGGGTAGGTAATTTACGTAAAATGATAGATTAGGCTGTCGGTGCGTTTTTTTTCTTGTAAAAGAAAAATGACATTTAATCTGAATGCGTGGTTAAGATGAATGTTAATTGATATGTACAAATGCAGTTTTTTTCCTACCCTTGACGATATCCGTTTACGACAAATTATGTGTGTCATACTGCCCGACTATCCCCGATGTTACATTTATCAAAACGCATGCACTTAAAAACGATGACGAACATTTCTGGGTATTTACTTTAGATAAAAGAATACAGCTGGTTAACCTGAAGCATGTGTTATGTATTTCGTGTATTTTAAAGACAGTTGAAACAATTAAACAATGTACTATTCCTACACTTAAAAACATAATGAACATAACTGTTTTGTGTTTATTTATTTTTATTTTTACTTACAAACTTTAACTGAAAAGATACCAACCTACATTTTGCCCATTCTCATTCAACCAGCGTATATTTTCGTCCAAAACATACTGGGGACTTGACTAACCACTGATTTGTAAGGATCCATTCTGACAGGTATTATATTATGATAAATAGATAAAACGAAGGAATATATTACAAGCCTGCTATCTATACACTTAAACGAATTTCTAATTGGCCACTCAATGAAATATTATATTATGCGATATATTCAATCAATATTTCTAAAATTGTGGTTATTTTCATTCCATGCACTTATCTATCGAATTCAAGAAATAAATTACGCATGCATTTATAAAATCATCCATGCGGAACAGTTAGTGAAAAATGGCCTACGTGCAGGTGGTTCACGTGCCCGGCATGTTTGATTTTTGAAATTAATCGCATGGATGATTTTGTACATGAATACGCCTTTTCTTTTCGGAAATCGATACATTAGTGCGTGGAATGAACAAATAACATAGCCTAAGATTTATTGATATAATATATCAGATGATATAATATTTTTTAGGGTGGCCAATTAGAACTTCGGTTAAGTGTATAAGCGGACATATTCTAATTGATATATTATAGTGGATACAATCAGAAACGCAATAGTCTGGAAGGTTTGGCACTATATGACACCCAATAAAAGGCGATTTTTCGCCCTAACCCTAACCCTAACCATAACCCTATTAACTGATTGGCAGCCTAACCCTAAGCCTAAGCCTAAGCCTAACCCCTAACCCCTAACCCCTAACCCTAACCCTGGGGTAGCCAAATACCGGGTGTCATATAGTTTTAATCAGTCTGGAATCGGAGCCTTCTTGTAATATAAAGTTTACGTAAGATTTCATATGCATGTGAAATAATAATGATATTTTTTGTAAGTAGACTCACATGTAACACATAAATTGTACGGTATCGTTTCGTTTCGTTTGAGTCTTTATCAATGATACTGTTACCTGCGAGTAGACCTGACAAAATATGATAATATTGTCATGGATGAGGGTGTGGGAAAATTTATGGAGGTGTGGTCTGTAATTAATTGCTTAATGTCGGATACCATCTAGCTCATAGAAAATGTTCCTGAGACAATAACCGTAAAGTTTACCAATCTGACTGGTGTACACGAGCTTCTATAAGAGTCAGATCTGGTACCGTGATTATACAATTGTTTACACGTTCAGCTCCACCTGTTCATGAAAGTGGATTTGTTTCTTTGCATTGAAACAATTTAATAATGTTTTTTTTAAAGAAATATTACTATAATTTCAGACTATATCTAAATCTCTAAAAGTTTCTGAAGTTCTCGTATGTATAATTTCAATAGTCATATGTACCTTGCATCTTACTAAGGCTAAATTTTTCTACATAGAATTATATAAACTGTATGTAACATGTTCGTTGAGTATGAAGACAATGTTAATGATAATGCAGGGGCAGATCCCATGATTATAAAAAACGTTTTACATGCTCAACTCAAAGCACGCGCTCAAGCTAGATGGGTTGTATCAGTATAAAAAACACAACAACTATTTTACTGATTTGTGAAGATGAGTTTACTTTTGCGAACGGAAAAAGAGGATCAAGCTGAGTTGACCATGAACATAAGGTAGAACAACCTATCCAAGGCGGTCGTCCACTCTCATGATACGCCATACTAGGTTTGTTCCAGAAGTGACAATTCATATGAATTTTATCCTTCCTTGGAAAATACTCAGTACCCCAACCTCAATTTGTGTTTATCAAAGGGTGTTGCTATAGAGAGGTTGCCTTGTAGTTTTAAAAGGACATGGTCTGACGAAGACGTTCGTCACTGTGGGATTTTCCAGTGTAACCTTTATACTTTAATATCTGGCATGATCAACAGTTTAATGTTTTTATTTATGGTAATTCAGCTTGATCATACAAGATAGAATTGAATAAAAAACCTAATGTTTTTTCTTCTTTTTCCACTTTCTTCACATCTTCAGTCGGGTAATGAGAAAGGTCACTGAACTTTAACTACTACCCATGTGAAACGTTTTTTGAGTCTGATTGGAATTTTGTAAAAAAAAAATCTGTAAAAAAACAGAACAAAAACCGAGGTAACTATCCTTGTACAAAGTTACAAATCTCGTACCTGGTACATTCTTTACTTAAATACGTTTTGTACAGCCAATCAGAGATTTACGTACATTTGTATAATTATTTAAAAAAACATGACTTTCAGTATCGTAGAATGATTTTGATTTCTGAATAATCCTGTTGATCTAAAACTGGAAATTTTACCTCATGATGAATAATGTTTGTTGGTAAATGTATCGGTATTTCGTGAGTTGAACAACATCTTCGACAGCCTATTGTTAGATCGTCTTATTATTTAGAAAACTTTACTTTACGTTGATATATTCGTTAGTCGACACGGATACCATAAGGAATGAGGTGTCAAAAGTGATACATATAACTTGCACGTTAGGTTTCACAATCGACCGTAACTATACAAAATGTACACCATGAAATCAAATCCCCGACGAATATTGCTACATGTTGTAACGTTACCATAAAACATGGTAACTTGACTAAAGTCTAAAGGCACGTCACAATTATCGACTACAATCTGACGTCATCAAGTTTGCGAACAATGGGCCAATGCGGCTTCCGCGAAATACCAATTTCCAAACTTTCCTACCGTCGAACATTCACGATTTTACATCAATGTAATAATGTAATTACCAGATGGTTACTGAACGGGTTCAGTGATTGAGTGTAAAAAACCTGGCAAAGATTAACGAGCACCGGTTCAATGTTTGTATTACATATGAAACTACGTCATGGCATCACTGGCTTGATTTAAATGCTTGTCTTAACAAAGCTTAGAACATAAGATAGACAAAGTAAAAACAAAGGTAGACAAAATATTAACTGACCGAATCACCTGTTACCGACAGGATAGTGCTTACTTTTTCTGCTATTAATATTTTACGTTATAAAAAAGTATGTTTGACTTAATGTAATTATTTTTATCCCACTTGCTGGTGTTATTTATCTTTTTTGCTTCATGAATACGAGAAGTATGATTGATTTTTAGGAACAGAACAGAACAGAAAAAAACAGAACTGTTCTGATTTTAGGTTATGTCATTGCTTGATAAGATAATTGTTTAAGATTCAATGTTACCAAGAGTAGGGATTAAAGAGAGGCGGTATCTATTCACGTTCTGTTCTGTTCTGTTCTGTTCTGTTCTGTTCTTAAAACTGCGATATAACTGTGTATTAATAACTAGTTTCTATTCTTACAAGCCAATTTTACTAAATAACCTGTTGCTATAATTGTACCTATCATTTATCTCCGCGAATATCGGTTACAACATAATTATGTACTTTCGCAGAAAACGTATTTATTTTGCACACACCCTCAAAATTAATCAAAGCAGAAACATTTTTTTTGTAAATTAATTTGTTATAAATGATCTTCTTAGAATTTTATGTGAATGGTTTTATGCATTTAACTTAGAATATAAAATAGCAATTACTAAAATATTAAATCTCAATTTTAATACTGCTGCGGACATATCCACTGTTGAATTACGTATATTTACAAGAAATCGAAAAATAAATATCTACCATCATTTAACGAGTTGAGCGCATGCTAATTATGTTGTTATCGTAACTTGTTCTTTCAGTTCAGCGATTATCAACATAGATTAACGTTATTGTGCATTTTATGACATTTTAGTGGTTAGGTACAGTAGTTAGGTGATATTGTATTTTTGTAGCAAACAATTGAACGAGGTTATTTTCGTTGTGGCCTGGATTATACACATTAAATTACCGCGAAAAATATATTCTATGAATACATTTTACAGGGTAAGTCTTAAAAATAAAAAATGTCATCTACAAACCGATTTATGTTTGGAAGATTCAGACAGTGATTGGATGGGTCTTTGTTGACATTTTTTCCGCATGTGTCTCCTGGTTTTCGCGGAATTTTAACGCTTTCTTGTTTGGTTTAAGATATCAGTTTTCAACGATGTATGCTTTATTGAAACATAAGATCGGTATGACCTATATCTAAACAATAATGCTGGTATTGTTGATAGCATTTTTGACCTGTCAAAAAAAATGAGAATATATCAAGCCTTCACCCAAGGTTCTACCGTGGTCACACTAGCCTTGCGAAAGCCTTACACTTGTCTACAATTCGTCAGTCAGTACTTCGTGCTACGTCGAAGCTTAGTTGATTCTATGATGTCGATTACTGTCTGCGTTTTGCCAGCCCGTAATTGTAGTTGTCCCTTTTATGTCAACACAACACATGCGACCGTCGTACGTGCATCGTAATCGTAAGTTATATACTGCGAGTTTGCAATTCTTTAAAATTTAATCGTTGGGTGCATGACATCAATCAGTTATACTAATGAGGGAACTATCCCATTCGAAACAATAGCAGGGACTACTGTTAACTCATTACACCAAGTTAAACCTAGATAAATACAGTTTACCCGGCGGACGAGCTTATGTTTAAACTGTTATCATTTAACTTTTGACGGACTGAAAAGTATGCGCGGCTATCGTTACACAGTATTTGAAAATAAAATGCATGTATTTGTTTATGTCTACATTTGCACGAATAAAGACTACCTTGACCTTGTTGAGTAAATTTAATGTATAAAATTGTTTTTCTTCAGGTCGATTCAAGTTACAAGATAAACATTTGCTGTATTACGAGCCACTGCATTATGATACAAACGACCTTCACATTCAGCACGAAAGATACACAAGCCCAGAAAATACTGTAGTCATCAGATTTCACGCATATAACAGGTAAGTTACAAGCAAATTTGTTTTTTTTGGGACATGACATAGATACAAAGTTCTATGAAATCTACATCAACAAAAGTACCATCTCGAAATAACGATCATCACTTAATTGACACCCTAATAAACGGACCATCAAAAATTCGACCACAATTGTGTACCGACTATGTTGCTCAGGGTTCTCAAAAAAGGTGTCACCGTGTTCTTAAAGAATAGTCATAATAGTCAGACTGCAAGTACCGACATATTTACAGATTTACCTCTGAATCCGTACATGAATTGTATAAAAAGTATACACATGTAAATGATTTATGCTTGCAGTCTTTATGGTTAATAGCAATTCTGGCTTCTCTGGCACATAGGCATTTGATTTCAACCGTGCGTAAATTTATTATTTTTTCTAGTTACTGATAGTCCCTTTACGTACCGTTTCAAATTGCATATACTATTATGCTCTTGTCGTAGCATACTCAGTAATAGTAATCATACTAGTTATCATATAAACGCTAACTTGCTATACAGTAGCTGTTAATCCTTTACTATATGATTAATTTATGCATTCAGCGTTTGACCGTACATACTCGTAGTGACATAGTTGTTTCAAAACGTACAGGGTCAAGATGACGGTAATTTGACAACAGCAATTTATTCGAGTTTTATTGACTTGCTCCACAGGTCTTAAATGATAGTAAAATCGAGCTTATATTTATTTTGTACGCCGGTGATTCTTACGCATATATTGGAAATAAGCTAACATTGTTATGACTTGTGGATTTACAATTGTGCTTGGGTTTGGACCTTTCCCGGGCAGTAGGGGTACACTTATGAATTTTATACATTATGAGGTGCTTTACTTATACTAGTACTGTAAGAATGCCATTTTATCAACTACTTACATTTACAATTGAGGAGACATTCTTGACACTTTTCCCGGAATTGGTGCATTTGTACCATTCACTTACATACGTGCAGGCGTTTTGGGTACCAAATGTCAATGCATCGAAACAAACAGCATGCAAAGAAATATAAGCCCCCCCCTCCCTCTCTAAAATGTAACATAGTTGTGTTTAATTATGCCTTTTAAATTGCAAGCCTTACATATAGGTATACAGGAAACCGTAGAACTGTATCCCATTTGACCGAATCAAGTTATAATTAATTTATATAATATATATGTGTGGGGAGCGATGGCCTAGAGGTAGGGTGCGCACTTCGTGATCGAGAGGCCCCGGGTTCAACCCCTGTCTGGACCACTGAATAATTTCTCTGAGTAAGAATAACTCACATGATCATGTAAATTGGTACCTGTGAGGACAGTGTCTATTCCTGGGCGCCGCAGATCGATGTTGGTTGCCACAAACACAGGAGAGAAATAGTCTCCACAGGGACACTCGAGTGTAGGTTTCCATATGTAGCCCAATGACCAGGGGGTGTTAAAATGTCAAAGGTTGTTCGGGCGGTCTAACAGCTGAAAAGAGACCTAAACAATTGGTAACTTAACTTACATGCAATATATCATCATAACCAAACTGAACATTCCATAGAGAACGCATCCCCGAGACGTCAATTATAATTATGTATACGGCAATTCATTTCATGCCCAATTACATAGACTGTCCTATATAACGCTATTATATTATATACTCAGCTGTATTTCTCTATGATTAACATAATTTGTGATTGGTATTTTATTTCTAATGCGAGTAATACATTAGAAATACAGGAGCGTTGTTGTTGAATCCGGGGTCATAAGTTAGATTACATCAGTTATTACCCCTTATCAAATGTCATACAGGAGGAGAAAAATAAATTAATAATGATATTTTATTACGTTTTCAGTGAACTCTAAGATGTTATCAGTGGACTTGAAATTGTTTATTGACGGGGAAATCTTTTAAGAAAAATAAATGTTAATGTATGTGTTTAAAAATGCACTTATATTTTCCTCTAAAATTTTCAGAAATTTTACCCTACAGTTGAAAAGAGTTTATCCAGTCCCTAAAATGGTGGTGCGTCATAAAAGGGAAACCTCCGTTTCCGATTTGTCATTTATGTACACAGGAACGGACCAAGGTGAGTGTTATCACTATAAATCTACTTGACTTTTATTGTCATATCGATGGCTTAGAATTAGAAGGTCGTAACTACAAATCGATATTTTGAGAAACACGGAAAAACTGTCTGACATTTACTCTTTACCTATGGTAAAACAAACTTTTACAACTTCAATTTGGTCAACATGACAAGTTCAGATTTTTATGAAAATGGGCTCATAAAAAGCGCCTTGTGATACTTATTATAAATATGTATGAATCTTAAAAGGTGTAAGTGGCACTTACGACCTTCTAATTCTAAGCCATCGATATGGTTGTATCAATCCTCCATTATTTGTCATCGTAATTATAGTCTAGATTGTCCTAGTTGATTTAAGGCTATCTAAGACAACAATATAAATTATCATATAACTACTAATCTAAATCACTTGAAAGACGAATAACTTCTCCAACAATGTATAACAACTCTTATGTAACACCCATTCTTTTTAAGCACCAGTCTGCTTTGAGCAACAACCTTTGTGTAACCAGTTACCTCTTATCCCCTAGTGCGTTGTCCTAGAGAGGTGTACTGCAATAAATCTAAGAAAACGCATCCTTCTTATCACCTAAAATATTTTTATTTCACGTTCCAATTATAATTAATTTTGATAAGGACTTAAAATTACGAGTATATAGCAGAACGTCGTTATTAATCGTTTAGTTATATAGCAGAACTCATTTCTTGGCAAGATTTGAACAGCTAACATAAGTAATGATTGTGAATAGGTTAATGTCTATCTAATAGTCCCACATTTACACCGTTATCGAAACTGCACCAATAGTCCAGTCAAAATAGGCTCAAACGGGCCTAACCCAAAACAAATTGCAACAGAAACAATTTTACCATCAATGTCAAGTTCAAACCTTGGCGGACTTTAGAAAAAAAGTCCTCAAAAATTTGATAAGGAGAAAGGGATGAAATCAAAGATGGCGTCCAGAATGTCTGCCATAAATTGCTGAACCACTAACTATCAATTTTCCAACGAGGTAGTTCTATATATAGATATAATAAGGAATATTTCGAGGGAGAGTGTTCATAAAAAAATGTGCATCAAATTGGATGAGATAAGTGACCACTGAAAGGTCAAGGTCAATGCCATTCCAAGGTCAAATTACTAAAAATGCTAAAAAAATGAGTTTTCCCCTATACTTTCATTGGTTAAGGATCTATTTTACATTGTATGAGGTTATTAAAGCATGAACGTAGTTGGTAAGTGCATATTTCTTTATTATAAGGTATATATTTAAATCAGAATATTGAAATTTGTGAAAACAGCCAGTTTTACTCGAGAACATCATGTCCGAGAGCTGATTGTGATAACTATTATCATCAGCTGTAGCATTAGAATTTTCATTGGTATAACTAAATGTTTGTGTGAATATTAAAAATTGAATAAGGTTTTTGAAATTGTCTGCAACAATGACCATTTTGAGGACAAGGTCAAGGCCATTTCGAGGTCAAATTACAGGAAAAAAGATTATTATGCTATATTTTCATTGATATTAGATATATTTCACATTTTCTAAGGCTATTAAAGCATGGATGTAGTTGGTATTATCTACAACACTAACAAATTAAGGGTCAAGGTCGTTCAGGATACAAAAAATACACACCTATAATGCAATGGTATTTCCGCACTGTATTTTGCAGTGGGTAAGATATTTGTCTTGTAGTGTTGCTTAGAGTAAAACAATAATCAGTATGTTGCATGTGTGCTTGGAACATTGGTGGGTGAGTAATGTGGTAACTCATATAGCGAGGATGAATATTCAAACCCTGCAGATTGCCCATATAGTATAATAGGGCCTATGATATTTGTTAAGTATATTGATGAGCATCACATAGTTCCACAACTGACTGTGTCAAAACTGAATCCTGTCATGAGGTCGTTGATGACTGTTCATGCTTGATCCTACAAATAGAGCTTTGAATTATTGAATGGCTGTTAACAACAGTTCTGAATATTCAAGTGGACCTTGTGTGGTTGTTGTTAGCAGTGTAACCACTGATGATTCCTCTATGTGGTATGTTATAACTATTCTCAACACCCAATGATTCCCATTACATCAACAAGGCCTAACTACTAGGACTTTGATACATAAAATGTTGCCAACACTGGCTAGTACAAGGTCGGACGAATGATAATCCCTGCACTGATAAGTCCTCTATTGACACTACATTAATGGTTCCCAACACAGATATGTGCTTAAAATGAATGCTCCGTGTAATGGTGAGACCTTTCAGTACATAGAATACTAGCTCCCCAACATTATTGAATGTACTAATTAAGGTACTATAGTAGTAACTTGTGATTGTTCCCTACACTGATAAGTCATCGATAGAATATTGTTATCAACACTTGCAAGTCCCCATAGGGACTAGGATAAGTGGTATCAGCTCTGATGAGTCCCCTATATGACATAGGACGGATAAGCAAATGCTGATGAGTTCCCGCAGTGACTATGACAACTTCTGCGAGCAATGATGAGTCTCCCATAAGACCTTCATTGATGGTTCCCAACACTGATGAGTCCGAGAGGACCTTTGATTACAGCTTTCAACACTGGGGAGTCCTTCATATACATGTGCACTAATATGATTGTAACGAACACTAATAAGTCTTCCATGGACCCTTATATGTCTGCTGTGAACACTACTGAATCACATATGATCTACATGTAAGACAAGTACCTCAGAGGAGTTTGCATGACTGTTTCCAACTCTGACGAGTCATTTATAGATCCTTATAGGTTTGCTTCCAGTACACGGGCGTCTAACACTAGGGTTTAAATAAAACAACTGCATCTTTGAATGACTTCTCCCAGCACTGCCGAGCCCCCCCCCCCTACATAATGTCTTCATTATTTTTTCCTAACACTAATGTTCCCTGTAGACCCAACTATGACTACTGCCAATGCCGATGAGTCCACCGCAGGGCTTAATACGACTGTCGTAAGTGAATCAACGCTTATTTAGCCTTTCATATGGCGTAGTATAATCTATTGAGCATTGACTAGGTCCTCATATAGAAAGCCTTGGATGACTACTTTTCAAAACACTGGTAAGTTCACCTCCTAAGGGTATATGACTTCTCTAAACCCCTGTGAGTCCTTACAAGTGTGACAGTTACATACACTAGTGAGTCCCCTTATGGGAATATTCTCAATTCCCATATGCCCTATTTGGACGGATGCAAACACTGGTGAGTTCCTTATGGCAACTACAAATAGGTTTTAGGACGACTATTTTCAAGGGGTGACCTATGATGACAGTTCACTACACTAGTGTGTCCCTAATATAACATAAGATGGCAGTTATCTACTCCGCAGAATGGCCAATAGTACATTGGTGAGTCCCATTTAGTACCTAAGATCTTAGATAACAGTTCCTTACCCCCGTGGAATAAAGGATGACTGTTTTTTATGCTCAGGATGGGACATATGGTGACTATTGTGTCATTGTTTTGTCCCTGATTCTTACTGACAATGACGGTCTTTAACACTGGTGAGTCCCCCATAGTACTGATGATGATACTTCCCAATAATAGCAAGTCAGAGTGACAGTTCCCAACATTGATGCGTCCATTGTTATGTCAATTATGACTGTTTCAAACTGAAGAACCCGATAGGGTTTTTGGATGAGTATTTCCAACATACATCAGTTCTACATAACGTAAATATTAAACTTAGAGCTCTAATAAAATCGATATACTTAAAGCGTTGACCTTTCAAGACATGCACATTGACCTTCAAATGGTCATTGTTTGATTCTGGTTTTAAGGTCACTATATTTAAGTATACTAAGTATTCTTACTTGTAAGCATTTATTTGTATCATTGGTAAAACTAAGCTTTTCACATTTTGACCTCGAAATGACCTTGACATTGGCTTTCATATGATTACCGTTGTGAGTAAATGTGAAGGACACTACCTAATGAACATTTTCATTCCAAATAAAAATCATAATATCTACATATTAAATTACAAAAGTGATATCAAACAAATAATGGTTTCGAATCCAAAATGTCTTGGATACCATATACTTGACTAAAAGTGGCTGTTTTAACCGAACTGTAATGTTCTAAATCAAAAATATTATTCATATTGAATACATCCATACTAAACAACCGATGTACCAACTTTATTATGACAGGGAAAGATTGAAATCTATAAAACGGCAAGGAAAATAACAGGGAAACAACAGATTTTAAGCTTTTTTTCGCATTTCGTCCTTGAAATGGCCTTGACCTTGACCTAAAAGTGGTCACTGTTGCTAGAAAATTTGAAGGACACTACTAAGTGAACATTATCGATCAAATTATAAAGAATTATATCGATATATAAAACTACCACACTGATTTTTAGAGGTTATATAGTTCATGGCGGCCATCATGGAAGCCATCTTGGATTTTTCACCTTTAGACACATCATTTTTTTGAGGACTTTTTTTCTAGTGATCAGCATACGATTACCTACCTAAAAATCGAAAAATAACTTCTGTTGCAATTTGTTTTACCTTTAATGTTAATTTGACTGGACTACAATATAAGATAAATTGGTTGTAAAATATACGCTAACTTTGAGCTTGCTAGTTTTATGAATGGATCGTTTTATGAATTTTATGAATGGGTCGTTTTATGAATGGGTCGTTTTATGAATTTGTGATTTTATGAATTGGTAGTTTTGTTACATTTTGCTTTCTTTACAGTGTTGTAAATGAAGTTTAAGATAATTCCAATATAAAACCATATTAGTTTTTTGAAACAAATATATTCTTTACTTACGTGTAGTATATTGATCAGATCTTTATAACTGAACGCTACAGTTTAACTATTCTGGTACATTATTTCATTTTTTTCATTTACTCTTCGATGTATCGTCTTGTCACAAGCTTAAAAGCGGTACTATTATGCGTTATAGCGGCAAACATAAGGGGGTACGGATACCAGAACCACACTATCAATGTGTTTCAGCCTTACAATTATAAGTAGCCCAGATCGGTCAATCGGTTAATCGGTCAACCTTCAAATATGATGTATAAAATGACACGACTTGTATTTGCTCACGACTGACGGCAAGTTGCAAAAATCACGTTAACAAGATCTAGTTTGGGACCCAGCAGTCATTTCAGAAGAAGGAAAGATCTTTAGGTCTAGACTTATATAAATAAAAGTTAAGTAACATGAAGCCTATCTAAAGTCTACTTTAAGCCGACTGTAATATTTCTTCATCGATCGTTGAGTCGTATGTCAGCTGTAAAACTTAAAAACTACGATTAAACGTTTTCTTTAAAAAGAAATGAAAGGAGGGACAATTTTTTTTGTTTTCCGATTTCGATTTTTTTAAATTTCAAGCATTACCTGATGATGACTGAAGTATTATGAGCTGCTCGCGTTAGAGCTCTTGACGACGATCCTCATCTAACGACCACCTTAAATTTGAACTCAATATCAGCTGAGCACGAAAATGAGGACCAACGGATCTAATCTTGATTTTTATACTTATACTGTGTAAGCCATGATGCCTTGTCAACTTCTTCTGTTTTATTTGACCTGATTACTACGACCCACCAGCTAACGCTATTGCTATCAGTTTTTAAGAGTACAAATGGTTGTTTTGTTTATTCAATTTAGGTTTTACAGTATACGAATTTTATATCAGTCCCAGGTTTATGAAATATGATGAGTGTTTTACAATTTAGGATTGCTCATTTTGTATAGCGTATACTGTCATATCGTACAACTGATAGTATTATGTCCGTCTTTGACTCACAGGGAAAATTATATTTTTTATGAGTAATCCAGACTGATAAATCGTTTGCCTTGTTTGACTTGTAAGGTACTTGACCCGTGATGGGAGATGGTTAAGATAACAAGTTTATGAATGGGACGTCTTATACCTTGGTCACACAGAGCATTTTTTGGCCTCGGCGATATACTCACGATTTAAATAAATTAGCTTCGGCGGGTGCATCGCGAACAGGGATTTCATATTTTTCTAATGATTTCCCCGGAGCTTCACCTAGACCACGAGTGCCCTTTCTCGATGCCTTACTACGCCCATTTTATTTTTGATCGGCAGAACATCACCGTGGCAAAAATATCTCAGTGGGACCAAGGCATTAACATGACCATAAAAGTACAATGTGGTAAATTATGTTAAATTAACCACAATGAGAAACCTTGCAAACACAGCTTGAACTCTTTAAACTGCTACGAAAGAAGAAAGCTAATTGAAAATAATAAATAATGCACTTTAGTTTAATTGCCTCCCAGATTGCATAAAAATTATAAATAAAGTGTGATACAGAAAAACCTCTGCGATACCGAGTTTGAAGACAACCAATGGTAGTAGTACTGTTATAGTTGACAAGGGGTTCGTAAATCACTTTGAAGACTAGCTTCTTTACTCACTTCAAAAGAACATACATGCATTAATTTAATGAGACTATTTTAGCCTGTAGTTTGGGTTTTCTTTATTTGCTGAGTTAAAGGCAACTGTGAAATATTTGAGGGCAAAATTGTAGTAGTCATGACGTAATCAATTAGGTGGCGATAATACACCTAAGTATGAAATCAATACTGTTATAACTCTTCTTTATCTATATGCTCATAGAATGTTTTCATTTCCATCCTTTATCATTCTCGTGAATGATATGTAATTATCCGCTCACGTTACATCGTGACCTTCTTGTTGAGAAATATGTTTTCTAAAGCATTTTAATAAAGAATTGTTAAGCCGGATACATAGCTGAATATGCTACCAAGCTGACCTAGTTTGTTGACAAATTTACAATGATTTCATTGTCGACAACCTTGATGTTAGATTAAAACTGATCTCAAGTTGATATTATTGGAGTTATTTTTTGTATACTCATTGATTTTGACACAAGCTCTATTAAAAAAGAAACATTGTCGACAGTGTCGAACATTTAATGCTTACAAACAGAAGGGAACAATGGCGGAGGGTTTCTCAATATTTGCTAACCGAAAGAAGACTACTGGTGTAATTACAAGTGTTTCCAAGTTGAATGAATATTGCTGTAGGCTATCTTATGTTTTAAACCCGACGGAATATTGCACTGGCTTTCAGACGTTTGCATACCATACCATTGGCGTATTTTAATATGTTTTCAAACGTTTGCGAACCTAAGTTATATTGCCAAAGGTTTGCAAACCAGAAGAACATTGCCGTTGATGGTTTCTATATGTTTGCAGATAAAGTCCCAAAGTGTTTGCCAACCGAAGAGATTTTTTTCGACTGATTGCATATGTTTGCAGTTCTAGCACAAAAGAATGCGCTCTTTCTTTAAGCTGAAATATACGATGTTTTACTCCGAAAACCAACATTTCTTATCAAGCATTCGGTGCGTGCAGCCCGATGATTTATCACCAATTGCATGGAGGTCTACTTGTCCGTCATGTCATGCACATTTTGCAACCATCAAATATGAAATAACATAATTCAATTAATGGGTTAACATGTTAAATGCGCATGTCTGGATAATGTTATAGATCGCCGTGAATGCTTTCCCTTGTCGTCTGATAAAGAAATAACTCAAGTGAATGCCTATTTTATAAACATAAACAACCTATTAATAGTTTAATAGTTTATATCTCTTGAAAAGTGCATCTAGGCAAAGTGGTAAGTGACAAGCCGTTTATTTGTGTATTCTTAAACACACTTCTAATTTGATATTAGATCTCTATCATGTTGCAATGGTTGCTGTGCTTGTCTGACTATGTGTGTGTCATTATAGTCAAAGTACCCTCCCCCTCTGCACAATGTGACCTAACCACCAAACCATCTAAAATGTCTTATATTGTATGACTGAAAAAAATGTTGGCAAACGTGAATCAATTAAGTTCCATATGACTTTGTTATGCAACTTGCTATTTTTTTTTACATTTTCCGGAATCCGGGATATATTTCATTATGCTTTATCATTACACCAATCAGTTAAAAAACTTGAAACATTGGATTAAAATCATGGGAAAATCTCCAGGTAGCGTGTTAATATAGATATCAAATATGACATTTTAATTCTCCCATTAGCTTGTAATCATGGCCTCACACAAGTAAAAATCAAATTACTGTTGTTGTTATTTTAGAAAAAAATATCGGGGATCGTTTCCATTTGTAAAAGTGAGAAATATGCTTTGGATACATCAACTAACGTAATAAATAAAAAAGTTGTTTCTGCACGAAAGATAGACATAGCAAGCTATCAAACTGCAGCGATGAAAGTTCGATTACTAGAACAAAAAATTGAAGAACTGTTAAAAGAGAAATATTAGCACCTACGAATATTAACGTTTCTCATGACTTCCTATGAATGTTTTATAATTGCATTTAATAAAAAATACATTTTTAGGGCATTTTATTACGTGCATTAGGGTAAAATAATATTTCATGGGATCTTAATTTTGTGGATTACAAAAAGAAAACACGGAAAGGGAGAAATTCAAGTTTGTATCGTATTTTAGAAGTCGGCTTAATATTTCGTGGTTTTGTTGCATCACAAATCACAGGTATTCTTATTAAACTACGAAAAACGATGATTTACAGTATTTACAATAATTATATATTTCAGAGTATCCTGAAAGTGATGTTAGAGTTTCCATCTTCAATGGAACATTCCAGGGTCAAATCAAACACCTAGGGGAGACAACTTATCATGTAGCGCCAAGTTACTCATTCTTCACAGGATTACCTCCCTTTCATACAGTCATTTATTCTGAAAAACATTACAACAGGTAAACATATGATTAAATACGTTTTAGGTCATGATAGATTCATTCATGAATTATCATCCCACCCGTCTTCCATTTCTCCCGACTTTTGGGTGCCGTTTGTGTGCCCTTGTTCAGCGTTTTCCATATGTTACTGGATCATAGACCGTATGGTAAATAAATACAAATGGGTGGAATGTTCCCTCCTTCGACATAATTTTCTAGATTGGTAAAATGCTAGCAAGCACTGTATCAATACTGTGTCGTACATGTATCAAAAGTATATTCACTTTTGCAATATTTAGGTAACTTCTATAAATTAGGTGTTTGAATAAAAGAATCGAGTAATATTTTTGAAATGCATTTTGATATAAATTGTATTTTCCTCATTATCCAGGACGCTCGTGTTCCATCCTGAATCATCAAGTGATAAAGATCATCATCAAAAGGTAAAATATTGTGAAATAATTTATTTTTAGGCATTCAATTTCTTAGAATTCGGTAATTTACAATATTGTGTGGCCGAATATTTGTAGACAAGAAAACTTTATTCCGTTTAGTAGGTCAATTACAGATGAGGGGTTAAATTTTGTAGTCGAGGAACCCCTCAAAAGACACGTAATGCCTGTGTTTTTATACATACAAAACTTCATTTCAACCCTTATATCGCTGGCTTAGAATGAGAAGGTCGTAAGTACAAAATCAATATTTTGAGAAAACAAGAAAAACTGGCTGGCATTCACTCTTTACTTATGGTAAAACCTAACTTTTCGAACTTAAGTTTGGTCAACATGACCAGTTCCGATTTTTATGAAAATTGGCTCATAAGAAGCGCATTGTAATGCGAATTTCAATATGTTTGAGCTTATAAGGTCGGAAGTAGTACCGTACACCCTTCTCATTCTAAGCCATCGATATAAGCATTTCATTTAGTTGTAGAGCTTTTTCATCACAGACATTTATTTTATTTTATTAATTTCTCTCAATTTAAATTCGTCTCATGTTTTGAACAAAATGAGTCCGACTAGTCATAATGTTTTATGACTTTCAACCAACTATCGGTATACGATTGAAATAAAAGACAGATATACCCAACGTGAACATTAATTTAACACAGTTCATAAATTTACTACCATCCATTTAAATTGCATTTAAATTACAGTGAGTATTTTTGAATGACGTGCCAAATATCATATAGGAGTACATATGTTTTCTCATCATTAAAGTAAAATAACAACATTAATTGCCTACACACCTCATAATAACGTGCACATCTGCTCGTATGAAGTACAACTGCAAATGGTAAATAAAAAAATGCACATGAGACCAACTTCAAATTGCACTTCACCCATTACTACACATGCAATGGATAAAGGCACACACCAGCTCAATAGCTTAGTGGTAGGCCGTTTGTTTCAAGTTCATGTCCATGTTGCCCCTAAGACCAAATAAATAACACCAGTATCAGTAATGCCCCAAATTTCTCTTGATAGAGTCCAAGTGTTTAAAGTGAAAGTTGATTTCTCTTGTTCTGATACCCACGTAGCGCTTGGTACCACAATGAAAGAGGTTTGGAGAGCAGTTAATCCAAGTTGTATGTGCTTCATAACAACCTATAATGGTTTTCCATTAACTGAACCTCTATGAAAAATATATAACTTTTTGTAAAAATATAATGTCACACGTTTTACATACAGAATGACAGAGGAAATCAACACAGAAGTGAATCTCGATCCGCACGAGCTGTACCGGAAGTCGACGATACGATACTGAAGAATCGTGTATGCCCATTGAAAGTTACAACCGATATTCTAGTATGGAAATACTTTATGGAGCAGACTCGGGTACGCTTAACATTTTTATTTTATTTTGATCTATCCATGTACGTATCGTATTGATCTGCATTAATGACATCGTTTCATACACTGATGAACTACTATTATCGAGACCAATATGGGGCTGCGACAGAGTATATAAGGGTCCCTGTCTTGAGGAAACGACACTGAAAGTTTGGTAAATAGACACACACAGAGGCTATTTGTAGATGTCACTTAGAAGAAGCAGACCTGTCATCTTAAAAAATGTGCATCTTGCAATAACGTTGACAGCGAATATCATTTGTATATTGTTACAGAATGAAGATAGAGCATACTACGAAATAATGAGTCTGATACAGAACCACGTCACAGAAGCAAATGAAATATTTGCTACAACACATTTCAACGTAAATGGAAATGACATAACGGGAGTTCGTCTAGCACTTCACAAAACAGAAGTAGGTTTATTCTTTGGTTGATTAATGTTTTGATGTTAAAAATAAATACGCGAACACATTATCAAGAATTTCTTTTTTGTCCTGGAATTTCGACAAAGCTTTCATGAGTTTTATAAAAGCTGATATTACAAATTGATTCATCAAATAGATCATCGTTATTGGTCGAAGTTAAAATATAATTGCTTAAGAGCAGGAATTCCATATAATATCCATATTATATTAATCTATTAAAAAGGTCCTGGTAAGGTATCCAAATGTTCGCGCTGTATCTATTATTCATAACCTTTATTTGCCAGTTAGCTTTCTGTTGAAACATTGGACAGTTATGGCGTTCTATTCCAGTGCAATACTGTATCTATTTCACTCTGTTCCACCGTAACTATGATACAAGGTTAAATTGTGCCGTCATCTTTTTCACAGATTTATCAATACGAAGATTGTGTCGAATATCAAGCCGATCCTGATGAATACTATATTCCAGCATGTGACAAAAATCTCACTGATTACAATCATCTTCTTAAAGGTTTTGATGCATACGGTAAGTAATTTACAATACTCAAAGGAGGGTAACTCTTGATGTCATGTCAAATATAAGAAAAAATGGATTGTCGCCCTTTTATGCAGTATAAACAGATACATTTTGTACTTCGGCACGCGTATTTGTGTCGGAGCCTTACCAACCACTGAATTGTGATTTGGATTATATTTTGTATTATATTCATGAATATTTATTTTATAGAATACGACTACATGTACTATGATGAAGGTCCAAATTATTGTTTATCGATGTTAATCACTGCAAGAATACTGTATAAATCTGGAATGGTTCCAATACTTGGTTACGCCAATACTGCCGATACTCCAGGTTAGTGTACTATCATATTCGTTAATTAGTAGTTTATAAGTTTCATTTATTATCTATAGTGATTGATTTTAGGTCGATTTTAAAACAAGTTCTAAAACTGATTATTTATCACTTTCGATATTAAAGTCCTGATGGTAACCATCTCCTCGTGGATACGGTAAGCAGTTTGTTTTCCCATATGGGCATACTTGTACCGTTTTAGTTTCGTATTTAGAACGACGAGATCTTTTAGTGAACCTCAACATGTAGCAAATAATTGGCATTTGATTTTCCGCTCCGTGTTAAAAACATTCTAAGGAATAAAAGTATGATATGATGAAATTAATGTCCTCACGCACATCACACTCTCAGACATTCCAACAGATACATGCAAAAACAGACTACTATAAATTCTCCTTCCTCCCTAGAACAATAATACACTGGAACTCCCTACCCCCTGACATCATTGACCTTCCCACACCCGAGTTCAGCACGGCTGTTAGCCGTATTGAACATGCCTCTCCCTAAATAATACCTGCCCTGTTTTTAACCTATTTTTAACCTTTCTTCTTTCTCACATCTTTTATACTTTTATTTCTTATCCTTATTAACATTCTTTGTCAGTTTGACGTGTGTCAAAGCCTAAGTCCCCAGCAGGGGTTTGGCTATCAGGAAGATAGAATTATATATATATTGAAACATGTTATAGATGAATTGTTTCCCTTTTTCAATTCTGCTGTATATCCAATCTGTTAAATGCATGTTTTCATTTCTTTTGGGATACCTACTTGCCACATACTTGCAACATTGTTCATTTTCTTTATTATCATTACTATTATTATTAACATTATCATATGTTTCAGAAAATAACTTTGGTATATGTTCCGCAGCCAAAACAGGATATATAACATTATTTCAACATGAGAAAGATCGTGCCATGCCTGCACATTTGTCACAACTAGTATTCGCACATGAAGTTGCCCATGCATTCGGAGCCTACGTAAGTATGGCAACTCATCAAACCAGTCGACATAAAACTCGCTATGTTTCGCATTGGAATTACAATAGTTTTCTGCCAAGCCATCTTGACGAATTGATTAACTGTAATCTAGACAAGCATGGTTACATGATATGATATCATTATAACATTTATCTTTGTTGTTGACGTTTTAGGCTATATATTTGGACCTACTTAGTTGACCAATGACATACTAAGCATTACTACCAGATAGATTATCGAACGCAATTTCGTACATTGCGAGTATAGAGTTTTTAAAGGGAATGCATCCTTTTGCAGAGGCGTCGCGAGTGGGACGGTGACCGCCGCTCCTGTCGCCCCACTCGCGACGCCTCTGCAAAAGGATGCATACTCTTTAAAAACGTATTGTATGTTACTTATGTGTTATCCCGTACGTTGAGTGAAACAGTTGCTACAGACCACAAACATCCCATATCACTACTGCCACAGCATGGCATGATGTGTAGGTTTGGTCAAAAGTCAATTTCGTGAGATTTTACAGTTTTAGATGCAAAACATGTTGTATTTTTGAGGTTGATTAATCGGTAGAATTTGATTGCGTAGCAAAGTTTGTGCACCAACAAAATGATATTTCTAAACATTAAGCCAAGGTATAGTTATCGAATGAATTTACTGTGAATAAAAATAACTTTACTTTAACCTTTCATCATTTCAGCATGACAATAAGGCAAATTGTTCAGCTTTCAGTTTGACCGCTGAACCTGCAGATGGATACTTTTTGATGCATTCTGTGGTGTCACCGGGAAGTAAGCCGAACAACAGAAAACTGTCGGAATGTAGTCGATACCATATTGCAAAGACTTTAGGATCTAGACAGCTTTCGGATTGTTTTATTGGTACGTGGTTGATTTATTGGTATTACATTTGTATTCATTAACAATTTTATCGATATTATTCGTTAATAATTTTTAAATCGGTGCAACTTTATCATCTGTTAACACTGTTTCGCTATCAATTTAATACGTATTAATCGTTAACAAGGTTATTGGTATTACTCGTTAACAGTTGAATTAATATCAGTTATTAGCAGTTTTGTCGGAGTTAAACGATAACAATTTTATCGGTATTATTTGTTAACATTTTCACTGAAATTGTGCGTTAAAAATGTTATCTGTAATATTCACTTACAATTTTATCATTATTATTCGTTAACACTTTATTTGATATAGTTCGTTTATAATTTTATCGGAATTATTCATTAGCCATGCATACTATAATAGTTCATCCAGAGAAACACACTTCAGTATACAAACCTTTCGTCGGTTGTTTAAAAGATATTGTTATAAAGAAGTTACAGTTAATGTACTTTTAATAATGATTATTTATAACAAACTCATTAACTTTTTTGTAAGACGTTACCCCCACAGGCGGTGATTATGAACTCACTTTGGGTGATGTTTTGCAATGGGTAACTTTGAGATGGTTATGAAGTGACGTTTCATTCTATAACTATAGACTCAGGTTGGATGATGTTACATTGGAAGATACATGTAGTGTGGCACTTAGAGATAGTAGTTTTGAAGTGATGTTTCATTCTATAATTTAGTCGGTGACTATGGACTCACGTTGGATGGTGTTTTATAGTGGGGAACTTTGAGATAGTTTTGAAGTGATGTTTTATTGGACAACTCAGGCTTTGAAGTTGAACTGACGTCGTGTGATGCTTTGATGGTATTAAGCTTTTAAATGATGTTTTATTGTATACTTCAGGTGGTGATTTACCATTCTGTGGTAACGGAGTAGTTGAAGATGGGGAGGAATGTGATTGTGGTGATACGTGCCACGTGGATAGTTGTTGTCATCCACCTAATGCTACACTCAGTGCTCTACGATGCAAGCTCAGACAAGGGGCTGAATGCAGGTGAGAATTATAAGGTTGTTTATGTCTTATACTACTTTTGGGTCGTTTTTAGTCATGTTCGATGCTCTTTCTTACACTGCATCGGTTATCTACAAGTCGTTAAGATAATTATTCTTATTTCTTATAATTAGATCTTATTTTTATGCGTTACATTCAGCGTTGATGTTGCTATATTAAAAGTTCCAATCTATTTTTGGGCGACATTTAATGTTAAAAACGCGAAATTAAGCGTCGCACTATTTTCCTGAATTTAGCTTTGAACATTCAAAGGCGTTGTCAAACCCGTCTCCTATAGGTGACATCACTTTGACAACATTACCTTATTTCTGCATTTGATACTTTTTTTTATTTCAGTCCGAGTGAAGGTCCATGCTGTAACAGTACAACATGCAAGCCTATCACATCTACAGAGAATTTTGTTTGCCAGAATAGTCAAGAATGTGTGGACACATTATACTGCAGATATCCTTTTGACTTCATTCAGTTACATACAAGTGTATTCATTCAAAGAGATGCGCCACAAATGTTTGTTATCTTTCAATATAATTTGCATAATAAGATGGAATTGCATTGCTTACTAGAGATGTTGTTAACATTAAGTCGGAACAACTTTCAATAATGTTCAATAACAACTTTCAATAATGTTCTATAGTTCAATATGTACTTGTAAGTCGTTACGCAGTCTTAAGTGAGGGTAGGATGCCGATCCATGCTTTTATTAACTACCTTCTTGATCGTGTGAAGGGTATTTTCGGCATTAAAATATAAACCATTTCCCGGGAAAATCCGCTATTTTGACAAAAAATTGTTATATTTAGTAATGTCAAGTCATAATGTCAAAATAACAGGTTTTCCTGGAGATCGGGCTCATATAGATAGTGCACTAATTCGTATTCTCTGTTGATGTTCATCTCTGTATATTTGGTTGGTTGCGATATCGATATGTGTTGACCTTGACCGTGTTTACGGGTGAATGGTATGGTGCTGCTTGTCCAGAACCAGAAGGGAATCAAATACGACCTAATGGTACTATCTGCAGTGTTAACGGCAGAGTATGTGACAAGGGTGTAAGTATAATATCATTGTTTGTTTTCTATTGCATAAATATTTTAACTTTTTAGGACTTCATATGGCTTAAAGTTGTAATTTCAGCATTTTATTTACTGTTGGAATTTTCATTGAGCTCACCTGACTCAGATTCGTGGCTCAAACATCACCTACAGAAATGGATCTTTTAATTTTTTTAATCTAAAGAAGCTCACTACGTTACATGTTTGGGATGTTTTTACGTTTTATTGTGCTGTATAAAGTCAGAAACATAATAGTAATGCATTTTAGCGAGTGACGTATCGAATAATGAATTCCTTGTGAATATTTTTCAGTGGCTCGTCCCCATGCAATAACCGCTATCCTATAATTTCTTTGTCAAATTGGGTCATCCTGCATTATTTCGGCGAGGGCTTTGGTTTTGATTGTTGCTTTGGCTTATGTGTGGGCATTGCTCAGGGTAGTTGTGTTGTGGTGTTTCAGATTTCTGTGCTCGGCTGGTATGGTTGAGTGCTAGCTATCCTGTCGGATTTTCTCATACCTTTCTTGTACATTGCTTGATTTGCTGATAAGTTTGTACCAAGTATGAATATAATGTATATGTTTCCTACATTATGTAATGTATTTCAGAGTTGTACAGGGTCTGTATGTGGACTTATATACTGGACTGAATGTGCTGTAAATGTGGATTCTGAAACATTGTCAATGCAAGATAAAGAAAACATGTGCTATATGGGATGTGGTGAGTATTCTGTAAACACTGCTGATTCTCTCACTTTTCATACCTGTACAAATTATATCCCTTTGGAAGTTTCATTATTAAAACAATGAAAAAGTCGAAATTAACAAGACAAAATATTGACGGATAACGCATTCCATTTAATCAAATTTTAGTTAATACAACACTTAAAAAGTTTGTTAAGCAAATAAATAAATATTAAAATACTGTTTTTGGCTTTACATTAAATACTATTTTTTCATATCTACTATGCTACTTGTGTCTGATTTACAAAAAAACGCCTGTGAAAATGTTAAAGGAGTAAGGCATATTTTGACGCAACGCATACGATGCCTTGATTTGATTGTGGAACGGTCATGTTATTTCATATTTCCACGAAATTGTAACATTTATACAGCACTG